>CAMTDV010000003.1:32755105-35155105 GCA_947069175.1 Scalesia atractyloides | reverse complement strand
ATGGTCACAATGGGGTACTTTTGTCATTACCCACTTTGTTTCCAACGCCTTGTGCGACTTGTCTTGCATTTCAAACTCTTTCTTCATCTCCACTCTTGATTTCTTGGTTTGAATCCTTAATAGCATTCATAATCACGTCAAGTTTTGAGTTCAACAGGTCTTCACCAACGATTGCGAGTTCGAATTTCCACCCCCAACCAACCATTGATGGTCGCCCTGTTGGTAATTATTGTCATGACTTGATACCCTTGGCTACCCCCTTGGTTGTAATTCCATTGGTAACCCTCTTGGTTACCACTTTGAAGGCTTTGGTAGGATGAACCCCCTTGATTTCCTAGTTGAAAGTTTGAGTTCATTTTGTTTGAGGCGTTACCATACCTAAATTTAGGATGGTTCATAACACCGGGGTGATAGGTGTTGGAGTTCATGTCATATTGCTTCCGATCTATAGACACTTGGTTCACCTCATCAATGGCTTGTGCCATGTTTACTTGGCCCTCATTGGTCTGGTGACCATATCACCCAATCCTCACAAACCGCAAACTGAAATTCCTCCATATCTTTTTTCTTCATACGGGCCCAATTCTTATTCCAAGTTGGCGATCCGATCCTTAGCACTCGAGTCGGGAAGAGACCGAGAAATAGGGTACTTTTTAGCCCGGTCCGTTATAGCCACAACCTTGGAATTCTTACTCATCCTTTCCAAGAACTCCCAAACATCCTCCTCATGATTGTTCGACAACGCCCATTACTTACCGATTGCAAGTATTTATGCTCTTCGACATCTAACCCCCTCACAAAGCACTTTAACAATTCTAATCTCGCAACTAGTCTTTAAAACGAGTGAGAGCTTCATGTAATAACTCACTCGGTAATTGCTGAAATGGCTGAATCTCATCTCGTGCATCATCGGTCTTTGCTAGAAATAGTATTCGTCAAGAAACACTTGTTGCATTTTTGCCAAGTGTGAATACTACCCGTCAGAAGTGTGAGGAAGCACTGTTTAGCATCTTCCTTCAAAAAGAATTGGAACAATCTCAACCTCACTTCATCATGCATAAAATCGTGACTCCCAATAGTGCTACATAAGGAGGAGAATTTGGCCAAGTGTATATAGGGTTCATTGTTGGTCCTACCATTGAGTGGGGTAGGATGTTGATGTACTTAGGCTTATAGTCAAACGAGCGTCTCCCTCGAGGTGTGGGAGCAATGGGTGAATCATTTATTGGTAATCACTAGCCTAAACCGGTCGTTCATGCCTCAGGGTTCTTGTTGTTGAGGTTGATGTCTATGAGGACCGATGACTTGTTGCTTGAACAGTCTTTGATTACCCCGTTGATTACCTCTATCCACGAATTGTGGAATCTAGTTCCGGTTGGCATTATTGTTGTTATTGTTGAAATTGCCATCACCCCGGTTCTGTTGGTTGTTGTTTCTTGGTTGACGGTTATTGCCATAGTCATCATTGCGGGCATACTCATACCCATAAGGCCCAATTTTCTCCACGTAGTTGGCGTTTTGATAGCCAACTTCTTCATCTTTAAAACCCTGACTATTTTAATATTCCCATCATTGTTGTTACCCGAACCATAATCTTCGAACCCATCATCATAATTCCCTCCATCTTCCGAGTATTCTGAATGCATACTCAAATGTTCTGTGACTGATAGCTGGGAATGTTATATGGCTATTGTCGGGAACATTATTTCTCAAATCATCGAGGTTGAGAAATTGGGCTTCGTTCGCTGGATTGCCATGATTTCGGTTAACCCACGGTTGAGATTAACATTCTGGTTGTTCAAGTTGGGTGGTAATGGTTTTTGGTGGTTACGATTTTGAGGTGGAGGTGTGGGTGTACGTTGGTTGGTGTTTTGATTTTGGTTCTAGGTACGAGTTTGGAAATGCGGTGTTGGTGGTCTCAAATTGTTACGACTCCCTGGTTGGTTATCTTGAACATTTTGGTTTTGGGGAGGGTAATCCTTGTATTTTGTTGGTGTTGGTTGTTGGGTTGATTGGAATTTTGGCGATCCATTTGGATGGGTCTAAAGGATGGGGTAGGTGGTGAGTTTAGGTTGGGTGGGTAGGGGCAAGTGTTACCTCTAACCGATTGGCTAAGCTTCTTCATACGACCTGTGACAACCTGGAAATTTTCTCATACTTTCGTGTACTATTGTTGACTAAATTTTTGTGCATGGCACTTGGAAATCCTTGTGTATGACACTTGGGAACTTCTTGTAACGTTGCGTACTATCATTAACAAACTAACTCTTTGTGCGTGGCACTCTGAACATGTACGTTACATGCTAAACCGCGTTTACTCAATTTTCGGGACGAAAATTCTTTCAACATGGGGATAATGTGATATCCCGGGTTTTTCAGATAACTTACACGTGACACTTGTCGAATAAGATGTGTGTTAAGTATTAAACGTGCATGGATTAAAGATGTGTTGTGTGTTGTGTGTTGTGTGTTGTGTGTTGTGTGATTGTCTTAGTGATTGAATAATTAGATTTGATATGTGCACAAACTGAACCGAACCGCGACACGTTCCAACCTTGGTTCATTGCGACTCTAGGAGTAACAAGTTTAAACTCTAGTTCAAGTCAAGCCCTCGGTCAAGATCAAATCCAACACACATCGAAAACCTAAACCCTAAACCAAACATGTCTCGGCCACAAACACTAACCAAACCGAAACCAAGAGCATGCAACTTTAGTCGTCGGTCATAAGAGAACAAGTCCAAACAAGTTTCGGTCAAGGCCAAACCCAAACCGAAACCACAAAGATCAAACTAACCCACACTATTACTCGGTCACGAGATGAACCCAAACCGACCCAACCCAAATCCCTCGGCCACGTGATCAAGACCCAAAACAAACAACCCAAGATCCTTGGCCGCAAGACCCAAACCCAAACCGTAACCCTTCACCTTGCGTTATATATACTAACCCACATGCATGTCTTCCTTCAAAAAAAAAAAAAACACACACAAAACCCTAGAGTTCATTGCCGTCGGCTGCCTTACCCTCATCATCATCTCGGTCGCAGCAAGCAACCGTTTTCCCTGTTCTTTTCTTTCGGTCGCGGCAACAACAGCAGCAGATTTGCGATCGCAGGAAGTTGTTTCTCTTCTCGGTCGCAGCAAGCAGTAGCCAGAGCCTTCACAAACTCAGCCACAAAAAGCCCACTATTCTTTCTAATCGCGAACAACACCCTTTTCTCGGTCACGGAGTTCTCGGTTGCAAGCAATTTTGATCACCGGATTCCTTAACATACCCACGGTTCGATTACCTTATCATTAAAAGCCTAGAATTTATCATTGATTACAAGATCATGTTTCGGATGATGTGTATGCTTAGATGTTTAAGATGTTTCGAATATATATATATATGCATGCTTGAGTGATTCATTGTCTCGGATTACATACATGCTTGAATGATTCATTATCTCAGATTACATGTATGCTTGGATGCTTAGTTGTTGCGGATATATGTGTTCGATGGTATTGTTTTCAGAATATGTGAGTGTTAAGTAATCGGCTGAATTGATCATTGTTCATACGCAGAATTGTACTCGGAAACCATAAGTTAGCAAGTGTGTTTTGTTATAACAACTAGAAGTTATTGAGTAGATTGCAGGGATAGGTTATTAGTATTAATCTAGGACTAGAAATCAGAGCTAGATCGCTTAGATTAATCGCATGAACGGGATTACACGAGCTTATAATAATAACATGCTGAAACAGGAAGCTGAATGAAAGTTGCAGCCGACTTCATCAGGCTGTAACTTGGTCGTTAGTTGTCGAAAAATGGATTTTCTGATGTCTAGAACGTAGAGATTTGAATAAGGAATCTAATGGCGCTGGATTCATAATTTTCTGAAATCGTTTGATATTTTTAAAGGGCTAAACAAGTTCAGTAGGTAAAGCTGTTAAAATTCTGGAATTTTGTTGGTTGTTTATCAAACTAGATTTTAAAATCAGTAGAGAGTTGAGTCATGATTTTTGTACAGCAACTAGGTATAGAAATTTCCGGGCAACTCCAACTGGAATTTTGTTAATCGGACGATCAGTGATTTTTAAATAAATTCTTCCGTGGACTGCAGTCAGAAAGCAGTAAATCTGACTGCAGCTTAGTGAATTAATATTTATAGTTAATTGGTAAAGATTTAGGACTTGGAAAAATTATATAAATTTCTATGGTATAGATGTCACCTACTGTAAAAATATGGGAATTTTTAGAATGTTAGAAGTATTTTATAAAAATCCTAGAAAACAGCTGAATAATTGAGTGTTAAGCAGAAAGTTGTTAACCTGTGATTTTATGCATTAAAGTGTTGCATGGATTTGGAATGTGTTCATGATAAGTTGTGTGATCACTATGATTATATGAGAATACTTGCATGCATGTTTGAGTCTTAGATATGTTGTTTGTGTGTATCACTTTGTGAGTAAATTGCGTGTGGAATTTGTATTGGTGTGATTACACACTGACGTGGAATTAATTGGTTTGTTAGGACGCAACTAGCGGTCCCATCTCTTATAACATCTTTGCTACACTAACCGAGCAAATAAAGGTGAGTTCACGGCCCTAACTTTATCCGGTTTTTAAACAACAGGGGGAGAAACATGTATACACTCTCAAACTTAAACTCTTTACGTTATACGAATTTAACGTCACATAACTAAACGGTAACTAAGTTAATGTTAATGTAATGTTATGGTCACTATGCAGCTTTATCACTTAAGTCCTCGACAATCTCCTCGGATCGTTAGTATTTGGGTTAAATAGCGGGGGAATTATGAGTAGTACTACTGGGTCTGACGAGCCCCATCCGAGCTAGTCGCGCTAGCCGACCGGGTATGGTCAACGGGTGTATAATTGGCCTAACACCGCCATGGTCATGTGATAGGCCTGGCAAAACGGAGGCACACAGTCAGCTTCGATCGCGAACACTTAGTGACATGACTTTAGGCTAGCTATCTATATACATTAATATTGAACTTAATTACGGAACAACTTAATATTCCGGGTTTGGAATATTGGAACATCAACTTATTATCCCGGGTTGGGGATAATGGAAACACAACTTAATATTCCGGTTTGGGAATATTGGAAGCAACAACTTATTATTCCGGGTTTGGAATAATGCAACTGATATGTTATCCCGGGTTGGGGATAACGGAGTAACAAACTAAAACCGAACAACAAATTTATGAAAACCTGTGAACTCACTCATCTTAATGTTGACACTTGTTTCTTTACATGTTTCTCAGGACGCTAGGAACTCTAGGTGCACGCACACGCATTGAAACAAGACATCATTATAGAGTCTCATTTATTAATATTGTTTTGGGATTTTTCATTTGTTTTGGCGTTTGTGTTGGCGCCCGCATCATTACTTAATTATGCTTTCGCTCAAATTTAAAACTGATACTCATGCTAAATATTGGTAATCTAAAATTTCCAACAAATGATTTGGAAAACGTATTATCAAATCATATAGAGTGGTTCGACGTACTAGTGTCTTAGATTCTGGTTTGTTCACACGTCTCGCGGTAGAACTCCGCAAGTGGAAATTGAGGGTGTGACACGACCTGCTCAATTTCTGGTTCGAACACTAACGAAGAGGTCCTCCTAGAGTTCCTTGTATGCATGCTCTACTTGTAACCTGCACAAGAAACACACCCACGTAACAAAGAAAGCAAATATAACAAAGTAAAACTAAGCACTTAAATACGTAATCACACAAATCAAATAAAGTCCAAATGTAAAGCGCACGAACTCCCCGGTAGTGGCACCAACATTTGATCTAGGTGTTACGCCTTGTTCAAAGATAATAATTTATATGCCCAAATACCTTTAACTATGTGTTAGTGGTAGTAAGGGGTTGAACCATGAAGAGTTTGGGTTTTGTGCATGGGCGAGATTGATTAATAAGGTTGTCACAATTATGAAGATTGCAATTTGATGTAATTGTTTGTTTTGTTGAAAAGGAGGTTGGATTGATTCAATAAGAAACTACTAAATTACTTAACTACAAAGACTTGAACAATTTGATTGCATGAAAACTTGTTTATTTGATTAAAACAATAATTGGAGAACAGGGTTCACACCCGGTTCCACAATTGCAAGGCCTAGGGTTGCTACATGTTTATAACTTGACTTAGTTTATTTGCATTAATAGTTTTAGTATCACGAGGCTTAGGTACCAATAGCTATCAACGTTCAAGACGAACCGTAGTGCATTTCGTTACCTAGGACATGTAAAACCTCTTGAAACATAAGGCATAAATACACAAACTTGTTTTGCAAAGTCAAATTTTATAATCACTCAACAATTCACAAATATAGTTCAAATGTAAGACAATTATCAACCAATTCAGAAAACAAATTCAAATTGTCACAAATCAAATTCTAAATATGTATCAAACCCTAGAAACCTTAAAAAATTCTACGCCGGGGTGAAACCCGAAGAGACTAGCCGCTCAT
Organism: Scalesia atractyloides; assembly: GCA_947069175.1. Classification (NCBI taxonomy): domain Eukaryota; kingdom Viridiplantae; phylum Streptophyta; class Magnoliopsida; order Asterales; family Asteraceae; genus Scalesia; species Scalesia atractyloides. Next base: position 35,148,614 of record CAMTDV010000003.1, on the reverse strand, counting down.
GGTGTACGGAACGCGATCTTCGAATTAATGAAGCTTGATCACGAACATCTTGAAGCTTTGAATATGGGTATGATGAAGTTTAGGGTTTATGGTGGATGATGATAATGAATGGATTGATGGGATAATGAGAATGATTGTGATTAAGGTTAGGAAGATGATGGTAGATGATGATCTCGGATGATAGTGATTGATTCAGATGGATTAGGATTGAAGATGGTGGTGTTCTTGGCTCCAAGAGAAGTATTTCAAACTCAAAAACTCGTAACTCCTGCTAATGACCCCCATAATCATGTTTTAACTCGTTCAAAACGCAAGGGAACCAAAAATTCGCGTCGGCCATCAGATGAAGGCATCACTGATGGCCCAACATGGCGTTGATGACGCTATGTGAATATACAGAATCCTTACAACGCCTTAATTAGTTGTCTATGGTACTTTTTTGTTAGAGGGGATCGGCTCTCCTCTTATGAGCACCAGACTGATCTGACTCAGCTAACAAAGGCAGAATTCATTGTTAGCAAGTTGGACAAACAAACAAGAAATATATATTGCTTAAACGCCTTGACGTATTGATAAACGTGAATGGTTACAGAACAAGTAAACAGTTTGACAGGGCTTCTCCGTAGTCACACACCCACAGATATCTAACACAACACTCAAGCTTCTCTATTTATAGGTCAACATGACTCGCATAGGAGAGAGGTGTGTTTGGCTGGTGCGAGTGGTGCCTCGTACGAGTGACAGGGTATAAATCATATACATTCTGAGCTCACTCGTACGTGCCACATATAAAAACATATACATTCTAAGCCCTATATACATAACCAACATATCCTAGACGTAGGCAATAGACATAATGCACCAACAAACTCCCCCTGGATGTTGCCGTAGTCTTGGATAGTCTTCAAAAACTTCAAAGATTTGACAATTAATGACCAAAGAAACGTTTCGGTGGCCTGTGACGCTCTTTAGAGGATATCGGCGTTTAGTCTGTAAGAGGAGGCCGATTACATGTGTTGCCAAACCGAAAGCTCCTTAGCGATGCAATTCACGTTCGCTCAACAATTTTTCTATCATTCTTCTCTTTCTTTCGTTTCTCTAACTCTTCCAGCTTCCTCCAAGAAGTGTTCCATGCTATTCCTAAGTGTATATCATTAGCAAAACAAACATTAACAATCTTCTAGAACTGGAAAGCCTGCTCTTGGTCTTCCTCCTCGAAACTAATTTTGCTGTAAAATAAGCATTCATTATCCTTCTTCGAACAATTGGCTAACCACATAGAGTCTAGTACTCGAATGCCACGCCATAGACCATATATGTGTTCGTGTGCTATGACTCCTTCGGATAATTCCTCAGTTATCTTCCAAGAATCATCATATGGATGGACACGAATAACGGCTTCACCAGTACTTGAATCATAGTGCCACCATTTAAAGATTTTGAAGAAATCTTGTTCCATCTTGATTAGAGGCATGTTTTTCATTACTTTCGGCCTCTTCACTATCAACATCACATCTTTTTCCTTAGTATCCGGATCGATCTTTATGATTCTTTTGGCATATGAGGCTTCTAGTGTCTAAATCCATGAGTAGCTTTGAGCTTTATCAGTTTCCACAGCCGCTGGTCATGAAATTTCATCTTAAGATTTATAATCTTTGTTTGTACCAGTTCTTTAATATCCCAGAACGGCAGGGTCTTAATATCACTTAAATATCGAAATTACTGGAGCCCTTACTCCCTTTTAATCGCATATACGTCGAGTTCTTCGATCCATCCCCAGCTAATGATGTCCTCCAGAGAAATGTTAGCATCACGCGTGAAAAATGCTAGGGGACATTTGTATTTACGCTCAGCTGGTATTCTTTAAACCAATGCTTCCTCATTTCTACAATTTCTTCTTTAGACAATTGTTGAAGAATCGTTCCCTGTTTGACAACCTCTTCAACTTTACGCTTAAGTAGATCATCATTCTCGGCTGCAAACAATCACTGAAAGTTGGGGAGTCATATGTACCCTTGTCGGCAATATTTGCATCATTGTCATCAGAATCATCCTCCACGACAACTTTATCATAATCATGTGCATCAGAAATATGTTCGAAGATATAATCCACAGCTTGAAAGCACTGATGTCATTAAGCTCGTCTTCGAAATCAAACTCAAATGTTTCTTCGTCCACGCCCAACATACTTGCAATTTCTTCTTTTGTGTAACTGTGGACAAATTCCCTCTTCTACATCATGCTCCAAATATAATTTCTTTGGTTTGGGCACGACAAGAATATATGACGTATCAGTCACTGTGAGGATTCATGCCTGCTTAGAATCCTTTGAGCTTTTAGACTCCTTTCCTTGTTCTTTTCCTTCTTCCACTTGGTTGGCAGAATCATCCAAGTACATAGATAAATCAATATCTTCATTCAAACCTGAATCTGTTACAAGGATACCTGAACCTCTCAAATCATCATCATCACCACTATCATCATCAGACTTATCCTTAATACATCATCGGTATCGTCTAAGTCTTCATTTTCCTCCTCGGGATTCTCATCAAATTCGTCTATCTCTGCTTCAATTTCTTTCTCCATCTTTCTCTTACATAACCATTCTTGATGTTTAGCTGAAAGATTCTCAAGTCAATGTCAACATCCTTTGGCTTTCCAATCAATACAAACTTATTTGTATCTGCATACACCACCAATTCAGAAGAAACTGGCACAGATTCAGCTTCTGGCTCAGTTATATCAATCACATGCTCCTCACCAACCTTTGCTTTACCTTTCCCCTGAGCGTCTGATAATTCTTTTGCAATACGTTCCCGCTCAGCAACCCTTTCTCCAGCCTCTGCCCTCTCAATCTCATCTATTTCTGCGGCTAAGTTAATTCCGAGTTTCTTCGTAAGAATTTTTTCGAATAAACTCATTTTTCGTTGATTGCTAAGGCGTTCTTCGTTATATTCTTTCATTCAGTTCCTCAGTCTTTCGTTCTCTGACATGATCCTGGCCAAGATAGCCTCAAGATGCTGTTTGTCTTCTTTCAGCCCTTTAATTTGCTCTTGTAGTTCGGCAATCTTTACACTATTCAGCATAACTTGGTTTTCCAACTCTTCGATTCACGTGTCATTGAACATATTTGCGAAAAATTCGTATCCCCCTGGAATGTCATTAAAATTGAAGTCAGATTGATCTACAAGTCTAGATCCCGTAAAGAATTGGGGTTGAGATTGGGTTGGTTGAGGTTAAGGTGTAGGTTGTGGTGTTGGTTGTGGTGGTGGTTGTTGTGGTGGTGGAGATGGTGTTGGTTGAGGAGTTGGTTGAGGAGGTGGTGATGGTGGTGGTTGAAGACTCGGTTCAACATTCTCTTATTCAACAACCTTTTTTTTAAACGAGCTCTCAGAGAATCAGAATTTCTAATCGCTGGTCTCTTCGCACATTTAGTTGAACTCTTTGACGCTTTGCGAACAAGGGGTGTCACTGTCGGAATCGGAAGGTACATAAGTAGAATCATCCTCCCCTGACGCTTTTCCTTTCTTCTCCTCAGCCTTAAGTTGAACTTTAGCCAATTTTTCTACTTCTCTTTCTTTGGCTCTTTCTCTTTCTCTGGCGATCCTATCCTCTTCATTAGTACTAGAGGAGGATGCCTCTTCAACTATTTCTTCTTGAACCCCAAATGCTTCTCGTTTGATATCAGCAGCCAATATTTCGATATTTTCTTCTGGCTCTAACTCGTCTACCAACCTTGTGCTGGCAGATGCATGTTGCTTCTTTTGAGGGGTAGTGGAAGAAGATGTGGACGTTTACTTTTGCTTTGTCCCCTTACCCCCTTCATATCTTCTTTTGAAAACCATACACTTCTCTTCACAACAAAACCGTCTAACGCTTCTAACTCCTCAGCCTCGTCTCCACTATCATCTTTTCTCCACTTCCCCTTCGGCGGCGCCACATAGTCTTTGTCAAGAATACCCCGAATACAGGCTTAGCATTGGGGAAGGCTTTTAGATGCAGATTCATCTTTTTTTGTGTTGACACATCCATATGCTCAAGCTTTAAAACATCATCTTTCATCTTCTTTAAGTTAGGATGTAAGTGATCGAGCAGCATCTGAACAAAACGTGGACACTGAAGAAACTTCTCGCGTTGTATATTCTGGATCATCTAAGAGAAGATCAGTCATGAAAAATTGTAGGACAGGTTCAGAATAAGTGTTGTAATCATGCACATTTGATAGTCCATCAAATCATCAATGCCACCCTTTCTGTGGCTGAGGGCATGAATAACACAGTGTACAATATAACGAAACAGAGCACTGAGGTTTCCCTTCTTGAAAGGAGATGCGTTAACGAATCCTGCGTCTCTCATCTGATAGAAGCCCCCTTGGCCATGTATTCTGAAAAACCAGTTGGGTCTTCTTCATGATCTTTAAACTCTAACACCGTTCGGATTAAATCTTCAGTGACTTTGACTTGACAAAATAGCGTTCTCTTCCTCACTGAATTCAACGGCATTCCAAAAATATTCAATGTGAACGATAAGCCGTGTGTTTGTCAGTAAGCGCCTTGGTAATAGGAAGTCTACTAAAAAAATCTAGCACTTCCCTATAAGCTGCGATCTCAGGAATAGTCTCATCTAGAAGACAACAAATGTTGTGAACGGTGAAAATGAAGACTTCTTGATCTGCAAACATAAACATTTCAAACACTTAGAAAAATTTTCAAAAATTTTGACTTTTAATCACTTGTACGAGTCACCATTCGTACGAGGGAGATACTCAGACAATGAGTTAAGTTCTGAACAAAACCCACTCGTACGAGCCACTTCTTCATACGAATTGAAAATCATACTTAACACATTTTAAGAATTTTGAACATAACTTCCTCGTACGAGTAATGCTTCGTACGAGGCACAAAGATATAAACGTATAAGGACATACTCGTACGAACGATCACTCATACGAGTGAATATGATAAAAATATATTTGAAGTCCTTGCTCATACGAGTGATGATTTGAACGAGTTGCAAATTGTACCAAATAACACCTTATCAAACCAAACTTAAAACGTGTAGAATTTAACAAATTTAAGGTTGATTTATAGGTTAAAAGGGCCGATTTTAACGATTTTGAGTTCAATTTTATATTTTACCGGTCCGATTATCCTAAATCTACATTTTATGTCCTCTTGGTCAAATTTTGGCATTATAATGGCTCAAAACAAGCATTAGTACCTTACCCGTTGTAAGAGGTGTGCTAATCAACCTCCCTGAAGTATAGATACGTAACGAAGATCAAGAAAGTGAGTGATAAGAACTGAATCGCACAGAGTAAGCTCTCAGTCGCACATAGTAAATAGTGTGACTTGTGCGAATGAGAAGTCCTTTTATACTCATTCAGGTTCACTCGTACGAGTGATGATTCGCACCAATGAAGCCTTTTTTCACTCGTACGAGTTAGTGTGCCACTCGTACAAGTCAGTTCAATGCACTTTGATTATCTTTTTTATTTTTTGTGAAATTTTATCTGTTTTTATAACCCACTCAGTTAACCAAGTCCAAGTTAATGACCCTGTTATCCGATTTGCCTACCAAGTCCAAGTTAATGACCTTGGTTGACCATTTTTTGACCTAAACAGATTTATTCTAAAATTTAAAGTTTCAAACTAATGAACTTTGTTGAAGTTTCAGGATATATTCTTTTCTGATTAGCTCCCAGCCCATGCTCCTCAGCTTTCCTCCAGCAACTGTCGCTTTGACTTGGTCTAACGGTATTTTCATCATCGGTAGACTAAATCGAGATAGAATGCTAAGGATAAACTGAAAATCTTTTTGGGATTTTTCTGAAAAGAAAGAACAAGTAAAAGATGTATTTACATTCATATTTTTTGTGAGTTTTGTGTTTAGAAGATCATATCAGATATTTGGACAAATCACAAGTACCGTTGATCTTGGTAGTAACTTTAAGTTCTTAACAAATTTCCCTAGATTGCCAATATGCTTATCCACTTAAACCTCTACATGTTTCTCAATCAAGATATGTTAGGTAATATTAAGGAACACGAAGTAACTGTGTTTCCTATCTCAGAATGTACTCCCGTATCGAGATTCCCAGAATTTCATTTCACATGTGAATATATCTAACTGATATATGTAAATGGGGAGAATTGCGAGACCTTGAGAGCTCAGGTTAGTATTTCCATACAGAGAAAGAGATGAAGGCTTGACTTTAGGTGGTGTTCCATTAAGGAATCTTTTGAACCGCAGATGTCATAAATGTTTATGACATATTCATTTTTTGTGCAGCTTTTGTAGGCGAATAATGCGGAAAGTATTATACAAGTTCTAGGTCGACGCAAAATCAGAAGAACTCGGATAATACCCCATATATTGATTAAATATAAAGACCTAGTATCACAGATTCTGGCATTCTCTCAAACGAAATTTTGGAGTACTAAGTCCATATATCCGAGAGATGTCGACCCACAAGTTACTCAGTTTTTCTTTAGGTTTATATATTGAAAAACAATTTACTGAACGAGTGAAGCCTATTGGCACATTCTCTGTAAGATATGTTTAATTACCTGTTTAAACATTCCATATCTTTAGCATACCGTGATAGTCAATTGATGTAATATGATTCCCTCTTTTTCACAAAACCTCTTTTTTTCTTTTTAATGTTTTTGAAATTTTCACAACTTTTCTCCCCCTAAAATCAAAAACATATTTTTGGTTTTTAGTTTTTAAAGAAAAGATATATATAGAAAAACATGTCATACCCATGAGAATCATGTCAAGTCCTTGTCATCCTCAAATTCAACCTCAAGTATATCCCCTGATGTCAGATTTTTTAAACCATTTAACTTCAAAAGATTTTTAATCTTGACCTATCAAAAGCTTTGGTGTAAAAATCTGCTTTTTGATCATCATTGTGGATTTTTTCAATTCTAACCAACTTTTTCTCATAGCTATCACGAATAAAGTGGTGTCGAATTTCTATATGTTTAGTGCGTGAGTGTTGAACAGGGTTTTTGGTGATACCAATAGCTGCCTTGTTATCTACGTAAATTGGCGTATCAAGAAATTGCAGTCCATAGTCTCTCATCTGCTGTTGTATCCAGAGTATCTGGGAACAAAAGCTGGATGCTGAAACATATTCAGCTTCACATGTAGAGAGAACGACCGCGATCTATTTCTTGCATTACCATGTTACCAAACGAGTTCCAAAGAACTGGCAACCAGCCATAGTAGATTTATCATTAAGCTTGCAGCAGCCGTAATCAGAATCCGAGTAACCCGCAAGATTGAAGTCGTCATGTCCAGGATACCACAAGCCGGTGCTTGGACATCCTTTCAAGTATCGCATGATTCGTTGGCTAACAAGTGTGTATCTCTTGGATTGGACTAACAACGGGCGCATAGGCATGTTGGATACATGATATCAGGATTCAAAGCTATAAGATACAACAAGGATCCGATCATGGAGCGATATAATGTTTCATCGACTTTGACTCCATGAGCGTCTGGACAAATTCCGTAATTTGGGGCTAATGGAGTTGATACTGGCGTAGTTCCTGACATGTCAAATTTCTCTAATACGTCATGAACCTACTTCGTCTGATGAATGAAGATACCATTAGACAATTGCTCAACCTAAAGTCCTAAAAAGAACTTCATCTCCCCCATAGCACTCATTTCAAATTTCTTCTCTTGACTTCTTCGAAGTCTTTGCACAGCTTATCATTTGTTGATCCAAAGATGATATCATCCACATATATTTGTACCAAAATCAGATGACCATCTACTTCCTTTGTGAAGAGGGTATAGTCTACAGTTTCTCTAAGAAAGTCGTTGTCTAGAAGATGTCTTGAAAGCGTTTCATACAAAGTTCTCGGGGCTTGGTATAGACCATATAACGCCTTGTTTAAAAGGTAGACTTTATCCTTGTGTATAGGATCGACAAACCCTGGTGGTTGGCCAACATACACCTCCTCTTTGACTTTACCGTAAAGGAAAGCAGATTTAACATCCAATTGATACACCTTGAAACTTTTCCAAGAAGCAAAGGCCAAGAATATGCGAATAGCTTCAAGACGAGCGACTGGGGCATAGACTTCAGTATAGTCTATCCCTTCTTGCTGGTGAAAGCACTGGACCATGAGCCGAGCTTTGTTTCTGACCACAATACCTCTGTCATCTCTCTTGTACTTGAAGACCCATCGAGTATTAATCTTTTTATGATGATCCGGTAGGTTAACAAGCTTCCAGGCACCTAGTTTCTAGAATTGAAGCAACTCTTTCTACATTGCATCCACCCAGCTTTCCTCTTTCTATATGTCTCTCTAGTTTCCGGGTTCAACCTGCAAAATAAAACAACTGTAAGAAAGTCTGGTTTGCAATGGAGGAACACTGGTATAAAAGCAACTTAGATCCTTATTGTTCCGATTGCGAGTTTTCACTCCGGTTTGTAAGCTGCCAATGATATTCTCCGACGGATGGTAAGATAGTGTTCTTGGCATTACTTCACTCGGAACATCTACTTGACTTGGCAAATTCGTCACCACTTCATCAGCAACCGGTTCAAATGATGTAGCTTCATTTTTGACACTGGATTCATCAGCCTGAGTATTTAGGAAGTTTCAATATGCTCAGATCCTTTATCTGACTCAGCTAACATTGGCGGAATTCATTGTTAGCGAGTTGGACATACAAACAAGAAAGATATACTGCTTAAACGCCTTGATTCATATTGATAAACGTGAATGGTTACAGAACGAGTAAACAGTTTGTCAGGGCTTTGCTGTAGTCACATACCCACAGATATCTAACACAACACTCAAGCTCCTCTATTTATAGGTCAACATGACTCGCATAGGAGAGAGGTGTGTTTGGCTCGTGCGAGTGGTGCCTCGTACAAGTGATAAGGTGTCACTCGTACGAGCCACTAAGCTCACTCGTACGAGCCACATATACAAAACATATAAATCATATATTATCATACAATATTTGACATTCTAAGCCCTATATACATAACCAACATATCCTAGATGAAGGCAACAGACATAATGCACCAACACTTTTTACCCGATGTAGATAACCATGGGGCATCACCAGTGGCCCATATGGGCGTCGGTGATGCTTTGTCCAAATCTTGTTTTCTCTTTTGTTTATTTGGTGCTTCCGGTTGATCCTAGTTGCGTCCCGACCTGCAAAACACAATCCTAATGAAAGTAGGCCATTCAAAACCAATGTCATGTTAAAACATAAACTTAAGTATGATTAGACACCGGTTTTCGACCACGCATCAAGGTCCAACAATCTCCCCCTAGAACACATAATGCCAAAACAAATGGATATTTGATTAACTTATGTTCCTATTCTCAACTTATCTTTGACTTAAGTTTTGAAGTTATTCTTAAATATTTCAAATAATGAATCATCAACATCCCTTTCGAGTGGAAGATCCAATAGATCTTACAGATCTTCAATTTTCAAGCTCATAATGTTGTTCATTGAAGTCTTTTGCACTTCCCCATTTGCTCTAACAAGAGTCAATTCATGGCTGGCTTTGTCTGCTGACCACTTTTGAATTTTTGAAGCAATGAGGTTTCTAGGAGTGATGTTATTGGAAGAGGTGAATGAATTTGCATTCCCAAGACCTGCCTTATCGGATCAGCTTGATTTATATCAGGAAGTTCATACATTAACATGTTTTGATCCCTTCCTTCAAGATATCTTGTTCATATCTTTTTGCATCCTCTATAGACATGTCCTTCTGTCTTTTAAGATGGCTTCTCACCATTAAAGAGGCTTGACTTGCAGATGGAAGTTTAGATATGATGGTCTTTGATCTGATAGGTAAGTCTTCATAATTTGGCTTTCTAGGAATTGAGGGATCTTTGGCTCGTAAAGCTTCAAGTTTTTTGTAAGATTCCCTGATTGTTGGCTCATTTTATCTTGCCATTGATTGCATAGAGCCCAATTTGGTAGCCAACATCTCTTCATTCATTCTTGTAGCTCAACTGCTTTCATGCTAACATGTTTTCTACATGCATCCCAGTTGAGAAGAGTGGATTGGTATCTGAATTGAGATTCATCATCTCAATTTTACCTATTTCTTCAAGAAGGGTTTCAATAGACCATCTACTGAATTGAGCTTTTGAAACTCTGTAGGGCTTATTCTTCATGATGAACTCTAGATAGTCTTTCCTTAGATCCTTTTTGAGACTAGGGTTACTAACTCTTCAATGAGATACCTTCTAAATATCATTTTTGGCAAAATCTTCTAGCTTGTTCACTTAGGTGAATTCTGCAGACAAGATTTGTTGTACATCATTGTCACTCTTTCCTTTGCTTTTGATAGCAACAATATTTTCACCATGTTTGATCCATAACTCCAGGTACTCTTTCACATTGTTAGGTTTTTTATATCTTTTGAGGGAATGAAAGGTCACTTTGCTTATGCTAGTCATGGAGTAGAAAGAATCTATTTCTTTAGAGATATGTTCTAGCTCCAGTGGGTCAAGAATGTTTGGTGGATATTTGGTTGGTGAATGAATGGTAAGTGTAGTGGTAGTGGTGGTGGAGATGTGAGATGTAGTGGTAGTGGTGGTTGTATGGATAGGAGATGCATCAGGAGTTTCTTCATCATCTTCTTAGATAATTAATTTAGTTCTCCTGGATCTTATTGGTAATTTTTTTGGTGGTGGTTGAGGGGGTAGTGATGTGGATTTTCTTTTGAGAGTCCTTTGAGGGACTTAGATGGTAATGGTGAAGGTGGTGTTTGAGTAGTGGTAACCTCTATTGACACTTTTGAAGTGGAAACAAATGTTTTGGCAGTGGAAGTGGTGGTGATTTTGATAGTGGTGGAAGTGGGAGCAGTGGTTTGGGTTGTGGTTAGATAGATGCTACAGCAATACTTTAACTACCTTTGTTGTAACCTCTGTTGAAGAACCTTGGTTAACTTTGGAGTTCTTTTCTTTTGATGTCCCTTTCCTTCTGCTTCTAAATTTTTTATTAACTTCTTCTTTTCTAGCCATTTTGAGTACATCAATGTCAGTCTTTTTATTTTTCTAAGGGTGGGAGCTTCCTCATGAAGTCTTCTATCTCACCCTTTTCGGCATCATCATATTTTGGGAGAGTGAGAGATTGACTAGTGTTTTCAAAGATAAGGTCTTTAATGGCTTTAAGTTCTACCTGTGTATCTTGATATTTGGCATCCACTGTTTGTCTGACAAACTCTACCTGCATGGCATATCTTTCATCTACAACTTGCTTTTGAAGATATAGGTAAGGTTGAACATGTTCCCACATTGCTTTTCCAGTTTCTGCATTTATTGGTCTGGGTCTGGAGTTTTTGTATAAGATTTCTAGGATTGTTTTGTCCAATAGCAAAGGTCCTAATTTGATTATCTAGTCCATATGCGTTGAATTCATATTAACTAGTGATAATAAACAAGATTATTTATCAATTTACTGATTTCATTGATTGTTTAACAGTTACAAATTACCGTGAAATCCGACAGGGCTTTCATATCAGTCACCAAAAGTTACAAACTCAAACCTCAACACAACTATTTATAGACTTGGAACTTACCTTCGTGCAAGGGTAAAGTCTATATTCGTACGAAGGTAATTTACCTTCGTGCGAAGGTAAGCTACCTTCGTGGGAAGTTAATTACAAACACGACAAAAACATTTCTAACAGTTCAGCCCTAGACACAACCCTAAGACGTAGGCAATACACATAATGCACCAACAAACTCCCCCTTGGATGTTGTTGTAGTCTTGGTTTGTCTTCAAAAACTTCAAACTTTAACTTTAACGTCCAAAGAAACTTTTTCCGGCTTCCGACGTTCTTTTGATGAAATCGGGTTTAATCAGTCAGTGGAACTTTCGTTATATACCGGTACCTTCTAAGGCGTGCTTCTTTAGAGTTTTCTTCAATATTTTCCGAACGGCTTTCTTCGTTCAAGAACTCTTTCTTTTCTAGCTCTCTCCATGATGAACTCCACATCTTTCCTGAATACCTCATGCATAACATATGTTGATTACACCCTGGTATTGCATTGCTTGCATCTTGTCTTTGACATCATAACAAATCTTGTTATAGAATAAACACTTCACATCATTCTCAGAGCAATTCACTAGCCACATCGGGTCTATTATTCTGATAGTTCTCCATAATCCCCATATCCTTTGTCGTTCAATCATCGTTGGAGTTAGCTCTACGACGACTTTCTAGGTAATATCAGCTTTCAACACTACTACTGCTTCACCTGTTTCTGCAACGGCATATTTTTCATCACAAGCGGCCTCTTCATCACCAAAGTAAGATCTTTTTCTTTTGTTACAGGATCTCTCTTGAATGGCTTCCATTGATTAAAACTATGCGTTGCATCATATTTGATCAGCTTGCATAACCGTTGACCGTGGAACTTCATCGGAAAATTTATCATCTTGGTTTGAACAAGCTCTTCCACATGCCAGTATGGTAACGTCATCAGATCACACAAATACTTGAAATATTGCAAACCATACTCCCTCCTGATGGCATATACATTCAACTGCTTAATCCAACCCCAAGTTAGGATATCACCCAGTGACTTGTCTTGATCACGCGTAAAGAAGGCCAATGGTGATCTGAATTTGCATTCTTTAGGAAGCTCTTTGAACCATGACTTCTTTGCTTCAACAATTTCTTCTCTTGTTAAACGTTTAGGCAAACTTCCCTCTTTCATAGTCTCTTCAACTTTATGTTTCAGTAAATCATCTATACTTTCATTAAACAACTCTTCAAATGTAGGAAAATCATCAGTGCCTTCCCTAGAATACTTAACAGCTTCATCATCATCTAATGCGTCTTCCATAACCACTCTATCAAACTTGTTAGCATCTAGCACATATTTATACGTTTAATCGTTAGGCTCAAAAGCACTAATGCTATTAAGTTCATCTTCAAAACCAAACTCGAAGGATTCTTTGTCAATCCCTAACATGATAGCTATCTCTTCTTTGGTGTAGTTGTGTATAAACTCACCTTACTCAACTCCATGTTCTTACAAGAAAACTCGGGGTGGTTGACAATCAGGAACAACTGTCAAAGGATTAGCTATTAAGATTCCTAATTGTTCTACATCGTGAACTTGATATTTCTGCTCCCCCTGTCTTTGAGTATCTTCTTCTTGATTTACATCATCTCTTAAGAATGCATCATAATCAAATGATTCATTTATCTTTCTAGTTTCAACTCTCAACCCTGCTCCACCTTGTGTATTATCATCGTCATCACCTTTGTCATCATCATCTTTCTTATCATCTTTCTTACTATTATCATCTTTATCATTATTAGCCTCATCATCGTCAAACTCATCAATCTCTGCATACATTCTCTTTGGTTCTATAATCTTTTGCGTCAAAGACATATCAGAAGCATCTACATGTCCTCCAATAAGCACAAAATTCACTGGCTCAGAATCAACTTCAGTTTCAACCTCTCTCACATTCTCAACTATTTCAGCAATAATTTCTGACGTAGATTCAGCTTCTGGCTCAGTTGTACAATCATAGGAACCTCATCAACTTTCTTTTTCCCTTTTCCCAATGCTACAGCCTCAACTTCTGCTTTCTTAGCTTGTTCAACAATTCTTTCTCTGGATTCTTCTCTTTCAATCAAATCACATTCAGCCTCATAATCAATACCAAACTTTCTAGCGAGAATCTTCTGAAATAAATCCATCTTCCTGTTGTTACGGAGGTGCTAAACATCGTATTCCATAATCAGCCTTCTCATTCTTTCATTCTCTTATAAAAAACTTGATAAAACAACTCCAAGATTCTTTCGATCATCTTCTAAAAACTTAATTTGGCTTTCCAATTCTACAATCTTTGTTTCGTTAAACATGTCTGCACCAAATTCCTCAGTAAATGGAATATCACCAAAGTTGTCAGAAAATTTATCAGTCAAAGAACTTCTTGGACCAGATCGTGGTGTAGATCGTTGTTGAATAGAAGATGTTTGCTATTTTTGTGGTGATGATTATGGAGGTGTGATATGTTATGGTGATGGTTGTGGTGAAACATGGATAGGTGAAATAGGTGGTTGTTCAACATTTTCATCTTCTGATGTAACATTTGTATAAATCGGGTCTCCAAAACCCGCTTCGTTTTGCAATCAAATACCAAGTTACGAAATTTCATTAAGTATTTATGAGTATTTTGAGTTTAAACGTTACATAATTAATATATAAACTAAACTATAAAAATTATATTTGATAAAAAGTTAAAATAAAATAAATAAAAAATAGTTGGAGCTGACCGGACTCGAACCCGGGTCAACTGCCTCCAATGACTTATTTTTCCGTCTCCAAACCACTCCGCCACAAATTGTTTTCTGTTAGTATTATGAAACAATTAAATTTTATACGCAAACTCGGATTAACGGTTACTGATATCTGTATAACGGAAATCGGTGAGCCAAATCGCCAAATCAGTTTTCGTTCGTTTAATTAACTTATAACCGACGCATATCGGTTTCTAATTAAAGTTTAGATTGAATGAACTTCAAGTTTTGGGTTTTGAAACCGAAAAACATTCAAGCTTCAAATAATTCTGATTCCAATCATTTATACGATTCAAAACTGTCGCAAATACACTCCAAACCCTTTTCGTCGCGTTTTCAAGTCTTTTGAGCTCAAGAAAATTGTCGCCGGAATCCTCTGCAACTCTCGCCGGAAAACCGTGTCCAACTCAAACCAGTAAGATTCTACTCTCTTGCTGTTTCAATCTATTGTTAGGACACTACTAACATTATTCCGTCACTCAAAGTCAGTCACAGAAGACTTTGCTGGATTTCTGGTTTCGCCGGAGAAATTCTGGAATTTGCCGGAATCACGCTAGTTGACGGTAAACACATTCAATCGTGTAAATAATCCATGTACTCTGTTTCAATTTCAAATTTAATTCTTTAATTCTGTTGATTAGCCCCTCTCAGCCGAAGTTTCAATAACAGAGTTGCCTGTTCTCGCCGGACTTCCTGAAGAAGACGACCTGTCCGGTATTCCTTTCCCCCAAACTGTTCGGTTTGTTCATTCAAACTAGTAATCATGGTATTTAAGTAGTGGAACCCTGAACCAGTGATCTGTGTAAAACTGGTGAAGAAGACGAGCATAACAACGGGTTAAGAATAAATAAAATTCGGATAGTTAACGGGTTAGACACACAGTCCAGCGGTGGACTGTGTGCAAAGTTTATATACGAGACCCGAGTTCGATCCTTGCTTCACACACGCTGCATAATAACATTCCTTTTTATTCATAAAACTAACCGGGTTAGATTGAGTAGTTGTTAAGTATAATATAATTCAAGAATATACCCGGGTTAGACACACAGTCCAGCGGTGGACTGTGTGCAACACAAACTGCACGTCACACGATCGAGTCTCGACACCAACACCGGTTCAATGAGAAAAAACGTTTTGTAAAATAAAGGAATTTTCGGTAAATTCGAATAAGTGTATTAATATAATTAAAACTAGTTTTCTAACGGGTTAGTCACGTAGCTCAGTTGGTAGAGCTACGTGCGCGTGAACGGAAGGTCACAGGTTCGAATCCCGCTCGGCGCAAGAATTACCGCTGACCGAACCGGTCAACGGTCAACGGTCAACGGTCAAACAGTAAAAAAAATATTATTTTTTTTAAATAATTATTTGTTTTATTTAAATTAAAAATCAATTAAAAATACTTAAAAATAACATTTTTAAGGATGGAAAATAGCCATAAACTCACAAAAAAAATATATCCAAAAATTTCATTAAAAATCTTTAATAAAATCCATCCATTTAATATATTTTTCCTATTATTATTTAGGTCAGTGATTCCTCGTTAACTCGTTTCATCTAAATCGTGCGCATCTCACCAATTCAAATCCAACGCACCCAATGTGAGTGAACCCTTCAAATTCCCCGTTTTAATCACATTTTTGGGGTGTATCATGTGTCTTATTCATTTACTTATTATAACTAAGTTATTGTGCATTTATCATATCATGACATGTGTGTTAGTTGTTGCTGTTCAGTAGTTAGAATTGTTTGCAAGTTATTATTTCAGTACATGCAATTGCTGAGGCCGTAGCTCCCCATCCCTCGAGGTTGAGTTTGATCCCCATCTTATTATGCGGTTGATCAGGGCGTGCCCGCACGATCGGCTCCGTTTGATTGAGCCTTGATCGGTTATTTACATTTCAAGTTCATGCAATACGCTCGGCTCCGTTTGATTGAGCCTTGAGTGCACAGTTCAATTTACATTTCAAGTTCATGCAATACGCTCGGCTCCGTTTGATTGAGCCTTGAGCACACAGTTCAATTTACATTTTCAGTTCATGCAATACGATCGGCTCCGTTTGATTGAGCCTTGATCTCATAGTTCATTTATGTTAATTATCATATGATGTTGGTATGATCATGTATGTTATCAATTGTTAATGTATGTTATAATTGTAACCGATGTTGCCATTGCTTGATTTCAAACATATGCTCTTTTATGATTATGCACAATATTTTATTGATAAACTAACCAGAAAATCATTATTAAATGTTTATCTATAAGGTTCACTCGCCAACTTATGTTGACCCAAAAACCTCCCATTTTTACACATGATACAGGTGAACCAGCAGCAGCTAGGAACACGTAGGGCCTGGATTAGAAGAAATAAAACGATTTAGTGTTTGGATTATTATGTTTGGTTATTTTCCTTTGTAATGAATGAACATGTTTGAAGGTTTGAGAAATGTAACTTTGACTTCATTTAATTATGAAACATAATAGTAAATGTCATGTGCTTTGGTGATAACCCAATTATGCCCCGACTCTTATTTTCCGCTGCGGGTCGGGGTGTGACAGATTGGTATCAGAGCCATGACTATAGGGATATAGGATAGGTTATTAGACCCTTAGAGCCTATACTATAGTCGATTAGAAACTTATAGGAATTTTGTGTGTTATATGCCAAATTTCATGATGTTTATATGTTTATGTTAAAATGTTACATTTGATATTGTTCAAGCATGTTCATAAGTATGTATTATCAAATAATGCTCATCATGAAATCGTATGATCATAACATATCACATCCATGCAAGCACACACCACATCATGATTGATTTTACAACGATTTTCGTGTTTTCAAATCTCATCAAAGTGAGTTCTCATGACGGGCATGTAGTAACTGGAAGGGTACTAGTACCGGTAGTCGGAACGTCCTGTCTAGGCTGGCATTCGTATAAATCCAAAATAAAGGACCAGTTTGCCTACCTGGGGACCAACGATGAGAGTACGAAATACCTATTAGGCCAAAGCATGCTATACCAAACGTCGTGAGAGCTAATCCCACTTTGAGTTGTCATTGTGTCTACACCTGGACACGTTCCGACCAAACATCTCATGAACATATTTTGTGGTTAGCATTCGGGGGATGCGAGTGTTAAATTGCCAATACTAATGTGAATCCTACCAAACCAATAGCCATGGGGGCCCACATGACTATATAGGTGAAGGTATGGGGGACATTTGAGGCCCAACATGAGCGAACCCAAGACATCCTTCGGATGTAGTTGCATTATTGATATTTATGTTATTTTCATTTTTTTTAAAGACACATGACACCTAAAATATACCATAAACTCACAATCTTCTCATTTTATGATCCTGTAGATGTCGTATAGATCGCATCGAAGGAGTAGGAAATCGGAAAAGTCTCAGGAACGATTGGCCACTCATATCGCCAACCAAATGGCCACGATATTACCTGACATCGTAGTACAAGTACAACAAGCTCTTGCTGCAAATCCTACTAACCCTCCTCAACAACAGGACCAGATCATCAACGACCCTCCTACCAGAAAATGCACCTACAAACATTTTAAGTCTTGCGATCCCCCAAAATTCGAAGGGACTGAGGGAGTCACTGCTCTCCAGCGTTGGTTCGAGGAGATGGAAAACGTTTTCTTAAACTGCGATTGTCCTGAGGATCGCAAAGTTCGTTATGCCACCGGGAGACTACTTGGGGTAGCTCTCACTTGGTGGAATACCGAGAAGGGAAAGAGGGGAACGGAAGATGCGATGTCCTTAACTTGGGAGGAGTTAAGGGAAATCATGACTAGGCGATTCTGTCCTAGGAGTGAGATTAAGAAATTGGAAGATGAATTTCATGCCCTGAAACAAAAAGATGGTGATCACTCTACTTACAACAAACGGTTCTTGGAGTTGAACCAGATGGTACCAAACTTATTCACTCCAACCTACCGTCTGATCGAACATTACATTCGAGGACTTCCCTCGAAAATCCAGGATTCGGTCCTCAGCGTTTCACCGGTAACACTAGAAGCTGCCATGGAATTGGCGACAGAACTGACCGAAAACCGAATTCGTAATGGGAAGTTCAAGGAGGAAAAGAAGAAAACCCCTGCTGAGGGACAAACCTCAAACCACCACACTCCTTCCTCCAAATTTGCTAACAAGAGGAAGCGTAACAACAGGAACTTTGCAGTCACCCACACCAACACCCTGTTCCTGCTGCACCCATCACTCAAGCCACTCCTCCACCCGCGCCATACAAAAGACCATACACAGGACCACTACCAAAATGTAACCGTTGTCAGTATCACCACTCCCCTGACTATCCTTGCCAGTACTGTACCAGCTGCGGTCGCGCTGGACACCTTGTACAACAATGCCGCGCACCTCAACGAACAAATCGCCACCAACCTATAACCCAAACCCACCAACAATTTATGGGACAAGCCCAACAACAACAACCATTTCCACCCACTCAACATTTAGCCCAAACATACTATCAACCCAACTACCCTATGGGCCAACCTATGCGGGCATGTTTCAATTGGGGAGATCCAAGTCATTTCAGGAACTCATGTCCAAGGCTGGTCAATATTATTCATGCTCAGGCCCAAGCCAACCCAGTGAACCAAGCAAATCAAGCTCCTCCACCTGCTAGAGGAAGGGCTTTCAATATTAACGCAAACCAGGCCAGAGCTGACGGCAATGTGGTCAACGGTACGTTTCTTATAAATGGTAGATATGCCTCTATGTTATTTGATACTGGTGCGGATAGAAGTTTCGTGTCATTAGAGTTTGAACCTATCTTAAGTAAAAATCGAGATAAGCTCGCGGAATCCATAACAGTGGAAGTTGCAGATGGAAAACCAGTTTCGTTAGATTCTATTTTACGCAACTGTACGCTCACCCTAAACGATCACGATTTCTCAGTCGATCTTATTCCTATGAAGCTGGGAAGTTTCGACATCATAGTCGGAATGGATTGGCTTAGTCAGCATAATGCGGAAGTTGTATGTCGTGAGAAATTTATTCGTATTCCTCTTTCAAACGGTCAGACTCTTCGAATTATTGGAGAAACCTCGGCGAAAGGACTCAACTTAATGTCTTGCCTTCAAGCTCAGAAATACCTTCGCAAGAATTATGTCGCGTTTTTAGCTCATATCATCAAGAAGGGGACCGCAGAAAAGAAACTTGAAGATATTCCTGTTGTAAAAGATTTTCCACAAGTTTTTCCTGACGACATTTCAGGACTTCCTCCAATCAGAGATGTCGAGTTTCGTATCGATCTTATACCTGGTGCTACACCAGTGGCAAAATCTCCATATAGGTTAGCCCCCTCTGAAATGCAAGAGCTAGCCAGTCAATTGCAAGAGTTGACTGACAAGGGATTTATACGCCCCAGCTCATCGCCTTGGGGTGCACCTGTACTTTTCGTAAAGAAGAAGGATGGATCTTTTCGCATGTGCATCGATTATAGAGAGCTCAACAAGTTAACTATCAAAAATCGATATCCTTTACCTCGTATAGATGATCTTCTTGACCAGCTACAAGGTGCCAGTTGCTTTTCGAAAATCGACCTTCGATCGGGCTATCATCAGCTTAGGGTGCATGAAGAAGACGTCCCTAAAACTGCTTTTCGAACTCGTTATGGTCACTATGAATTCATGGTTATGCCGTTTGGATTAACCAACGCACCAGCTGTTTTCATGGACCTAATGAATAGAGTCTGCAAACCTTACCTTGATCGATTTGTTATTGTGTTCATCGACGATATTCTTATCTATTCAAAATCTAAAGCTGAGCATGAGCGTCATCTGCGACTTGTTCTTGCACTTCTAGAAAAGGAAAAGCTTTATGCCAAGTCTCTAAATGTGAATTCTGGTTAAAAGAGGTGCAATTTCTTGGGCATGTAGTCAATGACAAAGGAATACATGTGGACCCATCAAAGATCAAAGCAGTTCAAGAATGGCAAGCTCCACGTACGCCAACTGAAGTAAGGTCTTTTCTTGGACTTGCTGGTTACTATCGTCGATTCATTTCAAACTTCTCTCGCATTGCGGTGCCACTCACGGCTTTAACCCATAAAGGGAAACCATTTGTATGGGGGCCCAAGCAAGAAGAAGCTTTTCAAACCCTCAAGCAAAGACTTTGTGATGCACCAATCCTCACTCTTCCTGAAGGTTGTGATGATTTTGTAGTCTATTGCGACGCGTCAGGGCAAGGATTAGGATGCGTTCTCATGCAAAGAGGAAAAGTCATAGCTTATGCCTCAAGGCAACTCAAGACTCACGAAAAGAACTACACCACTCATGACCTTGAACTTGGAGCCGTTGTATTCGCTCTTAAGATATGGAGACATTATCTTTATGGCACGAAGTGTGAAATATACACTGACCATAAGAGTCTTCAACACATCTTCAATCAGAAAGAGTTAAATATGAGGCAACGGAGATGGGTCGAACTTCTAAATGATTACGACTGTGAAATCAAATACCACCCTGGTAAAGCAAATGTGGTGGCTGATGCACTTAGTCGAAAGGGGTATGCGAACTCCATTCATATTCTATGTTCGCAAATTATAACCAATATTAAGGATCAAATTCGAGAAGCTCAACACGTTTCAATAACAGAGGAAGATGTACAAAAGGAGATGTCCTGTGGAGCCGAGCTAAAGCTGGAAACTAAATCTGATGGTATTTTGTATTACCTAGATCGTATATGGATTCCTAACCATATCAATCTTCGTGAAACGCTCATGCATGAAGCCCATAAGTCGCGATATTCTATACACCCAGGAGCCGATAAGATGTATCAAGACCTACGGTACACCTATTGGTGGCCTGGAATGAAGAAAGATATTGCCGTTTTTGTTTCCAAGTGTCTCACTTGTTCTAAAGTAAAGGCTGAACACCAAAGACCCTCAGGACTTCTGGTCCAACCAGAAATACCTGTCTGGAAGTGGGAAAATATAACCATGGATTTCATTACCGGGTTACCTCGCACTTCTAGTGGGTATGACACTATATGGGTGATTATAGACCGACTCACAAAATCAGCTCACTTTATTCCTATTCGAGAAGATTTTAAGAACGAAAAGCTTGCTCGTATTTATATCAGCGAAATCGTCAGCCGTCATGGAGTTCCATTAAGTATTATTTCTGATCGTGATGGTCGTTTCACCTCACGGACATGGCAGGCAGTACAATCCGCAATGGGCACTCGACTAGATCTCAGTACCGCCTATCATCCCAAACTGATGGACAGTCTGAGCGCACCATTCAAACCCTTGAGGATATGCTTAGAGCATGTGTCATAGACTTCAAGGGAAATTGGGACGCCCACCTACCGTTAGTCGAATTTTCGTACAACAACAGTTATCATTCTAGTATCGGCATGGCACCTTTTGAAGCTTTATATGGTCGAAAGTGTCGATCTCCTGTTTGTTGGCACGAAATTGGGGAAGCTCAAATTACTGGTCCGGAATTGATCCAAGAAACAACAGATAAGATTCATCAAATCAGAAACAATCTTCTAGCGGCTCAAAGTCGTCAAAAGAGTTACGCAGATAAACGACGGAAGCCCTTGGAGTTTAGCGTTGGTGATCATGTGCTTTTAAAAGTGTCACCGTGGAAGGGAGTAGTTCGTTTTGGTCAAAAGGGAAAGCTAGCACCACGTTACGTAGGACCTTTCAAAATACTCGAAAGAGTAGGTCCTGTAGCTTACAAGCTTGACCTACCGGAAGAACTCGACAGAATTCATCCCACTTTCCACGTGTCGAACTTGAAGAAGTGCCTCGCTGATGAGAATCTTCATATTCCACTAGAGGATATTCAGATTGATGAATCCATGCATTTTATTGAAAGGCCAGTAGAGATTATGGACTATGGAGAAAAGCGTCTACGTCGAAGTCGCATTCCTATTGTTAGGGTACGCTGGGAGTCGAAACGGGGACCTGAGTTTACTTGGGAACGTGAAGACTCAATGCGTGAAAAATACCCTCATCTTTTCCCTACTACATCAACTGTTTGAATTTCGGGACGAAATTCCTAAAAGTAGGGGATACTGTAACATTTGTATAAATCGGGTCTCCAAAACCCGCTTCGTTTTGCAATCAAATACCAAGTTACGAAATTTCATTAAGTATTTATGAGTATTTTGAGTTTAAACGTTACATAATTAATATATAAACTAAACTATAAAAATTATATTTGATAAAAAGTTAAAATAAAATAAATAAAAAATAGTTGGAGCTGACCGGACTCGAACCCGGGTCAACTGCCTCCAATGACTTATTTTTCCGTCTCCAAACCACTCCGCCACAAATTGTTTTCTGTTAGTATTATGAAACAATTAAATTTTATACGCAAACTCGGATTAACGGTTACTGATATCTGTATAACGGAAATCGGTGAGCCAAATCGCCAAATCAGTTTTCGTTCGTTTAATTAACTTATAACCGACGCATATCGGTTTCTAATTAAAGTTTAGATTGAATGAACTTCAAGTTTTGGGTTTTGAAACCGAAAAACATTCAAGCTTCAAATAATTCTGATTCCAATCATTTATACGATTCAAAACTGTCGCAAATACACTCCAAACCCTTTTCGTCGCGTTTTCAAGTCTTTTGAGCTCAAGAAAATTGTCGCCGGAATCCTCTGCAACTCTCGCCGGAAAACCGTGTCCAACTCAAACCAGTAAGATTCTACTCTCTTGCTGTTTCAATCTATTGTTAGGACACTACTAACATTATTCCGTCACTCAAAGTCAGTCACAGAAGACTTTGCTGGATTTCTGGTTTCGCCGGAGAAATTCTGGAATTTGCCGGAATCACGCTAGTTGACGGTAAACACATTCAATCGTGTAAATAATCCATGTACTCTGTTTCAATTTCAAATTTAATTCTTTAATTCTGTTGATTAGCCCCTCTCAGCCGAAGTTTCAATAACAGAGTTGCCTGTTCTCGCCGGACTTCCTGAAGAAGACGACCTGTCCGGTATTCCTTTCCCCCAAACTGTTCGGTTTGTTCATTCAAACTAGTAATCATGGTATTTAAGTAGTGGAACCCTGAACCAGTGATCTGTGTAAAACTGGTGAAGAAGACGAGCATAACAACGGGTTAAGAATAAATAAAATTCGGATAGTTAACGGGTTAGACACACAGTCCAGCGGTGGACTGTGTGCAAAGTTTATATACGAGACCCGAGTTCGATCCTTGCTTCACACACGCTGCGTAATAACATTCCTTTTTATTCATAAAACTAACCGGGTTAGATTGAGTAGTTGTTAAGTATAATATAATTCAAGAATATACCCGGGTTAGACACACAGTCCAGCGGTGGACTGTGTGCAACACAAACTGCACGTCACGCGATCGAGTCTCGACACCAACACCGGTTCAATGAGAATAAAACGTTTTGTAAAATAAAGGAATTTTCGGTAAATTCGAATAAGTGTATTAATATAATTAAAACTAGTTTTCTAACGGGTTAGTCACGTAGCTCAGTTGGTAGAGCTACGTGCGCGTGAACGGAAGGTCACAGGTTCGAATCCCGCTCGGCGCAAGAATTACCGCTGACCGAACCGGTCAACGGTCAACGGTCAACGGTCAAACAGTAAAAAAAATATTATTTTTTTTAAATAATTATTTGTTTTATTTAAATTAAAAATCAATTAAAAATACTTAAAAATAACATTTTTAAGGATGGAAAATAGCCATAAACTCACAAAAAAAATATATCCAAAAATTTCATTAAAAATCTTTAATAAAATCCATCCATTTAATATATTTTTCCTATTATTATTTAGGTCAGTGATTCCTCGTTAACTCGTTTCATCTAAATCGTGCGCATCTCACCAATTCAAATCCAACGCACCCAATGTGAGTGAACCCTTCAAATTCCCCGTTTTAATCACATTTTTGGGGTGTATCATGTGTCTTATTCATTTACTTATTATAACTAAGTTATTGTGCATTTATCATATCATGACATGTGTGTTAGTTGTTGCTGTTCAGTAGTTAGAATTGTTTGCAAGTTATTATTTCAGTACATGCAATTGCTGAGGCCGTAGCTCCCCATCCCTCGAGGTTGAGTTTGATCCCCATCTTATTATGCGGTTGATCAGGGCGTGCCCGCACGATCGGCTCCGTTTGATTGAGCCTTGATCGGTTATTTACATTTCAAGTTCATGCAATACGCTCGGCTCCGTTTGATTGAGCCTTGAGTGCACAGTTCAATTTACATTTCAAGTTCATGCAATACGCTCGGCTCCGTTTGATTGAGCCTTGAGCACACAGTTCAATTTACATTTTCAGTTCATGCAATACGATCGGCTCCGTTTGATTGAGCCTTGATCTCATAGTTCATTTATGTTAATTATCATATGATGTTGGTATGATCATGTATGTTATCAATTGTTAATGTATGTTATAATTGTAACCGATGTTGCCATTGCTTGATTTCAAACATATGCTCTTTTATGATTATGCACAATATTTTATTGATAAACTAACCAGAAAATCATTATTAAATGTTTATCTATAAGGTTCACTCGCCAACTTATGTTGACCCAAAAACCTCCCATTTTTACACATGATACAGGTGAACCAGCAGCAGCTAGGAACACGTAGGGCCTGGATTAGAAGAAATAAAACGATTTAGTGTTTGGATTATTATGTTTGGTTATTTTCCTTTGTAATGAATGAACTTGTTTGAAGGTTTGAGAAATGTAACTTTGACTTCATTTAATTATGAAACATAATAGTAAATGTCATGTGCTTTGGTGATAACCCAATTATGCCCCGACTCTTATTTTCCGCTGCGGGTCGGGGTGTGACAGATTGGTATCAGAGCCATGACTATAGGGATATAGGATAGGTTATTAGACCCTTAGAGCCTATACTATAGTCGATTAGAAACTTATAGGAATTTTGTGTGTTATATGCCAAATTTCATGATGTTTATATGTTTATGTTAAAATGTTACATTTGATATTGTTCAAGCATGTTCATAAGTATGTATTATCAAATAATGCTCATCATGAAATCGTATGATCATAACATATCACATCCATGCAAGCACACACCACATCATGATTGATTTTACAACGATTTTCGTGTTTTCAAATCTCATCAAAGTGAGTTCTCATGACGGGCATGTAGTAACTGGAAGGGTACTAGTACCGGTAGTCGGAACGTCCTGTCTAGGCTGGCATTCGTATAAATCCAAAATAAAGGACCAGTTTGCCTACCTGGGGACCAACGATGAGAGTACGAAATACCTATTAGGCCAAAGCATGCTATACCAAACGTCGTGAGAGCTAATCCCACTTTGAGTTGTCATTGTGTCTACACCTGGACACGTTCCGACCAAACATCTCATGAACATATTTTGTGGTTAGCATTCGGGGGATGCGAGTGTTAAATTGCCAATACTAATGTGAATCCTACCAAACCAATAGCCATGGGGGCCCACATGACTATATAGGTGAAGGTATGGGGGACATTTGAGGCCCAACATGAGCGAACCCAAGACATCCTTCGGATGTAGTTGCATTATTGATATTTATGTTATTTTCATTTTTTTAAAGACACATGACACCTAAAATATACCATAAACTCACAATCTTCTCATTTTATGATCCTGTAGATGTCGTATAGATCGCATCGAAGGAGTAGGAAATCGGAAAAGTCTCAGGAACGATTGGCCACTCATATCGCCAACCAAATGGCCATGATATTACCTGACATCGTAGTACAAGTACAACAAGCTCTTGCTGCAAATCCTACTAACCCTCCTCAACAACAGGACCAGATCATCAACGACCCTCCTACCAGCAAATGCACCTACAAACATTTTAAGTCTTGCGATCCCCCAAAATTCGAAGGGACTGAGGGAGTCACTGCTCTCCAGCGTTGGTTCGAGGAGATGGAAAACGTTTTCTTAAACTGCGATTGTCCTGAGGATCGCAAAGTTCGTTATGCCACCAGGAGACTACTTGGGGTAGCTCTCACTTGGTGGAATACCGAGAAGGGAAAGAGGGGAACGGAAGATGCGATGTCCTTAACTTGGGAGGAGTTAAGGGAAATCATGACTAGGCGATTCTGTCCTAGGAGTGAGATTAAGAAATTGGAAGATGAATTTCATGCCCTGAAACAAAAAGATGGTGATCACTCTACTTACAACAAACGGTTCTTGGAGTTGAACCAGATGGTACCAAACTTATTCACTCCAACCTACCGTCTGATCGAACATTACATTCGAGGACTTCCCTCGAAAATCCAGGATTCGGTCCTCAGCGTTTCACCGGTAACACTAGAAGCTGCCATGGAATTGGCGACAGAACTGACCGAAAACCGAATTCGTAATGGGAAGTTCAAGGAGGAAAAGAAGAAAACCCCTGCTGAGGGACAAACCTCAAACCACCACACTCCTTCCTCCAAATTTGCTAACAAGAGGAAGCGTAACAACAGGAACTTTGCAGTCACCCACACCAACACCCCTGTTCCTGCTGCACCCATCACTCAAGCCACTCCTCCACCCGCGCCATACAAAAGACCATACACAGGACCACTACCAAAATGTAACCGTTGTCAGTATCACCACTCCCCTGACTATCCTTGCCAGTACTGTACCAGCTGCGGTCGCGCTGGACACCTTGTACAACAATGCCGCGCACCTCAACGAACAAATCGCCACCAACCTATAACCCAAACCCACCAACAATTTATGGGACAAGCCCAACAACAACAACCATTTCCACCCACTCAACATTTAGCCCAAACATACTATCAACCCAACTACCCTATGGGCCAACCTATGCGGGCATGTTTCAATTGTGGAGATCCAAGTCATTTCAGGAACTCGTGTCCAAGGCTGGTCAATATTATTCATGCTCAGGCCCAAGCCAACCCAGTGAACCAAGCAAATCAAGCTCCTCCACCTGCTAGAGGAAGGGCTTTCAATATTAACGCAAACCAGGCCAGAGCTGACGGCAATGTGGTCAACGGTACGTTTCTTATAAATGGTAGATATGCCTCTATGTTATTTGATACTGGTGCGGATAGAAGTTTCGTGTCATTAGAGTTTGAACCTATCTTAAGTAAAAATCGAGATAAGCTCGTGGAATCCATAACAGTGGAAGTTGCAGATGGAAAACCAGTTTCGTTAGATTCTATTTTACGCAACTGTACGCTCACCCTAAACGATCACGATTTCTCAGTCGATCTTATTCCTATGAAGCTGGGAAGTTTCGACATCATAGTCGGAATGGATTGGCTTAGTCAGCATAATGCGGAAGTTGTATGTCGTGAGAAATTTATTCGTATTCCTCTTTCAAACGGTCAGACTCTTCGAATTATTGGAGAAACCTCGGCGAAAGGACTCAACTTAATGTCTTGCCTTCAAGCTCAGAAATACCTTCGCAAGAATTATGTCGCGTTTTTAGCTCATATCATCAAGAAGGGGACCGCAGAAAAGAAACTTGAAGATATTCCTGTTGTAAAAGATTTTCCACAAGTTTTTCCTGACGACATTTCAGGACTTCCTCCAATCAGAGATGTCGAGTTTCGTATCGATCTTATACCTGGTGCTACACCAGTGGCAAAATCTCCATATAGGTTAGCCCCCTCTGAAATGCAAGAGCTAGCCAGTCAATTGCAAGAGTTGACTGACAAGGGATTTATACGCCCCAGCTCATCGCCTTGGGGTGCACCTGTACTTTTCGTAAAGAAGAAGGATGGATCTTTTCGCATGTGCATCGATTATAGAGAGCTCAACAAGTTAACTATCAAAAATCGATATCCTTTACCTCGTATAGATGATCTTCTTGACCAGCTACAAGGTGCCAGTTGCTTTTCGAAAATCGACCTTCGATCGGGCTATCATCAGCTTAGGGTGCATGAAGAAGACGTCCCTAAAACTGCTTTTCGAACTCGTTATGGTCACTATGAATTCATGGTTATGCCGTTTGGATTAACCAACGCACCAGCTGTTTTCATGGACCTAATGAATAGAGTCTGCAAACCTTACCTTGATCGATTTGTTATTGTGTTCATCGACGATATTCTTATCTATTCAAAATCTAAAGCTGAGCATGAGCGTCATCTGCGACTTGTTCTTGCACTTCTAGAAAAGGAAAAGCTTTATGCCAAGTTCTCTAAATGTGAATTCTGGTTAAAAGAGGTGCAATTTCTTGGGCATGTAGTCAATGACAAAGGAATACATGTGGACCCATCAAAGATCAAAGCAGTTCAAGAATGGCAAGCTCCACGTACGCCAACTGAAGTAAGGTCTTTTCTTGGACTTGCTGGTTACTATCGTCGATTCATTTCAAACTTCTCTCGCATTGCGGTGCCACTCACGGCTTTAACCCATAAAGGGAAACCATTTGTATGGGGGCCCAAGCAAGAAGAAGCTTTTCAAACCCTCAAGCAAAGACTTTGTGATGCACCAATCCTCACTCTTCCTGAAGGTTGTGATGATTTTGTAGTCTATTGCGACGCGTCAGGGCAAGGATTAGGATGCGTTCTCATGCAAAGAGGAAAAGTCATAGCTTATGCCTCAAGGCAACTCAAGACTCACGAAAAGAACTACACCACTCATGACCTTGAACTTGGAGCCGTTGTATTCGCTCTTAAGATATGGAGACATTATCTTTATGGCACGAAGTGTGAAATATACACTGACCATAAGAGTCTTCAACACATCTTCAATCAGAAAGAGTTAAATATGAGGCAACGGAGATGGGTCGAACTTCTAAATGATTACGACTGTGAAATCAAATACCACCCTGGTAAAGCAAATGTGGTGGCTGATGCACTTAGTCGAAAGGGGTATGCGAACTCCATTCATATTCTATGTTCGCAAATTATAACCAATATTAAGGATCAAATTCGAGAAGCTCAACACGTTTCAATAACAGAGGAAGATGTACAAAAGGAGATGTCCTGTGGAGCCGAGCTAAAGCTGGAAACTAAATCTGATGGTATTTTGTATTACCTAGATCGTATATGGATTCCTAACCATATCAATCTTCGTGAAACGCTCATGCATGAAGCCCATAAGTCGCGATATTCTATACACCCAGGAGCCGATAAGATGTATCAAGACCTACGGTACACCTATTGGTGGCCTGGAATGAAGAAAGATATTGCCGTTTTTGTTTCCAAGTGTCTCACTTGTTCTAAAGTAAAGGCTGAACACCAAAGACCCTCAGGACTTCTGGTCCAACCAGAAATACCTGTCTGGAAGTGGGAAAATATAACCATGGATTTCATTACCGGGTTACCTCGCACTTCTAGTGGGTATGACACTTTATGGGTGATTATAGACCGACTCACAAAATCAGCTCACTTTATTCCTATTCGAGAAGATTTTAAGAACGAAAAGCTTGCTCGTATTTATATCAGCGAAATCGTCAGCCGTCATGGAGTTCCATTAAGTATTATTTCTGATCGTGATGGTCGTTTCACCTCACGGACATGGCAGGCAGTACAATCCGCAATGGGCACTCGACTAGATCTAGTACCGCCTATCATCCCCAAACTGATGGACAGTCTGAGCGCACCATTCAAACCCTTGAGGATATGCTTAGAGCATGTGTCATAGACTTCAAGGGAAATTGGGACGCCCACCTACCGTTAGTCGAATTTTCGTACAACAACAGTTATCATTCTAGTATCGGCATGGCACCTTTTGAAGCTTTATATGGTCGAAAGTGTCGATCTCCTGTTTGTTGGCACGAAATTGGGGAAGCTCAAATTACTGGTCCGGAATTGATCCAAGAAACAACAGATAAGATTCATCAAATCAGAAACAATCTTCTAGCGGCTCAAAGTCGTCAAAAGAGTTACGCAGATAAACGACGGAAGCCCTTGGAGTTTAGCGTTGGTGATCATGTGCTTTTAAAAGTGTCACCGTGGAAGGGAGTAGTTCGTTTTGGTCAAAAGGGAAAGCTAGCACCACGTTACGTAGGACCTTTCAAAATACTCGAAAGAGTAGGTCCTGTAGCTTACAAGCTTGACCTACCGGAAGAACTCGACAGAATTCATCCCACTTCCACGTGTCGAACTTGAAGAAGTGCCTCGCTGATGAGAATCTTCATATTCCACTGAGGATATTCAGATTGATGAATCCATGCATTTTATCGAAAGGCCAGTAGAGATTATGGACTATGGAGAAAAGCGTCTACGTCGAAGTCGCATTCCTATTGTTAGGGTACGCTGGGAGTCGAAACGGGGACCTGAGTTTACTTGGGAACGTGAAGACTCAATGCGTGAAAAATACCCTCATCTTTTCCCTACTACATCAACTGTTTGAATTTCGGGACGAAATTCCTAAAAGTAGGGGATACTGTAACATTTGTATAAATCGGGTCTCCAAAACCCGCTTCGTTTTGCAATCAAATACCAAGTTACGAAATTTCATTAAGTATTTATGAGTATTTTGAGTTTAAACGTTACATAATTAATATATAAACTAAACTATAAAAATTATATTTGATAAAAAGTTAAAATAAAATAAATAAAAAATAGTTGGAGCTGACCGGACTCGAACCCGGGTCAACTGCCTCCAATGACTTATTTTCCGTCTCCAAACCACTCCGCCACAAATTGTTTTCTGTTAGTATTATGAAACAATTAAATTTTATACGCAAACTCGGATTAACGGTTACTGATATCTGTATAACGGAAATCGGTGAGCCAAATCGCCAAATCAGTTTTCGTTCGTTTAATTAACTTATAACCGACGCATATCGGTTTCTAATTAAAGTTTAGATTGAATGAACTTCAAGTTTTGGGTTTTGAAACCGAAAAAACATTCAAGCTTCAAATAATTCTGATTCCAATCATTTATACGATTCAGAACTGTCGCAAATACACTCCAAACCCTTTTCGTCGCGTTTTCAAGTCTTTTGAGCTCAAGAAAATTGTCGCCGGAATCCTCTGCAACTCTCGCCGGAAAACCGTGTCCAACTCAAACCAGTAAGATTCTACTCTCTTGCTGTTTCAATCTATTGTTAGGACACTACTAACATTATTCCGTCACTCAAAGTCAGTCACAGAAGACTTTGCTGGATTTCTGGTTTCGCCGGAGAAATTCTGGAATTTGCCGGAATCACGCTAGTTGACGGTAAACACATTCAATCGTGTAAATAATCCATGTACTCTGTTTCAATTTCAAATTTAATTCTTTAATTCTGTTGATTAGCCCCTCTCAGCCGAAGTTTCAATAACAAGTTGCCTGTTCTCGCCGGACTTCCTGAAGAAGACGACCTGTCCGGTATTCCTTTTCCCAAACTGTTCGGTTTGTTCATTCAAACTAGTAATCATGGTATTTAAGTAGTGGAACCCTGAACCAGTGATCTGTGTAAAACGTGTGAAGAAGACGAGCATAACAACGGGTTAAGAATAAATAAAATTCGGATAGTTAACGGGTTAGACACACAGTCCAGCGGTGGACTATGTGCAAAGTTTATATACGAGTCCCGAGTTCGATCCTTGCTTCACACACGCTGCGTAATAACATTCCTTTTTATTCATAAAACTAACCGGGTTAGATTGAGTAGTTGTTAAGTATAATATAATTCAAGAATATAACCGGGTTAGACACACAGTCCAGCGGTGGACTGTGTGCAACACAAACTGCACGTCACGCGATCGAGTCTCGACACAACACCGGTTCAATGAGAATAAAACGTTTTGTAAAATAAAGGAATTTTCGGTAAATTCGAATAAGTGTATTAATATAATTAAAACTAGTTTCTAACGGGTTAGTCACGTAGCTCAGTTGGTAGAGCTACGTGCGCGTGAACGGAAGGTCACAGGTTCGAATCCCGCTCGGCGCAAGAATTACCGCTGACCGAACCGGTCAACGGTCAACGGTCAACGGTCAAACAGTAAAAAAAAATAATATATTTTTTTTAAATAATTATTTGTTTTATTTAAATTAAAAATCAATTAAAAATACTTAAAAATAACATTTTTAAGGATGGAAAATAGCCATAAACTCACAAAAAATATATCTAAAAATCCATTAAAAATCTTTAATAAAATCCATCCATTTAATATATTTTTCCTATTATTATTTAGGTCAGTGATTCCTCGTTAACTCGTTTCTCTAAATCGTGCGCATCTCACCAATTCAAATCCAACGCACCCAATGTGAGTGAACCCTTCAAATTCCCCGTTTTAATCACATTTTTGGGGTGTATCATGTGTCTTATTCATTTTCTTATTATAACTAAGTTATTGTGCATTTATCATATCATGACATGTGTGTTAGTTGTTGCTGTTCAGTAGTTAGAATTGTTTGCAAGTTATTATTTCAGTACATGCAATTGCTGAGGCCGTAGCTCCCCATCCCTCGAGGTTGAGTTTGATCCCCATCTTATTATGCGGTTGATCAGGGCGTGCCCGCACGATCGGCTCCGTTTGATTGAGCCTTGATCGGTTATTTACATTTCAAGTTCATGCAATACGCTCGGCTCCGTTTGATTGAGCCTTGAGTGCACAGTTCAATTTACATTTCAAGTTCATGCAATACGCTCGGCTCCGTTTGATTGAGCCTTGAGCACACAGTTCAATTTACATTTTCAGTTCATGCAATACGATCGGCTCCGTTTGATTGAGCCTTGATCTCATAGTTCATTTATGTTAATTATCATATGATGTTGGTATGATCATGTATGTTATCAATTGTTAATGTATGTTATAATTGTAACCGATGTTGCCATTGCTTGATTTCAAACATATGCTCTTTTATGATTATGCACAATATTTTATTGATAAACTAACCAGAAAATCATTATTAAATGTTTATCTATAAGGTTCACTCGCCAACTTATGTTGACCCAAAAACCTCCCATTTTTACACATGATACAGGTGAACCAGCAGCAGCTAGGAACACGTAGGGCCTGGATTAGAAGAAATAAAACGATTTAGTGTTTGGATTATTATGTTTGGTTATTTTCCTTTGTAATGAATGAACATGTTTGAAGGTTT
This sequence comes from Scalesia atractyloides, assembly GCA_947069175.1. Classification (NCBI taxonomy): domain Eukaryota; kingdom Viridiplantae; phylum Streptophyta; class Magnoliopsida; order Asterales; family Asteraceae; genus Scalesia; species Scalesia atractyloides. Next base: position 35,115,277 of record CAMTDV010000003.1, on the reverse strand, counting down.
GAGAAATGTAACTTTGACTTCATTTAATTATGAAACATAATAGTAAATGTCATGTGCTTTGGTGATAACCCAATTATGCCCCGACTCTTATTTTCCGCTGCGGGTCGGGGTGTGACATCTGATGTGTTCCTCTTTTTGTACTTTCTTTTAGCTTTCTTGATAGAATGAGACCCAGTTGTCTTTTTCTCGATATCAGGCTTGCTCTAAACTCTTCGAGCCTTTTTAGTAGGCCTTTTAGCTTCATCTTCAATATCTGGATCAGATGCAACATAAACATCATCGTCTTCATCTACCACCTTTCTCTTTCCTTGAGCCATTGCTTCTCTTTCTTGTTGTTCTGTAGTTTTTATCGCAACATCAAAACTATCATCCGATGCTTCTTCATTATCATCACCAACTGCTTCTTTCTCTTTCTCATGATCTGAGATAGTAGAAAACCTTTCCTCCTCAATGTTAACCTCTGTTTCAACATTATGTTCTATATTTTGCTTAGTCTCCACCTCTTCATCAGTAGTTTCATCCCTGAGTACTATTTCAATCTTTTGTTTCTAAGCTTTCGCTTTAGGAGTTCCCGTTTTCTTTGAATCTTCATTCTCATACCATACACCCCTCCCTCTTAGGTTCATAACCTTCCATTTGCATAGCTTCATTATCAGAATCATTTTCATCATTTCTCCATTTGTCTTTCCCAGGTGCTTTGTTCTTTTTATCCATGAATCTACCAAAGAATTTCCTTGCAACTGGTTCTGTCGTTTGTTTCAAGTATTGATTCAATCTAACCAGCGACAAGCCTGTCATATGATCAAGCGGCAGCACATCTTTCTTATCCTTCGCCAAGTTTGGAAACTAGTCATCCAACATCATCTGCACAAATATAGGGTACTGCAGAAACTTCTTTTTGTCGATATTTAAGTTATGTGTTCATGTGACCCTTGTAGCCCATCTTGTGACTCAATGTAGAAATAACTGAGTGTACGAAGAACTTATACGGTCTACCAAGATAAGCTTTATTATACTGTGTGTTCACGTGACCCTTGTAGCCCATCCTGTAAAAACATCCTTTACACATACGCTCGGTGTACATCATCGGATCACTATCTTTATCTTTGAAGTCTAAAACACGACGAATTAGATCTTCAGTGATCAACACTTCTTTATCTTCATTCTTGACCCGTACAAATGATCTAATGGCTTTAAGTTCTAGTACGTACTTTGCATGCTACCAAAATCTTTCTACATGTGAACGATAGGCTTTGTGTGGATCAGTAAGTGCTTTAGTGATCGGTAGTTCGCTCATAAACTTTAGAATCTACTTGAATGGAGCGATCTCTGGTAGTATCTCATCAAGAACACAGCAGATGTTGTGTTTCTTGTTGATGTTAGACTTTTTATCCTAGAGAAACACAAACACGAACACTTAGAAAAATTTCAAAAATTTTACCATTTTAACTTCGTGCAAAGTGAACTTAGTACGAAGTGACCACTTAACTTCGTGCAAAGGTAAATGACCATTTTAATAGTTTACACATTATCTTCGTGTGAAGATTAATTAGCTTCGTGCGAAGGTAACTTCAAGAACACCTTAGAAATTTTTCTTCATTTTTCATGAAATTGATGGTTCTAAAATAACCTAAAAGTGTCGATTTACACGAATATATGTTCAATTTTGATTATGGCCCATTAAATTGTCCCAGATCTACGTTTTTATAACCGGTTTACCGAAAACGTCAATTTAAGGTTCAATTCGAGTTCAAACAAGTCCAATCTACCTTAGGCATTGTTCGTTGTGTGCTAATTAACTACTACAAGCTATGATTTGGACAACACTTCGTTGTTAGCTTAACAAATTTTATCTTCGCTCAGAGAGAATGCACAGTAACATATGATTTATCTTCGTGCGAAGTATCTTATATAGGCATCTATCTTCATGCGAAGGTAAAACCACTTTTTCCAAATTTTCACATTTTTTTCAATTTTATCAGTTTTAACAAACCACTTAGTTCAAGTCCAAGTTAATGACCCTGGTTAATTGATTTGTCTACCAGGTCCAAGTTAATGACCTTGGTTGAACACTGTGTGAACAAACTAATATTTTTAGGCAATGTAAAGTTTCAACTTAATGAAATTTTAAGCTTTTCGAAGCATTTTCTCAATTTAGATAAGCTCCCAACCCGTTGTCCTTCGGTATTTTCAGCATTCAGCATCTCTGGACTTTGAAGATCCGCTTTCCTTTATTGGTAGTCAAAACTAAGATAGAACTAATATCTTTTTGACTTTTTTTCCAAAATTTATGCTAAAACACACTGAAAATCTTTTTGGGTTGTTCTGAAATGAAAGGTAATGAACTATGTACAAACCTATTTACAGACATATTATTATGAGTTTGTGTTAGAGGATCATATCAATTTTTGAGACCAGTCACTAGTACCGTTGACCTTAAGAAGATTTTAAGTTCTAAACAGACTAACTTAAATAGTCAGTATACTTCTCCACTTAAGTTTCTACACATTTCTCAATTGTTCTGAGATACGTTAGGTAATTTTAGAAACATGACTTAACCGTATTTCCCACCTCAGAATATACTCATGTATCTAGATTCCCTGGATTTCATCTTACAAGTGAATATATCTAACTGATATCGTAATGCAAGACCTTGAGAGCTCAGGTTATTACCACCGTAGAGAAAAAGAGATGAAGGCTCGACTTTAAAAGTAGTGTTCTAATTTGGAATCTTTTACTGCAACTGTTGGATCTTTCGATACTTACAATCTGCAGAAGTTTTTCGGGTTTTTAAAGCAAAAGTATTCTACAATTTCTAGTACATTGCCGACGCAAAATCATGAGAACTTGTATAATACCCAGATATCAATTATCGATAAATACCTAGTATCTTAGAATCTGGCAATCTTACAAATGAAATTTCGGTGTACTAAGACCATATATCCTAGAGATGGTAAACTATAAATTAAGAAGTTATACTTTTATGTTTATATCTCAGAAACAATTTACTAAATGTGCGAAGCCTACTGGTAGATCCTCAGTGAGATCCCTTTAAACTTTTAACACTTCAATTCTATAGCATGCTGTGATAGTGCACTGATCTACTATCATTTCCTCTGTTCACAGTAAAACTCTTTTTGTCTTTTTCATGTTTTTGTACATTTTGTATTTTTTAATGTTTTTGTATTTTCTACAACATTTCTGCCGCTAAAATCAAAAACATTTTTTGGATTTTTATATAAAAATTGTAAAATGTGACAAACCAATGAGGATCATGAAAATCTGTCATCCGATCCGTATTCAACCTCCATTTCCCCATCTGATGTTAGATTCTTCAAACCGTTAAGTCTCAAAAGGTATTTAAATCTGGTCCAATTAGATGGTTTGGTATAACAATCTGCCTTTTATTCATCAGTGTGGATCTTTTCTATTCGAATCAACTTTTTCTCATTGCAATCACGTTTAAAGTGATGTCGAATTTGAATGTGTTTTGTTTTAGAGTGTTGAACCGGATTTTTAGTTATATCAATGCTGCGACATTTGTGCCTTTTCAATCATTGCACAATTACAAACAATTTCGTATTCAATGAAACCCTGTGTTTTATTTCCAAATAATTTTTTATTCAATAAAATCTTGTATTTTATTGATGAGAATGCAAAAATGTCAATCGTTGCACAATTTCGATCATTTTCGTGTTCGTTAAAGCGTTTTACGCATTTTTACGAAACGCGTAACCGTACAACCGAACGAACCAACATCCATGACATTTTCGGGCATAATCCAATTTATACATGTCTTAACACCTTTACATAACCTAAATATTAGGTTAAAGGGGTTAAAAATGGCAAACAAGTGAAAATACAAGTCCAAGGGCCAAAAATGTCAAAAAATAATAAATATTTTTGCTTCTTCACCAAGTTTGCCACCTATCTCCAATTTTTGACGCCTAGCACTCACTTTGCCACACTTAATTTGGTGTTGACACATGTTAGGACCCTAATCCACACTTGAGGACACTTGTCATCACCTCCTTAATCCTAAAATACTATAAATACCCCATTGTTCTTCCATTTTTTTCACACCACTTCAAAACACTTCAAAGCAAAGTGTGAAGTTCTTCTTTCTATCCTTCTTGGAGCTTGTTTCCAGCCTTTCGAAGCCTCCTATCTTGAGTTCCGAAAGTGTTCATCAACACGAGTAAGTACTCTTCCTAGTTCTTTCATTATTTTTGCTATTTTGAGCTAAAAGCCGAACAGTTTGGCTTCCTGATTGACTTTTGGTTCTGACCATATTTGGTCAAAGTTCAATTGAACTTTGCAACGTGATCATAATCACGAAGGTTATAATCCCTAACGATTTCACCTTCTTATTACCACGTTTACTAGTCGAAGTGACAAGTCAAAATTTCGGTTAAACATGCGCATGATGTGCATTTTACGACGAAACTATTTTTGGGTATCAAAACACCAAGTTTTGATACCAAATCAGTTTTATAAACTTAGTTAGACATATTTTGATGTGTCTAACTCCTCACTTCTAGTTTAGTGCTTATTTAGGGTCGTAAGTCGAGCGGTGTTGACCACCGCTTTGACTTTCGCATCCGTCCAGTTTGGTCGATCTTAGGATCCGACCAAACACATATTTGTGACCATAGTTGTATAGGGAATAACCTACTGAGGTTATACCTTATGGTCACGTTGTTTGGTTAGTGTTATGATAAGTTACTTCTATGTTCTTAAAAAAAAGATGACCAAAATGCCCTTTTGCACATAAATCCATTTTAAACACATGTAACCAAATTTTTAACATATAAACTGACGTTATAACATTTTCAAACATGTTTGGGCATTTAAGACTTATCATAGGACGATCACGCGTTTACGCTAATGACTCGTTAACGTAGCATAAACTACCTTAACGGTTCATAATGGGTCAAAAGCACTTAGGATCCTTTCCAAATCAGAATGTTAAGTTTGTTAAACCATATCACATGAGTTCCAACACTCGTTTGGTTTAAGACTTCATTCTACCCGATCTCCCATTTGTAGTCCCGACACGCTAACATATTTATCTGACACATTAGGACACGTTTGAGCTTTGTTTATTCCGTTGATCAAGAACACTTTCGCAATCCCAAGTGAGTACATAACCCCCCTCTTTTACATTTTCCAAATGTTTTGGGGTAATTCACATGTGCCTATAATTATCTTCAAGATTTCAAACAATATACATGGTTTATGTATACAAAATGATTTTCAAAGTGAGTACATAGTCCCTCTTTTATGTTTTTGCAAATGTTTTGGGGTGACTCATATGTGCTAAATCATTTTCAACTTTTCAAAAACAATGTCTATGGTTTATATATAAAAAATACGATTTCAATAATGTGAAAAACTTGTTGATGCGTTATCCATAACACGAATGACATTCATTATCAGACTATTCACTGGATTTGGTGGAAGTTTGGGTAATGACAGAAACTGTTTCTGAATCTAGTTAAAGAGACCCTTTGGTGGTCTATTAAAGATAACCTTTGGTGGTATAGTCAACACAAGTTTGAATGTGTTCATTAAAGAACGATCAAAGGTTTTCACAATTAAACCACAAACAATTTGTTTATGACATGGACAATTGGTTTATGACACGGACGAATGGTTTACAAAATGGACAAATAGTTTATAACATGAACAAATGGTTTTGATCATGTCATGCAATGATTTTCACTTAAAGATATAAACCATACGAAGTTTTCTTTTGAATCATTATATTACAAGTTTTTTTTATTTTACAAAAGAAACGTTTTGGTCAACATTCATGACTATAAGATTTTCACAACTCTAACCAACATGTTTTAGTTGGTTAATTGTATTGCAATATCAAACACTTTTGATACGAGGTTTTTATTTAACAACTCTTGTAGTCGGACGAGGTGTTGCAATATGTATGCAAAGCCACGAATTTGACACACTCACAAAACCTATGTACTCCCGGCATTTTTATGCTGACTCTCTTTTCACATATGTTTCAGGAGTCAATGCTTGATAATATGATGCATACTTCACGTAGGAATGGAAGCGAGCCTTAGGGACTTAAACATGAAAGATAATTTATTTATGTGTTGTTTCTTATTTATCCCAAGACAATGTAAACATTTAACTTAATAAAACAAAATTTCAAATTCCATGAGTTGTGAAACAATAGTTTTATGACATGACTCCACGACGTTTCCGCCGTGGTTCGTTGTTTTACACGGTCAGGGTGTTACAAATGGCAGCCTTATTATCTACGTATATGGGCGTATCAAGAAACTACAATCCAATGTCTCTCTTTGTTGTTGTATCTACAATATATGGGAACAACAACTGGAAGCTGAAACGTGTTCAGCCTCGCAAGTAGAGAGCCACCATTGTTTGCTTCTTGCATTGCCACGTTACTAAGCATGTTCCGAAGAACTAGCAACCGACCGTTGTAGATCCAGTGAGGTCAAAGTTGTCGTTTCGCAGATACCACAAGCCGGTGCTTGGGCAACCCTTTAGGTATCTGAAAATCCGCTTAACTATCATCAGATGTGACACTCGGGGACTCGAATGATATTGGGCGCAAAGCCATGTTGGATACATAATGCCCGGTATAGATGCTGTAAGATACATCAATGATCCAATCATAGATCTATATAAGGTTTCATCTATCTTGACTCCGTGTTCATCTGGGCAGATGCCATGACTGATTCACAATGGGGTAGATAATGGTGACGTTCCTGACATTTCGAATTTCTCCAAGATATCGTGGACGTACTTCATCAGATGGATGAAGATACCATCAGGCAACTGATCAACCTAAAGTCCTAAGAAGAACTTCATTTCTCCCATTGAACTCATTTCAAATTTCTTTTTTATGACCTCTACGAAATCTTTACATAAAGCTTCATTCGTTGACCCAAAGATGATGTCATCCACATAAATTTGTACAATCAGCAAGTGTCCATTTACTTCCTTCGTGAAGAGTGTGCTATCGACTGTGCCTCTGATAAAGCCATTTCTTAACAGGTGCTGAGAGAGTGTCTCATACCAGGCTCGCGGGGCCTGATGCAACCCATATAGCACTTCATCAAGTAAGTAAATCTTGTCTTTATAAACTTGATCAACAAACCCAGGAGGTTGGTCGACATACACTAACTCTTTTACTTTTCCATAAAGGAAAGTGGATTTGACATCAAGCTAGTACACCTTATAACCTTTCCATGATGCAAACACGAGGAATATGCGGATTGCTTCTAGTCGTGCGGCCGGAGCATAAACCTATGTATAATCAATGCCTTTTTGCTGATGAAAACCATTGACAACCAGTCGAGCTTTGTTGCGCACAATTACTACGCGATCGTCTCTTTTGAACTAGAAGACCCATTTTGTAGTGATAGCTTGGTGATTAGCTAGTAGATAAACAAGCTTCAGATACCAAGCTTTTCAAATTGTTGCAGCTCTTCCTTCATTGCGTTTACCTAGCTTTCGTCAGCAAGTGCTTCTTTGTTCGATTTTGGTTCAATCTGTGAAATAAAACAACGATGTAAGCATACAACGATATGCTCAGAACTTTCATCAGAACTGGGTCCACCATCATTATCATACATTGGCCTAGTTTCAGAATCAGAATCATCAGACTGATCAAAAGAGTACTCTGTGTTCTTCTTTTCTGGTTCGACGGCGGGTTCTGTTTGATTAGTGCTAGATCTGTACCAAAATCATTTGTGCCAACGAGTGGTTGAGTAACCACTATCGGTCTTGGAACTTGTTCTTGATTAGACACTTGTTGTTGTTGATATAACAACACAAGTTCCTCTTCAATTGCTTCTTTTGGCAGATCGAATGAATTCCGTAAACTCTCGTAACTAAATATCTAGGGATCACTAGGCTTTTGAGTAGGCATTGTGTATTTCTGACAGTCGACATGTTGAGCAAGAATAACTCTGTTTAAAATCTGCAGATATACTCTTCTCAACGGACTAGTGTAATCCACGAAAAATCCCTCCAAAGATCTAGCACCAAATTTACCATGTGGGTCGATGACCGTACACGAAGATCTAAATGGCTCCTAAAACTCTAAATTCGTTTTTCGCAGGTTAAGCAACTCAAAGCATGTCTTCTTATGAGCCTTGCTAGTTAAAACCCTGTTTAACGTGTAGCAAGCAGAGGAACGGCTTCGCTCCAGAAACTGACAGGTAACTTTGAATCGACGAGCATCGTGCGTGCTGTTTCGATGAGGCTACGATTCTTACGTTCAGCTACTCCATTTTGCTATGGAGTATAAGGGGCGTTGACTTCATGAAGAATACCTTTATCATTATTGAATTCAAGCATTCGATTATTTTTTAACTCAATACCATTGTCACTTCGTCTCGTTCTGATTGGAGGATGGTACAAGTTCTCCAACTTTCTGAAGAGAATCATAAGATTTTCAAATGTCTCATCTTTACTCTCCTGAAATATAACCCATGGGAATCTCGAGTAGTCGTCTATCACAACAAAACAATGCAGATCACCATATATAGTTTTAACATTTAATGGCCCGGAAAGGTCCATATGAAGCCTCTCTAGTGGTAATCTGATAGAATTCAGAAGTTTTCTCGGGTGTGATTTCTTATGCTGCTTCCCTTTTTTACAACAAAGACAATCGTCATTTAGATGAAAACTTTTGAGATTAACACCCTCCACCAGATTGTTGTGCACCAGATAGTTCATTTTTCTCAAATGAATATGCCCCATCTTCGATGCCATAAGATCGATTCCTTTTCAGTTGCCTTTGTTACGAAACATTGTGTTGATCTCGAGGTAGTGGAGGCGACGCTCATGTCAAGAGCATAGAGATCATTTTCTCGTGGAGCATGCATGAGGATCCACTCCTCAGGAATTTTGAATCATGGCTTCAGAATTAGGCATTTTTTATCGTTGAAGTGAGTTGTAAACTTCTTATCACAAATCTGTGGGATGCTCAATAATGTTTTCTCTAATTTAGTAATATAGTTGACTTTTTCAAATGAGACCACACCATTGGAAAGTTTTCCTTCTCTGACTATCCTTCCACCTTGATTTCCAGCAAACCCTATATAGCCTCCATGAATATATTTCACATCATAAAGCAAGGCCAACATTCCTGTCATGTGATGAAAAGCTCCACTTTCCATTATCCACTTTGAAACGAGTGACCACGAGAGCCCCTTGACATGTAAATAAGTTATTACTTAAATAGTGAAACCCAAGCCTTCTCGGTCTTAGGTGGGTTCGGAATATCAAACTTTGGAACTTTGACTTTAACATCCTGTCCAATCTCAGATTTAGCAGGAACGGATGTTTTGATTTCTATAGAAGCTGATATTGTTTTAACCACCCAAGTTTGTGTTTTTAGAATTGCCTTTTTGGAATAAAATTTTGAATCCTTTTGTTCATTTTTGGTTGATGTTTCACCAATTTCAAATTTTGAACCATTTGAAATTGTTGGTTTCACAATTTTGTGGGATTCATTATTTCTTTTTAAAATCTATGTTGGTACAAACTCAGAGATCTTTTGTTTCACATCTTCTATAGACTTTTTCATGTTGTAAACAGGTTTTGGGTTGTTTTGAGTATATTGTCTTGAAATATGCCTGACTATGTTACATTTCTAACATGTCTTATTTCTAACAGAGGAACCCAAATTCTGCTCACAACATTTCTTTTCTGCATGGAACTCATCGTTTGATTGTTCATTTCTCAACCTTTCCTTTTCACTTACCGAGCTTGATCCAAAAACAAAGTTTACCTTTTTTTAAATTTGATTTTGAAACTTATCATTTTTCTTTTTTACATACCCCAATCCTTTTCTTTTGTTGTCGGGGTAATTTTTACCTTTCCGTTCATTTTTATACGAACTTTTTGGTTTAGAGTAGTAAGGTTCATTCAAATTTTACAGCTCTAAACGACTTATTTTTTTTATCAATTTAAACCCTTGATCAAAATATAGTTTGTTCGACCCTATCATTGTATAAGCAACCAATGTAGAATCATCATACGAACTAGAATATGATTTACCAAGATAATCCTTATGAAAACTCTCCTCGTTTTCAGAAGGTGAACTTGAACTAGTTTTCTCCAAATTGACTCAACACTTTCCTATTATGTGCTATCACTTTCACTTCCTAAAACATTTTCAACAATAGTTTTAACCATATCCGATTCACATTCATTGTCTGATTTAGTGTATGTTACATCCATGTTCCCGGGCAGCTCAATATTCTTTTCAGTTTTTAATTTTAAATTGAGCGCCTTTTCCACCCGTGATGGTTTCTTTCTTGGATAGCTATCCCACATGGGTGGTGGAACATGATTGTAACCGACACTTTTGTTCTTACCTTTCTTATCATCTTCTTCCTTTTCAATTTTCGGAAGAATATGATCAATGACATATGAACTTGTGGAATAACTAATTAACAATTTGTTAACCCTTTCAGTTTCAATTTTCATTTTTTCAAGTTTATTTTTAAGTTTAGTGATTGTGTTCAGATGAGTGTTAATTGCCATTTGTTTGTCCATAAGAGTTGCTTAAGCATTGATAAAGTTGCACTATCTTCTCTGTTAAGTTTTTCATATTGTTTAATCACTTTAGATAATTTGTCATAAGCTTGTTTTGTTTCATTATAATCACTTGAAAAATTATCTGAAAGCTTTTTCAAATCAGAATAATTTTTATCTTTCTCGGCACACTCCTTGCAAGACTCTTCGCACATCTTGCAAGGTTTTTCAACCTCAACAACCAGAACTTTAACAATCTCCTTTACTGACTCTTTGACACATTCAGTCACCGACTCCTCGACCCTGTTAGTAACTACCTCTTTAAGATTTGCCATCATAGCTTTATTTGTGATCTCCTTCAAGTTCTCGACATTCATTTCTTTATCAACATCTATCCATCACATGCAGGCTTTGATTCCTCTTCTGATTGAACTTGATAGCTTAAATCAAAATATCGTGCAAAATTAGGAAACATATTAGGTGGAATCAAATTTCTAAAAGCACTATGCAATAAATTTTCTTCCTCAGCATGTTGTTCATGATAATATCCTTCAAGTACAGCTTCCTCAATAGCTTCATCAAATACTACTTCAGAACAATCTTTTGCTTCAGGTTTAGGTTCTTCAATTATTTCTGCCAACAGTGCGAGACTTTCATTTTTTGAAATGTACTTGCTCTAATAAACCCTTCATCTTCTTGAGCGACTACCAAAGTTTTATCTTTTGAGTTCGAGGGACCTTTTTCGATTTGAATCATTCTTGTCGTAGATTGTGGTGGTGAAGGTCGATGATATATTGCCTTTTTGTAGTAGTCATCTGTAAATGGATTCTGATTTTCACTCGCCTCATGATTCGGACATTCTCGTTTGAAATGTCCTTTCTCCCGGCATTTAAAGCATGTGACTTTTGCTTTATCAAAACCAAGCTTCCCATCCAAACCTCCCAAGCCATTTCAGCTTGCAATCTCCATGAATTTTTGAGCTCTACGAACTATAGAAGCCATGCACTAGTTTATGTCGATCAACTCTAACTCTTCTGAATGTATCTGATCATTATCTTCTTTAGTCATATCTGGGTTTCCTATCTTCCTAGCAACCAAGCTTTCATAAGATTCAAGAACATGAGCAAGCAACGCCATGTGCTGCTTGGAAGTGTGTTCATTAAAATCTTATGCATTTTGTAGATTCACAGCAATGTTGCACCGTAGAATCCTCTAGTTAGAATTAGATTGACCAGATTGTTGACTTTGGAATTTGTTTGAGCTCTGTGCAGACTGAGGTGTTTTTGGTGAGTTCGGTTCAAAGCTGGAGAATGACTGAAAACCGGATTGATTAGAAGATGGACTTGCAGAACTATGAGCACTAAAGGCGGTTTGAACTTTCAGACTTTGATACCAATAGAACTGCCTTTAAAGTACAAGTTCACGCTTTTTGTATATGAATAACTTTTGACTTAGCCATCTTCTACATTTCTAGTTCATGACCTTTGAGTTTTTCAATGAACTTTCATAAGGTGTATCCACTATAATCTGCACTTTTCTTCAGAATCATTAAATATGTAGACCACTCTCCCTCTTGCAAAGCCTCTTCCAGCTTGTCAACTAACTCCTCATTCGTTTTCATGATTCGCAATCTCTTCATTTGAACAATAAGGTGACAGTAACGCTCGATCAACTACTTCATACTTTCGCCTTTCAACGAATTGAAAATATCAAACTCTTTTCTAAGTTGTGCCTTTTTTACTTTTCCTCATTTGCGAGCTTCTTTGGAACTGCAATATTAGGAAATTCCATAATGATTGTGCATTGTTATCATGTTACAGCAACGCTAGCATACCTTCTTTGATTGATTATTGCAATATATTCATCATTTTCTTCTCATTAACAATTTTTTCTCTTTTAGCTGTTGTGAACTGATACAATGTCTTCTCCAATTCATTTTCCCCTATTGGTCCGATATATTTATCTTCTATCACAAACCAACAGTTAAAATGATTCGGTTAAACCTAATTAACAAACCGTTCACTCCAACTATCATAGTCCTCTAAATTCATCAACATCAGGGGTTTCACCATCATCCCCATTTCGTTTTCTAAATTCAGATTTTGTGCAGCTGCGGCTGATGCATTAAAAGTTGATGTAACAAATGCATTATAGAACTCATTCTTCAACTTGTCGGACAAATTTCCTGGAACAAAATTAAACATTAAAACGATTAAGATTTCAGTTCGAGTGAAGTAAAAATTTCCAAAACTTGATTTATCTTCATGCGAAGGTAAATATTTATTTAAACCTAACACTTTTTTTATCTTCATGCAAAGATAGAATTATCTTCGTGCGAAGGTAGACTTATGTTCGTGCGAAGCTAGGTTCACAATTTGACAATTTTTGTAATTTTCGACATGAATTCAGTTATTTTTGGCTCTGGTTTTTTCAAGGGTTTATCTAAACATGTTTTTATGTGTTACACTTAAAAATCAGTTATTTTTTCAATGGATTTGTTCTTAAAAAGTGAAAAATAAGAATCGTCTAGGCTGAATCATGAACAATTGTCTTCAAGTCAGGCGTCCTGAGCTCTAATACCACTTGTAGGATCGTTTCGTCCAATAGCAAAGGTCCTAATTTGATTATCTAGTCCATATGCGCAGAATTCATATTAACTATTGACAATTAACAAGATTGCTTATCAATATACTGATTTCATTGATTATTTAACAGTTACAGATCACCGTGAAATCCGACAGGACTTCACTATATCAGTTATCAAAAGTTATAGACTCAAACCTCAACGCTCCTATTTATAGACTTGTAATTTACCTTCGTACAAAGGTAAGCTACCTTTGTGCGAAGGTAAGCTACTTTCCTACAAAGGTAAATACAAACACGACAGAACATTTCTAACAGCTCAGCCCTATTACAGACCCAGACACAACCCTATGACGTAGGCAATAGACATAATGCACCAATAAGAATTGCATCATGTTCTTGATCTCCCCAACATATGTTTTTTAAATTTTAGTTTATTATACTTGCATTTTGTTTTTAATCCTTTTTTTAATTTAGAAAAATTAGAAAAGAAACCATTTTCCCCTTCGATTGATTATATAGTATCTCAAAACACACAACGCCAAAAAGCTTCCCTCACTTTTATATTGAAAATTGATATTGAAAAAGAAAATGTATATTTTCACTCAAAAAACCAAAATTAACGACAAATGGGAACCATTAATTATTCGTTGACTGAGAATTCGTGAATGATTATTGGATCTGAATCTAAAATTTTGTTTGCCTAATGACATAAGAAAATACAAATTGATACATACTAAATTGATTCTTTTGAATAAAAAATCCTTCTCAATTTCTATTATAACAAAAACAATAAGTATATGTAAACCCCAGAACGGAAATTGTTAAAAAGATACAAAATTGGCTATTTAGAGTATGTTGCCTATAAATAAAAAAGAAAGGTAATTTTTTGGAACAGAAAAAGTAAGTTGGTTATCCTCTCCGTGAATTCTTAATATTTTAATCCATCACTTAATTTCACAAGATCATCCAGAAGTGGTTAAAATTGGTTTTATACCAAGTGCGCCTTGTTCTTGGTACTAGGGACTTCTAATCGAAGTACAGACTATTGTCTCAACAATTGTTGCCTTCAAGGGGGTCTTAGCAATGTAACTATTGTCCAAATGTGATACTATTGTCTCTATTGTAGTGGTAGCTGCCGCACTTTAAATACCATCCTGTATCTCTTTTGATACAGGAGGTGTACCCTCCTCTACTTGTGGGATAGCAATGATCCCTGAGCTTACCCTAGTTACATGTTGGAGTGAACTCTCATTGATTTATTGTTGAGAGGAACTAGGTATATGCAAGTCAGATGTATCAATTGCGTTAAGCAATATTTGTAAGGGTGAATGGACTATTGATGTAGGTGGTTGTGATGAAGGAGAAGCAGCCGTGGGAGAGGGGCTTGAGAAGAGATAATCAAATTATTTATCTCCCCTTAGATGTGTGTCCCATGTGCTTACAACACCTTCCTGTTGTGAGGAAAAGTGAAGAGTTTAGCTTGGTGGAGATGTTTGCATCTATTGTGAGGAAAAAACAACAGATGTTTTAGTTTGTTGCTTTTGTGTTGCAACAGGGATCTCTAGCATCTCAACCCCAGAATTACCCTTTTGTGGTTTTTCATTTTGATTTGGGGATGGGAATGGATGAGGTTTGTTTGGAAATGTGTGGTGTAGTTACCACAGTGCTGGGATTTGCACCATGGTCACAAGGAGCAGTTAGCTCAACAACAGATGTTGTAACATCTTTTGCTTTGTTTTGTAAAACGTTTTCAATTACCACATTTTCATGGCTTTTGGCCATCATGCAAGTAAAAGTTTCGTTAGAAATACTGTTGCTTTGAAGTACTTCACCTTGTTCAAAACTTTCTTTTCTCAAAACGTTTTTCAGGTAAAAGCTCAACAACCTCGGATAGATAAGGAAAGGATTGTTAGTACCTCTCTTGATTCATGATTGCCCTCAAATTTGCTACCAGATCAAGAAAATGTGTATGGGATAGCTTATGGTTTGAATTTTTCAAAATAGCATTCCCCAGATACTGAGAAGCTCATTAAAAGTAGTGGTTTTAGCATAGAGGCAAACCAAGAGAGTATGGAAATTTCATTTCTGGTGGGAACTTTGGTTTAAAAAGTGTTGCTCCCACCATCTGACCTCATAGCCCTTTCTATGAACTCAGCTTGTAAGTCATTTTTGGGGTAAGTTTCCATACCTATCTTATCCTCTACATGGAACATGGTGTAGATGGATTTTGCTATGATTTCCACATGTTCTTTATTTTGACAGTAGATGTAATGAGAAAGGGCCTTTTGTTTTGCAAGGATAATTTTGCATTTACCCAAAATTTACTGAGTGTGGCTACATAGATAGGTGCTCCGCAGTGAGGATGTTGAGATATTTTGATAAATTGATGATGTTAAGATGGGTGGAAGTCCGTATTCTTGTTGTGTTGTACAAGATAAGGCAAGTAATTGTCTGGGGTTTTGATTTCGAGATCCATGATGAACATTTGTTTAAATCCTTGAAAATATTTTATCCAGAAAATCTTTTGATCCAAACGAGTTTGATGGAAGCAAATTCAGAGTTTTTCTCTTTTGTCGTACTTTGAAATTTTACAATAATGGTAGATAGAAGCGAACTTTGTTTTCTCATGGGTTTTATATGGTAATGGAATAGGGATATCAACATGGACAACGGTTACCTTTTAGTTCATGTGGTCAGTTGTTAGCAAACCTCTGTCTAGAGAGTGGGTCCTACAGAGGAAACCCACTGATAAAAATACCAAGGGTCTGTTTTTCAAAATATCAGTTTGAAACCTCTGTTGTGCCTAACAGACTTTTGAATAACAGGATCCGTGTTTTGAAACGTTAGTTTGGCTCTTGATCAACAGAGTTTTGAAAAACCTTTTGTTTGAAACATTTATTGGCGTAAACAGAGTTTAGATGGAAATAGTGGTTCTGTTTGACTTTTAAGTTCAAATAGTGGTTTTGAAAAACAGTGGTTCTTTTGCCTTAAACAGTGGTTATCACACTTGAACAGACTTTTGAATCATTTAAATAGTTGTTTTCGCTCTTTTGAACATAGTTTTGTTTTTTGTTGATTTTGTTAATCTTTTCTTGATTTTTAAAACATAATTTCGGGTTTTTTTTTGTTTTTTACGGCATAAATAAAATGAAAGGTAGAGATATTTTGAGTTTTGAAAAAATTTTCTTTCTATTATTGGGATAGAGGGATAGTTGTGCAGATAACCTATATTAGCACTTTAAAATTACCATAAGTTGTTCCCTACAGATGATAGTGAATGGGTCAATCTTGCAGATGATCCAAAACATTGTTTTCCTTGGATTTGGTGTTATCAACCACCACCATGGCTTGCTAGGATTGGTCTTTGGTCACTAGGAGTTTTTGTACAATGTCCAACAGGTGTTTTTGACCCTCTGGAAGTGCCTTCACACTTAGGTCAATAGGTGGTTGACCATTCCCAATAAGGTGTTGATAACCATGTGGATGCATGTTAACCTTAGGCTTTTGGGGCTGTGGTGAAGGTTTTGTATACCTATAAGGCACCCTATTGCAAGGTGGTTGCCCATAGCCTTTGGGTAATGCATTATGTGATGCATCAGTGGGATCAGACTCAACTCGTTTGGGAAGAGATTGGGTGTTCTTGTTACCAATCCCATCTTTCCTTTTGAAACTCATTTTCTTTCTTGGCCAGTTTTTTGTTAGAATTATGTGATCTAAGAAATGAGCGCTATTGAGCGAAGTGGTTGCTTTACCTTAGATGGTGAACCCAAAAATGGATTCACTAACAATTTGCTTTGATTTATTAAGGGATTTTAACTTGAAACAATCTTTTAACCAATGATCTATCTTACCACAGTAATCATACAACATGTCAGAGATTTTGTAATTCCTTTTACCTTTGTCTCTCTTTTCAGAAACAGATGGTTTAACTTTTGTTTGAGAGTTGGTAATAGGAACAAGTTTTACCTTAGGTGGCTTGAGACCATCAGGGTTTACAAAGTCAATTGGTTTAGAGTTTTTAAGATATCACATTTATCTGACCAAGTTGGTTTAAAAACATATTTTGGTTTTTCAGACTGAGTGGAACTTTGTTGCTTTTCAAGAATGACATTTTTGCCACTGGTTTTAGTAACCTTGACTTTTTTCCAATTGACTTAATTGAATTATCTTTAACTAACTTAGAGCATCTGGAAATGTTGATAATTTGGTCAGGTTTAACAAGACTTACAACAAACTTCTAATTACTTTTTATATGTTTTTCTTGTATATTTTTATAATCAGAGCAAGAGAACACCCATTTTTCACAAGTAATTTAGGTGGCTTCCAACTCCTTTTGTAGTTTTGATATTTCCTATCATTGACTTGATTTGGTCTCTGATTATGAATGGTTCATGTTTGAAGGTGTTGATTTCTTGATCCTTTTCAGTTAGTGTATTTTTTAAGTCATTTTTTTAGTTCTCTAAGATAATTTCACTAACTTAGATCTTTTCACAAAGGTTTTCATTTACCTCCTTAATGTTAGCAAATGCTATGATGCATTTGTCTGAACATAGTTCTATCAGATTTGAGGTGATATCTTAGAAACAACAACCTACAAATGATCATCATTGATGAGGTCAGTGGTACTTTTGGGATAGTTTTTGGTTCCTTCTACATCACCCTCTTCATAAACCACTATTTGTCTTGGGCTCTCAGCACTTTCACTAAACGAGCTTTCTCCGGAGAGATTTCATTTTCTAGAGTTTCTTCACCTAAGGCATGATCTAAAGCCATAAAACAAAAGTTTGCATGTTCACCATTATTAGTTACTATTAAAGCAAGGTTTTTATCAGTTAATTTTTTAGGAAAACTACTCCAATCAACATTGCCTTGTGTGAAAAAGCTTTGTTGATTTGGCTCAACTGCTGTAGGAGCAGGAATAGTTTGGGGTGCTGGAACATGTGATATGGCCATTTGGACATACAAAACATGAGGAAGTGGTGCCCGGATATATTGCACAGGTGCAGACTTGCAAAATGGGTTGTGTTCTAAACACTTGATGTAGGGGTGTTTGGGTATTTTGATTAAAGTGTGTTTGAGGTTTTGATTTAGATAGGTATTGACAGGCGCCAAGTTTTCACTCCTGCATTCCCTAGCAAAGTGAACCGGCTGATTACATTTAAAACACTTTATCTTGGACTTGTCCAACCCAACCTTAGATCTCCCATTTCCTCATGGGCTTCTACCAGATTTCTTTTAAAAATTGTTTGCTCTTACACTTAGTAGAGCCACCTGGTGCAGAATATCCATTTCCTCAAGATCAATGGGATCAAATGTACTCAAGATCATAAAAAACAAATGACAGATTATCTTGATTATGACTGTCATCAGTAGAAGTAAATGCATAGTTTGAAGAATGTTGACCAGAGTTGGTTCAATTGATATATGAATAAAGTGATTATAGCTCTGGTCATTTATCATTCCTTTTGATGAACCTTCCTGACCCAAAGTGTAGTGTTTCCAAATACATATTCATCTGACACTTTTCAGTTTCCCAGAGCTTCTTTTTTCTGGAAAGCTATCTTTCGAATGTCAAGAGCCTTCCATGAAGTTGGGTCAATGTCAAATTTTTGATATATGGATTTGTTCTCATCACTATGGCTATTGTATCCCATTTTTAGGTAAAGAACTCAGATATCGGTTACTTAAAGGGTTGATTTGGTGAATTCTTTGTTCAGCCAACTTTAAGATTATGTGAAAGTCTCGTATAGTTGGTTAAGGATTTCTTGAGTGTTTTCGAGAACTTCGTACCACCAAACTATTCTTTCAATTTATCCAATAACTCTTAGCACTATTACAATGTAATAGGACGACATGGATATCATTCGGCAATGCGATAGCCACGATGCTGAAGGCTTTTGCATCAAGCTCGATTTTTTTATAATCTTGCTGAGTAATTTTTAGGCTTCTTTGGCTCAAATACATGTGGGTTTTCGGTATTTGGTACCACTAGGACACGTGGTTCAAAAACCACATATCTCCAATACCCTGTATTTTGTTGAGATAGCATATGTTACATCCTTCGTCGCCATATATTGTTTTCAGATGAGCATAGGTGGCTTATTGTTGAAGCCTGTGTTATGGGGATCATTCTGTGCAATTTTCTCAAGTTCTTTTGAAGAAAAGCAGAGTCTGTGAGAGACACTTTATCAGTACTTCACTAAACAACTCTAAGCTACGAACTGAAATTGGATCTTTGAAGAAATGATCCTTTTGTTTTACATAGATTATGAAATCAAGTTTAAACATGACCAAGTTCTTATACCAATTGTTAGAAACTGAATTTCTTTGTTTGCAAACAAGTATTGACTATCACAATAATATTCACAAACGGGAAGTCGTTATCAACGATTGTTTTTCAAAAATCATCACAGATTCAAATGTTCTACACATGCTTGATTTTAAAGACTCCCCCTCAGCTGATCACACAAACATGTCAATTAGTACAAAGAAAATGTGAGTGTGTGTGATAAATAATCACTAACAGGAGTGATCTATTTATACAAGTACGAAAGCTATGGTCAGTGATTGGATGACATCACCCTGATAGTGACATCTAACATTTCTAACAGAAAAGATTCTTAGATGTTTGCAAATATCTGAGCAACCTTATCATATGTTCTAGGCTATACTAAAGAACTGATAAAATAAGTATTGTTACATTGAGAAAACATTGTCTAAGCTATCCACTGTTGCAGCTAGTCTAAACATCTGTTTGGCCTAACATATGTTTGGTCTTCTTCTACAGACCTTGGTTTGATTAGGGCTTCGGTCTTCAACATATACTAGCCTTCAACAGATGCTTGTACTCTTGAACATCGGTTCCAAGTCTTCATCAGAAGTAACCATTTTCTTGAATAAATGTTCTGAATAAGTGCTCAAGATTCACCATATTTGGGGAGAGACTGATTCAATCTATTGCTTATTTCTTAATCAATAGATCATGTTTTGGCTTTTGGATGTCATTTATTTTTTACTAGGTCCAACATTAGTTGAAACCCTGGTTAGTGTAGTGAATTCAAGTATAGGGACCTTTATGCAATAATAGAAACTTGAAATTAAATAAATTGACTTAGTAACCAACTGAACTGCACCAATAATAGTGATGTTATCCAGCACGCATTAAATATATATATCGAGTTGGTTAAATACAATGAAAAATAAAAGGGGAATGATGTAACAAGGACTCGCACCCGCAACCTCTAGTGGTTCAACAACATTAGCACACAACACTAACCATTAGGTCAACAACTCTTTAATTTGAATCATCAGCTTCCCTAGCATGCGAGATTTAAAATAGTTGTTTTATGATATCGTATAGCAAACAGACTCGGCTACATTAAGATTGCATTCATACTTGGTTGAATTCGGATTCTGTAACATCACTAATCAGAAGGACACACTATAGGGGGTATACGCATTCGGTTTCATCCAGACTTGGTTGAATTTGGATCCTTTAGATTCCCTAACCAGCATAATTCAGAATAGGTATTTTTGGGATCTTGTAGCATCCAGACTCGATTAGATTCTGTTAGCATAAATACTCGGTTGGTTTTGGATCGTGTAATATCACCAACCAGAATGATTGGTATTCGCATTCTATACCATCTAGACTCGGTTTAGTTTGGATCATTAAGCTTCCCTAGCATGCGAGATTCAAAATGGTTGTTTTACGAAAAGTATAGCATCCAGAATCGACTACATACAGATAGAATCCAAACTCGGTTGAATTCGGGTCCTACAACATCACAAATTAGAAGGACTCACAATAGACGGTATCCTCTACCATACAGACTCGGTTTAATTAGAATCATTCAGCTTCCCTAGCATGCGAGATTTGGAATGGTTGTTTTACGAATCGTATAGAAAACAGAGTCTGCTACATTCTGATAGCATCCAAATTCGGTTGAATTCGGATCACGTAACATCACTAATCAGAAGGACTCACAATGAGCGGTATACACATTCGGTATCACCTAGACTCGATTGAATTTGGATCCTTTACATTCCCTAACTAGCGGAACTCATAATAGGTGTTTTTGGGATCCTATAGCATCCAAACTCGATTAGATTCGGTTAGCACCCATACTAAGTTTATTTCGGATCGTGAACCATGACTAACCAGAATAACTAAGAACGGGTGGTATCTGTATCCTCTACCATCCAGACTCGGTTTAATTCGGATAATTCAGCTTCCCTAGCAAGTGAGATTCAGAATGGTTGTTACGAATCATATAGCATATAGAGTCGGCTACATTCAGATAGCATCCATACTCAGTTGAATTCGGATCCTGTAACATCACTAATCTGAAGGACTCACAATGGGGCGTATACGCATCCTATTTCATGGAGACCAGTTGAATTTTGATCCTTTAGATTCACCAACTAGCGGAATTCAGAATACGTGTTTTTAGGATCTAGTTGCTTCCAAACTCGATTAGAATCGGTTAGCATACCTACTAAGTTGGTTTTGGATGGTGTACCATCACCAACCAGAATGATTCAGAATGGGTAGTATCCATATCCTGTACCATCTAAACTCGGTTTAATTTGGATCATTCAGCTTCCCTATCATGTGAGATTTAGAATGGTTGTTTCACGAAGCGTATAGCAATAGAGTCAGCTACATTCAGTTAGCATCCATACGCGGTTGAATTCGGATCCTATAACATCACTAATCTGAAGGACTCACAATTGGCGGTATACGTATTCTGTTTCACCAGACTCAGTTGAATTTGGATACTTTAGATTCCCTAACCAGCGCAATTCAGAATAGGTGTTTTTGGGAGCCTGTAGCATCTAGACTAAATTAGATTTGGTTAGTATAAATTCTCAGTTGGTTTCAGATCGTGTACCATCACAACAAGAATGATTTAGAATAGTGGTATCTGTATCCTTTACCATCCAGACTCGGTTTAATTTGGATCATCAGCTTCCCTTGCATGCGAGATTCAGAATGGTTGTTTTACGAATCGTATAGCATCCAGAGTCGACTACATATAGATAGCATCCAAACTCGGTTGAATTCGGGTCCTGTAACATCACAAATTAGAAGGACTCACAATGACGGTATCCGAATTCTGTTTCTACTAGACCCGGTTGAATTTGGATCCTTTAGATTCCCTAACTAACGGATTTCAGAATAGGTGCTTTTTGGGAACCTATATCATCTAGACTAAATTAGTTTTGGTTAGCATAAATACTCAATTGGTTTCGGATCGTATACCATGACCAACCAGAATGATTCAGAATGGGTAGTATTCGTATCCTCTACCATCTAGACTCGGTTTAATTTGGATCAATAAGCTTCTTTATCATGTGAGATTTAGAATGGTTGTTTTACGAATCTATAGCATACGGAGTTGGCTACATAATAGCATCCAAACTCGGTTGAATTCAAGTCCTGTAACATCACAAATTAGAAGAACTCACAATAGACGGTATCTGAATTCTGTTTCAACTAGACCCGGTTGAATTCGGATCCTTTAGATTCCCTAACCAATGGATTTCAGAATAGGTGTTTTTTGGGAACCTGTAGCATCTAGACTAAATTAGTTTCGGTTAGCATAAATACTCAGTTAGTTTCTGATCGTGTACCATCGCCAACCAGAATGATTCAGAACGGGTCGTATCTGTATCCTCTACATCCAGACTCGGTTTAATTTGAATCATTCAGCTTCCTTATCATGCGAGATTCAGAATGGTTGTTTTACAAATCGTACAGCATACAGAGTTGGCTATTTTCAGATAGCATCCATACTCGATTGAATTCAGATTTTGTAAAATCACAAATCAGAAGGACTCACAATGGGTGGTATACGTATTTTGTTTCATCCAGATTCGGTTGAATTTGTATAATTTAGATTCCCTAACCTGCGTAATTCAGAATAGGTGTTTTTGGGAGCCTGTAGCATCTAGACTGAATTAGATTCGGTTAGCATCAATACTCCGTTGGTTTCAGATCGTGTACCATCACCAACAAGAATGATTCAGAACGGGTGGTATTTGTATCCTCTACCATCCAAGCTCGGTTTAATTTGGATCATTCAGCTTCCCTATCATGCGAGATTCAGAATGGTTATTTACGAATCGTATAGCATACAGAGTCGGCTACATTCAGATAGCATCCATACTCGGTTGAATTAGGATCCTGTAACATCACTAATCAGGAGGATTCACAATGGGTGGTATATGTATATAGTTTCATCCAGATTCGGTTGAATGTGGATAATTTAGATTCTCTAACCAGCGTAATTCAGAATAGGTGGGATTTCTAAGATGAAAAGTGTTATGGCTAATTGATTATGGATTCCAATGGTGAGTTTTTGGGACCTATAGCATCTAGACTGAATTAGATTTGTTTAGAATAAATACTCAGTTGGTTTCAGATCGTGTACCATCACCAACCAGAATGATTCAGAATGGGTGGTATCTGTATCCTCTACCATCCAGACTCGGTTTAATTTGGATCATTCAGCTTCCCTATTATGTGAGATTCAGAATGGTTGTTTTACGAATCGTATAGCATATAGAGTTGGCTATTTTCAGATAGCATCCATACTCAATTGAATTCGGATTTTGTAACATCACAAATCAGAAATTTTCACAATAGGTGGTATACGTTTCTGTATCATCCAGACTCGGTTGAATTTGGATACTTTAGATTCCCTAACCAGCGCAATTCAGAATAGGTGTTTGTGGGAACCAGTAGCATCTAGACTAAATTAGATTATGTTAGCATAAATACTCAGTTGGTTTCGGATCATGTACCATCACCAACCAGAATGATTCAGAACGGGTGGTATCTGTATCCTATACCATCCAGACTCGGTTTAGTATGGATCATAAGCTTCCCTAGCATGCAAGATTCAGAATGGTTGCTTTACAATCATATAACATACAGAGTCAGCTACATACAAATAGCATCCAAACTTGGTTGAATTCGGGTCCTGTAACATCACAAATTAGAAGGACTCACAATAGACGGTACTCGAATTCTATTTCAACTAGACAAGGTTGAATTCAGATCCTTTATATTCCCTAACCAACGGATTTTAGAATAGGTGTTTTACGGGATACTATAGCATCCAGAATCGATTTTATTCGGTTAGCATCCATTCTCAGTTAGTCTCAGATCGTGTACCATCACTTACAGAACGATTCAGAACGTGAGGTATCCGTATCCTGTACCATCCAACCTCATTTTAATTTGGATCATTCAGTGTCCCAAGCTTGCGAGATTCATAATGGTTGTTTTACGAATCGTATAGCATACAGAGTCAGCTACATTCAGATAACATCAATACTTGGTTGAATTCGGATCCTATAATATTACTAATCAGATGGACTCACAATGAGCGGTATCCAGATTCTATATCATCCAGATTCAGTTGAATGCGGATCCTTAGATTCCCTAACCAGGGAATTCAGAATAGGTGTTTTTGGAATCCTATAGCATCTAGTATTGATTTGATTCAGTTAAGATCCATACTAAGATATTTTGAATCATGTACAATCATTAACCTTAATCATTCAGAAAGGGTGTATCGTATCCTAGACATCAAGACTCGGTTTTAATTTGGATCATTAAGTTTCCGAACATACGAGATTTAGAATGATTGTTTTACGAATCGTATAACATATAGGGTCAGCTACATTCAGATAGCATCAATACTCGGTTGAATTCGGATCCTATAATATCACTAATCAGTTGGACTCACAAAGAATGGTATCCGGATTCTATAGCATCTAGATTCAGTTGAAGGCGATCCTTTAGATTCCCTAACCAGTGGAATTCAGAATAGGTGTTTTTGGGATCCTATAGCATCTAGTATTGATTTGATTCGGTTAGCATCCATACTCAGATATTTTGAATCATGTACAATCATTAACCTTAATCATTCGGAAAGGGTGGTATCGGTATCCTAGACCATCAAGACTCGGTTTAAAGTTAGATCATTAAGTTTCCCTAACATGAGAGATTCAGAATGGTTGTTTTATGAATCGTATAAGCATACAGAGTTAGCTACATTCAAATAGCATCAATACTCGGTTGAATTCGGATCCTATAATATCACTAATCAGATGGACTCACAAAGAGCGGTATCCGAATTCTATAGCATCTACATTCAGTTGAATGCGGATCCTTTAGGTTCCTTAACCAGCGGAATCAGAATAGGTGTTTTTGGGATCCTATAGCACCTAGTATCGATTTGATTCGGTTAGCATCCATACTGAGATATTTTGAATCATGTACAATAATTAACCTTAATCATTCAGAAAGGGTGGTATCGGTATCCTAGACCATCAAGACTCGGTTTAAATTTAGATCATTAAGTTTCCCTAACATGCGAGATTCAGAATGATTGTTTTACAAATCGTATAGCATACAGATTCATCTACAATCAGATAGCATCAATACTCGGTTGAATTCGGATCTTATAATATCACTAATCAGATGGACTCACAAAGAGCGGTATCTGGATTCTAATCATCTACATTCAGTTGGATGCGGATCCTTTAGATTCCTAACCAGCGGAATTCAGAATAGGTGTTTTTGGGATCCTATAGCATCTAGAATCAATTTGATTCGGTTAGCATCTATACTCAGAGAGTTTCGAATCGTGTACAATCATTAACCTTAATCATTCAGAAAGGGTGGTATCTGTATCCTAGACCATCAACACTCGGTTTTAATTTGGATCATTAAGTTTCCCTAACATGCGAGATTTAGAATGGTTATTTACGAATCGTATAGTATCTAGAGTCGGCTAATTCAGATAGCATCCATACTCGTTTGAATTCGGATCCTTTAGATTCTAAGTTATATTTCATCCAGACTTTTGTTGTTATGTTTTATAAACTTATGGTTGAATTTTAAATATTATGTTAAACTTGTGGTATGTTTTAAAAACAAAAGTTTGTATGTAAATTTTGTGTTAAAAAAAAGTATGGATGAACATTTTGTAATGTATTACAATTGTTGTTTACTTGGTTGAATGCAACGATTGCCGTTCTGGTCACACCTCGCGCACGCTTCCGCTACATCAAAAATTGGGGTGTGACAATCCTAGTATCAGAGCTTCAATTGTAGTGAACTAACATTCTTTCGAGTCTAATCTACAATTTCAAAATGATCTTTTATAAAAGTTATAAATTTTTACGAAATTAGTAACACGAGCTTTTCCCCACGACATGTATATGAAGGTCCACTAGTACTAAAGATAAATCGACACAATAATGCAAGGACATTATACGAGATAGTCTCTAAGGATTAGGCACGATAACAGTAAGAAGAATCAGAATGATATGTCACATGACTTACAATGAAACTAAAATATAATTGCCAAAATTTTCTTATAAGTTGTTCACATATATGAGTTGTACGGATTATTTTTCTAGGACCATGTCTTCCGAATCCGACACCGCTTCTATGGGATATGCCTCGAACACCAATTACATACCACTAGATGATCCTACCCCACCTGTTATCATCATCATCTCCGATGACGAGCTTTCGGATGATGAGTGGATGAACATCGATTTCCAGCCTTTTCCTTACCTGAGCCTGATCATGTTGATATTCCTTTAGAGGATGATGTACTGGCTATACCTCATTTTCATGAGATGGTCATATTCAGTCACCCTGAGCGTGAACATGTTGTTACCTACGTCGCCATACCACTTAATGTGGTATATCCGTTTGATGTTACTGTCGATGAGGATGGACAACCCGTACCTCCTATTGTTGATGTAGAGGATAATGTCATTCTAGTTATACATGTTGAGCATGTTGACGATGACCTTGGCGTTAGTGAGGATTTTGACATTGCTATGTTAGAGGTAGCCCAGTCAGAGGCCACAGTTATTGACATTACATCGTCTGCACCTCCCACACCTCTGACTCTATCACCTATGCCTACACCTAACACAGTTGTACCATCATCTTCAGATATCTTACCAACGCATGTTGATACCGTTTTACTAGACACATTCTACACCTACCATTTATTTGAGTCTGCACCACCACTGCATCCTTTGGGAGGTATCACACACCACACTGATCATCTGATACATCACCCTTTTGTTGGACCATCTCATTATACTCTTGGTAGTACTTCTCAGCTAGCTGATCATGTACCTCCTTATCCTTTTGCTTGATTTGTTTCTACTTCTGTTATACCGACTTCCAGTTCTTAACCCATTTGTTGCAAGGCCATCACATATTCCATACAGTCATTCTATGACTGAGTATCCTCCTTTTATTCCGACCCCCACTACTGAGATATGTCTCATCCCCCACCACATATGCATAGTACTGTTACATACCCTTCACCTTACTTTACTGTTTCACATGACCAGCCACCTCTGGGTATGAGCTCATCCGATCCGTACCACCCGAACCATTTACCACTCACCACCATTGAGTATATACTTACATCCACCGAGATACAGCTCGGTATTTTGTTTCGACGATTTCATGAGCTTAATGCTCAACTTTCTGCTATCCGAGTATCTCAGAGTGCTCCATCATCATCATCCCAGCCACCACTACCCACATCATCACCTCCACCACCACCACCACCATCCCCATTTGTACCATCATTACATCATCCCATGCCACCTCTTCATCACTTGAGAAGCGTATTAGTGCCATCGAGGAGGATATGGTGTACTTTCGCAGTGTGATCGCGCATTTGCACCCACACCCCCACCGTCAGTCTAGTTTGGTATGTAACTAGGTTCTGGAGGTAGTACCCATATCAGGTTAGTTGAAGATTGAAGGATTTTGAAGATATATATAAGTCAACTTGAAGACTCTGAAGAAATGATGCGAGAAAATATCTACTTTTGTTTATATATTGTATATAACTTGTATGTCGGAGCGAATAAACTCAGAATTATATTTTTGTACTTCGCAAAAATGATGAAAAAGTTGACAGTATATATATTTGAAAGTTGATTATCCTTCTTTTATCATGCATTGTTGATTATTCATTATGTTTGTGTCATGAAGATATTTGTATCGATATCTCACATGAGAGACGATTCGATTTATTTGACCTATATATATATTATATTACGATATATTTTTTCTATTTAGTCCATGAATGACAATATTTATTTGAAATATTTGTCTAATTTCTTCTATATGATTTTACGTATGAAGATCTTGCCACAAAGAAGAAGGAGCATACATCAACTCCAAACTCCCCTACCCACTTCTCAAGCTGAACTTGATGCTTTGTTGAATCAACGCATTGCGGATGCGATTGTTCAACATGAAGAAAATCGCACCAATTTGAGAAATGAAGATAGGGCTCAAGCCCCACCAATAACAACAAATCCTACGAATGGTTGGTTATTCATAACCTTACATGAGTACAAGTTTCATTTGATACGAAAATTTATAACATGAATTCACTAGCTTTTGTTGGCGTCGTTTTAAAAACTAACATGTATTACAGGAAACTAGTGGATGGCCTTCAGGGCAAAACATGTTCGTACGTTGTGAAGTCAAGATGTCATATTCCATCCAGACTTTTGTTGTTATGTTTTATAAACTTATGTTTGAATTTGAAGTAATGTTGTTAAACTTGTGGTATGTTTTAAAAACAAAAGTTTGTATGTAAATTTTGTGTTAAATAAAAAGTATGGATGAACATTATGTAACGTATTATAATTGTTGTTTACTTGGTTGAATGCAACGATTGCCGCTTTGGCTACACCTCGCGCATGCTTCCGCTACATCAAAAATCGGGGTGTGACAGACCTGGATCACTAAGCTTCCCTAGCATGTGAGATTCAGAATGGTTGTTTTACGAATCGTATTGCATACGAATCGTATTGCGAGATTCAAAATCGGGGTGTGACTAGTGTGTTTTTGGGATAATATAGCATCCAGAATGATTTTATTCGGTTAGCATCCATTCTCAGTTAGTTTCAGATTGTGTACCATTACTTACAAGAATGATTCAGAATAGGAGGTATCCATATCTTGTACTATCCAAGCTCAGTTTAATTTGGATCATTCAGTGTCCCTAGCATGTGAGATTCATAATGGTTGTTTAAGAATCGCATAGCATACAAAGTCGGCTACAGCAGATAGCATCAATACTCGGTTGAATTCGGATCCTATAATATCACTAATTAGAAGGACTCACAATGAGCGGTATCCGAATTCTGTTTCATCCAGATTCAGTTGAATGCGGATCCTTTAGTTTCCCTAACCAGCGGAATTCAAATAGGCGTTTTTGGGATCCTATAGTATCCAAAATCGATTTGATTCGGTTAGCATCCATACTCAAAAGTTTGGAATCGTGTACCATAACTAACCATAATCATTCAGAAAGGGTGGTATCCGTATCCTACACCATCAAGACTCGGTTTTTATTTAGATCATTAAGTTTCCCTAATATGTGAGATTCAGAATGGTTGTTTTACTAATCATATAGTATCCAGAGTCAGCTACATTCAGATAACATCCATTCTCGGTTGGATTCGGATCCTATAACATCACTAATCAGAAGGGCTCACAATTGGCGATATCCAAATTCTTTTTCATCCAGACTCGGTTGAATTCGGATCCTTTAGATTCAGCGGAATTTAGAATAGGTGTTTTTTGGATACTATAGCATCCAAAATCGATTTTATTTGGTTAGCATTCATTCTCAGTTAGTTTTGAATCTTGTACCATCACTTACAAGAATGATTTAGAACGGGAGTTAACCGTATCGTGTACCATCCAGGCTCGATTTAATTTTGATCATTCAGCGTCCCTAGCATGCGAGATTCATAATGGTTGTTTTACGAATGGTATAGCATACAGAGTCGGCTACATTCATATAGCATCAATACTAGGTTGAATTCGGATCCTATAATATCACTAATCAGAAGGACTCACAATGAGCGGTATCTGGATTCTGTTTCATTCAGACTCGGTTGAATTCGGATCGTTAGATTCCCTAACCATCGGAATTCGGAATAGGTGTTGTTTGGGATCATATAGCATCTAGAATCGATTTGATTCGGTTAGCATCCCTGCTCAATTGGTTTCGGATCGTCTACCATCACTAACTAGAATGATTCAGAACGGGTGTTATCCATAACTTCTATCATCCAAACTCGGTTTTTGGATCACTCAGCTTCCGTAGCATGCGAGATTTAGAATGGTTGTTTTATGAATCGTATAGCATACAAAGTCAACTAAATTCAGATAACATCCATATCCGGTTGAATTCGGATCCTTTAACATCACAAATCAAAGGGCTCACAATGGGCGGTAAACGCATTCTGTTTCATCTGGACTTGGTTGAATTTCGATCCTTTAGATTCCCTTACCAGTGAAATTTAGAATAGGTATTTTTGGATCCAATAGCCTCTAGACTCGATTAGATTCGGTTAGCAACCATACTCAGTTAGTTCGGCTTTTAGATTGACTTGACCAAATATGGTCAGAACCGAAAGTCAATCAGGAAGCCAAACTGTTCGACTTTTAGCTCAAAATAGCTAAAATAATGAAAGAACTAGGAAGATTACTTACTCGTGTTGAAGAACACTTTCAGAACTCAATATAGAGTGTTACAAAGGCTTGAAACAAGCTCGAAGAAGGATAGAAAGAATAACTTCACACTTTGCTTTGAAGTGGGGTATTTATAGTATTTTAGGATCAATGAGGTGATGACAAGTGTCCTCAAGTGTGGATTAGTATCCTAACATGTGTCAACACCAATTTAATTGTGGCAAAATGAGTGCTAGGTGTCAAATATTAGAGATAGGTGGCAAACTTGGTGAAGAAGCAAAAATTTTTATTATTTTTTTACATTTTTTGGCCCTTGGACTTGTATTTCGCTTGTTTGCCATTTTTAACCCCTTTAACCTAATATTTAGGTTATATAATGGTGTTAAGACATGTGTAACTTGGATTATGCACGAAATGTCGTGGATGTCGGTTTGTTCGGTTGTACGGTTACGCTTTTCGCAAAAATGGGTAAAACGCTTTAACGAACACGAAAATGATCAAAATTGTGCAACGATTGACATTTTTGCATTCTCATTAAAAAATACAAAAATTTATTGAATAAAAAATATTTTGATTGATATACATGGTTCGTATTCTGAATGCGGACCAACAGACTTTCGCAGTTTGACGAAAATAGTCCTTGGACTTGTATAAGCGTGTTTTTATCATATCTAACCCTTCAAAACTTATATCTAAGTTACATAAAGGGTATTTACGGTTTGCGTAGCTTATGTCCTTGTTTCTGAGTGTACATCGCGTTAAACTAATTGCATTTGAGTGTCTGTTAACAAATTACTTCCACAAAAATTTTTTGAGGGTTCGAAATCGTGCAAGAAATTGAAATTGTGCAAATGTCTTAGATAATTATAAAAATTTTGGAAATAAAACACAGGGTTTCATTGAATACGGAATTGTTTGTAATTGTACATTGATTGAAAGGCACAAATGTGACAATTTCCCTACTTTTGGAATTTCGTCCCGAAATTTACTTAGAAGAAACTTTGTGAAAACAGATGTCGATATTTAGCTTTCATCTGATCCTCTCGTTCCAAGTAAATTTTGGGCCACAGGTAGATTCCCAGCAAACTTTAACTATCGGTATACGTCTACGCTTGAGTTTGTTGACTTCACGTTCCAATATCTCCACAGGTTTCTCGATAAAGTGCATAGTGTCATCAATGTGCATTTTGTCGAAGGGAATGTGGTGGTTTGTATCGTCTAAACACCTTTTTTCAAATTGGACACGTGGAATGTTGGGTGAATATTCCCAAGTTCGGGAGGTTGCTCAAGTCGGTAGGCCACATTTCGATTTCTCAACGATCTTGAATGGTCCAATATATCGTGGTGCAAGTTTTCCTTTCTTTTCAAATCTAATCACACCTTTCCTAGGGGATACCTTGACAAGGACGTGATCACCAACTTGGAATTCCAAGGGCTTGCGTTGTTTTCCGCATAACTCTTTTGACAGCTTCTAGCTGTCAGAAGGTTATCACGAATTTTCTTGACTTTGTCTATTGTGTCGTGAATGAGTTCTGGTCCAGTGAGCTGAGTTTCACCGACCTCATTCCAGCAAACAGGTGAATGGAATTTTTGATCGTATAGAGCTTCGAAAGGCGCCATATGAATGCTGGCATGATAACTATTATTGTAGGAGAATTCGACCAATGGTAGATGCGAATCCCAACTACCACCAAAGTGGATCACACATGCTCTAAGCATATCCCCCAGTGTTTGAATTGTCCTTTCAGATTGTCCATCCGTTTGAGGATGATAAGCAGTGCTCAGATTGAGTTTGGTTCCCATGGCAGATTGCATGGTCTTCCAAAAGTGAGATGAGAATCGAGAATCACGATCGGATATGATGTTCAAAGGAACACCATGACGAGATACAATCTCATCAACGTAGATCTTGGCGAGTTTGTCAGTAGATAGATCCTCACGAATTGCCAAAAAGTGTGCTAACTTTGTTAGACGATCGATGATTACACAATTGGCATCATGACCTTTAGGTGTGCGCGGTAGTTTAGTGATGAGATCCATCACAATGTTCTCCCACTTCCATACTGGTATTTCTCGTTGCTCCAGTAAACCAAATGGGCGTTGATGTTTCTGCCTTAACTTTAAGACAAGTTAGACATTTAGACACATACAAGGCAATGTCCTTCTTCATACCCGGCCACCAATATGGGGTATGGAGATCCATATACATTTTCTCTGCACCAGGATGGATTGAATTACGAGACTTATGAACTTCGTCCATCAATAAGTTGCGGAGATTGTCTTGACTAGGAATCTACACACGGTTCGTGTAGTAGAGTAATTTGTTGTCTTTTGTTTTGAGTTGAACTTCGAGATTTTGTGGCAGCTCATTTTTCAATAAGCTTTGGGTCACACATGTATGTTGTGCTTGAAGGATACGTGTCTGGATATCAAATTGAACTCGCGTTTGACACATCAGCCACAACATTTGCCTTAGAATGATGGTTGCGAATCTCGCAGTCGTAGTCGGTCAGAAGTTCGACCCAGCGTCGTTGTCTCATGTTTAGCTCCCTTTGATTGAATATGTGTTGGAGACTTTTGTGGTTAGTGAAAACCACCCACTTCGTACAGTAAAGGTAGTGTCTCCAAATTTTGAGAGCAAAAACTATGGCTCCTAACTCAAGATCATGAGTTGTGTAGTTCTTTTCATGGATTTTCAATTGTCTTGACACATAGGATATGACTCTGTCTCTTTGCATGAGAACATAACCAAGGCCTAGGTTTGATGTGTCACAATAGAAAACGAAATCGTCGTTGCCGTCCGGTAAAGATATAACAGGAGCATCACAGAGTTTTTGTTTCAGTGTTTGAAAGGCTTCCTCTTGTTTGGGTCCCCATTCGAAAGGTTTATTCTTCTGAGTCAAAGTGGTGAGGGGAACTACAATCTTTGAAAAGTTCGCGGTGAATTGTCAATAGTATCCAGCAAGACCAAGAAATGAGCGAACTTCAGTAGGAGTAGTAGGTGTACCCCAATCCCCAATCACACTGATTTTGGCGGGATCTACATGTATACCTTGTTCGTTAACAATGTGTCCCAAAAATTGAACTTCTTTTAGCCCAAATTCAAACTTGGAGAATTTGGAGTAAACCTGTTCTTTCTTCAGGAGTTCCATCTTTAGACAAAGATGTTGTTCTTGATCGGCTTGAGACTTAGAATAAATGAGGATGTCGTCGATGAAAACAATTATGAACTTGTCTAAATAAGGTTTGCAAACCCTATTCATTAAGTCCATGAAGACGGGAGGAGCATTCGTTAAACTAAAAGGCTTGACAATGAATTTGTAATGGCGGTATTGAGTGCGAAAAGAAGTCTTGGGAATATCCTCTTCGAGTACCCAAAGTTGATGATACCCAGAACGCAGATCAATCTTTGAAAAGCAGGTCTCACCTTGTAGCTGATCAATGAGATCATCAATGCGAGGTAGGGGATATCGATTTTTGATTGTAAGTTTGTTGAGCTCACGATAATCAATACACATATGGAAGGATCCATCTTTCTTTTTCACGAATAGGATAGGAGCGACCCGAAAAGCTCGGACGAATGAATCCCTTGTCTGAAAGTTCTTGGAGTAGCTATGACAACTCTTGCATTTCAGACGGTGTAAGACGGTAAGGAGATTTGTCAATTGGGTTGGCACTAGGTACAAGGTCAATACGAAACTCAACTTTACGAATTGGTGTAAACCAGGTAGCTCTTCAGGAAACATTAGGATATTCCCGAACAACGGGGATGTCCTGAACAGTTTTGCCCTTGCCTTTTTCCTCTACGCTATGTGCCAAGAAGGCTACATAATACTTTCGTAGGTATTTTTTGGCCTGGGAACTGGTCATGAGTTTTAGGCTACTAGAGGGTTTTCTCTCGTGAACTTCTAATGTTTTGCCATATGAAAGAGGTATATGTATAACCTTGTTGGAACAGATCACCTCAGCATGGTGTTTGGTTAACCAATCCATTCCTATGATGATGTTAAAACTCGCGAGTTGCATTGGTATGAGGTCTATGGGAAAAAAGGTGGTTATCCAAGTTCAATTAACAACTACGAATGACAGAGTCGAGCACAAGGGGTTCACCACTAGCTATTTCCACCGTTAAGGGTTTTCCTAGTTTAGTTTTAGGAATCAAAAGCAAAGGTTCAAAGGCTAGTGATACAAAGTTTCTATCAGCACCCGAATCGAAAAGAATAGAAGTAGGATGATTGTTAACAAGGAACGTACTGTTAATGACTTCGTTATGAACACGAGCCTCGTTGGCATTGATGACGAATGTGCGTCCACGGGCTGGATTTGCATTCGCGTTCACCAATTTTGGGTAGTTGTTCTCAAGTTACCCATCTCGCCACAGTTGTAGCAAGAACCAGGTGAGAAAGGGGGTCTAACAGGGTTGGCCTAGGGTTGAATAGGGTTCTGAATAGATTG
Organism: Scalesia atractyloides; assembly: GCA_947069175.1. NCBI lineage: Eukaryota > Viridiplantae > Streptophyta > Magnoliopsida > Asterales > Asteraceae > Scalesia > Scalesia atractyloides. The sequence continues at coordinate 35,080,134 of CAMTDV010000003.1, read as the reverse complement.
TTTTGGGGCCGAACGACCAAGATTGGCAACATGACCGAATCTTCCACACGAGGTGCATTGGCGACACTGTAGGTGAGCTTGATGGTGACCATTGCACCGGTTGCACAATGGTGCAGTACCAGCATAGGGTTTCCTCGCAAGAGGTTTTGCTGGCTGGTTTTGAGTGTTCTTGTTAGGTTGTGCAACAACTGCGAAGTTCTGTGAAGCCTTACGCTTCCTCGACTTCTTGGAAGACTCGGCTTTGTTCTCCTTTGTTTTCTCTTGAGTGGTCTTAGCTGCCAGTTTCTTGTTGCCCTTGAGAAACAGTTTCCCCTACTTGATCTGAGACTCGGTCAGGGTAGCAGCTAATTCGATAGCATGTCGAATAGTGGTAGGGTTGCTACCAGTAAAAATGCCCTGAACAGGGTCAGGCAGGCCATCGAGGTACTTCTCGATTGCTTAATCCAATGGGGTGACCATGGCGGGATAAAACAAGCTCAATTTTTCGTAAAGATCAGTGTAGGCACAATGCTCTCCACTATCTTGTTTAAGATTGTGGAATTCATCTTCCAGTGCCCGTTGTTAATGACGTGGGTAGAATTCCCTCATCATTAGAGCTCGAAGCTCTTCCAAGGTTGTTGCCATTGCCACATCGGCACCCCTATCTCTCATCACACCATTCCATCATGTCAGTGCTCTTTTCTGGAATACACTCGATGCAAACTAGACTCTCAAACCACAGTAGGAGTTTAGTAGCTCCTTCGGACCCAGTAAACTTGAGTGATTTAGGCGAGTTAAATTGTTTGTAGTTGCACGGTGCGGGTGCATTGTTGTTGTTATTGTTTGCTTGGTCTATCTGGGTCACCAAGTTTGGGAGTACAACAGCAATTTGCTGAGCGATCATAGCTGCCATTTCGGCATCTTGAGTTGTATTACATCGACGAGGCATTCTAGAAGAAAGCATGAGGGAAAATATGTGAGATTGACGTTGGATAATCAAGAAAGATGTTAAAAATATCGACGAAATACAAGGATGGTGGTCATTCATTGGTTATTTAAAAACAAACAAACGACACACGTTGACTAATCAAAGTAAATGGGTCTCTATAATGTATCGCGAAGACATTCTTTAGCCTATAAGTGGACACTCACCCCAAGAGTTCCCAGGTAAGAGTGACTGGTTCGATAATGCGGATTTGTACGAACACTCTAGCCTTAGACAGAAAACTCAGGGTACAAGCATCCACCCTTCCAGATTACACGTGTTAACATTAATAAAACCTAAACTTTGACGGGATTTTGAAAAGTTACAAGGCTTTAAGACAAAACAAATCATCTAAAGATAGATGATTGATTTTCTAAACGAATTTGTAACTTGTGTATTTGTTTCGGTAATCACCTAAGGATAGGTGATGGCATTGTTTTAAGAATCTACACGCAAGATAACTCACGTTAAGGTTCTAGGAAGGTTATAATCTAGGTCAAGGCATTACTAATAACCGAATTTCCTAGAACCATAAGCTCTGATACCATCTTTTTTTAACAACCCGACCGCGTAAAACAACGAACCGCGGTGGAAACGTCGAGGAGTCATGTCACAGAAGTATTGTTTCACAACTCATGGAATTTAAATGTTTACATTATCTTGTGATAAACAGAAACAACACATAAATAAAATAACTTTCATGGTTTAAGTCACTAAGGCCCACGTCCATTCCTACGTGAAGCATGCCCAATATTATCATGCATTGACTCCTGAAACATATGTGAAAAGAGAGCCAACATAAAAATGCAAGCGGGTACATATGTTTTGTGAGTGTGTCAAATTCGTGGCTTTGTATACATATTACAACACCTCGTATGACTACAAGAGTCGTTAAGTGAAAACCTCGTATCAAAGGTGTTTGATATTGCAATACAATTAACCAACTAAAACTAGTTGTTAGAGTTGTGAAAACCTTGTAGCCATGAATCTTGAATAAAACGTTTCTTTTGCAAAAACCTTGGAATAGATTGATTCAAAAGAAAACTTCGTATGGTTTATATCTTTAAGTGAAAATCATTGGGTGACATTGTTCAAAGCTATTTGTCCATGTTATAAACCATTTGTCCCTGTTATAAACCATTCGTCCGTGTTATAATCAATCGTCCGTGTCATAAACCATTTGGCCATGTCATAAACAAATCGTCTATGTTTTTAATTGTGAAAACTTTTGATCGTTCTTTAATGAACACACTCAAACCTTTGTTGACTATACCACCAAAGGTATCTTTAATAGACCACCAAAGGATCTCTTTAACTAGACTAACAAATCAACAAATGACTTGTTAGTCAGAAACAATGTCTATCATTACCCAAACTTCAACCTAATCCAGTGAACAGTCCGATAATGGGATTGTCAGTCCTATGGTACCATAACATACTACTGGTCGGTTAGGCCAAAGCTAATGAATGCCACTCGTGTAATGGATAACACATCAACAAGTTGTTCACATTATTGAAATCGTATTGTTTTATATATAAACCATATACATTGTTCTTTTTTTGAAAACTTGAAAATGATTTAACACATATGAGTCACCCTAAAACATTTGCAAAATGTAAAAGTGGTGAACTATGTACTCACTTGGGATTGCTAAAGAGTTCTTGATCAACAGAATAAACAAAGCTCAAACGTGTCCTAATGTGTCAGATAAATATGTTAGCGTGTCGGGACTACAAACAGGAGATCGGATAGAATGAAGTTTTATAAACCAAACTAGTGTTGGAACTCATGTGATATGGTTTAACAAACTTAACATTCCGATTTGGAAAGGATCCTAAGTGCCTTTGACCCATTATGACTCGTTAAGGTAGTTTATGATACTTTAACGGGTCATCAGCGTAAACGCGTGATTGGATGGCTAAACATGTCCTATGATAAGTCTTTAATGCCCAAACATGTTTGAAAATGTTATAACATCAGTTTATATGTCAAAAATTTGGTTACATGTGTTTAAAATGGATTTATGCGCAAAAAGGCAATTTCGTCATATTTTTTTAAGAACGTAGAAGTAACTTATCATAACACTAACCAAACGACGTGACCATAATGTATAACCTCAATAGGTTATTCCATATACAACTATGGTCACAAATATGTGTTTGGTCGAATCCTAAGATCGACCAAACGGTCGGATTCGAAAGCCAAAGCGGTGGTCAAGACCGCTCGATTTACGATCCTAAATAGGCACTAAACTAGAAGTGACGAGTTAGACATTTCACAATACGTCTAACTAAGTTTACAAAACTGATTTGGTATTAAAACTTGGTGTTTTGATACCCAGAAATAGTTTCGTTGTAAAATGCACATCATGCGCATTTTTGACCGAAACTTTGACTCGTCACTTCGACTAGTAATCGTGGTAATCAGAAGGTGAAATTGTTAGGGAATATAACCTTCGTGATTACTTGACATTGAAAAGTTCAATTGAACTTTTACTTGACCAAATATGGTCAAAACCAAAAGTCAATCAGGAAGCCAAACTGTTCGACTTTTAGCTCAAAATAACTAAAATAAGGAAAGAACTAGGAAGAGTACTTACTCGTGTTGAAGAACACTTTCGGAACTCAAGATAGGAGGCTTTCAAAGGCTGGAAACAAGCTCCAGGAAGGATAGAAAGAAGAACTTCACACTTTGCTTTGAAGTGTTTTGAAGTGGTGTGAAAAAATTGAAAAATCATTGGTATTTATAGTATTTTAGGATCAAGGAGGTGATGACAAGTGTCCTCAAGTGTGGATTAGTGTTCTAACATGTTTCAACACCAAATTAAGTGTGGAAAAATGATTGCTAGGTGTCAAAATTGGAGATAGGTGGCAAACTTGGTGAAGAAGCAAAAATATTCATTATTTTTTTTGAGATTTTTGGCCCTTGAACTTGTATTTTCACTTGTTCGCCATTTTAACCCCTTTAACCTAATATTTAGGTTATATAAAGGTGTTAAGACATGTGTAACTTGGATTATGCCCGAAAATGTCATGGATGTCGGTTCATTTGGTTGTAGGGTGTCGCGTTTTGAAAAAATGCGTAAAACACTTTAGCGAACACGAAAATGATCAAAATTGTGCAACGATTGACATTTTTACATTCTCATCAATAAAATACAAGATTTTATTGAATACAAAAACGTTTGGATTGATACACATGGTTCGTATTCTGAATACGGACCAACAGACTTTCGAAGTTTGACGAAAATACTCTCTAGACTTGTATAAGCGTGTTTTTGTCTTATCTAACCCTTCAAAACTTATATATAAGTTATGTAAAGGGTATTTAGGGTATATGTAGCTTATGTCCTTGTTTCGGAGTGTACGTCACATATCAGAAGGGCACACAATGGGCGGTAAGCACATTCTGTTTCATCCAAACTTGGTTGAATTTGGATCCGTTAGATTCCCTTACCAGCAGAATAAAAATAGGTGTTTTTGGATCCAATAGCATCCAGACTCGATTAGATTCAGTTAGCATCCATACTCAGTTAGTTCAGATTGTGTACCATCACTAACAAGAATGATTCAGAACGGGTGGTATCCGTATCCTGTACCATCCAGACTCGGATAAATTTTGATCATTCAGCTTCCCTAGCATTAGAGACTCAGAATGGTTGTTTTATGAATCTTATAGCTGAAGGTCCACCTGTAGGATCAAGATAAACCTGCTTCCTTGTTCATGTAACACAGATACGAGTGCGAAATCCTCGTATGAATGCAAACCAAAGCGAAGTAAGAACACAGGATAACCAAAGATTCAATATCTTGATTAACTAAAGAGAACTAGTACAAACATATACAAACAATGCTCATACAAACTCATGCAACACTATGTGCTCTTGTGTCTCTCTCTCTAGAATAACTCTAGTCTCTCTGGAAAGTTCTCACGTATCCACACTATATTGAGAAGTGCATGTCTGCTTATATAGTGTCCATGCTCAGCACTGTACGAAGTATGTTGCTGCATGCACGAAACACCAAAATACACCAAGGATATTCTCCAAAGATGCTCGTACGAATGATCTAGATCGCACGAAGCATTAACTAGCTTCATACGAATCAAGCTTGAGGCTTGATACTATGATCTTATTCGCACGAACGGTATGTGGCTCGTACGAGCAAGACATTGCTCGTATGGAGCATTTACACTCTCACAGAATGTTTTCTTCGGAGAACGCGTCAGAGACATGATGTACACAAGACTCAACAGTATGCACGCATGCAACTGTTTAACACAAACATAACTAATTGTCGTACTAAATCAAGATAGGAGGATATCTTTATTTGGTCGACACGACCAAACTATACAGACTCTATACACAAAAGACCGTACAACTATAGACGTAACTAAGAACAAGCGACAGACATAAAAGTGTATTAACAAACTCCCCTTGGCTGTTGCTTGGTCTTCGGTCTTCAGTCTTTGGTCTTCATGCTTGAATGGCCTGGAGTATCAACAAACTCCCCCTGAAGTCTGCTATCCATCAATGATAGATCATCAGGTCTTCAAATGTTCCTGAAGCATTAATCCTTTTCTGTTTCTTCTTGATTGCTACTTGAGTTAACTAGATCGGTCACGATCTGCTGTGGATTAGACTCTACTACTGGAGATGATGTAGAAACTTTTGGTTGCGAGAATGAAGCTGAAGCATCAGGATTGCTAGTGTCTTCACTAACTGGATCATGTTGACGTTTGATCTCCTTTGTTTTCCATCTCTCATTCCATAGAATGTTTACTCACTTTCTGCTCATTTCAAATACGTCTTTAATACTATTAAAGCCTTCAACCAGTGAAGCATTTCGAGAATGATACCATTCTTTCAAATTGTTATGCTTAGCAGTTAATGTTTCCGCAGATCGTTGTACAGCCGCACTACGTTCTTTCAGCCTATTTATCTCAATTCCCTGAGAGTTATCAGCTGCTCTCATCTGTTGTAGCTGAGTTGCTCTTTCAGCATCTGCAGCCTTCAGTTGCTCATTTTCTTTTCTTAACTGTGCAATTTCAGATTCCTTCTTTCTAACAGTCTCTTTTATAGAATTTATCTCCAATTGTTGTTTTACAACTGTATTACGATTTGAAGATATAAACTCCGAATGTTTGTTAATCTGGATTGCTGCAACTTGCAACAGAGAGAACAGAAAATCCACTTTCTCATCCTTTTCTATTTTAGAGAACAAACGACTGCTTCCTTTTATACTTTGGTGAGATGTAGATTGGGATTGATGAGCTGAAGAAGTAGTAAGTTGCAGTTGAACTGGAGTATTTTCAGCTGAAGGTGTTTTAGCTGCTGTGGTATTTGTAGGTTGTGGTTTAGAAATTGTAGTAGAATTCGTCATTACAGGTTCAGACTCCTCTGTTGTAACAGTAGGCTGGACTTCCGTAACTGATTCACTAGCACAATCATTACCAACATTGTCACTGTTATCATCATTACCCTTTCCTTTTTATGCCCCAACTTAACTTTGATCATCTTTTCCAAATTTGGTTCTTCATTATTAGAATCACTGTCATCATGGCGCCACTTGTTGTTTTCTGGTGCAACATATTGATCATTTGCCAGAAAACCTATCAATTTGCGAGGAGGTGTGCTTCCTTGTAACATTTTACTGCCACACCCCTAAAGATCTTCAACAAATGTTCCATCATAACTTCAACTTTTAAAACATCGTTATCGTCCTTCGGAAGATTCGGTTATTATACATTCAAAATCATTTGGAGAAATATGGGATACATCCAAAACTTGTTTCCACCATATTTGGTTCTGCTCATGTTTTCTTTCATGTTTGCAAAGATATACTTTGAAACACTAAACGGTTTGTTCAATGTCAAAGCTAACATCATTCCAACCAAGTCGTTATTTACCATATCATAACTACTTCGTCTGTTGCTCAAACACTGAATTAGAACATGTAGAAAGAACTTGTATCTGAGTGGCAACCATGCTTTGTTTAGTTGTCCGCGAGAAAATCTCCAACACATTTCATTCTGAGTAAACATCCACATTGACAATGCAACGATACTGAGAATGGAGCTTTAGGATCATCACCAAGCTGCAATACTGAGTTAATGGTTTCAACAGAGACATCTACATTCAACTCATTTACTTTCCCGCGGATAAGTTCCTGCCCATTTTCTTCAATAACTATAGCTGAATCCAAAATTCCTTGATCAGCGTCTTGTATACTGTAGTCTTGTGCGTGATAGCATAATGTATCCTTGAGTCGCGCAAAAACTTCATTATACCATTGTACTCAGCAAATTTGTCTTCCGGATCCAAGTAGGCCACCATGTTATGTCTCGGCTCAGACATAATTTCCACTTCTGACTTGTCAGTCCTCTTTGTTGCTGGTTTCCTTTTATGTTCTTTTCGTTCCATTCTGTACACATAAGTCAAATAGGATAAGAACACAAAATTATCAAGGAATATACACAAAAAGTTTTATTTCTAACTTTATGTATGATGTATTCCCTGAACAAAGAAATACTGATGCATACGAATAACAACTTATTCGTACGAAGAACAACTCATTTTTACGAATTTCTGATTTAGAAACAAGAAACTGAGCCATTTATGCAGATAGATGACTCGTACGAATGATCAATTTTCCGTGCGAATGATGTTTAATTTGTACAAATCTATTTTGTATAAAAAGTTTCATAAAAAGTTTCGGTTAAAAGTGATTTGTTTAAAGTTTGTTGTTCATGTTAGTCATGGTCACAAGATCAGATAATGTTTAAGTTGTTCAAATTCAAAGTATGCCAAACATTTTAAGTATACCTTAAAGAAATCAAAAACAACTTGAAAGGAGGTATAAGACTAACGTGAGTAGGTGAAAGTGAAGTTCCACCACAGAACTTCATCACCTTATATACCACATCAAAAACACTCGTGCGAACAACCTAGCTTCGTACGAAGCACTTATTTTTACAAAGTTTAAAGGTCATTCGTACCAAGCATGCTGGTTTGTATGAATGATCCTTAATTCGTACGAGTCTAGGTCTTTCACGAACTGGACTTTCAGTTCTTCGAGTACCTTAGATTTTTCACGGGACTGTTTAACAACTTTGCACATATCCATACTAATCACAAAGTTAAGTTAGGAAAAGTGCTAGTTAAAACAGATTTTGTTCTTTTGAGATGAGTTTACCGTTGTAAGAAAGTACTTTTATGAAGTTACGATATCTAAACGAATGGTTTTTAGGGCGGATCTTGGTAGAAAACCTTTGAGATTCAATTTTGGATATATCAAAAAGGAACTTAATTTAACAACAAAGTAAAATAAACTAAAGCAACTTCTAAAATATTAAACTATATATTTACCAGAAAATCTTTTTCAGAGTTTCAAGGTAAGAGAATCATACCAGCTTTTAATCTTGTCAAAAACGAATTTTTTTAAAACATCAAATTAAATAAATAAGCATTCTACTGTGGTTATCGTTATTGTTATCCACGTAAGCTCAACTTACCAGATGTAATCATGATTAGGAGGTATGATAAGGTATGAATTATACTTACTAGCGGTGTTCAATCACTTCACGACACATTCCCGTATCAAGATATGCACGAGAGAAAATCTTACCGGTGAGTATACTGCTTATCATCTGTTTTGACGTATATGATATGAGATATTCACTTATTTTGATTGAAACAAGCCCTGTATTAAATCACTTATTGATGAGGAACTTGATTTTCTATGCATGCAGGGCACAGGAGTAAGTCCGTGAACAGGTGAGTACCATTGTACAGACAAAGAGACGAACTTAGCTCCCGCATAAAGCTGTGATTTATTATCACTTATTTTTGGGTGAATGTGATATTTTTATCACTTATTGATGGGTCGTATGCAGTATTTACACGTATATATGGTATCATGGAAGTTCTAGACTTACGTCACCGTTATTTTTCGGCAAAAGATTCAACCATGATACCCCAAGTGATAAGTCAGCATAAAGACCGCATATCTCATAACCTCGGCACACTATCAAACGAAATTTGGGTACTAAAACCATATGCCAATGAATGGTTCCCACCTGGCTTGCAGTCTGTTCGATTTATATCAACCTGCACATTTAGTCTGACTATGAGCCTACCGATACATCATTAGTAAAGCTACTTATCAATTTTCGTTCTTTGTTCTTGACTGTTTATGATAGATCAGTGGTGTATTTCATCATCTTCAACTTATCTATCAAAGAAACTCCATTTTGATTTTTGATTTTTTATTGTTTTTGTATTTTTCTAAATTTTTCTCCCCTTAAATAAAGAAGATAATAAAAACTTAAGCTAAATAAAAGACATATTTTTGTATTTTTGCATTTTCTAATGTTTTTGTATTTTCTTGAAAGATTCTCCACCGAACATATAAAACTAAGAGAAAATAGAAAATCTTTTTGTATTTTAGATTTTTAAGAAACTATTTACGAAAAAAAGTTTTGCCAAAATGAATTACTCGGGTTTCACCTTGATGCCATTGACCAAAAGCAGATAGTCAAAACGAGATTTCTCAAAAGCTTTGGTAAACAGGTCGGCACATTGGTGATCGGTGTGGATTTTAACAACATTGATAAGTTTCTTTTCATAACAATCTCGTATGAAATGATACTTAATCTCAATGTGTTTGGTCTTTGAGTGCTGTACAGGATTACGAGTGATCTGTAAAGCAGCTTCGTTATCAACAAAAATAGGAGTAGTTAGAAATTCAAAACCATAGTTGCGTTTCTGTTGTTGAATCCATAGAACCTGAGAGCAGCAACTGGAAGCCAAAACATACTTAGCTTCACAGGTTGACATAGCCACACAAGTCTGCTTCTTACACTGCCACGTGACTAGGCGAGTTCCCAAGAACTGACATCCTGCTGATGTTGACTTTGCATCAATCTTGCAGCAGCCATGATCAGAATCACTAAATGCTGTTAAATCAATGTTATCATCCTTAGGGTACCATAGACCAGTGTCTGGGCGACCCTTCAAATAACGAAAGATCCTTTTCACAGCCATCAAATGAGAAACCTTCGGATTGGACTGGTAGCGAGTAAGAAGACATGTTGGGTACATTATATCGGGTCTTGAAGTAGTAAGATACATGAGAGATCCGATCATTGCGCGATTAAGAGATTGTTCTACATGTTCACACATTCCGTCAGGAGTAATCCCATGTTTCTGAGCTAGTGGAGTTCCCATAGGCTTTGTGTCTTCCATCTGAAAGCGTTTGAGAATATCCACAACGTACTTGGTTTGATGGATGAAAATCCCTTCCTTAGATTGTTAAACCTGCAATCTTAAAAAGAATGTCATTTCTCCCATAGCGCTCATCTCGAACTTCTCTTGCATCACCTGCTCGAATTCTTTGCACATCTTCTCTTTCGTAGACCCTAAAATAATATCATCAACATACACCTGCACCAGCAATAAATCCTCGTTTTGTTCCTTGATGAAGAGAGTACGATCGATCAATCCACGTCGAAAGCCATTCTTTAGAATATAGGAAGACAACGTTTCATACCAAGCCCGTGGTGCTTGATGAAGACCATATAACGCCTTGTTAAGAAGCCAAACCTTGTCAGGATGGATTGGATCTTCAAAACCAAGCGGTTGCTCGACATAACCTCTTCTTCATCCACACCATGAAGAAATGCACTTTCCACATCCATTTGAAAAACAGTAAACTTCTTGTAGGATGCATAAGCCAAGAAAATTCTTATGGCCTCCAGACGAGCTACTGGTGCATAAACTTCATTGTAATCAATGCCTTCAACCTGATTAAATCCCTGAACGACCAATCTTGCTTTGTTTCTCACCAACAACACCTTGGTCATCCTTCTTACATTTGCATCGAGTACCAATCTTCTTGTAGCTGTCAGGCCTGTCAACCAACTTCCAGACGCCTAACTTCTGAAACTGCTGAAGTTCTTCCCACATAGCTTCAACCCATGAGTCTTCTTTCATAGCCTCCTTCAAAGATTTTGGTTCAACTTAGCAAACATAGCAGGCAAAAGACCAATCATTTCGTTCCCTGATTCTCTAATAACCGAATACAATCCAGCATTCTGATTAATCCTGAGCTGATTACGAGTCTGCACACCACTATGGACATCTCCAATAATATTCTGCTGAGGATGTGTATTATGAATTCGAGTTTCAGGAACATCAGGAACTCGAGAGTTTATACCTAGATTGTTGATATTCAGATCAGCAGCCAATTCATTTGCTGGATTTGATGATGAAGTAGACGCATGACCTTCAGTCGTCCCTAGATTCTGAATATGCGACGTGACATCTGTAATTCCAGGAACTGGAGCAGAAGCAGCTTCATTTGCATCATGGAACTCATCATCTTCTAACGAAACATTATAATCAGCAGCATCTTCGAATTCCTCATTTTGAACAAGATTTTTAACCGAAGTAGACACTTGAGGGTTAAGAATAACTGGTCGAACCAATGATGAGTCAATTGTAGCATCACTTTCTAGTAACATTTGAGCTGCTGCATAAGCATCATCAAAAGTTGGCAGATTAAAGGAGTTAAACAGCCCATCGTAGTCGAAAATCCAAGGAGCACCCGGAGCTCTTACTGATTTAGTATATCTTTGAACCTTGACTTCACCCCATTCTTCAATCTTCTTTGTTGACAAATTCCACACTATGAAATTAGGAGTAGTATATCCAAGGAAGAAACCTTCGATAGCCTTCGGAACAAATTTACATTGTGGATCAATCATAGTGCTGGAGCTCCAAAAGGTTCTAAGAAAGAAACATCCAGTTTCCTTTTATGCAATAACTCAAAACATGTTTTCCCGTGTCTCTTCACCGTAAGAACTCTATTCATAGTGTAACATGCAGTAGCCACAGCCTCTCCCCAAAATTGAATTGGAAATTCTGATTCTACTGGCATAGTTATTGCTATTTCAATTAGAGTTCTATTTTTCCTCTCAGCGACACCATTCTGTTGTGGAGTGTCGAGAACTGCATTCATGCAGAATGCCTTTAGAAGAACAGAACTCGTCCATAACTTGATTCTTGAATTCGGTGCCATTGTCGCTTCTGATTCCCCTTATCTTTAAATTATACAAGTTTTCAAGCAGAGTTAGGAGATTCTTGAGGATTTCGGGAACTTCACTCTTATGTGCCAGCATATTCACCCATGAAAATCTTGAGTAGTCATCAGAAACTACTAAACAATAAGAATCACCAAAGGTAGCCTTGTGTTTCATAGGTCCGAATAGGTCCACATGAAGACGTTCCAGAGTTATTTCACTGTATTAATTTTCTTCACAGGATGAGATTTTCTTGCTTGCTTTCCCTTTTGACACGATACACAGATGTCTTGAAGATGAATGTTCTTGATTGGCACACCATTCACAAGATTGTTTTTCACCAAATAGTTCATCTTCCTCAGGTGAATGTGTCCCATTCGTCTGTGCCAAGAGATTGATTCCTTCTCAGTGGCTTTGGAGACAAAACATGTGACTTGTGCAGACGTGGTAGTAGCTTGGCTCATGTCAAGAATATACAAGTCTTTGATTCTTGGAGCCGACATGAGGATCCATTCCTTGGGAATATTGAAACCAGGTTTCAGCACATACCATTCGATATCATCAAAATGAACCGTGAACTTCTTGTCGCAGATTTGAGAAACACTAAGAAGATTGTGATCAATTTGTCAAACATAATTGATCTTGTCAAAACTCACAACACCATTCGAGACCATTCCTTCTCCAATGATGTATCCACCTTTGTAACCAGCAAAAGCAACATAACCACCCCTAATGCTTTTCACATCATAAAAGAGTCGTAAGTCGCCTGTCATATGCCTAGATGCTCCATTGTCAACAATCCAATGACTATTCACAGTTCCTCCTGGAACACCCTACACATTTCAAAAACCAGATCAATTTGAGATGGGGACCCAAGCCTTAGTGGTCTTGGGTCGCCCCTTATGATCAAGAAATGTGATTTCTATTTCTTGATGATTTGCAAATAGTGAGCCACCTCTTGAACCATCACCATTCTTAGGTTTCCAAGATTTATATAATTTACCAGAATGACTATTATTTACAGTTTTAACAATTTCTGGTTTTAATAAATTTGAAGACCTTGGATTCCTTTCTTAAGAATCCGGTTTTAAAGCTTTTTCAATTACTTTTACTTGTTTAATTCTCTGTTTTTCTTTTTGTTCTTTAACAATTCGTTTATCTTGTTTTGGAGAAACAAATCGACGTTGGCAAGTTGGTTCATGAGGGGCTTTCTCAACAAATCTCAGCTTTGCTGGGTTGGTACAATTCTTGATAATGTGGCCAAATTCTCCACATTTGAAACATGTTCTTCTTTCAACAAATTTAGGAGATCGTGTTCCATTGCTTGATGTTGAACTTGTGGGTCTCGAGGTACTGGGTTCATTTTTATCACACCTATTTGTATGTTGGGTGTAATTGTTTTCGCTATATTGTTTTAAAATCTTGACTTTGTTTACAAAATCCACATTAGACATGTGTTCAAACGTCTCGACTTTATCAGTACCTTTGGAACTCACAAATTTAATATTCTTAAACTTTTTCTTGTAGCAAGTGCCTTTTGTCTCAACCTTTAATTGTGGTGTTTTAGGCTTTTCAACTTGCTTTTCTTGGTGCTTTACTCTTGAACTTGATAACGGTTGTGACTTGATTGGGTTTTTCTTCTCCAAAAATTTGGTTGTTGATTTTTCAAAAACTTGATCTATGGAGGTTGGATTTATATTTTTGATTGAAAAATCTTTGCTAGAATAGATTTTCATGTCTCCAACCAAAGTATACAACACATCATCATTTTCATTTGTAGACACTGTTGTCTTAATAGATTTCTTATGATCATTCTCTTGATTTTCGTCAATGTTTACACTAGGAGTAGCGGACATTTCTATTCCCTTTTCTTCATCAACAGATTGATCCTGAACAATTTTCTCCGTCTCATCATCTAATGACTCATCCTCCTCTGTTGTAGAGGGGTTATGATTAACAGCTGATGATGAGTTCTCGGACTTTCTTGATTCAACTGAGGAATTGTCTATCTTGAACCCTAGTCCTGCTGTAAATTCTTCAGGACTAAGAGGTACTGAGGTTCAAAGTGTGGCATTTCCTCTTCATCAGGCAATTTGGTATAGTTATGTTTCATCGAGGTGGACACGACTTATACCCAATGCATTTAACATCTCCTTTTAGCTTTGGAACATCAATGATATGATCAGCACATATCGGGAATTAGAATAACTATCCAATTTTAGCTTGATCACATCATGTTCGCATTTGGCGATGGCTAACTCTTTCTTTGTTTCTACTAGGAGATTAATGTACTTGTTAATTCCTGTCTGTTTATTCAAAACTATTTTTGTCAATTCAGAAACGCTTTTCTTAAGAGTTTCTATTACATATTTGAATTCTTTTTCGTTTCGAGTTAAAGCCAAGTTCGCCTCTTTGCATTTAGATAGTTCAACAACTAAGTTTTTATTATGACTGTTATTTGTTTCAAACTTTGATTTTAATTCAGCACAATCATTGCCAATTTTAGGAGAGTCGGAATTTACCTGACTTGTCGAACCGGCAACATTCACCATGAAGGTAGTATGATGAAGGAAGGCTGCACTATTTGTAATAATTTTTCTGTTTCTTTTGATGCAGCTTCGGCTTTCTTCATCAAACCCACCTTTTCACTCTTCATCTTCTTGGCTTCTTTCAACAACTTTCTGACCTCATCAGCACTTCCCTCTCTAATGTCTGAATCAGATCCATAACCACCTGAACTTGAACATTCTTCATCAGAACTACTAGTATACCATGAAGCATCATCATCATCTGAACTATCAATGCTGTGAACATGTTTGATTTGACTGATGATTTTGGCATAACATGCAGTTCCTCATTTATTGTCAGTTCCCAACGCTCTGTGTGTGTTGTTTGAAGGTCCTCATTGGTTGGTGTTGTTTGGGTTTCCAACAGCTATTATTCTTCTATCATTGTTAACTTGAGCTGTGTTGGATGGTTGTGATTGATTTTGGAAGGGGTTGTGATTTCCTTGTTTGCTGGGTCTCATGCACTCACGTTTGAAGTGACCTCTTTCACCGCAGTTGAAGCAAGTAACAACATTTTTATCAAAACCATATTGTGTATCCTTCTTGCTTTCTAAACTGGTTCTTCCTATTCTGCTCATGTAATCCTTGGCTCTTCTCACCGCACTTGCAAACGCCCACTTGATATCCATCAGCTCCATCTCATCTCGGTCAATTTGTTGGTAGTCTTCATTAGTCAAATTTATGTTTCCTATTTGACCGGCGACTAAACCCCAATAAGCACTAACTATTGTGTTTAGAAGTTCCATAAGTTCCTGTGCAACTTCTACACTGAGTTTTGAGAGATGTGACATGTCAAGCCTGACTGTGTTGGGGTTTGCGGCTTGAAAGTTGTTCCATAGAAAGCCTGTTGAGGAGCTTGCTGTGGAACTTGAGGTGCTAAATCTCGTGGTTGTGGTAGAAAGGATTTCGGATCAAACGCTTGTCCATAAGCTTGAGTACTTGAGCTTGCAGACTGATTTGTTTTGAACAGGTTGTGGTAGAAAGGGATTCACATTTGATACAAACGCAGTTTGAAGCTTTGGTTGCTGACTTGCACTAATACCTGTATTAATACCTCCAAAGTACATCTCAGGGTTTTGTGGAACAGTGACTCTTTGTGCCTTTCGAGGTTCCGCTTCATTCTTGTTCACCAATTTCTGCACAAATTCATAAATACTGATTGAGTCCAAAACACATGTATGTTTTAATAAGTCAATAAATTGACCCCATTTTGGCGGTAATGCGTCAGCAAAGCGCATCACAATTTCTTGCGGAGATGCTAACACTTTTTAAGAGTACATTTTGCTAAGAGGATGGTAAAAATGTGTGGTCTTATCATTCAACGTTTCGTTTTCCATGAACATAAAGCCTTCAAATCCTTCTTAAGTAGAACATGCCGAATTTTCCTGGTTGCAGTATTACCTTCTCCTCTTGCTTCCAGGGTATCCCACATATTTTTTGTGGTAGTACAGTATCCAAACTGATGATAGATATCTTTATGGAGTGCCTGTGTTAGGATAGCAAAAGCCTTTTTCTCCAGATCGTAAGCCTTTTTATCGCTTTCATCTAGATTGGCTAAGGAAGTTGGGTTTGATCCTGCCTCTTCGAGTGACTCTTTGTAGGGTGTAGTAAACATGTCCATAATTATGTGTTTTGTCCAAGAACCTATGTGTGGAGACGACTTTTCCAAGATGGATAATCGTTCATATGGTTCAGTTTAGGTGGACGGTTATTACTCCCGGTTTCACTTTCAGTCATCAGAAGAGTCAGAATACTTTGGTTCTGGTTTGCTACACACGCCCATTTATTTGCAGTAATCATGGCTCTATGTTGTGGCATCAATGATTTAACCCCTGAAGTTGCGGAGCTTTGCGAAGAGTCCTCATATGTGCTTGAACTACTACTCCAATCCTACGGGTTAGAACTCATTTTCTTGATTATGAAAAATTAGAAGGTTTAAAGTTTGATTTTTTTAAAATAACAGTGTACCTTTTAAAAATACACAATTTCAGAAAATACGAAGTTTGAGAAATCACAAGGTTTGAAAAACTGAACGCCGAAAAACAAACTCAGTTATTCTTCGTACGAACAACAGTTTCATACGAATGATGTGTTCTTGGTATGAATTAAGTGTTTCGTACAAGGATACTAATTAAGTTTTTCGTGCGAACCAGGTCTTTCGTGCGGATGACAAGTCTTTCGCACGGACAGTCTGGTTCTTCGTGCGGATGGGTTATTCGCACTTGTGTTTTTCGCACAGGAATCTTTTTGCAGGGCTGGTTGGTGAGAAATTTCCTTTTCTGCACAGATTGGTTTTTCGAAAGTGTTCTGTTATCTACACAATTTTTGTTAAACAAGACAAACATTCTATCAACTTTTCAGTTTTAACAGTCAAGTCAAGAATGTCAGAGATTTGGTCAACCCTACAGCAATATTCCGGTGAATTTCTCCGCTGAGTTTCTCCTGCAAGAGTGTTCAACTTATGTGAAAATTTTAAGAAGAACCAGATTTTAACATGTCTCCATGTGTTCTCACTAGGTTTTTATGAAACTTTTCTGCATGCAACAGGTTTTAACCAAGTTTTAAGTTAGTTATCTTTCAAAAACTTAAGTTCCTACTGAAAGTTCAAGAACACTTCAAGAAACCTTCTCAACTAGCTCAGACACAATCACTAAGCTTGGTTTTGAATAAGGAAGAGAGCCAAAGCTCTGATACCACTTGAAGGTCCACCTGGAGGATCAAGATAAACCTGCTTCCTTATTCATGTAACGCATATACGAGTGTGGAATCCTCGTATGAATGCAAAACAAAGCAAAGTAAGAACACAGGATAACCAAAGATTCAATATCTTGATTAACTGAAGAGAACTAGTACAAACATATACAAACAATGCTCATACAGACTCATGCAACACTCTGTGCTCTTGTGTCTCTCTCTCTAGAATAGCTCTAGTCTCTCTGGAAAGTTCACACGTATCCACACTATACTGAGAAGTGCATGTCTGCTTATATAGTGTCTATGCTCAACAACTGTACGAAGTATGTTGCTGCATGCACGAAACACCAAAATACACGAAGGACATTCTCCAAAGATGCTCGTACGAATGATCTGGATCACACGAAGCATTAACTAGCTTCGTACGAATCAATCTTGAGGCTTGATACTATGATCTTATTCGCACGAATGGTATGTGGCTCCTACGAGAAAGACATTGCTCGTACGAAGCATTTCCACTCTCACAGAATGTTTTCTTTGGAGAACGCGTCACAGACATGATGACACAAGACTCAACAGTATGCACGCATGCAACTGTTTAACACAGACATAACTAATTGTCGTACAAAATCAAGATAGGAGGATATCTTGATTTGGTCAACACGACTAAACTATACAGACACTGTACAAAAAAGACCGTACAATTACAGTCGTAACTGAGAACAAGCGACAAACATAAAAATGTATCAACAATAGCACTCTGAGTTGCCAACATTCAGATAGCATCTATACTTGATTAAATTCGGAACTTTTAACATCACTAATTAGAATGACTCACAATGGGCGGTATCCAGATTCTTTTTCATCTAGATTCTATTGGATTCGGATCCTTTAGACTCTCGAACCAGCGGAATTCAGAATAGGTGTTTTTGGGATCCTATAGCATCCAGAATCAATTTGATTTGGTGAGCATCCATACTAAGTTAGTTTCTGATCGTCTACTATCACTAACTAGAATGATTTAGAAAATGTGTTATCCGTATCCTATACCATCCAGACTCGGTTAAATTTGGATCATTAATTTTCCCTAGCATGCGAGATTCCGAATGTTGTTTTACGAATCTTACAGGATCCAGAGTCGACTACATTCATATAGCATGCATATTAGGTCGAATTCGGATCCTGTAACATCACAAATCAGAAGGACACACAATGGGCGCAATACACATTCTGCTTCATCTAGACTCGGTTGAATTTGGATCCTTCATATTCTGTTTCATCTAGACAAGGTTAGCATACATACTCAGTTAGTTTAGTTCTTGTACCATCACTAACTAGAATGATTTAGAACGTGTGGTATCCGTATCCTATACCATCTAAACTCGGTTTAATTTGGATCTTTAAGCTTCCCTAGCATGCGAGATTCCGAATGGTTTATAGCATCCAGAGTTGGCTACATTCAGATAGCATCCATACTCGGTTGAATTCGGATCCTATAACAACACTAATCAAAAGGACTCACAATGGGCGGTATTGGGATTCTTTTTCATCCAGGCTCGGTTGAAATCGGATTCTTTAGATTCCCTAACTAGTAGAATTGTGTTTTGGGGATCTTATAGCATTCAGACTCGATTACATTTGGTTAGCATACATACTAAGTTGGGTTCGAATTGTGTACCATCACTAACCAGAATGATACAAAATGGATGGTATCTGTATCGTGTACCATCCATACTCGGTTTAATTTGGATCATTAAGCTTCCCTAGCATACGAGCTTCAGAATGGTTGTTTTACGAATCATATAGCATCTAGAGTTTCCTGCAATTAGATAGCATCAATATCGGTTGAATTCGGATCCTGTAACATCATTAATAAGAAGGACTCATAATGGGAGTTGTACGCATTCTGTTTCATCTAGAGTCGGTTGAAGTAGGATCCTTTAGATTCCCTAACCAGTAGATTCAGAAAAAATGTGTTTTTGGGAACCTATAGCATCCAGAAGCGATTTGATTCGGTTAGTTTTTTATCATGTACCATCACAAACCAGAATGATTTAGAACGAGTGGTATCAGTATCCAGTACCATCTAGACTCGGTTTAATTTGGATCATTCAGCTTCCCTAGCATGCGATTCAAAATGGACGTTTTACGAATAGTAGAGTTCTAGAGTCGGCTAAATTTAGATAGCATTCGTATTCGATTTAATTCAGATCCTGTAACATTACTAATTAGAGGGACTCACAATGGGTAGTATACGCATTCTGTTTCATCAAGACTCGGTAGAATTCAGATCCTTCTGATTCCCTAAGCATCGGAATTCAGAATAGGTGTTTTTGGGATCCTACAGCATCCAGAGTCAATTTGATTCAGTTAGCATACATACTCAGTTGGTTTAGGTTCGTGTACCATCACTAACTAGAATGCTTTACAATAGTCAGTTTCCGTATCCTCTACCATCTACACTCGGTTAATTTGGATCATTAAGCTTCCCTAGCATGCGAGATTCAGAATGGCTGTCTTCTGAATCGTATATCATCCAGAGTTGGCTACATTCTGATAACATCCATACTCTATTGAATTCAGATCCTATAACAACACTAATCCAAAGGACTCACAATGGGCGGTATTCGGATTCTGTTTCATCCAGGCTCGGTTGAAAACGGATTTTGAAGATTCCCTAACTAGTGGAATTCAAAATAGGTGTTTTTGGGATCTTATAGCATCCAGGCTTGATTATGTTCGGTTAGCATACATACTAAGTTGGGTTGGAATCGTGTACCATCACTAACTAGAATGATACAAAACGGGTGGTATCCGTATTGTGTACCATCCATACTCGGTTTAATTTGGATCATTATTCTTCCTAGCATGCGAGATTCAGAATGGTTGTTTTACGAATCGTATAGCATCCAGAGTCAGCTACATCTAGATAGCATCAATACTCGGTTGATTTTGGATCCTGTAACATCACTAATCAGAAGGACTCATAAGGGAGCTTACGCATTCTGTTTCATCTAGAGTTGGTTGAAGTAGGTGCCTTTAGATTCCCTAACCAGCAAATTCAGAATATGTGTTTTTGGGATCCTATAGCATCTAGAATCGATTTGATTATGTTAGCATCCATACTCAGTTACTTTCGGATTGTGTACCGTCACTAACTAGAATGATTCAAAACTGGTGGTATCCATATCTAGTATCATCCAGACTTGGTTTAATTGGGATATTTCTGCTTCCATGGTATGCAAGATTAAGAATGGTTGTTTTACGAATCGTAGAGTTCTAGAGTCAGCTAAATTCAGATAACATCCGTACTCGGTTTAACTCGGATCCTATAACATTACTAATTAGAAGGACTTACAATGGGTGGTATACGCATTTGGGATAGCATACGTACTCGTTTTTTGGGATCCAGAATCAATTTGATTCGGTTAGCATACATACTAAGTTGGTTTAGGTTCGTGTACCATCACTAACTAGAAGGATTTAGAATATCCGTATCCTATAGCATCTACACTCGGTTAATTTGGATCATTAAGCTTCCCTAGCATGTGAGATTCAGAATGGTTGTTTTACGAATGGTATAGCATCCAGGGTTGGCTACATTCAGATAGTATCCATACTCGGTTAAGTTCAAATCCTATTACAACACTAATCAGAAGGACTCACAATGGGCGGTATCTGGATTCTGTATCATCCAGGCTCGGTTGAAATCGGATTCTTTAGATTCCCTAACTAGTGGAATTCAAAATAGGCGTTTTTAGGATCTTATAGCATCCAGACTCGATTAGATTTGGTTAGCATACATACTAAGTTGGTTTCCGATCGTGTACCATCACTAACTAGAATGATTTAGAATGGGTGGTATCCATATCCTGTACCATCCAGACACCTAATTTGGATCATTATGCAAGATTTAGAATGGTTGTTTTACGAATCGTATAGCATCCAGAGTTGACTAAATTCAGATATCATCCATACTCAGTGGAATTCGAATCTTGTAACATCCCTAATCAGAAGGACTCATAACGGGTGATATACGCATTCCATTTCATCTAGATTCGGTTGAATTCGGATCCTTTAGATTCCCTAACCAACGGAATTCAGAATAGGTGTTTTGGGATCCTATGGCATCAAGACTCGATTAAGTCTTGGTTAGCATACATACTTAGTTTGTTTCGGATTGTGAACCTTCACTAACCAGAATGATTTAGAACAGTGGTATCCGTATCCTATACCTTCCAGACTCAATTTAAATTGGATCATTCAGGTACGAAGTGAACTTTCACTTCATGCGAAGTGGTCATAAAAACATATGTAAACTAACATTTTGATCCCTATTACAGACTCGATGTTATTCAATGACGTAGGCGACAAACATATGCATCAATAGTCTCCCCCTTGGATGTTGCCGCAGTCGTCTAATTGTCTTTAAGCTTCAGAGTCTTTAATCATCTTCAAAACTCTTCTATTCTTTAAGAACTTTAGCGTTCTTGTCTAGCAAATTTCATCAACAGTGGTCTCCTTTAATTTGAGCTTGTATTGTAGATGTTAGTTTACATATGTTTGTATGCCCACTTCGCACGAAGTGAAAGTTCACTTCGTACGAAGGTAGCATATTACCTTCATACTTAGATAACTTAGCTTCATACGTAGTGAAGAACCTAGCTTCGCACAAAGGTAAATTTGTTTATATATGTGTGCAATCTTAGTGTTAGGTAATTCGTTTGTGAAGACTGGACGACGGAGCTCGGTCTGAGTGTTTTTAAGATCTCGTAAACGTTGAATGATTAATGAAAACAAATAAATTGATGAAACATAATCTTATTAAACATCTAGCCTAATCTAAAACGGATTCCGCATGTTATGGACCAGGTTATCTAGATCAGACCTAAACTAATCGGATCCAAGCACGGACCTACAAGTGGTATCAGAGCTAAAAGGCCTAATTTGAAGACATTCAACAAGATTCTACTTCTCTTCTATTCATTTTTCATTTTTTTTATCTTTTCTCAGTTGTTGAATGGACAAATGGACTGATTTTCTCCAGGACTACTTAAACTTGACTAATAACAAATCCTTGAAAGAATTAGACCTAAAATCAACTGAACTCATGATCAAAATGGCAAAAAATGTGAAATCTTGAAACTTCACTTCGCACGAAGATAATTTTATCTTCATACGTAGTGAAATTTTTTCAAGTTTAAAAATTATCTCCGCACGAAGTTAAAACTCACTTCGTACGAAGTAAATTTCTTGAAAGTTTGGATTTCTATATTCACACGAAGATAAGTCAAAATTGGTATTTTTACTTCATACGAAGAGAACTTTAATCGTTTTTGTGGTCAGTTCACAGGTTCACTTCGCACCTGGTGTTTCGGACAAGAAATTTCAATGAAAATGGAGAACGAATTCTTCAACGCATTAGCAACGTCAAAAGTTTCAACCACAGCAGCAGTTCATAACATAAATCTTGAAAACGAAATAGGGACCATGATTAAACCCCCGAGGCTGATGTGTTTAGAAGACTATTACGGTTAGAACAATAGGTTTATCAATTTAGTACCAGCAAATCATTTTGATTGCTGGTAAGCCATAGAGGATAAATATGTTGCATCGGTTGGTGATAACGGGCTTGACAAAACATTGACACAATTTACTCAAGAAAAGAAAAATAAATTTATTAGAGAAAACAAAATGATAAATATTTCACAGCAAGCCATCAAAGAAGACATATTCACTCTCTTCAAGCATGATGGTGATGCTCAATCAATCAGGAAAGCGTTGAGGGTAAAGTTTCAAGGAAGAACACAAATGTTAAAAAGCAAAGCGGCACTACTCAAGAAAGAATTTGATATTTTCATAGCTTTTAGAGGAGAAACGATGAAACAAGTCATTGAGAGACATTGTCATCTTGTCGTGAAAATGAAAATACAAAAAGAGAATGAAGAACTGGTTGACAAGTTGGTCGACACATTACCTCAGGGAGAATGGTCAACTTATCTAACAATTTTAAAAAATAGTTCAGAATATAGTTCGTTAAGTATGAGTAAACTCATTGAGAAGCTTGAAGGCATGAACTAGAAATGTAGAAAATGGCTAAAAACAGAAATGTTAATGTTCAACAAGATGTTAATCTTTACTACAAAGAAAGTTCAACAACCAACATTGAAGGTCCAAAGATTCAAATAGCATTCAGTGCAGAAGATCACCTAGTTATTCAATAATCTTCCAACAGTGATAGTGGTTTCACATCTTATTAAGTTTTGAACAATATACTCCGATTACAGAGTCCCCAGTCGTCTCAAAGCTAGAATAGTTATAATAGCCAACAAAGTTAAAGCAACTCCAATCCTCGTATCCTGCAATGCAATATGGTTATAAATCTTGAGAATGCTCAAGATTTCAAAGATAACATAGTATACATCACATGAGCTTACTTGCTTCAGTGTTGGAATCATATGAGAGTCTGGTTGCAGGAAGAATCGGAAATCTAGAAATGAGAAAAGAGGATTATGATCAGATTGATCCGGAGGAGCTAGAGCTGATGGATATAAAATGGTGTTTGGCTAGTGTACTTTGTAGAGCTCAAAGATTTTCAGAAATTACTGGGAGGAAATATCTCACTAGTCCTAACACAAAACTGGAATTTGATAAAACCAAAGTGATTTGCTACAAGTGTAGGGAAAAGGGTCAATTCAAAAGTGAAAGTCCGAACAGAGAAGTTCCTGGAAATTATCAAAATCCTTTTGATGATTATTATACACGAGCAATATATGATAGAACTTCTCAACCTTCCAATCAATCAAGACTTTTGCAACTAGATGAGGGTTCGGCAAGATCAAAAGAGAAATCCCTAGTCGCTACACAAGAAGATGAAGGTTTTAAATGGGATAAATATCTTTTGAAAATCCTATATCACGCATAGTTAGCATAAATTATTGAAGAACCGAAACCAGAAATGGAAGAAAGTTGTGTAGAGATTGTTTATGATGAAATTACTGAAGAATCTGATCATTGTTATTATTCTGAAGGAGAATTTTTACAAAGTGCCTGTCATGCATTTTTCTCTCTTGATGCTTATAATTTTATCATCAGTGATCAAAGTAATTGTCAGAGTACACAAAGCGAAGAAGAAATGATTGTTGGGAAAGTAGTGATTGACTGGTTAAATGAAGAAGATGAATTTTTTAAAGCTGATAAAAATTTCAAAGCTGAAGAGTTCAGAAAGAGAAGAAGATTGAGAAAGTTGAGGAAGAAAGACAGTGCACAAAATGTTTGAAACCGTGCATGTCTTATCTAGAAAAAGATGAAAAGTACATGGAGCTTAAACATCATACTGATAACCTATCAAGTGATTTCAGAAAGAGGCCTATGATAAGCTGAGCAAATCTGTTAATGAACTCCATACTGTAAGCATAAAAATTATGGATAAGATTTCTATGCTCAAGGCAACGGTCATGGATAAACAGGTGGCCGTATTGGATCACATTCTTCACAAGCCGATAGGAAAAGATGAAAATGGGGAAGATATATACGGTTATCAAGATCGAGGTTTGGGTTATAATCGATGTCCACCCCCAATGTGGAACAACTACCCGAGGAGGAATCCAGATGGGGTGGAAAAGGCACTAAATCTGAAACTGAAAATAGTAGAGACTGAATAGAAAGATCAGTTGCCCGACAACATTGATGTGACTTATTCAAAGTTTGATGGTGATGATGGATCAGACGTGGTTAAACAAGTGGTTGAGAATATTTTGGCCAAAGGAAAAGATAAACTTTTTGAAAACACTCAACCAAAATTTGAAAAAGGGAGTTCAAGTTCGCAGCCTGAAAATGACGAAAATTTTGATGATGCTTATCTTAAAAGGTCAGAATATAGTT
This sequence comes from Scalesia atractyloides, assembly GCA_947069175.1. Lineage (NCBI taxonomy): Eukaryota > Viridiplantae > Streptophyta > Magnoliopsida > Asterales > Asteraceae > Scalesia > Scalesia atractyloides. The sequence goes on along the minus strand of CAMTDV010000003.1, from coordinate 35,054,945 downwards.
CAAATGATGATCAACTATTTTAACGTACAAAATGATTGGATCTAATCAACTACATTCTGATTCTGAATTTCCGATTTAGAATGTGAACTTGAACAAAGTTGAAAAGTTTTCAAACTTTTTGAAATCGAAATTTCTTAAATTGAAGTTTGACAAAAGAATTAGATATTTTGAACTTTAACAAAAATACAACTTACTATTCTAAACTGAAAAAAGTTTATTCAAACAACCAACAGAAAAATTATAATGGTTAGAATGGGTCTAGGTATGGTAAGAGGAAGTATAACAAGTTTGGAAAATCAAAACTTTTTAAGAAAATTCACTTTGTACCGAGTACAAATTTAGAAAGTGCAAAACAAAGTCATATCTGCAAGCAATCTAATGAAGAATTTTTCAAACAACAAGAACAACGTAAATAGGTCGAGGAACCCTCTGTTATAACAGATAGTAGGACGTGCTTTGAATGCAATAAGGTCGGACACATTGCTAGAAAATGTACACAAAATAATCTTAAACCTGTTCATAATATCAAGAAAAAATCTGAAGATTTAAAACAAAAATCTTCACTAATGTTTGTGCTAACACAGGTTTGGATACAAGTCAAAGAATCTAAACAAAGAAATACCAATTAACACTAAATCTTCAAATTTTGAAACTAGTGAATCTTCAAACAGTAAAGAACAAAAAGATTCTTCGTTTTATTTCAAGAAAGCAATGTTTAAGAACCAAAATTGATTGACTATAGAAAAGAGAGTTTTTGAAAAGGATAAACAATCTGTGAAAATTGAAAGTTTAAAGGATTTTTTTCCTAAACTTGAAAAAGTAGCAAACAAATCTATTTGGCTAGAGAAAATTAAAGTCGAAGAAAGTCCACCCAAGACTGAAAAGACATGGGTATCTCTATTCAACTAATTATGTTTGTTTGTGTGAAGGAATTTCTTAGATCGAAGTACAACATGAAGAATGAAGTTCCTTGGCACATGGAGAGAATGTAGCCGGATTATTCAAAAGAAAATTTTCAGGCTATAAGTTTGCTTTCACGTTTATCATTTACAATTTTAAAGAAATTGGAAATGTTTCATAGAACCCTCACTGTTGAACAAACAAACTGGTTGAAAAGACAAATTTATAAATGTTTTCAAAATTATAAGTCTCAAATTTTTGTCATCTTAAGGGGAGAAAGTTTAAAAGGAAAATGTGACGCAGTAATGGATGGCGAATTGAGGTGATTTTCATCGGTCGGTCAATGTTTTCTTTAAAAACAAAAATATAAAAATAGGTTTTTGAATTTTAGGGGGAGAAAAAAATTTATTTTGAGAAAATACAAAAACATATTAAATTGCAAAAAGTACAAAACATGAATAAGACAAAAAGAGTTTTCATGTAAAATGATGAAATAATAGTACATCATTGGACTATCAAAGTTGCTAAAGAAATAAAGTGTCAAAATGTTTAAACAGTTCTCACTGATGATGTGTTAGTAGGCTTCGCACATTCATTAAATTGTTTCTGAGATATAAACACTAAAAACTCCTTAATATGTGGGTTAACATCTCTAGGATATATGGTCTTAGTACACCGAAATTTCATTTGGTAGGTTGCTAGATTCTAAGATAATACGTCACTATAGAGAACTGATATCTGGGTATTATATAAGTTCTTCTGATTTTGTGTCAGCAATGGCCTAGAGCTTGTAGAATACTTTTGTTTTAAAAAACCCAAAACTGCATTACATTGAAAGTCTCGAAAGATATGACAATTGCAGTAGAAAAGATTCCATATATGGAACACCACTTTAAGTCGAGCCTTCATCTCTTTGTCCGTACGTTGGTACTAACCTGAGCTCTCAGTGTCTCGCACAACCCATTTGATATTAGTTAGGTATATTCACCTGTAAGATGAAATCTAGGGAATCTTGATACGGGAGTATATTCTGAGGTGGGAAACATTGTTAAGTCAAGTTCTAAGACATCTAATTAACGTATCTCAGAACAATTGAGAAATGTGTGGAGGTTTAAATGGATCAGTATACTGACAATCTAAGTGAATTTGTTTAGAACATAAAGTTTAATCAAGATCAATGGTACTAGTGATATGTCTCAAACACTGATATTATCCTCTAACACAAACTCACAAAAATGTTTGTAAATATTTTTGTGCATAGTTATTTCATTTCATAAACTCAAAAAAGATTTTATGTTCATCTTAGTTACGACTGCTGATGATGAAAAGCTGATTTTCAAAATCAAAAGCTGCTGAGCTAAATCTGGAATTGAAGGTTTATTTTGAAATGATTAAAAGTTCATTAATTTGAAACTTAAAGGCGATAGAAAACATCAGTTTGTTTACAACGTAATCAACCAAGGTCATTCATTTGAACTTGGTAGATAAATCAGGTAATCAAGGTCATTAACTTGGACTTGATTAACTGAAAGGGTTTAAACAGATAAAGTGTTAAACATTTGAAATGTTTGTGAAAAAAAATTCAAAGTTTGAATCTGAAATGTTTTATTGAAGGTTTAGTAGTTTGAACAGGAAGTTAATAGAGAGGGGTAGTTAAATTGAAATGTTGATCAAAGAAAAATAAACTCAAAGAAAGGGGGAGCATGTTGATTATTAACATCTACAATACAAACTCAAATTAGAGGAGAGATTGTTGATGATATCTACTGGACAAGAACGTTAAAGTTATTAAAGGATTGAAGAGTTTTGAAGATGATTAAAGAAACTGAAGCTCAAAGATAATTCGATGACTATGGCAACATCCAAGGGGGAGAGTGTTGATGCATATGTATGTCGCCTATGTTATCGAGTCTGTAATAGGGATCGAATGTTAGTTTATATATGTTTGTATGACCACTTCGCACGAAGTGAAGTACCAACCTTCGCACGAAGGTGAAGTTGTATATATATGTGTGTGCATGCTTAGTGTTAGGTAATTCGTTTATGTAGACTGGACAGCGGAGCTCTATTCGAGTCTTTTTAGGATCTTGTAAACGTTGAATGATTAATGAAAACGTATAAATTGATTAAACATAATCTTGTTAAACTTGTCGCCTAATATAAAACGGATTCCGCAGGTTATGGACTAGGTTATCTAGATAAGAGCTGAGCTAATTGGATCCTTTCACGGACCTATAGCTTCCCTAGCATGCGAAATTCAGAATGGTTGTTTTATAAATCGTATAGCATCCATAGTCGGCTACATTCATATAGCATCCATAATCAGTTGAATTCGGAACCTGTAACATCACTAATCAAAAGTACTCACAAAGGATGGTATACACATTCTGTTTCATCAAAACTCGGTTGAATTGGGTTCCTTTAGATTCCCTTACCAGCGGAATTCAGAATAGGTGTTTTTGGGATCCTATAGCATCCATTAAATACGGTTAGCATACATACTCAATTGTTTTCAGATCCTTAACAACACTAACCAAAAGGACTTACAATGGGCGGTATCCTATTTTCTGTTTCATTTAGACTCGGTTGAATTCGATCCTTTAGATTCCCTAACCAGCGGAATTCAGGATAGGTGTTATTGGGATTTTATAGCATCCAGACTCGATTAGATTCGGTTAGTATACATACTCAATTGGTTTTAGATCATTTACCATCACTAACCAGAATGATTTAGAACAGGTGGTATCTGTATCCTGTACCATCCATACTCGGTTTAATTTGGATCATTCAGCTTCCCTAGCATGCGAGATTTTGAATGATTGTTTTACAAATTGTATAGCATCCAGAGTCGGCTACATTCAGATAGCATCCATACTCGGTGGAATTCGTAACCTGTAACTTCACTAATCAGAAGGACGTAAAATGAGTGGTATCTAGATTCTGTTTCATCCAGACTCGGCTGAATTCGGATCCTTTAGATTCCTTAACCAGCAGAATTCAGAATAGGTTTTATTCATATTTTATAGCATCCAGACACGATTTGATTCGGTTAGCATTTATAGTTAGTTGGTTTCGGATCGTGTACCATCACTAACTAGAATGATTTAGAATGGGTGGTATCCCTATCCTATACCATCCAGACTCATTTTAACTTGGATCATTTAGTTTCCCTATCATTTGAGATTTAGAATGGTTTTTTTACGATTCGTGTAGCATCCAGAGTCAGCTACATTCAGATAGCATCAATACTTGGTTGAATTCAGATCCTGTAACATCACTAATCAGAATGACTCACAAAGGGTGGTATCCGGATTCTATTTCATCCAGAATCGGGTGAATTCGAATCCTTTAGATTTCCTAACCAGCGAAATTCAGAATATGTGTTTTTTGGGATCCGATAGTATCTAGAATCTATTTGACTCGGTTAGCATCCATACTCAGTTAGTTTTCGATTGTGTACCATCACTGTCAAGAATGATTCAGAGCGAGTGGTATCCATATCCTGTACCATCTAGACTCGATTTAAATTGGAGCATTCAGCTTCCCTTGCATGCAGGATTTAGAATGGTGTGTTTTATGAATCTTATAGCATCCAGAGTCGGCTACATTCAGATAGCATCAATATTCGATTGAATTCGGATATTGTAACATCACTAATAAGAAGGATTCACAATGAGTGGTATACGCATTCTGTGTCGTCCAAACTCGGTGGAATTAGGATCCTTTAGATACCCTAGCCAGCGGAATTCAAAATAAATGTTGTTGGGGATTTTATAGCATCCAGACTCGATTAGATTCTGTTAGCATACATACTCAGTTGGTTCTGGATCGTGTACCTTCACTAACAAGAATGATTCAGAACGGGTGGTAGCCGTATCCTGTGCCATCTAGACTTGGGCTAAGTTAGATCATTCAGCTTCCCTAGCATTCGAGATTCAGAATTGTTGTTTTACTAATCATATAGCATACAGAGTCAGCTACATTCAGATAGCATCCATACTCTGTTAAATTCGGATCCTGTAACATCACTAATCAGAAGGACTCACAAGGGTATACGTATTATGTTTCATCCAAACTCGGTTTAATTAGGATTCTTTAGATTCCTTTACCAGCGGAATTCAGAATAAATGTTATTGGGAGTTTTTTAGCATCCAGACTCAATCACATTCGGTTAGCATACATACTCAGTTGGTCTCAGATCGTGTACCTTCACTAGCAAGATTGATTCAGAATGGGTGGTATCCAGAGTCGGTTTAAATTGGATCAATCATCTTCCCTAGCATGCGAGATTCAGAATGGTTGTTTTACGAATCGTATAACATCCAGAGTAGGCTACATTTAGATAGCATCAATTCAACCAAGTCAGATACGCTGGTTAGGGAATCTACAGGATCCGAATTCAACCAAGTCTGGATGAAACAGAATCCGGATACCGCCCATTGGGAGTCCTTTGTATTAGTGATGTTATAGGATCTGAATTCAACCGAGTGTGGATGCTATCTGAATGTAGCTGACTTTGTATTCTATATGATTCGTAAAACAACCATTCTGAATCTCGCGTGCTTGGCAAGCCTAATGATCCAAATTAAACCGAGTCTGGATGGTATGGGATTCGTACCATGTAATAACACTCAAAAACACCCTAGAACGAACCCTGATCGAAATCCCAAACGCGCAGGACGAAAACCAACACAAATAATAAAAAAATAGGATTTATTATGCTTCTTTCGGGCTGCGAAAGACCCCAAGGAGCCCGTCGTGGGGCGCAAGAGACCTTGTAGCCGCTAGAGACACGTGTCATCCACATGTCATACCTACCCTGGTGACTCATGCCACCTATGCCTTAGCTAGACCCACTCGCGGGCCCGCGAGAGGGAAGCCTTTACCTTTCGCGGGGCGTGAGACGCCTTGAAATCAGCTATAAATTGGACATTCACATCATAGTTCAACTTGCTCAATTTCTTTTCTTTCTCTCTCGATATTCTGGTGTATACTATTATACTTGAAGTTCTAAACCTCTACCTGTACTCGACGTGTTAACCCGAATCACTGGTACGATACCCTGTAAGATTGATCTATAAACAATTCATCGGATGTTTAAGTGCAGCCTGAATGAGGCTATACTTTGTCATCTATGTTGAGGTTTGATCTCGTGATTATCGTTAAAGTTTAAATTGGGTTAATACACTAATACGTGTTGCATTATGTCTTTATTAGGAAACACTTGAACTTTGCTAAACACAACTAAGCAAGTCATCCACAATCTAAGTGTTTTGGGGTGATTCATATGTGCTAAACTATTTTCAAGATTTCAAAACAATGCATATGGCTTGTGTGTATATATATATAACAATATACTTTTCAATAATATGTGAAACTTGGTGGTGCTTATCCATAACACGAGTATGTTTATTAACTTTGGCCAAGCCGACCGGTAGTATGTTATGGTACCATAGGACTGACAATCCCGCTTTCAAATTTCCTGGGGTTTGTGGAGAAGTTTGGGGAAAGATAGAAACTATGCAATTGATAAACCCTTTAGTGGTTTGTTAGATGAGTCAACACAAGCTTGAATGTATTCACCACACGACCACACTTGTTTACACAAAGACGACTAAAACAAGGACAATTGGTTTATACATAACACGGATGATTGGTTTACATAAAACAAAAACGATTAATTTAGACCAGTCACAAAAGGTTTTCAATTAAAGATATATAAACCATACAAGTTATCTTTTAAATCAATTACTTAACATTTTTGTCAAGATTCATGGCCACAAGATTTTCTTACTTATACCAACTTTTATCGTGGGTTAAACATATTGCAAAACCAAACACATTTAATACAAGTTTGGTTACAAGGTTTTCACTCATCGACTCTCATAGTCGGATGAGGTATTGCAATACAAATACAAAGCCATGAATTTGACTTAGCAAACCTATGTTACTAGCCCACATTTCACATATGTTCCAAGTACTAACGCATGATCAAGTATGCTGCATATAGGATGGACTCTGACCTTAGCTTGCTTAAAAATAAAATAGATTTTTTATTCGAATTCTCTAAGACAATGTAAATTATTAATTCAATAAAACAAAACTTTAAGTACCATGTGTTTGAAACAGTTTGTAATGTGACCCCCCGACGTTTCCACCGCGAGTTGTTTTATACATGGTCGGGGTGTTACATACCACCCATTCTAGTTAGTGATGGTACATGATCCGAAACCAACTGAGTATGTACGCTAAGTGAATCTAATCGAGTCTGGGTGCTATAGGATCCCAAAAAAAACCTATTCTGAATTCCGCAATGAGAGAATCCAAAGAATCTGAATTCAGCCGAGTCTTGATGAAAAAGAATGTGTATACTGCCCATTGTGAGTCCTTCAAATTAGTGATGTTACACGATTAGTATTCAACCGAGTATGGAAGCTATCTGAATGTAGCCGACTCTAGATGCTATACGATTCATAAAACAACCATTCTAAATCTCACCTGTTAAGAATCTAACGGTTCCGAATTCAACCGAGTCTGTATGAAAAAGAATCCGGAACCACCCATTGTGCATCCTTCTGATTAGTGATATTACTAGATCCGAAGTCAACCGAGTATGGATGGAATCTAAATGTAGCAGACTCTGTATGTTATAACCATTTGTAAAAAAAAACATTCTGAATCTCGCATGCTATGGAAACTTATAGTTAGTTTCGGATTGTGTACCATCACTAACCAGAATGCTTTAGAACGGGTGGTAACCGCATCCTATACCATTCAGACTCGGTTTAATTTGGATCATTCAACTTCGCTTGTATGAGAGATTCAGAATGGTTGTTTTACAAATTGTATATCATCCAGAGTCGACTATATATGGATAGCTTCCATACTCGGTTGAATTCGGATCCTGTAACATCACTAATCAGAAGGACTCACAATGGGCGGTATCCGGATACCACCCGTTCTGAATTATTCTAGTCAGTGATGGTACACGATCCGAAACCAACTAAACTCCGCCCATTCTGAGTATGGATGCTAACCGAATCAAATCGATTTGGATGCTATAGGATTCCAAAAGCTATACATACTTAGTAGTTTTGAATCGTGTACCATCACTAAACAGAATGATTTAGAATGGGTGTTATCCTATCATGATACGGCCAATTCCAAGTCCTTCTGATTTGTATTGTTATAGGATCCGAATTCAACCAAGTATTGATGCTATGTAAATGTAGCCGACTCTAGATGTTATACGATTCGTAAAACAACCATTCAGAATCTCGCATGCTAGGAAAGCTGAATTATCCAAATTAAACCCAATCTGGATGGTACAGGATACATATACCACCCATTCTGAATCATTTAAGGTTAGTGATGGTACACAATCTGAAACTAACTGAGTAGGGATGCTAACCGAATCAAATCGAATCTGGATGAATATGATCCCAAAAATACCTATCTGAATTCCGCTGGTTAGGGAATCTAAAGGATCCAAATTCAACTGAGTCTGGATGAAACAGAAGCGTTTACCACCCATTATGACTCCTGATTTTATCTGAATTTAGTCGACTCTGGATGCTATACGATTCGTTAAACAACCATTCTGAATCTCAAATGCTACGGAAACTTAATGATCCTAATTAAACCGAGTCGGGATAATATAGGAACGGACGCCACACGTTTTGAATCATTCTAGTTAGTGGTGGCACATGATCCGAAACTAACTGAGTATAGATGCTAACCAAATCAAATTAAGTCTGGATTCTATAGGATCACAAAACACGTATTCTGAATTCAACTTGTTAGTGAATCTAAAGGATCCAATTTCAACTAAGTCTGGATGAAACAGAATCCGGATACCGCCCATTGTGAGTCCTTCTGATTAGTGATGTTACATGTATTGATGCTATCTAAACGTAGCCCACTCTGGATGCTATACGATTCGTAAAAAAACCATTATGAATCTCGCATGCTAGAGAAGCTGAATGATCCAATGCTATCTAAATGTAGCCCACTCTGGATGCTATACGATTCGTAAAAAAACCATTATGAATCTCGCATGCTAGATAAGCTGAAGATCCAAATTAAACCGAGATTGGATGGTACAAAATACGAAAAACACCCGTTCTGAATCATTCTAGTTAGTTATAGTACACGATCCGAAACTAACTAAGTATGGTTGCTAACCGAATCAAATCGAGTATGGATGTTATATGATCCCAAAAACACCTATTCTAAATTCCGTTGCTGAGGGAATCTAAAGGATCCAATTCAACTGAGTCTCGATGAAACAGAATTTGGATACCGCCCATTGTGAGTCCTTCTGATTAGTGAGGTTACATGATCGGAGTTTAACCGATTATTGAAGCTATCTCAATGTAGCCGACTCTGCATGCTATCTGATCATAAAACAAATATTCTGAATCTCGCATGCTAGGGAAAATGAATGATCCAAATTAAACCGAGTTTGAATGATAAAGGATATGGATACCACACGTTCTAAATCATTCTGGTTAGTGATGGTATACGATCAGAATCTTAATGAGTATTGATGCTAACCGAATCAAATCAAGTTTGGATGCTGTATGATTGCAAAAACATCTATTCAGAATTCCACTGGATAGGGAATCTAAAGGATTTGAATTCCACTAAGTCTAGATGAAACAAAATCTGGACAAAGCCCATTATAAGTCCTTCTGATTAGTCATGTTGCAGGATACGAATTCAACCGAGTATTGATGCTATCTAAATGTAGCCGACTATGGATGATATACTATTCGTAAAGTAACCATCTGAATCTCGCATGCTTGGGAAGCTGAATGATCCAAATTAACCTTAGTCTGGATGGCACAGGATCTGAATACCACCTGTTCTGAATCATTCTGTTAACGATGGTACGGATGCTATATGATCCCAAAAACACCTATTCTGAATTCTGCTGGTGAGGGAATCTAAAGGATCCGAATTTAAATGAGTCTGGATGAAACAGAATGCTTATGCCACCCATTGTGAGTCCTTCTAATTAGTGATGTTACAGGATCTGAATTCAACTGAGTATTGATGCTATCTAAATGTACCCGACTATGGATGCTATATAATTCGTAAAACAACCATTCTGAATCTAGCATGCTAGGGAAGCTTAATGATCCAAATTAAACCGAGCCTGGATGGCACAGTATACACATACCACCCGTTCTGAATCATTCTGCTAATGATGGTACACTATCCAAAACTAACTGAGTATGGATGCTAACCGAATTAAATCGAGTCTGGATGCTATATGATCCCAAAAACACCTATTCTGAATTCCGCTGGTTAGGGAATGTAAAGGATTCGACTTCAACTGAGTCTGGAGGAAACAGAATCCAGATACCAACTATTGTGAGTCCTTCGGATTAGTGATATTACAGGATATGAATTCAACCAAGTATTTATGCTATCTAAATGTAGCCCACTATGGATGTAATACGATTCGTTAAAAAAACCATTATGAATCTCGCATGCTAGAGAAGCTGAATGATCCAAATTAAACCCATTCTGGATGGAACAAGATACGAAAACCACCCGTTCTGAATCATTCTGGTTAGTGATGGTACACGATCCGAAACTAACTGAGTATGGATGCTTACCGAATCAAATCGAGTATGGATGTTATATGATCCCAAAAACACCTATTCTGAATTCCGATGGTGAGGGAATCTAAAGGAACCGATTTCAATAGAGTCTGGATGAAAGAGAAACCTGGATACTGCCAATTATGAGTTCTTATGATTGTGATGTTACATGATCCGAATTCAAATGATTATTGAAGATATCTGAATGTAGCCGACTTTGGTTGCTATACGATTCGTAAAACAAATATTCTGAATCTCGCATGCTAGGGAAGCTAAATGATCCCAATGAAACAGAGTTTGAATGATAAAGGATGTGGATACCACCCATTCTGAATCATTCTTGTTAGTGATGGTACGCGTTCAGAAACTTAATGAGTATAGATGCTAAGCTAATCAAATCAAGTTTGGATGTTGTATGATTGCAAAAACATCTATTCTAAATTCCGTTGGTTAGGGAATCTAAAGGATCTGAATTCCACTAAGTCTAGATGAAACGAAATCTGGACAAAGCCCATTATAAGTCCTTCTGATTAGTGATGTTGCAGGATACGATTCAACCGATTATTGATGCTATCTAAATGTAGCCAAGTCTGGATGCTATACGATTCGTAAAAGAACCATCTGAATCTCGCATGCTAGGGAGGCTGAATGATCCAAATTAAACCTAGTCTGGATGGTACAGGATACGAATACCACCCGTACTGAATCATTCTGCGACTGAAGGTACATGCTCCAAAACTAACTGAGTATGGATGCTAACTGGATTAAATCGAGTTTGGATGCTATATGATCCCAAAAACACCTATTCTGAATTTCGTTGGTGTGGGAATCTAAAGGATCCAAATTCAAATGAGTCTGGATGAAAAATAATGCGTATACCACCCATTGTGAGTCCTTCTAATTAGTGATGTTACAGGATTTGAATTCTACTAAGTGTTGATGCTATCTAAATGTTGCCGCCTTTGGATGCTATACGATTCGTAAAACAACCATTCTGAATCTCGCATGCCAGGGAAGCTGAATGATCCAAATTAAACTGATCTGGATGGTACAGGATACAGATACCATCCATTCTGAATCATTCTGGTTAGTGATGGTACATGATCCGAAACTAACTGAGTATGGATGCTAACGAACCAAATTGAGTCTAGATCCTATAGGAGCCAAAAACACCTATTCTGAATTCCACTGGTTAGGGTATATAAAGGATCCGATTTCAACTGAGTATTGATGAAACAGAGTCCGGATACCTCCCATTATGAGTCCTTCTTATTAGTGATGTTACAGTATCTGAATTCAACAGAGTATCGATGCTATCTAAATGTAGCCCACTCTGAATGCTATACGATTCGTAAAAAATGCATTCTGAATCTCGCATGCTAGAGAAGCTGAATGATCCAAATTAAACCCATTTTGGATGGTACAAGATACGAAAACCACCTGTTCTGAATTATTCTAGTTAGTTATGGTACACGCTCCGAAACTAACTAAGTATAGATGCTAACCGAATCAAATCAAGTACGGATGCTAACCGAATCAAATCGAGTATGGATGTTATATGATCCCAAAAACATCTATTTTGAATTCCGCTGGTGAGGGAATCTAAAGGATCCGATTTCAACAGAGTCTGGATGAAATAGAATCCGGATACCGCCCATTGTGAGTCCTTCTGATTAGTGATGTTACATGATCCGAATTCAACCGATTATTTGTGACAGTCGGCATTTTCCGGTTATAATTACGCGCATAACAAACATTAATACCATCATAACTAGCGTAATTAGATGTAAATTAACTTGATCAGGCCTTTGGAATGCCTAGGAACATCTTGTTGGCTTTACAGTACGCGAATGTTGATTTGCGGGAAGACTGCTAAACGATAAGCGGTAACGAACTAACACCGGACAAAATACTGACAACGCCATCAAATACGAATTTTACACGTATAATTTTTACATATGAATTGCTTTTGATGAATTATCATGCTTTCGAAAGTCACATAAACACTTACGTGAACGAAAAACACGACTGCAGAAACGCACCTACAACGAAACCGAATCGGACTTGTATATTACCTTCAAAACTAGAATTTTATGATAATTTTAGCTTTATTTTCGAATTTTACTATTCGCAGTTGAAATCGGATCGAATAACGGATTAAAAACAACCCCCGAATCATTTTACGTGATTTTAACGAAACCGACAAACGTGCGCGACAAACGCAAATTTATGACATCATTATTCATGTTTTTGACCCTAAAACAATATTATATGACGTTACATGACATTCTGGTTCGAAAACAGGCCGCGTAGACATGATTGGGCCACTCAAAATACTAGAAACGGGCTGATGGGCCTTGGGCCCAACCCACCACAAACCCTACCTATAACTAGAAAATTTAACCACAAACCCTCATTTTTCACCTACACTCTCTCTCTCTCTAACACTCACCTCTCTATCGTTCTCTCTCACTTAGAACTTCCGACGACCGGAAGTCCCGTCAGTACACGGCAGAGTCGCGGCAGCGCCACCGCCGGCGGCGGTCCTCTGGCAACTTTTTCCAGCGCGTGAGCGTGCGTAACCCCCTAAATCGTACCTCCTGAACACGAATCCGATGACCGTTTGTGCGTTTGAGCAACAGAAGCAGCGGTTTTAACTCCGGCAGCCGTGGTTCAAGTTTTCTTCTCCGGTTAGTGTCTCTAATCCTCCTCTATCTTTCTTTCTTTTAATTCTGGTTAGATCTATGTTCTTCAGCCAGTTCAGTTGTCATTTTCAGGTGTGGTCATGTTGTGTGAAGGTGAGTGACGGAAGGCTAGTGGCCACGGTAGTGGTTTGGGATTTGAAATAGGTGGCTTCTGCGACGAAACGAGCCACAGCCAATGGCACTAGGGCTAGCCAGCGACGGCGGTGGACGGCGGGTTGTTCTCGGGGGTGTTGGTGATAGGTGGCGGGGGAATAACGGCAACGGTAGAGCCTACGACGGCAGTGGCCGCTAGAGACACCATGGAAGTAGTGGTGGTGGCGTCATGGGTCTCCGGTTCACCTTGGTTCACTCGTTTCAAGATGTAGCTTGGTTAAAGTCAGTTCAGTTTTGGTTTGAGCCATGTGTTGTTGGGTTCGGGTTACAAAGAAGCAAGTGTGTTCGGTCCGGGTCTCGGTTCGATTTCGGTCAAACTCGGTCAACATCGGGTTGACTCAGTCAACCCGGGTTAACTTGGTCAACACGTGTCAATCAGTCACTCGGTTCAACCAGTCAACGCAGTCAACTCGGTTCGGTCCCGAGTCAACACAGTCAAACTCAGTTAAGGGGTCAACCCAAGACTCCGTAAATTTTTAACAAATATTTTTCGAGTAAATTAAAAAGATTACTTGTCACACCCAGATTTTCGATGTAGCGGAAGCGTGTCGCGAGGTGTGGCCACAGCGGCAATCGTTGCATCCAATCATGTAAACGAAAATTATATTACAACACATTCATCCATACTTTTTATTTAATATATAAATTACAAACCAACTATTGTTTTTAAAACCATGCCACAAGTTTGAACACTGTTACTTAAAAGTTAACATAAGTTTATAAAACATAACAACAAAAGACTGGATGAAACGCAACATCTTGACTTCACAACAAATGAACAAGATTTTCCCTGATGGCCATCCACTAGTTTCCTATAATACATGTTACTTTTGAAAACAATGTCAACAAAATCCGGTGAATTCATGTTATAAATTTTGTATCAAATAAATTATCAAAAACATTTGAAATAATAAATTCGTTTAATATAGCTTAATGAAACTTGTAAGATCATTAGTGTGTTGCAAGGACACTAATCTGTATGTCGAATAAGGTGGCAATCAAACCTTGACGATTTATTATGTGTCTGAGACACTCGTTTTAGAAAGCACTCTAATACGATCTATTATTATTGTCGTATTAGAGTGGGGCTCGCCCGAACCGAATAGATCTATCCCCTTGTTCCTCGGTACTTGTTATTCATTAAGGGCCACAATGCTTGAGCCTTATTCACATGTGATCTAAATATTTTCATTTTCTCAGCTATATTAATTGTAACATGTATACATCCTCGCACGTTTAAAACCATAAAAACGTTAAAATAAAAGGGGAAAAATGAACTCACTGATTTACGTTCCGTGCAAATCGCTTATCGATTTCTAATACTTCGTTCATTTCTCGACCTACAAGTGTTCTTATCTATTAGACACTTAGGCTTTCGTTCATTTCTTTTACAAGTTTTTTTATGTCCAATTTCATACTCTTAATTGTTGGTTTTTCTTTGTTGATAACATATATATATATATATATATATATTAGATTGATCATATGTAAATGTACCTAGTCCATAATTTAATTGTAAGAATTCAATCTAATAATTCATTACATATGGCCTCTCCCAAAAGCTTTTGTAAGTATGGGCCTAGCCCAATTTATTTCATGTATGTTGGCCTAGCGCAATCCTAATTTTGTTTAAAGTGAATTAAGCCCAATTGGTTTGTAAAAGTGGGTCTAGCACAAGTTAAAATGAAAGATTGTGCCTAGCCCAAAATAACTTATAAAAATTTGATTAGCCCAAGTTTAGTTTTATAAAAGTGGGCTTTAGCCCAAAGTTAGTTTTTATAGTAATGGATTAGCCCAATTTATTTCTTTATAAAAGTGGGCTTGGCCCAAAGTTATCTTTTATATAAGTGGGCTTAGTCCATATAATTTTTATAATAGTGGGCTTAGCCCAAGTTTGATTTTTATACAAGTGGGCCTTAGCCCAACTATTTTATATAAATAGACTAATCCATATATTTTATAAAAATAGTTTTAGCCCAATATAGTTTTTATAAAATTGTGCTTATCCAAAAATATTTACTAGTATTTGTTATAACTTTTAAATTTATGAAAACTATTAGTAAAAAGTTATATATTTAAAAATTCTAGTACATATAAAGTGTATCAGTTTATTTGTTCATTTTGACCGTTAGTTTCGCGTCGACTATTTTATTCGTTTCATCTTTGTCGTTTGTTTCATTTATACCATATATTTTATTTTGTCCGAATTGTCCAAGTTGTCCGAATTGTCCGATATATATTATTTTATCAATAATTGGAACACTTATATATATATTTTTGTTTTAAATTTATCACGATCAAAATATATATAGTTTTATACAAAAATACATGTACACACATAAGGTGGTTTAAAATATATAGTTTAAGAAAATATAAGTAATCAATTTCTTAACTTTTTCATCCAAATCCTTTATCTAAACATGATTTAATTTCCTAATCACTTTTAACCTCCAAATCTTTAGTAAATCATATCTTAAGCAAGATTAATTTTTATAAAAATTTTTCCATAGTTTCCTTTAAAAATATAAGTTTCCCATGTTTTTTTATAAACATGACTTAAATAATTAAACTATCTCAAATCATCATCAATCACAATTATTATATTAATGTATTAACAAAATGTCATGTACTTGTTATAATTTTAATCTTTCTTAAAATGGAAACTTTATTATTATTTAAAAATATTAAATCATAACTTTTATTTAATGATCTAATACATGTATGATCATCTTTAAAGTATGAGATTATGTTCATGACATATTTTGTTAATGAATCTTGCTAATCTGAACATGCATGTGTTTAGATCATCTTTTTATTCTTAATTTTGGAAGATTCAAGTTTACTAGTTTATAACAAGTTCAGGACCATCAAAATTATCAAGAAAATCACATGGTTATGTTAGTGATCTTAGATTTATTAGTGTTTTTCAAGTGGGTTTTTATATAACTTCTATGATGATTTTGTGAAATTTTATAAAATATAAAGTATAAGACTAGGTTTAAGGATCTTAATACTAGCAAAATGGCTAAGGATGATCAAAAGGATGAAGAAGGTAGGTTGATCAAGAGTTCCAAGCTTCCAAAGTGAGCTCTTACTCCTTGAAAGTTACTTAGATTTCCTTTAGATCTTCATGCATGCTTAAGGTTCTTATGTTTGGGTTTTAAAAATTGAAGGTGATGATGATGGTGTCTTAGCCGATTTCGAGGGGGAAAAGGAAAGGGAAGTGTTGGTGTTTTAGTGTTTGAGAAATGAGATGAATGGAATGAGTTTGGTTAGTGTTTGTTTTGATTTAAGATTATGATCTTACACCACAAAACTAAACTATCTCCATAACTTGACAACACAACATTTAGGCTTAGTGGCATGAGGAATTACCCCCATGTTGCCATGAGGGTGTAGGGGGTTGGTTTTGTTATATTAAATTATATGTAATTTTTATAACTTTTATAAACTTTAATAAATTTATATAAAAGTTTTTATATAAACTAATCCCCAATACTTTAAAGTGATGATAAAATATGCCAAATATCTCACTAGTCTTATTGTTTCGTTGTTCGGTTGATAAAGTTAGTTCGGGTCTTCTACCGGGTGAAATACTGATATATAGTGTTACTTATAAAATTTATGTTCTTAATCATTCTATTACAATTTTTATTGTCTCATTAATTATTCTAGCTCTTCATACTACAAATTTTGTCATTTTGAGTTAAGTTTCTATACCGACTTTGTTGTCAGATTTTTACTGAATAAACCATATAGCTTTAAATAATAAGATTTATATATGGGTTTTATACTATTTCTAACACCCATTATTATCCTTTAGCTAAAAATATTTATTTTTGGGTTTTTGGACATTTGCTGAATTTTGCTGCAGAATGCTGAATTTTTGCTGCAGACTTGGCAATTTGGTGTTTTAAATAAAATTTTTATGGTATACCAATGCAGACATATTTTATGTCTTAATTCTGAAATGTCAAACTGTAACGTAACCAGTTCTGATAGTTATTTCGTGTTCACGTCTGTGTCATTCGTCTAGGATATGGTTTTATATATTCGTGATTATGACGCATCCATTATCATACCAAGCTATGATTTGGTGAAATTCCTAGACTATTAAGACTTAAACTCAAAAATTAAGTCATGTTATACGGTAAATAGACAATGTGCTAGTTGTTCAAGTTGTACAGAATTACCGGAATTTTGTCAATTGTCACATTCTCCGCTTGTTCAAGAAAATTTTGTCCCGAAATTTAAGTAGTGTCATCCTTTGTGTAGGATTTCTCAAATAGGTGGGGGTACTTTCTTTTGATTTCGTATTCCCGTTCCCATGTGAAGTCAAGTCCATGCTTTGAGTTTCAATGGACTTTGACTAGTTTGATACGACTCCTCCTTTTTTTATGAACTTTCGAATCTAAAACTTCGACTGGTCTTTGATGAAATGGAATTTGTCGTCTTTATGAATTTCGTCCGTGGGGATAATAAGTGATTCGTCTGAAAGATACTTTTTAAGATTTGACACATGACATGTGTTGTGAATGTTACTAAGTGTTTCAGACAATTTCAGCTTATATGCAACTGTTCCAATCTTCTCCAAGATTTCATATGGTCCTATGTACCTCGGGCTAAGTTTTCCTTGCTTCCCGAATCTAACTATACCTCTCCAAGGCGAGACCTTTAATAGTACTTTGTCTCCAATCTCAAAGGAAAATGGTTTTCGGCGTTTATCCGCATAACTTTTCTGTCTATCCTGAGCTGCTTTAATACGGTTTCGAATTTTAAATATTTTATACGTAGTTTCTTGAATTAATTCTGGACCTATCATTTGTCTGTCACCTATTTCCACCCAACATAGCAGAGATTGACATTTACGTCCATATAACGCTTCAAATGGAGCGGCTTGAATACTCATGTGATAAGTGTTATATATGACAACTCCACGAAAGGCAAGTGAGTATTCAAATTTCCACCCAAGTCAATCACACAAGCATGAAGCATATTATCTAAGGTTTGAATGGTGCATGTACTTTGGCCATCTGTTTGGGGATGAAAGGTCGTACTTAGATCTATGCGAGATCCGAAAGCCTTTTGAAAAGAGTGCCAAATTCTTTATATGAAACGACCATCTCGATCAGAGATTATAGAAACAGGCACTCCATGTCTTGCCACAATCTCTTTAAGATAAAGTTCGGCTAACTTCTCGGTTTATCTTTCTCACGTACCGACAAGAAGTGAGCTGATTTGGTTAGTCGGTCGACAATTACCCAAATCATGTCGTGACCGCGAGAAGTTCTGGGTAATTTTGTTATGAAATCCATAGAAATTTGTTCCCATTTCCAAGTGGGAATTTCAGGTTGTTGTAACAATCCTGAAGGTTTTTGGTATTTGGCCTTCATTTTTGCACATGTTAATCATTTTCCAACATAAGTTGCAATATCTCTTTTGAGATTAGGCCACCAATAGAATTCTTTAAGATCGTGATACATTTTATCCGCTCCGGGATGTATCGAATATTTGGACTTATGGGCTTCATCTAGGATTAAGTTTCGCAAATTACCAAAAAGAGGAACCCAAATTCTGTTTGCAAAATACAAAGTCCCGTTCTCATTTGGTTCTAATTGTTTTTCCATACCTCTAAGCATCTCTACTTTAAAATTTCCGCTCTTCAGGGCTTCCTGTTGAGCGTCGTGAATTCGAGAGGTATGGTTATTGTGAATGGTAAGTTTTAATGATCGTACACGAAGAGGTTTCACTCGTTCCTTTCGACTTAGTGCATCCGCGATGTTCGCCTTGCCCGGATGGTATTTAATTTCACAATCATAGTCATTCAACAATTTTAGCCAATGTCTTTGGCGCATATTTAACTCTTTCCGGTTAAATATATGTTGAAGACTTTTGTGATCGGTAAAGATTGTGCACTTGGTGCCGTAAAGATAATGACGCCAAATTTTAACGCAAATACCACTGCACCTAGCTCTAGGTCATATGTGGTATAGTTCTTTTCGTGAACTTTTAATTGGTGTGATGCGTATGCAATAACTTTCTCCCGTTGCACTAATACACATCCTAAACCTTGATTGTGAATCATCACAGTAAACTACAAAGTCATCTAAGCCATCCGGAAGTGATAAAATCAGTGCATCACAAAGTTTATCCTTAAGCAGTTGGAAAGCTGCTTCTTGTTTCTCTCCCCAATAAAACTTTTTAACTTTCTGAGTTAGGGAGGTTAGTGGTTGAGCGATCTTTGAAAAATTCTCATTGAATCTCCGATAATAACTGGCCAATCCTAAAAATTGGCGTACTTTGGTGGGTGTCTTACGTGCGTTACAATTCTTAATGGCTTCTATTTTTGATGGATCGACAAGTATGCCTTTCTCATTGACTACATGTCCGAGAAATTGGATTTCACGAAGCCAAAATTCACACTTAGAGAATTTTGCATACAGTTTCTCCTTCTTTAACAATTCAAGAATGGTCCTAAGATGATGTTTGTGATCCTTCTTATTTCTTGAATATAATGTCATCAATAAATACTATCACGAATTTATCAATGTAAGGCTTGCACACCTGGTTCATTAATCCATGAACATTGTCGATGCATTTGTTATACCAAATGGCATAACAAGGAATTCGTAGTGACCGTAACGGGTTCAGAATGATGTCTTTGGAATACTTTCTTCCTACACTCTAAGCTGATGGTATCCTGACCTTAAGTCAATCTTCGAGTAAAACCTTAATCCTTGAAGTTGATTGAACAGGTAATCGATCTGCGGTAGTGGATACCGATTCTTGATCGTGAATTTATTCAATTCTCGATAACCTATGCACATTCTAAAGCTTCCATCTTTCTTCTTTATGAATAGAACTGGAGCTCCCCAAGGTGAAAAGCTTGGTCTAATAAATCCTTTGTCGATTAACTCTTGAAGTTATGTGGCCAACTTTTGCATTTACGAAGGAGCTAATCGGTAAGGGGATTTCGCTACAGGTGCAGCTCCTGTAATCAAGTCTATGCGGAATTTGACTTATCTTTGTGGTGGTATTCCTGGCAAATCCTCTGGGAAGACTTCAGGGAATCCCATCATAACAGGGTCTCCTCAAGTTTTGGCTCCTTGGATTTCTTGTCAACAACATGTGCTAAAAATGCTATACATCCTTTTCGCAAGCACTTTCGGGCTTTCATACAAGAAATAATTCGTAATGGCGTTTCATTCTTCTCGCCATGTATAAGGAGTGTTTCATTATTAGGAAGTGGAATGCGAATAATTTTACTACTTCGGCTTGGTTATTGGATGACTAATCCATACTGACTACAACATCAAAACTACCTAACTGGATGAGTAATAAATCGATGTTGAATTTTTGTCCGCCTAACTCTAAAGAACATCCTTTAATAATTTCATTAGATTCAATTATCTTTCCATTCGCTAGTTCGATAGTGAACGAAATATCTAATTTATTTGAATTTAGTACAAGTATATCTTTAAACTCTAAAGATATGAAACTAAAATTTGCGCCAGTATTAAATAAAATAGATGTGAAATGATTATTGACAGGGAACGTACCCGTGATCACATTTGGATCCTAACGTGCCTCGTGAGCTCCTATTACAAAGGCTTACCGGTGGCCTTTGTTCTCCTTTGGGCAATTCTTTTTAAAGTGGCCTAATTCACCGCAACCATAGCAACTTTTATTTCTTCCTCGGTCGTTTCCATTTCCATAACCTCCTTCTTTCTTGCCTTCATTACTGTTTTCCTTTGTTGTTACTCCAGCAATTTTTGGTGTGGTGTGTCCCAACTGCCCGCACTTATCACATTTGGTGGTTCAAAATCCACCATAATGATGATAATTGCACCTATTGCACTTAGGTGCATTTCTTGTATAACCTCTCAGTTCTGTCTCTGTTGTCGCCACGAATGCTTTATTTCTCTTTACTGCGGGGGTCTCCTTCTTCTTATTACTCGGTCGGGAACCTTTCTTGAAGTGTGTAAACTTTCTCTTATTCCCGTGTGAGGTTGATTCTACATGTGTCTCCTTGGACATCTCCGCATTCTTTCTCGAAAACTTATTCCTTCTCACCGCTTCATCGGTAAAGCTTACTGGAATCGTAATTGCCTCAATGATGGTTGCTGGATGTGACGAAGTAACCATACTTCGAATTTCCGGAGCTAATACCCAAATGTATCATTCGATACGTTTGAATTCAGGGGTTACCATATATGGAACGACTCTTGAAAGATCATGAAATCGCTGAGTATAGCCATAGATGTTGGATCCGACCATTGCTATATTCCAAAATTCTGTTTCCAACTTTTGTAGTTCGACCCTTGAACAATACTTCTCACGCAGCATTTCCTTCAGTCTTTCCCAAGTGATAGAGTATGCTGCTGAATCTCCTAATGTTTGTACTTTCAGATTCCACCATGATAAAGCTTCGTCAATGAAAAATCCCGAAACAAACAATACAGTCTGATTAGGGGAACAATTACTCATGCAGATTACAGAATCTGTCTTTTCGGTCCATCTAACAAATGCTACAGCTTCGCCAGTACCATCAAAGTTCAACGGTTTGCAATCTAAAAATTGCTTATATGTGCATCCTGAAATGTTGGTCCTCGAAATTGTCAGAAATATTTATTTTGCAAATAAAATATTAATGAAAATTTCTTGTAAGGTTATGAGTAACGAACCGGTCATAGGGTTTGTTACTATTGATGGGGCTTGAGCCCTATCTTCATTTCTCAAATTGGTGCGATTTGTTTCTGTTGAGCAATCGCATCCGCAATGCGTTGATTCAACAAAGTATCAAGCTCAGCTTGAGAAGTGGGTAGGGGAGTTTGGAGTTGATGTATGCTCCTTCTTCTTGGTGGCATGATCTTCATATATAAAATCATATAGAATGAATTAGACAAATATTTCAGATAAATATTGTCATTCATGGATCAAATAGAATAAAATATATCTAATAGAATATATATATATATATATTTGTATATATATATATCAAATAAATCGAATCATCTCTCTCATGTGGGATATTCATACAATATCGTCATGACACAAACATAATGAATAATCAACAATGCATAAAAGAAGGATAATCAACTTTTGAATATATACTATCAACTTGTTACATCATTTTTGCGAAGTACAAAAATATAATTTGGAGTTTCATCACTCCAACCCAAGTTTTATACAATATATAAACAAAAGTAGATATTTTCTTCGCATTGTTTCTTCGGTCTTCAAGTTGACTTATATATATCTTCAAAATTCCTTCAATCTTCAACTAATCTAACACGAGTACTACCCCAAAACTTAATTACATACCAAGCTAGACTGACGGTGGGGGTGGGGGTGCAGATACGCGGATCCACTGCAAAAGTATGCCATTCTCTTCCTCGATGACACTAATACGTCTCTCAAAAGATGAGGAGGTGGCATGGGATGAAGCAAGTGATAGTGCTAACGGAGATGGTGGTGGTGGAGGTGACGATGTGGGTCGTGGTGTGAGATGATGATGATGATAATGATGGAGCATTATGTAATGCTCGGATAGTAGTGAGTTGAGCATTAAGCTCATGAAATCGTCAAAACAGAATCCCGAGCTGTATCTCAGTAGATGTAAGTCTGTACTCAGTGGTGGTGAGTGGCAAATGGCTCGGGTGATATGAGTCGGATGGGCTCATGCCTAGAGGTGGTTGGTCATGTGAAACAATAAAGTTAGGTGAAGGATATGTGAAAGTACTATGCATATGAGGTGGGGGATGGGGCAGATCTCCAGCAGTGGGGATCGGAGTAAAAGGAGGATACTCAGTCATAGGCTGAGTGTATGAAACAAATGACGGTCCTGTAGCGAATGGGTCTGGGTAAGAATTGAATGTCGGTGTAACGGTAGTAGAAACAGATCCAGTTAAAGGATAGGGAGGTACATAATCAGTGAGGTGAGAAGTTCTACCAAGAGTATAATGGAATGGTCCAACATGATGATGAGGTATCTGATGATCAGTGTGGTGAGTGATATCCCCTAAAGGATGCAATGGTGGTGCATACTCAAATATTTGATCGGTGTATAATGTGTCAGGTAAAATGGTATCAACATGTGTAGGTAAGATATCAGAAGATGGTGGTAAAGTGGTATCTTGTGAAGATATAGGTGATAGGGTCAGAGGTGTGGAAGGAGCAGATGATGTAATGTCAATAACTGTAGCCTTTGGCTGGGCTACCTCTAACATGGCAATGTCAAAATCCTCACCAATGCCAAGGCCATCGTCAATATGCTCAACATGTAAAACTGGAATGACATCATCCTCAACATCATCAATAGGAGGTACGGGGTGTCCATCCTCATCGAAAACATCATCAAAAGGAGCTACCACAATAAGTGGTATGGCAACGTAGGCAATGACATGTTCACCGTTAGGGTGACCGAATATAACCATCTCGTTAAAATGAGGTATTGCCAATACATCATCCTCTAAATGAATATCAGCATTGTTAGGCTTAGGTAAGGCAAATAGCTGGAAATCGATGTTCATCCACTCATCATCCAATAACTCATCACCGAAGATGATGATGGTAACAGGTGGAACAGGAGCATATAACGATATGCAATCATCGTTTGAAGCATAATCCGTGGAATCGGTGTCGGAGTCGGAAGACATGGTCCTGGCAAAATAATTCGTAAAACTCATATATGTGAACAACTTATAATAAAATTTTGGGCAATATTTCAGTTTCATTGCACGTCTTATCATGTATCATTCTGATTCATCTTACTATTATCGTGACTAATCCTCAAAGACTATCCCGTACAATGTCCTTGCATTATTGTTTTTATTTATCGTTTAGTACTAGTGGACCTTCGCATACATGCCGTGGGGAAAAACTCTTGTTACAATTTTGTAAACAATTTATGGCTTTCATAAAAGACCATTTTGAAATTGAGACTAGATTGGAAAGAATCTTAGTTCACTACAATTAAAGCTCTAATACCAGGTCTGTCACACCCCGATTTTCGATGTAGCGGAAGCGTGTCACGAGGGTTGGCTAGAGCGGGAATCGTTGCATCCAATCAAGTAAACGACAATTATATTACAAAACATTCATCCATACTTTTTATTTAATACATAATTTACAAACCAACCTTTGTTTTTAAAACCATACCACAAGTTTGAACACTCATAAGTTTATAAAACATAACAATGAAAGACTAGATGAAACACAACATCTTGACTTCACAACAAATGAACAAGATGTTCCTCGAAGTCCATCCACTAATTTCCTGTAATACATGTTAGTTTTGAACACAATGTCAACAAAAGTCGGTGAATTCATGTTATAAATTTTGTATCAAATGAATTATCAAAAACATTTGAAATAATAAATTCGTTTAATATAGCTTAATGAAACTTGTAAGATCATTAGTGTGTTGCAAAGACACTAATCTGTATGCCGAATAAGGTGGCAACCAAAACTTGATGATTTATTATGTGTCTGAGACACTCGTTTTAGACACAAAAGCACTCTAATACGATCTATTATTATTGTCGTATTAGAGTGGGGCTTGCCGAAACCCAATAGATCTATCCCCTTGTTCCTCGATACTTGTTATTCATTAATGGCCCACAATGCTTGAGCCTTATTCACATGTGATCTAAATATTTTTATTTTCTCAGCTATATTAATTGTAACATGTATACATCCTCGCACGTTTAAAGCCATAAAAACATTAAAATAAAAGGGGGAAAATTGCGTTCCGTGCAAATCTCTAATCGATTTTTGATACTTCGTTTGTTTCTCGACCTACAAGTGTTCTAATCTATTAGACATTTAGGCTTTCGTTCATTTCTTGTACAAGTATTTCATCTCCAATTTCATACTCTTAATTGTTAGTTTTTCTTTGTTAATAACATATATGTATATATATATTTCTTTCATATATATATTTTTAGATTTATTATATGTAAATGGACCTAGTCCATAGTTTAATTGTAAGAATTCAATCTAATAATTCATTACATATGGGCCTAGCCCAAAAGCTTTTGTAAGTATGGGTCTAGCCCAATTCGTTTTCATAAGAGTGGGCCAAGCACAATTTATTTCATGTTTGTGGGCCTAGGCCAATCCTAATATTGTTTAAAGTGAGTTAAGCCCAACTGGTTTGTAAAAGTGGGTCTAGCCCAAGTTAAAATGAAAGATTGTGCCTAGCCCAAAATAACCTAAAAAACTTTGATTAGCCTAAGTTTAGTTTTATAAAAGTGGGCTTTAGCCAAAAGTTAGTTTTTATAGAAATGGATTAGCCCAATTTATTTCTTTATAAAAGTGGGCTTGGCCCAAAGTTATCTTTTATATGAGTCGGCTTAGTCCATGTAATTTTTATAAAAGTGGGCTTAGCCCAAGTTTGATTTTTTATATGAATGGGCCTTAGCCCAACTATTTTATATAAATGGACTAGTCCATATATTTTATAAAATAGTTTTAGCCCAATATAGTTTTTTTATAAAAATGGGCTTATCCAAAAATATTTACTAGTATTTGTTGTAACTTATAAAAATATACTTATTAAAACTATTAGTCATAAGTTATAGATTTAAAAATTCTAGTAAATATAAAGTGTATCGGTTTATTTATTCATTTTGACCGTTAGGTTCGCGTCGACTATTTTATTTGTTTCGTATATGTCGTTTGTTTCGTTTATACCACATATTTTATTTTGTCCGAATTGTCCAAGTTGTCTGAATTGTCCGATATTTATTATTTTATCAATAATTTGAAGACTTATATTTTTGTATTCAGTTTATCATGATCAAAATATATTTAGTTTTATACAAAAATACATGTACACATATAAAGTGGTTTAAAATATATATTTTTTTCAAAAATATATATTTATCTCATTATTAGTTTAAGAAAGTATAAGTAATTAATTTCCTTTTTCACCCAAATCCTTTATCTAAACATGATTTAATTTCCTAATCACTTTTAACCACCAATCTTTAGTTAAATCATATCTTAATCAAGATTAATTTTTATAAAATTTTGCCTTAGTTTCCTTTAAAAATATAAGTTTCCCATGTTTTTTATAAACATGTTTTCAATAATTAAACTAACTCAAATCATCATCAATCACAATTATTATATTAATGTATTAACAAAATGTCATGAATTTGTTATAATTTTAATCTTTCTTAAAATGGAAACTTTATTATTATTTTTAAACAAAATATTTTTAAATCAAAACTTTTATTTAATGATCGAATACATGTATGATCATCTTTAAAGTATGAGATTATGTTCATGACATATTTTGTTAATGAATCTTGCTAATCTGAACATGCATGTGTTTAGATCATCTTTTTATTCTTAATTTTGGAAGATTCAAGTTTACTAGTTTATAACAAGTTCATGATCATCAAAATTATCAAGAAAATCACATGGTTATGTTAGTGATCTTAGATTTATTAGTGTTTTTCAAGTGGGTTTTTTATATACTTCTATGATGATTTTGTGAAATTTTATAAAATATAAAGTATAAGACTAGGTTTAAGGATCTTACTACTAGCACAATGGCTAAGGATGATCAAAAGGATGAAGAAGGTAGGTTGATCAAGAGTTCCAAGCTTCCAAAGTGAGCTCTTACTCCTTGAAAGTTACTTAGATTTCCTTTAGATCTTCATGCATGCTTAAGGTTCTTATGTTTGGGTTTTAAAAATTGAAGGTGATGATGATGGTGTCTTAGCCGATTTCGAGGGGGGAAAAGGAAAGGGAAGTGTTGGTGTTTTAGTGTTTGAGAAATGAGATGAATGGAATGAGTTTGGTTAGTGTTGGTTTTGATTTAAGATTATGATCATACACCACTATCTCCATAACTTGACAACACAACATTTAGGCTTAGTGGCATGGTGAATTACCCCCATGTTGCCATGAGGGTGTAGGGGGGGGGGGTTGGTTTTGTTATATTTTTTTATAAATTATATGTAATTTTTATAACTTTTATAAACTTTAATAAATTTATATATAAGTTTTTATAGAAACTAATGCTCCAATACTTTAAAGTGATGTTATAATATGCTAAAATATCTCACTAGTCTTATTGTTTCGTTGTTCGGTTGATAAAGTTAGTACGGGTCTTGTACCGGGTGAAATACTGATATATAGTGTTACTTATAAAATTTTATCTTCATAATAATTCTAGTACAATTTCTATTGTCCTGTTAATTATTCTAGCTCTTCAGACTAATAAATTTGTCATTGAGTTCAGACTCTGTACCAGCTTTGTTGTCAGATTTTTACTGAACAAACCGTATAGCTTCAAATAATAAGATTTATATATGGGTTTTATACTATTTCTAACACCCATTATTATCCTTTAGCTAAAAATATTTATTTTTGGGTTTTCAGACATTTGCTGAATTTTGCTGCAGAATGTGTAGGCAAATATTTTAGTGTGGAGGACTTTATGACTAATTAATTAGTCAAATATAATAATAGATGAGATGAGAGAGAAAAAACTATTTAATGTTTCACAATTGTACCATTTGTTCTTTTTCTTCTCAATTTACTTTTCTTCTCAAATGAACCTCCCCCAAGTTCATAACCTCTCAAACGAACGGGGTTACTAGATAGAGGAATTCGGAAATTATATTTCAAAGATCGATAATCGAATACCTTCAAATACTCTTATAAAATAAATATAATGTTTATTTCGAACGTGAAGATTTCCGAACACTATTACAAAAATAAATATAGTGTTTACGTTTATTTCGAACGCCGAGATTCCTAGTACTTTTATAAGATTAATATAATGCGAATATTTATTTCAACCGTCGGAATTCGGACATTATCTTTCAAAAAGTCTAGTTACGAAAAACATATAACGAAAATACAATCATTGATATCCATTTCAAACGTCGACGACTCGAATACTTTCGAATCCTTCTATAACAATAATATACTTGTTATATTCGATTCAAACGCCTAAACGAAGTACGACACAGTATTGTAAGATTATAACACATAATTATTCGAGTTATTATAGTAACAAACAAACGAAAGTCGATTCTAACGAGCGTACCATTATATAATTATTTTTGTTACATGTAAACGATACGCAAGAGTATTGTTCGGATACAAAATGTTTACATATATGGGTATATCTACGAGTATATGTATTACATCTTACAAAAACTATGTAGAGTCGTACTACTATGTATCTACGCCTTCTATTCGAGATGACTAATACGTTTCTTGAAATATATTTATGTTTATATATAAACATATATTTCAAATCTCTCGGAAACTAAGTCGTCTCCAAGAAAACCATAGATTTGGTATTTCAAGACAAGACAATAACACTTTCATAGAATCGTATGGCTAATGATTCGGTAGAGCTCGGTGACACGTAGTTTAGCTACGATATATTTAGAAACTTATGAGTTATTCCGTTTTAGGAATGCTTTAGCTTGCATGCTAGGAAGTCACGTTGCGGAAATGACATTATGGAATCATATTAAGCTAGCTTTGCACAAGGATATCAAGGTGAGTTCATAACCCCCACGTTTTACCGTTTTACATTTTTATAAATGTTTTCGGGGGTGGAAAGACAAACCATGTTACAAAAAGATTTCAACAAACACGACGGTTTATGAATGGTTTAGGCTAAATTTACCGATTTTCACAGCAATACAAGGCTTTTTGAAACATGCATGAGTTTTATGACTAGTGACGGGATTGTCTTAGTCACCACTAGGGGCTAGGCCCCAGTTTTATTCATAACATGGGCTAGACCCAATAACACGAATAACATGGGCTAGGCCCAATAACACGAATGACATGGGGTGGGCCCATTAACACGAATGACATGGGGTATGCCCAATAACACCAATGAAATGGGCTAGGTCCAATAACATCAATGACATGGGCGAGGCCCAATATCAAAAGTGTGAGGAACGAAAATCATATGAAGGGTGGGACTCGTTCATACACATCGAAAATACAGATTTAACAATCAGTATGTAGCTATGCGATTAGATGATGACAGATCATTGTGCGTAAGTAGGATGATGACAAGAGTAACCATTAATCACGTAGTGACCAAGGTGCAAAAGGTCTAGATCTATCGAGTTTGAGGCGCACTCCACTCCTGGTTTTTTAACCATTTAGGAGTGCTTTTGTGATCCCAATGATGTCAGAGTTGTCTCGGTTTGGTTACTTATTTATGGCATATAAGTCAGTGTATTAGCTACACACTGATTGATCCTTAGATTCCATAGGCATCGTACATACTATGATTTCAATACCGGTTTACAAATATAACAGAAAATATTTCAATATCGGTTTACTGATACGACAGAAAACATTTCATTACCGGTTTACAAACACAACAGTTACATGTATCGGTTTACAAGCATGACAAAAAACATTTCAATACCAGCATACAGATAGGACATTTCAATGCTTTGGGATACTATGATCTCACCAACCGGTTTTCAAATGCAAGATTTTCAAATGTTTTTAAGATTCATTTGATACCAAACAAACAAACTATGAACTCGCCAACTTTATGTTGACTTTTCGCATGTTTATTTCTCAAGTTATATTTTCAAACTACGGCACGGTTGTCATAGGGGAACCCATGGGGATTTGAGTACTTAGCAGGCGTTCAACTTTCAAAAGGTCTTAGCACTCATATTTACTTCCGCTGTGCAATGAAGATACCAGTTCAGTTCACGCCCAACTCTGATGTGATGATTTTATCATGGTGTGACAGATTGGTATCAGAGCTATAGGTTTCAGCGAATTAGGTGTCTGTTAAGATACCTAGGCTTTAATCTCACTTTCCTTTGGGGACATTAGAGCACTAAGACTTGAATACATACAAATGCCTAGCACTCGAATATGGGTTCCAACCGTGACAGTAGCAATGAGTCAACATTTTGATTTTAAACATTCACTAGTGTTGTGTTTGATAAATGGCACATGAAACAGTTACATACAGTAAGCAAAACTTTGAGAGTTTTGGCAACATGCATTTAAGACCTTTGGAAAACTTATGTTAATACCCGTTAAAGGTCATTAAGTAGGAACTTCGACTATTAACTCGGGCAAATGCCATTATATATATTGTCCATGCTGCTTTATTTACCCGAGCAGGTATCCTACGCAAAATGAAACACTATTGCCCAAATATACATGAAACTTAACCTATACATGTAACACCCGACTCGTAGCGGACACGCATGCGGGGAGCAACAGATACATGGTATGAATACGTTATTTAAAAAGATACTATATTACACAACACAAGCATCGGTTACAACGTTTGATTACACACTAAGGTTTAATGTACAAGCACTAATGTCCCAAAAGCGGTTGTCTTTGCTAAGCATGCTTCTATGTACAGTAGTATCCGATAAACAAAACTTGAACCCATTCGTACTTCACTTTATTCTTCTTTAGCTTTACCTAAAAGCATGTTAAGTTTGAATAGTCAACTACAAAGAGCTGATGAATTTCATTGTTTTAGGGTGTTTCACAATTTAGTTGGGACCGGTTGATTTTGCATGTTTGACATGAAATTATACTAAGCCCACAAGTGAAACCTTGACTGTTCTCTAGTGTCGTGTCCCACAAATGACACCTTAACACTTTACCACCCTAAGTAGCTATGTCCAACACCACATAACGTGTTCATAGAATTGCATGGATATGTGCAATTGCAATAGAATCCATGGCCTTTGGGCCAGATCAATTGGGTTCGTCAGACTAATAGTACTATTCACACATCCACCGGTTTATTGTTGATCACTCATGTTTGTGGGGACTTTTCGTGTGTTAGTATAACTCAGATAATTCACATCACAACATATATGTATGTGCAAGTATGTCCGTATGTAACACCCATTTTACCCCAAGTAAAACTGTCACACCCTCAATTTTCCACTTGCAGAGTTTTATCGCGAGGCGTGTGATCAAACCAGAATCTGAGACAAATATCAAACGACTCTATATGATTTATTTGAACGTTTTCCAAAAACATTTGTTTAACCATTCATAGTAATTTTTAAGTCGTCTTAGTTTAGTTTCAAAGTTTAGCGGAAGAATTAGTTTCAAAGTTGGGCGGAAGCATTAAAGTAAAGTAAAGTAAAGTAACGGGCGCCAACATAAACGCCAAAACCAAAAATCCCAATTAATATTCGTAAATGAGACTCGATAAAAATATGTCTTGGTCAATGCAAGTGAGTGCACCTAGCGCTCCTAGCATCCTGAGAAACATGTAAAGAAACAAGTGTCAACATTAAAGAAGAGTGAGTTCACAGGTTTTTTTATAAGTTCATAAGTTCGGTTAAAAGTTTGTTTCTCCCGTTATCCCTAACCCGGGATAACGATTTAGTTCCATTATTCCTAACCCGGAATAATAATGTTGGTTCCATTATTCCTAACCCGGAATAATAATGATGTTGGTTCGTAATTAAGTTCAATGTTAACATGTAGGTAGCGAGCCTAAAGTTACGTCACATAAGTGTTCGCGATCGAAGCTGACTATTGTGCCTCCGTGTTGCCAGGCCTATCACTGACCATGGCGAAAGTTAGGCCAAATTAATCACCCGTTGACCATACCCGGTCGGCTAGCGCGACTAGCTCGGGTGGGGCTTGTCGGGCCCAGTAGTACTGCTTATAATTTCCCCGCTATCTAACCCAATACTAACGATCCGAGAGTTTGTCGAGGACTTCCGTGATATAGCTGCTTAGTGACCATAACGTACATTAACATTAACTTAGTTACCGAGTAGTTTAACGACGTTAATTTCGCATAACGTAAAAAGATAGAGTTATAGAAGATAGAGTTATAAATTGCAATGTCTCACAAATTACCAACCAAACATCTCAGTTTAATTATAAAGTTTCAAATTCAAACATAAGTGGAAAATGAACAAACTAAAGAAAACAAAGCGGGAATTGGCGAGACGAGTCAGTCTTCTACGCCTCCATCTCCCAAGTCGCTATCGTTGCCGTCATCCTCTGCGGCGTTTTCAGCTTCAACAGCCGGTTCCTGTTCCGGCTCCTCTTCTTCCGGATCCTCCTCTGGGTCCTCCTCTTCTTCCTCTACTGGCGCTGGAGGGACCGGTGCTGGGGCGGGTACTGGGACAGGTGCTTGGTTCTGCTCCAGTTCTTGAATCCTCCAACTGGACTCAAGAACTCTGTCTTCTAGCCAGTCAGCCCTCAGCTGCTCTGCACGGAGATCCTTAGCTAAAATGTTTCGAGCTTTCCTATTCTCATGTTGTTCTTCCTCGAGCCTTCCAGTTTTACCAGTTAGTTGACGTATCATCCATCCTTGTGCTTCGATCGTCTCCTGCATTCTCTCTAGTTGTTCCTATTGTTTTCTTAACATATCCCTAAGTAGGTCGTCCCCTACTTCTAACGAGTTGACCGGTTCGACCGGCATAGCGGTGGTCGGACGGGAGGACGACTCCTCTCCTAGAGCGAGTCTTTTCCTAGCAGCTGAGCGTGTCTCCACGCCATGAGGTGGTGAGGGTTCGACCATGGGTGCCTTCCCCGGCGCCCTTGATTGTCGAGATTTGTCGGATGATGATGATGACATTGCCTGTTAGGTTGTGTAGTTAGTTACGAGTTGCGTGCATCACAATATACATTTATATCTTACATAAAACTGTTGTAGTATAACACATAACAAGATATCACAGTTCGGTGCCAACTAAGTCTAGTGTCGTGTAATCAGCTATAGTTTAGGTCTACTTTTAATGCAAACCTGGTTCTCTATAGCTAGAGGCTCTGATACCAATCTGTCACACCTCAATTTTCCACTTGCGGAGTTTTACCGCGAGGCGTGTGATCAAACCAGAATCTGAGACACTAGTAATATCGAACGTCTCTATATGATTTATTTGAACGTTTTCCAAAAACATTTGTTTAACCATTCATAGTTATTTTTAAGTCGACTTAGTTAAGTTTCAAAGTTTAGCGAAAGCATTAGTTTCAAAGTTGGGCGGAAGCATTAAAGTAAAGTAAAGTAAAGTAAAGTAAAGTAAAGTACGTGCGCCAACATAAACGCCAAAACCAAAAATCCCAAACAATATTCGTAAATGAGACTCGATAAAAATATGTCTTGGTCAATGCAAGTGAGTGCACCTAGCGCTCCTAGCGTCCTGAGAAACATGTAAAGAAACAAGTGTCAACACTAAAGAAGAGTGACTTCACAGGTTTTTTTTATAAGTTCATAAGTTCGGTTAAAAGTTTGTTACCCCCGTTATCCCTAACCCGGGATAACGATTTAGTTCCATTATTCCTAACCCGGAATAATAATGTTGGTTCCATTATTCCTAACCCGGAATAATAATGATGTTGGTTCGTAATTAAGTTCAATGTTAACATGTAGGTAGCGAGCCTAAAGTTACGTCACATAAGTGTTCGCGATCGAAGCTGACTGTTGTGCCTCCGTGTTGCCAGGCCTATCACTGACCATGGCGAAAGTTAGGCCAAATTAATCACCCGTTGACCATACCCGGTCGGCTAGCGCGACTAGCTCGGGTGGGGCTTGTCGGGCCCGTAGTACTACTTATAATTTCCCCGCTATTTAACCCAATACTAACGATCCGAGAGTTTGTCGAGGACTTCCGAAATTTAGTTGGTGGTAACGTTAGATTGCTGCTCAGCAGAAAAAAGGTGTGGGTATTTGCTTTTCATTTGGTCCTCTCTTTCCCACGTGAACTCCGGTCTACGCTTAGAATCCCAACGAACCTTGACGATCGGTATCTTGCTGTGCTTCGAGTCTTGATCTCACGATCCATGATCTCGATAGGTTGTTCCACAAAGTGCAGTTGTTCACCCACTTGAATCTCATCCAATGGAATGAATAGGGTCTCATCTGATAGACACTTCTTCAGATTTGACACGTGAAAGACGTTGTGAACTCCACTGAGTTCGGCAGGAAGGTCTAATTGATAAGCCACGGGTCCGATACGCTTCAAGATCACAAATGGCCTACGTACCGTGGGTTTAGTTTGTCTCGTTTCCCAAAACGGATTACGCCCTTCCAAGGTGACACCTTCAGTAGGACGCGGTCGCCTACTCGAAATTCGAGCGGTTTGCGTCGTTGATCAGCGTAGCTTTTCTGTCGATCTTTGTGCCGCTGCCATGCGGTTTCTGATTTGCACAATCTTTTCAGTAGCCTCAAGTATCAACTCAGGACCTGTGAGTTGACTGTCACCGAATTCTGCCTAACAGACCGGTGATCTACATTTACGACCGTATAATGCTTCAAACGGTGCGGCTTGAATACTCGTATGGTAACTGTTGTTATACGAGAATTCCACTAAAGGCAGATGGATTTCCTAACTGTTCCCGAAGTCTACCACACATGCCCTAAGCATGTCTTCCAAGGTCTGAATAGTCCTTTCACTTTGACCATCCGTCTGAGGGTGATAAGCTGTGCTCATATCTAAGCGTGTGCCCAACGCTTTCTGAAGTGACTGCCAAAAGTTGGACGTGAAACGAGCATCTCGGTCTGAGATGATGGACGTTGGCGCTTCGTGCCGAGAAACTACTTCCTTAATGTAGATGCGAGTCAGCTTATCCATCTTATCTGTTTCTTTGATCGCTAGAAAGTGTGCGGACTTAGTTAAACGATCCATGATTACCCAGATGGTATCACAACCACCCGGAGTTCGCGGGAGTTTAGTGATAAAGTCCATCGAGATCTGATCCCATTTCCACATTGGGATCTCAGGTTGTTGAAGTAGCCCTGATGGCTTCTGGTATTCCACCTTGACTTTCGCACAAGTCAAACACTTGCTCACGTTGGTGGCTATATCCGCTTTCATGTTGGGCCACCAGTACGCGGCTTTAAGGTCTTGATACATCTTGTCCGAACCGGGATGGACAGAGTATCGGGATTTGTGAGCTTCGTCCATAACTAGCTTTATGAGGTCTCCGCAGAGAGGTACCCATATACGATTCATGAAATACCGGGCACCATTGGGTTTTACTTCCCAATCGCGTTCCATCTTTCCCACAGATTCGGCCTTGATGTTTTCTTCCTTAACTGCTTCTAGCTGCGCATCGCGTATCTGTTCGGGTAACCCCGAATGAATGGTGAACTGTAGTGCTCGTACTCGACGAGGTTTCAAGTGCTCCTTCCTACTGAGGGCATCAGCTACCACGTTAGCTTTACCCGGGTGATACCGAATGGCACATTCATAATCGTTCAGGAGTTCGACCCAGCGACGCTGTCGCATGTTCAACTCCTTCTAGTCAAAGATATGCTGGAGGCTCTTGTGATCCGTGTAGATTGTGCACTTTGTTCCATATAGATAGGTTCTCCAAATCTTAAGCTCAAACACAACTGCTCCCAATTCCAGGTCATGTGTTGTGTAGTTTTTCTCGTGAACCTTCAACTGTCGGGACGCATACGCGATGACCTTATCACGTTGCATGAGTACGCATCCCAATCCCTGAATGGAAGCGTCACAATATACCACAAAATCATATGTCCTTACGGCAAGGACAGAATGGGTGCACTACAAAGTTTCTGCTTCAGCAATTGAAATGCTGCTTCCTGCTTGTCACCCCAAGCATACTTAGTGCCTTTCCGGGTGAGAGTGGTAAGCGGTTGCGCGATCTTTGAAAATCCCTCGATGAACCGTCTGTAGTAACCAGCCAAACCCAAAAATTGGCGGATCTCTGTCGGTGTCCTGGGTGCTTCCCAGTTCTTGATAGATCGATCTTGGCGGGATCAACGTGTATACCCTTTTCATTTACGATATGCCCGAGGAACTGAACTTCCCGAATCCAGAAATCACACTTTGAAAGCTTGGCATATAGTTTCTCCTGTTGAAGTAATTCCAACAATAATCGTAGATGCTCAGCATGTTCTTCTTCACCCTTAGAGTAGATGAGTATATCATCGATGAACACGATGACAAACTTGTCGAGATACGGCTTACACACGCGGTTCATGAGGTCCATGAACACCGCGGGTGCATTGGTGAGACCGAAGGGCATGACCAAGAACTCGTAATGGCCATACCGAGTGCGAAATGCCGTCTTGGAGATATCCTCCTCCCTGACGCGTAGCTGGTGATAACCGGACCGTAGATCAATCTTGGAGTAGTAGCTTGACCCTTGAAGTTGGTCAAAGAGATCGTTGATGCGAGGTAATGGGCATCGGTTCTTGACGGTAACCTTATTGAGTTCCCTGTAGTCGATGCACATGCGGAAGGTCACGTCCTTCTTCTTGACAAAAGGACCGGAGCTCCCCATGGCGAAGTACTGGGTCGGATAAATCCTTTTTCCAACAATTCCTGAAGTTGGATAGACAGCTCTTGCAGCTCTGCTGGAGCTAGGCGGTACAGGGCCTTGGCGATAGGAGCTGCATGGTTCGCCAATTTGATTTCAAACTCCACTTGTCGATGTGGTGGAAGACCAGGTAACTCCTCTGGAAATACATCGGAAAAATCACGGACGATAGGGATATCTTCAATACGCTTCTCGTCCTTAGGCTGCTCGGTGACCAGTGCGAGCAAAGCGAAGGAGTTCTTCCTTCGAAGATACTTCTGAGCTTGCATGTAAGAGATGATGTTTGTGACGGCGCCTGCCTTCTCGCCTTGCACCATCAAGACTTCGTTGTTAGAGAGCGGAATACGGATAACTTTCTCGAAACAGAGAACTTCAGCTCGAACGTCGGATAGCCAGTCCATTCCGGCTACTACGTCAAAACTACCCAGGGTAGTTGTCATCAGATCAATGGTAAAGGTGTGGCCCGCGAGTTTAAGTTGACAGCCGGTTACTAAATGGGTCACATCTACAGATTTACCATCGGCTAGTTCTATGGCGTAAGGGGTCTCTAGGGGTTTAGGCGTGAGATTTAGGTTCTTCCTAAAAGACTCAGATATAAAACTCCTATCCGCACCCGTATCAAAAAGTACAGTAGCAAAATGAACGTTAAGGGGAAACTTACCGGTGACCACGTTCGAGTCGTTTCTGGCCTCTCCGCGGCCAAGCATGAACGAACGACCTTTGGCACCTCCTGTGCCACCATTTCCATTGTTGTTATTGTTGTTGTTGTTGTGGTTGTTGTTGTTGTTGTTGTTGTTCCCACCATTGTTGTTGTTGTTGCGAAGTTGCGGGCAGTCTCGCTTGAAATGGGTAGTGCTACCGCACTGATAGCACCCCCGGTTAATACCTTGCTGTTGAACCTGGTGCTGATTTTGATTTTGTCGAGACACTATTTCCCCGTGACAATCCTTTGCCGCATGTCGCGTTTTGCCACATCGTTGGCAGCGATTTCCGGCACAAGGGCCGTGATGATGGAGGTTACAACGATTACATTGCGGCTTTCGACCCAATAGCCACTTGTGTTCTGGGTGTTGTTGGCGGACTGATTGTTGTGACCCCGATTGTTGTTGAAATTGTTGAACCGTTTCTGGTTTCCTTGTTGTGGCTGGGCTGACGAAGACTGTCGAGCAGGTGAGTCTTCAAATTTTCTTTTATTATCAGGGACAACTTCAGTTGCACCCCGAGATGGCAACTTCCTTTCTTCCACCACCTTATCGGTGAGTTTGTGCGCCAACCTGATCACTTGATGTTCCGTCGCAGGGTTGCTAGACATTACCATGCCCTGGATCTCAGGGACCAGACCCCCAAGATAAAACTCAAGTCGTTTTTCAATGGTGTTAGCCAGATCGGGACATAGGAACACCAGATCGTGATGTTTCGCCGTGTACGCTTCAATTTCAGATCCTACCATCTTATGGTTCCATAGCGCTTGCTCCAACTGCTGAACTCTGTCCCGCGGACAGTACTCCTCTTTGATTAGGGCCTTAAACTCGGCACAAGCCACTGCGTTCACAGCAATAAGTCCACGCGTTTGGACTTGTGCGTTCCACCAGGTTAATGCCCCATCTTCCAGCGTTGAGGCAGCATACTTGACCTTATTGGCCTCAAGGAAATTGCACATCTCGAACACCGATTCAGACTTTTCAATCCAACGGACCAGTCCTATGGGTCCTTCTGCACCCGTGAATTTGCTCGGTTTCGCATCAAGGAACATCTTGTAGGGGTTAAGACCCCCTCCTGAAGACAGAGGATAGGTAGTCAGCGAGAAAGTCTACTAGCCCAACTATTAGATTTTCCCATGAAAATTTAATAATGGTTACCTGCTGGTGGGTTTTAAACACCTGCCAGAGCAGCATTCACGTGTTCTTGGATCATTGCGGCTAATTCTTCAGGTGTCATGTTGAGGTTTCCGTGACGTCCAGTTGCCATTTCAGATGTTTGCAAGACAACACAAACACACACCGATAAGTATATAGATCCAATAGAGTTATCATAATCCAAACTTCAATCATCACACAAGTTATGTCAACCCAACAAATTAAACAATAAAAAGGAACATTCGATTAAATAAATTGCAAAGTCTCACAAATTACCAACCAAACATCTCAGTTTAATTAAAAGTTTCAAATTCAAACATAAGTGGAAAATGAACAAACTAAAGAAAACAAAGCGGGAATTGGCGAGACGAGTCAGTCTTCTACGTCTCCATCTCCCAAGTCGCTATCGTTGCCGTCATCCTCTGCGGCGTTTTCAGCTTCAACAGCCGGTTCCTGTTCCGGCTCCTCTTCTTCCGGATCCTCCTCTGGGTCCTCCTCTTCTTCCTCTACTGGCG
Source organism: Scalesia atractyloides (assembly GCA_947069175.1). Classification (NCBI taxonomy): domain Eukaryota; kingdom Viridiplantae; phylum Streptophyta; class Magnoliopsida; order Asterales; family Asteraceae; genus Scalesia; species Scalesia atractyloides. The sequence goes on along the minus strand of CAMTDV010000003.1, from coordinate 35,015,895 downwards.
CTGGAGGGACCGGTGCTGGGGCGGGTACTGGGACAGGTGCTTGGTTCTGCTCCAGTTCTTGAATCCTCCAACTGGACTCAAGAACTATGTCTTCTAGCCAGTCAGCCCTCAGCTGCTCTGCACGAAGATCCTTAGCTAAAATGTTTCGAGCTTTCCTATTCTCATGTTTTTCTTCCTCGAGCCTTCCAGTTTTACCAGTTAGTTGACGTATCATCCATCCTTGTGCTTCGATCATCTCCTGCATTCTCTCTAGTTGTTCCTGTTGTTTTCTTAACATATCCCTAAGTAGGTCGTCCCCTACTTCTAACGAGTTGACCGGTTCGACCGGCATAGCGGTGGTCGGACGGGAGGACGACTCCTCTCCTAGAGCGAGTCTTTTCCTAGCAGCTGAGCGTGTCTCCACGCCATGAGGTGGTGAGGGTTCGACCATGGGTGCCTTCCCCGGCGCCCTTGATTGTCGAGATTTGTCGGATGATGATGATGACATTGCCTGTTAGGTTGTGTAGTTAGTTACGAGTTGCGTGCATCACAATATACATTTATATCTTACATAAAACTGTTGTAGTATAACACATAACAAGATATCACAGTTCGGTGCCAACTAAGTCTAGTGTCGTGTAATCAGCTATAGTTTAGGTCTACTTTTAATGCAAACCTGGTTCTCTATAGCTAGAGGCTCTGATACCAATCTGTCACACCTCAATTTTCCACTTGCGGAGTTTTACCGCGAGGCGTGTGATCAAACCAGAATCTGAGACACTATTAATATCGAACGTCTCTATATGATTTATTTGAACGTTTTCCAAAAACATTTGTTTAACCATTCATAGTTATTTTTAAGTCGTCTTAGTTTAGTTTCAAAGTTTAGCGGAAGCATTAGTTTCAAAGTTGGGCGGAAGCATTAAAGTAAAGTAAAGTACGTGCGCCAACATAAACGCCAAAACCAAAAATCCCAAACAATATTCGTAAATGAGACTAGATAAAAATACGTCTTGGTCAATGCAAGTGAGTGCACCTAGCGCTCCTAGCGTCCTGAGAAACATGTAAAGAAACAAGTGTCAACATTAAAGAAGAGTGAGTTCACAGGTTTTTTTATAAGTTCATAAGTTCGGTTAAAAGTTTGTTACCCCCGTTATCCCTAACCCGGGATAACGATTTAGTTCCATTATTCCTAACCCGGAATAATAATGTTGGTTCCATTATTCCTAACCCGGAATAATAATGATGTTGGTTCGTAATTAAGTTCAATGTTAACATGTAGGTAGCGAGCCTAAAGTTACGTCACATAAGTGTTCGCGATCGAAGCTGACTGTTGTGCCTCCGTGTTGCCAGGCCTATCACTGACCATGGCGAAAGTTAGGCCAAATTAATCACCCGTTGACCATACCCGGTCGGCTAGCGCGACTAGCTCGGGTGGGGCTTGTCGGGCCCAGTAGTACTGCTTATAATTTCCCCGCTATCTAACCCAATACTAACGATCTGAGAGTTTTTCGAGGACTTCCGTGATATAGCTGCTTAGTGACCATAACGTACATTAACATTAACTTAGTTACCGAGTAGTTTAACGACGTTAATTTCGCATAACGTAAAAGATAGAGTTATAGAAGGTATACATGTTTCTCCCCCTGTTGTTTAAAACCGGATAAAATAGCGGCCGTGAACTCACCTTTAATTGCTCGGTTAGTGTAACACAGAAGTAGCAAATGATGGGACCGCTAATTGCGTCCTAACATGTCAACCGATTTAAAGTTAGTGTGTGAACCCACTGATACAAACCCTACGCATAACTAACACACAATGCGGCACACATAATAACAAATTCGAAAACACAATCATGCATGCAAAGTATCATCATACCAAAATAGTGATCAAACCAACTTGTCATAAACACAAATCAACTCATATAACACTTTGGTACACACATACGCAAGTTATCATGTTTCAGCTTGTACGCTCCTAACTAGGCTGTTTTCGAGGATTTTTATAAAATAGTTCCAACGTTCTAAAAATTCCAATTTCTTTACAGGAGATTTCAACTAAACTGTAGAATTTTATGTAAACTTTTCAAGTCCTAAAACTCTACCAATTATTTATAAACATTTATATACTAGGCTGCAGTTAGATTCGTCGCTTTCTGACTGCTGTCCACGGGAAAAATTATTTAAAAATCATCGTTCATACAATTAACAAAATTCCAGTGGTAGTTTTCCGGAAAAATTCCCTTCTCCAGTTACTGTACAAATTTCGTGACCCAACCCTCTACAGATTATGAGATCCGACTCAATAAACAACTAGCCAATTTTCAGAATTTACGCAGCTTCAGCTGCTGCACTTAAATGACCACTTAAAAATAGCAAACCACCTCAGAAAAATATGAATCCGGCGCCATTAGAAGCGTTTTTCAAAAATACACGTTTTAGGCTTCAGAAAATCCACTTTTCGTTAAATAATGATCAGGTTAAAGCCAATTGAAGTTGGCTGTAAATGCTATTCAGCAACCTGTTTTCGACTTTTATCGCAATAGAACACGCTTAAACGATCAAGACGCTAAATAATAATGATCAAGAACAGGTTTATTTGTCACATATCATCATGTACATCAATATTCATGCAAACCCTAATCCTATAATATGATTTTTATCGCTAAAACGCAGCCTATGATTTTTGTATTCATCCTAAGATCACAATCACAAAAACTCGCACAATTAACCGAACTAATCACAAATCATAACCCTTTTTATATCAATGATCCTAACAATACTTATAATCATGATCAAGATTACAAACCCTAATGTGATTTGTAAAACAATTAAAACCCTAACCTTGAAACGATGAAGATTAGCGAACCGGAACAAGATTGGAAATCAATCCGGGTTGGAGGCTTGTGCGATCGAGAGAGGGGAGAGGGGGGGCTGCCGTCGGCCTTCTTGGTGCTAGGGTTCTTGTTTTTTTTTAAAACCTACTCATGCATACTTATATATATATAGCACAAGGGAAAAAAGAAAAGGAGCAAGGGGTCAGGGGGCGCGTGCGACCGCCAGGGGGGGGCGGTTTGGGTCATTAGCTTGGGCCTCAAGTTTAGGAGTTCCTTGGGCCACAAGGAGGTGAGGTCGATACGCTTCGCGGCTCGGTTTGGTTCGGCTATTTACTTATTATATATTTTTTTTATAAACTAATAATCGCGAAATCAAAACGTGATATAATAATTCACAAACTTTACAAACGTCTAATAACACATAGCACGTAATTTACCCAATGCATTCAAAAGTTAGCGTAGTTATTGCGAGCGTGTACTTAAATTCTCCGAATCAAATTAGCGTAGGAATGAATAACCGTGCAGTAGCGCGTTTAAGATACCTGAAAAGCCGGGATGTCACATTATCCCCATGTTGAAAGAATTTTCATCCCGAAAATTGAGTAAACGCGGTTTAGAATGCAATGCACAAAGATTCAGTTTGTTAGCAATGGTACAAGAAATTCAATGGTACAAGAAATTCCCAGGCTGTCACATCATCCGCATCTTGAAAGAATTTCGTCCCGAAATTTAGTTGGTGGTAACGTTAGATTGCTGCTCAGCAGAAAAAAGGTGTGGGTATTTGCTTTTCATTTGGTCCTCTCTTTCCCACGTGAACTCCGGTCTACGCTTAGAATCCCAACGAACCTTGACGATCGGTATCTTGCTGTGCTTCGAGTCTTGATCTCACGATCCATGATCTCGATAGGTTGTTCCACAAAGTGCAGTTGTTCACCCACTTGAATCTCATCCAATGGAATGAATAGGGTCTCATCTGATAGACACTTCTTCAGATTTGACACGTGAAAGACGTTGTGAACTCCACTGAGTTCGGCAGGAAGGTCTAATTGATAAGCCACGGGTCCGATACGCTTCAAGATCACAAATGGCCTACGTACCGTGGGTTTAGTTTGTCTCGTTTCCCAAAACGGATTACGCCCTTCCAAGGTGACACCTTCAGTAGGACGCGGTCGCCTACTCGAAATTCGAGCGGTTTGCGTCGTTGATCAGCGTAGCTTTTCTGTCGATCTTTGTGCCGCTGCCATGCGGTTTCTGATTTGCACAATCTTTTCAGTAGCCTCAAGTATCAACTCAGGACCTGTGAGTTGACTGTCACCGAATTCTGCCTAACAGACCGGTGATCTACATTTACGACCGTATAATGCTTCAAACGGTGCGGCTTGAATACTCGTATGGTAACTGTTGTTATACGAGAATTCCACTAAAGGCAGATGGATTTCCTAACTGTTCCCGAAGTCTACCACACATGCCCTAAGCATGTCTTCCAAGGTCTGAATAGTCCTTTCACTTTGACCATCCGTCTGAGGGTGATAAGCTGTGCTCATATCTAAGCGTGTGCCCAACGCTTTCTGAAGTGACTGCCAAAAGTTGGACGTGAAACGAGCATCTCGGTCTGAGATGATGGACGTTGGCGCTCCGTGCCGAGAAACTACTTCCTTAATGTAGATGCGAGTCAGCTTATCCATCTTATCTGTTTCTTTGATCGCTAGAAAGTGTGCGGACTTAGTTAAACGATCCACGATTACCCAGATGGTATCGCAACCACCCGGAGTTCGCGGGAGTTTAGTGATAAAGTCCATCGAGATCTGATCCCATTTCCACATTGGGATCTCAGGTTGTTGAAGTTGCCCTGATGGCTTCTGGTATTCCACCTTGACTTTCGCACAAGTCAAACACTTGCTCACGTTGGTGGCTATATCCGCTTTCATGTTGGGCCACCAGTACGCGGCTTTAAGGTCTTGATACATCTTGTCCGAACCGGGATGGACAGAGTATCGGGATTTGTGAGCTTCGTCCATAACTAGCTTTATGAGGTCTCCGCAGAGAGGTACCCATATACGATTCATGAAATACCGGGCACCATTGGGTTTTACTTCCCAATCGCGTTCCATCTTTCCCACAGATTCGGCCTTGATGTTTTCTTCCTTAACTGCTTCTAGCTGCGCATCGCGTATCTGTTCGGGTAACCCCGAATGAATGGTGAACTGTAGTGCTCGTACTCGACGAGGTTTCAAGTGCTCCTTCCTACTGAGGGCATCAGCTACCACGTTAGCTTTACCCGGGTGATACCGAATGGCACATTCATAATCGTTCAGGAGTTCGACCCAGCGACGCTGTCGCATGTTCAACTCCTTCTAGTCAAAGATATGCTGGAGGCTCTTGTGATCCGTGTAGATTGTGCACTTTGTTCCATATAGATAGGTTCTCCAAATCTTAAGCTCAAACACAACTGCTCCCAATTCCAGGTCATGTGTTGTGTAGTTTTTCTCGTGAACCTTCAACTGTCGGGACGCATACGCGATGACCTTATCACGTTGCATGAGTACGCATCCCAATCCCTGAATGGAAGCGTCACAATATACCACAAAATCATATGTCCTTACGGCAAGGACAGAATGGGTGCACTACAAAGTTTCTGCTTCAGCAATTGAAATGCTGCTTCCTGCTTGTCACCCCAAGCATACTTAGTGCCTTTCCGGGTGAGAGTGGTAAGCGGTTGCGCGATCTTTGAAAATCCCTCGATGAACCGTCTGTAGTAACCAGCCAAACCCAAAAATTGGCGGATCTCTGTCGGTGTCCTGGGTGCTTCCCAGTTCTTGATAGATCGATCTTGGCGGGATCAACGTGTATACCCTTTTCATTTACGATATGCCCGAGGAACTGAACTTCCCGAATCCAGAAATCACACTTTGAAAGCTTGGCATATAGTTTCTCCTGTTGAAGTAATTCCAACAATAATCGTAGATGCTCAGCATGTTCTTCTTCACCCTTAGAGTAGATGAGTATATCATCGATGAACACGATGACAAACTTGTCGAGATACGGCTTACACACGCGGTTCATGAGGTCCATGAACACCGCGGGTGCATTGGTGAGACCGAAGGGCATGACCAAGAACTCGTAATGGCCATACCGAGTGCGAAATGCCGTCTTGGAGATATCCTCCTCCCTGACGCGTAGCTGGTGATAACCGGACCGTAGATCAATCTTGGAGTAGTAGCTTGACCCTTGAAGTTGGTCAAAGAGATCGTTGATGCGAGGTAATGGGCATCGGTTCTTGACGGTAACCTTATTGAGTTCCCTGTAGTCGATGCACATGCGGAAGGTCACGTCCTTCTTCTTGACAAAAGGACCGGAGCTCCCCATGGCGAAGTACTGGGTCGGATAAATCCTTTTTCCAACAATTCCTGAAGTTGGATAGACAGCTCTTGCAGCTCTGCTGGAGCTAGGCGGTACAAGGCCTTGGCGATAGGAGCTGCATGGTTCGCCAATTTGATTTCAAACTCCACTTGTCGATGTGGTGGAAGACCAGGTAACTCCTCTGGAAATACATCGGAAAAATCACGGACGATAGGGATATCTTCAATACGCTTCTCGTCCTTAGGCTGCTCGGTGACCAGTGCGAGCAAAGCGAAGGAGTTCTTCCTTCAAAGATACTTCTGAGCTTGCATGTAAGAGATGATGTTTGTGACGGCGCCTGCCTTCTCGCCTTGCACCATCAAGACTTCGTTGTTAGAGAGCGGAATACGGATAACTTTCTCGAAACAGAGAACTTCAGCTCGAACGTCGGATAGCCAGTCCATTCCGGCTACTACGTCAAAACTACCCAGGGTAGTTGTCATCAGATCAATGGTAAAGGTGTGGCCCGCGAGTTTAAGTTGACAGCCGGTTACTAAATGGGTCACATCTACAGATTTACCATCGGCTAGTTCTATGGCGTAAGGGGTCTCTAGGGGTTTAGGCGTGAGATTTAGGTTCTTCCTAAAAGACTCAGATATAAAACTCCTATCCGCACCCGTATCAAAAAGTACAGTAGCAAAATGATCGTTAAGGGGAAACTTACCGGTGACCACGTTCGAGTCGTTTCTGGCCTCTCCGCGGCCAAGCGTGAACGAACGACCTTTGGCACCTCCTGTGCCACCATTTCCATTGTTGTTATTGTTGTTGTTGTTGTGGTTGTTGTTGTTGTTGTTGTTGTTGTTCCCACCATTGTTGTTGTTGTTGCGAAGTTGCGGGCAGTCTCGCTTGAAATGGGTAGTGCTACCGCACTGATAGCACCCCCGGTTAATACCTTGCTGTTGAACCTGGTGCTGATTTTGATTTTGTCGAGACACTATTTCCCCGTGACAATCCTTTGCCGCATGTCGCGTTTTGCCACATCGTTGGCAGCGATTTCCGGCACAAGGGCCGTGATGATGGAGGTTACAACGATTACATTGCGGCTTTCGACCCAATAGCCACTTGTGTTCTGGGTGTTGTTGGCGGACTGATTGTTGTGACCCCGATTGTTGTTGAAATTGTTGAACCGTTTCTGGTTTCCTTGTTGTGGCTGGGCTGACGAAGACTGTCGAGCAGGTGAGTCTTCAAATTTTCTTTTATTATCAGGGACAACTTCAGTTGCACCCCGAGATGGCAACTTCCTTTCTTCCACCACCTTATCGGTGAGTTTGTGCGCCAACCTGATCGCTTGATGTTCCGTCGCAGGGTTGCTAGACATTACCATGCCCTGGATCTCAGGGACCAGACCCCCAAGATAAAACTCAAGTCGTTTTTCAATGGTGTTAGCCAGATCGGGACATAGGAACACCAGATCGTGATGTTTCGCCGTGTACGCTTCAATTTCAGATCCTACCATCTTATGGTTCCATAGCGCTTGCTCCAACTGCTGAACTCTGTCCCACGGACAGTACTCCTCTTTGATTAGGGCCTTAAACTCGGCACAAGCCACTGCGTTCACAGCAATAAGTCCACGCGTTTGGACTTGTGCGTTCCACCAGGTTAATGCCCCATCTTCCAGCGTTGAGGCAGCATACTTGACCTTATTGGCCTCAAGGAAATTGCACATCTCGAACACCGATTCAGACTTTTCAATCCAACGGACCAGTCCTATGGGTCCTTCTGCACCCGTGAATTTGCTCGGTTTCGCATCAAGGAACATCTTGTAGGGGTTAAGACCCCCTCCTGAAGACAGAGGATAGGTAGTCAGCGAGAAAGTCTACTAGCCCAACTATTAGATTTTCCCATGAAAATTTAATAATGGTTACCTGCTGGTGGGTTTTAAACACCTGCCAGAGCAGCATTCACGTGTTCTTGGATCATTACGGCTAATTCTTCAGGTGTCATGTTGAGGTTTCCGTGACGTCCAGTTGCCATTTCAGATGTTTGCAAGACAACACAAACACACACCGATAAGTATATAGATCCAATAGAGTTATCATAATCCAAACTTCAATCATCACACAAGTTATGTCAACCCAACAAATTAAACAATAAAAAGGAACATTCGATTAAATAAATTGCAAAGTCTCACAAATTACCAACCAAACATCTCAGTTTAATTAAAAGTTTCAAATTCAAACATAAGTGGAAAATGAACAAACTAAAGAAAACAAAGCGGGAATTGGCGAGACGAGTCAGTCTTCTACGTCTCCATCTCCCAAGTCGCTATCGTTGCCGTCATCCTCTGCGGCGTTTTCAGCTTCAACAGCCGGTTCCTGTTCCGGCTCCTCTTCTTCCGGATCCTCCTCTGGGTCCTCCTCTTCTTCCTCTACTGGCGCTGGAGGGACCGGTGCTGGGGCGGGTACTGGGACAGGTGCTTGGTTCTGCTCCAGTTCTTGAATCCTCCAACTGGACTCAAGAACTATGTCTTCTAGCCAGTCAGCCCTCAGCTGCTCTGCACGAAGATCCTTAGCTAAAATGTTTCGAGCTTTCCTATTCTCATGTTTTTCTTCCTCGAGCCTTCCAGTTTTACCAGTTAGTTGACGTATCATCCATCCTTGAGCTTCGATCGTCTCCTGCATTCTCTCTAGTTGTTCCTGTTGTTTTCTTAACATATCCCTAAGTAGGTCGTCCCCTACTTCTAACGAGTTGACCGGTTCGACCGGCATAGCGGTGGTCGGACGGGAGGACGACTCCTCTCCTAGAGCGAGTCTTTTCCTAGCAGCTGAGCGTGTCTCCACGCCATGAGGTGGTGAGGGTTCGACCATGGGTGCCTTCCCCGGCGCCCTTGATTGTCGAGATTTGTCGGATGATGATGATGACATTGCCTGTTAGGTTGTGTAGTTAGTTACGAGTTGCGTGCATCACAATATACATTTATATCTTACATAAAACTGTTGTAGTATAACACATAACAAGATATCACAGTTCGGTGCCAACTAAGTCTAGTGTCGTGTAATCAGCTATAGTTTAGGTCTACTTTTAATGCAAACCTGGTTCTCTATAGCTAGAGGCTCTGATACCAATCTGTCACACCTCAATTTTCCACTTGCGGAGTTTTACCGCGAGGCGTGTGATCAAACCAGAATCTGAGACACTATTAATATCGAACGTCTCTATATGATTTATTTGAACGTTTTCCAAAAACATTTGTTTAACCATTCATAGTTATTTTTAAGTCGTCTTAGTTTAGTTTCAAAGTTTAGCGGAAGCATTAGTTTCAAAGTTGGGCGGAAGCATTAAAGTAAAGTAAAGTACGTGCGCCAACATAAACGCCAAAACCAAAAATCCCAAACAATATTCGTAAATGAGACTCGATAAAAATACGTCTTGGTCAATGCAAGTGAGTGCACCTAGCGCTCCTAGCGTCCTGAGAAACATGTAAAGAAACAAGTGTCAACATTAAAGAAGAGTGAGTTCACAGGTTTTTTTATAAGTTCATAAGTTCGGTTAAAAGTTTGTTACCCCCGTTATCCCTAACCCGGGATAACGATTTAGTTCCATTATTCCTAACCCGGAATAATAATGTTGGTTCCATTATTCCTAACCCGGAATAATAATGATGTTGGTTCGTAATTAAGTTCAATGTTAACATGTAGGTAGCGAGCCTAAAGTTACGTCACATAAGTGTTCGCGATCGAAGCTGACTGTTGTGCCTCCGTGTTGCCAGGCCTATCACTGACCATGGCGAAAGTTAGGCCAAATTAATCACCCGTTGACCATACCCGGTCGGCTAGCGCGACTAGCTCGGGTGGGGCTTGTCGGGCCCAGTAGTACTGCTTATAATTTCCCCGCTATCTAACCCAATACTAACGATCTGAGAGTTTTTCGAGGACTTCCGTGATATAGCTGCTTAGTGACCATAACGTACATTAACATTAACTTAGTTACCGAGTAGTTTAACGACGTTAATTTCGCATAACGTAAAAGATAGAGTTATAGAAGGTATACATGTTTCTCCCCCTGTTGTTTAAAACCGGATAAAATAGCGGCCGTGAACTCACCTTTAATTGCTCGGTTAGTGTAACACAGAAGTAGCAAATGATGGGACCGCTAATTGCGTCCTAACATGTCAACCGATTTAAGGTTAGTGTGTGAACCCACTGATACAAACCCTACGCATAACTAACACACAATGCGGCACACATAATAACAAATTCGAAAACACAATCATGCATGCAAAGTATCATCATACCAAAATAGTGATCAAACCAACTTGTCATAAACACAAATCAACTCATATAACACTTTGGTACACACATACGCAAGTTATCATGTTTCAGCTTGTACGCTCCTAACTAGGCTGTTTTCGAGGATTTTTATAAAATAGTTCCAACGTTCTAAAAATTCCAATTTCTTTACAGGAGATTTCAACTAAACTGTAGAATTTTATGTAAACTTTTCAAGTCCTAAAACTCTACCAATTATTTATAAACATTTATATACTAGGCTGCAGTCAGATTCGTCGCTTTCTGACTGCTGTCCACGGGAAAAATTATTTAAAAATCATCGTTCATACAATTAACAAAATTCCAGTGGTAGTTTTCCGGAAAAATTCCCTTCTCCAGTTACTGTACAAATTTCGTGACCCAACCCTCTACAGATTATGAGATCCGACTCAATAAACAACTAGCCAATTTTCAGAATTTACGCAGCTTCAGCTGCTGCACTTAAATGACCACTTAAAAATAGCAAACCACCTCAGAAAAATATGAATCCGGCGCCATTAGAAGCGTTTTTCAAAAATACACGTTTTAGGCTTCAGAAAATCCACTTTTCGTTAAATAATGATCAGGTTAAAGCCAATTGAAGTTGGCTGTAAATGCTATTCAGCAACCTGTTTTCGACTTTTATCGCAATAGAACACGCTTAAACGATCAAGACGCTAAATAATAATGATCAAGAACAGGTTTATTTGTCACATATCATCATGTACATCAATATTCATGCAAACCCTAATCCTATAATATGATTTTTATCGCTAAAACGCAGCCTATGATTTTTGTATTCATCCTAAGATCACAATCGCAAAAACTCGCACAATTAACCGAACTAATCACAAATCATAACCCTTTTTATATCAATGATCCTAACAATACTTATAATCATGATCAAGATTACAAACCCTAATGTGATTTGTAAAACAATTAAAACCCTAACCTTGAAACGATGAAGATTAGCGAACCGGAACAAGATTGGAAATCAATCCGGGGTTGGAGGCTTGTGCGATCGAGAGAGGGGAGAGGGGGGGCTGCCGTCGGCCTTCTTGGTGCTAGGGTTCTTGTTGTTTTTTTTTAAAACCTACTCATGCATACTTATATAGATATAGCACAAGGGAAAAAAGAAAAGGAGCAAGGGGGTGAGGGGGCGCGTGCGACCGCAAGGGGGGGGGCGGTTTGGGTCATTTGCTTGGGCCTCAAGTTTAGGAGTTCCTTGGGCCACAAGGAGGTGAGGTCGATACGTTTCGCGGCTCGGTTTGGTTCGGCTATTTACTTATTATATATTTTTTTATAAACTAATAATCGCGAAATCAAAACGTGATATAATAATTCACAAACATTACAAACGTCTAATAACACATAGCACGTAATTTACCCAATGCATTCAAAAGTTAGCGTAGTTATTGCGAGCGTGTACTTAAATTCTCCGAATCAAATTAGCGTAGGAATGAATAACCGTGCAGTAGCGCGTTTAAGATACCTGAAAAGCCGGGATGTCACAAAAACAGTAAAATAGTTTGAAAGCGCGGTAGTGAAACTCACCTAGTATATAGCACGACTATCACAGGATGGGTAAGTATTAATGCTCTATCCCTTCGGTCCTGATATCTGTTCGTGTTTGGTTATTACCGAATACAGTTTTCAATTCCGTAATTGCAATAACTATGGCTCAGATGAGGATAATCATCTTAGACTTGACCAATATCCTAACAGTAGAGCTATGGGTATTATCTTAGTGTCAGATTTCAGTTTGGGGTTCCGGGCCCCGTTTTGCGTGCCAGCCAAAGTCGTTTGTTTTAGATTTTCCGAAAGTAGTATGATCATATGGATTGGACTAATGAGCTGTTCATTAGAAATGATTAACTTTATATTAAGGGAGTTTAGTCGTTTGGGGATCCCAGGTTGCCCGATTTTAAGTTTCCTTTTTCTCAATCGGGGAATCTCCCAAACTGGCGTGTAATATACCCCAAGTACCCATTTTGCCCCGGAACAGTCCAGAATGACTCTAGTGTTCCACTTATTTCCAATTTAGTCATTGGTATTTTCAAGATCCCGGCAGGTTCGTTATACGTATACAACTGCCAGTTCTGTTTAATAAGATTTTTAATTCCAAAAATCATTAATCAGTCGACATACTTCATAAAATTCTGAAAATTATAGAATTCTTCAGAATTTATAAAACTAATTTATTAATTTTAATAAATTCACGAGAAACTGTATTTTAACCGAACAATTTACATCAAAAATGATCCTACTTTCAAAAATTCCCAAAATTTACAAAAGTGTCCCAATATTTCTAGGAACCTCCTACAAAAATTTGAGATTTTTCTGAATTCGTTATACAGCTTTTTCTGATCCTTGAAGCCCATTTAAACTCAGTCAATGATCCCCAAACTTTTCAAAAATGTTGTACATATTAAACTCAACATCCCTATAATTTTTGGTGATTTATTGAGTTTGTTTAGTATTTTATCCGAATTTGTTCCTTTAAACAGTTAAAACTTCACCAAAAATCAACAAAATTTCAGAAAATTCTAAACGTTTAATCGAGTCTTACTGTTACCATGGATGACTATCCTGTAAATTTTCAGGTCCTAAAAATACCCACGCAAAAAGTTACACAAAAACTAAGTTTACGGCTACTAGTTTCAGTTTTCAGGTGTTATACCTCGTGTTTCTCGATCAAGTAAGCGGTATCTACCCTTCCAATGGCTGTTATAAGCTAGAATCAGTACCTATCTATCATACACAACACAAACTTGCACAAAAACCCATGTGAATCAATCCTTAAATCCGATCTTTTTTGCTTAAGATTTGATTTGTTCGGTTATTGTCGAATAGGTTGTGTTTTTGTATCATAAACCAATGTTTTGCATCCCCAAACACCATGTAGAATCTGATTATACATTAATCATGTTAGAATAGCCCATATTCCACCAAAAACCTCAAGATTTTATGGATGAAAACCTCTCTTTTTGTTGAAATCATATTTAATATATGGAAATCATAAGAAAATGTTATCCAAATCATCAAATTACCTTAGATCACAGCTGAAGCCTATTGTTTCTTGGCTGGTTTCAATTGTTGTGTGTGAAGAAAGTGTAAAAATTGATGAGTAGATTGAGTTTTTCAACTGAAAAAAAGAAAAGGAAATATACATGTACATCCGTTCATAAGGCGGTTAAAGTTTTGTTTTTTCTTTATTATTATTTTAACTTTATAATTAATTTAGCTACTTTACTCATTTTACTGGTATAACTTTCAGAATATAGCATATTATAAAATTATGAATAAGCCATTAAGACGAGTTTATTTTTCTCTACATTTTGACGTAAGTTTGGTTAAAAACTGGGTAGGGCCAAATATAATATATTATAATATATTTTATATCTATTATCAAATGAGTCTTATAATACTAACTTTCTTTTAAGGCATCTCATAGTCCAAATTGTCATTCGACCCATCAGTTTGGTAAAATATCGTACCACGCTCAGTTTTAAAAATACTAACCCGTTTTTAACGAAAAGCTGAACGCTTTCACGTATTTGCTTAAAATACATTATATCAGTGTTCGATAAGTAATGTTTTAGGCTTGACTAACCATACAATGCATGTTTGGTTGTTTCCGTGTGCGTTAAAATCAAAGGTGTTTCGTTAACCGAAACCGCCTCGTTTAGCGTGCCAACATGTTAAGACCTCAAATCTTATATTATTGTCTAAGTACTATGTCTAAGTAATTCTGTACTCTTAAAATAGTCTCCAGCGCTTACGTTTGCATGTAAATCGTTATTGTACGGTTTGCGACTTCTGTTTAACCTGTTTTTTGTACACTGAGGCATCCACATCGCATTGTTAGGTATTATTGTTTGCATGTTTCTCATAACATACCATCGGATTCCTCCAAGTCATACTTAATATCGTTTCAATCCATATAAGTCGTACATATAGGTTAGGGTTTACCTGTTTTCGCCACGGTTGTCACATTCTCCCATGGTTAAGAAATTTTTTCCTCGAAATTTGATGTATTTAGTTGGGGAAAAGGTGCGGATATTTCTTGCAGAATTCATCCTTCCGTTCCCACGTGTATTCAGGCCCTCGTTGCTAGTTCCAACGTACCTTCACCAGCGAGATTTTGTTATGACGTAGTTGCTTGATTTTCCCGTCTGCGATCTCTACTGGTTCCTCCATGAAGTGGAGTTTGTCATCAACGTGCACATCTTTCAATGGTATAATAGCTGCTTCATCCGTGAGACTTTTCTTTAAGTTTCATACATGGAAGACATCGTGAATGGTAATTTTAGCCGATACGTTATAGGTCCAACCTTGGCAATAATTCCTTATGGTCCTATGTATCTCGGAGCCAACTTTCCTACCTTCCCAAACCGTATAACTCCTTTGCACAGTGACACCTTTAATAGCACCTTGTCACCTACTTCAAATGACAATGGTTTCCGGCGAACATCGACGTAACTTTTCTGCCGATCCCGCGCTGCTTTCAGTCTGGTTTGGATCTGATGCACCTTGTCTGTCGTTTCTTGAATCATTTCAGACCCTGTGAATTGAGTATCACCCACTTCAACCCAACAAAGTCGTGATCTGCACTTCCGGCCGTATAGCGCCTCGTATGGTGCCGCTTGTATGCTATTGTGATAGTTGTTATTATAAGAAAATTCGATTAAGGGAATGTGCTTGTCCCAACTTGCTCCAAAGTCTAGGACACAAGCACGAAGTAGATCTTCCAATGTTTGGATAGTTCGTTCTGATTGGCCGTCGGTTTGGGATGATAAGCCGTACTCAGGTCTATTCTAGACCCCAAAGCTTCTTTTAACTGTTGCCAATAGTGTGAAGTAAAATTACTATTATGGTCTGAAATGATCGCAACTGGTACATCGTGTCTAGCCACAATTTCATTAGTGTAGAGCTCGGCCAATTTCTCGGTTTTATAGGTAGTACGAATTGGAATAAAGTGCGCAGATTTGGTTAGTCTATCCACGACTACCCAAATCGCATGGTGACCTCGGGGTTTTTTGGAAGGTGAGTCACGAAGTCCATCGTGATTTGCTCCCATTTCCATTGAGGAATCTCGGGTTGTTGTAGCATTCCCGAGGGCTTTTGGTATTCAGCCTTGACTTAGGCACAAGTTAAACATTTACTAAGATACTCCACCACGTCTTTCCTCATGCCCGACCACCAATAAATTCCTTAAGGTCGTGGTACATCTTGTCTGTACTGGGGTGAATAGAGTACTTAGATTTATGAGCCTCATCGACGTAGGTCATGGAGAGTAGGAATCCATACCCTATCTTTGAAGTACAACACTTCATCAGTATTCTTCTCAAATTTCTTCTCGTTCCCATGCAACTCCTCCTTTTCTATTTGACCTTCTGGTAAGGCTTCCATCTATGCCGCATGAACCTGTTCCTTGAGACTTGTTTGGACAAGCATCCCTAGGGCCCGTAGTCTAAGTCGTTTCACCCTATCCTTTCTACTCAAGGCATTGGCTACTATGTTCACCTTGTCAGGGTGATACTTAATTTCGCAATCATAATCGTCTAACAATTCCACCCATCGCCGTTGCCTCATGTTCAGTTCTTTCTGGTCAAATATATGCTGGAGGCTTTTATAATCCATGTAGAACGTGCACTTTGTACCGTATAAGTAGTGCCTCCAGATCTTAAGTGCAAAAATCACCTCTCCAAGGTTCTTTTCATGCACTTTCAGTTGTCATGAAGGGTATACTATTACCTTGTTTCGTTGCATCAGTACGCATCCTAAACCTCATCGTGAAGCATCAAAATATACGAGGAAGTCTTCGTTTCCCTCCGGAAGTGTTAGAACTGGTGCTTCACACATTTTTTGTTTTAGCAATTGGAAAGTTGTTTCTTGTTCTTCACCCCAGTCGTATCTCCGATCTTTTTGAGAGAGCGCGTTCAAGGGTTGTGCGATGCAAGAAAAATTTTCAATGAAGCGACGGTAATATCCTGCCAATCCCAAAAATTGGCGGATTTCCTTGGGGAACTTAGGTGCTTGCCAATTCTTAATGTCTTTGATCTTACTAGGGTCAACACGAATTCCTTGTTGATCCACCACGTGTCCTAAGAATTGCACTGCTTGTAACCAAAAATCACATTTAGATAGCTTGGCATACAACTTCTCCTTTCTCAATACCTCCAAAATTGTACGTAGATGGCTCTCATGCTCCTCCTTGATTTTTAAATATATTAGGATATAGTCAATAAAGACTATAACGAATTTATCTAGGTGTGGTTAGCAAACCCGGTTCATGTGGTCCATAAATACGGTAGGTGCCTTGTTTAGCCCAAAAGGCATAACAAGGAATTCGTAATGGTCGTACCTAGTTCAAAAGGTTGTTTCTGGATATCTTCCTCTTGAACCTTTACTTGGATACCCCGATTTGAGATCATTTTTTGAAAAGTAACAGGTTCCTTGTAATTGATCAAACAAATATCAATCCACAGAAGCAGATATCAATTCTTAATCATGACCTTGTTCAGCTCCCTGTCATCTATACACATCCCAAAGCTCTCGTCCTTCTTTTTGACAAACAATATCGGCGCTCCCCAAGAGCAAGGACGAATAAAGCCTTTATCCAACAACTCCTGCAGTTGGGTGGCTAAATCCTGCATCTCGGAAGGCGTAAGGCAATAGGGTGCTTTGGCGATCGGATCTGCTCCTAGATTTAAGTCAATACAGAATATAACTTGTCGGTCAGGTGGCAATCCATGTAGTTCTTTAGGAAAAACATCAGGGTAATCACGTACAACTAGAATGTCTTCAATACTTCTTTCCTTTGGTTCCATAGCTGCCACATTTGCCATGTACACCGTGCATCCCTATCAAAGGCACTTCCACACTTTGAGGTGAGATATAAGGGGTAACATTGCGCTAGATTTTTCTCCTTGGACCATCATCACTTCATTGTTAGGGAAAGGAATCCTAGCAATCTTCTGTTCAAAAATAATTTCCTCCTTGTACTTGGACCACCAGTCCATTCCCACTACTATATTAAAACTCCCAAGTTCTACGGGTAGAAGGTCAATGAGGAATTGGTGGTCGTTAAGGGTTAAGGGACAGTCATAGATAATTTGGTAACTAGTTATAGGTTTGCCGTTAGCGAGTTCTATAGAATAGGGATGTGTTTGCTCACTAGCCGGCATATTTAATAATGGTAGGAAGTTATAGAAATAAAGCTCTTATCTGCACCAGTATCAAATAACACGAAAGCATACTGGGCAGAGACAAGAAAGGTACCTGTTATTACATTAGGATCTTGTCGTGCGTCACCAGATCCTATAACAAACGCGTGTCCTCGAGTTTGATTGGAAGTTGAGGCTTGCCCTTGGTTTGGCTTTCCTGTGGGTCCTTGATTCATCTTCGGGCAATTTCGTTTAAAATGCTGCATACCGCCGCACTCGTAGCAGGTGCGAGGGTAGGTTAGTTGTGATCTTTGTTGAATTGGTCGTTGTTGACTTGTTTGGGGTCGGTTGGTTTGGGAACGAGTAGGTTGGTTCGGACGGTTTGTTGGTTCAGCAGGTGTTCTACAATTATGGGCATAATGCCCCACTTTCCGATACTTGTTGCAGGTTACGGTTCAGCACTCGCCCAGGTGATGGTAACCACATTTTTTACATTTTGGCCATGGTCCTTTATAGTTATCGGGTCTCTAATCTGAGGTAGTCATCGCATAATTTTAGTTGTTCGACCGAATACGCTTATGCGGTTGAGATCCCTGTGGCTTATAGTCATAGTCTGTACTTTTAGTGCCAGACGACTCTCCGGGCATCTTCAATATATTTCTCCTTACCATATCAAAAGTAATCGTGCCAGACCTTGACACGACACTTTCCATCGTCAAGTGTTCTACTGATTTTACAATGCTTCGGACTTCTGGGGCCAATCCCCATATTTAACGTTCAGTTGTTTTGATTCGGGTCTGACCATATCTGGTAGTAAACGAGCAAGAGTGTTATAACAATTAGTATACCCCATGTGATCTGCCCCTTGCATTAGTAGATTCCAAAATTCATGTTCCAGTTTTGTATTTCACTTTTCGGACAAAAGTGGGTCATCAGAAGTGTTTTAAGTTCATCCCACATCATATGGGCAACGATTTCCTATCCCCGGGTCTGAACGATGGCATTCCACCAGTTCAGGGCATAATCAATAAACGTAGAAGTCGCATATTTCACAATACACTCCTCCCGACAGTACGTGATGTTAATAACTACTTGTGTCTTCTCGATCCATCGAACAATCCCTATTGGACCTTTCGTACCGTTGAACTCTATAGGTTTGCCTTCCAGAAATTGTTTATAGGTGCATCTCTCACCCTATAGTTTTGACCAACCGGATCCACATTCGGGTTAGGCTACGGGTTTTGTGCATTTGTGTTAATGCTCGCCGTAACTTGGCTACTATGGTTGGAATAACAATTTGTAGTTGTTGGGTTATTAGTTGTGCGATGTCTGCCTCTGTCAGGTTATTTGCTCGTTTTGGGGCCATTCTATAAAAAATGCCTATATATTGATACATGTATCACATATCAGATTGTGTTTCTTCAAAATTGTTAATAATCTCGTAAACACACAAACACGTATAAACAACATTCACTATTACACATATAAACGCCGCTGTACAATAATAAAAATTGGCACACAGGCCTAATCCACTAAGGATTTATGTTAGGAACGTACCAATCAAAATTTGTCATCACGTGACGCGTACACACATACTATCAACATCGAGTACTAGTAACATACTACATCATACAACCTTATCTCGACGTAGGCATACAGTTGCCTAGTGCTTGATAGGAGATTAAAAGATCTATATATACCTAAGAAACCGCTCCCTCTACCGACGTGACTGAAGCGCCAACCATACGAACCCTATCGCTAACAATGCAATCATTGCCAAGCATAGATACAGTAGGGTCTGGGAACGTCCCTGCCGGTAACGATCCTACCCCCAAGACTGCTGAAATGCCATCACTACCTGTTGAGTGCTACTAATGCACCCGTACATAACACTCCTATGGTGAGCCTCCTCTGCTAGTGCAGTGGTATCCGCTACTATTTGGTCATATAGATGTCCTCCAACGGCTGGTCTGAGGGGAGGGTGGTTGGTCCTCAGGTGATACTGGCATGCCCTAGACAGGCGGGGTAGGCTCCTCTACCGGGCGGGAGGGCTCTCCCCACTCGCAAGTATAGTATGGGGAATGAGGCTCTTGTGAGGGTGTCAGATTTAGGAATCGGGCGGTCAAACAGTATCCAAGGTCCGATAAAGTGTGAGCCACCGGGGAGGGAGGTGGAGTGCGGATAACCTGAGAAAAGGCTGGAGTTGGCATCGGGACTCTCATACGAGCCGTCTGCCTAAAACGAGCAGCTGGTGAGGAGGGTGGTGAACCAAGCGAGATGGGAGTGCACGGGGTAGGAAATCATGGGATAGAAACTGGTGTAGGACTCCGCCTAGCCATAGCGGGATGGTAATATGGATCTGATGTGTGGCTATATTCAGCCGCAATGGGCTGACGGTGAGGTAGAGAGTGGTAAGAACTAGTAGCCTCAGTCCCTCGTCTAACAGGGGATCGGGGTTGGTAGCTATCACAACAGTAACCTGATAAGCCAGGTTCATTGCTGGGGAGCTCGAATCCTATCGCCCCCTCTTCCTCCTCCTCCACGGACCCCGACTCCATCTCCTCTGGATCCTCGTCTCCATCGATGGATCCTCTTTCAGAACTCTAACTGTGTCGGTTCGACATCGTACCTGCATAGTTTAAATAAATTATGATAATATATTCTAATTATTGTGAAGTGTGGGTACTGAACATACAAAGATTATACACATAAGCACACGTTTGCATTGAAGATTAAAGATATACATATACATTTATATATATTGTGTTGGCATTCGTGTTCGCTTCCTGTCCTTTCCCAATGGTGTTCTCAGAATGCCCAAGTATAAGCAGATAAGTTATTATGTTCCGGACCACAATAACTTATTTGCCCGACAAGGCCATCCTGGTAATAACCATACTATTTGGTTACTATAGGTTCTCACTGTGGTGAGTCACAATTATGATTACAGTCTAGGCTCTCTGGGAATACCTACTTCGCTATAACCGATGGCTCTGACACCATCTTCTGTCACACCCCGACTCGCAATGGAAGCGCACGCGAGGACCAACAGATACATGGTATGAATACGTTATTTAAAAAGATACTGCATCACACAACACAACACAACACAACACAAGCATTGGTTACAACGTTTGATTACACACTAAGGTTTAATGTACATGCACTAATGTCCTAAAAGTGGTTGTCTTTGCTAAGCATGCTTCTATGTATAGTATTATCCGATCAACAAAACTTGAAACCCATACACACTTCACTTTATTCTTCTTTAGCTTTACCTGAAATCATGTTAAGTTTGAACGATCAACTACATATAGCTGGTGAATTTCACTGTTTTAGGGTGTTTCACAATTTAGTTGGAACCGATTGATTTTGCATGTTTGACATGAAATTATACTAAGCCCACAAGTGAAACCTTGACTGTTCTCAAGTGTCGTGTCCCACAACCGACACCTCAACACTTTACCACCCCAAGTAGCTATGTCTAACACCACATAGCATGTTCACAAAATTGCATGGACATGTGCAATTGCAGTAGAATCCATGGCATTTGTGTCAGATCAATTAGGTTCGTCAGACCAATAGTACTATTCACATATCCACTGACATATTGTTGATCACTCATGTTTGTGGGGACTTTTTGTGTTTTAGTATAACTCAGATAATTCACATCACAACATATATGTATGTGCAAGTATGTTCGTATGTAACATGCATTTCACCCCAAGTAAAAGAGTAAAACAGTTTGAAAGCGGGGTAGTGAAACTCACCTAGTATATAGCACGACTATCACAGGATGGGTAAGTATCAATGCTCTATCCCTTCGGTACTGATATCAGTTCGTGTTTGGTTATTACCGAATACAGTTTTCAATTCCGTAATTGCAATAACTATGGCTCGGATGAGGATAATCATCTGAGACTTGACCTATATCCTAAGAGTATAGCTGTGGGTATTATCTTAGTGTCCAATTTCAGTTTGGGGTTCCGGGCATCGTTTTGCGTGCCAGCCAAAGTCGTTTGTTTTAGATGTTTGGAAAGTGGTATGATCATATGGATTGTACTATGAGTTGGTCATTAGAAATGATTAACTTTATATTAAGGGAGTTCAGTCGTTTGGGGATCCCAGGTTGCCCGATTTTAAGTTTCCTTTTTCGTCGTCAGGGAATCTCCCAAACTGGCGTAGAATATACCCCAAGTACCCATTTTGCCCCGGAACAGTCCAAAATGACTCTAGTGTTCCACTTATTTCCAATTTCGTGGTCCCGGCAGGTTCGTTATACATTTACAACTGTTGGTTTTGTATAAAATAATAAGATTTTTAATTCCAAAATCATTACTCAATCGATATACTTCATATAATTATGAAAAATTTTATATCAGTTAGTAAAAATATATAGAATTCTGGAAAAATATTTTCAAAGTTTATAAAACTAATTTATTATTTTTAATAAATTCACGAGAAACTGTATTTTAACCGAAAATTTAAATCTAAAATGATCCTACTTTCAAAAATTCCCAAAAATTTACAGAAGTGTCCCAATATTTCTGGGAACCTCCTGCAAAATTTGAGATTTTTCTGAATTCGTTATACAGCTTTTCCGGATACCAAAACTTCGAGACAACGCGATCTTTGAAACCCATTTCAAACTCAGTCAATGATACCTAAACTTTTCCAGAATACATATTATACTCAACATCCTTATAATCTTTGGTGATTTATTGAGCTCGTTTAGTAATTTATCCAAATTTATTCCTTTCAGAAGTTAAAAATTCACCAAAAATCACCAAAAACTCAAAAAATTCTAAAAGTTTAATCGAGTCTTACTGCAACCATGGGTGACCACCCTATAAATTTTCAGCTCTTAAAAATACACACACAAAAAGTTGCACAAAAACTAAGTTTACGGTTACTAGTTTCAGTTTTCAGGTGTTATACCTCACGTTTCTCGATCAAGTGAGCGGTCTCTACCCTTCCAAAGGCTGTTATAAGCTAGGATCAGTACCTACCTACGATACACAACACAAACATGCCAAAAACCCATGTGAATCAAGCCTTAAATCCGATCTTTTTCACTTAAGATTTGATTTGATCGGTTATTGTCGAATAGGTTGTGTTTTTGTATCATAAACCAATGTTTTGCATCCCCAAACACCATGTATAATTTGATTATATATTAATCATGTTAGAACAGCCAATATTCCACCAAAAACCTCAAGATTTAATGGATGAAAACCTCTCTTTTTGTTGAAATTATATTTAATATATGGAAATCATAAGAAAATGTTATCCAAATCATCAAAATACCTTAGATCACCGCTCAAGCCTAATGTTTCTTGGCTGGTTTCGATTGTTGTGTGTGAAGAAAGTGTAAAAATTGATGAGCAGATTGAGTTTTTTCAACTGAAAAAAAGAAAAGAAAATGTACATGTACATCCGTTCTTAAGGCTTAAGGTTTTGTTTTTTATTTATTATTATTTTAACTTTATAATTAATTTAGCTGCTTCACTCATTTTACTGGTATAACTTTCAGAATATAGCATATTATAAAATTATGAATATGCCATTAAGACGAGCTTATTTTTCTCTACATTTTACCTAAGCTTCGTTAAAAATGGGGTAGTGCCAAATATAATATATATAATATATTTTATAACTATTATCAAAATGTTCTTATAATACTAAATTTCTGTTAAGGCATCTCATAGTCCAAATTGCCATTCGACCCATCAGTTTGGTAAATGATTGTACCACGCGTAGCTTTAAAAATACTAACCTGTTTTTAACAAAAAGTTGAACGCTTTCCCGTATTTGCTTAAAATACATTATATTAGTGTTCGATAAGTAGTGTTTTAGGCTTGACTGACCATACAATGCATGTTTGGTTGTTTCCGTGTGCGTTAAAATCAAAGGTGTTTCGTTAACCGAACCGCCTCATTTAACGTGCCAACTAAATGTTAAGGCCTCAAATCTTATATTATTGTCTAAGTACTATGTCTAAGTAATCATGTACTCTTAAAATAGTCTCCAGCGCTTACGTTTGCATCTAAATCGTTATTGTACGGTTTGCGACTGTTAAACATAAAGCGTCTGTTTAACCTGCTTTTAGCACACTGAGGCATCGACATCGCACTGTTAGGTATTATTGTTTGCATGTTTCTCATAACGTACCCTCGGATTCCTCCGAGTCATACTTAATATCGTTTCGATCCGTATAAGTCGTACATATAGATTAGGGGTTACCTGTTTTCTCCACGGTTGTCACAATACATCAAAGGATGTCGAAGGACAACACACATAACTTTTGAGGCACGACCTTGAGAAAGCACGAATTACGACAATGATGCTAATCCCATCAGTGGGAGAACTACCGACCACAATGCTGCAATTTGCCACGTGGTCCTGTAAGCGACACGAATCATGTTGAGTACGACCAAAACAAGATTTCACAACTTAATCTAATAGAAATCACAATTATGGACATTGCAAAAGAAGTCACATGTCCTCGCATTCTCCCTACTTCATTAATGGCGATTACGCCATATTCGACATTTTATGGTAATGTCACGCAACACCTGGTCATCACAGGAAATTCCAGGTAAAGTCCTCAAATTTCTTTTGTTGAAATTTCAACTTTGCATATAATGAGTAGATTGGCACACCTCTACTCCTCCTAATGGTCATTGTATCACGGGAATTTCTTTCTTGGTAGCGAACACCCATTTGCATCATTTCTTGACAAATTTATACGATACGCATGCTTTGTTTGCTACGCATGTGGTTAACTTAATTCATGGAGACCATCAGGGCCTCACTTCGAATGGTCGTTTCATCAATAATTCAAAGGTTGGTTTGCAATATTCAAATTTTTGCTTTGTGATCTAGATAACCTGCATTATTGTGAGTATTGACTCCTTGATACCGAGTCAACGAATTCCTTGAAATTTCTTTTCTTTCCAAGTTACATACATGGGTTTTCATTGTAACTATATCAAAACTTCTTGGTCGAATCATGTATTTATTGTTGGATTATGCCAAACCAAGTTTAATTGTTTGAACTTGCTCACTGTATACATATTAAATTCAAGGGTTCCATATGATGGATTGAGGCCCTCATATTCAAGGTAATGTCAAAAAGCATTTCATTTATGTCAAACCATAGTAGACTGGTTTGATGTTCAACTCCACTAAATCGTTTGTTGGTTACGACACCTTGTGGTGGCGTTTTCAGTAGTTGAAGCTTGCGCTAATCCCCTTTCACAACTCATGTGCGGATTTAATTACTTATTTATTTATTTATTATTAAATACACTTTGTTGAATCATTATCTTAAAACATTCTTAATACAATCGTGTATTAAGAAAATGGTACACAAATTTATGGTCTACTTTGGTGTAACGGTTCTTTCATCATCGATCGAGAATTTGGGATATTTGTTGGTCTTCCACTGTTGACCGAAAATGACATTTATTTGTTATTTCATATTCAGTTGAAATTCCTATGAGATTTATTTGGGATAAATATTCAAATTTACTTTGTTGAACCTTTCATCTAATTGCAAACACGGTAAACTTGTTCGGTCAACGCTATTATTGAATTAGTTCGATCACTACGACACCTTGTGGCGTCGGTATAAACTTGTAGCTTGGGCTAATCATGATCATACGCTTCATGTAACACTATGTATGCTTTTCGCTTGGTTCATCATTGAAAGTGTCTTAATGCAACTATGTATTAAGACAATGATACACTAACTTGGGTTGTACTCTGCTGTATCCTTGAAATTTAATAGTGTTAACTTATGGTTTGAAAAGTTAACAAGTCACCTTCATGCTTCTATTTCAGTTGAGCTTGTTGATTCTAAGTTTCACCTATCCAACAACCAATGCTAGTTTCTGTTGGTAGATATTCCTACTGTTTATGAAATTCATTTTGTAGGTCCACTTGAAGGATTAAGTTTAACCTACTTCCCTGTTTATACAACACACATACGAGTGCAGAATCCTTATAAGTATGCAAAACAAAGCAAAGTAAGAACACAAGATAGCCAAAGATTCAATATCTTGATTAACAGAAGAGAACTAGTACAAACACATACAAACAATGTTCATACAGACTCATATATACTCTCTGTGCTCTCTCTCTTGTGCTCTCAGTGTCTCACTGCTTATCTAAAAACTCCAGCCACTACTGAGAAGTGCATGTCTATTTATATAGTACCCACACCTACCAACAATACGAAGAATGTTGTTGGTCATACGAAACACCATATGTCACGAAAAACATTCTCCAAAAGATGACTCGTACGAATGATCCATGGCTCGTACGATCATGAACTAGCTCGTACGACTCAAGCAAGATGCTTGTTGAAATAGCCACTCGTACAAATGGAATGTGGCTCGTACGAGCAACATCTTGCTCGTACGAAGCATCTCTCAATCATACTTGGGTGTGTTCTTTGGAGAACATGCCAACAGACATGACATACACAAGACTTAACAGTGTGCACATATGCCACTTTTTCCATAGATAAACTAATCGTCGTACTAAACAAAGATAGGAGGATATCTTGATTTGGTCGACACGACCAAACTATACAGACACATTAAACAAAGACCATACAATTACAGACGTAACTAAGAACAAGCGATAAAAAGAAAAGTGTATCAACAAACTCCCCCTTGGCTGTTGCTTGGTCTACGATCTTCATTCCGAAATGCCTGTTGTATTAACAAACTTCCCTGAAAATCTTCAATCCAACGTTGATTATAATCAGGTGTTCAATACTTTCCAGAAATATCAAACCATTCCTGTTTCCTCTTGAGTGTCACTGGAGGCAACTGGATCGGTCACGATCTGCTATACATTAGACTCTACCACTGGTTGCGAGGATGAGGCTGAAGCATTAGGATTGCTAGGGTTTTCACTATCCTGATCACGTTTGCGTTTGATCTCCTGTGCTCTACATCTTTCATTCCACAGAATGTTCACTCGCTTTCTACTCATTTCAAACACGTATTTAATAACATTAAAGCCTTCAACCAGTGTGGCATTACGAGAATGATACCATTATCTTAAGTCGTTATGCTTAGCAGTTAATGTTTCTGCAGATCTTTGAACAGCCGCACTACGTTCTTTCAGCCTATTCAACTCAATTCCCCGAGAGTTATCAACTGCTCTAATTTGTTGTAGCTGAGTTAACCTTTCAGCATCTGCAGCCATCAGCCACTCATTTTCTTTTCTTAACTGCACAAATTCATAATCCTGTTTTCTAACGGTCTCTTTCAAAGAATTTATCTCCAACTATTGTTTGAGAACTATGTTCCGATTTGAAGACATAAACTCCGAATGCTTGTTAATCTGGATTACCGCAGCTTGCAACTAAGAGAAAAGAAAATCCACTTTCTCATCATGTTCCATTTCAGAGAATAAATGACTGCTTCATTTTGTAATCTATTGATGAGTTGTGGACTGGGATTGTTGAACTGATGAAGTAGTCGGTTGTGATTGAACTGGAGTATCTTCAGGCAAAGGTGTTTCAGCTGTTGTGGTATTTGAAGGTTGTGGATTAGAGATTGTATTGTGTTCCATCATTACAGGTTCGGTCTCCTCTGTTGTAAAGTTAGACTGGGTTTCTGCAACTAGTTCCAGTACAGTTTCTTGATGTGAGGTCGTAGGTTGTGTGATTTCAGGTTGTGCTGATGATGCTTCCATAGTCCTTTTTCTTTGTTTCTTTCTTCCCTTATCACCACCTGCAATACCTACATCACTTGCACCACCATTACCAACATCATCATTACTTTCTCCCTTTTTAAGACCAAACTTATCTTTGATCATCCTTTTCAAGATTGGTTCTTCATTATCTAACTCACTGTCATCATGGCGCCACTTATCGTTTTTTGGTGCAACATATTCATAATTTGCCAGAAAACTGATCAATTTACGAGGAGGTTTGCTTTCCTTGTAACGTTTTGCTGCTACACCTCTAAAGATCTTCAACAAATGTTCCATCATAATCTCAACTTTTAAAACATCGTTGTCGTTCTTCGGAAGATTCAGATGTTGCACATTCAAGATCATTTGGAGAAAACGAGGATACATCCAAAACTTGTTTCCACCATATCTTGTTCTTCTCAGGCTCTTCTTCATGTTTGCAAAATATACTTTGAAACACTAAACGGTTTGTTCAATGTCAATGTTATCATCATTCCAACCAAGTCATTATTCGTCATGTCATAATCACTTCGTCTGTTGCTCCAACACTGATTTATAACATGTAGAAAGAACTAGTATCGGAGTGGAAACCATGCTTTGTTTAGTTGTCCTACGAGAAAATCTCCAACACATTTCATTCGAAGCAAACATCCACGTTAACACTTCAATGGTTCTGAGAAAGGAGCTTCAGAGTCATTACCAAGTTCTAATACTGAATTAATGATTTAAACACAGACATCTACGTTCAAGTCATTTACTCTCCCGCAGATAAGTTCCCGCCCATTCACTTCAATAACTTTAGCTGAATCCCAAAATTTCTTGATCAACATCTTGTATACTGTAGTCTTGTGCGTGATAGCATAATGTATCCTTGATTCCGCAAAAACTTCATTATACATTTGTACTCAGCAAATTTGTCTTCTGGATCTAAGTAGGCCACCATGTTATGTCTTGGTTTTGACATAATTTCCATTTCTTACTTGTCAGTTCTCTTCGTTGCGGGTTTTCTTTTATGTTCCTTTTGTTTCCATTCTGTACACATGAGACAATAAGGATAAGAACATAAATTCATTAGGGAATATACACAAAAAGTTTTATTTCAAACTTTCTGTATTCATGTATTCCCTGGACGAAGAACTACCGACTCATACGAATAATAATTTATTCGTATGAGGAACAACTGTGTTTTATGAACAATTGACTTGGTTAAACAAGTGATGTACTCGTACGAGTAACTAGCTCGTACGAGCGACATGTTACATGTGCGAGTGATATATCACTCGTACGGACAACATCATCTTGTTTGTACAAACTACTTCAAGAGAAGATTATTTGAAGAACTTGTTTTTTGTTAAAGATTCTTCGCTTAAAGTTTTTTGTTCATGTCAGTCAAAGTCACATAGTCAGATAATGTTCAAGTTGTTCATCTTCAAAGTATGCCAACATTGTCAAATATACCTTAAAGATATCACAGATAACTTAAGGAGAGGTGAAAGATGACGTGAGCAAGGTGAAAGTAAAGTTCCAACAAAGAACTTCATCACCTTTATACCACATCAAGACACTCGTGCGAACTACCTTAGCTTGTATGAAGAATTCCATTCGTACAAGACCCTAGTTGTCATTCGTACGAGGCACAATTGCTCGTACGAGTGATCTCTGATTTGTACGAGTCCAAGTTTTAAAAAACTGGACTTTTTAGTTCTTCCAGGACCTTAGGTTTTTCATTGGCCTGTTTAGAACTTTGCACATATCCACACTAATCACAAATTAAGTTAGGAAAACTGATCGTTAAACAAATTTTGTTCTTTGAGATGAGTTTACCCGATGTAAGAAAGTACTTTATGAAGTTATGAAATCAAAACAAATGATTTTTAGGGCGTATCTTGGTAGAACACTTTTGAGTTTCCTATCTTTGGCTAAATCATAAATACTTTAATTTAACAACAGAGTAAACTAAAATAAAATAAAAAAAGTATTAAAAGATAAGAATGAACTGTATTTACTAGACAATTCTTTTTCAGAGTTTCAAAGTAAGAGAATCATACCATCTTTTAATCTTGTCAGAAACGAATTTTGTTTAAAACATCAAATTAAATAAATAAGTATTCTACTATGATTATCGGTATTGTTGTCCACTTGGCTCAGCTTATTAGATATAATCATGATTAGGAGATATGATTATGTATGATTTATACTTACTAGCCAGTGTTCAACCACTTCACGACACATTCCCGTATCAGGATATGAACGAGAGAAAATCTTACCGGTGAGTATACCACTTATCATCTGTTTTGACGTATCTGATGTGAGATACTCACTTATTTTGAATGAAAACAAGCCCTATGTGATTAAATCACTTATTGACGAGGAACCTGATTTTCAGATGCATGTAGGGTACAGGAGTAAGTCCGTGAACAGGTTAGTACCATTGTACCGACAAAGAGACGAACTTAGCTCTCGCATAAAGTTGTGATATTTAATCACTTATTTTTGGGTGGATGTGATATTTTTATCACTTATTGATGGTTGTATGCAGTATTTACACGTATATATGGTATCATGGAAGTTCTAGACTAGCGTCACCATTATTTTTCGGTAAAATATTCAACCATGATACCCAGTTGATAAGTTAGCATAAAGACCGCATATCTCAGAACCTCAGCATACTATCAAATAAAATTTCGGTACCAAGACCATATGCCAATGAATGGTTCCCACCTGGCTTTCAGTCCATTAAGTTTATATCCACCTGCACATTTTAATCTGATTGTGAGCCTACCGATAAGCAACTTATCAATTTTCGTTTTGTGTTTTTGACAATTTTTTATAGATCACCGGTGTGTATCATCATCTTCTCTTATCTTTCCAAGAAACTCATTTTTTATTTTTGGATTTTCTATTGTTTTTATATTTTTCTAAATTTTTCTCCCCCTTAGACAAAGAAGGTAAATAAATGAAAACGTAAATAAATAGAAGACATATTTTTGTATTTTCTCATGTTTTTGTATTTTCTTGAAATTTTCTCCCCCTAAAATATAAAACTAAGGGAAAATGGAAAATCTTTTTGTTGTTTTAGATGTTTAAGAAAATATTTATGAAAAGTGATTAGCCAATGATGATTTACTCGGGTTTCACCTTGATGCCATTGACCAAAAGTAGATAATCAAAACGAGATTTATCAAAAGCTTTTATAAACGGGTCGACATGTTGGTGATCGGTGTAGATTTTAATAAAACAGATAAGTTTCTTTTCATAACAATCTCGTATGAAATCATACTTAATCTCAATGTGTTTGGTTTTTTAGTGCTGTAAAGCAACTTCGTTATCAACAAAAATAGGAGTACTTAGAAATTCAAAACTATAGTCGCGCATTTGCTGTTGGATCCGTAGAACCCGAGAGCAGCAACTAGAAGCTAAAATATATTCAGCCTCACAGGTTGATGTAGCTACACAAGTTTGCTTTTTGCACTGCCACGTGACTAGGCGATTTCCCAAGAACTGACATCCTGCTGATGTTGATTTTGCATCGATCTTGCAGCCACCATGATCAGAATCACTGAATGCTGTCAAATCAAACGTATCATCCTTAGGGTACTAGAGACCAGTGTCCGGGCGACCCTTCAAATAACGAAAGATTCTTTTCACAGCCATCAAATGAGAAACCTTTGGACTTAACTGGTAGCGAGCTAGAAGACATGTTGGGTACATTATATCTGGTCTTGAAGCAGTAAGATACATAAGAGATCCGATTATTGAACGATAAAGAGATCGTTCCACATGTTCACCCATTCCATCAGGAGTAATCCCATGATTTTGAGCTAACGGAGTTCCCAAGGGCTTTGAGTCTTCCATTTGAAATCGTTTGAGAATATCCCTGACGTACTTGGTTTGATGAATGAAAATCCCTTCCTTAGATTGATGAACCTGCAAACCTAAAAAGAAAGTCATTTCTCCCATTGCGCTCATCTCGAACTTTTCTTGCATAACCTGCTCGAATTCTTTGCACATTCTCTCGTTTGTAGACCCAAAAATAATATTTTCAACATACACTTGTACCAGCAATAAGTCCTCATTTTCTTCCTTGATGAAGAGAGTACAGTCGATCAATCCACGTCGAAAAGTATTCTTCAGAAGATAGGAAGACAGCGTTTCACACCAAGCCCGAGGAGCCTGATGAAGACCATACAGCGCCTTATTGAGAAGCCAAACCTTGTCAGGATGGATTGGATCTTCAAACCCTGGCAGTTGCTCTACATATACTTCTTCTTCAACCACACCATGAAGAAATGCACTATTCACATCCATTTGGTAAACAGTAAACTTCTTCTATGACGCATAAGCTAAGAACATTCTTATGGCCTCAAGACGTGCTACCGGTGTATAAACTTCATTGTAATCATGCCTTCTACCTGATTAAAGCCCTGGACAACCATTCTTGCTTTGTTTCTCACAACAACACCTCAGTCATCCTTCTTACATTTGGAAACCCATCTTGTACCAATCTTCTTGTAGTTGTGAGGCCTGTCAACCAATTTCCACACGCCTAACTTCTGAAACTGCTGAAGTTCTTCTTGAATTGCTTCAACCCATGAGTCTTCTTTCATTACCTCCTTCCAAGATTTTGGTTCTACTTGGCAGACATAGTAGGGGAAGGACCAATCATTATGTTCCCCAGATTCCCTAATAACCGAATATAATCTAGCATTCTGGTTATTCCTTAGCTGATTACGAGTCTGCACACCACTCAGGACATCTCCTATAATATTCTACTGAGGATGGGTATTATGATTCGAGTTTCAGGAACATCAGGAACTCGAGAATTTATACCCAAGTTGTTGATATTTAGATCAACAACTAATTCATTTGCTGGATTTGACGAAGATGTAGAGGCATGACCTTCAGCCGTCCCTTGATTTTTTATATTTGACATGACATCTGAAATTCCAGGAACTGGTCCAGAAGTAGCTTCATTCGCATTATAGAACTCATCATCTTTTGACCAAACATTGTAATCAACAACATCTTCGAATTCCTCATTTAGAACAAGATTGCTAACTAAAGTAGACACTTGAGGCTTAACAATAATTGGTCGTACTAATGACGAGTCAACTTTAGTATCACTTTCCAGTAGCATTTGATCAGCTGCAGATGCATCATCAAAAATTGACAGATTAAAGGAGTTAAACAGCCCATCGTAGTCAAACATCCAAGGAGCACCCGAAGCTCTTACTGATTTAGTGTATCTTTGAACCTTAACTTCACCTCATTCTTCAATCCTTTTTGTTGACAAATTCCATACTCTGAAATTAAGAGTAGCATATCCAAGAAAGAAACCTTAGATAGCCTTTGGTCCAAACTTATTTTATGGATCAATCATAGTGCATGGAGCTCCAAAAGGTTCTAAGAAAGACACATCCGGTTCCTTTTATGTAGCAGCTCAAAACATGTTTTCCCATGCCTATTCACCGTAAGAAGTGTATTCATTGTATAACATTCAGTAGCCACAGCCTCCCTCAGAATTGAACCGGAAGTTCTGATTCTACTAACATAGTTCTTGTAGTTTCAATCAGAGTCCTATTTTCACTCTCAGTGACACCATTTTGTTGTGGAGTGTAACGAGAACTGTACGCATACAAAATGCCTTTAGAAGAACAAAACTCATCCATAACATTATTCTTGAATTCGGTGCCATTGTCACTTCTGATTCTCCTTATCTTTAAATTGTACAAATTTTTTAGTAGCGTCAGGAGATTCTTGAGGATTTCAGGAACTTCACTCTGGTGTGCCAACATATTTACCCATGAAAATCTTGAGTAGTCATCAGTAACTACTAAGCAATGAGAATCACCAAAGGTAGTCTTATGTTTCATAGGTCCAAAGAGGTCCATATGAAGATGTTCCAGAGGCATATTCACTGTGTTAATCTTCTTCACAAGATGAGATTATCTAGCTTGATTTCCCTTTTGGCACGAAACACAGATGTCTTGTAAATGAAAGTTCTTCACTAGTACACCACTCGCTAAATAGTTCATTTTCCTCGAGTGAATGTGTCCCATTCGTCTATGCCAAGAGATTGATTCCTTTTCGGTAGCTTTTGAGACAAAACATGTGACTTGTGCAGATGTGGTAATAGCTTGGCTCATGTCAAGAATATACAAGTCATTAATTCTTGGAGCCGATAGGAGAATCCATTCTTTGGGAATTTTGAACCCATGTTTCAGCACATAACAATCGGTATCATCAAAATGAACCGTGAACTTATTGTCGCAGATTTGAGAAACACTTGGAAGATTGTGATCAATTTGTCGAACATAATGTATCTTATCAAAACCAACAACACTATTGGAAAGCATTCCTTCTCCATTGATGTACCCGCCCTTATCTCCAGCAAAAGCAACATAGCCTCCTCGAATGCTTTTAACATCATAAAGGAGCCTTAAGTCGCATGTCATGTGACTCGATGCTCCACTGTCAACAATACAATGACTATTCATAGTTCCTCCTGGAACACCCTGCACATTTCAATACCCGATCAGTTTGAGATGGGGACCCAAGCCTTAGTGGTCATGGGTCGACCCTTATCATCAAGAAATGTGATTTCTATTTCTTGATGATTTGGAAACTTTGTGCCTCCCCCTGAAACATTATCGGTTTTAGGTTTCAAAGATTGTTATAATTTACCAGAATTACTATTATTTACAGTTTTAAAAATTTCTGGTTTTAACAAATTTGAAGAATTTGGTTTCTTCTCTAAAACATCCGGTTTTAATGCTTTTTCAATTAATTTTACTTGTTTACGTCTCTGCTTTTCTTCTTGTTCTTTAACAATACGTTTGTCTTGTTTTGGTGATACATATCGACGTTGGCAAGTTGGTTCGGGAGGGCTTTCTCAACAAATCTGGGTTTTGCTGGGTTGGTGCAATTTTTTATTATGTGACCAAACTCTCCACGTTTAAAACATGTTCTCCTTTCAACAAATTTAGGAGATCCTGTTTTATGACTTGATGTTGAACTTGTGGGTCTGGAGGTACTTGGTTCTTCTTCACACCCATTTGTATGTTGGGTGTAATTGTTTTGACTGTTACGCTTTAAAATCTTCACTTGTTTTACAAAATCAACATTAGACATGCTTTCAAAAGTATCGATTTTATCTGTACCAGTTGAACCCACAAATTTAACATTCTTCAATTTCTTCTTGTAGCGAGCTCTTTTGGTTTCAACTTTTGGTTGTGATACCTTAGGTTTTTCAGCTTGCTTTTCTTGTTGTTTTTCCTTTGAAACAAATAATGGTTGTGACTTTGTTGGATTTTTCTTTTCCAACAACTTGGTTGTTGAATTTTTTAAAACTTGATCAATAGAGGTTGGATTTACATTTTTGATCGGAATGTCTTTGTTTGAGTAAATTTTCTTGTCCCCAATCAAAGTATACAACACATTATCATTTTCATCTGTAGACACATTTGTCTTAATAGATTTCATAGGATCATTCCCTTGATTTTCAACAATTTTCACATTGGGGTAGCAGAAATTTATATCCCTTTTTCTTCATCGAGAGATTGATCCTAATTGACTTTCTAGGACTCATTATCTGATGAATCATCCTCCTCTATTGTAGAAGGATTCTGATCAACTACATATGATGAGTTCTCTGAATTTCTTGATTCAACTGAGGAATTGTCCAGCTTAAACCCTAATCCTGCTACAAACTCTTTAGGATTAAGAGGTACAGAAGGTTCAAATCGTCGCATTTCCTCTTCATCGGGCAATTTGGTATAATTATGTTTCAAAGGAGGTGGACACGCTTTATACCCCATGCATTTGAATCTCCTTTCAGTTTTTGAACGTCAATGATATGATCAAGCACAGATCGGGAGTTAGAGTAACTCTCTAATTTTAGCTTGATCGCATCATGTTTGCATTTGGCAATGGCTAACTCTTTTCTTGTTTCTTCAAGGATATTAATGTAGTTATTAATTCCCGTTTGCTTGTTCAAAATTGTTTTTGTTAATTACATATTTGAATTTTTTCGTTTCGAGTTAAGCCAAATTTGCCTCTTTGCATTTTGAATGTTCAACAACTAGGTTTTGATTGTGACTGTTTATTGTTTCAAATTTTGTTTTTAATTCAGCACAGTCACTGCATATTTTAGGAGAGTCGGAGTTTACCTGACTTGTCGAACCAGCAACATTAGCCATGAAGGCAATATGATGAGAGAAGGATGCACTATTTGTAAAGATTTTCTCCATTTCCTTCGATGCAACTTTTCATTTTTTCATCAAACTAGCCTTTTGACTTTTCAGCTTCTCTGCTTCTTTCAGCAACTCCCTGACCTTAGTATCACTTCCTTCCCTGATATCTGAAGCAGATCCATAACCACCTATACTCGAGCATTCTTCATCAAAACTACCATTATACCCCAAACTATCATCATCATCAGAATTGTCAAGATATGAACATGTTTGATTCGATTGATAATCTTGGCATAACATGCAGTTCCTCCTTGATTCTCATTACCCAATTGTACTGACCAATCGCATCCTTCATCTGCTTGCACTACTGAGCTCTGTTTGTGTTGTTTGAAGGCCCAGACTGGTTGGTTTGTTTGGGTTGTTAACAGCTACTATTCTCTGTTCATTGTTAACTTAAGCTGTGTTGGATGGTTGTGATTAATTTCGGAAAGGGTTGTGATTTCTTTGTTGCTGGGTCTAGTGCACTCACGTCTGAAGTGACCTTTTTCACCACAGTTGAAGCAAGTAACAACATCTTTATCAAAACCATATTTCGTATCTTTCTTGCTCTCCAAACTTGTTCTTCCAGTTCTGTCATGTAATCCTTAGCTCTTCTAACCACACTTACAAATGCCCATTTAATATCCATTAGCTCCATCTCGTCTCTGTAAGTGTTGGTAGTCTTCATTAATCAAATTGATATTTCCTATTTGACCAGCGACTAATCCACAATAAGCACTAACCATGGTGTTTAGAAGTTCCATATGTTCCTGAGCAACTTCTACACTGACCTTGGAAAGATGTGATGTGTCAAGTTTGACTGTATTAGGGTTTGCAGGTTGAAAGTTGTTACCATAGAAAGCTTGTTGAGAAGCTTGTTGTGGAACTTGAGGTGTAACAACTTGAGGTTGTGGTAGAAAGGCTTTAGGATCAAATACTTGACCATAGGTTTGAGTACTTGAGTCGGTAGATTGATCCATTTGAACTACTGGTGGTAGAAAGGGGTTGACATTTGACACAAACGCGATTTGAAGTTTTGGTTGCTGAATTATATTGACACTTGTGTTAGTACCTCCAAAGTACATCTCCGGGTTTTGTGGAACAGAAACCCTTTTTGCTTTCCAGATTTCTTCTTCATTTTTTGTTCTCCAACAAATTCATAGATACTGATCGCATCCAAAACACCTGTATGCCTTAGTAAGTCAATAAATTGACTCCACTTTGGCGGTAAGGCTTCCGCAAAACGCATCACGATTTCCTATGGAGATGCTAACACTTTGTAGGAATACATTTCACTGAGCAGATGGTAGAAACATGTTGTCATGTCGCTCAATGTTTCATTCTCCATGAACATGAAACCTTCAAACTCCTTCAGCAGATCATGTAATATTTTTCTTGTTATAGCATTTCCTTTGCCTCTTGCTTCCAAAGTATCCCATAGATTCTTGGTGGTGGTACAGTACACAAACTGATGATAAATATCCTTATGAAGTGCTTATGTAATGATAGGAAACGCCTTTTTCTCTAAATCATAAGCCTTTTTATCGCTTTCATCTAGGTCGGCTAAGGAAGTTGGATTTGATCCTGCTTCTTCGAGGGATTCCTTGTATGTGTAGTAAAACATGTCCATAATTTTGTTTGGAAACGACTTTTCCACGAAGGATAATCGTTCATATGATTCAGTTTTGGTGGACGGTTATTACTCCCAGTTTCACGCTCGCTTATAAGAAGAGTCTGAATGCTCTGATTTTAATTTGCGACACATGCCCATTGATTTGCGGTAGTCATGGCTGTATGTTGAGGCATTAATGATTTAACCCATGAGGTTGCAGAGCTTTGTGATGAGTCTTGATTTTGCTTGAACTACTCCCCCAATCCCAAGGATTATTACTCATTATGTTTTCTTGGTTATGAAAATTAAAAGGTTTAAAATGTAATTTTTGAAAATAACAGTCTCCTTTTAAAGTTCACAGTTAAAAAAAACCACAAAGTTTTGAAAAACTGAAACATGAAAAACAAATCAAGCTTGTTCTTCGTACGAATCAATGATTCGTACGAGTGACCGTCCTTCATACGAACCAGGTGCTTCGTACGAGAGACACTCTTTCGTGCGAATCAAATTGTGCTTCGTGCGAACTAGGTTCTTCGTGCGGATGACTTGGTTTTTCGCATGAACATTCTTGTTCTTCATGCGGATGAGTTATTCGCACGGAATGTTTTTCGCAGACAGGAATCTTTTTGCAGGGTTGGTTGGTGAAAATTTCCTTTTCTAACACAGACTGGTTTTTGAAAGTGGTCAGTTGTCTACACAATTTTGGTTAAAAAGACAAACATTCCATATCAGCTTTTCAGTCAAAACAGTCAAGTCAAGTCAGAATGTCAAAAGATTTGGTCAACCCTACAAGAATATTCCGGTGAGTCTGAAGATATGTCCAACTGAACTTTGATAGAAAATTTTAAGAAAAACCAGATCCTAACATGTCTCTATGTATTCTAAGAAGGTTTTTATGAAAATTTTCTAGATACAACAAGTTTTAACTATGTTTTAAGATGATTATCTTTTAAAAACTTAAGTTTCCTGTTGAATGTTCAAGAACACTTCCAGAACCCTCACAACTAGCTCAGACACAACACTAAGCATGGTTTTTAAACAAGGAAGAGAGCCAAAGCTCTGATACCACTTGTAGGTCCACTTGGAGGAGATTAACCTACTTCCCTGTTTATACAACACACATACGAGTGCGGAATCCTCGTAAGTATGCAAACCAAAGCAAAGTAAGAAACACAAGATGACCAAAGATTCAATATCTTGATTAACAGAAGAGAACTAGTACAAACACATACAAACAATGTTCATACAGACTTAGATATACTCTCTGTGCTCTCTCTCTCTTGTGCTCTCAGTGTCTCACTGCTTATCTAAAAACACCAGCCACTACTGAGAAGTGCATGTCTATTTATATAGTGCCCACACCTAGCAACAGTACGAAGAATGTTGCTGGTCATACGAAACACCATATATCACGAAAAACATTTTCCAAAAGATGACTTATACGAATGATCTATGGCTCGTACGATCATGAACTAGCTCATGCGACTCAACCAAGATGCTTGTTAAAATAGCCACTCGTACTAATGGAATGTGGCTCGTACGAGCAACATCTTGCTCGTACGAAGCATCTCTCAATCGTACTTGGGTGTGTTCTTCAGAGAACGTGCGAACAGACATGACGTACACAAGACTTAAAAGTGTGCACATATGCCACTGTTTTACACAGACAAACTAATCGTCGTACTAAATCTAGATAGGAGGATATCTTGATTTGGTCAACACGACCAAACAATACAGACACATTAAACAAAGACCGTACAATTACAGACGTGACTAAGAACAAGAGACAGACATAAAAGTGTATCAACACATTTACAGATTATGAACAACCATTTGGATATCTATTGGTCAAATTCCATCTGTGGGACCGCTATAAACTCGGTCACATTAGTGATTATATCACTATGTTTTTTTCACTTGGCATTGATATCTAAAAACAGATTCAGTTGAACTGTTGGGTTCTTATCGTGGTAGTATGTCCTTGTATTCACATGGCGTGAACAAGTCTCGATGCAATTGCGTGGTCATTTACCTTGCTATTATTAACACCTATCTACACATGACAAAAATCTAAGGAGATAACAAAGTCTAAATTTCAAGGACGAAATTTCTGTAACAAGGGGAGAATGTGACAACCGGCATTTTCCGGTTATAATTACGCTCATAAAAAAATTAATACCATCATAACTAGTGTAATTAGACGTAAATTTACTTGATCAGGCCTTTGGAATGCCTAGGAACATCTTGTTGGCTTTACAGTACGCGAATGTTGATTTGAAGGAAGACTACTGAACGTTAAGCGGTAACGAACTGACACCGGACAAAATACAGACAACATCGACAAATAGGAATTTTACACGTATAATTTATACATATGAATTTTACACGTATAATTTATACATATGAATTTTACACGTATAATTTATACATATGAATTGGTTTCGAACTTCATAAAACACTTACGTGAACGAAAAACGCGACTACAGAAATGACCTACAACGAAATGGAAGCATCGGACTCATATATTACCTTCAAAACTGGAATATTATGGTAATTTTAGCTTCTTTTTCGAATTTTAGTATTCACAGTTGAAATCGGAATTGAAAAACGGATTAAAAACGACCCCGAATCATTTTTACGCAATTTTAACGAAACCGACGAACGTGCGCGAAAAACGCAAACTTATGACATCATTTTACATGTTTTTACCTTAACACAATATTATACGACGTTACACGACATTCGGGTTCGAAAACGGGCCGCGTAGACACGATTGGGCCGCTCAAAGCACTAGAAACGGGCTTTTGGGCCTTGCCCAACCACCACAAACCCGACCTATAAATAGAAAATTTAACCACGAACCCTCATTTTTCACCTACACTCTGTCTCTCTCTCTAACTCTCACATCTCTCTCGTTCTCTCTCACTCAAGAAACTCCGCGACCGAAAGTCCGGCCGGTACACGGGGGAGGAAAAGCGGAGCCGCAGCGGCGTCATCACCGGCGCCGGTCCTCCGGCAACTTTTTCCAGCGTGTGAGCGCGCGTAACCCCCCTAAATCGTACCTCCTGAACACAAATCCGACAACGGTTTGTGCGTTTGAGCAACAAAAGCGGCGGTTTTTTACTCCGGCAGTCGCGGTTCAACTTTTCTTCTCCGATAAGCGTCACTAACCCTCCTCTGTCTTCCATTCTTTTAGATCTTTTTAGATCCATGTTCTTTGGCCAGTCCGGTTGTTGTTTTCAGGTGTGGTCATGCCGCGTGAAGGTGAGCGACGGAAGGCTAGTGTCCACGGTAGTGGTTTGAGATTCGAAATGGGTGGCTTCGACGGCGAAAACGAGACGCAGCCGGCGAAACTAGGGCCAGCCAGCGACGGAGGTGGACGACGGGTTGTTCTCGGGGGTGTAGTGACAGGTGGCAGGGAAATGCGGTGGAGCCAACGCCGGTAGTGGCCACCGGAGACACCACGGCAGTAATGGTGGTGGCGTCATGGGTCTCCGGTTCACCTTGGTTAACTCGTTTCAAGATGTAGCTTGGTTAAACTCGGTTCAGTTTTGGTTTGAGCCATGTGTTGTTGGGTTCGGGTTACAAAGAAGCGAGTGTGTTCGGTCCGGGTCTCGGTTCGAGTTCGGTCAAAGTCAGTCAACACCAGGTCAACTCAGTCAACCCGGGTTAACTTGGTCAAACCGGGTCCACTTGGTCAACACGTGTCAATCAGTCACTCGGTTCAACCAGTCAACGCAGTCAACTAGGTTCGGTCCTGAGTCAACACGGTCAAACTCAGTCAATGGGTCAACCTAAGAATCGGTAAGATTTTAGCGAAGCGAAATTCATTTATATAGCTTATATAAATATCAATTAACGCGAAACCGATCTCAAACTGACCCGCCTAGTGAAACGACAAATATTTTTCGAGTAAAATAAAAGGATAACTTGAACCAACGTTTCATTACAAAATATTTATTTATGTGTTAAGACTTATACGTGAAAAGAATAATATTTTGATGCACGACGGAAATTATAATATTGCTACACTGACTAGTTGAGTTTGAAAATTATCGACAACTTGTGTTGTCGCTGCTATCATAAAAAATAGGGGAAACTTTGCCCTTTTTTCGTAGAAATATGTAATATGAAACACGTTTTATTTCAAAGACAAAACCTATTGGATTCAAGCTATTTTTATAAAATTAAATATAAGCGTATATCTATTCACAACTATACTTTATAACTCGTAAATCAAGTTTATAGTGGAGGGTTCAAATGAGAAGAAATTTTTTGTAAGAATAAAACAGAAGAAATTTCAACCAATAATAATGCTTCATTTTACTTCATTTAATTTTTGTATTTAATATTAGTGTAAGGGTATATTGGTAAACTTAGATAGATCATTAATTGGTAGTCTTCCTTTTTAATAGCTAACTACATTTAATTTGTAGCTTATTTTCAAAAATATATATTTTTCATAGAAGAAAAAAAATAATTTAAAGTGTTTGATGAATTACGAGGTGTGTAGGATGAATTACGAGGTGTGTATGATAAATTTCAGAAAGTGTATGATAAATTTTGATGTGTGTAGGCAAAAATTTTAGTGTGGAGGACTTTATGACTAATTAATTAGTCAAATATAATAATAGATGAGATCAGAGAGAAAAACTATTTAATGTTTTACAATTGTACCATTTGTTCTTTTTCTTCTCAATTTAACTTTATTCTCAAATGAACCTCCCCCCAAGTTTATAACCTCTCAAACGAACGAGGTTACTAGATAAAGGAATTCGGAAATTAGATTTCAAACATCGATAATTGAATACCTTCGGATACTCTTATTAAATAAATATAATGTTTATATCTATTTCGAACGTCAAGATTTCCGAACACTATTACAAAAATAAATATAGTGTTTACGTTTATTCCGAACGCCGAGATTCGTAGTACTTTTATAAGATAAATATAATGCGAATATTTATTTCAACCGTCGGAATTTGGACATTATCTTTCAAAAAGTCTAGTATACGAAAAACATATAACGTAAATACAATCATTGATATCCATTTCAAACGTCGACGACTCGAATACTTTCGAATCCTTCTATAGCAAAAATATACATGTTATATTCGATTCAAACGCCTAAACCAAGTACCACACAGTACCTTAAGATTATAACACATAATATTATTTGAGTTATTATAGTAACAAACAAACGAAAGTCGATTCTAACGAGCGTACCATTATATAATTATTTTTGTTACATGTAAACGATACGCAAAGACTATTGTTCGGATACGAAATTTTTACATATAGGGGTATATCTACGAGTATATATGTATTACATCTTACGAAAACTACGTAGAGTCGTACTACTATGTATCTACGCCTTCTATTCGAGATGACTAATACGATTTCATGAAATATATTTGTGTATATATATATATATATATATTTCAAATCTCTTGGAAACTAAGTCGTCTCCAAGAAAACCATAGATTGGGTATTTCGAGACAAGACAATAACACTTCATAAAATCGTATGGCTAACGATTCGGTAGAGCTCGGTGACACGTAGTTTTGCTACGTTATATTTATAAAATTATGAGTTATTCCATTTTAGGAATGCTTTAGATTGCATGCTAGCAAGTCACGTTGTAGAAATGACATTATGGAATCACATTAAGCTAGCTTTGCACAACGATATAAAGGTGAGTTCATAACCCCCACTTTTTACCATTTTACATTTTTATAAATGTTTTCGGGGGTGGAAAGACATGCAAGTTTTGCAAAAGCACACAATGTTTCGATAAACGAAAATCACATATTTCTAGACCATGTTACAAACAGATTTCAACAAACACGACGGTTTATCAATGGTTTAGGCTAAATTTACCGGTTTTCACAACAATACAAGGCTTTTTGAAACATGCATGAGTTTTATGACTAGTGACGGGATTGTCTTAGTCACAACTAGGGGCTAGGCCCCAATTTTATTTATAACATGGGCTAGACCCAATAACACGAATAACATGGGCTAGGCCCAATAACACGAATAACATGGGCTAGGCCCAATAACACGAATGACATAGGGTAGGCCCAATAACATGAATGACATGGGCTAGGCCCAATAACATCAATGACATGGGCTAGGCCCAATATCAAAAGTGTGAGGAACGAAAATCATATGAAGGCGAGGCCCGTTCATACACATCGAAAATACAGATTTTAACAATCAGTATATAGTTATGGGATTAGATGATGA
Source organism: Scalesia atractyloides (assembly GCA_947069175.1). Classification (NCBI taxonomy): domain Eukaryota; kingdom Viridiplantae; phylum Streptophyta; class Magnoliopsida; order Asterales; family Asteraceae; genus Scalesia; species Scalesia atractyloides. The sequence goes on along the minus strand of CAMTDV010000003.1, from coordinate 34,972,459 downwards.
CAGATCACTGTTCGTAAGTAGGATGATGACAAGAGTAACCATTAATCACGTAGTGACCAAGGTGCAAAGGTATAGATCATCGAGTTTGAGGCGCTCTCCACTCCTAGTTTGTTAACCCTTTAGGAGTGCTTTTGTGATCCAATGATGTCAGAGTTGTCTCGGTTTGGTTACTTACTTATGGCACATAAGTCAGTGTATTAGCTACACACTGATTGATCCTTAGATTCCATAGGCATCCAACATACTAGTATTTCAATACCGGTTTACAAATATAACAGAAAATATTACAATATCGGTTTACAGATACGACATAAAACATTTCATTACCGGTTTACAAACACAACAGTTACATGTATCTGTTTACAAACATGACATAAAACATTTCAATACCGGCATACAGATACGACATTTCAATGCTTTGGGATACTGTGATCTCACAAACCGGTTTTCAAAGGCAAGATTTTCAAATGTTTTTAAGATTCATTTGATACGAAACAAACAAACGATGAACTCGCCAACTTTATGTTGACTTTTCCCATGTTTCTTTCTCAGGTCATACTTTCAAACTATAGCACGGTTGTCACAGGGGAACCCATGGGGATTCTAGTACTTAGCAGGTGTTCAACTTTCTAAAATTCTTAGCACTCATATTTACTTCCGCTGTGCAATGAAGATAGAAGTTCAGTTCACGCCCAACTCTGATGTGATATTTTATCAGGGTGTGGCATTGTTGAAGCTATCTGAATGTAGCCGACTCTGGATGCTATACGATTCGTAAAACAAATATTTGGAATCTCGCATGCTAGGGAAGCTGAATGATCCAAATTAATCCGAGATTGAATGATAAAGGATACGGATACCACCTGTTTTGAATCATTCTGGTTAGTGATAGTACATGATCTGTAACTAAATGAGTATATATGCTAACCGAATCAAATCGAGTTTGGATGTTGTATGATCGCAAAAACATCTATTCTGAATTCCGCTGATTAGGAAATCTAAAGGATCTGAATTCCATTGAGTCTATATGAAACCAAATCTGGACAAAGCCCATTGAGAGTCCTTCTGATTAGTGATGTTATAGGATATGAATTCAACCGAGTATAGATGCTATCTAAATGGAGTTGACTCTAGATGCTATACGATTCGGAAAACAACAATCTGAATCTCGCATGTTAGGGAAGCTGAATGATCCATATTAAACCTAGTCTCGATGGTACAGAATATGGAACCACCTGTTCCGAATCATTCTATTAATGATGGTACGTGATCCGAAACTAACTGAGTATGGATGCTAACCGAATTAAATCGCTTCTGGATGCTATATGATCCCAAAAACACCTATTCTGAATTCCGCTGGTTAGGGAATCTAAAGGATCAGAATTCAAATGAGTCTAGATGAAACAGAATGTGTATACCATCCATTGTGAGTCCTAATTAGTGATGTTACAGGATCTGAATTCAACTGAGTTTTGATGCTATCTAAATGTAGCCGACTCTAGATGCTATACGATTCGTAAAACAACTATTCTGAATCTCACATGCTAAGGAAGCTAAACGATCTAAGTTAAACCGATCTGGATGTTATAGGATACAGATACCACGGGTTCTGAATCATTCTAGTTAGTGATGGTACATGATCTGAAGCTAACTGAGTATGGACGCTAACGAACCAAATTGAGTCTAGATCCTATAGGATCCCAAAAACACCTGTTTTGAATTCCACTGGTTAGGGAATATAAAGGATCCGATTTCAACTGAGTCTGGATGAAACAGAATCCGGATACCGCCCATTGTGAGTCCTTCTGATTAGTGATGTTACAGGATCTGAATTCAACCGAGTATTGATGCTATTTAAATGTAGCCCACTATGGTGCTATATGATTCATAAAAAAACCATTCGGAATCTCCCATGCTAGAGAATCTGAATGATCCAAATTAAACCTAGTCTGGATGGTAAAAGATACGGAAACCACCCATTCTGAATCATTCTAGTTAGTGATGGTACAAGATTTGAAACTAACTGAGTATGGATGCTAACCGAATCAAATCGAGTATGGATGTTATATGTGTCACACTCCGATATTCGATGTAGCGGAAGCGTCGTGAGGTGTGGCCAGAGCGGCAATCGTTGCATTCAACCAAGTAAACAACAATTGTAATACGTTACAAAATGTTCATCCATACACTTTATTTAACATAAGATTTACATAAAACCCTTTTGTTTTGAAACATACCCCAAGTTTAACAACATTATTTAAAATTCAAATACGAGTTTACAAACACAATAACAAAAGACTGGATGAAATATAATATCTTGACTTCATAACATACGAACATGTTTTTCCCCCAAGACCGTCCACTAGTTTCCTGTAATACATGTCAGTTTGAAAAATGACATCAACAAAAGCTGGTGAATTCATGTTATAATTTTTATATCTAACGAATCTTAAAAAACATTTGAAATAATATATTCGTTTACTATAGCTTGATGAAACTTGTAGGATCATTAGTGTGTTGCAAGGATACTAATTTTTATGCCAAATAAGGTGGCAACCAAACCTTGACGATTTATTGTGTCTGAGACACTCGTTTTAGACACAAAAACACTCTAATACGATCTGTTATTATTGTCATAATAGAGTGGGGCTCGCCCAAACCCAATAGATCTATCCCCTTGTTCCTCGGTACTTGTTATTCATTAATGATCCCAATATTGATCCTTATCCACATGTGATCTACATATTTTCATTTCCAAGTTATACTAAATGTAACATGTATACATCCCTGCACTTTTAAAAACCATAAAAACGTTTAAATAAAAGAGGAAACATGAACTCACAGATTTGTGTTCCGTGCAAATCTCTATTCGATTTCCGATACTTCGTTCGTTTCTTGACCTACAAGTGTTCTAATCTCATTAGACACTTATGCTTTCGTTCATTTTTTGTACAAGTATTTTATCTTGAATTTCATACTTGTATTTGTTGGTTTTTCTTTGTTGGTATACATATTTATATCTTTCATAGAAGTATTCTAGATTGATTTCATGTAAATGGGCTTAGCCCATAATTTAAATGTAAAAGTTCAATCTAAAAGTTTATTATATATGGGCCTAGCCCAAACAGCTTTGTAAGTATGGGCCTAGCCCAATTTGCTTACAATGTGTGTGGGCCTAGCCCAATTTATTTCATGTGTGTGGGCTTAGCCCAATTCATTTCATGTATGTGGGCCTAGCCCAACTTGTTTTTATTTGAAGTGGGTTAAGTCCAATTGGTTTGTAAAAAGTGGGCCTAGCCCAATTTATAAATGAAATAGTGGTCCTAGCCCAAAATAAGTTATAGAAACGGATTAGCCCAATTTAGTTTTATAAAAGTGGGCTTAGCCCAAAGTTAATTTTATAAAAGTGGGCTTAGCCCAAGTTTGATTTTATACAAGTGGGCCTAGCCCAAATTAATTTATAGAAATGGGCTAGTCCATATATTTTTATAAAAATGGGTTTAGCACAATATAATTTTATGAAAATGGGCTTTGCCTAAACAATTTGTTTAGTTGGGCTTAATCTAAGTTTTTTAAATATTTACCAGTAAATGTTATAACTTATAAAATTTATTTATAAAAACTACTAGATATGAGTTAAATTTTTATAAGTCCTAGTAACTAGAAAGTGTGACAGTTGATTTGTTCATTTTGACTGTTATGTTTGTGTCGACCATTTTATTCGTTTCGTCTTTGTCGTTTGTTTCGTTTATACCATATATTTTATTTTGTCTGAATTGTCCAATTTGTCCGATATATTATTTTGTCAAAAGTTAATTACTTATATATCTTTTGTATTAGATCTTACATGATATAAATAATAATATTTATAAAAAACAATTATGTACACATAATTGGTGATTTCACTTTTATCTAAATATATATTTATTTCTTTTTAATTTAAGAAAAACTTAAGTAATTCTATCTTAAACTTTTTCACCCAAACTTTTGTTTAAACAAGATTAAAATTCCTAATTACTTTTAATCACAAAATCTTAAGTTTAACCATATATTAATCAAGATTAATTTTTATAAAAAAATTGCCATAGTTTCCTTTAGAATATGGGCTTTCCCATGTTTATATAAACATGTTTTAAATCACTTTTCTAATTCAAATCATCATCAAATAACAAGTATTATACTAATATTTTAATAAAAATGTCATGAACTTGTGATAACTTAAAACTTTCTCAAAATGGAAACTTTATTATTACTTTTTAACAAAATCTCTAGATCATAACTTTTATTTAATAATCTATAATTTGTATCTTAAATATGATCATTTTAAAGTATAAAATCATGTTTATAACAATTTTTAATGAATCTTGCGAATCTAAACATGCATGTGTTTAGATTATCTTTTTATACATAAAAATACAAGATTCAAGTTTATTAGTTTATGAAAAATTCAAGATCGTCCATAATCATCAAGAAAACCACATAATTATGTTAGTTATTATAGTTTTATTAGTGTTTTTCAAGAGGATTTTTAAATATCTTTCAAGATGATCTTGTACATTTACATGAAACATAAAGTGTAAGATCAAGTTATGGAGCTTACTACTAGCACTTGGCTAGGGATGATCAAATTGATATAAAAAGGATGAAGAAAAGTGTTGATCAAAAGTTTTCTAGCTTCCAAATGTGCCTCCTAATCCTTGCAAACACCTTAGATTATCCTTGGATCTCCATGCAAGCTTGAATTTCTTGAGTTTGGATTTTTAAAAGTTGAAGATAATGATGATGGTGTTTGGCCGATTTTATAAAGGAAAAAGGAAAGGAAAAGTGTTGTTTTGTTTTGGAAAATGACAGAATGGAACTGACTTGGGTTTTGGTGTTGTTGTTATGTCTTACACTTCATAACACACTAACAATGCTCACATTAAGCCAACACATCATGGAAGATTTAGTGGCATAAGGTATACACCCCATGTAACCGTGAGGTGGGGGGTGGTTTGGGTTTTATTTTTTTTATATATATAACTTGTAATTTTTATAAACTTTATAAACTTTAATATTTTTATATATAAGTTTTTATAAAATCTAATGGCCCAACACTTTAAAGTGATGTTATAATATGCCAAAATAACTTACTAGACTTATTATTTCATTGTTCTGTTGATAAAGTTGGTTCGGGTCTTGTACCGGGTAAAATATTGACATAATGTGTTACTTATATAATTTTATTTACACAATAGTTCTAGTACTACTTTTATTACCCAGTTTATTAATCTAGCTATCAAGACTAATAAATTTGTCATTTTGAGTTCAGTTCCTGTACCGATTTTGTTGTCAGGTTTTTACTGAACAAGTTGTATAGCTTTAAACGGCAGGATTTATATACAGGTTTTATATTATTTCTAATACCCGTTATTATTCTTAACTAAAAATATTTATTTTTGGGTTTTCGGACATTTGCTGTTTTGTGCTGCGGAATGCTGTATTTTGCTGCTAAATACTGTATTTTGCTGTAGACTTGGACAATTTGGTGTTTTAAATAAAATTTTCATGGTATAATAGTGCAAAGATATCTTATGTCATAATTATGTTATATCAAACTGTACCGTAACCAGTACTGATATTTATTGCGTGTTCGCGTCTTTGTCATCCGTTTAGGATATGGTATTATATGATCGTGATTGTGACGAATTCATTATCATACCAAGCTATGATTTTGTTGAATTCCTAGACTTTTAAGACTTAAAACTTTAATTTAAGTCATGTTGTGCGGTAAATAGATAGTGTAATAGTTGTTCAGGTTGTACAAAATTACCGGAATTTTGCCCCATTGTCACAATATGATCCCAAAAACACCTATTCTGAATTCCGCTGGTGAGGGAATCTAAAGGATCTGATTTCAACTGAGTCTGGATGAACTAGAATCCAGATACCGTCCATTGTGAGTCCTTCTGATTAGTGATATTTCATGATTCGAATTCAATAGATTATTAAAGCTATCTGAATGTAGCCGGCTCTGGATGCTATACAATTCGTAAAACAAATATTCTGAATCTCGCATGCTAGGGATGTTGAATGATCCCAATTAAACCGAGTCTGAATGCTAAAGTATACAGATACCACCCTTTCTAAATCATTCCAGTAACCAAATCGAGTTTGGATGTTATATGATCCCAAAAACATCTATTCTGAATTCCGTTGGTTAGGGTATCTACAGGATCTGAATTCAACTGACTCTGGATGAAACAAAATATGGATACCATCCATTGTGAATCCTTCTGATTATTGATGTCACAGGATACGAATTCAACCGAGTATTGATGCTATCTAAACGTAGTCGACTCTAGATTATATACAATTCGTAAATCAACCATTCTAAATTTCGCATGCTAGGGAAGCTGAACGATCCAAACTAAACCTAGTCTGGATGGTACTGGATAAGCATACCACCCGTTCTGAATCCTTCTGGTTAATGATGGTACACGATCCGAAACTAACTGAGTGTGAATGCTAACCGAATCAAATCAAGTCTGGATGCTATATGACCCTAAAAACACCTATTCTGAATTCCACTGCTTAGGGAATCTAAAGATCCGAATCCAACTGAGTCTAAATGAAACAAAAGCGTATACCACCCATTGTGAGTCCTTTTAATTAGTGATGTTATAGGGTCTGAATTCAACCAAGTATTGATGCTATCTAAATGTAGATGACTCTAGATGCTATACGATTAGTAAAACAACCATTCTGGATCTCGCATGCTAGGGAAGCTGGATGATCCAAATTAAACCCACTGTGGATGGTACAGGATACATATACCACCCCTCCTGAATCACTTATGTTTAGTGATGGTACACGATCCGAAACTAACTGACTATGGATTCTAACCGAATCAAATCGAGTCTAGATGCAATATGATACCAAAACACCTATTCTGAATTCCATTGGTTAGGGAATCTAAAGGATCCAAATTCAACCGAGTCTGGATGAAACAGAAGCGTATACCATGGAATATGAGTCCTTCTGATTAGTGATTTTACAGGGTCCGAATTCAACCCAGTATTGATTGTATCTGAATGTAGTCGACTCTGGATGCTATACGATTCGTAAAACAACGGTTCTGAATCTCACATGCTAAGGGAACTTAATGATCCAAATTAAACCGAGCCTGGATGATATAGGAATGGACGCCACATGTTCTCAATCATTCTAGGTAGTGGTGGCACATGATCTGAAACTAACTGAGTATGGATGCTATCCGAATCAAATTGAGTCTGGATGCTATAGGATCTCAGAAACACCTATTCTGATTCAACTTGTTAGGGAATATAGGATCCAATTTCAACTGAGTATGGACGAAACACAATCCGGATACCACCCATTATGAGTCCTTCTGATTAGTGATGTTACATGATCTGGATTCAACCGAGTATCAATGCTATCTAAATGTAGCCCACTCTGGATATTATACGATTCGTAAAAAAAACCATTCTGAATCTCACATGCTAGAGAAGCTGAAGATCCAAATTAAACCCAGTCTGGATGGTACAAGATATGGAAACCACCCGTTCTGAATCATTCTAGTTAGTGATGGTACATGATCCGAATCAAATCGACTATGGATGTTATATGATCCCAAAAACACCAATTTTGAATTTCGCTAGTGACAGAATCTAAAGGATCCGATTTCAACTGAGTCTGGATGAAATAGAATCCCGATACTGCCCATTGTGAGTCCTTCTGATTAGTGATGTTACATGATCCGAGTTTAACCGATTATTGAAGCCATCGGAATGTAGCCGACTCTGGATGCTATACGATTCGTAAAACAAATATTTTGAATCTCGTATGCTAGGGAAGCTGAATGATCCAAATTAAACCTAGTCTGGATGGTAAAGGATACGGATACCACCCGTTCTGAATCATTCTAGTTAATGATGGTACACGATCCGAAACTTAATGAGTATAGATGCTAACCGAATCAAATCGAGTTTAGATGTTGTATCATCGCAAAAACAATTATTTTGAATTCCGCGGGTTAGGGAATCTAAAGGATCTAAATTCCACTGAGTCTAGGTGAAACAAAATCTGGACAAAGCCCATTGTGGGTCCTTCTGATTGTAGCCGACTCTGGATGCAATACGATTCGTAAACAATCATCTGAGTCTCGCATGCTAGGGAAGCTGAATGATCCAAATTAAACCTAGTCTTGATGGTACAGGATACGAATACCACCCATTCTGAATCATTCTGTTAATGATGGTACACGATCCAAAACTAACTGAGTATCGATGCTAACCGAATTAAATTGAGTCTGGATGCTATATGATCCCGAAAACACCTATATAGAATTCCACTGGTTATGGAATCTAAAGGATCCGAATTCAAATGAGACTGGATGAAACAGAATGCGTATACCACCCATTGTGAGTCCTTCTAATTAGTGATGTTACAGAATCCGAATTCAACTGAGTATTGATGCTATCTAAATGTAGCTGACTCTGGATGCATATACGATTCGTAAAACAACCATTCTGAATCTCGCGTGCTAGGGAAGCTGAATGATCCAATTAAACCAAGTCTAGATGATACAGAATACGGATACCACCCGTTCTGAATCATTCTTGTTAGTGATGGTACATGATCTGAAACTAACTGAGTATGGACGCTAACGAATCAAATTGAGTCTATATCCTATAGGATCCCAAAAACATCTATTCTGAATTCCACTGGTTAGGGAATATAAAGGATCTGATTTCAACTGAGTCTGGATGAAACAGAATCCGGATACCGCCCATTGTGAGTCCTTCAGATTAGTGATGTTACAGGATCTGAATTCAACAAAGTACCGATGCTATCTAAATGTAGCCACTCTGGATGCTATATGACTCGTAAAAAAAACCATTCTGAATCTCGCATGCTAGAGAAGCTAAATGATCTAAATTAAACCCAGCCTGGATGGTATAAGATACGGAAACCACCCGTTCTGAATCATTCTAGTTAGTGATGGTACACGATCTGAAACTAACTGAGTATGGATGCTAACTAAATCAAATTCACTATGGATGTTATATGATCCCAAAATCACCTATTCTGAATTTTGTTGGTGCGAGAATCTAAAGGAGCCGAATTCAACTAAGTCTAGATGAAATAGAATCTGGATACCGCCCATTGCGAGTCCTTCATATTAGTGATGTTACATGATCCTAATTCAACCAATTATTGAAGCATTCTGAATGTAGATGACTCTGATGATATAAGATTTGTAAAAAAAGATTCTGAATCTCGCATGCTAAGGAAGCTGAATGATCCAAATTAAACCGAGTTTGAATGATAAAGATACGGATACCACCCATTCTGAATCATTCTAGTTAGTGATGGTACACGATCCGTAACTAAATGAGTATAAATGCTAACCGAATCAAATCGAGTTTGGATGCTGTATGATCGCAAAAACATCTATTCTGAATTCCGCTGGTTTGGGAATCTAAAGGATCTGAATTCCGCTGAGTCTAGATGAACCAAAATCTAGACAAAGCCCATTGTGGGTCCTTCTGATTAGTAATGTTACAGGATACGAATTCTACCGAGTATTGATGCTATCTAAATGTAGCAGATTCTGGATGCTATACGATTCATAAAACAACCATCTGAATCTCTCATGCTAGGGAAGCTAAATGATCCAAATTAAACCTAGTCTGGATGGTACAGGTTACGAATACCTCCCGTTCTGAATCATTCTATTAATAATGGTACACGATCCAAAACTAACTGAGTACGGATGCTAACCGAATTAAATCGAGTCTTGATGCTATATGATCCCAAAAACACCTATTCTGAATTCCACTGGTTAGGGAATCTAAAGGATCCAAATTCAAATTAGTCTAGATGAAACAGAATGCTTATGCCACCCATTGTGAGTCCTTCTAATTAGTGATGTTACAAGATCCGCATTTAACTCAGTATTGATGCTATCTAAATGTAGCCGACTCTTAATGCTATACGATTCATAAAATAACCATTCTGAATCTCACATGCTAGGGAAGTTGAATGATCCAAATTAAACCAAGTCTGGATGGTACAGGATACGGATACCACACATTCTGAATCATTCTGGTTAGTGATGGTACATGATCTGAAACTAACTGAGTATGGACGCTAACGAATCAAATTGAGTCTAGATCCTGCAGGATCCCAAAAATACCTATTCTGAATTCCACTGGTTAGGGAATCTAAAGGATCCGATTTTAACTGAGTCTGGATGAAACAGAATCTGGATACCCCCCATTGTGAGTCCTTCTAATTAGTGATGTTATAGGATATGAATTCAACCAAGTATCGATGCTATCTAAATATAGCCCACTCTGGATGCTATACGATTCGTAAGAAAACCATTTTGAATATCGCATGTTAGAGAAGCTAAATGATCCAAATTAAACCTAGTTTGGATGGTATAAGATACAGAAGCACCCGTTCTGAATCATTCTATTAAATTCAGATCCTTTATATTCCCTAACCAGCAGAATTCAAAATAGGTTTTCTTAGGATCCTATAGAATCTAGAATCAATTTGATTCGTTAACATCCATACTCAGTTAGTTTTGGATCGTGTACCATCATTAACTAGAATGATTCATAACAGGTGGTATCCGAATCAGAAGGACTCACAGTGGGTGGTATCGGAATTCTGTTACATCTAGAGTCGGTTGAATTTGGATCCCTTAGATTCCCTAACCCGTAGAATTTAGATGCTATAAGATCCGAATTCAACCGAGTATTGATGCTCTCTGAATGTAGCCGTATGCTATACAATTCGTAAAACAACCATTCTGAATCTCAAGGTGAAGAGCAAGGGAAATGTACCAGATGCAGTCAGGGCATGTGACTCGTGATTGCTATGCTTAAAGCACATCGTATGGAGTCAAGCTTGAGGGATGCTTCGAATGGGGAGAGCAAGGACAGTTCATGCGAAACTGTCCTATGTTCAAAGGATAAAATGCGAGAGGTAGAGCATTTGAGCTGAATGCTGGAAAAGCTCATGATGATCCTGCAGTTGTTACCGGTACGTTCTTAATCATTACCATTCTGCGTTCTTACTTTTTGATACTAGAGCTGACTTGAGTTTTGTTTCGGAAACCTTTTTGTGTTCTCAAGCAAGTAAGCTAGATAAAAAGTACTTGATAGAATTAGCAAATAGTAAATTGATAGAAACCAGTGAAGTAATTCGTGGTTGTAGTATTCTGTTATGCGATCATAGTTTTAGTATCGATTTGTTACAAGTGGACCTTGGTAGTTTCGATGTAGTTATTGGGATGGATTGGCTATCCAAGAATAAAGCTGAGATTATTTGTTCTCAGAAATTAGTGCAGACACCCTGTCCTTGCGGTGAAGCAATAGTGATTCACGGAGATTAACAAGTCGAAAGTTGAGAATCGCTAGTGTTATGAAGATGCACAAGATGTTGAGGGTTATCCTGCATTCTTGGTCGACGTGGTTGATACGAAGATCGAAGGAAGGAAGATCTGTAGTTCGTGAGTATCCATAAGTTTTCCCTGAAGACTTACCTGGATTACCCCCTGTGAGACTGATCGAGTTTAGAATTGATCTTGTTCCTAGTGTAACACCTATTGCAAAATCCCCTTATAGATTAGCACCTTCGGAATTCAAAGAACTGTCGAATCAGCTTCGAGAGCTACTAGACAAAGGTTTCACTCGACCAATATTTTCACCATGGGGAGCACCTGCTTTGTTTGTGAAGAAGGATGGTCCCTTTAAGGTGTGTATAGATTATCGGGAGTTGAACAAACTATCAAGAATCGGTACCCTTTACTGAGAATCGATGATTTGTTTGATTAATTGCAAGGATCCAACTACTACTTTTAATCGATGAAGATGTTTCAAAGACTACTTTTAGAACACATTATGGCCATTATGAGTTTGTAGTCATGCCTTTTGCCTTAATTAATGCGCCTGTAGTGTTCATGGATCTCATGAATAGGGTATGCAAACCCTACTTGGATAACTTCGTGATAGTATTCATTGATGACATACTTATCTATTCACGAACCAAAGAAGATAATGAGCAACATCTGAAGATGATTTTGGAGTTACTAAAGAATGAGAAGTTGTATGCCAAGTTCTCTAAGTGTGAATTCTGGATTCGAGAAGTTCATTTTCTCGGACATGTCATAAATGAGAAAGGTATACATGTGGATCCATCGTAGATTGAAGCGATTAAGAATTGGGATGTAACATCCGTCAAAAACGGATTTACCAAACCCGCTCCGTTTAGCAACCGAACAGTCAGTCAAAATTTTCGTTGCGAATTAAATGCCCAAAATATTTTTAAACGATCCGTAATCAATTATTATACGGGGGTATATATTTAGTTTTTGAAAAACTATTGAAAATTGAAAAATAAAAATGAATTGTTACAGCCGGGTTTCGAACCCGGGTCTGTACCGAGTCACCTAGTGACTTAACATCTCACACACAAACCACTGCGCCAACTGATTTGTTTGATAAATAATGAAATAATTTAGTTCATAAAGTGACTTTACAAATTCAAAAATCGGCGCCCAACGATTCAGTCGTCGGAATCCCGGAATATCCGCGAGCCTTAACTACGATTTACGTTATAACGTAAACCTTTAATCAGATGTCGGTTATAACCGATGTTTGAAGTCCGCGACACTTTTCAAAACCGCCGGAAAACTTAAATTGATGAATACAGTTCAAAATCAGACCAAATACATTTCGATTATTCCCTATAAATTCAACCACAATCGTCTGCAAACTTTTTCGCTAAAAATCACATCTTTTCACGGCGTAATTTCTCTCGCCGGAATAAGCCTGTTCGTCGCCGGAAAACCGGTTTCCCCATTGCCGAGCTTTTCTGAACCTCTGAAGCTTATACCGGTGATACCCTTACCTTTTCCAAACTTTTCGGAGACTAGCTGGTACAAGGAACACGTCGCCGGAGTTGAATTCAGTCGCCGGAGTTTCTGCCGGAAAACAGAGAGTTCAGTCGGTATATTCTCCGCTCAGTTTCTTTTCCTTTTCACTTCTATCTCACCAGTAATTAACCTAAAACACTATTGAAACTTGAATAAAAACTCGAACCAGTCAGACCCGATTTCTGGTTCAACTTTGTCGAAGAAGACGACGCACTTCCATATCATATAAGTATATTATAAATCATGATTTTAATCGGGTTAGACACACAGTCCAGCGGTGGACTGTGTGCACATAAGACGTTAATTATGCAAAGGTCTCGAGTTCGATTCCCGTCTCACACGCTGCCTTAATAAAATCTATTTTTTTTAATACTGAACCGGAGTCGCCTTAGTTATATGTTAAGTATATTAATAACCGGAATAATAACCAAGTTATACACACAGTCCAGCGGTGGACTGTGTGTTTGTTTATATCACAGGTCACGAGTTCGAGTCCGGTCCTCAGCACCGACTCGGACAATTATCTTTTCTTTTAAATAAGGCAGAAAAGGAAATATCTATTTTGTATTTAAGTATAATAAAAACCGAATATTATAACATGTTGAACACACAGTCCAGCGGTGGACTGTGTGTTAGATTAACCCACAGGTCCCGGGTTCGAGACCTGTGGTGTGCATGACCGTTTCGCCTTAAACTGTTTTTAAAATAAATGATTTTCTATTAATTCTAATTAATGTATATATGAAATTAAAATCGGATATATAACGGGTTAGACACGTAGCTCAGTTGGTAGAGCTGCGTGCACGTGTACGGGAGGTCTCGGGTTCGAGCCTCACCGAGCGCACAACAATATTCCGCAAACCGGTCAACGACCAGTCAAAGTCAACTGGTCAAGGTCAACTGTAGCAGAAAAAAATAAATATTTTTATTATTTTTATTTAATTATTTTAATTAAAAATCAATTATAAATACTTAAAAATAACATTTTTTAAGATTAGAAAATAGCTTCAAACTCACAAAAATACACCCAACAATCCTACTAAAATAGTTTAATAAAATCCGTTTACTCACCAAACCATAATGCGATTTATCTAGGTTAAATCTCACTCGTGGTTAAAACCACTTCGCGTGCATTCATCATCATCAACCGAACGCACCCACTGTGAGTGAATCTTACAATTCCCCTTTTAAATTACACGTTTTGGGGTGTGTCATGTGTTATGAATTAATTAATTTATTTATTTAAACTTGTGCCATACCACATCATGACTTAATCTTAGATTGATTTATTGTTGTGATTTATTTATATTCCGTTTGTCAAATTACATGAAACTCATACAGTAAGCCCATCAGTTCCTCGTGGGAAACGAGTAGAACATCGCGTGCTTCAATTCAAATTCATTATTGTTCATGTGTGTTTTCATTGAGTTTATATTGTTTGTAGTTGTGTTATTCATATTATCATGTTTATGCAATTCATTCATCAGGCCCCTCAGTTCCTCGTGAGAGACGAGTTGAGCATCGCGTGCCTTTAGTTGTTTCCATTATTATTCATGAGTGTTTCATTTAACATCTTATGATTGTTGATCGAGTTATATCTAATTTTACTCATGTTTGGTTGTGCACATATTTCATAATCAATTTAAATAAATTGCTCAAATGTTTTCCATAGGATTCACTCGCCAACATTATGTTGATCCAAAAACCTTTTTACATATGATACAGGTGAACAGGTTGAAGCAAGGATAGCATAGGATATGCCTTAGAAGAGAACAAAGGAGTTAGATTGTTAGTTAGATCATGTTGTAGTAATCATTGTAAACTTTCATTTAATTTGTATTAATGAATATGAAACATTTAATAAATGTCATGAGCTTTGATGATAACCCAATCATGCCCCGATCACCTTATCCGCTGCGGGTCGGGGTGTGACAGATTGGTATCAGAGCCATGACTATAGGGATATAGGATAGGTTATTAGACCCTTAGAGCCTATACTATAGTCTGCCTAAATTTTAAATTGATTAGGTGGTTACATACAAACTTGTGATATTTATTTGTTTCATATTTGTTTACATTTCAGTCAAACATACATGCTCATATACATGTTCATTATACATATATACATATTCATTATACATATATCGATGTTCATGTATTCAATTTATTTTCATATTCTCATTATCCAAAGATTTTATGCAATTTTCAATTCTCATCAAAGTAAGTTCTGCGACGGGCATGTAGTAACTGGAAGGGTACAAGTACCGGTAGTCGGAACGTCCTGTCTAGGCTGGCATTCGTATAAATCCAATATAACGGACCAGTTTGCCTACCTGGGGACCAACGATGAGAGTACGAAGGACCTATTAGGCCAAAGCATGCCACACCAAACGTCGTTCGAACTACCCTACTTTGAGGTGTCACCGTGTCTACACCTGGACACATTCCGAACATCACACGTTGTATACATATTTCTCGATTTTCACCGGGTTTTGTGTACGCAACCAGGCAGAAACCGTGCGAACCATATGAAAAACCGGTAATTCATGGGGGCCCACATGATTACATAAGGTAAAGTATGGCGGCATGACGGGCCTAACAGCGAGCAAAGCCAAAGACATCCTATGGATGTAGTATTTTTGTATAATTATTTTATGAATGTTCATTCTTGAATGCGACCCACGATCTCAAAAGCATCCAACTCATACTCTTGTCATGTATTCATTGTAGATGTCTTCTAACCTCGCCCGTAGGAAGATGAGAGCAGGAAAAGCCCGCGAACGCATGGCTACCTTAATCGCTCAACAAATGGCTGCTGTAATACCCAACATTGTAATCCAAGTTCATCAAGCACTTACCAATAATCCTGTCAACCAAGCAAACCAAAACATTTTCAACTCTTCCCCAAACACCACTAAATGCACCTACAAGCATTTCAAATCATGCGACCCTCCGAAATATAAAGGAACTGAAGGTGTCACCGCACTCCTCCATTGGTTTGAAGAAATGGAGAATACTTTTCTAAATTGCGATTGCCCTGATGATCGCAAAGTGCGTTATGCTACCGGTCGACTATATGGGATAGCACTTACTTGGTGGAATACAGAGAAGGCCAAACGAGGTGTTGAAGATGCTATGTCCTTAACTTGGAACGAATTGAAGGAAATCATGACCAGACGATTTTGCCCAAGGAGCGAAATCAAGAAGCTAGAAGATGAATTTTACTCATTGAGGCAAGTGGAAGGAGACCACACCACCTACAACAAAAGGTTCCTCGAATTACATCAAATGGTTCCCAACATGTTTACTCCCCTCTACCGTTTGATCGAGCACTACATTCGTGGTCTTCCGTCAAAGATTCAAGACCCTGTGATAAGTACCAAGCCTGCAACTTTGGAAGCAGCAATGGAGCTAGCAACAGAGCTCACCGAGAACCGAATCCGAAACAAAGACTTCAAGGAGGAGAAGAAGAAGGATAAAGAATCGACTGAAACCTCCGACTCCACTCAAACTGAATCCCCTTCTCAACCCGAATCCCCTTCTCAACCCGAATCCCCTTCTCAACCCGAATCCCCTTCTCAACCCAAACCTAAGAGAAGAAGAGTCGGGCGACTTTTCGCTGCTACCCAACGAAATCAACCCGTTTTTCACGCTATACCCATCCGAGCTGTCCCAATCACCCAAGTGGCACCCAACTCAGCTTACCCAAATAAGAAACCATATCTTGGACCTCACCCTCAATGCAACCACTGTTTTTATCATCATCCCCTTACTTTACCTTGCCGGCTATGTACAACTTGTGGACGTTATGGTCATTTGAGCAATGTTTGTCGCACCTTTCAAGACCAAACCTTTTCCCCTACTCAAAACATGGCCCAAACTTATCACCAACCTCAATACCCCATGTTCCCATATGCTCGAGCTTGCTTCAATTGTGGCGACCCTACCCACCTTAGAAACACATGCCCTCAATTGGTTAACATTATCAACACTCAAGCCCAATCAAACCCAGTTAACCAAGTAAACCAAGAAAACCCAACCACTATGCCGCCAGCAAGAGGAAGAGTCTTCAATATCAACGCCAACCCTGTCGAAGATAATGACGGCCCAAACGAAGATACTCAGCTAGTCCTGTTCGCCGAAGATCCAGATTCAACTCCTATTGTTTAGTCTTTCTTTATCACATGTGTAGACTGTAGAGAAATTATTGGATATTATATATTATATATTGTTTTCGGTATATGCTTTTGCCGAGGCCGTGGCTCCCCATCCATCGAGGTTGAGTTGGATCCCCATTTTATTATGTGGTTGATCTTGGCGTGCCCGCACGATCGGCTCCGTTTGTTGAGCCTTGATCGGTTACGTAATATTACATTTCAATACATGCAATATGCTCGGCTCCGTTTGATTGAGCCTTGAGTACACAGATTTATTTACATTTCCAGTTCATGCAATATGCTCGGCTCCGTTTGATTGAGCCTTGAGTACACAGATTTATTTACATTTCCAGTTCATGCAATATGCTCGGCTCCGTTTGATTGAGCCTTGAGTACACAGATTTATTCACATTTCAAGTCCATGCAATACGCTCGGCTCCGTTTGATTGAGCCTTGAGTGCACAGTTCAATTTACATTTCAAGTTCATGCAATACGTTCGGCTCCGTTTGATTGAGCCTTGAGCGCACATACAATTTCATTATCAGTATCTTGTGGTTGTGGTGTTTGTAGTAGAGTCGCATCGAACTAACCATAACTTTCGGATAAAGTCAACGAAAATTTGACAAGGATATGGTGGATACGCCGATGGTACTTCCTATATATAAGTATTCTTGTCAAATGATCGGAGGCATTATCAGGTGGTTATGAGAGGTTCCATGCATAGGCTGTTTGTGTGGTTAAGTTATTCATATTCAGTACATGCAATATGTTCGGCTCCGTTTGATTGAGCCTTGAGCACACACAATTTCAATTTCAGTACATTCAATATGTTCGGCTCCGTTTGATTGAGCCTTGAGCACACAATTTCAATTTCAGTACATTCAATACGTTCGGCTCCGTTTGATTGAGCCTTGAGCGCACATCCATTTTATTTTTCAGTACATGCAATACGATCGGCTCCGTTCGATTGAGCCTTGATCGCACAGATATATTTCATTTCAGTATTTTATGTTTGTTGTATTGATTGTAGAGTTATAGGACTAATCATAATTCACTGATAAAACTAATGAAAATTTGGCAAGAATATGGTGGATACGCCGCTGGTACTTCCTATATATAAGTATTCTTGTCAAAGGATCAGAGGCATTATCGGACGGTTATGAGAAGTTCTATGTAGGATTTATTAGTTTCTGGGTAACCAATCATAACTAGTGGATAAAACTAATGAAAATTTGGCAAGAATATGGTGGATACGCCGCTGGTACTTCCTATATATAAGTATTCTTGCCAAAGGATCAGAGGTATTATCAGGCGGTTATGAGGAGTTCCATGTAGGATTTAGTATTGCCTTGGTTGGAATTTGTGTTACATTTATATCATCATGTTATTTAAAGAGATTGGATTGTGTTCCATTTCTACATAAATTAACCTCTCCATCATAACAAACGAGAGAGGAACTTCCATCATTCAAACATATATGGATTCAAATACTTGCTGTTGTGTTTATTCATGTTCAAATATTTGCTGATGTGTTCATTCATGTTCGAATATTTGCTGTTATGTTTATTCATGTTCAAATATTTGCTGATGTGTTCATTCATGTTTGGATATCAGCTGTTGTGTTTTTATTTATGTTCCATGTAGATTGTAGTGTTAGAAGTTTTGCCTTAGGATATAACCATATTTTTCCCAAACGTATCTAAACTCTTATGCATGATATCATTATTTAGAGAATCCTTCCTGTTTATCAATATTCATACAGTAGGCAACAAAAAGCGATTCCTGAATAGGGTACTTAACCTTTACAAGGAACGTTACCGCCTCGAACAAAAACTTAAACCCTCATTTTTGCTAAGCATACAACTGTCAAACAAAACATCATCATTCTTATAGTCAAAATATATCATTATTTAAATTTCGGGACGAAATTTCTAAAAAGCAGGGGATACTGTAACATCCGTCAAAAACGGATTTACCAAACCCGCTCCGTTTAGCAACCGAACAGTCAGTCAAAATTTTCGTTGCGAATTAAATGCCCAAAATATTTTTAAACGATCCGTAATCAATTATTATATGGGGGTATATATTTAGTTTTTGAAAAACTATTGAAAATTGAAAAATAAAAATGAATTGTTACAGCCGGGTTTCGAACCCGGGTCTGTACCGAGTCACCTAGTGACTTAACATCTCACACACAAACCACTGCGCCAACTGATTTGTTTGATAAATAATGAAATAATTTAGTTCATAAAGTGACTTTACAAATTCAAAAATCGGCGCCCAACGATTCAGTCGTCGGAATCCCGGAATATCCGCGAGCCTTAACTACGATTTACGTTATAACGTAAACCTTTAATCAGATGTCGGTTATAACCGATGTTTGAAGTCCGCGACACTTTTCAAAACCGCCGGAAAACTTAAATTGATGAATACAGTTCAAAATCAGACCAAATACATTTCGATTATTCCCTATAAATTCAACCACAATCGTCTGCAAACTTTTTCGCTAAAAATCACATCTTTTCACGGCGTAATTTCTCTCGCCGGAATAAGCCTGTTCGTCGCCGGAAAACCGGTTTCCCCATTGCCGAGCTTTTCTGAACCTCTGAAGCTTATACCGGTGATACCCTTACCTTTTCCAAACTTTTCGGAGACTAGCTGGTACAAGGAACACGTCGCCGGAGTTGAATTCAGTCGCCGGAGTTTCTGCCGGAAAACAGAGAGTTCAGTCGGTATATTCTCCGCTCAGTTTCTTTTCCTTTTCACTTCTATCTCACCAGTAATTAACCTAAAACACTATTGAAACTTGAATAAAAACTCGAACCAGTCAGACCCGATTTCTGGTTCAACTTTGTCGAAGAAGACGACGCACTTCCATATCATATAAGTATATTATAAATCATGATTTTAATCGGGTTAGACACACAGTCCAGCGGTGGACTGTGTGCACATAAGACGTTAATTATGCAAAGGTCTCGAGTTCGATTCCCGTCTCACACGCTGCCTTAATAAAATCTATTTTTTTTAATACTGAACCGGAGTCGCCTTAGTTATATGTTAAGTATATTAATAACCGGAATAATAACCAAGTTATACACACAGTCCAGCGGTGGACTGTGTGTTTGTTTATATCACAGGTCACGAGTTCGAGTCCGGTCCTCAGCACCGACTCGGACAATTATCTTTTCTTTTAAATAAGGCAGAAAAGGAAATATCTATTTTGTATTTAAGTATAATAAAAACCGAATATTATAACATGTTGAACACACAGTCCAGCGGTGGACTGTGTGTTAGATTAACCCACAGGTCCCGGGTTCGAGACCTGTGGTGTGCATGACCGTTTCGCCTTAAACTGTTTTTAAAATAAATGATTTTCTATTAATTCTAATTAATGTATATATGAAATTAAAATCGGATATATAACGGGTTAGACACGTAGCTCAGTTGGTAGAGCTGCGTGCACGTGTACGGGAGGTCTCGGGTTCGAGCCTCACCGAGCGCACAACAATATTCCGCAAACCGGTCAACGACCAGTCAAAGTCAACTGGTCAAGGTCAACTGTAGCAGAAAAAAATAAATATTTTTATTATTTTTATTTAATTATTTTAATTAAAAATCAATTATAAATACTTAAAAATAACATTTTTTAAGATTAGAAAATAGCTTCAAACTCACAAAAATACACCCAACAATCCTACTAAAATAGTTTAATAAAATCCGTTTACTCACCAAACCATAATGCGATTTATCTAGGTTAAATCTCACTCGTGGTTAAAACCACTTCGCGTGCATTCATCATCATCAACCGAACGCACCCACTGTGAGTGAATCTTACAATTCCCCTTTTAAATTACACGTTTTGGGGTGTGTCATGTGTTATGAATTAATTAATTTATTTATTTAAACTTGTGCCATACCACATCATGACTTAATCTTAGATTGATTTATTGTTGTGATTTATTTATATTCCGTTTGTCAAATTACATGAAACTCATACAGTAAGCCCATCAGTTCCTCGTGGGAAACGAGTAGAACATCGCGTGCTTCAATTCAAATTCATTATTGTTCATGTGTGTTTTCATTGAGTTTATATTGTTTGTAGTTGTGTTATTCATATTATCATGTTTATGCAATTCATTCATCAGGCCCCTCAGTTCCTCGTGAGAGACGAGTTGAGCATCGCGTGCCTTTAGTTGTTTCCATTATTATTCATGAGTGTTTCATTTAACATCTTATGATTGTTGATCGAGTTATATCTAATTTTACTCATGTTTGGTTGTGCACATATTTCATAATCAATTTAAATAAATTGCTCAAATGTTTTCCATAGGATTCACTCGCCAACATTATGTTGATCCAAAAACCTTTTTACATATGATACAGGTGAACAGGTTGAAGCAAGGATAGCATAGGATATGCCTTAGAAGAGAACAAAGGAGTTAGATTGTTAGTTAGATCATGTTGTAGTAATCATTGTAAACTTTCATTTAATTTGTATTAATGAATATGAAACATTTAATAAATGTCATGAGCTTTGATGATAACCCAATCATGCCCGATCACCTTATCCGCTGCGGGTCGGGGTGTGACATGGGAAGCACTAACGACTCCCTTGGAGGTGCGATAATTCTTAGGACTTGCTGGGTATTATCAGAGATTCATAGAGAATTTCTCCATAATAGCATAGCCATTGACGCTATTGACACAGAAGGATAAGAAGTTTGATTAGACAGAGAGGCTAGAGAAAGCTTTTCGGTTGTTGAAGGGGAAGTTGTGTAGTGCACCTGTTCTTTCCCTGCCTGAGGGAAATGACGGTTTTGTTGTATACTGCGATGCATCACGTTTGGGCCTTGGATGCGTGCTTATGCAAAAGGACAAAGCGATAGCCTATGCGTCAAGACAACTTAAAGTGCATGAGAAGAACTACACAACTCATGATTTGGATTTAGGAGCTGTTGTGTTTGCCTTCAAGATTTGGAGACATTATCTATATAGCACAAGTGTACAATTTACATTGACCATAAGAGGCTCCAGCATATCTTTGATCAAAAGGAACTCAGCATGAGACAACGGCGTTAGGTAGAGTTACTCAATGATTACGAGTGTGATATTCGCTATGACCCAGGTAAAGCAAACGTTGTTGTTGATGTGCTTAGTAGGAAGGAGCGGGAAAAGCATCTTCGTGATCGTGCTTTGGGTTTAACCATACAGACGAGTTTGACTGTTCAGATTCGCAACGCACAGCGAGAAGCTTTAAGGGATGAGAATTTGAGAAGAGAAGGTTTAAGAGGTTTGGGGTGTGAACCGATACCATAAGCGGACAAGTGATGTACTTCATGAACCGGACTTCGTTTCTGCTTAGGGGTAACCTACGTGAACTGGTTATGGACAAAGCTCATAAATCCAGATATTCTATGCACCGAGGTTCTACCAAAATGTATTAGGACATTAAGTAATTGTATTGGTGGCCTAATATGAAGAAAGATACGATGTATGTGAGTCAATGTCTGACATGCTCGAAGGTTAAGGCTGAACATCAGAAGCCGTTTGGGCTTCTATAGCAACTAGAGTCCTAAATGGAAATGGGAGCATCTTACTTTGGATTTTATCACCAAATTACCTCGTACGTCACGTGGACATGAAACCATATGGGTAAATGTGGATCGATTGATGAAGTCTGCTCATTTCTTAGGCATTAAGGAAACAGACAAAATAGAGAAGATATCGTAGTTGTACCTTAATGAGATTGTATCCCATCATGGAGTACATGTGTCAATTATCTCTAACAGAGATGGACGATTCGACTCCAGATTTTGGCGATATCTTCAAGAGTCACTTGGTTCTCAGTTGGACATGAGTAATGCGTATCATCCTCAAGCGGATGGTTAGAGTGAGATAACCATTCAAACATTAGAGGATATGTTTTCGAGTGTGTGCGATAGACTTCTGTGGAAGTTTGGATACTCATCTACCATTAGCTGAGTTTTCCTACAACAACAGTTATCACGCGAGTATCAAAGCCGCTCTGTTTGAAGCTTTATACTGAAGAAAGTGTCGATCACCCCTTTGTTGGGCTGAAGTTGGCGAAAGGCAACTAATCGGACCCGAGCTTATCCAGGAAACCATTGATAAGGTTGCCCAGATTAAGGGAAGGTTGAAAGTCGCCCCGCCGATCGACAAAAGAGTTATGTAGACAATCTAAGGAAACCATTGTCGTTTCAGGTTGGCGATCTTGTTCTGCTCTACTGAAGGTGTCACCTTGGAAGGGTGTTGTTAGGTTTGGGAAAGGGGGAAAGCTGAGCCCGCGTAATATAGGTCCTTTTTAGATCCTATCTCGAGTTGGATCAATTGCATATAGGCTTAGGCTACCACAGAATTGAGTAGAATACATGACGTGTTTCATGTGTCCAACCTGAAAAAGTGCCTCTCAAGGGAGAGACTAATCATACCCACTGATGAGGTTCAAGTAGATGATAAACTGAGATTTAACGAAGAATCGGTTGAAGTTTTGGATTGGAAGATTCAGAAGCTTAGGAGGAGTCCGATAAGTTAGTGAAGGTCCGATGGAATTCCAAACGTGGACCTAAGTTCACATGGGAACGACAGGACAAGATGCAACATAAATATACCCATCTCTTCCCGTCTAGTGCGAAATCGAGACCTTTAGTGTAAAAATTTCGGGGACGAAATTTCCTAAACAAGGGGAGACTGTGACATCCGGCTATTTTAATTCTGTACCGTACAAGCATGACACGTGTTATGAATAAATAATGATAATATTTTATTAAGTTTGGTGTTAACATATGGTATTTGATGTGTTGGTAAATCCAAACTTTGTTAGAAATTATGTTGGCAATAATAAGATAAAAGCTTACGACGTAACGAACACAATGCGAAACTTAACGTCAGTGACTACCTGATTAATGTTAAAATCCTAATAATATTTTGTTATTAATAAAATTATATTTTTAATCATATCTGTGTGGAAAAATATATTAAAACGCTTAAAATCTCTATTTGGTAAGTTTAAACGCATACTTCGCAATACCGCGCGTATATTACAAAATATAAACAACGCAGCCAGTTTAGGCAAATAAAATATTGTTCAACAATATTAAAGCGAGTTTACGATATAATAATTTGAGACGCCTTTAAACAGGATTAAAAGGCGAGATAAAATACATGGTAGCTAGTTAAATACCTGTCTTTGCCTAATATATATATACACACATATATATATACACATACATACATCACCATTTCAAAATTCTGAACCTTGTTCTTGAAGTTCAAAATCATTCCAAGTGACTTCCAAGTTGGTGTGAAGATCTAAAGGAGTTTACAAGGTGATTCCAAGGAGGTGCAAGCTCCATATCATCAAAAATCTCATCAAAACCCACCAAAAATATCTTGAAGATATATGTTTACTTTTAAAACCATTGTTGGTGCATATTTGTGACAACATCTTAGATTTGGTCTTTGGATATCTTGTAATTAGTAAAATGATAAACGGTTAGCGGGTTTAGTTTCATAATAGTTAATTAGAAGTAATTTGGCTGAATTAGACACAATATAGCTTAGGGAAGGCGAATTGGGCTTTAGACCCAATAGCAGTCCATATGTTGAAACCCTAGCCCAGTTGCATAACCTTTCTCTATATATAGGGAGGTTTGCATTAGGGTTTAGGTTGTTAGTTTTGTTGATCGTGTTGCTGGTTTAGTTGCTCATTCAATTGCTGAAAGAATTACTTGAGAGAGAGAGAGAGAGTCTTGAATTGATTGTAAACCGTTGTGTTAGAAAATCAATAGAAGACAGTTTGAAGGTGATTGTGTTCTTGTTCGTGTTCTTGTTTCTGTGAAATCTGATCTTGGGGATTCTGCACACTAGATTAGATAGACGATTCTGTGACGATCCATAAGGATTAGGGGACCTACAATTGGTATCAGAGCTTCCGGCTCTTGATTTTGCTCGGTTTAGAATCATAACAGCAGAAAAGGTTGGGTTTTTAGACGTTTTGGAGGCTGTTTTGAAGTTGTGATGGCTGTTCTCGGGTTTCGGCGGCTGTTCTAGGGTTTTTGCAGCGATTTCGGACTAACAGCAAGGGATTTCGGATAGAAGTCTTGCATCTCGGATCAAAAGTGTAGCATTTCAGATTGAAGACTTGAATTTCGGATCAGAAAAGTACAATTTGGATCATCATGGTTGCATTTCGGATTAGAAAATCCTATCTCGGATTCCATCTCGGATTGAATTTCGGATCAGCAGTATTCCGGGTTCCATTTCGAATCAGAATAGTCTATTCCGGATTCCATTTTGGATCAGAATAGTCTATTCCGAGTTCCATTTCGGATCAGAACAATACATTCCGGATTCCATCTCGGGTTAGCAATTCGGATTACTGTTCTGGATTTCCATCTCGGATTGGCTATCCGAGTTCCATACAAAAAGGTGAAAAGTTAATCAGCTGACGTAACCGGAGTTAAACGTTTTCGGACATAGAATTTGATCCATAGACAATCCTGACAAACCGGTTCCACAGTTAGACTCGTGTGATTTTTAGGACAAAAAAAGGCACGAAAATTCCAAAAATCATAATCGGACAATATATCATTAGATTCGTATCGTCGAGACGAGTCTAACAGTATAATTTGGTAACCACCCATTTCGAACAAATTTTTAACGTTTTTAACGAGCCGGTTCGGTAAAAATGTCGAATATGTCTAACCTAAATGAACTGTTAAGAATGGAGCACGAGGCTGGAACGACTAATAAACCTCCAAAAATGCTGAAAGTAGAAAATTATCTTACATGGAAGGACAGGTTTCAGTCGTTCATTGAATATCTAGACACACGGATGTGGATCTGTATTCAAGATGGGTATGCTAACCCCACTCATGACTTTGAGGGCAGACAACGTGTCACTGCTTATGTGCATATGTCTGAAGCTGAAAAAGGATGTACGAGTCTGAGAAAAAAGCCTTAGCTGCTATAAATATGTCGTTACCTGATGGCATCAAACATACATTCAAGCGTTATACAACGTCGAAGGAAATGTGGGATGCCCTAGAGAAGAGATATGAGGGCAATACTGATGTGAAGAAGAACAAGGTTGATCTGCTGAAGAAACAATTTGCTGTGTTTAAAGGCATGAAAAGTTAGTCCCTTGAAGATATTATCCCGAGATACCGAGATACTATCATCTGATGACAGAAATGGACAATTATGACCTAGAGGGATGCACGGATGTGGAGATAAACGACAAGTTGCTGGATGCTTTAGCTGCAAAGTGGGATACTTATACTTTGATGATAAAGGGTGAAGCTGACTACGAAACTAAAGACGTGGAAGAGGTTGTTGTGAAACTGAGAGCTAGTGAGCTCAATATGAAGAAGAAGGAGACTGGATATGACCAGGTTCAAGATCCAGGGACTTATAAAGGGCTTACACCTTCATTTTCCAACAATGCTTCAAGTGATAATGCAACTGCGTTTCTCTCATGTGAAAATGAGCAAATCGTGACAAATGCTGAGGGTAAAGTATGTTTTATTGCTGCTTCAGGAGGCTCGTCAGGGGCAAAAAGACAACAATCAAGTAATAGTAACAACAGTACTAGGTCTATGCCTCTAAGTGTCAAAAGTGCTGAAGATCACCTGGCATTGCTTGCTTCTTTCGTTGCTTCCTATGAGAACTACATTCAGGGAAAAATATCTGTTCCTGCTACCTTTGATGAAGATTATGATCAGATTGACCCTGATGATCTAGAGGAGATGGATTTACAATGGCAGATGGCCATAATCTCTAGAAGAGTAAAGAGGTTCATGAACAGAACGCGCAGAAAGTTTGTTGGAAAGAACGTAGGTTTTGACAAGTCTAAAGTGAAGTGTAACAATTGTCAAAATTATGGACATTTTGCTAGAGAATATCAAAGACCTAAGTCTGAATCTCGTTCTAGTTCATCCTTTCGTAATTCTCCTGGTCATGGTTCAAGCAACAGGAATGCGTCAACCAACACTGGATCAAAGGCCCTGATCTCTACTGCTAGAGAGGGTTCTTATGATTGGAGTGTTCATCTGGAGGGTGATAACAATGCCTTACAGGCGTTCATGGCTGAGATAGCCCAAGTTGCTGATGAAGAAGTGAAAGCTGATGCTGAGGCAGAGCAAGAGAAGGTAGCTAAAAAAGCTGATGGCAAACAGAATGTTGTAGAGAAGAAGATGGGTGGTAATTTTGCTGCTTTCATGGCTGATCTAAGCAAATCAACAGGAGAGGTACATTCTAACTCTGGTAGTTCTGTTTGTTTAAAATGTCGTGAACTGCAAAGTGAAGTTGACACGTTCACAAAACAAAACCAAAGTCTGGTAAATGAGCTCTCAAACCTAAAAGAATCCACCTTTTTCGTAAAAAGAAATGAGTCATTATATTTGAAGAAAATTAAAGGTTACGAAGAAGAAATCACTATTCTAACCTGTAAGCTAAATGAAAAGCTTCAAATTATTGACTTAGCTCATGATACGATGAGTGAGAAAACAAAAGAAATTTCTGAAAAATGCAAGGAGTTGTCTGGAGCACAACTTAAAATTTGTGAACTTGAAAAGAAATTAAATCAATTCAGAGATTCATCTTTGTTACAAAACACATGATGAATGACCTGAAGAAGAGTAATGACAAGACATTTGTGGGATTCAAAGGTTTAAATGAAGTTCTACCACCTCTTGGTCATGACTATTCTTTCTTTCCAGATGAAGAAGAGCTTACAGACTTTGGGTCAACTACACCTGGTAGTTCCATATCAGAGGATGTTGATGTGACTGAGAATGCAAAGAAGGATAATAACAGAGACACCGTTTTGAAAACAAAGAATACACACCCTAAGAATCAAAAACAATTTTTTGTTAAAAAGGTTGATTTTGTTAAGGTAGTGATATGAAAGAAGAGGTCACTGTTATTACAAAAGAGTCAAATGTGCAGTTTGCTAAAAACAAAAACAAAGAAAAATCAAAAGTTAAGCAAACTAAACAAGATACTTCGAAGGCATCGTCATCATCATCATCATCATCATCATCATCATCCTCATCGCCTGATGAATCTAAGCAAGAGGCTTCAATTAAGAAGTCTTCGGCTAGAAAATGATGCTTCAAATGTCACGAAAAAGGACATGTAGCTAGCTGCTGTCCTAACAAAAAGAGTGAAGCACATGTGAATGAAAGATAGAGAGACAAATCACTAGCAAAAAGTGGTGATGGTGAGAAGAAGGTTAACTCACCAAATATATCTGCTACCAGGCAACAGAGTGTTGCTGTTGGTGTAGATAATGCTGAAAAAGGAACTCACAAGTTCCTCGCTTTCAAAGAAATCAACAAAGATTTTCGTCTGCATCTACATCAGGCAGATATGAAAGACCTAGAAGTAGTTCACCAAGAATGAATAACTTTAATGGTCAATCAAATAATTTCAGAAGTCAAGGTCAATATCAAACTCGATACCAAAATGTTGGTAGTTGAAATTTTTATAACAATGGCTTTAGAAATTATTATCATCAAAATTCATGGAACCAAAATCATAATTTCCAAAGGCCGCAAAGTCCAAACATGTTTAGGAAACCTCAGGACCAGAGACCTAGTGGAAATCAAAAACCATTTTCATCAATAGGTCTAAGATCCAAAACTCCTATAAGGAGTGATGGATATTGGATGGATGTCCCTATGGTTGATGAATCTGGAAGACCCAAGACCATTAAGGCTTGGGTCCCCCAATCTAACTAATGTTGTTGGGTTGTGTAGGAGCTGCTAAGGAGGATTATCAACTTGTGGTATGTTGATAGTGGCTGCTCCAGGCACATGACAGAGGATGCGAGATTGTTAACTAAGTTTGAGAATATAGATGGTGGTTATGTGAATTTTGCAGGTGCTAAAGGAGGGCACATTACAGGTCGAGGAAAAATGACCAACGGGAAGATCACACTGGACAAAGTGAACTATGTTGAGCAGCTGAAAGCACAATCTGATGAGCGTGTCTCAAGTCTGTGACAAGGGTCACTCTGTCTACTTTACTAAGTCTAAAGCTTTGGTGTTGAAACCTGGTTTGGTGATACCGGATGATTGGATAGTGATGAGAGCGCCAAGGAGAAACGACACTTATGTCATGGACATGGGTGCTAAGGATTCTTCCACTATGGTGGCGTGTTTACTATCAAAAGCATCTGAGGCTGAGTCATTGTTGTGGCACAGACGAATGGCCCATATCCACTACCGAAAAATGAATTATATTATTAAAATGGATTAGTGGAAGGGGTGCCAGTGCAGAGGTTTCACGTGGAAGATAAATGTATTCCATGTCAAAAGGGAAAACAACATAAGAAACCTCACAAGTCTAAAATAGTAAATTCCATAGATGCCCCTTATGAATTACTTCATATGGATCTTTTCGGTCCGGTGAACTAAGGAGCATAGGTGGAAAGTACTATTGTTTAGTTGTCACAGATGATTACTAACGATATTCATGGGTTTTCTTTTTAGGTACCAAAGATGAGACAGCGGAGATGCTGATAGATCTTTTTACAAAATTGGAAAATGTCCATGTTGCACGAATCAAGAGGATAAGGAGTGATAATGGCACGGAGTTCAAGAATTAGATTCTGGATCTCTATTATCTTCGTAAAGGAATTGAACATCAATTTTTTGCTCCGTATACACCTCAATAGAATGGAGTCACTGAGAGGAAAAACAGGACATTGATTGAAGCCGCAAGGACTATGCTTTCTGATTCAAAGCTTCCAGTTCTTTTCTGGGTAGAAGCTGTGAACACAGCTTGTTATGTCCTGAACAAAGTTTTGATGGTTAAACGGTTTAACAAAACATGTCACTAACTATTGTTTAACAGAAAACCAAACTTAAAAGGCATTGAACCATTTGGATTACCCTGCACCATTGTGCGAAACAAAGATGAGCAAAAATTCGGTGAGGTAGCTGATGAGGGTTACTTTCTAGGCTGTATGCCTGGAACACCGAATAAAAGGGTTTTTAATCTAAAAACAGGTAAAATTGAGGTTGTGTTTAACATGGAAATCACTAGTTATTCACCTGAACAATCATCGAGTGGTCCTGCTATATTATATGATTATGACAGTGTTTTTAAATCATTTAATATTCCTGATTTTTCTAATGCAGATGAGTTTCAAGTGATCCAATATGTGATCAGTGAAGATGGAGAGTGTGACTTCATACCTAGATCGAGTATATCAATGTCAGATGCTCCAGAAACTTCTTCCAGTGCAGCTCAAGAGGACTCTAGTGATAGTGAGTCTGAACTTATTCAGGAGGAGGACTTTACTAATCCGTTTGCTAATTCTAACATTCAGGGGGAGGTTGGATCTAGTCTGGGAGATAATCTAGTTGTTGACACCATTGCCACCACACGTGTACACAGAGATCATCCAGTTGAAAACATCATAGGTGATGTGCGGCAGGTGTTCAGACAAGAAGAGGTGTGATGGAAGGTACCTATTTGTTTACTTCGATTCAGAAGACTGGGTTGATTCATAAGTGTTTGTATAGCTGCTTTATTGCCCAAGAGGAGCCGAAAAATGTTCACATAGCTCTAAAAGACAATTGTTGGGTTGAAGGTATGCAAGAGGAACTAGCTCAGTTCAAGAAGTTGAAAGTTTGGGAGCTAGTTGACTTTCCTGAAGGAGAGAAGAAAATAGGCACTAAGTGGGTGTTCAAGTGCAAGAAAGACGACCGAGGGATCGTGATAAGGAATAAGGCTTGGTTGGTGGTGAAAGGGTTCAATCAACAAGAGGGGATTGATTACAATGAGGTGTTCGCACCAGTAGCAAGGTTGAAAGCAACTCGTTTGTTCCTAGCTTTTGCTTCATTCAAGGGCTTCAAAGTTTACCAACTTGATGTGAAGAGTGCGTTTCTTTACGGGAAAGTCCAAGAAGTGGTGTATGTCTCACAACCAGATGGGTTTACGGATCCAGATTATCCAGATTGAGTCTGTCGACTTGATAAGGCATTGTATGGATTGCATCAGGCACCTAGGGCGTGGTATGAGACACTGTCAGCACATTTGTTGAAAATTGGTTTTGAAAGAGGTCAGATTGACAGTACACTTTTCATTAAAAGGAAGAAGGAAGACTTTCTGTTGGTATAGATATATGTAGATGACATCATTTTTGGGTCATCTGTTGAGAACATGTGTCATGATTTCGAGGAGGTAATGAAGAGCAAGTTTGAAATGAGTGTGATGGGTAAACTATCTTACTTTCTGGGTTTACAAGTTGAACAGAAGAAGGATGGGATGTTTATACATCAGACGAAGTATGTGTATGACAGTTTGTCTCATTTCAAAATGGAGGATTGCGCTACTTTCAATACACCTATCTGTGAGAATCACAATCTTCGTCCAGATCATGAGAGTGTGGAGGATATTGATCCTACTCAATACAGGGCTATGATTGGTTCTCTAATGTACTTGACTACTTCAAGACCCGATATCGTGTTCGCAGTGTGTCTTTGTGCCAGATATCAAGCGAATCCAAAAGAGTCCCACATGAAAGTGGTGAAGCGGATTCTTCGTTACATGAAGGGGAAACCTAAACTTTGGTTATGGTATCCAGCTGCTAGTGATTTGAAGTTTGTTGCTTTCACTGATTCGGACTTTGGAGGATGCAAATCAACAAGGAAGTCTACCACCGGTGGTTGTCAGTTCTTAGGAGGGAGGCTCGTGTCATGGCAATGCAAGAAGCAGTCTTGCATGTCTACCTCTATGTGTGAAGCTGGGTATATTGCTGCGGGTAGCTATTGCTCTCAGGTTCTCTGGATCCAACAGCCGATGCGCGATTATGGTTTGAATTTCACTCATACTCCTATTATGATAGAAATAATGCCACTATTTCAATCACCAACAATCCCGTAAAAAACACAGTCGCACAAAACATATTAACATTCGTCATCATTTTATACGGGATTGTGCTGAAAAGAAGTTAATTAAACTGCATCGAGTCGACACACTTGATAACCTGGCCAATCTTTACACAAAAGCGTTTGATAGGGCTCGTTTTGAACATTTAGTCAAACTCAACGGGATGAGGAATCCTGAATAACCATTTTTCCATAAAATATTTTGTAAATAATTTAATGTTTTTCAAAAAATCAAAAACATAAAAAGAAGAGAAAATCAAAAATGAGTTTTCACTGTGTGAAAAAGAAGAAATAATAGTACATCAGCAAGTTAGATTGTCACACTGAAATTAAAATTAAATTGCTTAAGTGTGATAGCAGCTTCATCATATGATGTACCAGTAGGCAAAAGCGTGAAATAATCAATTTACCTTTGTGTTACACATATAATAAGCTGTGTATAAGTGGGCAATATATCAGTGGCGTATGGTTTTATAACCTTAAATCTTGTGTTGATAGATTGCCAAAATCTGAGCTTTTAGGTCTTTATATCGTTATTTCGTCAGGAGTATCAAGGTTGTCCTTCTGCTGCATCCAGATATATGCTGACCTAGGCACAACCAGGATATCTTAAAAGAGCTAAAATGCCAAATCCCAAAAATTGAATAATCTCTCCTAGAGAGTCATTCAAATGTGCAAATTACATTATTCGTACCCAAATTTGGTATTTACCCTAACCCGCGTTGGATATTGGTCTCTTTGCTGTACGGAAGTACTGACCTAATCACCAATTATCTAACGTTGTAAATCAAAAGGATGAATTTCGTTATACTCACATACTACGAGGAATTTTTGTGCACACCTTGATTGTGGGGGTATGTGCTGATGTGGGACACACTAGTATATCATAATAAATTATCTAAACATATCACTAGGTAATGGTACTTAAAATGTTCATGTATTTTGTTTAAGTAGATAAACAATACTGGTAATCGTCTTGAACTACTTTTCATGATATTGCATATAGAATACTCGGATGGTGTGAAAACAGTTTGATATTGCTGATATGATCTTCTTACCGTGATTCTCACAAAAATAGAGTGTTTATTATTTCATTCTTGATTTGCTTTCAGAAAATATAAAAATCCAAAAATATTTCATTTTCTTGTATATTCTTAATGTACGGAATATGGTTGTTCATGGAGGAGTTCTTACCGATAGGGGGAGACACTGTTAGAAGATGAGTTCAAAATTTTAAGATTTTGCAGGTTCAATTTGTTTAAAATCTTGAGTATATGGTTTGAGTTGAAAAGTGCTTAATCTGTGATACAGTTTTCCTATCTCTTGAATAATAATGATTTGTTTAACTTGTGTTGAAAAATTCTTATGGTTTCTCGAGATGTTTGTTTTATAGTATACAGATTGTAGTGGTGTGTTGATGAGAAGTTTGGTGAAGAGGAGTTTGCTTGGATGCATGGTAGAACCTCCTTTCTACATTGAAGACAAAGTTGAGGAGTTTTAAAGATTCTTATGCAAGTACTAAACTGGAGTTTATTCAAACGCTAATGATTTGGAAGATTTGGTGATTGGATACATCAGCTTAGGGGAAGTCTGTTGTTGACAGAAGCTATTAAAGCTGAAGCTATCCAAAGACCAACGTTTTTCAAAGACGTTGTAGATTGCAAGAAGACTGAAGACAAAGTTATTTTATGAAGCTATTGTCAAGGGGGAGTTTGTTGGTGCATATTTGTGACAACAGCTTATATTTGGTCTTTGGATATTACAATAATTAGTAAAATGATAAACAGTTAGTGGGTTTAGTTTTATAATAGCTAATTAGAAGTAATTGGGCTGAATTAGACACCATATAGCTTAGGGAAGGCGAATTGGGCTTTAGACCCAATAGCAGTCCATATGTTGAAACCCTAGCCCAGTTGCATAACCTGTCTCTGTATAAAGGGAGGTTTGCATTAGGGTTTAGGTTGCTGATCTGTTGATCGTGTTGTTGGTTTAGTTGCTCATTCAGTTGCTGAAAGAATTACTTCATAGAGAGAGAGAGTCTTAAATTGATTGTAAACTGTTGTGTTAGAAAATCAATAGAAGACAGTTTGAAGGTGATTGTGTTCTTGTTCGTGTTCTTGTTGGTGTTCTTGTTTATGTGAAATCTGATCTAGGGGATTCCGCATTCTAGATTAGATAGACGATTCTGTGATGATCCATAAGGATTAGGGGACCTACAACCATGTTCTTGATTTTTTATGACGATGAAGATGATGAAGGATATCTATTAAACTTGGAATTATTCATAAACTTGAAAACTAATAATAACTGGGTTTTTATCAAGTTAAAATGGAAACATATGTGTGTATATACATAGATGTGAGTGTGTGTGTGTATATGAGTTAGAGGTTGTGTTTTGAGTTTAGTTAAATCTTGATTGATGTGATTCATGGAAGATGGATGCATGCATGATTAAAATGGGTTTTTACAAAAGTTCATATGATTAAGGTGAACAGGTAAAAGTGGGTTTTTGGAAATATATAAGCATATATATATATATATATACATATATATATATGTGTGTGTGTGTGTGTCGTGTATACGTATATATGTATGTATTCACATGAGTTTTGTTTGTTTGTTCATAAATATGAGAATGTTACTTGCATTTATGATAAGATGATTGGATGATGATTTGATGAAGATCATATTTATATAATATGAGAATAAATTAAATGTATGTAGGATGCATTTAAGCCTTGAATGAAGATGAATTATAACCATTCAATAGGTACTTGTACATAAGCATGCATGATGGTTAAATGATCATAAATTAGTGAACTTGAAATGATATTATGAAAGTGAGTTAAAACAAAATATGAAAATTAAAAATGATGTTATATGATGTAATATGATGGTATGAAATTATGTCATAAGTTAGATAGCCTTGCATGTTGTACATGTGGCTTAAAAAGTAATAAAATGGGTGAAATTGCATGATTTATGTGACTTACATGAAATCTGCACTAATATGAATATAAGTACCATTTTATTAGTATATAACATGTGTTATGTTAACATATCAAGTCGTGATGATTTGGGAGGATTATAGTAAAGTTCGGAACAACACTATACGTTAAAAACGTTGAAAATCGGCTTTTAAAGTGATTTTTATATAACTATTTTAGATCAAATTATAAACTAATATTTTTGTGATAAATATAAGTATTTTAACTTATATTAAGTATCCTTGGTGTTTGGCTAGTCATATGTGACTTCCAACGGCCGAAAACGTTACCGAAACGTTAAAATACACATATTTCGACGTACACGAAAATGGGTTATTCAAGGGTGAACTTTGCATGATATAATATGATATGTGAATATGAGTATGTGTATGCGTAATGTGTTATATTAAGTGTTGACATGATAGTAGGATTTAAGACTATGCATGTACACTTGTTCGGTTAAAACGGTAATTCTGTTAAAAGTCACTTTAAGTATGTAACTTATTTGCCGAGCATGAAAATAATACATAGTTAAACCTGATGAGTTATTTCATGTATAAATTCTTTAAAATGATGAAATGTATAAGTTGACAAAATACATGTATTACTATGGTTCACGTTTATGTAAATATATTACGAAGCGCAAACGTAGATATATTGCGTATAAACAGGCGTGATAACAGATATAACATAATGAGGGTCACCAATAAAATTGTTCACGTCACGAAAATCTTAATATATATATATATATATGAACACACATATATATAAACACGCCAACTTAATAAAAAATAAAGACTTTTTGAGAAAATCTCGAAGTTATGTGAAAAATTCTAAGTACTGGAGAAACTTAGGTATTCTGTAGAATATTGGTAATTAAATCACTCCTACTTAAATTAGGACGTGGAGACCAATTTGTGGATTGCGCTAGTATAAATACGCACCAAAAGGTGAGTGTCACTAACTGCTCTTTTATATTTTATATAACATTTTGAAGAAGAACACGCCTTAAAAAGGATAATTATACATTTTTGTATAAAACATGCCTTTGAATAAATTATAAATATATTTTTATGGAAAATATGGTTTTGATTGATATAAATATGTTTTGGGGAGAAACAGGTTTTAATTGAATATAAATATGTTTCGGGGAGAAACAAGATTTGATTGAATATATATGTTTCAGGGAGAAACGGGTTTTGATTGATATATATATATATGTTTCAGGGAGAAACGACGACTATTACTCTGTTTGGGATAAAACGACCATTTTGATTTAAAAATGCTTAAATCTAAGTTTTGACGAATTTGCTTGATTTCAAGAGAGTAAGCATCGGCATAGGCTTACGTCTTGATGGGGACTTCGGGAAATTCGTACGACACAAAATATTAAAGTTGTCATTTTAGTAGTATATATATATATATATATATATATGGATGATACTATAAGTGACCCATTATGTGGCACTTTGTGCGAACTTAGCCGTTTAATCATTAATACCAGTATGCGTAGAATTGTTGATAGATCTATCGAGTTAACCACCCTGTTGTGACCGGTAGCTCCATGTCAAGTCAAGCGATGAATTGATATTTGTGATTGTCTAGCGTTGACTATACCCTTATTGTTAATATATAGCATGTATGTCGTTCAAACTTACGAATTTGAATACTTGATAGCAATTTAATATATAAACCTTGGGAAGATGATATGTATCCAAGATTTTTAGAAAATGTTTGCGATGATTGACCCTCAGAATTTTGTAAAGGATGTAAAATTGACTTTCTTAAATATATATGGATGTTTTGCTATAAAACTCATAATAAGAAAGTTTTCCTTAAACAAATTAATCCTAATTTGAATATGTGAACTCACTCTCCTTTGTGTTGACACTTGATTTTAACGTGTTCTTCAGGTACATGTGTTCGGTTTCGGGATTTTGGCGTATCTTATGGTTGTTGATGCACGTCATGTTAAATAATGTTTTGGACAACTTTTAAAACTAGTTTTGGGACCGTGTGTACTAATATCCATAAGGATCAAACAACTATGTTGTGGCTAATGTTTAAACATTAAAATCTAAACTTTAAACCTATGTTTTAATTAAGTTAATGTCCAAAATTAATGATGCATCGTCCACTAAGATATTTATGAGTACCAACCTCCGTCACCACTACGTTTGTATTTCCACTGCAACGTTTTTGGGGTGTGACATCCAGACTCGGTTTAATTTGGATCATTAAGCTTCCCTAGCACACGACATTTAGAATGGTTGTTTTATGAATCATATAGAATCCGGAGTCGACAACATTCAGATAGCATCTATACTCGGTTGAATTCGGATCCAAATTCACAAATCATTCGGATCCTGTAACATCACCTATTCTAATAGTTAGTGAGATTGTACACATGTGTATAAACTAACATCTGTGTATCTTGTATAAAATGATAGTTAGCAAGACTGTACACATGTGGATAAACTAACATCTGTGTATCTTGTATAAACTACTACTAGCGAGTTTGTACACATGTATATTCACTAACAGCTGTGTATCTTGTATAAATGGAAACTAGCGAGATTTTAGGGAATGATATTATATTGTTTAATAATGCAATTTTCAAAAGACGAAAATACCCTTCTGTCAGGATGCTATACTACTCGTAAAACAACCAAGTCTGGATGAAACAGAATGCGTATACCACCCATTATGACTCGATTAGATTCGGTTAGCATACATGCTCAGTTGGTTTCGGATTGTGTGCCATCACTAACCAGAAGGATTTATAATGGGTGGTATCTGTATCGTATACCATCTAGACTCGGTTTAATTTGGATCATTAAGCTTCCCTAACATGCAAGGTTTAGAATGGTTGTTTTACGAATCGTATAGCTATCCAGGCTTGGTTGAATTCGGATCCTTTAGATTCCCTTACCAGCGGAATTCAAAATAGGTGTTTTTACGATCCTATAGCATCCATAATCGATTTGATTCGGTTAGAATCCATACTCAGATGGTTTTGCATCGTGTAACATCACTAACCAGAATGATTTAAAACGGATGTTATCCGTATCTTGTACCATCCAGACTCAGTTTAATTGGACTACTCAGCTTCCCTAGCATGCGAGATTCAGAATGGTTGTTTTACGAATCGTATAACATCCAGAGTCAACTACATTTAGATAGCATCAATACTCGGTTGAATTCGGATCCTATAACATCACTAATTAGAAGGACTCACAATGGGTGGTATATGCATTCTGTTTCATCCAGACTCGGTTGAATTCTGATCCTTTAGATTCACTAACTAGCGGAATTAAGAATAGGTGTTTTTGGGACCCTATAGCATCAAGAATCGATTTGATTCGGTTTCCATCCATACTCAATTAGTTTTGGATCGTGTACCATCACTAACCAAAATGATTCAGAACGGGTGGTATCCGTATCCTGTACCATCCAGACTTGGTTTAATTTGGATCATTGTTAGGATCTGAGTTTGATTGTTGTGAAAGTTCAGATAAAATAATGAATGAAGATAAAACATAGATGAAATATGCAGCGGAATAATTAACTTTTCAATCACAACAATGAAGATATTATCAACATGTTTTTCTAAATCACAAATTTATGTATGCATGAAGAATACAACTCCCCTCAGCCTGATCACTCCTTGTTTGTTCGTACAAAAATGTTAAGGTGTAAAGTGATGAATAAAACAGTACAGATTCTGTTCTATTTATAGCACAAACAAAACATATGAAGAATCTAAGATGACGACACCTAGACAGTGACATCTAACAATGTAACAAACTCCTAACATCTGCTAGAGCCTAAGCACTGTTACATTAATAATACAAGTAAACCCTGTTAATCACCATCTATTGAGAATCCTCTGTTGAGCTTTATCCTCTGTTGATCCATAGCAGACCTTGCTTTATCAGACTTTAGTTTTCAACAGCAGAGGTTCTATGTGGCAGACCTTTGGCTTTTAAGCAGAGTTTGTCTTCAACAGATCTTCTAAACAGACTTTGGCCTGGCAGACTTTAGAGTAGCAGATGTTGAGTCTTTGCCTTTGGGAGGAGCAGATTTTTCAAGACAATGTTATTTGTAATCAGAGGTTGTAGACTGTTTTGGCTTTCCAATCATCTGTTCTTTTGTGGGGTCCACTAGATGCAACAATATCCCCCTAGAACAGATGATGCCGAAACTCTTCTTTATTTTTTAATCTATATTTCTCATCAGCTTTTCCCTGAGTTGTCCTTTGAATTGTAATTCAAAGTCCATGGAAATCACATCTTCAAAATCTCTTTTTAGTTCAAGGTTCAATAAATCTTGGAGGTCTTCTACATCCATACCATAAGCATCCTCCATTCTTATCCTTTGAACGTCACCATCTGATCTCAGCAAAGTCAATTCATGGGTGTCTGTGGATGACTTCCACTTCAGAATTTTTGAACTAAATGATTTTCTTGGATGAAGGGTTATTCTTGATGAGTTTGGTGATTGTGGCCTGCCCATAAGATTTGTAAGTGTTTCATGCAATTTAGCACTAGCAGGATTTGTGTGATATAGTAGTTAGTTTTTCAATCCCTCTTTCCTGTATTCATCATCATACATCTTTGCATCAGCATTAGACATCTGCTTCTGCCTTTTTTGCTTGATTTAAGGTAGCTATGGCTAAGCTAGATGTGGAGGACTGCTTTTTAGATGTAAGGGTCTGTTGAGGGATAAATACTGTTGGATATGCTGGCTTCTTTGGAACTGTAGGATCATTTTCTCTTAGTTGTTCAAGTTTCTTGTATGTTTCAACAATTATAGATTCTGACCATCTGGCAACAGACCTTGCAGTTCCATACTTTCCAGCAACAAGCTCTTCTCATATTCTCTTCAGCTTCAATGCCTTGATTTGATCAATTTGTTTGTAGTTCTTCTAATCTGGTGGAGTTGGCTTACGTAAAGGATCATTGAGCATCTTTTGAATTCTTTCTATTTCTTTTTTGAGAGCATATGTTGACCAATCTTTGAACTGTGCTCTGCTTTCTTTGTATGGTTTATGTTGCATGATGTGATCAAGGTAATC
Organism: Scalesia atractyloides; assembly: GCA_947069175.1. Taxonomy (NCBI): domain Eukaryota; kingdom Viridiplantae; phylum Streptophyta; class Magnoliopsida; order Asterales; family Asteraceae; genus Scalesia; species Scalesia atractyloides. The sequence goes on along the minus strand of CAMTDV010000003.1, from coordinate 34,932,364 downwards.
CTATCTTAGTCCCAAATCAATCTCAGCATTGATTGTCTTCTCAGACATGGGCTTGCTCAGGTCCTTAGCATAATCTTTTATCTTTTTTACCTTGCTAAGTTCTAGTGACAAGATTCCCTGAGCAGTCCTATCATCCTTCCCTCTGCACATCTCCTTTTCCAATATTCTCAGCCGTCTTGCTTTTAACTTCAAATATTCATCTAAGTTCTTAGGCTTGCGATAACCAAAGAGTGATGGGAAGGATCGTTGTGATGTGTTGAGAAAAATGATTTAGTTTCACCTTGGATTGCAAGAATCTCCAGAGGATACCGAGCAGCCAGTGGGATAACTTGTGACGGTGGTTGAGTGGATGGAAGTGAAGTGGATTTTGGTGGAAGTGATGAGAATGGTATGGCTGGAATGGGGGCAGATGATAAGAGGATTGGTGATGGAACCTCCTCATCATCTTCTTTTGTGTGTGAATTTGATTTTAGGTGAAGGTGGGCGTAGTGGAATTATTGGTGGTGTAGGTAGTGGTTGTGTTAATGTGGGAAAGGTTATCATGGTAGTGGTTTGTGGAACATATGCTGATACATATGTTGTACCAGCATTTGTTGGTTGATTTGGTGGAGATTATGGTGATGTTTCCTTTGAGGTGGTTTTTGTGGTGAGGGTTTGGTTTTGGTTGCAGCAGAGGATACACTTCTTGGAGACCTAGCAGTGGTTTTAGGAGGGGTGGTGATTGGTTGTCTAACATTTCTTGTTGACTTTCTCCTTTTTGAAGTGCCAATGTCTTCCTTTTTCCTCTGCATAGCCTGCTCTTGTTCAATTAGCATAGAAGCTTTGCTTTCAAGTGTATCTTGCATTTTCTGCTTTTCTAAGGCAATCTCTTCTGCTATCTTTTTTAGGGTCTCATAAATCCCTTTTCCACTTCTAGCATCTGATGCCTCAGCAGAGGTTTTGGTTACATCAAACCCTAGCTTTTGTTGTTGCACCATTGATGGTTTTGCTTGTAATTGTGACACCCCACGAAAACGCTTAACCGCACTAGCTTCTTTAGCGACTGCTTACTAAATTTCCCGAAGTTTCTCTTAACTTGGCGATGATGTGACAACCCGTAGTTCCGAGGGAAAAAACGTTCGTTCTTTTCGATTATTTTAGTTACGTTTCTTTTACGTCCTAGTTACCGCGTCGTACCGTATTCGATCGATTATAATACATTAATTAGTATTGTGGATATGTTATATATTAACTTACTATTAGTTGAGTATTATGTTATTAGTTGATTATTGTATTATTAGTTGATTGTAAGAAATATATATATATATATATTATATATATATATATATATATATATATATTAAATACCAATTAACAAATCGCTGCCAACCCCACATCTCCACTCCTCTGCATTTTTTTTTTTTGTGATCAGCCCAATCGGCTCAACACCCCCATTTATCTTTGTGTTAGCAGCTAACATTATCATCATGGACTGAAGCCCATATCTAACTCTATCCCAAACCGCCCCCACTAGTTCTGTTTGTTATAATACGTATACTTCCATGTCCCTCATAACTTAGCTCCTCTAACCCTAAAACCCTAACTTACGATACCACTCCTGCTCTCCCCCTTCTCTCTGCTATCAACGCAACCAAGGACTTCAAAAGTTTCGACTCAAGGCTTAATCTTACCCCTACTTCATTGCTAGGTATCATTTTCGAGTCTTATTTGTAGTTTTAGAAAGTTATACGGCTATTCAATTAGAATAAATGCATGTGTTGGTGTATGTCTTTGATGATCTTGATGCTTATGGTGTTAATTTGTAGTGTATAATGCTTGGTGTTGTTGGTTAAGTATGTTTAGAAAATATGTATGAACTAGCGTTTTGACGACTACATGTTTTGGTCGAATGTTGTTGGTTTCAATGGTATAGATGATGTATGATGATTATGAACTATTGTAGTTAATGTGTTTAGGTCGTTTGGATTGTTGGTTTATCGCGTATGGGGATTGGGTAGCGAAATCAGAATCTGAACGATAGTTTAGTCGGCTGTAACCGGGTAATAATTTAATGAAATTTGGAGTTTCTTGTGTCTATAACGCGCTATTTCGAAATACACGATATGTTTTGGGTCATAACTTGCTGCATAATTGGAGTTGTACTATGAAGTTCTTAATGTAGATAGCCTTTAATGTTTTAAGAATTTTTCCGCTAGTTTCAAGTCAATCGAATAAATGAGGAATTTTTGAGAAAATATATAGTGGGCATGGGTCAGATTGCAATGAATCTAAGCACTGTTCAGTGTTTAATTTTTCACAAAAAATCTTTAAAAAATTAGGTTCTGAAAATTTTACATGAAATGAAATGGACCGTTTGGCACGTTCTGTAAATTTCTGGGAATTTTTGCAATTCCGAAACTATATTAGAAAAATTCCCGAAAACTGCGCAGAATTAAGTGTAAATGCTGAATTTTGACAAACTGATTTGACGTGCTTGTTTCTTGCTTGAGATATCATAAAATGTTCAAAATGTGTTTGACGGTATTTGATTAAGACGAAGTATGGGTTATGCTATGGCGTTATGTATGTTTACATTTGACTAAGTTGTCCATGTATAAACGTGTTACATGCAAAATATTAGATTGCGTGTAGGAACATATGTGTTGCGTGAACCCACACTAATGAACTACATGATAACCATCTTAGGGCGCGGTTGATCGTCTTCGATACTATTTGCAGTTTATTTCTTACAGAGCAAAATAAATGTGAGTTCACACCTTTACTAAAAGCATGTATTCCCGGTGGTTGGGAACCTTTCTTTCCCTGGTATGGGATTGCCTAAGTATTCCTGGTATGGAATACTGTTAACTTCACTTTCCCTGGCATGGGATTACCTAGTATTCCTGGGGATGGAATACTCTTAAATGCTATTTATATTTCATGTCTTTAGCGGACTAAGAAAACTCTATCTGAAAGTCCCCACACATTATACCGATTAATCGTTGGGGCCTGGCGAACGGAATATTAGTTGATAGCGCTATAGGTTCGACAAACCTCACACCATACCTGGGAGGACAGGGCATGAACTTTTATGCCTTGGCAACTTGTCAGTGATCAGAGGCATTGACCTGGGGCACAAACAACTTAAACAGTCAAAGTTTCGGTACCACACAGTTTAGTAGCTTAAAGATGGGGTAGCTCCCCATGGCATGTTTTATAACATAAGTAATTTAACAACCTGACTTATTTTAAACAATATTGTAAAACTGTGAACTCGTAAACCTTTGTTGATACACTTGTGCATGCTTTGCAGGCCATTAGGTACTGCTTGGGAGCTTGGTGCGTTGGAGTGTCGTGGCTGGGTTAACTATTTGAATTGGTTTCATTTAAAAAATTATGGTTTTTTAAACATTGTTTGGATTTTTAACTGTTTGCTTCCGTTGTTGGTTAAACTATGTTTTTGGACATTGAAACTTTAGATCCCTAATCATGTTGATGTTGATATTTTTGATAACTTTAATAATGGTTCAACATGAATAATGGCTTGATCCTGGTCGGTTGCACTTCTCGCGGTAAAACTTCGCATGTGGATTTTGAGGGTGTAACAGTGATGAAGGCAGCAAATTTCTCAGCTTGTCATTCTCCCCCTTTTTGGCATCATCTTCCAAAACTATTGTTTCACCAGTTGTAGTGGTTGCTTCACATGAACTACCACCAAGAGTTACATGTAACTCAAGGGGTGCAGCCTCCTCAATTATCAATTTGCTTGGTTGTTGAATGAGAAACTAGATTTTTAATGATGTTTTCAGCTGCTTGACTATCCAACACGAGAGGAGTCTTTAAAGAAGTCACACCAAAATCCAGCAACTGATTTTGAAGCCACAAAAGTTGGGCTATACAACTTGCAGCAGCAATATACTCAGCCTCTTCTGTTGATGTTGAAACCGCTGCTTGCTTTTTGCTTTGCCAAGAAACCAGGCAATTACCCAAAGACCGACATCCTCCTTAAGTGGAATTCCTTGTAGTATGATAACCAGCAAATTCACTGTCTGAAGAAACTGAAAGCTCAATATTCCCGTTAGCAGGATATCAGATACCAAGTTTGGGAACACCTTTTATGTATCTGAATATCCTTTTGACATATATAAGGTTAGACTTCCTAGGTGCTGACTAGGATCTGGCACAGACACATGTTGCAAACTTGATGTCTGGCCTTGCTATAGAAAGGTACAATACTAACCCAATCATGCTTCTATAAAGTGTTTGATCAACCAAGTCATCGTTATCATCAATAGTGACCAGCTCCATAGATGTCATTTTTCCATCAAATCCTTGTATCTTAATTCATCACTCAACTTAATAGGAAAATTTTAATTCCTACTAGAGGTAGTTATATTTGGTTCTATAACAAGAGAAGACTCCAAATTACCATAACCAAATGCCCCTTTTTCTTGGTACTCGAACTTCCAACTGGAATAAAGGTTACAATTGTATCCTCAACAGTTGTTGCCTTCAAGGAAGTCTTAGAGATGAAACCACTGTTCAACTGAAAAAACTATTGTTTCACCAGTTGTAGTGGTTGCTTCACTTGAACTACCACCAAGAGTTACATGTAACTCATGGGGTGTAGCCTCCTCAACAATTTGTGGGCTAGCAAATTGATTTTTCTCAGACACAATCACTTGTGGAAGTTTGCTCTCTTTAATTAGTGATTGAGAGGAACTGATTTGTGTCTGAGTTTTATCAATTGCATCAAACAAAGGTATAAATGTTGGTCGAATTGGAGTGGAGGGTTGTGGAGTTGAAAGAGAGACAGCCCAAGATGAGGGGCTTAGAAACAGACTTCCAATTGAAATGTCTGCCTCTTGATATGTTGTGCTTGTGCTTACAACTTGATCCTTTTGTGAGGATTCAAGAGGAGCTTGGATGGGTGGAGATCTTTCCATCTGTTATGAAGAAGTAACAATAGTGGTTTCTAGTGGCTTTGGTGTTGCCGCAAGGTTATCATCTGGGTTCTCATCTTCCAGAGGTGCCTTTTTAGTTGGCTTCTTTTTCGTGGGATTTTTGGATGTGGGGGCTTTCTTTTTGGATTTTCTGGTGTGGGTTTCACAACACCGGTTGTGGTGTCATGGTCACCAGGAGCTGTGGGCTTACCAACAGAGGTATGAGCAACAGATGTGGACTCATCTAAAATAGGCTCATCCCCCTTTGCTTGTGTTTTAGAAACTTTTGACTCTTTATCTTTTATTCTAGTAAAAGTTTAACTTGTAAAACTTCTCATTTTAAAAGCTTTACCTTGTTGTAAATTTTTTTCAGATACTTGGTATTGAAGGTAAAATCTTAAAATTCTGGGATACAAAAGAAAAGCTTTAGGTTTGTTCCCTTTAATAGCATTCAAATTTGTCACCAAGTCGAAGAACAACGCCTGGGATAGATTATAATCAGATTTTGTCAAAATGGCATATCCCAAGTACTGAACTTTTTGTGGAATCTCATTAAATGAGGTGGCCTTGGCGGAGAGACATACAAGGTATGAAAAAATATCTTATTTTAGCCGGAAATTGAGGTTTAACAATTGTAACTTCTGTCACTTAACCCTTATACCCTCTTTCTATGAACTTTGTGTGAAAGTGCTGCTTTTCAAAAGTAGTATTACCTACCTGGTCATTTAGAGCAAATACTATGGATATGGAAGATGGGGATATCTAAACAATGGCTCCTCCGATTTTTGACGTGATACCAAAGGGGTTTTTATTTTGAGATTGGATTTCAGCATTAGCCCAGAATTGTCGGAGGGTATCAACGTATATTGGTGCATCGGCAGTTGGTATGGTGTAGAATTTTGATGATGTCAAATCATCATTACTGAATGGAATGCTCGATTTTTGTTGGTTTATTCGAAATAAGAGAGGTAGTTATGAGGAGCTTTTATTTGTAGAGCCATGATCGGAGATAGGAGGTGAGAAGTTTTGAAGAAGATGGTAGTGGAAACCGCTTTATCTGAATTTTGAATTCAAGTTGGCAGTGTAAGCTCTGTTTGGATGAACCGGGATTTTAATAAAGTGAAAATGAATGTTGTCGTGGCAGCATCTGTTTAAAAGATCTTGTGGCTAACATAAGTCCACTTGGTAACCTCTGTTTGTGGTAATGGATGACAGTTGTTAGATAACCTCTACTGAAAAGCAATGATGGTTGGGAACAATGGATAGGAACATTAGCTAATTTTAGTCTATTAGAGGAGAGAAATCAGAGGTTAAGAACTGTGGTTAATGAGAACAGAGGATACCTTTCAGCAGTGGATAAATTTTAGCCAAACTGAGGTTTTAGAAACATTGGTTTGTAAAAGACTTTAAGGATTTTTGAAAAGTTTTCAATTAAAGTTACTTAAAGGATGGATTTTGATTTTCTAAAAACATGTTAATGCTTTTTATTCATGGAAGACAAAATTTTACTTTTAATCCATGTTTAGCATACCAATCCTAGAGATCAAGCTTTCAAAGGTAGATGTGTCTAAAGCTTTTGTCAACACATCTGCGAGCTGGTCCTTGGTTGGAATATGATTCAGAGAATTCAAAACTTTTCATAATTATCCCTCACAAAGTGATGTTTGGTATCAATGTGCTTGGTTGTTGTATAAGAAACTATATTTTGAATGATGTTTTCAGCTACTTGACTATCCAACATGAGAGGAGTATTTAAAGTAGTTACACCAAAATCCAGCAACTGATTTTGAAGCCATGGGAGTTGGGTTGTACTGCTTGCAGCAGCAATATACTCAACCTCTGCTGTTGATGTTGAAACCGCTGCTTGCTCTTTGCTTTGCAAGAAACCAGGCAATTACCCAAAAACTGACATCCTCCTTAAGTGGACTTCCTTGTAGTATGACAACCAGCAAAGTCATTGTCTGAATAACCTGATAGCTCAATGTTCCCATTAGCAGGATATCAGATACCAAGTGTGGGAACACCTTTATGTATCTGAATATCCTTTTGACAGCTATAATGTTAGACTTCCTAGGTGCTGACTAGGATCTGGCACAGACACATTTTGCAAACTTGATGTCTGGCCTTGCTGCAGTTAGGTACAATACTGACCCAATCATGCTTCTATAAAGTATTTGATCAACCAAGTCTCTTTATAATCAATAGTGACCAGCTTTGTGGTGGCCATGGGTGTACTACATGGTTTACAATCATTCATATCAATTTTGTTAATAATTCTTTGACATATTTACTATCAGCCAAATTCCTTTGAGCTTGGATGATTGGTTGCACTGATTTCCATAGCTCATTGGCAATTTGCTGAGTTGAAGGTTCACTTTGACAATTTTACAACATCTGTTTCATCATGCTTTTCATTTCCTCCAATGAGGATTTCATAGAAGTCATTCTTTCCATCAAATCCTTGAATCTTAAATCGTCACTTAGCTTAATAGGATCATCTGAATTCCTACCAGAGGTAGTTATATTTGGTTCTATAACAGAGAAGACTCCAAATTACCAGAACCAAATGTCCCTTTGTCTTGGTACTCGGACTTCCAATGGAATAGAGGTTACAATTGTAACCTCAACAGTTGTTGCCTTCAAGGAAGTCTTAGAGGTGAAACCACTGTCCAACTGAAAAAACTATTGTTTCACCAGTTGTAATGGCTGCTTCACTTGAACTACCACCAAGAGTTACATGTAACTCATGGGGTATAGCCTCCTCAACTATTTGTGGGCTAGCAAATTGATTTTTCTCAGACACAATCACTTGTGGAAGTTTTCTCTCTTTAATTGGTGATTGAGAGTAACTGATTTGTGTCTGAGTTTTATCAATTGCATCAAACAAAGGTATAAATGTTGGTGGAATTGGAGTGGAGGGTTGTGGAGTTGAAAGAGAGACAGCTCAAGAAGAGGGGCTTAGAAACAGACTTCCAATTGAAATGTCTGCCTCTTGATATGTTATGCTTGTGCTTACAACTTGATCCTTTTGTGAGGATTCAAGAGGAGCTTGGATGGGTGGAGATCTTTCCATCTGTTATGAAGAAGTAACAATAGTGGTTTCTAGTGGCTTTGGTGTTGCCGCAAGGTTATCCTCTGGGTTCTCATCTTCCAGAGGTGCCTTTTTGTTTGCTTCTTTTTGGTGGGATTTTTAGATGTGGGGGGTTTCTTTTTTGATTTTCTGGTGTGGGTTTCACAACACTGTTTGTGGTGTCATGATCATGAGGAGCAGTGGGCTCAGCAACAGAGGTATGAGCAAAAGATGTGGACTCATCTAAAATAGCCTCATCCCCCTTTTCTTATGGTTTAGAAACTTTTGTCTCTTTATCTTTTATTCTAATAAAAGTTTAATTTGTAAGACTTGTCATTTTAAAAGCTTTACCTTGTTGAAAATCTTTTTCAGATACTTGGTTTTGAAGGTAAAAGCTTAAAATTCTGGGATACATAAGAAAAGCTTTAGGTTTGTTCCCTTTAATAGCATTCACATTTGCCACCAAGTCGAAGAACAACGCCTGGGATAGATTATAATCGGATTTTGTCAAAATGACATATCCCAAGTACTAAACTTTTTGTAGAATCTCATTAAATGAGGTGGTCTTGGCGGAGAGACATAGAAGGTATGAAAAAATATCCTATTTCAGTAGGAAATTGAGGTTTAACAATTGTAACTTCTGTCACTTGACCCTTATACCCTCTTTCTATGAATTCTATGTGAAAAAGTTGCTTTTCAAAATTAATATTACCTGCCTCGTCATTTAGAACAAATACTGTGGATATGAAAGATGGGGATATCTAAACAATGGTTCCTCCGATTTTTGACGTGATACCAAAGGGGTTTTAATTTTGAGATTGGATTTCAGCATTAGCCTAGAATTGTAGGAGGGTGTCAACGTATATTGGTGTATCAGCAGTTAGTATGGTGTAGTATTTTGTTGATGTCAAATCATCAATTTCTGAATGGAAGGCTTGATTTTCGACGGTTTTCTCGAAATAAGGGAGGTACTTAAGAGGTGTTTTTATTTGTAGAGCCATGATTAGAGATAGGAGGTGAGAAGTTTTGAAGAAGATGGTAGTGGAAACCTCTTTATATTAATTTTGAATTCAAGTCGGCAGTGTAAGCTCTGTTTGGATGAACCAGGTTTTTTATAAAGTGAAAATGAATGCTGTCGTGGCAGTATCTGTTTGAAAGATCTTATGGCTAACATCTGTCCACATGGTAAACTTTGTTTGTGGTAATGGATGACAGTAGTAAGATAACCTCTATTGAAAAGCAACATTGGTTGGGAATAGTGGCTGATTTTAGTCTATTAGAGAAGAGAAATCAGAGGTTAAGAAGAGTGGTTAATGAGAACAGAGGATACCTTTCAGCAATGGATAAATTTTAGCCAAATAGAGGTTTTGGAAACAGTGGTTTGTAACAGACTTTAAGGGTTTTTGAAACGTTTTCAATTGAAGTTACTTAAAGGATGGATTTTTGGTTTCTGAAAATATTTTAACGCTTTTTATTCATGGAAGACAAAAATTTTCTTTTAATCCATGTTTAGCATACCAATCCTAGAGATCAAGCTTTCAAAGGTAGATGTGTCTAAAGCTTTTGTCAACACATCTGCGAGCTGGTCCTTGGTTGGAACATGATGCAGAGAATTCAAACCTTTTTCATAGTTATCCCTCACAAAGTGATGTGTGATATCAATGTGCTTGGTTATTGAATAAGAAACTATATTTTGAATGATGTTTTCAGCAGCTTGACTATCCAACATGGGAGGAGTCTTTAAAGTAGTAACACCAAAATCCAACAACTGATTTTGAAGTTATAGGAGTTAGGTTGTAGAGCTTGTAGCAGTAATATACTCAGCCTCTGTTGTTGATGTTGAAACCGCTGCTTGGTTTTTCTTTGCAAGAAACCAGGCAATTACCCAAAACTGACATCCTCCTTAAGTGGACTTCCTTGTAGTATGACAACCAGCAAAGTCATTGTCTGAATAACCTGATAGCTCAATGTTCCCATTAGCAGGATATCAGATACCAAGTGTGGGAACAACTTTTATGTATCTGAATATCCTTTTGACAGCTATAAGGTTAGACTTCCGAGGTGCTGACTAGGAACTGGCACATACATATTTTGTAAACTCGATGTCTGGCCTTGCTGCAGTTAGGTACAATACTGACCCAATCATGCTTCTATAAAGTATTTGATCAACCAAGTCTCTTTATAATCAATAGTGACCAGCTTTGTGGTGGCCATGGGTGTACCACATGGTTTACAACCATCCATATCAATTTTATTAATAATTCTTTGACATATTTACTCTCAGCCAAATTCCTTTGAGCTTGGATGATTGGTTGCACTGATTTCCATAGCTCATTGGCAATTTGCTAAGTTGAAGGTTGACTTTTAGAATTTTTCAACATCTTTTTCATCATGCTTTTCATTTCCTCCATTGAGGATTCCATAGTTGTCATTCTTTCTATCAAATCCTTGTATCTTAAATCGTCACTTAACTTAATAGGATCATCTGAATTCTTACCAGAGGTAGTTATATTTGGTTCTATAACAGGAGAAGACTCTAAATTACCGGAACCAAATGCCCCTTTGTCTTGGTTCTCGGACTTCTAACTGGAATGGAGGTTACAATTGAATCCTCAACAGTTGCTGCCTTCAAGAAGGTCTTAGAGATGAAACCACTGTCCAACTCAAAAACTTTTGTTTCACCAGTTGTAGTGGCTGATTCACTTGAACTACCACCAAGATTTACATGTAACTCAAGAGGTGTAGCCTCCTCAACTGTTTGTGGGCAAGCAAATTGGTTTTTCACAAACTCAGTCATTTGTAGAAGTTTGCTCTCTTTAATTGGTGATTGAGAAGAAACTATATGTGTTTGGCTTTTATCAATTGCATCAAATAGAGGTATAAATGTTGGTGGAATTGGAGTGGAGGGTTGTGGAGTTGAAAGAGAGATAGCCCTAGGAGAGGGGCTTAGAAACAGACTTCTAATTGAAATGTCTGCCTCTTGATATGGTGTCCCTGTGCTTACAACTTGATCCTTTTGTGAGGATTCAAGAGGAGCTTAGATGGGTGGAGATCTTTCCATCTGTTGTGAAGAAATAACAACAGTGGTTTCTAGTGGCTTTGATGTTGCCACAAAGTTATCCTCTGGGATCTCATCTTCTAGTGGTGCCTTTTTAGTTGGCTTCTTTTTGGTGGGCTTTTTGGTGTGGGGTGGTTTCTTTTTGGATTTTCTGGTGTGGGTTTCACAACACCGTTTGTGGTTCATGATCACGAGGAGCAGTGGGCTCAGCAACAGAGGTATGAGCAACAAATGTGGACTCATCTAAAATAGGCTCATGCCCCTTTTTCTTATGTTTTAGAAACTTTTGTCTCTTTATCTTTTATTATAGTAAAAGTTTAATTTGTAAGACTTGTCATATTAAAAGCTTTACCATGTTGAAAATCTTTTTCAGATACTTGGTTTTGAAGGTAAAAGCTTAAAATTCTGGGATACATAAGAAAAGCTTTAGGTTTGTTCCCTTTAATAGCATTCACATTTGCCACCAAGTCCAAGAACAACGCCTGGGATAGATTTTAATCGGATTTTGTCAAAATGGCATATCCCAAGTACTGAACTTTTTGTGGAATCTCGTTAAATGAGGTGGTGTTGGCGGAGAGACATACAAGGTATTAAAATATGTCTTTTTTCAGCTGGAAATTGAAGTTTAACAATTGTAACGTCTGTCACTTGACACTCATACCCTCTTTCTATGAATTCTGTGTGAAATTGGTGCATTTCAAAAGTAGTATTACCTTCCTGGTCTTTAGAGCAAATACTGTGGATATGGAAGATGGGGATATCTAAACAATGGCTCCTCCGATTTTTGACGTGATACCAAAGGGGTTTTTATTTTGAGATTGGATTTCAGCATTAGCCTAGAATTGTAGGAGGGTATCAACGTATATTGGTGCATCGGCAGTTAGTATGGTGTAGTATTTTGTTGATATCAAATCATCAATTACTGAATGGAAGGCTTTATTTTCGTTGGTTTTCCCAAAATAAGGGAGGTAGTAATGAGGAGCTTTTATTTGTAGAGCCATGATCAGAGATAGGATGTGGGAAGTTTTGAAGAAGATGGTAGTGGAAACCGCTTTATATGAATCTTGAATTCAATTCGGCAGTGTAAGCTCTGTTTGAATGAACCAGGTCTTTTATAAAGTGAAAATGAATGCTGTCGTGGCAGCATCATTTTGAAAGATCTTTTGGCTAACATCTGTCCACATGGTAACCTTTGTTTGTGGTAATGGATGACAGTAGTTAGATAACCTCTACTGAAAAGCAACAGTGGTTGGGAACAGTGGCTGATTTTAGTCTATTAGAGGAGAGAAATCGGAGGTTAAGAACAATGGTTAATGAGAACAGATGATACCTTTCACCAGTGGATAAATTTTAGCCAAACAGAGGTTTTAGAAACAGTGGTTTGCAACAAACTTTAAGGATTTTTGAAAAGTTTTCAATTAAAGTACTTAAAGGATGGATTTTTTATTTTCTGTAAACATTTTAATGCTTTTTATTCATGGAAGACAAAATTTTGCTTTTAATCGATGTTTAGCATACCAATCCTAGAGATCAAGCTTTCAAAGGTAGATGTGTCTAACGCTTTTGTCAACACATCTGCGAGCTGGTCCTTGGTTGTAACATGATGCAGAGAATTCAAACCTTTTTCACTATTATCCCTCAGAAAGTGATGTTTGTTATCAATGTGCTTGGTTGTTGAATAAGAAACTAGATTTTTAATGATGTTTTCAGCTGCTTGACTATCCAACATGAGAGGAGTCTTTAAAGTAGTTACACCAAAATCCAGCAACTGATTTTGAAGCCATAGGAGTTGCGTTGTACAGCTTGCAGCACAATATACTCAGCCTCTGCTGTTGATGTTGAAACCGCTGCTTGCTTTTTGCTTTGCAAGAAACCAGGCAATTACCCAAAACCTAACATCCTCCTTAACTGGACTTCCTTGTAGTATGACAACCAGTAAAGTCATTGTCTGAATAACCTGATAAGCTCAATGTTCCCATTAGTAGGATACCAGATACCAAGTGTGGGAACACCTTTTATGTATCTGAATATCCTTTTGACAGCTATAAGGTTAGACTTCCTAGGTGCTGACTAGGATCTGGCACAGACACATTTTGCAAACTCGATGTCTGGCCTTGCTGCAGTTAGGTACAATACTGACCCAATCATGCTTCTATAAAGTATTTGATCAATCGAATCTCTTTATCATCAATAGTGACCAGCTTTGTGGTGGCCATGGGTGTACGACATGGTTTACAATCATTCATCTCAATTTTATTAATAATTCTTTGACATATTTACTATCAGCAAAATTCCTTTGAGCTTGGATGATTGGTTGCACTGATTTCCATAGCTCATTGGCAATTTGCTAAGTTGAAGGTTGACTTTTAGAATTTTTCAACATCTTTTTCATCATGCTTTTCATTTCCTCCATTGAGAATTCCATAGTTGTCATTCTTTCTATAAAATCCTTGTATCTTAAATCGTCACATAACTTAATAGGATCATCTGAATTTCTACCAGAGGTAGTTATATTTGGTTCTGTAACAGGAGAAGACTCTAAATTACCGGTACCAAATGCTCCTTTGCCTTGGTTCTCGGACTCTAACTGGAATGGAGGTTACAATTGAATTCTCAACAGTTGCTGCCTTCAAGAAAGTCTTAGAGATGAAACCACTGTCCAACTCAAAAACTTTTGTTTCACCAATTGTTGTGGCTGATTCACTTGAACTACCACCAAGATTTACATGTAACTCAAGAGGTGTAGTCTCCTAAACTGTTTGTGGGCTAGCAAATTGACTTTTCACAGACTCAGTCACGTGTAGAAGTTTGCTCTCTTTAATTGGCGATTGAGAAGAAACTATATGTGTCTGAGTTTTATCAATTGCATCAAACAGAGGTATGAATGTTGGTGGAATTGGAGTGGAGGGTTGTGCAGTTGACAGAGAGACAGCACTAGGAGAGGGGCTTAGAAACAGACTTCCAATTGAAATGTCTGCCTCTTGATATGGTGTCCTTGTGCTTCCAACTTGATCCTTTTGTCAGGATTCAAGAGGAGCTTAGATGGGAGGAGATCTTTCCATCTGTTGTGAAGAAATAACAACAGTGGTTTCTAGTGGCTTTGATGTTGCCACAAAGTTATCCTCTGGGATCTCATCTTCCAGTGGTGCCTTTTTAGTTGGCTTCTTTTTTGTGGGCTTTTTGGATGTGGGGGTGGTTTCTTTTTGGATTTTCTGGTGTGGGTTTCACAACACCGTTTGTGGTTCATGATCATGAGGAGCAGTGGGCTCAGCAACAGAGGTATGAGCAACAGATGTGGACTCATCTAAAATAGGCTCATCCCCCTTTTCTTATGTTTTAGAAACTTTTGTCTCTTTATCTTTTATTATAGTAAAAGTTTAATTTGTAAGACTTGTCATATTAAAAGCTTTACCATGTTGAAAATCTTTTTCAGATACTTGGTTTTGAAGGTAAAAGCTTAAAATTTTGGGATACATAAGGAAAGCTTTAGGCTTGTTCCCTTTAATAGCATTCACATTTGCCACCAAGTCCAAGAACAACGCCTGGGATAGATTTTAATCGGATTTTGTCAAAATGGCATATCCCAAGTACTGAACTTTTTGTGGAATCTCGTTAAATGAGGTGGTGTTGGCGGAGAGACATACAAGGTATTAAAATATGTCTTTTTTCAGCTGGAAATTGAAGTTTAACAATTGTAACCTCTGTCACTTGACACTAATACCCTCTTTCTATAAATTCTGTGTGAAGTTGGTGCATTTCAAAAGTAGTATTACCTTCCTGGTGTTTAGAGCAAACACCGTGGATATGGAAGATGGGGATATCTAAACAATGGCTCCTCCGATTTTTGACGTGATACCAAAGGGTCATTTGAACAATGGCTCCTCAGCATTAGCCTAGAATTGTCGGAGGGTATCAACTTATATTGGTGCATCAGTAGTTGGTATGGTGTAGTATTTTGATGATGTCAATAAGGGAGGTAGTTATGAGGAGTTTTTATTTGTAGAGCCATGATCGGAGATAGGATGTGAGAAGTTTTGAAGAAGAAAGTAGTGAAAACCGCTTTATATGAATTTTGAAGTCAAGTCGACAATGTAACACTGTTTGGATGAACCAGGTTTTTTATAAAGTGAAAATGAATGTTGTCGTGGCAACATCTGTTTGAAAGATCTTATGACTAACATCTGTCTACTTGGTAACCTATGTTTGTGGTAATGAATGACAGTTGTTAGATAACCTCTACTGAAAAGCAACGGTGGTTGGGAACAATGGATAAGAAAAGTGGCTGATTTTAGTCTATTAGAGGATAGAAATCAGAGGTTAAGAACAGTGGTTAATGAGAACAAAGGATACCTTTCAGCAGTGGATAAATTTTAGCCAAACAGACGTTTAGAAACAGTGGTTTGTAACAGACTTTAAGGATTTTTAAAAAGTTTTCAATTAAAGTTATTTAAAGAATGGATTTTTAATTTTCTGAAAACATTTTAATGCTTTTTATTCATGGAAGACAAAATTTTGCTTTTAATCCATGTTTAGCATACCAATCCAAGAGATCAAGCTTTCAAAGGTAGATATGTCTAAAGCTTTTGTCAACACATCTGTGAGCTGGTCCTTAGTTGGAACATGATGCAGAGAAAACAAACCTTTTCCATAGTTATCCCTCACAAAGTGATGTTTGATATCAATGTGCTTGGTTGTTGAATGAGAAACTAGATTTTTAATTATGTTTTCAGCTGCTTGACTATCCAACATGAGAGGAGTCTTTAAAGAAGTTACACCAAAATCCAGCAACTGACTGTGAAGCCACAAGAGTTGGGTTGTACAGCTTGCAGCAGCAATATACTCAGCCTCTGCTGTTGATGTTGAAACAGCTACCTTGTGACAAATGACAAATAACCAGTAATTTCATACAATCTAATCACTACTTTTAGTACATAATCTCATGCATTATATCATAATTTGATTACGTAACTGAGTCATACGTCACATCATAAACGTAGGACAAGTGAATCATGCCATAACATACATTAGTTTCCATTACGACGTGAAACAAACCAAACTATACCCTAAAAGTGTTGGTAGAAAGTGTTGGGCGCACTATTCGCGGTTGCACTATTCCTGTCAGCAAAACCGCTAAAACGAAATAGAACAATGAATAATGGCATGCTAAGTCATAAATGAGTCCATATATATACATGAAAACACTAATGTGGGAACACATCTTGCAATTATGCATAACTTTCCAGTACAACGTCTAAATTACAAATTGTCCGCTTCGACTAAAAAGGTGACAAATTCAATTCATCCGCACCATTAATTCGGTATTTTCTGGATTCCACAATCATAACAGAACAATGATAAACACCCTAAAACCGTATGAGAATATTAGAAATACATAAAAGACATTGTTCCAGTCATATGACAAGCAGTGCACAACTTGACCGGAAAGCGACTGATTGTCGAACCGACAAAGATTTCGATGGCCGATAGCCTCATACATTAATCTAGAGAGTTAATTAAGCTTCATTTGGGATCCGAAATCCCTTCAAGTATCTTGAGGTCACCGAAAGGTAACTCCCGGAAATGTTCAACGGCAAAATATACAAGTGCCGTTATTGAGCGAATAATTCAACGGGAAACGTTTCGGCCATCCAAACTCAACATATACTCGACTAATGAACTAGTTAAACTTCATTTGACACCCTAAACACCATTAACATCTTATGGTGCAAGAGTACATCTAATGACATAAATATCTAGACTTAACAATTAGCACATGTATATTCTATAAAAGTTATTTTATAAATATTTACACTTAACCGCCCCATGAGGGCCCCACTCCCTCAACCTACATCCAATAGTGTATGATGGCTAGAAGCATGGTTCATGGAGACTTATGAGTCTTGAAAAGATTTGAAATCTCATATAAGTAACTAAGACCATTCTCACTTATTCATTTCCACATTTAAGAAAATCAAAACAACACCCTCATCCTCTTTCCCTCTCTCACTTACGAATTCCAAACACCCTCAATAACACTCCATGTTCAACTAAAGAACATCACATTTCAAGCACTTGCAACCTCATACAAGATGATCTAAGGATGCTACAAGTCATAGATGCATACTAGGAGCTTTCTCTTGCATTTGGAGCTTCTACATCACCATCTTCTTCATTCTAGAGCTTACATAACATTGTGCAAAGTTGTAGGATCATTTTTCACCATTTTCAAGCTTTATATGTTATGTAGAATACAAAAGTACAACTTGATCATCTTGAACTCCAAGAAAATCAAAGCTTAAACCCTAAATCTAACATAATAAGCTTACATAAATATGTATTTTATGTGTTGATTATGATGTTTAGTGTAGTGTAGCTTGTTTAGATTCAATCATCTTACATGATGATGCTTAAAAATAGGATCTGAACTTAAACATGTTTAGAACTAGCAAGATAACCATCTTCAAAGGTTCATGAACTTTATCATAAGACTTGGAATTGATTTTTGAAAAAGTAAAGTTAACAAGAAGCTAAAAATATAATCTTGAAGCGTGGATCTTGAAAATACAAACTAAAGTGGTTTATATAAACTTGTTAAAGTAAAAGATAAACACAAAATAATGATGTTTTTAGTGATCTTGATAAATATACGTATAAAAGTTCATGATTCTCCAAGAGGTATATATATATGTGTTTAAGAATGGAAATGTGTTATTTGGTACTTTAATTGTGATGTAGGTGACATTGGGTATTAACACATGGTTTAAAATACGTTTGAAAACGTGGAAAATGCCTTAGTTTAGGGGAAACTATGGTAAAATTTTCTAAAATCCTAATCGCGATTAAGGGATAATTAAAGGGTGATTAGCAAGACTAAACGTGATTAGCGATCTTAATCATGATTAGGCAAGTCTTAATAGAAAGGTTTGGGGTCCTAAACTCCCAAGGGTTTTCATAAACACCTATATATATTTTCTTAAGTTAAAAAATGGAAATATTATATATATATATATATATGTGTGTGTATATATATAGATAAAAATATATATTCTTAAGAGAATTCATATTGTGTGTATATGTATAAATACTTGTGTGTATTTATGTGTATGTATTAGAAAGTTAGGAAAATACTAACTAAATACCAATACACCACACATGAGAACCTTCAAATACCTGGAGATGAACAAGTATAATAATGCATATGGGTATACTCATACATATAATATACGGACATTAAAATACTTGGTGAAATTGCAATATTACAAGTAGCGTGCCTACACAACGTGTACATGTAGATACCTACAATGGAACAATTTGTATATATAATAGTGCAAACACATACAATGGAATAACTTGCATATTGCCTTCCAAAGGTGCCTAGAGGACGGGCCAGACATACGATGCAATATTTGCATATACATTGCAATATTTGCATATACAATGCAATGTTTGCATATACCTTGAAACAAATGCATACAACAGAATAATTTGCATATACCTTGAAACAAATGCATACAACGGAACAATTTTCATATACATTGCAATATTTGCATATACAATGCAATAATTGCATATACAATGGTCCAAGTGCATACAATAAGACAATTTGTATATACAATGCAATATTTGCACATACCATGGAACAAGTGCATACAAGTGAAACGAACGTGTTTATACATGTGAACGGCGTTCACTATACTTAAAACATTTATGAAGAGTTTTATATATATATATGGGCTAGGCCCAATGACATAAATTACATGGGCTAGGCCCAATCACATAAAGACATGGGCTAGGCCCAATGACATAAATTACATGGGACAGGCCCAATCACATAAAGACATGGGCTAGGCCCAATACATAAATTACATGGGCTAGGCCCAATCACATAAAGACACGGGCTAGGGCCAATGACATAAATTACATGGGCTAGGCCCAAACACATAAAGACATGGGCTAGGCCCAATGACATAAATTACATGGGATAGGCCCAATCAAATAAAGACATGGGCTAGGCCCAATGACACACGTGTAAGGGACGAAGACATGTGAAGGGCGAGGCCCGTTCACACCCGATCTAAGAATAACAACATATATATATTTGAGGAATATATGTGTAAAAATATCCATCGAACAAAAGAACTACCAACACTATGATAACATTAAAAGTTGTTCTAATGTGGTAAATATATACACAACAAGAATTCAAGATGAACAACTAGTACAAGGTCCAACGAGACCTAGGTGTCTAATGAAGTTAATACACATGTAGGTTATGCAAGTGTACGGACACCGAACTTTGATAAGTACGACTTACGGAACGCAAAGCTGTGAGTTCATGTCCCTCCTTTCAATTATTTCAAAGTTTTGTTTTAAAACTATCGAGGGGAAATACATGTCATAACAAAAATTATGTTAGCTATGGGGTTAGATGATGACACGATCAATGTGCGTAAGTAGGATGATGACAAGAGTAACCATTAATCACTTAGTGACCAAGGTGCAAAAGGTATAGATCTATCGAGTTTGAGACGTGCTCCACTCCTTGTTTTTTAACCCTTTAGGAGTTCTTTTGTGATCCCAATTGATGTCAAGAGTTGTCTCAGTTTGGTTACTTACTTATGGCACATATGTCAGGGTGCTAGCTACACACTAATAGATCCTTAAACTCCATGAATGCAAATAACATACTCAGATTTCATTACTGGATTACGAGAATGACATTTTATGATAAAACAATAACTACATGAACTCGCCAACTTTTGTTGACTTTTAAAATTACATGCATTTCAGGACGCAAGACTTGAGCCGGTGAACACTTCGGGAAATGGGAATGACATGACAACGAATGCCACCTTTTGGAGGATTTGCCTCTTATATCCCAACCTCGTATGGGTATATAGGAGTCAAAACCTCAACATGTTTTTACGATGAAAACAATCTTTTATTATGTTGTAATGTATTTTAACACACATTTTTATGACAATGTGAAAGTGTTTGGAAACTCATGATTTCGCTTTTGGAAACTTGTAAACATTGGTTGCAAATTAATATAAGCATGGCATCGTTGTTGATTTACATTTGTTTAAATGATTGGATGCAATGATTACCTCATAGTTACACATTTGCGCTTCCGCTACAACCAGGGTGTGACAGATTGGTATAGAGCTCCGATTGTAGTGAACCGGGGAAAACTTTATTGAAGTTTGGTCTACAATCACTAAGGGCTCTCACATGAAAACAAAGTTTATAACATCACCAAAATATTTTCGGAAATATGACAAAAATGACAAAGGTTTTCATTGTGTCATGATAACATGGGGATCTATCACACGAGCTGAGCCATAAGTAACGAAAAAGCATCAATACATGATTAGTCTATGAGAAATAGACACATTACATTATACGACTATGTGTCGTGGACACGTTACAAAAGATAGAAATCCTGGCTAGATGGGATTTTTTGTGATTATATATATAATTTATTTATATATGTGACATCCCGGCTTTTCAGGTCTCTTAAACGCGCTACTTCACGGTTATTCATTCCTACGTTAATTTGATTTCGGAGAATTAAATTACACGCTCGCAATAACTGCGCTAACTTTTGAATGCATTGGGTAAATTACGTGCTATGTGTTATTAGAGGTTTGTAAATTTTGTGAATTATTATAGCACGTTTTGATTTCGCGATTATTAGCTTTATAAAAAAAATATATAATAAGTAAATAGCCGAACCAAACCGAGCCGCGAAACGTGTCGACCTCAACTCCTTGTGGCCCAAGGAACTAACCTAAACTTGAGGCCCAAGCTAATGACCCAAACCGCCCCCCCCCCCCCCCTCTCGATCGCACAAGTCTCCAACCCCGGATTGATTCCAATCTTGTCCCGGTTCGCTAATCTTCATCGTTTCAAGGTTAGGGTTTTAATTGTTTTACAAATCACATTAGGGTTTGTGTAATCTTGATCATGATTATATGTATTGTTAGGATCATTGGTATGAAAAGTGTTATGATTTATGATTAGTTCGGATAATTGTGCGAGTTTTTGCGATTGTGATCTTAGGATGAATACAAAAATCATAGGC
Organism: Scalesia atractyloides; assembly: GCA_947069175.1. Taxonomy (NCBI): domain Eukaryota; kingdom Viridiplantae; phylum Streptophyta; class Magnoliopsida; order Asterales; family Asteraceae; genus Scalesia; species Scalesia atractyloides. Next base: position 34,911,230 of record CAMTDV010000003.1, on the reverse strand, counting down.
TGCGTTTTAGCGATAAAAATCATGTTATATGATTAGGGTTTGCATGAATATTGATGTACATGACGATATGTGACAAATAAACCTGTTCTTGATCATTATTATTTAGCGTCTTGATCGTTTAAGCGTGTTCTATTGCGATAAAAGTCGAAAACAGGTTGCTGAATGGCATTTACAGCCAACTTCAATTGGCTGTAACCTGATCAGTATTTATCGAAAAGTGGATTTTCTGAAGCCTAAAACGTGTATTTTTAAAAATGCTTCTAATGACGCCAGATTCATATTTTTCTGAGGTCGTTTGCTATATTTAAGTGGTCATTTAAATGCAGCAGCTGAAGCTGCGTAAATTCTGAAAATTTGCTAGTTGTTTATCGAGTCGGATCTCATAATCTGTAGAGGGTTGGGTCACGAAATTTGTACATTAACTGGAGACGGGAATTTCCGGAAAACTCCCACTTGAATTTTGTTAATTGGATGAACGATGATTTTTAAATAATTTTTCCCGTGGACTGCAGTCAGAAAGCGACGAATCTGACTGCAGCCTAGTATATAAATGTTTATAAATAATTGGTAAAGTGTTAGGACTTGAAAAGTTTACATAAAATTCTACAGTTTAGTTGACACCTCCTGTAAAAAAATTGGAATTTTTAGAACGTTGGAACTATTTTATAAAAATCCTCGAAAACAGCCTAGTTATGAGCATACAAGCTGAAACATGATAACTTGCGTATGTGTGTACCAAAGTGTTGTATGAGTTGATCTGTGTTATGACAAGTTGGTTTGATCACTATTTTGGTATGATGATACTTTGCATGCATGATTGTGTTTTCGAATTTGTTATTATGTGTGCCACATTGTGTGTTAGTTATGCGTAGGGTTTGTATCAGTTTGTTCACACACTAACTTTAAATCGATTGACATGTTAGGACGCAAATAGCGGTCCCATCATTTGCTACTTCTGTGTTACACTAACCGAGCAATTAAAGGTGAGTTCACGGCCCCTATTTTATCCGGTTTTAAACAACCGGGGGAGAAACATGTATACATTCTATAACTCTATCTTTTTACGTTATGCGAAAATTAACATCGTTAAACTACTCGGTAACTAAGTTAATGTTAATGTACGTTATGGTCACTAAGCAGCTATATCACGGAAGTCCTCGACAAACTCTCGGATCGTTAGTATTGGGTTAGATAGCGGGGAAATTATAAGTAGTACTACTGGGCCTGACAAGCCCCACCCGAGCTAGTCGCGCTAGCCGACCGGGTATGGTCAACGGGTGATTAATTTGGCCTAACTTTCGCCATGGTCAGTGATAGGCCTGGCAACACGGAGGCACAACAGTCAGCTTCGATCGCGAACTCTTATGTGACGTAACTTTAGGCTCGCTACCTACATGTTAACAGTGAACTTAATTACGAACCAACATTATTATTCCGGGTTAGGAATAATGGAATCAACATTATTATTCCGGGTTAGGAATAATGGAACCAACATTATTATTCCGGGTTAGGAATAATGGAACTATATCGTTATCCCGGTTAGGGATAACGGTGGAACAAAACTTTAACCGAACATGTGAACTTATAAAAACCTGTGAACTCACTCTCTTTAATGTTGACACTTGTTTCTTTACATGTTTCTCAGGACGCTAGGAGCGCTAGGTGCACTCACTTGCATTGATCAAGACATTTTTTTTATCGAGTCTCATTTACGAATATTGTTTCGGATTTTTGGTTTTGGCGTTTATGTTGGCGCCCGTTACTTTACTTTACTTTAATGCTTCCGCTAAACTTTGAAACTAAACTAAGACAATTTGAAAATAACTATGAATGGTTAAACAAATGTTTTTGGAAAACGTTTAAATAAATCATACAGAGTCGTTCGATATTACTAGTGTCTCAGATTCTGGTTTGTTCACACGCCTCACGGTAAAACTCCGCAAGTGGAAATTGAGGGTGTGACAATATATGTGTTGTACGGAATTTTTGCCAAGAACGAAATACCTTCGACTACGGATATTATTATTATCCTTGACTCGCACAATGGGAATATCGACCTCGCGTCTATTGTGGAGCTTATGGTGAACGTGGTTCCTAAGTGAGACCTTAGGATCGATTCCACATAAGGTGGTTGCTTTTCCCGTGGATGCGGAGATGCCTGGCTTCGGTAGTAACGAAGAGGCGGAGGTGGTAGCCTTGGACAACAACTCTATTAGCGGGCGAGGTCCCTGTGACCAAATTTTAATCATTAATAATGACACTCTTGTCCAGACAAGGAAGGTGAAGTACTCATCTTGAAGGTACCCCTCTAGTTGTTATTGTTGCAAATTCTCTCTATTTCTAAATCTGTCTAACGACGTGCCCTTACACGAGTAATGTCAAGGGACGATAGCACGTGGACCATCACGAAGGTCCCTTCTATGTTGAAGGTATGTTGATAATAGCGTCCTCTCTCTAACTGATTGTCGTCTTTGAACGGTAGAACACTAGGGTGACCATGCAAGGCAATTTTTATTATAGGGCCCACGTATTAATAACTTGCAGTGGATGAGAATCCTGGTGGGCTATGCGGGTCAAGTTAAAGATCACTACCCATTCAAAATTGTTTCGAGTTTCTATCTAGGGGGACACTAACCGGGGTGGTTGCTATAACACCCTATGATACAGAAACAACACATGTATTTGTTTGCATCTAAAATTTGATCTATGTCACGAGTCAATTGAGACTAGTCATCTAAACAAACAAAAGCTGGTTGGCCACCCAAGGAGGATATTTCCTCAACGGTCTAGAGTTCTTGTACATGGGTTCGTTCCATGGTGTCTCTGGCACCTCATCTTATTTATTAGAAAGAGATTACATTAAACTTCGTCGTGTGACATCTGTCTTATTCCAAGGGATGGTACGGCACGAGCCATGCTTCAACACCCTCATTGCATTCTATTCGATATCTATGGAAATTATAACAATCTAGCTGGAGCTCGTGGAGCTCAAAGGATATCAACGTATTCATCACACGGGTTGGTGTGGCGAAGGGTTTTTTTTCCTACTTTGGACGATCGAAGTCCACGAAGTATGGGATACATGCTATAAGTTTGGAGACGACCGTTTGGTTTCTCCTCCACAACGAGTTATTTCCTTTCCAATTAGACATATGGCTGGTACACGCAAGAGGTGCCACGAATTTTGGATTGTTGTTATTCACGTTGTCATTGTCTCAAACATGACAATGCAATCTTGAGGTTTCCATGACCGATGGCATTCTTTATTCTTAGGCACATGGTAGACTCTATTTATCCAAATATATGTCTAGCTTCTTTTAATCTTGGGTATTAAGAAGAAACAAGGCGCCAAAAGGAAGGTTACACCCGAAAGGGGTTAGTTAATCCATGACTTACTGGGTAAGCCGAACTAGAGTTCTTATGGAAGGACATACGGTTGCAGAAGTCGCAAGACACGAGGGTAACTTAGTCGACACTAGTGGCGAAACTGGTGGTACCAGTAGTTCAAATGGTTCGAACCCCAATAGATTGGGAAAGAGTGGCATCGCTACACCTGAAGTTGCGATCATACAAGGTTTTAAATTCTAAGACCTTCCCGGACGGTAAGCCGCGAGACCTCATTGGTGCGAGAGGTGCGGTAGGTTAGGTCCGCTAAATAAAGACAACATCGGTTAGCAATGCTAGTAAATGCACTCCTGAGTAAACGATTAGTTAAACAAAGAGTCTCGAGTTGAATGCAACATTAACTTGGTGAAATCCTCAAGTAGAAACTTTAAGGAGTGATACTACGAAGAGGTAATCATGGGAAGAACTCAAGAATCTTATGTGAGAAGAGTATTTCTCGCTGACTCGAATTCTAAGGGTAGAAACGGGATCCTAGAACTCGATCATGATTGCCGCCAACGTTGTTGGTTACACTCGACGCTTTCACGATCTCTCCAGGGTTGTTCCATACTTGGGATCACCTTAAATTAAATGCATTGAGCGCTAATTTGGGGTTTAGCCTCTAAGAATCAAAACATGACCACGTCATCCCACCCTACCTTCTTCATTCAAACAGTAAATCTCGTAGTTAGTCTCACCAAGGATGCAGTGAGAATGAGAATTATCAAAGAAAGGTGCGGAAAGGAAGGAAACGCATGTGGAACCTACTAGCAACGGGAGGCGAAAATACTCACCCCTTAAGGCAGGATCGAGAGGGAGTAACAAACGAAAGGGGAACTCCTGTGATGATAGAAACGAAGGCAATTGCTGCCATAATTGATGCTAGCACCAAGAAATATGACGATAACTTATTGAAATCCTAAATGTGATAAGTAAAAATTTCCTCAAGAGGGCACTTGCAAAAGTGCCAAGAGTAGAAGTGTGGTGAATTAAGACACAAAACAGAAACCAATAAGTTAGTAAGACTCAACCAAGAACAAGAATGTTAAGTGTGGCATGAAGGCCACTTCAAGCACGAACATCTCAAGAATGAATGAATCAAGCAAGTGAATTAAAGTGTAAGTGAGCAGAAACTAGGGATACCCCACAAGACCCTGATGTCGTCATGCGTACGTTCTACTATACATTCATTAGTGTCAATTCTTTTTTATACCAACACCGAGATTAGCTAGTGTCTTTAGGTGTTAAGCTTATACTCGAATTAGAGTCTTGTAAATTAGACACGTTATCAAGTTAGCTAATGGAGAATTAGCATTAGACTCGTCTCGTCGATACGAATCCAATGATGTATAATGTTCAAATTTTTTTCCTAAAAATTACATGATCCTAACCATGCAATCGGTTTGTAAAATTGTTTACGGATCAATTTCTTTGTACCAAAACGTTTATTACTCAGCCGGTAAAGTTTCCACCTTTTTTAGTTCAACTCGGAACAATACCCAATTCGAAACAATAGTCTGAGATGGTAATCCGAATTGCTATCCGGGATAGTGATCCGAGATGGGAATCCGTCAGAAATAAGTTATCCGAGATGTAATTCAAAATGAGGTATCCGAGATGTAATTCGGAGTAAAAATGCGAGATGCTCCAAAATCAATACCAAAGATCCGAGATGCACTATTTTGATCCCTGAGTCATGGGGAATCATTAAAAGGTCACCGACACGTTTCCTATCAACCAACATCTTGCATCCATCTTGTTTGATACATGTGCCAATTTTAGTTCATCTCCATAGAATTCAAAATATACTTGACCTAGAGTCAAGTAAGATAGACGTTCCCTCATTCTATAGGATTTGCTAACGGTAAATTAGTCAAGTCAGGGGAAGTTTAAAAAAGGATGCACTTTGGAACATGGGACAAAAGGCACTAGAGCTCCCATGGCGAGGAACTCGTTCTAATGAATCCATTGGCTAATAACTTTTGAAGTCGTGTAGATAGTCATTGCATTTATAAAAGAGCTAATCGGTATGGAGGCTTCGCTACTGGTGCGGCTCCTGGCACCAAATCAATGCGATAGTTGGAGTGCCGTTGTAGAGGTAATCAAGACAGGTCTGATGGAAAGACCTCGAGGGAATTCCTTCACAATGGTTATTTCCTCCAATTTTGGCTCCTCATTTTCCTTATCGACTACGTGAGCTAGAAAGGCTATGCAACCTTTCTGTAGGCACTTCTGGCCTTCATGCGATTAATGATTCGTAAGGACGTCTCGTGCTTCTCTCCGTGTACTACAAGTGTTTCTTCATCTGGCAGGGGGATGCGGATAGTTTTCTCAGGACAACTTACTTCCGCTCGGTTATACATCAACAGTTTCATGCCAAAAGCTATGTCGTAACAACCCAGATAAACGGGTAAAAGATCGATATTAAATTAGATATGTTCGATCAATTACAAGGGTCGAGTTTTAACCCAAAGATGGATTTAAGATCCGCGTATCATCAGTTAAGAATCCAAGAGGAAAGTATTCCTAAGACGGCGTTTAGGACTCGCTACGGTCATTACAAATTCCTTGTTATGCCTTTTGGGTTAACAAATGCCCCTACAGTATTTATGGATTTGATGAACCGAGTATGTAGGCCATACCTCAATAAGTTCATGATAGTATTTATCAATGACATATTAGTATACTCGTGAACCGAGGGAGAACACCAATAACACATGAGAACTATGCTGGAGTTGCTAAAGAAGGAGCACTTATATGCCAAGTTCTCATAATGAGATTTTTGGATTCGTGAAGTACAGTTTCTCGGTCACGTGGTGAACGAGAATGGGATACACGTCGACCACCCAAAGATCAAGGGTATAAAGAATTGGACCTCGCCAAGAACCCCCACGGAAATACAACCATTTCTGGGTTTAGCGGGTAATTACAGGAGATTTATTGAGAACTTCTCAAAAGTTGCTCAGCCGCTAACCTCGCTTACACAAAAAGGATAATAAGTTCGATTGGGGAGAAAAGCAAGAATCGGCATTTCATCTATTAAAGGATAAATCATGTAAGGCACCGATATTATCACTTCCAGACGGTACCGATGACTTTGTGGTGTATTGTGATGCATCGCATCAAGGCTTGGGTTGCTTGGGTGCCGATAGTTTGGTCGTGTCGACCAAATCAAGATATCCTCGTATCTTGATTTAGTACGACGATTAGTTAGTCTGTGTTGTAAAACAGTTGCATGTATGCATAATGTTGAGTCTTATGTACGTCATGTCTGCTGACACGTTCTCTGAAGAACACTTCCTAGTACGAGTGAGAGATGCTTCGTATGAGCAAGATGTTGCTCGTACGAGCCATATATCAGTCGTACGAGTGGCTTATCTCAACAAGTATCTTGATTGATTCGTACAAGCCAGTCTATATTCGTACAAGCCATTGGTCGTTCATACGAGCATCCTTTGGAGAATGTTCTTTGTGAATTATAGTGTTTGGTACAACCAGTAACATTCTTCATACTGTTGCTAGGTGTGGGCACTATATAAATACACATGCACTTCTCAGTGGTTGGACCAGTTGGCAAGTGTACACTAGAGAGAGACTGAAGCACAAGAACACAGAGAGTATTTCCTAAGTCTGAATGAACATTGTTTGTATGTGTTTGTATTAGTTCTCTTCTGTTAATCAAGATATTGAATCTTTAGTTATCTTGTGTTTATTACTTTTCTTTGGTTTGCATACTTACGAGGATTTTGTAGTCATATGTGTGTTATATAAACAGGGAAGTAGGTTAATCTTGATCCTCCAAGTGGACCTACAAGCTAAAACTGCCAGAAGAACTCAACAACATACACGACACATTTCATGTGTTGAATCTAAAGAAAAGCCCGACTAATGACATGGTTGTCATCCCGGCGGATGGAATTCATATTGATGACAAACAATTTACCGAGGAACCCGTTAAGGTTATGGACGGGAAAGTTCAAAAGACAAGGAGAAGTCGATTAAAGTAGTCAAAGTTCGTTGGAACTCACGTCGCGGACCCGAGTATACCTGGGAAAGTGAAGATCAAATCAAGACAAAGTACCCCCACCTGTTCAAGGAGACTCCTTTAGAGGATGACTCAAGGTGAATTTCGGGACGAAATTCTTTTTAACTAGGGGAGTATGTGACAAATGGCAAATAAACAGTAATTTCAAACAATCTAATCACTACTTTTAGTACATAATCTCATGCATTATATTGTAATTTGATTACTTAACTGAGTCGTACATCATATCTTAAACGTAGGACAAGTGAAGCATGCCATAACATACATTGGTTTCCGTTACGACGTGAAACAAATCAAACTATGACCTAAAAGTGTTGGTAGAAAGTGTTGGGCGCACTATTCGCGGTTGCACTATTCATATCAGCAAAACCGCTAAAACGAAATAGAACAATGAATAATGGCATGCTAATGTCATAAATGAGTCCATATATACATGAAAACACTAATGTGGGAACACATCTTGCAATTATACATAACCTTCCGGTACAACGCCTAAATTACAAAATTGACCGTTTCGACTAAAAAGGTGACAAATTCAGTTCGTCTGCACCATTAATTCGGTATTTTCCAGATTCCACAATTATAACAGAACAATGATAAACACCCTAAAACAATATGAGAATATCAGAAATACATAAAAGACATTGTTTCCGTCATACGACAAGCAGTGCGCAACTTGACCCGAAAGCGACCGATTGTCGAACCGACAAAGATTTCAATGGCTGATAGCCTCATACATTAATCTAAAGAGCTAGTTAAGCTTCATTTGGGATCTGAAGTCCCTTCAAGTATCTTGAGGTCACCGAAACACAACTCCCGGAAATGTTCGACGGCAAAATATATAAGTGCCCATATTGAGCGAATAATTCAACAGGAAGAGTTTCGGCCATCCAAACTCAATATATACTCGACTAATGAACTAGTTAAACTTCATTTGACACCCTAAACACCATTACATCTTAATGGTGCAAGAATACATCTATTGACATAAATATCTAGACTTAACATTCTAGCACATGTATATTTTATAAAGTTATTTTATAAATATTTACACTTAACCCCCACCCCCCCCCCCATGAGGGCCCCACTCCCTCAACCTACATCCAATAGTGTATGATGGCTAGAAGCATGGTTCATGGAGACTTATGAGTCTTGAAAAGAATTGAAATCTCAAAGAAGTAACTAACACCATTCTCACTTATTCATTTCCACATTTAAGAAAATTAAAACAACACCTTCATCCACTCTCTTTCTCGCACTTACAGATTCCAAACACCCTCCATAACCCTCCATGTTCAACTAAAGAACATCACATTTCAAGCACTTGCAACCTCCTACAAGATGATCTAAGGATGCTACAAGTCATAGATGCATACTAGGAGCTTTCTCTTGCATTTGGAGCTTCTACATCACCATCTTCTTCATTCTAGAGCTTACATAACATTGTGCAAAGTTGTAAGATCATTTCTCACCATTTTCAAGCTTTATTTGTTATGTAGAATACCAAAGTACAACTTGACCATCTTGTACTCTAAGAAAATCAAAGCTCAAACCCTAAATCTAACATAATAATCTTACATAAATATGTGTTTTATGTGTTGATTATGATGTTTAGTGTAGTGTAACTTGTTTAGATTCAATCATCTTGCATGATGATGCTTAAAAACAGGATCTGAACATAAAGATGTTTAGATCTAGCAAGATAACCATCTTCAAAAGTTCATGAACTTTATCATAAGACTTGGAATTGATTTTTGAAAAAGTAAAGTTATCAAGAAGCTAAAAATATAATCTTGAAGTTTGGATCTCGAAAATACAAACTAAAGTGGTTAATATAACTTGTTAAAGTAAAAGATAAACACAAAACTAATGATATTTTTATTGATCTTGATAAATATACATATAAAAGTTCATGAATCTCCAAGAGGTATTTATGTGTTTAAGCATGGAAATGCGTTATTTGGTACTTGATTTGTGATGTAGGTGATTTTGGGTATTAAAACATGGTTTAAGTTACGTTTGAAAACGTGGAAAACGCCTTAGTTTAGGGGAAACTATGGCAAAATTTTTTAAAATCCTAATCGCGATTAAGGGATAATTAAAGGGTGATTAGCAAGACTAAACTTGATTAGTGATCTTAATCATGATTAGGCAAGTCTTAATGGAAAGGTTTGGAGTCCTAAACTCCCAAGGTTTTCATAAACACCTATATATTTTCATAAGTTAAGAATGGAAATATTATATATATATATGTATATATACGTATATATATGTGTATATATATACATATATCTGTGTATATATACATATATATATATATACACATATATATACGTATATATACATATGTATATACATATACATATATTCTTAAGAGAATTCATATTGTGTCTATATGTATAAATACTTGTGTGTATTTATGTGTATGTATTAGAAAGCTAGGAAAATACAAACTAAATACCAATACACCACACATGAGAACCTTCAAATACTTGGAGATGAACAAGTATTATAATGCATATGGGTATACTCATACATATAATATACGAACATTAAAACACTTGGTGAAATTGCAAGATTACAAGTAGTGTGCCTACAAAACGTGTAAATGCAGATACCTACAATGGAGTAATTTACATATATAATAGTGCAAACACATACAATTGAATAACTTGCATATACGATGCAATATTTGCATATAATTGCAATATTTGCATATACAATGCAATGTTTGCATATACCTTGAAACAAATGCATACGGCGGAACAATTTGCATATACAATGCAATATTTGCATATACCTTGAAACAAATGCATACAACGGAACAATTTGCATATACATTGCAATTTTTGCATATACAATGGTGCAAGTGCATACAATAAGACAATTTGCATATACAATGCAATATTTGCATATAACATGGAACAAGTGCATACTAGTGAAACGAACATATTTATACATGTGAACGAGGTTCCACTTAAAATATTTATGAAGAATTATATATATATATATATATATTATGGACTCTTGAAAATAAAGACCTGGGCTAGGCCCAATCACATAAAGACAGTGGCTAGTCCCAATGACATAATTACATGGGCAAGGCCCAATACATAAATTACTTGGGCTAGGCAGAATCACATAAAGACACGGGCTAGGCCCAATGACATAAATTACATGGGCTAGGCCCAATCACATAAAGACATGGGCTAGGCCCAATCACATAAAGACATGGGCTAGGACCAATGACACGCATGCAAGGCACGAGGACATGTGAAGAGCGAGGCCCGTCATATGCGTAAAAATATTCATCGAACAAACGAACTACCAACACTATGATAACATTAAAAGTTGTTCTAATGTGGTAAATATATACACAACAAGAATTCAAGATGAACAACTAGTACGAGGTCTAACGAGACCTAGGTGTCTAATGAAGTTAATACACATGTAGGTTACACACGTGTACATTCACCAAACTTTGATAAGTATGACTTACGGAACACAAAGCTGTGAGTTCATGTCTCTCCTTTCAATTATTTCAAAGTTTCATAACAAACAGTATGTTAGCTATGGGGTTAGATGATAACACTATCAATATGCGTAAGTAGGATGATGACAAGAGTAACCATTAATCACTTAGTGACCAAGGTGCAAAAGGTATAGATCTATCGAGTTTGAGACGCGCTCCACTCCTTGTTTTAAGACTTTAGGAGTGCTTTTGTGATCCCAATTGAGTCAAGAGTTGTCTCGGTTTGGTTACTTACTTATAGCACAATATGTCAGGGTGCTAGCTACACACTGATAGATCCTTAAACTCCATGAATGCTAATAACATACTCAGATTTCATTACTTGATTACGAGCATGATATTTTATGAGAAAACAATAACTACATGAATTTGCCAACTTTTATTGACTTTTAAAATTACATGTATTTCAGGACGCAAGACTTGAGCCGGTGAACACTTCGGGAAATGGGAATGACATGACAACGAATGCCACCTTTTGGAGGATTTGCCTCTTATATCCCAACCTCGTATGGGTATATAGGAGTCAAAACCTCAACATGTTTTTATGATGAAAACAATCTTTTATTATGTTGCAATGTATTTCAACACACATTTTTTATTACAATGTGAATGTACGTCCCCTAGTCCTTAAGGATCTTCACAGAATCGTTTATCTAATCTAGAGTGCGGAATCCCTTAGATCAGATTTCACAGAACAAGAACAAGAACACGAACACAATCACCTTCAAACTAAATTCTATTGATTATCTAACACTAAGTGTTGGCAACCAATTCAAGACTCTCTCTCTAAACCAGCAACCCCAGCAACTGAGCAAGCTTAACCCTAATCACAACCTCCCTTTATATAGAGACAGGTTATGCAACTGGGCTAGGGTTTCCTAAATGGACTGCTAATGGGTCTAAAGCCCAATTCGCCTACCATGTTCTGTTTAGTGTCTAGTTCAGCCCAAATACTTCTAATTAACTATTACAAAACTAAACCCGCTTACCGTTTATCATTTTACTAATTACAAGATATCCAAAGACCAAATCTAAGTTGTTGTCACAAATATGCACCAACAAACTCCCCCTTGACAATAGCTTCATAAAATAACTTAGTCTTCAGTCTTCTTGCAATCTTTAACTTCTTTGAAAAATGTTGACGTTGGTCTTTGGATAGCTTCAGCTTTAATAGCTTCTTTCATTAACAAACACCCCTAAGCTGATGTATCTAATCACCAAATCTTCTAAATCGTTAGCATTTGAGTAAACTCTCGTTTAGTCCTTGCATAGCAATCTTCAAAACTCTTCAACTTTGTCTGCAATGTAGAAAGGAGGTTCTACCATGCATCCAAGCAAACTCCTCTTCACCAAACTTCTTAGCAACACACAGCTACCATCTGTATACTATAAAACAAACATCTCGAGAAACCATAAGAATTTTTCAAAACAAGTTAAACAAATTATTATTATTGAAGAGAGAGTAAAATTGTATCACAGATTAAGCACTTTTTAACTCAAATCACATACTTAAAATTTTAAATCACATTGAACCTGCAAGATTTTAAAATTTTGAACTCAGCTTCTAACATAATCTCCCCCTATCGGTAAGAACTCCTCCATAAACAACCAATATTTGTACAATAAGAATTTACAAGAAAATGAATATTTTTGGATTTTTATAATTTCTGAAAGCAAATAAATAACATAATAATTAACACTCTGTTTATGTGAGTATCACCGTTAAGAAGATCATATCAGCAACATCAAACTATTTTCACACTATTTTATGAAAAGCAGTTCAAGACGATTACCAGTATTGTTTATCCACTTAAACAAAATACATGAACATTTCAAGTACCATGATTGTGTGATATGTTTAGACAATTTAAACTGATATACTAGTGTGTCCCACTTTAGGACATACCCCCGCGATCATGGTATGCACAAAAATTCATCATAGTAGGTGAGTATACCGAAATTCATCCTTTTGAATTACAACGTTAGATAATTGGTGATCAGGTCAGTACTTCCGTACAACAAAGAGACCAATATCCAACGAGGGTTAGGGCAAATACCAAATTTTGGTACGAATAATGCAATTTGCACATTTTAATGACTCTCTAAGAGAGCTTCTTCAATTTTTGGGATTTGGTATTTTAGCTTTTTTAAGATATCCTGGTGTGCCTAGGTCAGCATGTATATGGATGCAGCAGAAGAACAACCTTGATACCCCGGATGAAATAACGATATAAAGACCTAAAACCTCAGATTTTGGCAACCTATCAACGCAAGATTTAAGGTTATAAAGCATACGACACTGATATGTTACCCACTCATACACAGTTTATTATATGTGTATCACCAAGGTAAGTTGATTATTTCATGCTTTTTGCCTACTGGTATCATATGATGAAGCTGCTATCACACTTAAGCAATTTTAATTTTAATTTCAGTGTAACTGTCTAATTTGCTGATGTACTATCATTTCTTCCTTTTCACACAGTGAAAAAAACACTAATTATTGATTTTCTATGTTTTATGTTTTTTTTTTTGAAAAGCAGTAAATTTATTTATGGAAAATTTTATGGAAAAATGGTTATTCAGGATTCCTCATCCCTTTGAGTTCGACTAAATGTTCAAAACGAGCCCTGTCAAATGCTTTTGTGCAAAGATCTGCCAGGTTATCTAGTGTGTCGACTCGATACAGTTCAATTAATTTCTTTTCAGCACAATCCCGTATAAAATGATGACTAATGTCAATATGTTTTGTGCGACTGTGTTTTACGGGATTGTTGGTGATTGAAATAGTGGCATTATTGTCTATCATAATAGGAGTACGAGTGAAATTCAAACCATAATCGCGCATCTGTTGTTGGATCCAAAGAACCTGAGAGCAACAGCTACCTGTAGCAATATATTCAGCTTCACACGTTGAGGTAGACACACAAGACTGCTTCTTGCATTGCCATGACACGAGCCTCCCTCCTAAGAACTGACAACCACCTGTGGTGGACTTCCTTGTAGATTTGCATCCTCCAAAGTCCGAATCAGTGGAAGCAACAAACTTCAAATCACTAGCAGCTGGATACCATAACCCAAGTTTAGGTTTCCCCTTCAAGTAACGAAGAATCCGCTTCACCGCTTTCATGTGGGACTCCTTTGGATTCGCTTGATATCTGGCACAAAGAACACACTGCGGACATGATGTCAGGTCTTGAAGCAGTCAAGTACATCAGAGAACCCATCATTGCCTTGTATTGGGTTGGATCAACATCCTCCACACTCTCATGATCTGGACCAAGATTGTGATTCTCACAAATAGGCGTATTGAAAGTAGCTCAATCCTCCATTTTGAAAAAAGACAAAATGTCATACACATACTTTGTCTGATGTATAAACATCCCATCCTTCTTCTGTTCAACTTGCAAACTCATAAAGTAAGATAGCTCACCCATCGCACTCATCTCGAACTTGCTCTTCATTACCTCTTCGAAATCATGACATATGTTCTCATCAGATGAGCCAAAAATGATGTCATCTACTTATACTTGTACTAGTAGAAAGTCTTCCTTCTTCCTTTTAATGAAAAGTGTACTGTCAATCTGACCTCTTTTGAAACTATGTTTGAACAAATGTGCTGACAGTGTCTCATACCACGCCCTAGGTGCCTGATGCAACCCATACAATGCCTTATCAAGTCGATAGACTCGATCTGGATAGTTTGGATCAGTAAACCCGTCAGGTTGTGAGACATACACCACTTCTTGGACTTTCCCGTAAAGAAACGCACTCTTCACGTCAAGTTGGAAAACTTTGAAGCCCTTGAATGAAGCAAAAGCTAGGAACAAACGAATTGCTTCCAACCTTGCTACTGGTGCAAACACTTCATTGTAATCAATCCCCTCTTGCTGATTGAACCCTTTCACTACCAAGCGAGCCTTATTCCTTATCACAATCCCTCGATCGTCTTTCTTGCACTTAAACACCACTTGGTGCCTATTTCCTTCTCTCCTACAGGTAAGTCAACTAGCTCCCAAACTTTCAACTTCTTGAACTGAGCTAGTTCTTCTTGCATAGCTTCTACCCAACAATTGTATTTTAGAGCCATATGAACATTCTTTGGTTCCTCTTGTGCAATAAAGCAGCTATACAAACATTCATGAATCAACCCAGTCTTCTAAATCGAAGTAAACAAACAGGAACCTTCAAGCACACCTCTTCTTGTCTGAACACCTGCAGCAACATCACCAATGATGTTTTCAACTAGATGATCTCTGTTTACACGTGTGGTAGCAATGGTGTCAACAACCAGATTATCTCCCAGATTAGATCCAACCTCCCCCTGAATGTTCTAATTAGCAAACGGATTAGTGAAGTCCTCCCCTTGAATAGGTTCAGACTCACTATCACTAGGGTCCTCTGGAGCTACACTGGAAGAAGTTTCTAGAGCATCTATCATCGAGATACTCGATCTAGGCATGAAGTCACACTCTCCATCTTCACTGATCACAGATTGGATCACTTGAGACTCATCTACATTTGAAAAATCAGGAATATTAAATGATTTAAAAACACTGTCATATCATATAATATAGCAGGATCACTCGTTGCTTGTTGAGGTGAATAACTAGTGATTTCCATGTTAAACACCACCTCAATTTTACCAGTTTTTAGATTAAAAACCCTTTTATTCGGTGTTCCAGGCATATAGCCTAGAAAGTAACCCTCATCAGCTACTTCACCGAATTTTTGCTTATCTTTATTTCGCACAATGGTGCAGGGTAATTCAAATGGTTCAAAGCCTTTTAAGTTTGGTTTTCGGTTAAATAATAGTTCGTGACATGTCTTGTTAAACCGTTTAAACCGTCAAAACTTTGCTCAGGGCATAACAAGTTGTGTTCACAGCTTCTCCCTAGAAAAGAACTGGAAGCTTTGAATCAGATAGCATAGTCCTTGCAGCTTCAATCAGCGTCCTGTTTTTCCTCTCAGCGACTCCGTTCTGTTGAGGTATATAAGGGGTAGAATATTGATGTTCAATTCCCTTGCGAAGACAATAGAGATCCAGAATCTGATTCTTGAACTCCGTGCCATTATCACTCCTTATCCTCTAGATCTGTGCATCATGAACATTTTCTAATTTTGTAAAAAGATCTATCAGAATCTCCGCTGTCTCATCTTTTGTACCTAAAAAGAAAACCCATGAATATCGTGAGTAATCATCTGTGACAACTAAGCAATAGTACTTTCGACCTATGCTCCTTACGTTCACCGGACCGAATAGATCCATATGAAGTAATTCATAAGGGGCAAATATGGAATTTACTGTTTTAGACTTGTGAGGTTTCTTATGTTGTTTTCGCTTTTGACATGGAAGACATTTATCTTCCACGTGAAACCTCTGCACTGGCACCCCTTCCACTAAACCATTTTTAATAATATAATTCATTTTTCGGTATTGGATGTGGGCCATGCGTCTGTGCCACAGCAATGACTCAGCCTCAGATGCTTTTGATAGCAAACACGCCACCACAGTGGAAGAATCCATAGCGCCCATGTCCATGACATAAGTGTCGTTTCTCCTTAGCGCTCTCATCACTATCCAGTCATCCGGTATCACCAAACCAGGTTTCAACACCAAAGCTTCAGACTTTGTAAAGTGGACCGATTAATCCTTGTCGCAAACTTGAGACACGCTCATCAAATTGTGCTTCAGCTTCTCAACATAGTTCACTTTGTCCCGTGTGATCTTCCCGTTAGTCACTTTTCCTCGACCGGTAATGTGCCCTCCTTTAGCACCTGCAAAATTTACATAACCACCATCTATATTCTCAAACTCAGTCAACAGCCTCGCATCCCCCGTCATGTGCCTGGAGCAGCCACTATCAACATACCACAAGTTGATAATCTTCCTTAGCAGCTCCTGCACCATCCAACAAAATTAGTTAGATTGAGGGACCCAAGCCTTAATGGTCTTGGGTCTTCCAGATTCATCAACCACGGGAACATCCATCCAATATCCATCACTCCTAACAGGAGTCTTGGTTCTTAGACCTGTTGATGGAAATGATTTTTGATTTCCACTAGGTCTGTGGTCCTGAGGTTTGCTAACCATGTTTGTACTTTGTGACCTTTGGAAATTATGATTTTGGTTCCATGAATTTTGATGATGATAATTTCTAAAGCCATCATTATAAAAATTTCGACTACCAACATTCTGGTATCGATTTTAATATTGACCGTGACTTCTGAAATTACTTGATCGACCATTAAAGTTATTCATTTGTGGTGAACTACTTCTAGGTCTCTCATATCTGCCTGATGTAGATGCAGACGGAAATCTTTGTTGATTTCTTTGAAAGCGAGGAACTTGGTAAGTTCCTTTTTCAGCATTATCTACACTAACAGCAATACTCTGTTGCCTGGTAGCAGATATCTTTGGTGAGTTAACCTTCTTCTCACCATCACCACTTTTTGCTGGTGATTTGTCTCTCTGTCTGTAACATTCATCGTAAAACGGGTTTCGAAACCCGCTTCGTCTAATAATCGAGTATTGGTTGAAAGATAGTTGCAGATTTATCGTGCCGGTTATTTTTGATTCATAACAAATAAATATTTTAAAATTTAACCATAATTAATAAATAATAATAATAAGTAAATCAAATTAAAAACAAATAAAACAAAACAGGGTAGCCGGGTCTCGAACCCGGGTCTACCACGTAGACACACACACATCACACCACTCCGCCACCCACATATTTGTGTTTAATACTTAAACAAATAATACTTATGGTAAAACCGAAAATCAAACCTGTAAATCAGCAAAACCTAGAACCCGAAATCGCCGGCAAAACTGAGACTCCACGAATGTTGCTACTTCCCTTTGATTGAACGCGTAAACTTGATTTCGACATCAGTTATAACCGTTGCTTAACACACAATTGAGTCAAAGCCGTTTCTTTTTTTGGTCTCTAAATCGAAACCGATCAGCCTGTCCACTATATAAATACCCACCCAATTCCTTGTAAACTTTTCGCTCAGAACCGCACTCTCTTCCTGAAGCTTTATTCCTCTCAAAGCACGTCGCCGGAGATTTTCGCACTCGCCGGAATATCGCCGGAATTTCTAACCAGAAAACCGTAGTTCTCCAAACCGGTATAATCATCTAAACCTCCTTGTTATCTTTTGATTAGTAAATTATTGGCTCAAAACTGTTTAATCGGTTTATTCAGTCGGAATCATTGTCGGGATTTTTGAATGGTGAAGAAGATGAATTAAGTTAGTGTTTTAATATAAATAAAAACGAGTATTTAACCGGGTTAGACACACAGTCCAGCGGTGGACTGTGTGCAATTACAAAGCACCCGTCCCGGGTTCGAGTTGTACATGTTTCCGATTTTCTGAAATAAAACCAACACTTTTTAAAACTTAATCAGATCAACTCGTAGCATATATATATATAATTAATTTAATCCAGTGTTTATGCAGATTAGACACACAGCCCAACTGGTTGGGCTGTGTGCACTCGAACCGTAGGTCCCGAGTTCGAGTCCGGGTTCTGTAACCAGTTTCGGCCATACTAAATCCTTTTTAATGAATACCAAATAAGGTTAAAGTTATTTAGTATATATATATAATTAAAACAGAGAATATTTCAGGTTAGACACGTAGCTCAGTTGGTAGAGCTGCGTGCACGTATACGGGAGGTCACGGGTTCGAACCTCACTCGCCGCCTGAATTTAATGCTATCCGACCGGTCAGACCTGACAAGGTCAACATATTTTTTTTTAAATTTTGTTTTCTCTTTTTACTTATTAAATTGAAAAATTATTTAAAAATACTTAAAAATAAGATTCCTAAAGTTAAAAATTTGCAATAAACTCATAAAAATAAATCTAAAAATCTCATTAAGAGCACTAATTAAAAATATTAATCCCAAATAAAATTATTTATTTATCGAATTACTTCGTTATTATTTAGGTTAGTTTTCCCTCGTCGGTTGAATCATAAATTCGTGCGCATTCATCATTATCAAGGAACGCACCCACTGTGAGTGAATCTCTACCAATTCCCCGTTTTAATCATGTTTTGGGGTGTATCATGTATCGTACTATTCTTTTATTTTATTTAAACACTTGTGCATACATCATATCCATGATCAAATGTGTATTGATTGTTGTGTGAATTATATGTAGATTAAATTTATCATTTCAGTGCACGCATTTCATTAGGCCCATCAGTTCCCCATGGGATACGGGTTGAGCATCAGGAGCCTCATTAGATCGGCTCCGTTTGATTGAGCCTTGATCTCAAATACATCATCATTCATGTCATATACTCATTCAAAGTGGTTTGTGATTGTTTACATATATATGTTTGCTCACATGTGATTAATGCACGAATTTTCTTTAATAAATAAAACAAGAAATTAGTTAAAATGTTTTATCAAGGTTCACTCGCCAACTTTTGTTGACCCAAAATCTCCCCTATTTTACACATGATACAGGTGATCCAGCTGAGACAGGAAACACTTAGGATGGCCTAGAAGAATAAACAAGTTAATGCTATGGAATAAATATATAGTTTCATTTTCCTTTGTAATTGTATGGATTTTGTTTTTGGATATTTAAGTTTGTAATTTGAATTTAATAAATATGAAACATCTTGGTAAATATCATGAGCTTTGGTGATAACCCAATTATGCCCCGACTTTTATTCCGCTGCGGGTCGAGGTGTGACAGATTGGTATCAGAGCTTGTGACTATAGGGATATAGGATAGGTTATTAGACCCTTAGAGCCTATACTATTGTTGATTAAATTTTAATTGTTTATGCGTTACATACAAAATTCATGATGTTTATATGTTTCATGTTTATTTTCACACCCAATATTATGCAAGCACGCTCACAAGTACATGTTAATATGCAATGCTCATCATAATTCATATCCTCATAACATATCATATATATGAGAGCACACACCTCACGATTTCCATGATTTTTGCAATGCTTTTGTATTTTTCAAATCATATCAAAGTGAGTTCTCACGACGGGCATGTAGTAACTGGAAGGGTACAAGTACCAGTAGTCGGAACGTCCTGTCTAGGCTTGGCATTCGTATAAATCCAAAATAAAGGACCAGTTTGCCTACCTGGGGACTAACGATGAGAGTACGAAGGACCTATTAGGCCAAAGAATGCTATACCAAACGTCGTGTGAGCTAACCCCACTTTGAGTTGTCATTGTGTCTACACCTGGACACCCTCCTACCATACATCTCGCAATCATGTTTTACGATTTTCATTCGGGTGGTGCGAGTGTTAACCCGCCAACACCAATGTGAATCCTACCAAGCCCAATAGTCATGGGGGCCCACATGACTACACAGGCAATGGTATGGGGGACATTTGGAGGCCCAAACATGAGCAAACCCAAGACATCCTATGGTGTAGTTAAATTATTGTGAGTTATGTTGTTTTTCATTCTTTTTACGACACATGACACCTAGAAAACTCTTAAACTCACAATCTTCCTACATATGTTGCTGTAGATGTCGGCTAGGCAATTACGTGGAAGTAGAAAGTCAGGAAAGTCAAACGAACGCTTGGCCACACAAATCGCTAAACAAATGGCCGCTGTACTTCCTGACATCGTGCTTCAAGTTCAACAAGCTCTCACTGCTAATCCCATCAACCCTCCCAACCAAGAAGACCAGAGCGTCGCCAACCCTCCTTCCAAAACCCCCAAGTGCACCTACAAACACTTCAAATCCTGCGATCCCCCAAAATATGAAGGGACCGAAGGTGTTACCGCCCTCCTTCACTGGTTTGAAGAAATGGAAAACACTTTCCTCAATTGCGATTGTCATGAGGACCGTAAGGTACGTTACGCAACTGGAAGACTGTTTAGGGTAGCCGTTACCTGGTGGAACACGGAAAAGGGTAAGCGAGGAGTTGAAGATTCCATGGCCTTAACATGGGAAGAGTTAAGGGAACTTATGACAAGACGTTTCTGTCCAAGAAGCGAAATCAAAAGGCTGGAAGACGAATTCCACGCACTTAAACAAAAGGAAGGAGACCACACTTCATATAATAAGAGATTTCTAGAGTTGAACCAGATGATCCCCAATTTGTTCACCCCCTTGTACCGCTTAGTTGAACACGACATTCGAGGCCTCCCCTCGAAAATCCAAGATTCGGTTTTAAGCACTTTGCCTGCAACACTTGAAGCCGTAATGGAGTTAGCCACAGAACTCACTAAAAATCGCATACGAAACGGCAAGTTCAAAGATGAGAAGAAGAAAGCACCCATTGAGACCCCAACTCCAAACCACCTCGTCTCATCCTCGAAGTTTGCTGGTAAGAGGAAGCGAAATAGCAAGAATTTTGCTGTCACTCAAACCAACCCTCATATCACTGCTGCACCAATCACCCAAATTGCTCCTCCAGCTGCACCATACAAAAAGCCATACACTGGCCCACACCCAAAGTGCAACCGCTGTCAATACGATCACCCTCCCGAAAACCCCTGCCAACATTGCACAAGTTGTGGCCGTGCAGGTCACACCATCCAAACCTGCCGTACCCTTCAATGAATGAACCGCAATCAACCTCCAACCCAAACCCAAAATCAGATACTGGGCCAAGCCCAACCACCCTTACTTCTACCACCTGCACAACACGCAGCCCAACCTTACTACCAATCTAACTACCCCATGATGCAACCCATGCGAGCTTGTTTCAACTGTGGGGACCCAAACCACTTCAGGAACACTTGTCCACGCCTAGTGAACATCATCCATGCCCAACTCACGCAAACCTTGTAAACCAAGCTAACCAAGCTCCCCCACCTGCCAGAGGGAGAGCTTTCAATATCAATGCCAACCAAGCCAGGGCTGACAACAACGTGGTCAACGGTACGTTTCTCATCAATGGTAGTTATGCATCCATATTATTCGATACTGGTGCGGATAAGAGCTTTGTGTCTTTAGAATTCGAACCTATCCTCGACCAACCTCGTGTTAATCTCATTGAATCTCTAATGGTGGAAGTTGCTGACGGAAAACCCACTTCATTAAACTCTATTAAACGCAATTGTACTCTCACTCTGAACGATCACGATTTCCCAATTGACCTCATTCCTATGAAGTTGGGAAGTTTCGATGTTATCATCGGTATGGACTGGCTCAGCCAGCATCACGCTGAAGTGGTGTGCCACGAAAAATTCATTCGCATTCCTCTTGCAGACGGTCTGACACTACGTGTTTTTGGGGAAACCCCTTCGAAAGGACTCAAATTGATGTCCTGCCTTCAAGCCCGAAGTTATCTCCGCAAGAACTATGTCGCATTCCTAACTCACGTCGTCAAGAAGGGAAACAAGGAGAGGAAACTCGAAGATATCCCAATTGTGAAGGAATTCCCACAAGTTTTTTCCGACGACATTTCCGGACTTCCTCCTGTGAGAGAAGTCGAATTTCGCATCGATCTTGTACCTGGCGCTACGCCGGTCGCAAAATCTCCTTATAGGTTAGCCCCATCCGAGATGCAAGAGCTGGCCAGTCAACTGCAAGAGCTGACTGACAAAGGATTCATACGTCCTAGCTCATCGCCTTGGGGTGCACCTGTTCTTTTTGTGAAGAAGAAAGATGGAACGTTTCGCATGTGCATTGATTATAGAGAACTCAACAAGTTAACGATTAAAAATCGCTATCCACTGCCTCGCATTGATGACCTCCTAGACCAACTTCAAGGCACCACCTGCTTTTCAAAAATCGACCTTCATTCTGGTTATCATCAGCTTAGAGTGCACGAAGAAGATATCCCAAAAACCGCCTTCCGGACTCGTTATGGTCATTACGAGTTCATGGTCATGCCCTTCGGTTTAACCAACGCCCCCGCTGTCTTCATGGATTTAATGAATAGGGTATGCAAACCCTACCTCGACCGTTTCGTCATAGTCTTCATCGACGACATCCTTATCTACTCCAAGTCTAAATCCGATCATGAGCGACACCTTCGACTCATCCTTACACTATTAAGGACTGAAAAGCTTTACGCTAAGTTCTCAAAATGCGAATTCTGGTTAGGAGAAGTACAATTCCTTGGTCATGTCGTCAATGACAAGGGAATTCATGTCGATCCTTCAAAAATCAAGGCAGTACAAGAATGGCAAGCGCCACGTACCCCTACCGAAGTTAGGTCATTTCTTGGTTTGGCTGGTTACTATCGACGCTTCATTGCCAACTTTTCCCGTATCGCTGTACCACTCACAGCCTTGACTCATAAAGGAAAACCCTTCATTTGGGACCTAAGCAAGAAGAGGCCTTCCAAACTTTAAAGCAAAAGCTTTGTGACGCACCTGTCCTTACACTCCCTGAGGGTTGCGATGACTTCGTGGTTTATTGCGACGCGTCAGGGCAAGGACTAGGCTGTGTATTGATGCAAAGAGGAAAAGTGATAGCCTATGCCTCTAGGCAACTCAAGTTCATGAGAAGAATTACACCACCCATGACCTAGGACTTGGAGCCGTTGTGTTCGCTCTCAAGATATGGAGACATTACCTCTACGGTACCAAGTGTGAAATATACACTGACCACAAGAGTCTCCAACATATCTTCAATCAGAAAGAGTTGAATATGAGGCAACGAAGATGGGTCGAACTTCTCAACGAATACGACTGTGAAATTCGGTATCATCCTGGCAAGGCAAACGTGGTGGCCGATGCGCTCAGTCGAAAAGGTTATGCGAACTCCGTTCGTCTTCTATGTTCGCAAATCATAACCGACATCAAAGATCGAATCCGGGCAGCTCAACATGTTTCTGTAACAGAAAACGACGTACGTGATGAGCTGTCATGTGGAGCTGAATTCAAAATCGAAACCAAATCCGACGGTATTCTATACTATTTAAACCGCATATGGATTCCTGATCGCGATAACCTTCGTGATTTCCTCATGAATGAGGCGCACAAAACACGATACTCTGTACACCCAGGAGCCGACAAGATGTATCAAGACCTACGATACACCTACTGGTGGCCTGGCATGAAAAAGGATATCGCTGTTTTTGTTTCCAAGTGCCTTACCTGTCCCAAGGTAAAAGCTGAACATCAAAGACCTTCAGGACTTCTAGTCCAACCCGAAATACCTGTATGGAAGTGGGAAAACATAACCATGGATTTCATTACCGGGTTACCTCGCACCTCCAGTGGGTATGACACCATATGGGTAATAATCGATCGTCTTACAAAGACATCTCACTTCATTCCAATTCGCGAGGACTTCAAGAACGAAAAGTTAGCTCGTATCTACATCCGCGAGATCGTAAGCCGTCATGGTGTACCATTAAGCATCATTTCAGACCGTGATGGTCGTTTCACTTCACGAACATGGCGAGCCGTACAAACCGCTTTGGGTACACGATTAGACCTCAGTACCGCTTTTCATCCTCAAACTGATGGTCAATCTGAACGCACCATCCAAACCCTTGAAGACATGCTACGAGCATGTGTCATAGACTTCAAAGGGAACTGGGACGCTCACCTACCATTAGTTGAGTTTTCGTACAACAATAGCTATCATTCAAGTATCGGTATGGCTCCTTTCGAAGCCCTATATGGTCGTAAGTGCCGATCTCCAGTATGTTGGCACGAAATTGGGGAAGCGCAAATCACCGGACCAGAATTAATTCAAGAAACAACCAACAAGATCCTTCAAATTCGAAACAATCTTCTAGCAGCTCAAAGTCGTCAAAAGAGTTATGCTGACAAACAAAGAAAGCCCTTGGAGTTTGACATTGGTGATCAAGTACTTTTAAAAGTATCACCATGGAAGGGAGTGGTTCGTTTTGGCCAAAAGGGCAAGCTAGCACCACGCTACGTAGGACCTTTCAAGATACTCGAGAGAGTAGGTCCTGTAGCATACAAGCTTGACCTACCAGAAGAGCTCAACATAATTCATCCCACATTCCACGTATCAAACTTGAAAAAGTGCCTCGCCGATGAAAACCTCCACATTCCTCTAGAAGACATTCAAGTCGATGAATCGATGCACTTCGTTGAAAGACCAGTAGAAATCATGGATTTCTGAGAGAAGCGTTTAAGGCGAAGTCGTATTCCAATTGTCAGGGTACGTTGGGAGTCAAAGCGAGGACCCGAGTTTACTTGGGAACGTGAAGACTCAATGCGCGAAAAATACCCGCATCTTTTTCCGGTCACCACTGCTGCTTAAATTTCGGGACGAAATTTCTAAAAGTAGGGGATACTGTAACATTCGTCATAAAGCGGGTTTCGAAACCCGCTTCGTCTAATAATTGAGTATTGGTTGAAGGATAGTTGCATATTTATCGTGCCGGTTATTTTTTATTCATAACTAATAAATATTTTAGAATTTAACCATAATTAATAAATAATAATAATAAGTAAATCAAATTAAAAACAAATAAAACAAAACAGGGTAGCCGGGTCTCGAACCCGGGTCTACCGCGTAGACACACACACATCACACCACTCCGCCACCCACATATTTGTGTTTAATACTTAAACAAATAATACTTATGGTAAAACCGAAAATCAAACCTGTAAATCAGCAAAACCCAGATTCCGAAATCGCCGGCAAAACTGAGACTCCGCGAATGTTGCTACTTCCCTTTGATTGAAACGCGTAAACTTGATTTCGACATCAGTTATAACCGTTGCTTAACACACAATTGAGTCAAAACCGTTTCTTTTGAGAATTGAAATCATTGACCATGATTTTGGTCTCTAAATCGAAACCGATCAGCCTGTCCACTATATAAATACCCACCCAATTCCTTGTAAACTTTTCGCTCAGAACCGCACTCTCTTCCTGAAGCTTTATTCCTTTCAAAGCACGTCGCCGGAGATTTTCGCACTCGCCGGAATATCGCCGGAATTTCTAACCAGAAAACCGTAGTTCTCCAAACCGGTATAATCATCTAAACCTCCTTGCTATCTTTTGATTAGTAAATTATTGGCTCAAAACTGTTTAATCAGTTTATTCAGTCGGAATCATTGTCGGGATTTTTTAATGGTGAAGAAGATGAAGTTAAGTTAGTGTTTTAATATAAATAAAAACGAGTAATTAACCGGGTTAGACACACAGTCCAGCGGTAGACTGTGTGCAATTACAAAGCACCTGTCCCGGGTTCGAGTTGTACATGTTTCCGATTTTCTGAAATAAAACCAACACTTTTTAAAACTTAATCAGATCAACTCGTAGCATATATATATAAAATTAATTTAATCCAGTGTTTATGCAGATTAGACACACAGCCCAACTGGTTGGGCTGTGTGCACTCGAACCATAGGTCCCGAGTTCGAGTCCGGGTTCTGTAACCAGTTTCGGCCATATTAAATCCTTTTTAATGAAAACCAAATAAGGTTAAAGTTAGTTAGTATATATATATATAATTAAAACAGAGAATATTTCGTGTTAGACACGTAGCTCAGTTGGTAGAGCTGCGTGCATGTATACGGGAGGTCACGGGTTCGAACCTCACTCGCCGCCTGAATTTCATGCTATCCGACCGGTCAGACCTGACAAGGTCAACATATTTTTTTTTAAATTTTGTTTTCTCTTTTTACTTATTAAATTGAAAAATTATTTAAAAATACTTAAAAATAAGATTCCTAAAGTTAAAAATTTGCAATAAACTCATAAAAATAATTCTAAAAATCTCATTAAGAGCACTAATTAAAAATATTAATCCCAAATAAAATTATTTATTTATTGAATTACTTTGCTATTATTTAGGTTAGTTTTCCCTCGTCGGTTGAATCATAAATTCGTACGCATTCATCATTATCAAGGAACGCACCCACTGTGAGTGAATCTCTACCAATTCCCCGTTTTAATCATATTTTTGGGTGTATCATGTATCGTACTATTCTTCTATTTTATTTAAACACTTGTGCATACATCATATCCGTGATCAAATGTGTATTGATTGTTGTGTGAATTATATGTAGATTAAATTTATCATTTCAGTGCACGCATTTCATTAGACCCATCAGTTCCCCATGGGATACGGGTTGAGCATCAGGAGCCTCATTAGATCGGCTCCGTTTGATTGAGCCTTGATCTCAAGTACATCATCATTCATGTCATATACTCATCCAAAGTGGTTTGTGATTGTTTACATATATATGGTTGCTCACATGTGATTAATGCACGAATTTTCTTTAATAAATAAAACAAGAAATTAGTTAAAATGTTTTATCAAGGTTCACTCGCCAACTTTTGTTGACCCAAAATCTCCACTGTTATACACATGATACAGGTGATCCAGCTGAGACAGGAAACACTTAGGATGGCCTAGAAGAATAAACAAGTTAATGCTTTGGAATAAATATATAGTTTCATTTTCCTTTGTAATTGTATGGATGTTGTTTTTGGATATTTAAGTTTGTAATTTGAATTTAATAAATATGAAACATCTTAGTAAATATCATGGGCTTTGGTGATAACCCAATTATGCCCCGACTTTTATTCTGCTGCGGGTCGGGGTGTGACACTGTCTCTCACTCACTTGTGCTTCACTCTTTTGTTAGGACAGCAACTAGCTACATGTCCCTTTTCGTGACATTTGAAGCATGATTTTCTAGCCGAAGACTTCTTAATTGAAGTCTCTTGCTTAGATTCATCAGGCGATGAGGATGATGATGATGATGACGATGCCTTCGAAGGATCTTGTTTAGTTTGCTTAACTTCTGATTTTTCTTTGTTTTTATTTTTAGCAAACTACACATTAGATTCTTTAGTAATAACAGAGACCTCTTCATTCATGTCACTCCCTTGAACAAAATCAACTTTTTTAATAAAAACTAGCTTTTGCTTTTTAGGGTGTGTATTCTTTGTTTTCAAAACGGTGTCTCTGTTATTATCCTTCTTGGCATTCTTAGAACCATCAACATCCTCTGATGTGGAACTACTAGGTGTAGTTGACACAAAGTCTGTAAGCTCTTCTTCATCTAGCAAGAAAGAATAGTTGTGACCTAGAGGTGGTGAAACTTCATTCAAACCATTGAATCCCAGACATGTCTTGTCATTACTCTTCCTGAAGCCATTCATCATGTGTTTCATGACAAAAGATGAATCTCGGAATTGATTTAATTTCTTTTCAAGTTCACAAATTTTAAGTTGTGCTTCTGACAACTCTTTGCATTTTTCAGAAACCTCTTTTGTTTTCTCACTCATCGTATCATGAGCTAAATCAATAACTTGAAGTTTTTCATTTAGCTTATAGGTTAGAATATTGATTTCTTCTTCATAACCTTTAATT
This sequence comes from Scalesia atractyloides, assembly GCA_947069175.1. Classification (NCBI taxonomy): domain Eukaryota; kingdom Viridiplantae; phylum Streptophyta; class Magnoliopsida; order Asterales; family Asteraceae; genus Scalesia; species Scalesia atractyloides. The sequence goes on along the minus strand of CAMTDV010000003.1, from coordinate 34,882,990 downwards.
TTCTTCAGGTATAATGACTCATTTTGTTTTACGAAAAAGTTTGATTCTTTTAGGTTTGAGAGCTTATTTACCAGACTTTGGTTTTCATTGGTTAATGTGTCAACTTCACTTTGCAGTTCACAACATTTTAAGAAAACAGAGCTACCAGAGTTAGAACATACCTCGCCTGATGATTTGCTTAGATCAGCCATGAAAGCAGCAAAATCTGCAGCCATCTTCTTCTCTGTAGCATTCTGTTCTCCATCAACTTTTTCAGCTACCTTCTCTTCCTCTGCCTCAGCATCAGCTTTCACTTCTTAATCAACAACTGGGGCTAACTCAGCCACGAACGCCTGTGAGGCATTGTTATCACTTTCCAGATGAACACTCCAATCATAAGAACCCTCTCTAGTAGTAGAGATCAGGGCCTTTGATCCAGTGTTGTTTGATGTATTTCTGTTGCTTGAACCATGACAAGGAGAATCTTGAAAGGGTGAACTAGAACGAGATTCAGACTTAGGTCTTTGACATTCTCTAGCGAAATGTCCGTAGTTGTGACAATTGTAACACTTCACTTTCAACTTGTCAAAGCCCACACTCTTTCCAACGAACTTCATGCCCGTTCTGTTCATGAATCTCTTCACCCTTCTAGAGATCATGGACATCTGCCATTGCAAATCCATCTCCTCTAAGTCATCAGGGTCGATCTGATCATAATCTTCATCAAACATAGCAGGATCAGATATTTTTCCCTGAATGTAGTTCTCGTAGGAAGCGACAAAAGAAGCAAGCAATGCCAGATGATCTTCAGCACTTTTGGCACTTAGAGGCATAGACCTATTATTGCTGTTATTATTACTTGACTGTTGTCTCTTAGCCCCTGTGGAGCCTCCTAAAGCAGCAACAAAACATACTTCACCCTCAGCATTTGTCACGATCTACTCATTCTCACATAAGAGAAACGCAGTTGCAGTATCACTAGAAGCATTGTTGGAAGATGAAGGTGTAAACCTCTATAAATCCCCGGATCTTGAACCTGATCATATCCAGTCTCCTTCTTCTTCATATTGAGCTCATAAGCTCTCAATTTCCCAACAACCTCTTCCAAGTCTTTCTTCATAATCAACTTCACCTTTTATCATCAAAGTATAGATATCCCACTTTGCAGGTAAAGCATCCAGCAACTTGTCATTTATCGCCACATCCGTGTATCCCTCTATGTCATAATTATCTATTTCTAACATCAGATGATAATATCTTGTGATAATATCTTCAGGGGATTCATTTCTCATTCCTTTGAACACAGCAAACTGCTCTTTAGTAGATCAACCTTGTTTTTCTTCACATCAGTATTTCCCTCATACCTCTTCTCTAGGCCATCCCACATCTGCTTTGATGTAGTATAACGCTTGAATGTATGTTTGATGCCATCAGGTAACGACATCTTATAGCAGCTAAGGCTTTCTTCTCAAATTCATACATTCTCTTTTCAGCTTCAGACATAATCACATAAGCAGTGACACGTTGTCTGCCCTCAAAGTCATGAGTGGGGTTAGCATACCCATCTTGAATACAGATCCACATCCGTGTGTCCTGATATTCAATAAACGATTGAAACCTATCCTTCCAAGTAAGATAGTTCTCCACCTTCAGCATCTTTGGAGGTTTGTTTGTGGTTCCAGCCTCGTGCTCCATTCTTAACAGTTCATTTAGATTAGACATATTCGACATTTTTACCGAGCCGGCTCATTAAAAACGCTAAAACTTGTCTGAAATGAGTGATTACCTAATTATACTATTAGACGCGTCTCGAAGATACGATTCTAATGATGTATATTGTCCGATAATGATTTTAGGAATTTTCGTGTCCGATTATGTTTTGGAGGCTATTTTTTTTAACCGTGCAACCAGTTTGTCAAACTTGTTTATGGATCAAATTCTATGTCCGAAAACGTTTAACTCTGGTTACGTCAGCTGGTTAACTTTCCACCTTTTTGTGTATAACTCGGAACAGTGTCAAATTCGGAATGGTAACTCTGATTGATAATCCGAGATGACAATCCTGAACAGTAATCCGAATTGTTAATCCAAAATGGTGATCCGGAATAGTGATCCGAGATGAAATCCGGAATGCACTGTTCTGATCCGAAATGGAAATCTGGAATAGACTATTCTGATCCGAGATGGAATCCGGAATAGAATATTTTGATCCGAGATGTAATCCGGAATACACTTCTGATCCGAAATTTAATCCAAAATCGAATCCGAGATGGGTTTTTCTAATCCGAATTGCACTTTTCAGATCCGAGATGCAAGTTTTCTAGATCCGAATTGCAAGTCTGATGATCCGAAATGTTGATTCTGATAGGAAATTCAAGTCTTCAATCAGAAATACTTTGCTTTTTGATCCGGAATGCAAGTCTACTATCTGAAATGCCTGCTGTTTATCCGAAACAGTAACAAAAACCCTAGAACGGTAGCAGAAACCCTAATTTAGCCGTCACAAACTTCAAAACAGCCTCCAAAAGTGATGAACATACACATCCACCCAATCAATAAGTGATGATATATCACAGTTTATGCCGGAGTTAAGTTCGTCTCTTTGTCGGTACGTTGGTACTAACCTGTTCACGGACTTACTCATGTGCCTTGCATGCATACGAAAATCAAGTTCCTCATAAATAAGTGATTTAATCACATAGGGATTGTTTTCAAAATAAGTGAGTATCTCTCAATCTATATGTCAAAACAGATGATAAGCAGTATACTCACTAGTAAGATTTTCACTCGTGCATATCTTGATACGGGGCAATACTGATGTGAAGAAGAACAAGGTTGATCTGCTGAAGAAACAATTTGTTGTGTTTAAAGGAATGAGAAATAAATCCCTTGAAGATATTATCACGCGATATTATCATCCGATGTTAGAAATGGACAATTATGACATAGAGGGATACATGCTGTTACGATTCTGAACCGAGTAAAATCAAGATACCAATTGTAGGCCTTAGTCCTTAAGGATCTTCACAGAATCATCTATCTATCTAGAGTGCGGAATCTCCTAAATCAGATTTCACAAAAACAAGAACAAGAACACGAACACAACCACCTTCAAACTGTCTTCTATTGATTATCTAACACAAAGTGTTTACAACCAATTTAAGACTCTCTCTCTAATCCAGCAACCCCGGCAACTGAGCAATTAACTGAGCAAGCTTACTTTAATCACAACTTCCCTTTATATGGAGACAGGTTAAAAAAAGATAGAAATCCTGGCTAGATGGGATTTTATGTGATTATATATATAATTTATTTATATATGTGTTGTACGGAATATTTTCCAAGAACGAAGTACCTTCGACTACGGATATTATTATTATCTTTGACTCGCACAATGGGAATATCGACCTCGCGTCTATTGCGGAGCTTATGGCGAATGTGGTTCATAAGTGAGACCTTAGGATCGATTCCACATAAGGTGGTTGCTTTTTCCCGCGGATGCGGAGATGCCTGGCTTTGGTAGTGATGAAGATGCGGAGGTGGTAGCCTTGGACAACAACTCTATTAGCGGTACGAGGTCCCTGTGACCCATATTAATCATTAATAACGACACTCTTGTCCAGCGAAGGAAGGTGAAGTACTCATCTTAAAGGTGCCCCTCCAGTTGTTATTGTTGCAAATTCTCTCTATTTCTAAATCTGTCTAACGACGTGCCCTTTCGCGAGTAATGTCAAGAGACGATAGCTCATGGACCATCACAAAGGTCCCTTCTATGTTGAAGGTATGTTGACAATCGCGTCCTCTCTCTGACTGATTGTCGTCTTTGAACGGTAGAAAACTAGGGTGACCATGCAAGGCAAATTTTATTACGGAGCCTACATATTAATAATATGCAGTGGATGAGAATCCTGGTGGGCTATGCGGGTCAAGTTAAAGATCAATACCCATTCGAAATTGTAAAGTTGTTCGAGTTTCTATCTAGCGGGACACTAACCGTGGTGGTTGCTATAACACCCTACGATACAGAAACACCACACGTATTTTTTTACATCAAACATTTGATCTATATCTCGAGTCAATTGAGACTAGTCATCTAAACAAACAAAAGCTGGTTGGCCACCCAAGGAGGATATTTCCTCAACAGTCTAGATTTCTTGTACATGGGTTTGTTCCATGGTGTCTATGGCACCTCATCTTATTTATTGTAAAGAGATTACATTAAACTCCATCGTGTGACATTTGTCTTATTCCAAGGGATGGTACGGCACGAGCCATGCTTCAACACCCTAATTGCATTCTATTCGATATCTATGAAAATTATAACAATCTAGCTGGAGCTCGTGGAACTCAAGGGATATCAACGTATTCGTCACACGAGTTGGTGTGGCGAAGGATTTTTTTCCTACTTTGGATGATCGAATTCCATGAAGTATGGGGTACATGCTATAAGGTTGGAGACGACCATTTGGTTTCTCCTCCTCAACAAGTTATTTCCTTTCCAATTAGACATATGGCTACACACAAGAGGTACCACGAATTTTGGATTGTTGTTATTCACGTTGTCATTGTCTCAAACATGTATGAACAATACAATCTTGAGGTTTCCATGACCGATGGCATTCTTTATTCTTAGGCGCATGGTAGACTATATTTATCCAAATATATGTCTAGCTTCTTTTAATCTTGGGTATTAAAAAGAAACATGGCGCCAAAAGGAAGGTTATGCCCGAAATGGGTTAGTTAATCCATGACTTACTGGGTAAGCCGAACTAGAGTTCTTATGGAAGGACATACGGTTGTGGAAATCTCATGACACGAGGGCAACTTAGTCGACACTAGTGGCGCAACTGGTGGTACCAGTAGTTCAAATGGTTCGAACCCCAATAGATTGGGAAAGAGTGGCATCGCTACACCTGAAGTTGCGATCATACAAGGTTTTAAATTCTAAGACCTTCCCGGACGGTAAGCCGCGAGACCTCATTGGTGCGAGAGGTGCGGTAGGTTAGGTTCGCTAAATAAAGACAACATCGGTTAGCAATGCTAGTAAATGCACTCCTGAGTAAACGATTAGGTAAACAAAGAGTCTCCTGCTTAATGCAGCATGAACTTGGTGAACTCCTCAAGTAGAAACTTTAAGGAGTGATACTACGAAGAGGTAATCATGGGAAGAACTCAAGAATCTTATGCGAGAAGAGTATTGCTTGCTGACTGGAATTCTAAGGGTAGAAGGATCCTAGAACTCGATCATGATTGCAGCCAACGTTGTTGGTTACACTCGATGCTTTCACGATCTCTCCAGGGTTGTTCCATACTTGGGAAGACCTTAAATCAAATGCATTGAGCGCTAATTTGGGGTTTAGCCTCTAAGAACTAAAACATGACCACGTCATCCCACCCTACCTTCATCACTCAAACATTAACTCTCGTAGTTAGTCTCACCAAGGATGAGGTGAGAATGATAATTATCAAAGAAAGGTGCGGAAAGGAAGGAAACGCATGTGGAACCTACTAGCGACGAAAGGCGAAAATACTCACCCCTTAAGGTAGGATCGAGAGGGAGTAACAAAAGAAAGGGGAACTCCCGTGATGATAGAAACGAAGGCAATTGTTGCCATAATTGATGCTAGCACCAAGAAATATGACGATAACTTACTGAAATCCTAAATGTGATAAGTGAAAATTTCCTCAAGAGGGCACTTGCAAAAGTACCAAGATTAGAAGTGTGGTGAATCAAGACACAAAACATAAACCAATAAGTTAGTAAGACTCAACCAGGAACAAGAATGTTAAGTGTAGCATGAAGGCCACTTCAAGCATGAACGTCTCAATAATGAATGAATCAAGCAAGTGAATTAAAGTGTAAGTGAGCAGAAACTAGGGATACCCCACAAGATCCTGATGTCGTCATGCGTACCTTCAACTATACATTCATTAGTGTCAATTCTTTTTGATACCAACACCGAGATTAGCTAGTGTCTTTAGGTGTTAAGCTTATACTCGAATTAGAGTCTTATAAATTAGACACGTTATCAAGTTAGCTAATGGAGAATTAGCGTTAGACTCGTCTCGTCGATACAAATCCAATGATGTATAATGTTAAAAACAATTTCCTAAAAATTACATGATTCTAACCGTGCAATCGGTTTGTAAAATTATTTACGGATCAATTTATGTGTACCAAAACGTTTATTACTCAGCCTGTAAAGTTTCCACCTTTTTGAGTACAACTCAGAACAGTACCCAATTCGAAACAATAGTCTGAGATAGTAATCCGAATTGCTATCCAGATAGTGATCCGAGATGGGAATCCGTCAGAAATAAGGTATCCGAGATGTAATTCAAAATGAGGTATCTGAGATGTAATTCAGAGTAATAATCCAAGATGCTCCGAGATCAATACCAAAGATCCGAGATGCACTATTTGATCCCTGGGTCATAAGAAATCATTAAAAGGTCACCGACACGTTTCCTATCAACCAACATCTCGCATCCATCTTGTTTGATACATGTGCTGATTTTAGTTCATCTCCATAGAATTCAAAACATACTTGACCTAGATTCAAGTAAGATAGACGTTCCCTCATTCTATAGGATTTGCTAACGGTAAATTAGTCAAGTCAGGGGAAGTTTAAAAAAGGATGCACTTTGGAACATGGAGAACAATAATTTAATATCGATCTTTTACCCGTTTATCTGGGTTGTTACGACGTAGCTTTTGGCATAGAACTGTTGACGTATGACCGAGCGGAAATAAGTTGTCCTGAGAAAACTATCCGCATCCTCCTGCCAGACGAAGAAACACTTGTAGTACACGGAGAGAAGCACGAGACGTCCTTACGAATCATTAATCGCATGAAGCCAGAAGTGCCTACAGAATGGTTGCATAGCCTTTCTAGCTCACGTAGTCGATAAGGAAAATGAGGAGCCAAAATTGGAGGAAATAACCGTTGTGAAGGAGTTCCCTCGAGGTCTTTCCATCAGACCTGTCTGGATTACCTCTGCAACGACACGCCAACTATCGCATTGATTTGGTCCCAAGAGCCACACCAGTAGCGAAGCCTCCATACCGATTAGCTCTGTTTTATACCGATTAGCTCCGTCATAAATGCAAAGACTATCTACACGACTTCAAAAGTTGTTAGCCAAAGGATTCATTAGAACGAGTTCCTCGCCATGGGAGCTCTAGTGCCATTTTTCGAGAAGAAGGATGGAACCTTCTGAATGAGCATAGGCTACTAGGAACTAAACAGTTAACCATCAAGAATCGGTACCCATTACCGAGGATTGACGATCTGTTCGATCAATTACAAGGGTCGAGTTTTAATCCAAAGATGGATTTAAGATCCGCGTATCATGAGTTAAGAATCCAAGAGGAAGTATTCCTAAGACGGCGTTTAGGACTCGCCCTTTTGGGTTAACAAATGCCCCTACAGTATTTATGGATTTGATGAACCGAGTATGTAGGCCATACCTTGATAAGTTCATGATAGTATTTATCAATGACATATTAATATACTCGTGAACCGAGGGAGAACACCGACAACACATAAGAACTATACTGGAGTTTCTAAAGAAGGAGCAATTATATGCCAAGTTCTCGTAATGAGTATTTTGGATTCGTGAAGTACAGTTTCTTTGTCACGTGGTGAACGAGAATGGGATACACGTCGACCACCCAAAGATCAAGGGTATAAAGAATTGGACCTCGCCAAGAACCCCCACATAAATACAACCATTTCTAGGTTTAGCGGGTAATTACAGGAGATTTATTGAGAACTTCTCAAAAGTTACTCAGCCGCTAACCTCGCTTACACAAAAAGGATAATAAGTTCGATTGTGGAGAAAAGCAAGAATCGGCATTTCATCTGTTAAAGGATAAATCATGTAAGGCGCCGATATTATCACTTCCAAACGGTATCGATGACTTTGTGGTGTATTGTGATTCATCGCATCAAGGCTTGGGTTGCTTGGGCGCTGATAGTTTGGTCGTGTCGACCAAACAAAGATATCCTCCTATCTTGATTTAGTACGACGATTAGTTAGTCTGGGTTGTAAAACAGTTGCATTATGCATACTGTTGAGTCTTGTGTACGTCATGTCTGCTGACACGTTCTCTGAAGAACACTTCCAAGTACGAGTGAGAGATGCTTCGTATGAGCAAGATGTTGCTCGTACAAGCCATATATCAGTCGTACGAGTGGCTCATCTAAACAAGTATCTTGATTGATTCGTACGATCTACTCTATATTCATATGAGCAATTGGTCGTTCGTACGAGCATCCTTTGGAGAATGTTCTTCATGACGTATAGTGTTTCGTACAACCAGTAGCATTCTTCGTACGGTTGCTAGGTGTGGGCACTATATAAACAGACATGCACTTCTCAGTGCAGTAGGCAAGTGTACACTAGAGAGAGACTGAAGCACAAGAACACAGAGATTATTTCCTGAGTCTGTATGAACATTGTTTGTATATGTTTGTACTAGTATCTTCTGTTAATCAAGATATTGAATCTTTGGTTATCTTGTGTTTATTACTTTGCTTTGATTTGCATACTTACGAGGATTCTGCAGTCTTATGTGTGTTATATAAACATGGAAGTAGGTTAATCTTGATCCTCCAAGTGGACCTACAAGCTAAAACTGCCAGAAGAACTCAACAACATATACGACACATTTCATGTGTCGAATTTAAAGAAAAGCCCGGCTAATGACACTGTTACCATCCCGACGGATGGTATTTACTTTAAAAATCTGGCGTCATTATTTATATGGAACTAAGTGTACCATACTCACAGATCATAAAAATCTTCAACACATATTCACTCAAAAGGAACTAAATATGCGCCAACGGCGTTAGGTAGAAGTGTTGAATGAAAATGACTGTGAGATCAAGTATCACCTGGAAATAGCAGACGTGGTGGCAGATGCTTTGAGCTGGAAGGAACGAGTGAAAACTCTACGCGTTTGAGCCTTAGAAATGACTATTTAGATGAACTTTACGACTCGAGTGCACGATGCACAACAAGAAGCTAAATGGAAAAGCAAATGGAACCAAACAAGGATGGAACTTTATATTTCAAGGGAAGGATCTAGATTCCCTATTTGGGCAATCTACGAGGCTTGGTGCTAGACGAAGCACACAAGTCAAAATACTCGATACACCCAGGATACGATAAAATGTATCAGGATTTAAAGGAGGATTATTGGTGGCCTAATCTCAAGGGAGATATTGCGACCTATGTTGGCAAATGCCTAACTTTTGCAAATGGTCAAGGCAGAATACCATAAGCCATCTAGCTTATTACAACAACCTGAGATCCTTATTTGGAAATGGGAGCAAATCTCAATGGATTTTATTACAAAACCACCACGGACCTCACGAGGTCATGACATGATTTGGGTTATCATTGATCGGTTAACCAAATCAACTCACTTCTTACCCATCCGTGAGAAAGACAGTATCAAGAAGTTAGCTGAACTCTATCATAAGGAAATGTCATGGAGTGCCAATCTCAATAATCACTGATAGAGATGGTCGATTTGTGTCGCGGATCTGGCAATCATTTCAAACTTCGTTTAGTTCTCGCTTAGATTTAAGCATAGCTTTTCACCCATAGACTGATGGTCAAAGCGAGCAAACCATCCAAACGTTGGAAGACATGCTCCAGGCCTGTGTGATGGATTTGGGCGGAAACTGGGATACTCATCTACCATTGGTAGAGTTTTCCTACAATAACAGTTATCACACCAGTATCAAGGTCGCGCCATTCGAAGCACTTTACGGACGAAAATGTCGATCTCTGCTATGTTGGGCAAAAGTCGGTGACAAACAGCTCACCGAACCTGATAAACAAAAGAGCTACACAGATCGAAGTTGCAAACCATTATCCTTCGAGGTCGGAGACAAAGTGTTACAAAAAGTCTCACCTTGGAAGGGCGTAGCTAGATTCGGTAAGCACTAAAAACTAAACACGAGATACATTGGGCCTTTTGAAATTCTGGCTAAGGTTGGTACGGTGGCTTACAAGCTTGTTGATGCACTTTTGTGTCTGTCGCTTGTTCTTAGTTAAGTCTGTAATTGTACGGTCTTTGTTTATTGTGTCTGTATAATTTGGTCGTGTCGACCAAACCAAGATATCCTCCTATCTTGATTTAGTACGGCGATTAGTTAGCCTGGGTTGTAAAATAGTTGCATGTATGCATACTGTTGAGTCTTGTGTACGTCATGTCTGTTGACACGTTCTCTGAAGAACACTTCCAAGTACGAGTGAGAGATGCTTCGTACGAGCAAGATGTTGCTCGTACGAGCCATATATCAGTCGTACGAGTGGCTCATCTCAACAAGTATCTTGATTGATTCGTACGATCCAGTCTATATTTGTACGAGCCATTGGTCGTTCGTACGAGCATCCTTTGGAGAATGTTCTTCGTGACTTATAGTGTTTCATACAACCAGTAACATTCTTCGTACTGTTGCTAGGTGTGGGCACTATATAAACAGACATGCACTTCTCAGTGGTTGGACCAGTTGGCAAGTGTACACTAGAGAGAGATTGAAGCACAAGAACACAGAGAGTATTTCCTGAGTTTGTATGAACATTGTTTATATGTGTTTGTACTAGTTCTCTTCTGTTAATCAAGATATTGAATATTTGGTTATCTTGTGTTTATTACTTTGCTTTGACACATTGAGATTAAGTATCATTTCATACGAGATTGTTGTGAAAAGAAACTTATAAATGTTGTTAAAATCCACCCCGATCACCAAAATGCCGACCTGTTTACAAAATCTTTTGATAAATCACGTTTTGATTATCTTCTTTTGGTCAATGGCATCAAGGTGAAACCCGGGTAAATCATCCTTGGCTAATCATTTTCGTAAATATTTTCTTAAAATCTAAAACAACAAAAAGATATTCCATTTTCTCTTAGTTTTATATTTTAGGGTTGAAAATATTAAAAGAAAAATACAAAAACATGAGAAAATACGAAAATACAAAAATATGAGAAAATACAAAAATACAAAAATGTGTCTTTTATTTAGTTAAGTCTTTATTTATTTATTTACTTACCTTCTGTATTTAAGGGGGATAAAAATTTAGAAAAATACAAAAACAATAGAAAATTCAAAAATAAAAATGAGTTTCTTGGAAAGATAAGAGAAGCTGATGATACACCGGTAATCTGTCAAAAATGGTCAAAAGCATAAAACGAGAATTGATAAGTAGCTTTACTAATGATGTATCGGTACGCTCACAATCAGATTAAAATGTGCAGGTTGATATAAACATAATGGACTGAAAGCCAGGTGGGAACCACTCATTGGCATATGGTCTTGGTACCGAAATTTCATTTGATAGTATGCTGAGGTTCTGAGATATGCGGTCTTTATGCTTGCTTATCATCTGGGTGTCATGGTTGAATCTTTTGCCGAAAAATAATGGTGACGCAAGTCTAGAAGTTCCATGATACTATACATACGTGTAAATATTGCATACAACCATCAATAAGTGATAAAAATATCACATCCACCCAAAAATAAGTGATAAAATATCATAACTTTATGCGGGAGCTAAGTTAGTCTCTTTGTCGGTACGATGGTACTAACCTATTCACGGACTTACTCATGTGCCCTGGATGCATTAGAAAATCAAGTACCTCATCAATAAGTGATTTAATCACATAGGGCTTGTTTCAATCAAAATAAGTGAGTGTCTCACATCATATACGTCAAAACAGATGATAAGCAGTGTACACACCGGTAAGATTTTCTTGGATGCATATCTTGATACGGGAATGTGTCGTGAAGTGGTTGAACACCGGCTAGTAAGTATAATTAATACATTAATCATATCTCCTAATCATGATTACATCTAATAAGCTGAACTTACATGGACAACAATACCGATAATCATAGTAGAATGCTTATTTATTTAATTTGATGTTTTAAACAAACTCGTTTTTGGCAAGATTAAAAGCTGGTATAATTCTCATACCTTGAAACTCTGAAAAAGATTGTCTAGTAAATATACATTTTATTCTTATCTTTTAGTAGTTATTTTATTTTAGTTTACTCTGCTGTTAAAATTAAAGTATTTTTTATTTAGCCAAAGATGGAAACTCAAAAGTTTTCTACCAAGATACGCCCTAAAAATCATGTGTCTTGCTATCATAACTTCATAAAGTACTTTATTACAAAGGGTAAACTCATCTCAAAGAACAAAATCTGTTTAACGAGCACTTTTCCAAACTTAACTTGTGATTAGTGTGGATATGTGCAAAGATCTAAACAGGTCAACGAAAAAACCTAAGGTCCACGAAGAACTGAAAGTCCAGTTTTGAAAAACTTGGACTCGTACGAATCAAATGTCACTCGTACGAGTGATTATGTCTCGTACGAATAACCACTGGTGTCTTGTACGAATGGCAGTTCTTCGTACGAGCTAAGGTTCTTCGTACGAGTATCATGATGTGGTATAAAGGGTGATGAAGTTCTTCGGTGGAACCTTACTTTCACCTTACTCACGTCATCGTTTCACCTCTCCTTAAGTTGTTTCTGATATTTTTAAGGTATATTTGACACTGTTGGCATACCTTGAAGATGAACAATTTGAACATTATCTGACTACGTGACTTTGTCTGACATGAACAACAAACTTTAAGCGAAGACCCTTTTAACGAAAAACAAGTAATTCATGCATAATCTTCACTTGAAGTTCTGTGTGCGAACGTACGAGTGAAATACCACTCGCATGAGTAACCTGTTGCTCGTACGAGCCAGTTACTCGTACGAGTAAATCACTTGTTTTACTAAGTCAGATGTTCGTAAAAATCAGTTGTTCTTTGTACGAATAAATTGTTATTCATATGAGTCAGTAGTTCTTTGTCCAGGGAATACATACATACAGGAAGTTTGAAATAAAACTTTTTGTGTATATTCCCTAATGAATTTGTGTCCTTATTCTTGTTATCTTTTGTGTACAGAATGGAACAAAAAGAAAAACAAAAGAAAACCCGCAACGAAGAGAATTGACAAGTCAGAAGTGGATATTATGTCAGAACCAAGACATAACATGGTGGCCTTCCTAGATCCAGAAGATAAATTTGTTGAATACAACGGAATAATGAAGTTTTTGCGCGACTCAAGGATACATTATGCTATCACGCACAAGACTACAGTATGCAAGACGATGAACAAGGAATTTTGGGATTCGGCTAAAGTTGCTGAAGTGAATGGGCAGGAACTTACCCGCGGGAGAGTAAATGACTTGAACGTAGATGTCTCTGATGAAATCATCAACTCAGTATTACAGTTTGGTGATGATACTGAAGCTCCATTCTTAGTACTGTTGAAATGTTAACATAGATGTTTGTTTAGAATGAAATGTGTTGGAGATTTTCTCGTAGGACAACTAAACAAAGAATGGTTGCCACTCCGATACAAGTTCTTTCTACATGTTCTAATTCAGTGTTTGAGCAACAGACGAAGTGGTTATGACATGGCGAATAACGACTTGGTTAGAATGATGATAGCTTTGACATTGAACAAACTGTTTAGTGTTTCAAAGTATATTTTTGCAAACATGAAGGAAAACCTGAGAAGAACTGGATATGGTGGAAACAAGTTTTCGATGTATCCTCATTTTCTCCAGATGATATTGAATGTGCAACATCCGAATCTTCCGAAAAACGACAACGATGTTTTGAAAGTTGAGGTTATGATGGAACATTCGTTGAAGATTTTTTAGAGGTGTAGTAGCAAAATCTTACAAGGAAAGCACACCTCCTCGTAAATTGTTTGGCTTTCTAGCAAATGACAAATATGTTGCACCAGAAATGATAAGTGGCGCCATGATGACAGTGAGTCGGATAATGAAGAACCAACTTTGAAAAAGATGATCGAAGATAAATTTGGTAGTCAAAGGGGAAAAGGTGATGATGATGATGATGATGATGGTGATAATGATGGTAATGGTAATGCAAGTGATGTAGGTGTTACAGTTGGTGATAAGGGAAGAAAGAAACAAAGCAGAAAGACTATGGGAACATCGTCAGCACAACCTGAAATCACAAAATCTACAACCTCATATCAAGAAACTATACTGGAACCAATTGCCAAGAAGTCCAGTCTACCTTTACAACGGAGGAGACTGAACCTGTAATGACGGAACCCATTACAACCTCTGAACCACAACCTTCAAATACCACAGCAGCTGAAACACCTTCGGCTGAAGAAACTCCAGTTCAATCACAACCTACTACTTCTTCAGTTCAACAATCTCAGTCCACAACTCATCAACAAAATACAAAATGAAGCAGTCGTTTATTCTCTGAAATGGAACAGGATGTGATAATGAATTTTCTGTTCTCTCAGTTGCAAGCTGCGGCAATTCAGATTAACAAGCATTTAGAGTTTATGTCTTCAAATTGGAACACAGTTGTCAAACAACAGTTGGAGATAAATACTTTGAAAGAGACTGTTAGAAAACGGGATTCTGAAATTGGGGCAGTTAAGAAAAGAAAATGAGTAGCTGAAGGTTGCAAATGCTGAAAGAGCAACTCAGCTACAACAGATGAGAGCAGCTGATAACTCAGAGGGGATTGAGTTGAATAGGCTGAAAGAACGTAGTATGGCTATACAACGATCTGCTGAAACATTAACTACTAAACATAACGACTTGAGAGAATGGTATCATTCTCGAAATGCTACACTGGTTGAAGGCTTTAATGGTATTAAAGGCATTTTGAAATGAGCAGAAAGTGAGTGAATTCCGTGGAATGAAAGATGCAGAGCATAGGAGATCAAACGTAAATGTGATCAGGATAGTGAAGACCCTGGCAATCATGATGCTTCAGCCTCATCCTCGCAACCAAAAGTTTCTACTTCAACTCCAGTGGTAGAGTCTAATGTATAGCAAATCGTGACCGATCCAGTTACCTCCAGTGACCCTTAAGAGGAAATAGGAAAGGTTTGATGTTTCTGGAAAATATTGAAGACCTGATTATCAATCATCATTGGATTGAAAATTTTCAGGGGGAGTTTGTGGATATAACAGGCAATTCGGAATGAAGACCGAAGACCAAGCAACAGCTAAGGGGGAGTTTGTTAATACACTTTTGTGTCTGTCGCTTCTTCTTAATTACGTCTGTAATTGTACAGTCTTTGTTTAATCTGTCTGTATACTTTGGTCGTGTCGACCAAATCAAGATATCCTCCTATCTTGATTTAGTACGACGATTAGTTTGTCTGTGTTGTAAAACAGTTGTATTTATGCATACTATTGAGTCTTGTGTACGTCATGTCTGTTGGCACGTTCTCCGAAGAACACTTTCAAGTACAAGTGAGAAGTACTTTGTACGAGTAAGTTGTTGCTCGTACGAGTGATTCTCCAGTCGTACGAGTGGCTCATTCCGACAAGCATCTTGCTTAATTCGTACGAGCCAGTTCATGTTCGTACGAGCCATGGGTCGTTCGTATGAGCATCCTTTGGAGAATTTTCTTCGTGACTAATAGTGTTTCGTACGACCAACAACATTCTTCATTCTGTTGCTAGGTGTGGACACTATATAAACAGACATGTACTTCTAGTGTAGTAGAGACACGAGTAAGACAAGTTGACAAGCTGTGAGACATTGAGAGCACAAGAGAGAGAGCAAGAGAGTATATCTGAGTCTGTATGAACATTGTTTGTATATGTTTGTACTAGTTCTCTTCTGTTAATCAAGATAGTGAATCTTTGGTTATCTTGTGTTTCTTGCTTCGCTTTGGTTTGCATACTTACATGGATTCCGCACTCGTATGTGTGTTACATAAACAGGGAAGTAGGTTAATCTTGATATTCCAAGTGGACCTACAGGATGCGGATAAACTGAGAGAGCAGAGAAAGAAAAACAAGGAGCTTTATGCGTATGTCAAGGAACAAACAAGATTCGTTAGATTCTAGCAAGATGGTATGGAGAAGATGTATAGAATGATCAGAAAACTATGCGCTAAAGCAGAAAAACAACCGATGTTCTCAGCTACAGATATCTTCAACTACGAGAAGTTTAAGGTTGAAGAAGACAAACGTAAGGCTGAGGAAGCTGAGAAAAAGAAGAGACGTTTAGAATCTGTAGTGAATGTTACCAAAGAAGATGAAAGTGAGGAAGAGGAGGTGGATAGGGATGAGATGCCATCACGTTTTGTTGAATGGGGGTTAGAGGAAGATATTTTTTATGAAACTAAAGATGGTGATGAAGTGACTCCAATACATCCTGAATGGTTTAGAAAAGAAAGAGAAAAGCTCCCAGATTTTTATCAAGTTGTCACAGTTGAAAAGACAGAAGTTACTGACAAGATAATTAGCTGGAAGTACTGCAATTTGAAAGGGGTGTTTATCGTGAAAAGACGAGGTGGAGTCATCCAACACTTCAAAACTGGAGCAGACATGAAAATTCTTCCTCGGTGGGATATCCGTGAGCTTGGAAGGTTAGATATGATAAACCCTACCAACAGTAGTAAGCTGACATTGAAAGATAGATCTTAAGAGAATGCAATCGAGGGTTTACTGTGTTCAAGCCGCAGCGTCCCCGCAGAAGGGTTTCAAAGACAAAAAAAGATCCCGTTACTGGTAAGGGCGTGGTCATGTGGGTTATTGATCCTGCTAAAGTTGAAACCAGAGTCAAAATCCAACCAGAACAACCTGTGATGCTCACAAATTTCAAGAAATGGTTCTACGATTGGAAAATAGGAGAAGCGATGATCAGATCTGATTCTAACGAAGATATTCGTATTCTTGACCTAATGGATGTCTTTATGTTCTGCCTATCAGATCTAAATATTCTCTATAGCCACAAGATTCATGTCGGTGCTATAAATGAATACAAAGAACAATGCATGTTATTCCAAAGGGCAGTAGAACGAGCAAGAGAAAGAAAAATTGAAATGATGGACATCGTGACCAGAATTGAAAAACAAAAGGAGAAATAGGAAGCTAAGAAAAAGAAAGAAAGCAAACATCGTCAGCTCAACAGAAAGCTGCATCAGCCACTCAAGTTGCATCCTTGCTAGATCTAAACATGCATGTGTTTAGATCATACTTTTAAACACGATATTGCAAGATCAATTTTACTACATAAAATAAACTTCATAGATTATCAAGAATCATCAAAAATAACATAAAATCATATTAGTTAGTTTAGTTTTTGTTAGTGTTTCATATGATTTTTAGATAAGCTTCAAGATGATTACTTGTACATTAGTGTTTAAACATACAATGAAAAATGTAAGTACAAGATTTGAAGCTTACTACTAGCACTTGGCTAGGGATGAACAAATAGAAAAGATGAAGATCCAAGAGCTTCTAAGCTTGAGAAAATGCTTCAAGTATGCTTCCAAGTCTTGAAAATGCCTTGAATCATCTTTGAACCTCCATGGATGTATGAATTTCTAGTGTTTGGATTTTAAAAAGATGAAGATGATGGTGTTTGGCTTGGGCCGATTTTGAGAGAGGGGAAAAAGGGAGATGAAGTTGTTGTTTGTTATCTTAAAAATTGGAAGTGAAGGTGTAGTGACTTGTTATGACCAGCTTCTTTTACACTTCATCAAACACTCATCACCCTTACACTCTTACAACACATCGAAGAAGAGGTGAGAGGGTGGGGGACCCACCGTGACCGATTTTCAGGGGTGTTTGGTTTTATATTTTTTTTATAAACTTTGTTATATTTTATAACTTTTATAAACTTTGGTATTTCGGTTATGTCATTTTATGATACGAATGTATACATGGTAAGTTATACAATGTTTGGTATGCTAAATCATGTTAGCTAGTTCACTAGACTAGTCGTTTTCTTGTTCGGGTAATAAATTCGGCTCGTATTTCGTTATCAGGTCGTTTACTGGTAATTTATATTATTTACTCGGAATTGTTTAGATATTCATCTTTGTGATATTTTTTATATTCAAAATTCATTAACTAGTTCGTTGGACTAGTAAATTTGCTATTTTGGTCTTAGTTTTTGTACCGGCTTTGTTATCTGGTAACTACTGAATGGTTTGTGTAGTTTTAAACAATATAGTTTATATAAGTATTTGTGTTGTTTTTAGTACATATATATTTTTTATAATAAATAATATTTATTTTTAGATTTCGGACATTTGCTGTTTTGTTCTACGGAGCTGTACATTTCTGCATAATTGCTGAATTTTGTCTGCGGAAAAGAGAATTTAGTGTTTATATAATTTTTCTGGAAAGTATTATTTATAAGTTGTTTCCAACTAATGTTTCTATGTAATAGTCATTGCGGAAGTATTTTCATGTCTCGTTTTTGTCATGTCGGGTTGTACCGCGACTAGTCCTGACATGAATAGTGTGTTCGCATTTCTGCCGCCAGTCTAGGACATAGTTTTGTATTGTTTCTAATTGTGACGGATTTGTTATGGTACTAAGTTATGATATTGTTCATTCCTAGACTTTTAAGACTTAATTAAATAAAATCAAGTCAAATATGCAAAAATAAATCATATATTAAATACTTATGTTGTACGAAATTACCGGTATTTTTGCCGATGTCACAAATGGTGCCCGCAGGAGAGCATTTACAATTGGCACGGGTGACGCCAGGAATGATAACAACATTGTGACAGGTACGTTTTCTGTGAACAATCTTTTTGCTTCTGTTTCATTCGATTCCGGTGCTGATTGGAGTTATGTGTCCTTGAAGTTCAGTAGACTGTTAGGATCGACTCCAACCCCTCTTGAGACCAAACATATTGTGGAGTTGCGGTCAGCCGATTGAAGCATCCCATTTTCATGTTGGGTGCAAACTCGATCTTCTAGGTCAAGTGTTGATATCGTCCTCCTTCCTGTGTGTATATATGTTAGTAATGAAAACCCTAGTCCAAGGTTCTTGGACAAGTTTTGGTGATTTCCTGGTGTTGTGATTGTTGTTCTTGTGCTTAATCCGAACATCCAGTTGCATTCAGTGATTATATCTTTTGGGATTCCATATACAACACTTGTTTGATCCATACAAGAATCTTCATCTTTGGGTTTTTCTTAACTTTTACACATTCAAACAAGTAATCTATAGTTGTTTGGGTGATAACAATCAAACCATTGTGATCCAAATCTGTTTTGGGACTCAAAATTTGGTATCAGAGCCTTTGTGCTCTTGATTGTTTGAGTTTTTGTTAAGATTCTTCAAGTTTTGAAGGTTTTTCAAAAGTTTTCAAAGTTTCAAGGTTTTTCAAATTTTTGGACTTAAAATGGCTTGATCTGGTGTGTTTAATCATTGGGTTGTTGTTAATCAGTGTTTTGGTTAACATTTGGGTCATTTTGGTACAAAGAAACATGGATTTTGAGACGTTTTTTGGTGATTAGAAGGTTTTTGTTCGTGCTTAAACCCTGCTGGGCGTATTTAAGTTTGAAGTCAGTGTAGATAAATTTGAATATAGCGTTTTAAACTTGAAGATCGCGTAATTAACGAATACGTCGGCATTACACCAGCGGATTTGTTGATTTCCAGCGAAATAGTGTCAGCGTAATTAATCGAAGGCGACTTCGAAGTCAGTGATAAAAATCCTCAGCGATTTTATCACGATGATCGGCGCATTTAGCAAAACTCACATTTATTTTGTGTGTTCCAGCGGATTTAGCTATTGTCGCCGGGTCAAGTAGCCAAGCATCACCAGCATATTTGCTTTCTGATTTCTCAAATTCCAGCGTATTTAATCCAAGATCAAGATTTTGAACTCTAAATCAACCAAAATGTCACTCAATCAACTTAATCCAATAGCCCAAGCCGAACTAGAGACAAGAACAGCTACGAGACCTCCTAAGTTGAAAGGATCTGAAGACTTCAGTAGCTGGAAGAATCGAATCAAAGTGTTCTTTGAGTATATAGATTATACTCAATGGATGTCTGTCACCGTAGGACCGATATTCCTATGGTAAGTCGCGACGATGTTCGAACAATCAACGAAGGCCCTTCAACATTCACTGAGGAGGACAAAACTCTCATTCAACGCGATCGTAGGGCTCATGTTTCTCTAACAATGGCTCTGTCCAAGGATGATAACAATCTGTTTGAAGAATACACTTTAGCTCACGAACTGTGGTTGGCCCTTATTGATCACTATGAAGGGAACGAAGAGTTGATGGATAACAAAAGAGATATGGTTCAGAAAGAATATGATATGTTTGGGAGTGTTCGTAGTGAAAGCTTTCAGATCATATTAGTCGATTTTTTAGCGTGCTAACAAAAATGAAGAAAGTTGGCAATCATGTTGCCAACTATGCCGCCATCAAGAAACTTTTAGACTCTCTTCCAAAAGAATGGAGCCTACAATGCATGATGATCAAAAGAACCTTCTTGATAAGTACTACTTTTGTCACCCTTTCAGAACTGATCAATACATTGAAGGCCTTCGAAATGGATGTACTCAAGAGAGAAATGAATCAAACAGGATACTCTTAGAAATTTACTCAATTTGTTGTTGCTGCTTATGTTCCCAAAAATATGGCATTCCTTGCCCCCATAACCTCCTGTGGTTCAAATTCTCAAAGTGCTAACGCATCTTACCCTAACACTTCCGCAAGCTCTGCAAAGGCCCCATCATCTAACGAGAAGACTACTGTGATCGATGATGCTAAAGCACTCAAGATATCCACTGAACGTATTGCATTGTTTAACACCTTCCTAAGTAGCTATGAAACGCTCATGTCAGGTGAGCTAAAAAGGGATTTTCTCACTGCTGAAGACATGTATCAGGTAATTCCAGATGATATGGAGGAAATGGACTTGAAGTGGCAAATGGCAATGATTACCCTACGACTAAAGAAGTTTTAAGATAAAACAGGTGGCACTGGGAAAAGCCGGTTTCTACAAGTCCAACCTAAGATGCTACAACTGCAAGAATCTGGGTCACTTCAAGAGAGAGTGCCCACAGTTGAAAAACGAAAATGCTGAAGTTGTTCCGACAAGAAGGCCAATAGCTATCAAGGGGAGTGAAAACGTTGCTGATAACACCCCAAAAGCATTGGTGGTGGAAGAGTATGACTGGGCAGAAGAAATAGCTGAAGCAAAGAAGAAGTTAAAAAGCACTCATGGCTAAAATCTCTATCGCACCTGTCTCATCTTCATCAAACTGCATTGAGAAGCAAGCTGCAAGAATACCCATGGGCGACAAAGGTTTGAAAAGCATAATCGCTCCTACTGAACCAACTACTAGAAAAGGGAATGAAGGAAGCTGGGAAGAGTGAATCGAAAAAGACAGTACAAGGATCAACAAGCGATAACAAGGATGAGAAAGCTGGAACTTCTACAGCCGCCATGAAAGCTGAGTCTGCAAAAGACAAAGAGGATAAGGATTTGGTAAACAGCATACCGTATGAATTTAAAGCAAAACTATGCTCCCAACCATATTTGAACGCCGTGGCACATTACAAATCACTCAACCGTGACCTGATTAGAGAAAAAGAAAAGGTTTTGAAATTTAACCAAGAACTGAAAGAAAACGAAGCTACATATCAGAGAAATTCGAACTCAACTTTGGCTGAGATGCAGACATTAAAAGAATTTGTTTTTAGAAAAGATTTTATCATTAATGATCTAACTGAAAATTAGAAAAATCTGATAAATGGAAAGTTAGTCAAAAGGTACTGGTTGATATTGAAAATGGCCAACGACCGACATTCGTGAAGGATGGGATTGGATACATGGATAAGCTCGGAAATGAAAGAAAAATATTTCCTCCTACGCATAGCAAAAACTATGTATCTATGCCATCACCTCATCCTAATAATGACTTAATTGATAAACATGATCTGTTTGCTCAAAATATCTTTCACAAAAATGAAAATAATACTAACATCTCTGAAAGTAATGTAGATATGTTTAAGCGTAAAGAGGATGTGTGCGATGAGGATGATGACTGTGGAGGATCAAAAATAGGAATTGGATACTCAGGCGACAGTTAATCCACAATTAACTGGTTTGCCTGGAACTGTAACAAGAAAAATAGTACTTCTGTTCGGGATAACTGTAATAGTTTGACTAGGATGGATGATTGTACTGGCTGTGTGCCTAAATTTAATATTCAGGATGACTGTAATTGCCATGTGCCTATATTTAAGACTCACAACCACATGAACACCGTGGTTGAAAGTCATGACCTAACTTATGCTAGTAATGATAAATGTTGTGCTTGAATCTCCTGTATTTGTTCCAAAATTAAAGAAAAATAGATTTGGGAAGTTCCTCACAGAGGAAATTCCCGAGTTTATTCCATCATGTATAGGTACATCAGAGTCTGATGAAGAATCAACGCAAGTCAGCAACAGTGAAGACTTGAGCACAGCAACCTCAGAAAGTGGTGAAGAAACGTCAAGCGAAGATCAGGAATCTAACAGCTCAAGTGAAAATTAAGAATCAGCTTCGTCATCAGATAGCGAGAGCGATGAAGACTGCATTAAGAATGAAAATCGTCTTAACAAGAAAGTGAAAAAAGTCAGAAGTTCAAGCTATACTGCATCATCAGATAACGTTTCAAGCAGTTCTAAACTCTCATCACATACATCATCTTCACACGCAGCGTCCACCAAAAAGAAAAGAGCAAATTGCAAGCAATGCTTTCACTGTGGTCATTTAGGACATACTGTGTAACACTGCAAGAGCAAGAAATTTTGTACACCTAAACAAGATCTTGTCAAAAGTTTCACAAAGCAATTCGATAACTTTAGAAAATCAGTCAAATGCATAGTTAATTCACAATGTTTTTGGAAAGAAAAGAGAATATTCTTGTTCAAAATCACAATAGATTAAACTTGAAACATGTCTGGATTCCAAAAAATAACTAACTTGTACATATTTTTGTTTGTTGTTGTATAATAGAATAAATTACAAAAATGGCTCCAAATGCTTATGGAATACATTTGGCATGTGGACAGTGGATGCTCAAGGCATATGACTGGATTGAAGGACCTCCTGAAGAACTTTCGAGTTATCGATGGCGGTTTCGTATTGCCGGAGATGAAAAGGGAGGGAAAATTCTTGGAATGGGAGACGTCGTATCTGAAGCACTTACATTAGAAAATGTCAATTATGTACCACAATTGTGTTACAATCTCATGAGTGTATCACAAGTCTGCGACAAAGGAATTTCACCGTTGCTCAACGATGTGGAATGTCTATTCCTCAAGCCTGAATACTCCGTTCCTGCCGAAATGATTATGCTAACAGCTCCTCGTCAAAACAACACCTACGTTCTCAATATGAAAAATGCAAAATCCAATAAACATATGATGTGTCTAATCTCAAAAGCGTCAGAATCAGAATCATTGCTTTGGCATAGGCGGTTGGGGCATGTGAACTTCAAAAATATGAATAAACTTTCCAAATTAAATTTAGTGAGAGGTTACCTATAAAAGAATTTCCATTTTCAGAAAAATGTATCGCGTGCGCCCAAGGCAAGCAACACAAAAAGCCGCACAAATCCAAAGCAGTGAATACGATATTCGTTCCATTGCAATTACTGCACATATATCTTTTCGGTCCTATTAGTGTTAAAAGTCTAGCTGAAAGATCCTATTGTTTGGTAATTACAGATGATTTCTCTCGTTTCTCATGGGTATATTTTCTTGAAACCAAAAGCGAGACCGCCTCCACTCTAAAGAACTTCATTCCCATGATTGAAAACTTGATCAAACTGAAGGTCAAATCAGTCAGAAGTTACAATGGATCAGAATTCAAAAATCAAACGTTTATCTCCTTCTGCGAAGAAAAGGGAATGCGCCTTCAGTACAGTGTAGCAAGAACTCCTCATCAGAATGGTGTAGCAGAACGGAAGAATAGAACACTCATTGAAGCTACTCGAACTATGTTCGTAGACTCCAAGCTTCCTATCATCTTCTGGGCAGAAGCAGTCAACACAGCATGCTATGTTTTGTATCGAGTTCTCATCGTTAAACCTCATGGAAAAACAGCCTATGAACTTCTTTACAATAGGAAGCCTTTGATAGATTTCTTTAGATCATTTGGATGTTCATGTACACTCCTCAACACTGAAGACAATCTTATCAAGTTTAATGCAGTTGATGATGTGTGCTACTTCATGGGTTACTCATCTTCTCAGAAGGCGTATCGAGTCTACAACAAACAAACCAAGATGGTGATTGAATCATACTATGTCGACTTTCAAGAAGGGAACTCCACCAGCACTGGAAGTTCTCCAAACTAGTTTTATGATGTAGACATTGTTTCAACACTTTCGACATTGATGAACAACTCACTAAAACCGAACCTGCAGAAAC
This sequence comes from Scalesia atractyloides, assembly GCA_947069175.1. Classification (NCBI taxonomy): domain Eukaryota; kingdom Viridiplantae; phylum Streptophyta; class Magnoliopsida; order Asterales; family Asteraceae; genus Scalesia; species Scalesia atractyloides. The sequence continues at coordinate 34,858,717 of CAMTDV010000003.1, read as the reverse complement.
AACCCCAATAGAACCATTGTCTGATCCTTCATACATTGGCTTCACTCTCGATTCACCCCAGTCTCTGCCGATCCAATCCTTCCTGTTGATGAAGCTAATGGCGACACTTCGACTGAGAATGCATCTGCATGTGATGCTTCTTCTTCACAGCCGATTGTGGATGAACCAACTAAAGAAGACGAGCCTTCAATTATCTACATCGACGAGCACTTCACCAATCTACCTCAACAAATTGATATCCACACCAACGCAGGTTACAAGACAAATTGAAATCATCCCATTGAAAATGCCATTGGTCCTATGGAAGATGGAGTTCGAACTCGTGACAAACGTATACCATCAACAATGAATTTATGCTGCTTTTCTTTCGCAGTCCGTACCCAGTGACATTGAAGAAGCTATTCAAGACTCCAGCTAGGTGCAGGCTATGTAGGAAGAGTCATCTGAGTTTCGTAAGCTCGAAGTCTGGGAACTCGTTGATCTACCAGATGGAAAGTATCCCATTGGCACCAAGTGGGTATTTCGTAACAAAATGGATGATCGTGGTGTAGTCATCAAGAACAAGGCAAGATTGGTAGTTCATGGCTTCCGACAGGAGGAAGGGATTGATTATGAGGAAGTTTTTCTCCGGTAGCACGTTTGGAAGCTATTATAATATTCTTAGCATATGCTTCATACAAAAACTTCAAGGTGTTTCAGATGGATGTAAAGAGTGTGTGTCTATATGGGAAGGTGAAGGAAGAAGTCTATGTTTGCCAGCCTCCAAGATTTGAAGATCCACATTTTCCTACACGACACTATAAGCTTGACAAAGCTCTCTACGGTCTTAATCAAGCTCTTCGAGCCTGGTATGAGACTTTGTCAACATATCTTTTGGAATGTGGATACACAAGAGGTAAAATCAATATGACTCTCTTCACGAAAAGGATTGGAGATAATGTGATGCTGGTGCAGATCTATTAGACGATATTATTTTTGGGTCAACCGATGAGGCCCTATGCAAGGAGTTCGAGAAGGTTATGAAGGCAAAGTTCGAAATGAGCATGATGGGAGAACTCATATTTTTCTTGGGATTGTAGGTGAAGCAGAGAGAAGACGGTATCCTCATTCATCAAGCAAAGTATATCAGGGATATTCTCGCAAAGTATAGCATGAACGACTGCAAAACCGCCAGTACACCATTTTTAGCTCAGACAGAACTCACATCTGATCTTCAAGGAAAACCAGTGAACAAGTCCTTCTATCGCTCGATGATAGGCTCGTTGATGCATCTAACTGCAAGTAGGCCTGACATTATGTGGGTTGTTTGCATCTGTGCACGATTTCAGACGAATCCAAAAGAATCTCACGAAGCTGTTGTCAAACAAATTTTTCGCTATCTGAAAGGAACACCCAAGCTCGGACTGTGGTATCCTAAAGATAGTAATTTTGATTTAATTGCTTATTCTGACAGTGATCATGCAGGTTGCAAGGTTAACAGAAAGTCCGTCTCTAGAAGTTGTCAATTCTTAGGAAATCATCTCATATCGTGGCAAAACAAGAAGTAGACAACAGTTTCCACATCTACTGCTCAAGCAGAATATACGAAAGCTTACAGTTGCTGCTCACTAGTTCTTTGGATACAAAATCAGTGGTTGGATTACGGAATTAACATCATGAAGACTCCGATATTCATCGACAACGAGGCGCGTCTAGGAATTGTAAAGAATCCTATCTACCACTCCAGAACAAAGCATATCAAAATTCGCATTCATGCGATCAAGAATGCGTACGAGAAAGGATACATCCAAGTGGTGCATGTGGATACTATGCAACAGAAAGTTGATATTTTCATGAAAGCCTTCGACAAAACCCATTTCCACCAGTTAGTAACCTGGTTGGAAATGGTCAATTTCCTTGAGTGGAAATGAATTGGGTCTTCATAACTGTTTTGTTTAAAAAAATGTGCCCAACAAAAAGATTTTCTGCAAAATTAAAATTTCATTTTCAAGCACTGGAGTTTCGAAAATCAAATTTTAGGGGGGAAGATTTCCAGAAAATGAGCATATTTTTAGCGATTTGATCTTTCGATTGACCCCTGCTTAAGAAATGATAGAAAACAGCTGACACTTTGTTTGTTCGTAAAACATAAAAAGAATGGAAAATCAAGATGTTAAGCAAGGAAAATCAGGGTGCTAAGCAACGACGTGTCAGTAGATTCATCAACACCATCGAGTAAACTGCGATTAGGCGACAAAAATTAATGCTTACACAAGAATTTTGGATACCCACAATGTTGTGCAATTTGCGGGTAACACGTTGTAGCATATGGCTTAATAGTCTTAAATCTTGTGTTGATAGATTACCAAAGTTTGAGATTTTGGGTCTTTATATTGACTAATTATTCTGGGATATCATAATTGCTTTTCTGCTGCATCCAGATACATGCTGACCTAGACACAATTATGGTATTTTTTCAAAAGAGCCAATCTGGCCAAAACCCTAAACAGATGAAGCTCTCATTAAGAGTCTTTCAAAGTGCATAAATCGTACCATCTTTGGTATTTGCCTCAGCCCTCGTTAGACATTGGTCTCTCTGTTGTACGAAAGTACTGACCTGATGATCATTTGTCTTTCGTTGAAATTCAAAACGAATAAAGTCAATATACTCACCCGCTATGAGGAATCTTTGTGCATACCTTGATCGCGGGGGTATGTCCTGACGTGGGACTCACGGACACAACATTCTATCTGTCTAGCTTGAGTGGGGACCATTGCAATTTTTGTCAATATTACCACAACATGATAAAAAGCTCACCGAAAGCATGTTGAAAGAATGATACACGGATTTCAGAGGACAAACATACTGACAGTTATTCTTGTGCCTTGGTTATTCAAAAAAAATTTAAAATAATAATAAACTGACAAGCGTTGCCAGTATGATCTTTTGCAAGAAAGTCACAGGATCTGAATCAAAAGAAATATGTGAAAAAGGAAGCTTCTGGCTCTGAAAATGATTTTCAGGGTCCAAATTGCAAATTTCTGTTTTTCTTAAACTTATTTTCAGCTTTTGCACTATTATTAGCTAAAAATGGCATGTTTTTCGAGAAAGTTTAAGATTTTCGAGCGTATTTGGCTTGAACTACTTAACTTTGAAGAAACCTTCAATAATAGCTGACGCGGCGTAATTATCTAGCCAGCTTATTTAATAAATACGCTGGCTGATACTTGTGTACATATAAATAGTAGATGTGTTCTTGCTTCATTTTCAAACACTTCTTCTCTTTCATATTCGAAAACCCACTTTCAAAAACACTCAAATTCAAATCTTATCAAAACATAAGAGCCGACTTCCTCGTGTTTGATTTCGGTATGATTTCTTTGTTTATGCGTTGATTCTCTAGTGTTTAATCATCGAAACCACGTCCAAAAACTGAGACAATCAATAAATTTGATTGAAGCAGTGTTCAAAGTTTTTAAAAGGGGTTTATCAAGAAACTTTTGATGCTAGCGTATTTAAGATGAATGCAGCGTATTTACGATGAAGACAAAGATTGCGCATTTAAGTCTTGAATGTGAGTTCAAGCAACCGGCCTATTTGACAAACACGCCGGCCAACCAGCGTAGATAAGCATCTACGCTGACTGCTTTCTCAAAACAAGACTTAAATACGCGATATATTATCAGCGTAAATAAGCTACATCCTGCGTATATATTATTCTTTCTCATGTCCAGTGTAAATAAGTTGATGGATCTGGCATAATTAACAGCGAACATACCAGGGAAATTATAACCTGTTATAAAATTTCTTTTAAATTCAAATTTGTTTCAATTTTTTTACTGACTAACAGTTGCGTTTCGTAACTCAGATCTAACTTGGCTTGTTTCCATATTTTCAGAAATGGTGAAATAAATTATCTGGGATAAAACACGGAAGCACAATCAACCGTGCAAGATACAGCCGCCACCAAAAGACTTCGAAGATGTGGCAGAATGGATAAACTCAAGCAAGATAAGCTACGCCTGTCCAAGCTGATCCAATTATATACAGTCGAAGAATTATGGAAAACAGCCAAAGTCTCAACAGTCAATGAAGTCAAAAGGATCACGGCAACCGTACGAAACAAGAAAGTCACTATAACAGAAGACAATGTGCGAAGAGTGCTCAGTCTTGGAGATGATCAACAAAGACCCACTCAGATTAAAGAAAGATGATATTCTGGATGGTTTCAAAGGAATGAGATATGTCGGAGATTTCAGAGAAAAGAATGAGATTAACGGAAAGGTCTCACAAAGGATTGGTGATTCATTCTTCATGTGTTTGCAATGAGTTTTGCACACAGAAAGGGAGGCTATGGTGGTTTGAATCTAGAATGGTCAGCTGCTATGCTCAACTTATGCACCAAGCAAGCGTTCAACATCTCAGGTCTGATTTTCTACTGTATGGTCGACAACACTAACACCTCTACATGGGCCATGTATCCTCGTTTTGTTCAGCTTCTCATTAGTGATCAGCATCCAAATCTTCCACACGACAATGACACGTACAAATTTCAATTGCCAACTGGCCGATAAATCACCGAACTGAAAACTTAAGAGTGGGTGATGCTACACCAGTGGATGTACAGAGAGGATAGATTTCAACTAGTAAAAGTTGCGTACGAAAAATATAGAGGTGTTAAAATAAAGAAACAGACAGACGTGGAAGAGGAAGCAGACGAAGAAGAGGAAGAAACTGAACAGCTGATAAGAAAGAACAAAGGAAAACAACCTGCAAAGGAGGGGGATTCATCAAAGAAAAAGAAAGACACCCCAATTCAAAAACGTCTGATGGAAAGTAGCTTTCGGGCTGGTGGCACTAGAGAACACAGGGAGCATATCGAAAACTTATGTGCCATACATGAAGCCGAAGAAAGAGAAAAGTGAGAAGCAAAGAGAAAGAGACGTGAGATGACGGATCTGAGACGCCAGTGACTGTCACTACTGAACAAGAACAATTAGATGAGTTTGTTGATCAACTAATTGTAGATCCAGAAGCTCCAAGCAGGTCACCTCCCCAGAAACGGAAGAAAACATGGAAGGATCTTTGAAAAGTGCACCAACAAAGCAAATGCCTCAGCAAGTTCCACGCGACCTCGTCCATTTCAGGAACTTTATGATAAATTGTCAAATGATATCGGGACAGGTCCTGCTCAAGAAATATGCCTTCTGAAGCATCAAGTAAGCAACACTAATGTGATCCGTGAGAAGCTGAGAGAGTAGAAAAGAAAAACAAGGAGCTTTATGCGTATGTCAAGGAACAAATAAGATTCGTAAATTCCCGCAAGATGGTATGGAGAAGATGTATAGAATGATCAGAATACTATGTGCGAAAACAGAAATACAACCAATGTTCTCAGCTACAGATATCTTCAACTACGAGAAGTTTAAGGTTGAAGAAGATAAACGTGAGGCTGAGGAAGCTGAGAAAAAGAAGAGACGTTTAGAATCTACAGTGAATGTTACCGAAGAAGATGAAAGTGAGGAAGAGGAGGTGGATATGGATGAGATGCCAGCACGTTTTGTTGAATGGGGGTTAGAGGAAGATATTTTGTATGAAACTAAAGTTGGTGATGAAGTGACTCCAATACATCCTGAATGGTTTAGAAAAGAAAGAGAAAAGCTCCCAGATTTTTATCAAGTTGTCACAGTTGAAAAGACAGAAGTTACTGACAAGATAATTAGCTGGAAGTACTGCAATTTGAAAGGGATGTTTATCGTGAAAAGACGGGGTGGAGTTATCCAACACTTCAAAACTGCAGCAGACATGAAAATTCTTCCTCGGCGGGATATCCGTGAGCTTGGAAGGTTAGATATGATAAACCCTACCAATAGTAGTAAGCTGACATTGAAAGATAGATCTTAAGAGAATGCAATCGAGGGTTTACTGTGTTCAAGCCGTAGTGTCCCCGCAAAAGGGTTTCAAAACAAAAAAAGATCCCGTTACTAGTAAGGGCGTGGTCATGTGGGTTATTGATCCTGCTAAAGTTGAAACCAGAGTCAAAATCCCTCCAGAACAACCTGTGATGCTCATAAATTTCAAGAAATGGTTCTACGATTGGAAAACAGGAAAAGCGGTGATCAGATCTGATTCTAACGAAGATATTCGTATTCTGGACCCAATGAATGTCTTTATGTTCTGCCTATCATATCTAAATATTCTCTATGGCCACAAGATTCATGTCGGTGCCGGAATTGAATACAAAGAAGAAGGCATGTTATTCCAAATGGCAGTAGAACGAGCAAGAGAAAGAAAAATCGAAATGATAGACATCGTGACCAGAATTGAAAAACAAAAGGAGAAATAGGAGGCTAGGAAAAAGAAAAGAAAGCAAAAATCGTCAGCTAAGTAGAAAGCTCCATCAGCCACTCCAGTTGCATCCTTGCTAGATCTAAACATGCATGTGTTTAGATCATACTTTTAAACATGATTTTGCAAGATCAATTTTACTACATAAAATAAACTTCATAGATTATCAAGAATCATTAAAAAGAACATACAATCATATTAGTTTGTTTAGTTTTTGTTAGTGTTTCATATGATTTTTAGATAAGCTTCAAGATAATTACTTGTACATTAGTGTTTAAACATACAATGAAAAATGTAAGTACAAGATTTGAAGCTTAGTACTAGCACTTGGCTAGGGATGAACAAGTAGAAAAGATGATGAAAAGATGAAGATCCAAGAGCTTCTAAGCTTAAGAAAACGCTTCAAGTATGCTTCCAAGTCTTGAAAATGCCTTGAATCATCTTTGAACCTTCATGGATGTATGAATTTCTAGTGTTTGGATTTTAAAAAGATGAAGATGATGGTGTTTGGCTTGGGCCAATTTTGAGAGAGGGAAAAAGAGAGATGAAGTTGTTGTTTGTGATCTTAAAAATTAAGTGAAGGTGTAGTGACTTGTTATGACCATGCTTCTCTTACACTTCATCAAACACTCATCACCCTTACACTCTTACAACACATCGAAGAAGAGGTGGGTGGGTGGGGGACCCACCATGACCGATTTTCGGGGGTGTTTGTTTTATATTTTTTTTATAAACTTTGTTATATTTTATAACTTTTATAAACTTTGGTGTTTCGGTTATGTCATTTTTATGATACGAATGTATACATGGTAAGTTATATAATGTTTGGTATGCTAAATCATGTTAGCTAGTTCACTAATTCGGCTCGTATTTCGTTATCGGGTCGTTTACTGGTAATTTATGTTATTTACTCGGAATTGTTTAGATATTCATCTTTGTGATATTTTTTATATTCAAAATTCATTAACTAGTTCGTTGGACTAGTAAATTTGCTATTTTTGTCATAGTTGTTGTACCGGCTTTGTTATCTGGTAGCTACTAAATGATTGGTGTAGTTTTAAACAATATAGTTTATATAAGTATTTGTGTTGTTTTTCATACATATATATTTTTTATAATAAATAATATTTATTTTTAGATTTCGGACATTTGCTGTTTTGTTCTACGGAGCGCTGCACATTTCTGCATAATTGCTGAATTTGTCTGCGGAGAAGACAATTTAGTGTTTATATAATTTTTCTGGAAAGTATTATTTGAAGTTGTTTCCAACTAATGTTTCTATGTAATATTCATTGCGGAAGTATTTTCATGTCTCGTTTTTGTCATGTCGGGTTGTACCACGACTAGTCCTAACATGAATAGTGTGTTCGTATTTCTGCCGCCAGTCTAGGACATAGTTTTGTATTGTTTCTAATTGTGACGGATTTGTTATGGTACTAAGTTATGATATTGTTCATTCCTATACTTTTAAAACTTAATAATTTAAAATCAAGTCAAATATGCGAAATTAAATCATATATTAAGTGTTTATGTTGTACGAAATTACCGGTATTTTTGCCGATGTCACAAATGGTGCCCGCGGCATTTACAATTGGCACGGGTGACGCCAGGAATGATAACAACATTGTGACAGGTACGTTTTCTGTGAACAATCTTTTCGCTTCTTTTTTATTCGATTCCAGTGCCGATTGGAGCTATGTGTCCTTGAAGTTCAGTATACTGTTAGGATCGACTCCAACCCCTCTTGAAACTAAACATATTATGGAGTTGCGGTCAGCCGATTGAAGCATCCCATATTCATGTTGGGTGCAAACTCGATCTTCTAGGTCAACTGTTGATATCAACCTCCTTCCTGTTACTCTTGGTAGCTTTGATGTAGTCATTAATTTGGACTCGTTGACCAAACATCAAGCTGAAATTCTCTGTAAAAAGAAAATCGTTCGTATTCCTCTCTCTGGTGGGGATTTTTTGACTGTTAGAGGCTATCGGAGTGGTGCTATGGTTGGCATCATTTTAGCTATGAAAGCTCAGGAAGTGCTTACGGAAGGGCCATTTAGCTATTCTAGCCCTAGTTACCGATGATCAACTCGAAGAGAAGAAGATCGAAGACATTCTAGTCTTTCGTGACTGTTTTTATGTTTTCCCCAAGGAACTTCCAGGACTACCTCCACATCGACAGGTGGAATTTCAAATCGAACTTACCCCTGGAGTAGCCACGATTGCTCGTGCTCCTTATCGTCTTGTACTTGGAGAGTTGCAAGAACTGTCCAGTCAACTCCAAAAACTGATGGGTAGAGGTTCTATTCGGCCCAGTTCTTCGTCATGGGGAGCCCCAGTCCTATTCGTAAAGAAGAAAGATGGCTCTTTTCGCATGTGTATCGACTATCTCGAACTCAACAAGGTAACGGTCAAAAATCGTTATCCTCAAGTACGCATACAAAGACGGGTCTTTCCACATGTCTATTTGACTTGTTGCAAGGGTCAAGTTTCTGCTCAAAAATCGATCTAAGATCGGGCTATCATCAGATGAGAGTCCGAGAGGGAGATATTCCCAAGACAGCTATCTGAACCGGTACGGCCACTACGATTTCTTGGTCATACCATTCGGGTTAACCAACCCACCAGCGGTCTTCATGGATCTCATGAATCGAGTGTGCAAACCGTATCTTGATGATTTCGTCATTGTGTTTGTCGATTACATCTTAATCTATACTAAGAGCAAGGAGGAACATGAACAACACTTGCGTCTTATCTTGGAACTCCTGAGGAAGGAGCAACTCTATGCGAAATTCTCTGAGTGCGACTTCTAGATTCGATAAGTACACTTCCTTGGTCACGTGGTCAATGAACGGGAATACATGTTGACCCAGTAAAAATCAATTCTATCAGGAATTGGGCGGCACCTAAGACTCCTACAGAGGTGCGATAATTTATTGATCTCGCGGGATACTATCGTAGATTCATTGAGGGAATTTCGAAAATCGCTCAACCTCTGACCACCTTAACTCAGAAAGGTGTTAATTACTCGTGGGGAGCGACCCAGGAGAATGCCTTTTAGCTTCTGAAACAAAAATCTAAAGTGCTCCGATATTATCTTTACCTGAGGGTATAGATGATTTTGTGCTATACTGTGACGCCTCTATTCAAGGTCTCAGTTGTGTTTTGATGCAATGTGAGAAAGTGATAGCCTATGCTTCCCGTCAGTTGAAAACTCATGAGAAGAACTACACGACTCACGATTTGGAATTGGGAGCTGTGGTATTTGCACTTCAAATCTGGAGGCATTACTTGTACGGTACTAAATGCACTATTTATACCGACCACAAGAGCCTTCAACACATTTTCGATCAGAAAGAGTTGAACATGCGACAACGTCGTTGGGTTAAACTCTTGAACGATTACGATTGCGTGATGAAGTATCATCCAGGCAAAGCTAATGTGGTAGCTGACGCCCTCAGTCGGAAGGAATCCAAACCTAAACGTGTTCGAGCTCTACAGGTTACCATTCATTCTAACCTTCCTGACCAGATCCGTTATGCTCAAGCTGAAGCATTGAAGGATGAAAATCTTCAAGCTGAATCTATGCGGGACATAGAGAGGCAACTTGTAACCAAGTCCGACAGCTACTTCATGGAGCGAATATGGGTTTCACTCTACGCAAATCTACGAGAGCTTGTGTTGGACGAAGCACACAAGTCTAGATACTCCGTCCATCCGGGTTTGGATAAGATGTATCAATATCTAAAAGTCTTGTACTTTTGGCCAGGCATGAAAGCTAACATAGCGATGTATGTGAGCAAATGCTTGACTTGCGCGAGAGTCAAGGTAGAATATAAAAAACTGTCTGGTTTGCTTTAACAACCAGAACTACCTATGTGGAAATGGGAACATATTTCCATGGATTTCCTAACAAGTCTACCTAAAACTAAAAACAGAAACGATACCATTTGGGTGATCTTATACCATTTAACCAAGTCCGCTCATTTTCTTACGATCAAGGAAACCGACAAGTTTTCCAAACTTGCTAGCATTTACTTGAAGGAATAGTTTCCAGGCACGGGGTGCCGACTTCCATCATTTCCGATCGAGACCTGCTTTTGTATCTGATTTGTTGCAAGCCATGCACAGATCATTCGGATCACGTTTAGACATGAGCACGACCTATCATCCTCAAATGGATGGACAAAGCGAACGAACCATCCAGATGCTTGAGGACAAGCTTCGAGCATGTGTGATCAATTTTGGTAATGGTTGGGAAAGACATTTGCCTTTGGTAGAGTTTTCCTACAACAATAGTTACCACTCTAGTATTCAGGCAGCTCCGTTCGAAGCGTTGTGTGGACGAAATGTCGATCTCCTCTTTGTTGGGCTGAGGTTGGAGACAGCCAAATCACATGCCTAGAACTCATGCTCGAAACTTATGAGAAGATTGTTCAAATACGTGAGTTATGTGTTTTATATGTGAATTGCATGATTTATGTGCTTTTGTGTGTAAGTTGTATAGTTAGGGGAGCATTTAGAGTATTTGTGAAACTTTAATAAACTACTCCTAACCCTAAAACCTCCCATAATCATAGTACGACAATTTATTTTCTTAAACCATTCTCTAATCATTTTAGCTTTACAACACAGCTCTCAATCCTCAATCTCGATCTCTTCAACTTTTCTAGAACAAACCCTACATCAATCTAAGGTAAGTGTTATGTTATATGTTGTTATTTTGTTCCTTTGATTCATGCAAACCCTAGCCACCCAAACAATCATCTGTGTTTAATTGATCGTGCCTGGTGAGTATGAATTGGTTATTAGATTGAATGAACGTATGATTCTAGACGTTAGAGATGCTATTGTTATAATAGAACTATAAAACTAATGATTTGACTGGTAAAATTGTTGAAATGAAGGTTCTGATCATACACTGTTATGTTGAAAACTATGTTTCTGTGTTGGTTGTCCCGGGGAGCAGTTGTCAGACTTTGTGAAGTCACAAAGTCCGAACTTGATAACTGGTCCGAGTTTATATATGCAACTTACATGATATCCGAATTTGTTTATGTAATACATGTTTCCGAATTTAATTAATGTTTCCGAATTTATATGAAGTTGATGAAGTCCGAATTTGTATGAATATGATAAGGTCCGAATTTGTAGATTTAGTTGAGGTCCGAATTTGTATGACTTCTCAAGAGTCCGATCTTAAACATATATGATGTCCGAGTTTATTTTATAGAACTTAATTATTGATGGAACTTAATTACTGATAGAACTTGTGGTGATAGAACTTAAGTGATTGAGTTCATTTTGTAAGGACTTATGTGTCCGAACTTAGGATCTTGTATTTATACTCAATGAATGAATTGCAAGTTTCGCTTTCAGTGTGAAACAAAAACCCTGGCTACTATGTGTTACTGTCTAATTAGAACATGTTAACATGGTCACATAAACATTGGGTTGTTTGGACACTTAGGGTATTGCAAACTTTACTTGTATACTTACCAACACTTAACGTATATTAGGTCGTGTGTAACGGACCTAACTTTCATTTAACACGTAGAAGCACGTTAACAATTACCGAGCAAACTAAGGTGAGTTCTCTAGGCTTTCACAAGCATGCGTCCCGGGGGGGGGCAAACAACTATTCCTTGGAGGAATACTTCTTATAAATGTTGTAGTTTAATTTCGATGTTAGTTAATAAACTCAACTCTATCATGTATGTCCCTACTTACTACCGAAACTAGTTGCCTTGGAGGCAACAGGGCATTAGTTGATAGCGCTATTAGGCTTGACAAACCTTACACCGTGCTGGGAGCCGGACGTGAACTAAGGACCTTAAACACATGATCAATGCTGATAAACATTGATGAGGGCACAACAAACATAACAGTCACTTTGGTATCGAGTTTATTATTGGCATGTCTTTAAACTAAACACCAACCTGTTTTACGTTAAACAAAACTGTGAATCGCCGGCTTTATTGCTGATACATTTTTTTCTGCATGCTTGCATGTCATTAGATACATCATGCCTGGGAACTTGCAGTGTAAGGAGTTTGAAGTGTCATGGGCGTGTTACTGGATTGCATACATTAATACTTTATGTTTTAAAACATTTTGATTTCAACTGTTTGAGATGTTTACATTGCTTCCGCTGAACATATACTTTGTTTGAATCGTTTATTTTGAAATACGACTTTAGTGTTTTATATTACTTACTATTAGTTCGACATGATTAGTGGCTAGATCTTGGTACGTCACATGGCTCGGGTAAAACCCTGTCGGTGGTAATTTGGGGGTGTGACAGGGTGGATTGTGATATCCCACATCGGTTGTGAAGGGGAACAAAGGCTTCTTTATAAGGGGTTGGATACCTTCACCATCATGACGCGTTTTAAAAACCATGAGGGACGGGTGTGCTAGCTGTCAAAACGGACAATATCATGGTGCGGTTATGCTGGGCTGTTAGAGATGGTATCAGAGCCAGGGCTAGACCGGTGGTGCCAGGTCCCGTGAGGATCCTGGACCCCTTAAGGGGGTGGATTGTGATATCTCACATCAGTTGTGAAGGGGAACAAAGGCTTCCTTATAAGGGGCTGAATACCTTCACCATCATGACGCGTTTTAAAAACCGTGAAGGGCGGGCGTGAGGGCGTACTGTTGCCAAAGCGGACAATATCATGGTGCGAGTACGCTGGGCTGTTAAAGATGGTATTAGAGCCAGGGCCGGACCGGTGGTGCCAGGTCCCACGAGGACGATGTACCTCTTAAGGGGGGTGGATTGTGATATCTCACATCGGTTGTGAAGGGGAACAAAGGTTTCCTTATAAGGGGCTTGACACATTCACCTTCATGACGCATTTTAAAAACCATAAGGAGCGGGCGCTGAGGGCTTGCTGGCTGCCAAAGCGGACAATATAATGGTGGGTTTACGCTAGGCTGTTACAATAATGCATGCAAAAATACTTTTATCCAAATAATTATAACTAGTGACAGAGTTTAAACAAAAAATTAGTGATGGTCAGACTCTCAAAATCCAAATTAGTAGGTGTGACTATTAGAAACCTAATATCTGACACTAAAAAAGATATTATTTGAAAAGTTCTGATAAAATTTACACTATGGATGAAATATTGGTGAGGGTATAGAATATATAAAAACAGAATAAAGAATAGTTATTTACTATTAATTTAGTTGTTTATTAAATATATATATTTAGTTGTTTATTAAAACAGAATATATAAAAACAGAATAAAGAATATATAAATTATATATATATTGACTATTATCCTCAAACCACCAAGAACCTCCACCACCGTTCTCACCCGTACAAATACATATTTTCACTTTTGAATGTTCTACTCTACTTGCAAGAATCCATTTTTGTATTCATATCATTACCAATTATTGTTATTGTTTTAATTTAATTTAATAATAATTTCTTATGAGAGAAATAAAATATTCACTTGTTTAAAAATTATATATTTTATTTTTTTCAAAGATTAATTGTGAGGATATCTTGAATTCAAACGATAAATAACTCCATTTATCTCTTTGTTTTATCCGTAATAGATGATACATCCACCACGTGCTACTACTATTACATTTGGTAAAAGACCATTTGAAGAACCAAAAAATACATTATAGATGCTCAAAGCAGTATTTACGCTTGATTAAATTTAGAAAAGAAAAAATATGACAAACAGCATATAGCCTAAATCTTTACCAAAAACAAAATTTAAAAATGATGAAGTAATAGCTACGATCATGGTTTAATATATCCTCTTAAAATAAACACGATAAAAGAGGATCATGGTTTAAAATACCTTCCTAAATATAAACATGATAAAAGAGCCTCTATTATATTATATTCTTTTGTGTAAGTGCAATAGTGAAATGTTGACATCATAGGAAAGGAAATTTATAGAAAATTCAATCAACTACTTTCAATAATGTTAGTTCAATAATAATAATGTTAGGGTGCGGCTAAATTCACCTTTTTTAAAAAAGAAAATTTTAACTTTTCAAGCTCCACCTCTTTAAAATCCATTCATCACACTTTTTACAATAATAATTCACAACCGATGCTATTTTTTATCTATTAGTATATCTATTAACATTATTTTTTTTATTACAAAAATATGATAGTTCTATATTACTAAAAAGATAGATATTTAGATCAACTCGACTCCCTGTTAAAAGTCATCTTGTATTTCGCTTTTGTTAAAATTCATCTTTTTCTTCAGTACATAGGTAAAAAAATCATCTTTTGTTCCAGACGTAATATTCTTAATTGTCATTATATCATCTTATTTGTAATGATGGGTGATGGAGATTTGCAATGACGATCATGCCAATTGTTTGTACATAAAGTCATGACGTCATAATTAAGATAATTAAAGTAATGCAAAAACGTGTTTAAATTACTTTTCATATATAAAAAACTATAAAACATAATTCATCTTTTTTTGTAAAAATTCATCTTTTTCGGTACATGAGTAATAAAGTCATGACGTCATAATTAAGATAATTAAAGTAATGCATAAACATGTTTAAATTACTTTTTAATATAAAAAACATAATTCATCTTTTTTGTAAAAATTCATCTTTTTTTCGATACATGAGTAAAAGATCATTTTTTGTTCAGTATGTAAGTAAACGCTCATCGTTTTTTATCTGCCACTATATCTATTAAAATTTTAATGATATTTTTATTACAAAAATATAATGTTCCATTTAATTAAAAAGATACACATTTTAATCAACATTTTAAAAAGACAAAAGAAATAAAAAGCTAAACCAAAAAAATAGAAAATGAAAAATAGGGATATTTCCCAATGCAATTTAAAAGATATAGGAAATATAAAGTTTGATTTTGTATTTATTTCAAAACTTTAAGGGGGAATGCAACTAGTAAGAAATGAGAAAAGGGGAGTGCATTGCAACACGCTAATCTTAATAAACCTATAAGATTTGTGTATATGAGGAGGTCAAAAGAAACTGCGGAAATAAGAGCAAATATGAAAGACAAGCATCATATTATAAAAAATAAATAAATATAAAAAAATAACACACACCCCTAACTTCAGAAACAAGTATTTTTTTCACTTTAAACACAAGAAACCAAGATCCATAGTAGACAATCCTATAGCGGATACTGCTTGAAGAAGATAGCACTTTCAGGAAAGGCATCTACAAAGCTCGAAACAAGTTGTGGCATCTTTGGTCCTTGTAAAAGGATTTGGTGATGCTTTTCTATCAACAACTGCACGATGTTTAGCGCATCAATTTCATCCAACTCTCCTGCACAAATATTTCATTATAAACCAAAAGTACAACTTAAGAGTTTCGAAACAAGTGAAAAGAGGAAGCCAACAATGTTATAGCTTCTCTTTTTATGTAGGAGTTCAAAAGGTGGTTTGAGTGACTACCTAATTCTATTTCTTGTTCTTGGTCTTCCTCATCCACTTCTTCCACACCAGTCCCATTTTCCAAGTCAATAGCTGCTTGTGCACATCTTTCCAAAAATTCTTCTTCGGTTTCTTCATGTATATCATCATCGTCGTCATCATCATCATTAGCGTCATCATCATTGTCGTCCGAGTCCTATATAGAGAAAGAATGAGCAAATGGAATCATCATCGTCGTCCGAGTCCTATATAGAGAAAGAATGAGCAAATGGAGGGTATAATAAAAGTTCTTCCCTTATACATCACACAAATCTTAGACTATTATTGCAAAGCATCTACGCTTTACGCTCTACCAAAACTATATCAACATTTCCTGATGGTGAGTTGGTGACACCACCCTTCTTGGAATTTCGTTAACTGATCATGAACAATAGGTAGAGGTGGTATTTCCAATCATTTACTTTTGAGTTGGTCAATTTGAGATGTCTTATATCTCAAATGGTTCAAAAAAAAAGTCAAATAAGGAATGGGTTGGAAATCATCTAAAGTCTAATCTAATGCTATTGCATGCAGTTCTCCTAAATGGATATATTCTAATTATCATTGTGATAACACTGTCTTTATTATCATAATTAACGCATTCATTACTTGTAGAATAAACAATGGATAATGAAAGAACGTAATGTTTCTTCATTTCATTGCCTTCATCAAATCCATATATATAATGCAATTCTCTCCATAGTTTTAGGAAGAGATTTACACTAAATCAATTACAATATTTATCTCTAAATATAACATATTTATCTCTAAAATATATCTAGTCTATTACACCCCCGCAGTCGAAGCGAGAGGAGGCCGAATGCTCAGACTGGATCTGAAATCACCAAATAGTACCCGTGGTAGACCTTTGGTGAAGGTGCCTGCTATCTGATAACGGGAGGGAACATGTAAGACACGTATGGCACCGCGCTGTACCAAGTCACGAACAAAATGAATATCGAGCTTAATGTGTTTGGTGCATTGGTGCTGAACTGTATTACAAGATAGGTATACCGCACTGATGTTGTCACAATAGACTATACTGGCCTGTGTTAACGGACGATGTAACTCGAGAAGAAGATTTCGCAGCCCGCACAGTTCAGCAACCACATTCGCCACACCTCAATATTCAGCTTCAGCGTTGGATGGAGAGACAATCGGCTGCCATTTTGACTACCAAGACAATAAACTAGAGCCCAAATATACACAATAACCTGAAGTTGAGCGACGAGTATCAGGGCAGCCAGCCCAATCAGCATCAGTGTAGGCACGCAGAGATAAATCTGTGAAGGGGCCTAGGGTCAATCCAAGAGAAGTTGTGCCCTGAATGTATCTAATAATACGCTTTAACGCATTCCAGTGATCTATGCAAGGAGCATGCATACCTGCTGAACAGCATAACTAATGTCGGGTCTAGTGAAAGTAAGGTACTGGAGAGCACCAGCAAGACTGCGGTAGAGTGGGGTCGTCAAAGATGGGACTCGCGGTCGCGCTTAACTTGGACTTACCACTGGGGTAGCGACAGATTTGCAAGAATGCATACCGGCACGTCCATAGATATCCTTTGCATAGGATTGTTGAGATAAGAACATGTGATTGTTTTGGCGGGTGACAATAATCCCAAAAAATAGCTTAGCGGACCGAGATCTTTCATATCAAATTCAGCAACCAACCGTGTCATGATATCAATCCGCAGTTTGTCAGATGAAGTGGTGAGAATAATATCGTCAACGTAAATTAGTAAGTAGGCAAAATTCCTGCCATGATGATAAACGAAGGGGAGTTGACACACTTACTTTGTTGAAACCCAATGGTTAAAACGAAATCTGTAAATCGTTGATACCAAGCCCGTAGTGCCCCGTTTTAACCCATATAACGATTTGTTCAGCCGACATACATAATCAGGATAGTGACGATGCCGAAATCCCATAGGTTGGTACATGTAAACCGTTTCATTCAAATTCCCTTGTAAGAGGCGTTGGTGATGTCCAACTGACGAATCGACCAAGACTCGTACAAAGCAAGAGTAAAAACAGTCCGAATATGTGGCGGGTTCAACAACTGGACTGAACGTCTCACCCCAGTCAATACCTATCTGTTGAGTGCTTCCATCACAAACCAGGCGAGCTTTATAGCGTTCTAATGTGCCATCTGACTTGAATTTATGTCGAAATAACCACATACTACGAATGACTTTCATGTCCGTGTACGTTGGACTAATTCCCACGTCTTATTTTTAATAAAAGCATTAAATTTAGTAGTTATGGCACTATACCAATCCGGTGTGGACAAGGCCTCTTTGGGTGTTTTGGGTAAGGGAGTGATGACAGTGGTATGGAGGTTAAACAGTTGTTTAGGCTTAGAGATTCCGTCCATAGAACTGGTGCGTATGGAACGAGTTTTGGTTGGAGGAGGTATAAGAGGGTGTTGAGCGGGGGCGGGAGTGGCTGGTTTGGGCTGTCGGGAATAGGTCTGGATAGTAGGTTGGGTATGAGCTGCTATGTGGGCTGTCTGTAAGGAAGGGCTGGTAGGAGATGGCGATGGGTCGATTGGGCCGTGAGTTGTAGCGGTAGGCACAGTTTGGTTTGGTCTGGTAGATGGGGTTGGGTCGGGTATGTCGGTGGCACAAGGTGTGGAAGGGGGTGGGGCATCAGGAGAATTAATGTGGGGCCAATAAAGTGGGTTAAGGTGAGTGGAAAGAAAATCGTAGGATTGAGGAGAGGGTTTAGGATGATTGGCAAAGGGGAAGGTTGTTTCATCAAAGATGACGTGACGATTTATAATTATTTTCTTTGTGGCGAGGTCAAGACATTTGTATCCTCCATGGTTAGGCGGATAACCGAGAAAGACACATGGCATTGAACGATGTTCAAGTTTGTTAATTGAGGTGTGAGGTATGAGCGGGTAGCATAAACACCCGAACACTCGAAGATGGTCATAGGAAGGACGATTTAAGTAAAGACGTTTGGTTGGGGATTGGTAATTAAGAAGTTTGCTAGGGAGAATGTTGAGAAGGTAAGTGGCAACATCAAGGGCATGATGCCAATAAGTGTTTGGTAACGATGATTGAGCAAGAAGAGTTCGGATAACATTAATGATTGTTCGGATTTTCCGTTCGGTTTGCCATTTAGAGACGATGTATGTGGGGGCATCATAGGATAGGGGTCCGGGTCTTGAGATCCTTCACAAGAAAACCAAAAGGGCCAAATTCATTAGAAACTTGGTTATTTGTTGTGAAATGGCGGACAGAGAGCAAGTTTTTGATAAGGGAAGGTGCATGATAGACGTTATTTAATTTGAATGGTGAGAATGGTGGTGGTAAAGTGTGGTGAATGTCCACGAACTGGTACAGTTTTACCATTATTGACTACTATATGACGAAACATGATATAATTAAAAAAAGATGAGAAATTATTTGAATTTTGAGTCATGTGGTAAGGCGCACCTGTGTCCATTGTCCAGTTCGGATCTGATTGATGCAGTCTCATGTTGTACATCACCTGATTGATATCAGTTGGGGTGAGGTTATCGTTGTACGAGGACTGTTGACTGGTCGCATATGTTTGGGCTGGACGTGGGCCAAGAATTCCTGGGCTGAATGGTTTGTTTAGCAGTAGTTGAGTAGGGACAAGGAGGGACCATCCATGTCGCTCATGGTTGTGCAGGGAAGTTTTGATGTGGGCCGGCCCAATAGTTAAATGATGCACCCCACGGCTGAGCAGCCTGTGACCTCGAAGAAGACTGCCAAGTGCCGTCGCGACCTCTGTTTAATCCGCCGCGTCCACGGCCACGGCTGCGGCGACGTCCCCGTCCACAGCTACGTTCAGGCTGTTCATTGCGTGTGTCCTGTTGGCGTGTAGAGGATGCACGATCAGTGGAGGCAGCTAGCGCAGTTCCGGCCAGTTGTGCTGCCTGTTTGGTCTAATTGATCTTGCGAGTTTCAGCCACACAAAGACGGGATCTGGTGTCGTAAAAGTCTGGAAGGGGCTTTGTTTGCTGAATAACAAGGGCGACACTTTTGTACTGCTCGGTGAGTCCCGTGAGTATTTGCAAAACCAACTGTTCATCCGTGATAGCCGAGCCGACGTTTGTAAGTTGATCGTAGATCTCTTTCATAGCTTGACGGTAAGCGGACATTGATGTGAACTGATCTAGACGTGTGGTAGCAAAACAATTATTAAGGTCAATCGTCCGTGTGGCTTTGTTATCTTGAAAAAGATTAGACAGAGCCATCCAAACATCATACACGGTTGTATTCGGCTTCAAGATTGTGTGAAGATCGGTTGATATCGTGCCATATATCCATTGTAGCACGATTGAGTCGAGACGTTCCCATGATTCAGCCGTAGAGGGTCTTTTCTTTGTCTTTATTAGAGGAAGTTGCCGGAGCGGTGCGCGGATGAAGGTGGTCAAAGACCTGAAAGGCTTTGCATTGTATTTTGATTAGTTCCGACCAGGAGGTGTAGCGGCCGGATTCAATATCTAGGGTGCTAGGGATGAGCTGACGAATATTAGAGACGGTGAAAGCGGGATGGAGAGGGGAAGGGGAAGCCATAGGGATTGTTTAAGAAGGCAGAGAGATCGGATATGCAGCGGTTAAAAAGCTATCGCCAGCGGAAGTGTGGAGAGGGCCGAGGATCAGTCTCGTGATACCATGAAAGAACGTAGAGTTTCTTCATTTCATTGCCTTCATCAAATCCCTATATATAATACAACTCTCTCCGTAGTTTTAGGAAGAGATTTACACTAAATCAATTACAATATTTATCTCTAAATAACATATTTATCTCTAAAATATATCTAGTCTATTAGATTAAGAAGTTTTAAAGGGTCACCTAACCTGCCAGACCCAGCCATCTAAGCTTGACACGTCTAACGATGGTCATAGAACAATTATCATACGATGATACAACAATGCATGATCTGGTGAGAAGTGAAAGTAAAATATGATGTTCTATGAGAGATAAACAAAGTCAAACCTCATCATCTTCTTGGTCATTGTCTTCATCGCTGGCATTCTCATCATCATTTTCTTGACCCTCTTCTAGTGCTTGTTTCAACCGCACAGAGACTTCCATCGTAGCAGCCAAGCACTCCCACAACAACCCCTCTCTGATTTGGTTCCTCATATGCAGAGCCGGCAATAATTTTGCTAATGTCATTACTGGTAAGTTTGTCATAGTATAGCATAAACGTAAATATTAGTTTGGACAAGACAACAGCAAAACAACTATTGTAACAATACTAGAAGCGGCGTGAGTGTGTGTCACCTTTATAAGTAGATAAATTAAGATTACCACTTCTAAGTTTTACATGAGAAAATAAAATAAGAAAAGTTTACCAGTTAACTTCATTTCAGACTCAGTTGATAGTCCATGTTCAAACTTAGTTGAACAAATGGAGAAAAGAGCATTCGCCCAGGCTATTAAGCCGTCATGTTGAACCTCCTCCAATGTATTCTCAACAATTTCAGGATAGCATAAATAACATGAACATATAGCAAGCAATAATGGCTTCCAAACAGGAGAATGTTTTAATTGGTTTCCTTCGAAACAAGAAAATGCAGCCCGGATGAAAGATGCAGTTACTGCATGCATTATATGTTGGTCTTCAGGTGAGCAAGTCAAAAGATTTACAAGTATGTGAACAGAAGACGATGCTCTATAGATCACAGAGGGATAATGTGAAAAGGCGTTGCTGACAAACCCACAAATTCCTTCCAGAATAGAATGTTGACTTGTTGACCCGCGAATGAAGTTTATTAAAGACACTTTCCTGTGCAGATAAGCAGCTTCTTTGATGCAACTGAATATAGATGAATCCTCTTCCTCCTCCC
Source organism: Scalesia atractyloides (assembly GCA_947069175.1). Lineage (NCBI taxonomy): Eukaryota > Viridiplantae > Streptophyta > Magnoliopsida > Asterales > Asteraceae > Scalesia > Scalesia atractyloides. The sequence goes on along the minus strand of CAMTDV010000003.1, from coordinate 34,837,110 downwards.
AACCATCCCAGTTTGAGATCAGACCGGCCCAAACTAGTAAGAGTTTTGAGAGGATTAGCTTCTGAGCAGCATCATTTTCATTAACATCAGACATGATGAATGTTAGTAGTGTTGATGAATCATCTATGCAGCATGAAGGGGGAGCTTCTGGAACCTCACTTTTCTGACATCACATTGCATGCAAGTCAGATGACGATTATAGTGAAAGAATATTATGTATATTATAAATAGAACTTAATGGTGATAATGTCGGACCATAATCGGGAGCAACACTGGTTGTGTTTCATCTATAAAGGGTCAGATAGTTAATACTAAAAAAAGCTTATGTATTAAAACTTAGTGATTATATATACATTCAGATTATGTATCAAAAAACTTTAGAAAAAGTATTTGGATTAACTCTTTTAAACCCTCCCAAACAGCCCATTTTGGCAACCCTAACACTATTAATTGAAAATGTATTTCAAACGGACATTTTCAGGGGGAGATGTGAGCCAAGCCACTTGCAAGAGATCTGTAAAAGCTTTGGCAATGGTGGATCGCCCAGTAGCAACCACAACATCATCCGGCAAAGAACCTTCCCAATACTGAGCCATAACTGATAATGCTGCAAAACCTCGCTCAACCACCTATAATAATAATATAATGAAACCCAAATCAGTTCAGTTGACTATTAAATTCCACAAGGATGGTGTAAATGTATAACAGCCAACTTACTTGGGGCCATGGCTCAGGAACAAGAGGGATATGCTTTATAACATGTTGAGCCAACAGGAAAATATTATGTGGGATATGAGGAGCAACATCAGCTCCAGCCTCAACCAATGTTTTAAGAAGCTCAAACATAATGGACATTTCTTCTTCCTCATTGTCTCTTGTAATTCTATCAACTACAATTTGTAGAACCGGTAACCACTCGGGTGGAGAGAATTCATTCTCCGCAAGTTGAGCAATTGCACCAGCTGCAGATACTCGTACGGGGTACCATGATATATCTGTGTCTTCCATTACCAAGGCTTTTAACAAGGATGTATACACATCAGAGCTCATCTCCTGAAATATATATATATATATATATATATATATATATATATATATATATATATATATATATATATTATATAACATCATCATCAATATGTGTACACTACAAAAACCCCATATGAAACAGAAAATATATATGTTCCTCACCTGAGGTATACAGGAAACAAGCTCTCCGAGTATCCAGTTGGCAGACGCAACCAAATAAGGATGACAACAAGATCCATCGTATAAAGGTAGGACCCGCGACCGAATTAGCATACATGTATATGTAGGTCTCTGCTCTGTCAGAAACTGACAGTAAAATATTAGCATTGAAATTTCAAGGTTTTTGGTGTCACAAAAAGACAATGTCTTTGTGATACCTACCAATTAATTCTCTTAAGTAAAATATACATACTAATAGTTTGGACTAAGATATCCTTACATCAACGAGGCTTCCATATGCCATCAGAACGCCATAATAACTGTCAAAAACGATATGATAACAATGTTAACAAAAGTGGTGATAATATATATATAAAAGGTGCAATAGAAACCATGGAAATTACCTTGTAAGTAGTAAGTGTACATTACACCTAAAAAAATTCAAGACCTTTTAATAGTGTGTGGGTAATACAGACATAAAGGTATGTATGGCTGCATGTGGTTGTGTGCATAGTGCATCATCAGTTCCGTGATGGAAGAGGGTACATGACTATATTTCAGTAAGACTTAGAGAAGAGTTTATTGCATGTTTGGCCCCTGTGCTTTGCAGATCTTACACGTTTGATCCTCAATGTTTAAAACTGATCAATTGTGCATTTATTAACGTTGAGGATCTGCAAAGCAAAGGGACCAACTGAGCAATTAACTCCTTAAATAATGAACAATCTGTCCAGTCCATACTAAATTTAGTTGATAACAATGAGATCTTGTAAAAAAAACACAACAGCTGGATGCTTGAGCGAGAGAGGGTGAGGCAAAGTAGATAATATCCCCTGAAGCAACAAAATAAAACATAGAATTTCCTTTCAACAAAGAATTGTGCCCGGCTTTTCATTATCTTTATTTATACAAGTGACGAAACAATCAGTATAACAGTTTATCACCTATTAACTCTCTATTATTTAGGAAAATTTACTCTTCTCACACATTTACTATTCAATTATCGTTTGTTTTTATTGGTCATCACTTACTTATGTCTTTAGCTAATTGGTCCATGTTGTCTTCCACTTCTAACTCTTCTTTTTTAATTCTCTCCTTTTTATTTCTATATTTTTTTAAGCAAGAACTAACTTCAAAGAAAAAAATTCTATATTTATAAGCTGATTATGAATTTGTGATCACACTTTCAAATGTGTTCTATATATCAAACAAAATTAAGGAATAGCAGTTTAATAAGGTTCAATATTTTATATCTTTCCTGGTTTAAAAGCCTCGTCATAATGTGCGTGCCCTAAGTCGAGTTAGTTATTGTTTTCTATATTTTACGTTTCAGTCTTTTTTTTGTGAATTGAAGTGCCGTAACGCGTGCGCATGGATTAATGTTTTTATGTTACTTTTTGTTCGTTTTAATGGTCCCGCCGCATCGCGCGGGTCCCAAATACTAGTATGTATTATTGACCAACTTTTACTTTACATAGGTAAGTCATTGCTGAAATTGTTCTTTCTGCACTAGTTGTTTCTACTGAAAATGCATTAATACCAACTGGGATAAGTATAAGTTGCACAATAGTTAAACAGTTGTTTGTTATACAGAGATAGGTGCATTCTCTAAAGTTGGTGATGATACTGAATCACTTCCAAAATATTTCACAAGAACTGTAAACTGGAATGTGATGTGTAGGACTGATTAATTGTTATTTGGAATTGTATGGGCATTTTATTTTTGCACTTTCTCTATCATATACGATGAAGATCTCAAAACCCTACATAATTCATCATGAAACATACAGCTATTGATCCATGTACCGTTTACCTTTATCTTACAAGAACACTTGCACTATGGGTCTGTGAAAACATAGTAAGTTAATTGCTAACTAATCTACAAAGCAACAACTAAAGATCAACAAGAAACAATAAGGATGACAAAAGAAATTGTTTTGATCGTCAGTCCATTTACTCACCATGCAAGATTCACTCATTCGGGTCTGTTAAAGGCAAAGAACATGTAGGCCAAGTCCTAAACTAGAAGATGTGGCAAAGTTGGGCCCTTTATAACAAAGATTATTTATATAAATTTAGGCTAAAACTGGCAAAAGATTTCTGAACTCACTCATTTATAGTCTTGTTGGTTATATTGTTGGGAATAGGGAACTTGGACAAATACGGGAGCACCAACAACTCCCCCATACAGCTGCGACCTTTTTGTTTGCTCTTTTCACCTTTTTTACGCTTTGATGTCACTGAACCCACAACAGGAGGCCCCTGCAAACATCAGTTCAAACATTTCATTATCGGAAGTGGAGAAAAAATAGTGGTGGTGGTGGTGGTGGCGGCGGTGGCGGTGGCGGTGGTGGTGGTGGCTGTGGCGACGGGAGCAGTAGCAGTAGTAAATGTAAAGTATCAGAAACAACAACAATATTAATAATACTAATATGACCTTGGATATTGAAATAACACCAAGCAAGTTCAATGCACTTTTTCTTGGCGTGAATAAGTCGTCTCTCCATCCCGAAATTTCTTCCTGTCACACAAAATCTTTTATTTTAATATATCATCCTTTTTAACATATACGTAATGTTAAAAAAATAAACAATAACCATGTTTTGAACCTAGCTAATGTCTACCAAAGAAAAAGGAAAAAACACTTCGCACGGCTAAAAGAAACTATCTACCAAAATAACTTGCAGAAATTAACAAATACATACAAGTTCAGAAGGGAGGTTCTTTCTTATGTACTCATCTGAATCTTCTTCCCACTCTGTAACATCCTACAAGAAAACGTTCCCCGGTGAAGAAAAATGCTTCCATGTATACACTACTCTTTAATGCAATTAATACAAAGACAGTTTTAATAAGAAGCATCATTTGAATCAATAACCATGTTCTGGATTCCCCAAGTATTCAGATTATGTATAGCAAACCTTTTCATTCATTACTATTGCTGGAAATATTGCAGACTCTAGCAAAGATGAAAAGTGAGGTGAAACAAGTCTCCATCCCTGTTTTCAGACATAGGTCAGAAAGATAAGAAACAAGCAGCAAATCTAACCGACTGATGTAGCAAACAAAACTCACTGGGCCTGTTTCAAGGAGTCGAGATATAACATCAAAAGCTAAAGACACAACCCTCTCTGACAAATTATCCAGCTTCTGTACACAACACATATCAAATCAACAAGCTACCATATATAGGAACAAATAAACTATTATTATTGGTTGAAGTTTCCCCTAAAAGGATGTTTTTTTCAAAAACTTACACTGAAGTCAATTTTATTATTGAGTAGTTTGACAACTGAATTAATGATGTCTGGCATGAGTCTGCGATGAGATAGAACAAAATGAGTAGATGTAAGAGTTTATCAAAGTTGATAAATGTTAAAGCATTACTTGTCAGAAAATTTCCTATGTCGGGTGATAAGGGCACAGAAAATGAGCAAACTTCTCTTCCCAGTCTTCAACCTCAGAGTGTATGACGAGGGACCATCTTGAAACTCTAAGGAGTGGAGGATGTGAATTAAATCATGGCAAAGGGACGGAAGCAGAGAAACCAATGTAGATGGCATATGCGATCTCACCTACAAAACCAATAAAATAATAAATATGATAGATATAGCATTCGCTTGTGTTTGTTACTGGTTATACTTATCTATTATACTTACAGCATAATAGATGCACTTGGTGATTACAACAAGGCTCTTCTCCACTTCCAGATCAGCAGCAGCAGGTTTATGTTGAATACAAAGGTGTTGAACAAACTGATGAAGTAAAGAAACGACAGGTACAAGAATTTCTTGTGTAATTAGCTCGAGTTGAGGTGGAACAGGCTCCTTTGCTAATTTGGGATTCAAAAAGTACTGGCATAATTAAACACATGATTAGTGAAGTACCCTAGATAACAATAACAATAACAATATCATAACAATAACAATAACAATAACAAACAATAACAAAAAATAACAATAACAATAATAGCTCTGCTCATTAGTTACCTGAAATGGCCTGACAAGTGACTGGACAAGTGTAAGGGCATTGATGGTCTTCCATCTGGAGTTATTGACGACGAGGTCACTATCTTGAATTACCAATCTGAGCTCAGGTACCAATTGAGGCCACGAATTATGCTTCACAAACTCAACATCAACAATAGGACGAAACTGCAGCAGCAGCATGAGTTAACAATAATAATAATAATAATAACAACAACAACAACAATAATAATAATAGCACAAGCAAGCAAGTAAAGTAATTATCAACATACGGCTTCAACTAAGAGTTTCAAGAGTGCCGGAGGCTGTGCTTGGAGCAAAGAGCGCACGAGAACGTCTCTAAAGTCCTTGGAGGCAATTGGATTCCGCCTTGTGAAATTCTTGAGGTAGGTTGCAGCAGCTAATGCTATAGCTATACTTTGACCTTGATTCTCAATTGCGATGGAGATTAGAGTGAAGGGAAAATCGGCTCTGGAGCAGAGGTTCTCCAGAGCTTGTGTGGCAGAACGCCGAACTTCACTATCGGCGCTGAGGGTGTTGTTCAGAAGCACGCCTACTTCCATTTCCATGTCCCAACCCTAGCTCTTCTGATTCTGCCGCCAAACACAATGGCGGGAACCAACCTTTATACAATACAATATCCAGCTCAGCTCTCAGATCTACATGTAAATTTAGGATTTTGGTATATTGTTAAATACCCTTTGTTTAAATTGCAACTATGGTCCCAAACATTTAAACATTCTTTCTCGGATACTTCCTAACATGAATGAGGATTTAATTAGGTGTGAAATGACATAAATACTCTTTAATTAACAAAAAAGTTAAATATATATAATCTATTTTTAAATATCTATGTAGGACCTATCACCTATTTGGTCTTCCTCACCCAACACCACCACCACCATTTCCACCTTTCACCACCGTTACCATCCACCTTTCACCACCACCACAAGTTGCCCTATTTTGGTTAAATTTTTTGTTTTTGAAAATCCAAACATCTCGTCCCTTGTCTAATCCAAAACCCCTGAAACTTTCTTCCCGTGCCCTACTCAACTATGTTCCATCTCCAGTCCACCACCAATCCACCTGCAAATCAAGTCTACATCAGGGTCACTCAAAATCGAAATAAAATCGCTATAAAAATAAAAACCCTAGAAATCACTTTCACAATCCCAGTTTTTAGTGTTTTCTTTGCAAATCAATGGTTTTGACTTAGTTCTAATATGCCGCCACCTCGTCGTGTTCCAAAACCTTCTACTTTGCCACGGTAGGTTCCAAAAAGGGGATAGATTGTCCGGAACGTGATCAGAACAGTTTTCCCATGCTTTTGTTTCACTGGAGAGAGACCGAGAAGTTCGATGGTGTCTCCTATTGATACTTGATCATGAATTGATTGGTGGTGGTATAGACAGTTAGAAATGATGGTTGATATGCTTTTTAGGTGAGTTAGTTAATGTTTTATTATGTATTTGATTCGATTGTGTTTGGAAGTATTAGATTGTTTGGCTCATCTTCAAGTTTTGGATTGCGGTGTAACACCTCGGAAATTATTAACGAATAATGAGGCAATATGTGACAAAAAACTCTCAAATATTCCAAGTTTGTTGGTGGAGAGGGACAATCATATCCGAAATGGAAGATGAAATAAAGTTGAGGAATCAATATTGGAAAAGGGACAAAATATGGCTTCTGGAGGTCCCTTACGGACCGCAAGGTATATACCTTACGGTGGTCCGTAAGGCAATTTGAAACAGTGGGCGCCAGAGGTCCTTGCGGCCCGTAAGCCACCACCCTCACGGTCCGTAAGGGTGTCGCTGACAGTGCAATAGCAGCTGGCAGCTCTTGCCACCTTGCTTGCGAATTGTGCCACATTTAGCCTTCTTCCTACACCTATTGAAACACTAATCAACACCTCAAAGCTTCAGGGACTCTTGGCATTACCTTGTGAACCTTGCTCAAGTATACATCGAGGTTCTTTCTCTCTAATCTTTTGAAGTTGCTTCTGATCCATGGAGGCCTCCTCCCTGAAGTTATAAACTTCTCTTGAACGCAAGTAAGTGTTCTTTTTCAATCTTTTTTCCATTTTGGTCGAGTCAAAGTTCGAATCGAACTTTGCAATGTAACCGTAATGACGAAGGTGTTAATCCCTTGTGATTACACCATCTGGAAATCACGTGAAATAGGCGAAATGACGAGTCAACATATTTAAAATAAAACATCAAAAACACATTTTTTTTGCAAATCATGATAAATGAACTTCTAAGAATCAAAACCTTAAATTTTGACATTATAACAGTTTATATACCTTCCGGTCATGTCGGTTGATGGTTTATTGACGAGTTAAATTTTATGCTTTAAAATGCCAAATATGCCCTTATGGCATAAAAATGATTTTAAAACCAATGAGACTTATTGTAACATTCGGCCCCTCGCACCACCAATTTTGTCTGCTTTGCCCCCGATGGGTTGCCCATCCAGGATCTCACGGATTTGTTTTTGGTTGCCTCAGTGTAGAATTCCTATGAGGTCACCCATCCTAGTACGACTCCCACCTGAGCACGTTTAACTGTGGAGTTTTCATGTGCTCCACATGCCAACTAAGCCCAAAACACATTGATAATTTAAGAGGCAGGGTGTCTTATGAACCAAGAATCTCTCCTGGGCACGGCCGATGTGGGATTTGCCTAGGGTGTTAGAATGGTCTATGTTAATCTTTCGGTAATCGGTATCAGTTCATTACAATCACCCCCTAGGGACTCATCGCCCTCGATGAGGTTTGCACTGTAACATTCGTCGTAAAACGGGTTTCAAAACCCGCTTCGTTTTATAATCAAATATCAGTTATAAGTTCGTTGCGTATTTATTGTGCCGGTTGTTTTAAATGATACATAACTAATAAATAATTTAGAATTTAACCATAATTAATAAATAATAATAATAAGTAAATCAAATTAAAAACAAATAAACAAAACAGGGTAGCCGGGTCTCGAACCCGGGTCTACCGCGTAGACACACACATCACACCACTCCGCCACACACATTTTTGTGTTTAATACTTAAACAAATAACACTTATGGTGAAACCAAAAATCAAAACCTGTAAATCAGAAAACTTAGAAACCGAAATCGCCGGCAAAAACGAACACTCCACAAATGTTGCTACTTTCCCTTGACGGAAACGCGTAAACTTGATTTCGACATCAGTTATAACCGTTGCTTATCACACAATTGAGTAAATTTTTAGCTCAAAACAGTAATCAAAACTGTTTAATCAGTTTATTCAGTCGGGATTTTTGAATGGTGAAGAAGACGAAGTTAAGTTAGTGTTTTAATATAAATAAAAACGGGTATTTAACCGGGTTAGACACACAGTCCAGCGGTGGACTGTGTGGAATTACAAAGCACACGTCCCGAGTTCGAGTCGCACATGTTTCCGATTTTCTGAAATAAAGCCAACACTTTTTAAACTTATTCAGATCAATTCATAGTATATATATAAAATGAATATAATCCAGTGTTTATGCAGATTAGACACACAGCCCAACTGGTTGGGCTGTGTGCACTCAAACCATAGATCCCGAGTTCGAGTCCGGGTTCTGTAACCAGTTTCGGCCATATTAAAACCTTTTTAATAAAAACTAAATAAGGTTAAAGCTAGTTAGTATATGTATATAATTAAAACAAAGAATATTTCGGGTTAGACACGTAGCTCAGTTGGTAGAGCTGCGTGCACGTATACGGGAGGTCACGGGTTCGAACCTCACTCGTCGCCTGAATTTCATGCTATCCGACCGGTCAGACCTGACAAGGTCAACATATTTTTTAAAAAATATGTTTTCTTAGTTTTAACTTATTAAAATGAAAATTATTTAAAAATACTTAAAATAAATTCCTAAGGTTAAAATTTGCAATAAACTCATAAGAATAAATCTAAAAATCTCATTAAGAGCACTAATTAAAAATATTAACCTCAAATAAAATTATTTATTTTATCGAATTGTTTCGTTATTATTTAGGTTAGTTTCCCTCGTCGGTTGAATCATAAATTTGTGCGCATTCATCATTATCAACGAACGCACCCACAGTGAGTGAATCTCTACCAATTCCCCGTTTTAATCATGTTTTGGGGTGTATCATGTGTCGTACTAGTCTTTTATTTTATTTAAACACTTGTGCATACATCATATCCGTGATCAAATGTGATTGATTGTTGTGTGAATTATATGTCGATTAAATCTATCATTTCAGTGCACGCATTTCATTAGGCCCATCAGTTCCCCGTGGGATACGGGTTGAGCATCAGGAGCCTCATTAGATCGGCTCCGTTTGGTTGAACCTTGATCTCAAATACATCATCATTCCTGTCATATACTCATCCAAAGTGGTTTGTGATTGTTTACATATATATGTTTGCTCACATATGATTAATGCACGAATTTTCTTTAATAAATAAAATAAGAAATTAGTTAAAATGTTTTATCAAGGTTCACTCGCCAACTTTTGTTGACCCAAAATCTCCCCTATTTTACACATGATACAGGTGATCCAGCCGAGACAGGAAACACTTAGGATGGCCTAGAAGAATAAACAAGTTTATGCTTTGGAATAAGTATATAGTTTCATTTTCCTTTGTAATTGTATGAATTTTGTTTTTGGATATTTAAGTTTGTAATTTGAATTTAATAAATATGAAACATCTTAGTAAATATCATGAGATTTGGTGATAACCCAATTATGCCCCGACTTTTATTCCGCTGCGGGTCGGGGTGTGACATGCACCACCATCCCAAACGGCTTAGGAGTGGCTCTGATACCATTTGTAACATCCGGCCCCTCGTACCACCAATATTGTCCGCTTTGCCCCCGATGGGTTGCCCATCTAAGAACTCACGGATTTGTTTTTGGTTTCCCCAGTAGAGACTTCCCAGGAGGTCACTCATCCTGTTACTACTCACACCTAAGCACGCGTAACTATGGAGTTTTCATGTGCTCTATAGCCAACTAAGCCCAAATCGCGTCGGTGATTTAAGAGGCGTGGCATGTCTTATGAACCAATAATCTCTCCTGGGCACGACCGATGTGGGATTTGCCTAGGGTGTTACAATGCTCCATGTTAATCTTTCGGTAGTCGGTATCAGTATCATTACACTTATAATCTGACTTTAAAACTAAATTATAACATTATGAAATATGTTTTAGCATAATGGACTCGTCATAGACCTATTCGACCACCCAAAACCATATATACACATACGACTAGTTTAAATAAAATAAAATATATAAACTAGTCGAATCGGGTCAAAACCTTTCAAAATCATTTCTAATCAGAATGTTTGGTTATTAAACTCATATTAAACGAGTCCTTGCACACAGAAGGGTGTAAACCACATTCTATCCGGTGAACGCCTAATCTAGCAAACCGATCGTATCTATTAAGTTAACCGGTCAAAGCCAAAGACTTATAAATGACCCGTTAACATTCTAATGGATCATATTTCCATTCTTTCCAGACTAGAAGCCTCTAGTAAATTGCACATAATTTGAGTTGTTTTGAATTACAGTTATGCTAAATATTGGTATTATTAAATGTGACACCCGACTATTAGGGTCCATAGCATACTAATATAACACATGTTAATCATGAATAAAGATATTATTTGAAGTGATTTGGTGTAAATTAATGATATTTGATGTGTTGGAAAGTCCAAACTTTATTTAAAATTATGTTGGCAAAAACAGGATATAAGCTTATCGCATAACGAAGAAAATGCGAAACGAACATCGGTGACCGCCTGGTTGATGTTAAAATCCTAAAAATATTCCGCTATGATTAAAATGTTATTTTTAATCATATCCAAGTGGAAAATTTAAATAATACGTTTCAAAACATTGTTCGGTGATTTTAATCGACTACTGCGCAATACCGTGTGTATCTTACAAAATTTAAACAACAATGCCAGTCAAGACAAATAATATAGAACGATAAAAATAATTTAAAACACGAGATAAATGACTCGGTTATCACTTAAATACATGTTTAATATTATAACCTATATATGTATATGTATATTCATGGTATGTGTGTGTAGATAGAGGTGGCGGCCCATGGGTGCCCACCAATCCTTGGTCTTGACAAGTGTTGAACCTACACTAGATATGCAATCATTAAAATCTCAGAAACACACCATATCTTCACTTTCAAAGATAAAACCCTTCATCTATCCTATCTCCCTCCTCTTGGTCGTAACCCACCCCAACTCCACCATTTTTGGTTTCTTGAACATTTCTTGAAAGATCTAAGCTCAATTCAAGTTAGTTCCAAGCTCATTTGAAGGTTTGAAGGCGATTCCAATGTGCATTTCAAGAAGGTGCATTTTCATCAAAATCTCATCAAAAACCTGCTTTGTTCTTGAAAGGTATAAACCCATTTTCAAATTCTTGTTCTTGTTTCTTGACGATGATAATATATTGTTTCACAAACACTTGGATTCTTCATAACTCCTAAAAACTAAACAACAAATGGGTTTTAGTCAAACTAAAAATGGAAGTATATATGTGTGTGTGTGTGTGGTAGTGAGTGTATATGTGTGTGGGTTAGAGATAGTGTTTTGTTTAAAAGTTGAGTTTTTATGGTGTTGATTTGTGAAAGTATGTATGATTTAAGTTGAAAGGAATGAAAAGTTGATATTTGGACATATGTGTATGTATCCTTATATATATATATATATATATATGGGATGGATCATGAGAAAACTAGTTTAAATGAGGAAACCAAAAAACTAACTAAAAAAAGCCTAAAAACATATCAAAAAAGAATTTTTGATTTTTTTAATAAAAATCACTATATATAATATATAAAAAACATTTTTTCAAAAAGAAATTGTACTGCACATGTGCATTAATATGAAAAAGCCTAATCCACCTAACCCACCCCCACCGACACCCCCAAAAACCTAAACCCCCCACCTCCCAAAAACCTAAATCCACCATCCCACCAAAAGCTTAAACCCCCTCCCCCTCCCCCACACCCAAAAACCTAATCCTAATCCTAAACCCCAAAAAACTAACCCTAAAAGCTAAACTACACTCAAAGCTAAATCTAAGCATATAATGCACATGTGTAGCACATACATATAATGTACATGGGCAGTACAAGTTTTTTTTGAAAAAAAAGTTTTTTTATACCTAAAAAGTAGCGATTTTTTATAAAAAATTGTAAACAAAATTGTTATGTTTTTTAGGCTTTATTAGTTAGTTTTTTAGTTTTCTCATTTATATGTAATTTTCTCATGATTCTCTCCCTATTTTCACTCACTGAGAAGTGAAAACCTGCGACTATATCGTCCTGAAGACGAATGCCACGGGAAGAAGTGGCATTTGGAAGTGTTGCTGACTTAACATAGGTTTCGGCATAACAAAGCTTGCACTGTCTTTTCGCACTTAGGCGCACTGCGTGCCATTGGTAATGATTCTACTACGGTGCCACAAATTCGCAAGCTGATAGTAAGTAATCGTTGTTGTTCATTGGATTATGGAGGAACTACTTTGTTAGGATTGAGGAATTGCTGTGATTCTTCCTGAATAGCCTGGATTCTCCTGTCGAGAGTCACTTTGAAAGTCTTACCTAAACTCTTCCGACTGAATATGATAAAGCCTATAAAACAATGAGCTACTATCATTTCTTCATTATAGATTGAGATCTTCTTCGAACTTGATGCACAAATAGATAGAATAGCAGCAAATAGCATCTTTCTAGTCTGCATATTCGTGGAACTCAATCTCATTAGAAAGCCTTCTCCAGTACAACCCTCACTCGAAGTAGGATTTCAGGGGGTTACTGACCAGATAGATCTATTGAGTGAGAGAAAGTGGCCTATAGCCCTCTCTAAAACTGATGAATCAAAGCCTATCGTCCCAGCCTTTCCAGCAGCCTAATCCGATAAGCCTAAACATGGTCCAAGGAGTTCTAACAATCGAGGAAGCCTTTGCCCTTGCTTTAGTTGACCCGAAAGTAGGTAGTTCAGTTCCTGACCTCGGCTCATTCCCTTCAGTTTTGAAGTGAAAGCGCGGTTACAGGTTTCCTTTTGCATGAGCATTGGCGATTGATTTCTCCTCCTCATCCCGTCTATATCGAATGACCTTCTTTTTTGCTCTGGCTGCTATTGACTTGACTACATTCTCTCACTGAGGAGTGTTTTCTCATATCATAGAGGAAAGAAAGATGGGCCGAATCATGCAGGTGGAAATTTCTGTGATCACCTATGCTATCTCTGGTTGTTCTCTCTCCTCCTTCTCTATGTTCCTTACCTTCCACCTACAAAAGCAAGAATGCTATCTCGAGTACGTCCCTCTTATCTTATTTTGGAGAATTGAATAAGAAAATGATGTTCGAAAACACTGATGAAGTATCTATTCTATTTTGAGGATCTGGCTTTCCGGACTCGTAAAAGACGGCTAGGAACAAGAATAGGGTCAGTAGTCTCTGCCGTTGCGGGTCCTTCTCCTTCCGCTTAGATGGCCCTCTTTTTGTTTTGTTTGTTCACCACGGCACAAAATCATGAAGAAACTAGAATAACTCAGAAAGAGAGCGGTGCCTAGCTGTTGAAAACATCTGTTGTCTTTGTAGAGGAACAATACGATCTTGGACTGGCCCCCTTCGCATGACCTAGAAAGAAAAACAAGTCTGTGCTACTATAAGGCCTCTAAACTCCTCCCTTAGGACACTGTTGCGTTGCCCATGGGGATGGGCTAGCCCCGACTTCCATAGGTCCTTGGTTCGACCTCCTAATATATATATATGTATGTGTGTGTGTAGGTATATATGTACATGTGGCCATGTGGATTTGTTTACTAGCTCATAAATGTTACATGCAATGACGTGAGAATGATTGAATAGATAAGTTAAGTGAAGATGATGTCTTGGATTATTTGGAATGATATTAAATGTATATTGGATGTTTTTAGTTGTCATAAGATGATGAAGATATCATGCATTAAGTGCTTGTATATAAGTGTTAGTGATGATTGGATGATGATATGAAAGTGATTTGATGATGATATGATATGATACATGAAAGATTAATTAAATCAGGTTTTGCATGCATGTTAAAATGAAGATATATAATGTGTTTTAATGATACAAAGAAGTTTTATAAGTTTGATGGTTTTGCTGTTGTACATGGGCTTAAAAAGTATAAAATGGATGAAATTGCATGATTTATATAGCTTACATGAAATCTGCACAAATATGACCATTAGTACCATTTAATCAATAAATAACATGTATTATGTTAAAAATCATGATTACTCGGGATGGTTTTAGTAAAGTTCTATACAAAACTATACGTTAAAAACTAAAAATTTTGGCTTTTAAAGTGATTTTTGCAAAACTGATTTAGATCATATTATAAAATGATATTTTCATGACAAATATAAGTATTTAAACTTATATTAATTATCAATAGTGTTTGGCTAGTCATATGTGACTTTCGACGCCTAAAAACGTTAACGAAATGTTAAAAATACACATATTTTATGTACGCGAAAACGGGTTGTTTAAGTGTGATTTTGCCCATGTTAAGATGTGACACATGGATATGAGGATATGTTATGAGGAATGATAAGTGTTAGCATGATAGTAGAGTATAAGACTATGCGTGTGCACTTGTACGATTAAACGAAGATTTCGTTAAAAGACACGTTAAGATACAACTTACTTATCAAGCATGAAAATTATACATAGGTTAACTTGTGAAATTATTAAATGTATAAGATGCTTGTAAAATGATAAAATATATAAGTTGGTGGAATACGTGCATTGTGTTGTTTGATGATATGCTAGTGTTTGTGTAAATATGATACAAAGTGCAAATTGTAGATATATTGTACATGAACAAATATGATAACGGATATAATGTAACAACCGGTAAATTTCGGGTTATAATTACATGTATACCAAACATTAAGACAATTATAAGTATTGTTTTAAGACACAAATTAACTTAATTAGGCCTTTAGAATGCCTAGGAACGTATATTCGGCTTCATAGTTCGCGAATGGTGATTTGCGGGAAAACCCGACGAGCGTTAAATGGTAACGAACTGACACTGGATGAAATACTGACATCGCCGAAAATACGAGTTTCATATGTATATTTTAAACACATGAATTGGTTACGCTAAATTATCACGCTTTCGAACGTCACAAAACGCGTACGTGAACGTGAAACGTGACTATAGAAACGCATCGACAACGAAATGGAAGCCTCGGACGAAACCGGATCGAAAACGGACTAGATACGACAACCGAAGCCTTTTTACGAAATTTTAACACAACCGACGAATAATACGTCAAACATCTACTTCCGACACTATTTTACATATTTTTGATCCCAAAATGACATTTAACGACATTACATTAAGTTCGGGCTTGAGAACGGGCCTTGCAAACGCTATTGGGTCGCGTAAACGATTAGAAACGAGATAACGACCTTGGGCCCAACCCACCTAAATCTTAGTATATAATTTTTCTCATTCTCCTTCACCCCTCATTTTCTTAAAACCCTAGCACACACACACTCCCACTCTCTCTCTCCATCAAGAATTCCGGCCGGAGACACCCGACGGCGACGGTGAATTTTTCGACAACTTTTTTCGGGGAAATACCCTTACCCCACTAAACTGAACCTTCCCGACACAATGTTGGTGTCCGTTTTCGAAAAATCAGAGCTGTTTGGGCTCGGGAGCAACTCCGGCGAAGCTTCGGTCAAAATTCTTGCGAACTCTTTTTTGGATTTCCACTTCATGCATGCTTAGATCGGGTTATGAGGAGCATTTCTGCAAGTTCTTACACGTTTTTATTTTCCGAGGATATTCCGTTTCAGTGGGGAAAGGGTGGTTAACGGTGGTGGCGACATGATGATGATGGTGGTTAACAACTACGGGGTTGCGGGTTGTGGTGGTAGTGTCGGCGATGGCGTATGGTGGCCGACGACGGGCCACGACAGACAAACGAAGCCGGCGTGCAGCGGCAGCCGGCGGCAGTGGTGGCGGTTTTGTTATTTTTCTTCTTTCCTCCTCGGTTCTAGTTTGGGTCAACACGGGTCAACTTGGTTCGGTGTTTGGGTCAAACCGGGTCAGATTTGGTTCGGGTCAACATGGTCAAACCCCGGTCAACGGTTCAGATTCGGTTCGGGTCAACCGGTCAACGCGAGTCTTAGTAAATGACAATAACACAAAATTATTATATAATTATTTAAATTTTATCCTAACCCGACACGGAGCTCTAACCCGAACCAACGAACGAACTCATTAAGAAAATAAAATTCTCGAACTTACACGTGATAATATTTACATAACTTGCATACGCGATAATATATGCATATATATTAGACATAAACCGAATCGACACATCGTTACATAATATATAAATATATTAGACATATACGCGATAAAAGTTTATGTTTTGCACACCTGACGAAAATTATATATTGTTATTACATTACTTGTTGCGTTTTCAAAATTTATCAATAAGTTGCATTATTGGGATCCTTCAAAAACAGACGAAATTCTGTCCGTTTTTCGTAAAAATCCGTGATACGAAACGTGTTTTATTCTAAAAACGAAACCTATCGGGATTCAAGGTATTTTTTAAAAATAAATGTAAGTGTATATTTATTTTTGATGACCCTTTACAACTCACAAAACAAGTTGATATCGTTTCAACAAAAGCGGTTAACAAGATAACAGAACTCGGGACTTTATTCATATAAATATAATTACTTATATTTAATTTAAACGCCTATTATTTGGTAATTATGTGAAATAAATATAATTAGTATTATTTATTTCCAACGTCTAAGACTCGAAAACTTTATAAAATAAATATAATTATTATATTTATTTCAAATGTCTAAACGGAATACGACGCGTTACCGTACGATCTTCATATATATTATCATCCGAGTCATCTTGATAACAAACAAACGAGAGTCAATTATAACAAACGAACAACTATATAATTATTTCGATAATTATCTACAAGGCGCGAGACTACATCGTGACTACGCAATGTTTATGTATATATACAAATATGTATAGGTATATATATATATATATATAGTTACGTTTACATATTTATCTACGTACATGTTGGAAACCGTACAAAAGCTTTATATAATTTTACGACGTGTATTATTTTCGTATAAACCTTTGGTTACATACACGCACGACCATTCGGAATGACTTACACGATTCTATAAATACATATTCTAAACCTCTTGGAAACTAAGTGTTCCCAAGACTTAGTATTTATCACCGACAACAAATGGGATTAAACGAGTATAATGTTTCCATCAAGGTAACAACATTTTCCCATCAAATCATTCGGTTAACAATTCGGTAGAGCTCGGGGACACGTAGTTTAGCTGCATTTTAATAGAAACTTATAAGTTTATTCCTTGATAGGAATGTTATAGATTGCATGCTAGCGAGTTACGTTTTGGAAACAACATTATGGATTATATTATGCTAGCTTTGCACTGGATATCGAGATGAGTTCATAACCCCCATTTTTTACATTTTTACATTTTTATAAATGTTTTCGGGGGTGGGAAGACATGCAAGTTTTGCAAAAGTACACAATATTTCGATGAACGAAAATTCATATTTCTAAACCATGTTGCAAACGAATTTCAACTAACTCAAATGGTTTATGAAAGGTAAGCTAAACATACCGGTTTTACAAGACATACGTGTATTTACAAAACATGCATGAGTTTCTTGACTAGTGACAGGATTGTCCTAGTTACAACAACAAAACTTGTTTGTCATGCATACAAATAAGGGGAAACGAGACTAGTTGGTCCTGCGTACAAACAACAGGACTGGGTTGTCCTGTGTACGAACAACAGGACTGGTTTGTCATGCATACAAATAAGGGAATTGGGTTGTCCTGTATACGAACAACGGGACTAGGTTGTCCTGCATACGAACAACGGGACTGGTTTGTCCGGCATACAAACAATGGGACTGGGTTGTCCTACTTATAAACATAAGGACTGGATTGTCCTCTACTCAACCATAAGAGCCGTAGGGTTATTAAAACTGTGTAGTGAAGTCCTCACTGCATATCGAAACTATAACCGCCTGCTAGTCTACCGTCTTGAGTAAACGGATTTGCGAGGCACTCTTTAGCTTGAGGTTAGTTATAGGCTCATGCGGGCATGTTGTCTTTGCCGTACGCGGACATTGACGGTTAAATGAGTTTTACAAGTACAAAATTTTCAAATGACATGCCAATGAAAATGATTTTATTACGTTTTCTCAACACTATTTAAACTAGTTATCAAATATATTTATTTCAAGTTATAATCAAGTCAAAAGAATAATAATAACTTAATAATGAGATGAGTAGTCCTAGGTCAATGCCTAGACTCGAAATCTAAGGAATGTGCTATTGTGTAAGTTTGAGATTAAACACAAAAGGCTAGTGTTCAATTCTCTCAAACGTTGGCTCTGATACCAACCTGTCACACCCCGGATTTCGAACCAAACCTCGGTGGGCCCGAGTGGGGAATATCGTGAGGTAAGTTGATATCATCATAGTCAATTAACACAGCACATCGGAAGTCTTGGAGTTTAAATTACTATTACAAACCAAAATGTTCAAAGTACGAAAATAATATACAGACGGCTTGTAACTAAGATCCACAGGCGGATCATAAAATATACAAAAGATGTACAACATACTTTAGGCAGATCTAAGGATTTGCAAGATCCTCTTACATCACTACCAAGCAGCTTCCAGCCTGTTTTGTATTGTACCTGCAACCTAGTCTTTTGTAAATACGTCAGCTTTCGCTGGTAAATACAATCAACTGACTCATTTTGAAAACATTTCAAAAATTGATTTAAGTGCACAGGGCACATTAAATCTTTTATAACTTGGGAAAGTTAAGCTTTTAACCTTGTATAAAGATTCACATGTTTGTCAATACATATGGGGCCCAGTACAGAGACCGAGACATGACTATCTGACACACCACTTATGAATCCACGAAGGAGTTATCCCCAACTTGTGGGTAAAAATGTTTTAGCATTCGCATCTGTCAGGTGTATGCCTACACCCTGTGCTTTGGTCGTGGCCATTAGTAACTTAAATGAGCTGAGGATATCCAGGACACGGTCGTTAACCCCCATTATTAAGTTATCAAACAAAACTAATCAAAACGGAATATGCGGATTTACTAGCCACAATCCGGCATTCGATTGATCCCATTTCCGACCAAGCGGTAATAATTTACCGTAACCAAAGCCCATATAGGGAAAATAAAATATTTACTTGAGCTAGCACTTGATTTAAATGCAGGTTTATATTAACTTAGCCGTTTAATCAATTAGATAAGTGCGGATAGCATTTACTGGAAGGCTCTAGTCTAGAATAATGGCATAAACTAACCAATAGAATGCTAACGGTCCTATTTAAGTCATAGACTTAGACCGACTAGCTTAAAGGATCAAAACGGTACAATACGCTAGATTAAGCGATGACCGGATAGAATATAGTTTAAACCCAACAAGTACTTAAGACTTGTATGTCATGGGTAAACAATTAACATTCTGGAATTTGAGATTAAAATGATAAGGTTAAACCCGTTTTGGTTAATTTTCGTAAACTAGTTACATATACTTAACCTTACGCATATAAGCGATATCGG
Organism: Scalesia atractyloides; assembly: GCA_947069175.1. Classification (NCBI taxonomy): domain Eukaryota; kingdom Viridiplantae; phylum Streptophyta; class Magnoliopsida; order Asterales; family Asteraceae; genus Scalesia; species Scalesia atractyloides. The sequence continues at coordinate 34,817,221 of CAMTDV010000003.1, read as the reverse complement.
GTAACCGGATGAGTCTACGTCATTATACTTTAAACAAGTTGTAATATTAGTAGGATATCAACTTATATGCCTGTTGAGGTTTTAAAACGAAACTACGCCTTATAAGGAGTTTTGACCATTATACGTCGTATAAAAGGAACTTGTATATATTCTGATGTTATGATCATAAACACTTTGGAAAATACTTAATTTGAAATATATTATCAGTAAGATAGCACACATAAGTGTGATTTATGGTGTAGGACCAAACTATGCACCGAATAGGGATTTTGATCCTTTAAAAATATAATATACGATATTATATTAAAACTTAGTTTATGAACAGAATAATAACATAATAATATGTTAATTATATTAACATATCAGCAGGTAATTCATTTGCAAGTTCGTTGTTGATTAAAACCTTGTTTTATGTAAAAAGGGCATTTTAGTCAAAGATTGACATTTAGCGGAACTTGTGCATAAACTTAGATTTAATTACGATCATGTAATATAAACCTCAGAGGGTTATGCTACATTGTATTATGATCACAATGCGAGCATAAATCAGTAGTAAATTAATCTAAGTCGGGTCAGAATCGAAGGTCAAAGAAGAAGTCAACTTCGTGACTTTCATGTGAAAAACAAATTTATAACATATTTAAGTGTCAAAAACATAGTTTTAACATATATAAACTCAGATTATCATATTTATAAAATCTGACCTGTTTGACTTTTGAAAACATAAACTTTGACCCGTCAATTGACCTAGTAAACGTGATCCTTAGGAGGTACCCTTTTAAGGGATTAATACCTACCAAATTATGATCACTTAGCCATGTTCAACTTGAACAATGGCTAGACGATAATAGTCTTAACCGAAAGTCAAGGCATTTGTCGAAAATGCTTGACTTTTGGCTATTCAAAGCCTATAAAAAGAAAAGAGCAGAGATGGAACACTTACAAGTGATCCAAGAGAAGTTTAGAACTCAAAGGGATACTCCTAGATGACCAGGAACTTCCAAGAGTGTAATAGAGGGAAGAAGAGGGAATGAGCAAAGAATAGAGCGAGCATGATGGTCTATTTATAGTGCAAGAGGGTGTGTGAGGATGAAGCCAGGTGTTAGAGGTGTTGTAGGATCATCACAAGTGTCTAATTAGGTGTCAAGAGCTGCAAGAGTGTGGCAATTTGTACGAGAGGTGGCATCTTGACAAAAATTTGGGGTTTTGACACATTTAGCCCCTCAAAAATAGTTTTATGGATTGTCATGAATTGTCCCTTGACTTATATTCAATGACATAATGACACAACTTAGTCTTTTTTGTTCAACACGTGATGTGTTGAAGAAGAGTGTGAATAACCGAACATTAACGAGTGTCACACAAGGTGCTTTTGTGACTTATTCGTAGTTACTAGCTTAGAATATCATAAATACGGATCCTTATGGTTTTAAAGGTTAATTTACCTAAATTAGTAAAGTTAAAGGTTCGGTAATAGTGTGGAACACTTAAGGTTGGTGAATCAAAATATATCGTCTCAACCGAGAGATGTTCGGGTTGACAGGTGACTTGATTAAGTAAGAAATACAAAAATAATGAAGTCTAGGGGTCTTTGGTCATTTGATGAAAGTTGAAATAATGGAAATTAAAGGATATCAGACCTCGCTGTAGGCTACGGTCACTAGACCGTAGCTTACGGTTAGTTATAAAAACAATTCAGCAAGTCCTGACCTTAGCTTACAGTCCCTGACTGTAGGTTACGGTCAGGTTTTTTTGAACAACATAGCCGAACCGTAGCTTACGGTTTGAAACCCTAGCTTACGGTCCGACATATATAAAAATATGCAATTTGGACACGTTTTGAATGAGATGAGCGGCTAACTCATTGGAGGTATCATCCGAGGGCATGTACACGTGTCGGTATATTATCGGGCGTGAATTTTACGAGGTGTTACATTCTCACCCCTTAAAAGAAATCTCGACCTCGATATTTTATTCAAAAAGATGGGGGTATTTTTGTCGCATAGTGGACTCAACCTCCCATGTAAATTCGGGGCCTCGAAGGGCATCCCACTTAACCTTTACAATAGGTATAAATTTCCTTCGGAGCTTTTTAACCTGTCGATCCTCGATCTAAATTGGTTTCTCAATGAATCTCAGGTTTTCATCAATTTGCACATCTTGGTGTGACATTGCTAGCGACTCATTGGCTAGACATTTCTGTAGATTAGATATGTGGAACACATCATGGATTCCACTTAGCTCCTCAGGTAACTTAAGCTTGTAAGCTACAGAAACGACACATTCGATTACCTCGAATGGTCCAATGTATGTCGGGCTTAATTTTCCCTTCTTTCCAAAGCGCATCACACCTATCCAGGGTGATACCTTCAATAATACTTTGTACCCTATTTGGAACTTAAAAGGTTTTCGCCTCTTGTCTGCATAACTTCTCTGTCTATCACGGGCAGCTTTGAGATGATCACGGATTTGTATTATCTTATCCGTGGTCTTTAGGACAATTTCTGTTCCAGACAATTAGGCTTCCCCAACTTCAGCCCAACAAACAGGCGTTCTACATTTTCTCCCATACAAGGCTTCAAAAGGAGCAGCCTTGATGCTTGCATGATAATATTATTATAGGAGATTCTATTTGGGGTAAGTGGTCATCCCAACTTCCACCTAAATCAATCACACATGCTCTAAGCATGTCTTCCAAAGTTTGGATAGTACACTCACTCTGTCCATCAGTCTATGGATGGTAAGCCGTACCAAAGTTTAATCTTGTGCCTAATGATTGTTGGAAACTTTTCCAAAGTGAGTTGTATATCTACTATCTCTATCAGATACAATAGATATCGACACACCATGTAGGTACACAATCTTGTCCACATATAGCTTGGCTAACTTGTTAGAACTATAAGTTTCTTTAATTGGCAAGAAATGTGCTGACTTAGTCAGCCTATCCACAACTACCCAAATCGTGTCATTACCATGTTTGGTTTTAGGTAACTTGGTAATCAGATCCATAGTTCCAAGTGGGAATCTCAAGTTGTTGTAGAAGTCCTGACGGTTTCTGATGTTCAACCTTAACTTGCGAACACATCGGACACTTAGCTACATAAGTGGCTCTGTATTTCTTTAAACCCATCCACCAATAATTCTTTTTCAAATCTTGATACATCTTGTCACCACCTGGGTGAACTGAGTATCTTGAATTATGCGCTTCTTGGAGGATTAGATCCCTAAGTCCTTCAAAGTTTGGAACCCAGATTTTGTCATTAAATCTAAGGATTCCATCTTTTCCAGGCACTAACTGATCAACAGTTCCGCCTAATCCTTCATTAGAAATATTAGTCTCTGATAGGGCTTGCTTTTGTGTATCTAATAGCTTCTTATTCAAGCTATTTATGAGCTCAATGCTCTTGGCATTAATCCTAATAGGCTTAACCCTTTCCTTGCGACTTCAGGCGTCAGCAACGACATTTGCCTTGCCGGGATGTTAGAATTTCGCAATCATAATCATTAAACGCTTCCATCCAGCGGCGCTGTCGCATGTTCAAATCCTTTTGATTGAACAGATGTTGGAGACTCTTATGGTCAGTGTATATGATACACTTTGTGCCATATAAATAATGTCTCCACAACTTAAATGCAAATACAACAACACCCAATTCCAAATCATGGGTGGTGTAATTCCTTTTGTGCACCTTTAATTGTCGTGATGCATAAGCAATCACGTTGCCTTTTTGCATTAGCACACAGCCCATGCCAGTGTGCGAGGCATCACAATAAATGACAAAATCCTCAATACCCTCAGGTAGAGATAACACAGGAGCATTGCTCAACTTGTCTTTTAGAATTTTAAAAGATTCTTGTTGTTTTGGACCCCAGTCAAACTTGACATTCTTACGGGTCAAGGTAGTTAAAGGAGTGGCTATCCTCGAAAAGTTCTCAATGAACCTCCTATAATAACCGGCCAATCCTAAGAGACTACGAATCTCCGATGGAGTTTGGGTACTTCCCAATTCATTATGGCTTCAATCTTGGCGGGATCCACTTGGATACCACGCTCACTTACAACATGTCCAAGAAACTAGACTTCTCTAAGCCAAAACTCACACTTAGAGAACTTAGCGTAAAGCTTCACTTGTCTTAGCAATTCTAGGATGCACCGAAGATGTTTCTTGTGATCAGCTTGATTACGAGAGTAGATAAGTATGTCGTCTTTGAAGACAATGACAGACTTATCTAGATACGGCTTGCAGACTCTATTCATGAGATCCATGAATGCTGCAGGTGCATTTGTGAGCCCGAAAGGCATCACGAGGAATTCATAATGACCATAACGGGTCCTGAAGGCAGTTTTGGGAGCATCCTCATTTCTAACCTTTAGTTGATGATATCTGATCTCAAAACGATTGTAGAGAAATAACTAGCCCCTTGGAGTTGATCAAACAAGTCATCGATCCTGGGCAGAGGATAACGATTCTTGATCGTTATCTTGTTTAGTTCACGATAATCAATGCACATCCGCATTTAACCGTCCTTTTTCTTAACGAAAAGGATAGGAGCTCCCGAAGGTGAGGAACTAGGCTGAATGAAACCTTCTCTAAAAGTTCGTCTAATTGTATTCTCAATTCCTTTATTTCTGTCGGTGCTAGCCGATACGGAGCTCTTGCAACAGGTGCCACTCCTGGTAGGATGTCAATCCTCAACTCCACTTGTCTATCTGAAGGTAGACCTGGTAATTCTTCAGGGAAAACATCAGGATATTCTACGATAACTGAAAGGTCTTCAATATTTGCCTTTGGCTCGTTAATAGTTACTTGTGCCATGTAAATGACACAACTTTTCCCCAGACACTTGGATGCCTTAAATAATGACTTTGTCTGGCAATCCATAGTGTGAATCTCCAAAAATGGTAAGCATTTCACCAGATGGGGTTTTAACTTCGACGAGTTTCTTATCACAGGCAATGCGAGCTTGGTTGTGGGATAACCAATCCATGCCTAAGACTACATCAAACCCTGCCAATTTCATTGGCACAGGAGAAATAGGAATTGAATGATTCTTAATGGATATAAAGCATCCATCAAGAATAGAAGACGCTGTTACTAAGGTTCCGTTATCAAGTTCTACTTCATAAGTTATGTCTAGGGTTCTTATGGGGAAGTTTAATAGTTTGCTAAACTTATGGTCTACAAATGACTTATCTGCACCCGAATCAAGAAGAACTCTAGCATATACGTCTTTAATGAGGAATGTACCTACTATGATGTTGTTGTCATTAACAGCCTCCCTAGCATTCTTCTGAAAGGCACGTGCATTTCCTTTCTTGGCCTCTCCAGGCTTTGCATTGTTACTCTTAGGATTCTTGGGGCAGTTAGTCTTCATATGCCCTTTTTCATTACAGTCATAGCAGATGACATCCTTAAGATCCTTGCATTCTAATGTCTTATGCCCCTTTTTCTTACAGATACCACAGGGTTTAGCCTGTGGATCAGAATTGCACGATCCCCAGTGCCTTCGGTTGTAGGGTTTACTTGTAGGCTTCTCCCCGATCTATCTTGGTTCCTTTTGAATCTGATGCTCCCCTTAATCATCTTATTAAATTTGTGGGAGTTACCATCCTCTCTCTTCCTTTTCCCGTCAGTCTCAGTTTGACTGACTTTTGTCTCACCAGATCTAAGGTGAGAGAGAGAGAGAGATAGGTCAATAGCAGACCTATATGTAGTAGGCTGAGCAGCCTTCACCATGCCCTTAATCTCAGGTGCTAACTCATTTATAAAATGTGCAATGCGTTTGGATTCAGGTGAAATCAGATAAGATACTAATCTGGAGAGGGAATTAGAGTCGGTAACATACTTCTGACAGTCCAGATTTTTCATTGTAAGAGTCAGAAGATCTGACTCTATCTTCTCCACCTCATGAGGTGGGCAATATGTTTCCTTTACAAGGTCCGCAAACTTGGTCCATCCCAAGTTATACAGGTGTCCCTTACCTGTTGCCTGTACCATAGCCTTCCACCATATCAGGGCATCGCCCTTAAAGGATTGGGATACAAACTTCACCACATCCTTATTAGCACAACCGCTGATGTCTACTATGGTTTCCATTTCGTTGAGCCATCTCAAGGCTTCTATAGCCCCTTTTTCACCATTAAAGTCTTGGGGCTTGCAGGAGACAAAGTATTTATAGGTACATCCGTCTTTGGAAGAACGAGACCTATCATTAAATTCTAGTTTCTTTGGTTCACTCTTCGCATTCGATGAGTGAATAGAGCTCTCCTTTCAAGCTAAAGGTTGTGGAATAGATAAAGGTTTGGAGCGAGTTCGATTCCTTAAATTTTTTCGTGGCCTTGTCCATGGCCTTTCCAATAGCTGCATCAATGCGAGCTTGGAAATCATTAGCATTGATGGCTATGTTTTCAGCATTGTCCGTGTTATTATCACGGCGGCTACTTTGTGCCTCATTTGAATTAGCCACCTCTGATGTTTTGGTACTAAATTTTAAATTGAACTTACATTAGCCATGTACTAATAACCATACAGGCTGTAAAGTTTGGATATGGTAAATCCATTGCCTATTTGAACCAGTGTGCTTAGGATCACAACTGTCAGGCTTAACATTTACATGAATGTTCTTTGATATATTTAGTATAGTTGGCTTAGGTCTCAAAGGGATCATAAAAGGCTTTCTAAATTTGGACGTAGTCCATATACTATTAGACAGTGGATCATAAAGTCACAACTGTCATGGTCATATTTGACAATATAATATAGCCCGTACGCAAATCAATATAACAAATCAATTGACATCTCTTAAGATGTTAAGATAGGTAATCATCGTACTGATGATATTAGTCATGATCTCATTGATCATATAGACTATGAGGCTTGAGCATAGCTCACCACCTTGAACAGGGAACCATAAGGTTACAACTGTCATTGTCTTAATTGCCAATATAATATAGCCCGTAGGCAAAATAATATAATAGATCAATATAGATCAATTAACATCTCCTAAGATGTCAAGATAGATAATCATCGCACTGATGATATTAGTCATGATCTCATTGATCATATAGACTATGGGTTTGAGCATAGCTCACCACTTTGGACAGGGAACCATAAGGTTAGAACTGTCATTGTCTTAATTAACAACATAATATGCTCGTAGGCAAACACTAATGGATGTTAAATTATAGCCCGTAGGCATTTCATCACTAATGGATGTTTAATTATTGCCCGTAAGCACTTCATCGCTAATGGATGTTCAATTATGGCCCGTAGGCACTTCATCACTAATGGATGTTAAATTATGGCCCGTAGACACTTCATCACTAATGGATGTTTAATCATAGCTTGTAGGCACTTCATCACTAATGGATGTTTAATGATGGCCCGTAGGCACTTCATCACTAATGGATGTTTAATCATAGCCCGTAGGCACTTCATCACTAATAGATGTTTAATTATGGCCCCTAGGCACTACTTCACTAATGGATGTTTAATTATGTCCCGTAGGCACTACATCACTAACGGATGTTTAATATTATCATCGCATTGATGATATTAGCTGGGATCAAATTTGATCACATAGGCTATAAGGTTAGGACGTAGTCCATCACCTAGACGGCTAGTGTGGTTCCTCAAGTCAGACTACCAGGAGTATTAACATTACTTGAATGTTAACACAGAATTATCTTAATGGTCGATTAATAATAGTCACGGTCGCATTTGGCCTTAACGACTTGGAGGCTTGAACATAGTTCACCACCTTTGGATAGAAGGGATAATCTTCCTTAACTATCATGATAGAAGGCTATTCATCCTTAACTATCTTTTATAATTTGGCCAATTAATATAGACTTTGCCATTTGACTAATCAAAACCATTAAGAAGATCTTTTGGAATTATATAGCAGATCATAAATTTCGAGTTAAAATCGATACAATCGCTTGAAGAGGAAGTAAAGATTACATATATATATATATATATATATATATATATATAATTAAATAAAAATAGAAACTACAATACTTGAAATAAATTGAACTGATTGTCCTTGCAAGGACTAAAAGAAACAACATGTCCACGTAGGGACTTAAAGAAATAACATGTCCACGTTAGGACTAAAGAAATAACAATGTCCACTCAGGGACTAAAGAAAAGATTACAAAACTTAAAATAGAAGAAACTTCATTCTTCCTTCTTTCTTTTGACTAACTTGGAAAGTTTCTTGAAGAACTTATTTGTCTTCTTCTCCGTCTTCTTCGTTTGTTGTTGCATTTCCTTCATCCGCTACAAGGCTTCATTAATGGCCTCAAGAGGTGGTGGAGGTTGTGGTTGTGGTTGAGGAACAACAGGATACTAGTACCCATAACTTGGGTATCCAGTAGGTGGATAAGCAGGTGGGAAGGGAGATGGGTAAAGTGCATTATGCATGGCCACTTGCATATACGGGTCATGTGATAGTGCCTGATAATTTATATTCCTTCGGCGTAGTTGGGTTAAAAGGATTACACTCAGACGTATCTGGGTATGTAAGGATAGGGTTATTAAAACCCAATGGTGGTGGTTGAACCACATGTGGCGTTGGTTCCACCACAGGTGAAATATTTGAGGGTCCACCATTTGTGGCTCCTTAGGAATGGTAGGGTAGGTTTTGGGTAATGATGGTAGCGAACCCGACCGTTGTCCCGCACGCACCGACATACGTGCTCCACGTTTCCTCCTCGGTGGCTCAGGTGGTGGCTGAGGTTGCTCCACCGGTTCTATTTGGACGTCTTCCTGTGTAGGAGGTGGAGTTGGAGAGTGGTATGAAGGAGTGTTAACAAAAGTGAATTGACTCCAATATTGGTCCCATTCATTAGGACTTTGATAAGTGATCCTGCATAAGAATTAGAACCGCTAGAGATTTCAATGGGGTGTCCATGCGATCCTGACGGTGGCATCTCCGGGTCGGATTCCTCGTCCATAGGATTTGGTTGATCCAACTGATTCTGATCAGCTGGAGGTGGGTTAAAATAAAGATCTGAGTTAAACTCTTCATGATATGAATGTGAATGGGAATGGTGGGAGTGGTGTGAATGATGGGAATGGTGTGAATGGTAAGAATTTTGGGAATGTGGAGGCGAGTATTTGTGAGAGATAGAGTCTCGCTGGTTGCTAAGGAGATGAATATCCGAATCTTGGTAGGAATTTGAGTGGTGAGGCTGTGAAGGGGGTGCGCCCTGATGGTCCTCTCCTCATTGGACCTTTTCCCCTTCCATTTTGTCCTCTGAATCTTGACGGCATTTTTCTGGTAAAATCAAGTCAAAACAATAATAACTTAATAATGAGATGAGTAGTCCTAGGTCAATGCCTAGACTCGGAAGTCTAAGGGCTATTGTGTAAGTTTAAGATTAAACACAAAAGGCTAGTGTTCAATTCTCTCAAACGTTGGCTCTGATACCAACTTGTCACACCCCGGATTTCCAACCAAACCTCGGTGGGCTCGAGTGGGAAATATCATGACGTAAGTTGATATCATCATAGTCAATTAACACAGCACATCGGAAGTCTTGGAATTTAAATTACTATTACAAACCAAAATGTTCAAAGTACGAAAATAATATACAGACGGCTTGTAACTAAGATCCACAAGCGGATCATAAAATATACAAAAGATGTACACCAGACTTTAGGCAGATCTAAGGATTTGCAAGATCCTCTTACATCACTACCAAGCAGCTTCCAGCCTGTTTCGTATTGTACCTACAACCTAGTCTTTTGTAAATACGTCAGCTTTCGCTGGTAAATACAATCAACTGACTCATTTTGAAAAGATTTCAAAAATTGATTTAAGTGCACAGGGCACATTAAAATCTTTTATAACTTGGGAAAGTTAAGCTTTTAACCTTGTATACAGATTCATATGTTTGTCAATACATATGGGGCCCTGTACAGAGACCGAGACATGACTATCTGACACACCACTTATGAATCCACGAAGGAGTTATCCCCAACTTGTGGGTAAAAATGTTTTAGCATTCGCATCTGTCAGGTGTATGCCTACACCCCGTGCTTTGGTCGTGGCCATTAGTAACTTAAATGAGCCGAGGATATCCAGGACACGGTCGTTAACCCCCCAATGTTTAAGTTATCAAACAAAACTGATCAAAACGGAATATGCGGATTTACTAGCCACAATCCGGCATTCGATTGATCCCATTTCCGACCAAGCGGTAATAATTTACCGTAACCAAAGCCCGTATAGGGAAAATAAAGTATTTACTTGAGCTAGCACTTGATTTAAATGCAAGTTTATATTAACTTAGCCGTTTAATCAATTAGATAAGTGCGGATAGCATTTATTGGAAGGCTCTAGTCTGGAATAATGGCATAAACTAACCAATTAGAATGCTAACGGTCCTATTTAAGTCATAGACTTAGACCGACTAGCTTAAATGATCAAAACGGTACAATACACTAGATTAAGCGATGACCGGATAGAATGTAGTCTAAACCCAACAAGTACTTAAGACTTGTATGTCATGGGTAAACAATTAACATTATGGAAATTGAGATTAAAATGATAAGGTTAAATTCGTTTTGGTTTATTTTCGTAAACTAGTTACATATACTTAATTGTACGCATATAAGCGATATCGGGTAACCGGAGAGTCATGAATAAGTTCTATATGTCATTATACTTTAAACAAGTTGTAGTGTCAGTAGGATATCAACTTATATGCCCGTTGAGATTTTAAAACGAAACTACGCCTTATAAGGCGTTTTGACCATTATACATCGTATAAAAGGAACTTACATATATTCTGATGTTATGATCATAAACAATTTGGAAAATACTTAATTTGAAATATAGTATCAGTAAGATAGCACACATAAGTGTGATTTATGATGTAGGACCAAACTATGCACCGAAAGGGCATTTTGGTCCTTTAAAAATATAATTTACGATATTATATTAAAAACTTAGTTTATGATCAGAATAATAACATCATAATATGTTAATTATATTAACATATCAGTAGGTAATTCATTTGCAAGTTCGTTGTTGATTAAAACCTAGTTTTATGTAAAAAGGGCATTTTAGTCAAAGATTGACATTTAGCGGAACTTACGCATAAACTCAGATTATAATTATGATCATGTAATATAACATCAGAGGGTTATGCTACATTGTATTACGATCACAAGGTGACCATAAATCAGTAGTAAATTAATCTAAGTCATGTCAGAATCGAATGTCGAAGCAGAAGTCAAACTTCGTGACTTTCGGTTGCGAACCGACCCTATGACTGAAATTGACGAGCCGAACATGTTCCCACATGCTCTAACAACTTGTTTAAGTTTCAAAAACATATTTTTAACATATATAAACTCAGATTATAATATTTATTAAAATCTGACCCGTTTGACTTTTTAAAACATAAACTTTGACCCGTCAATTGACCTAGTAAACGTGATCCTTAGGAGGTGCACCTTTAAGGGATTAATACCTACCTAATTATGATCACTTAGCCATGTTCAACTTGAACAATGGCTAGACCCTAATGGTCTTAACTGAAAGTCAAGGCATTTGTCGAAAATGCTTGACTTTTGGCTATTGAAAGCCTATAAAAAGAAAAGAGCAGAGATGGAACATTTACAAGTGATCCAAGAGAAGTTAGAACTCAAAGGATGCTCCTAGATGACCAACAACTTCCAAGAGTGTAATAGAGGGAAGAAGAAGGAATGAGCAAAGAATAGAGTGAGCTTGATGGTCTATTTATAGTGCAAGAGGGTGTGTGAGGATGAAGCTAGGTGTTAGATGTGTTGTAGGATCATCACAAGTGTCTAATTAGGTGTCAAGAGCTGCAAGAGTGTGGCAATTTGCATGAGATTGGGGTTTTGACACATTTAACCCCTCAAAAATAGTTTTATGGATTGTCATGAATTGTCCCTTTACTTATATTCAATGACATAATGATACAACTTAGTCTTTTTCATTCAACACGTGATGTGTTGAAGAAGAGTGTGTATAACCGAATGTTAACGAGTGTCACACAAGGTGCTTTTGTGACTTATTCGTAGTTACTAGCTTAGAATACGATAAATACGGATCCTAATGGTTTTAAAGGTTAATTTACCTTAATTATTAAAGTTAAAGGTTCGGTAATAGTGTGGAACACTTAAGGTTGGTGAATCAAAAGATATCGTCTCAACCGAGAGACGTTCGGGTTGAGAGGTGACTTGATTAAGTAAGAAATACAAAAATAAGGAAGTCTAGGGGTCTTTGGGTCATTTGATGAAAGTTGAAATAATGGAAATTAAAGGATATCAGACCTCGCCGTCTGCTACGGTCACTAGACCGTAGCTTACGGTTAGTTATAAAAACAATTCAGCAAGTCCTGACCTTAGCTTACAGTCCCTGACCATAGGTTACGGTCAGGTTTTTTTAGAACAGCATAGCCGAACCGTAGCTTACGGTCTAGCATATATAAAAATATGCAATTTGGACACGTTTTGAACGAGATGAGCGGCTAACTCATTTGAGGTATCATCCGAGGCATGTACAAGTGTCGGTATATTACTAGACATGAATTATACAAGGTGTTACAACTAGCCACTTGCCGGGTATTGCAAAATGGTGAATGATCTCGTAGAAATGCAAATAACCTGTTTTAATCCATATTGCTTGATAACTTAAACACTTGGAGGTTAATACGACCGTGTTCGGGTGTCACGACTCATTTAATTGCAAATGACCACGACTTAAGCGCGGAGTGTAGGCATACACCTGACAAACGCTAATGATATATATATTTATATGATGATTATGAAAATGTGGTGCGTCTATTAATCATGTATCGACATTTGATTTTCGGTATCCGACTGTATTGACAAGCATGTAAAACTGGTAACAACAGATATAGTTTGTCCCAAGTTATTTAAAAATGAAATACCAAATGTTATTAAATAATTTTCGAAAATATTTTCAAAAAGAGTCGGTTAATTGTATTTACCAGTAAAACTGACGTATTTTCAAAAGACTAAGCACATGTTATAAGCAAGTACGGAATACGCTGGAGCAGACTTGGTCTTAGATTGGAACTTGCAACTCCATGAAATAGACCCTTATTAGTCTCAAGTGGCTTTTTATTTCGATCCGCCTATGGGTTTTACACGAACAACTTGTTAGGGACTATCCGAGAACGAATGTTCAAAGGTTGGGAACTATAATTGTAATTTTAGAAGTGTAGGTACTATAAGTGAAAATTGAGCAAATTACAAGGATTATCCTGACATTTTTCTCTAAAAAAATTCCACATTGTTTGTTCAAGATCTTTAAATTTGCTCCTAAAAGTAAATTTAGGATTTTGGTATTTTATTAAGCTTATATAACAAAAAATGGCACGTATGGTTTATTCAAAATCTTTGTTATTTCTTCTGAAAGTATATCTTTGATTTAGTTTTCAAGGTATTTTATTTTAATTTTGTTCTAATGTCTAACGAGGTTATCTTTTTATGCTAAATGGGTCATATTGTTTCAAGTGGCTATGGGGTAGCCCCAGTGAGACTTGCGGAGTTGTTAGACATTCAGCTTGGTTCGATTATTACAATTAATCTAAAAGTAAAACCCTAAGCCGTTCGTGATACTGTTTGACACTAAATCTAAAAGTAAAATCGTAAGTCGTCAATCTTTGACCTAGATTGTCTACTCATCACGTCATATTCTCCTACTCTCATCCTAAGTCATTCGTCTCACGCTCTCACCATCAACATTTTATACAGTCTTCTTATAGCCTCATCGGCTACAACCTCAGTCTCATCATCAGCTACAATTTTTTCATTCATGAAAAATATATGCTATCAAATGTAGTTGCTTTTTAAGGCATAAAAACTTCCGACTATACATTGTCATTGTCTCTCTTTGTAAATTTAATGCACGTTTGATTATCGCCTTGATAGTAAACAAGCCAAGCATAAGCAAAGGTCCGCTCGGTTCGGCTCGACTCATGAACAAGCCTAACCCAATGTGCCATTAACCAAAGGAACGATCTCGGTAAACCATGAGGAGCCAACCAAACATCGGTACACCAGTTATTTAATTTTCAAAACCTATAACTAATTGTTTATAGCTTATTTCCACATCCATAAATAAACAATGACGTCAAAGAGTAGTAGTACGACTTACGTGATGATAACGAGGTTAGAACACATCTTGAATCCGCTTTGATTGTCAAACCACAAACCTTTTTGAACAACAAATTATGTCATCCTCTCAATGTCGACATCGAAATTCCAAACACCTCCTTCGCTTGATATTTGTGATTGACCATGAGCAGAATCGGTTTCCACAACCTAGCAATGTTTTTCCAAATGCAATTTCAAAGTGGAATTTAATCGTGCGTTGAGAAATGAACCAAAATTCATGCATCGAACTCTTTGACTACCGTTGGACATTTCACTTTTGAAAAAAAAATCTTTTGGGTTCTTGGTTGTTTATACAATCCTCACCACGGATAATTCACTTGAGGAAGCACCAACTTCAAATGAACTCTGAGCACTTGAGGTGATGCTAGATTTTGAGCGGTTTGAGAGTTGCGAATTTGTGAGCATTTTTTTTTGCATATTCTTAGCGCTTTTGAGTTTCGAGAGCTAGAAAAGTGTTGTGATTGAACCAATACACCCAATACCTATTTACACTAACATATGAATGCAAAATGATCCAAAAAAACATGTTTAGACATCATGAAATACAGATAAACGACTAGTTTTGAAGCCCAACAGATAGAAATCGGTTAACTGGTTCTTGTACACGTAAAAAAATACATTTAAAAAATCGGTGACCATGTAAAAATAGAAATCGGTTTGGGACCTTCGGTCTATAACCTAAACCGGTTGTCATATTGGTTTCACTTACGGTTAAAAACCATTTCCTGTTATAAAATCAATTTTTTTTGTGCACCTCTATTTGATGTGCTGTGATATTATGCGATTGTGCTGCACAGCACACCTACGTTAGTTAAAGCTCAACAAATATTTTTGTCATAGCTCCATGTTTTATATGTTTTATTGTTTGTTCGCCGATTCATTCACGTAGACACGTACTCACATTTTCTTTATTCGTCACAAGTTTTTTAAGCTTTGTGACTGTCATTTTGCATCCCAAACTATTTTACTGCTGAAATTATATCTTCTATCTATGATTTTTATAATAACACTGATCCCCATTACGATGGGCTTTCTTTTAATCAAATAAAGAGTACATTTTAAAACCGCATGGCCTCTAGTACCCCCCCCCCCCCCCCCCCCCCCTTTTCCCCTCTTGCTTAAGGCCAAAAGATTACTTGTTTTAGAAAGAAACCAAAATAACAAACTACACTGCATGCATCAGTATCTCAGACGTATACGGATAACTTCTTGTCTATTATATTCTGCACAATGTTACACTGCTCCAGCAACCTGCTTAAACTCCTCTCACTCACCTGGCTATCATCTTCCTCCACATACATCACTGAAGCATCTCCATCCACCACCATTTCAACATCATCTTCAACGGGAGGATCACAAACCGCTGCTTCCAAATCCTTAAATTCTGATTCCAAAGCTGACCTTGTGACAACTTGCATCATATCATCTAGAGATGGAGATTTCAGATAACAGATTCATCTTCCAAACCTTGTGAAGACATATGTTGTCGCTCCAAGACATACGCTGTCGCATTAGGTAGGCTTGTCAACTGCCAATTGAAGATACGCCGGAAAATGATGTTCCACTTTGGAACTAGGTAATACGTCGAACCATGCAGCTCGAGCCCCACACAATTTTGTATCAAAGTAGATGCTTCCTTTTGGGCCAAGGGTAATCCCATTAAAGGACACAGGTAGGTCACCAGCAAGTGCTCCAGTTGTGTTTTCTGATTTTGGATATCAATCCCAGTCAAAGAGCACCAAGATATGTTATTTGGTAATTTGCAGTTTTTTAAAGCTTGAATAAGAGGCTTGATTCTTGATGCAGAGCTCCATCCTACACTAGGCAGATAGGGTTGGAAATCGAGCAATGAGATCTCTGGGCAGGGCCAGCTGGCAGGGTTTGACTTTGCAGCATCACAAATTTCTTTGATGGATTCATCCAAAGCATCATTAATGGCTGAAATGCAATGTTCTGGGCATCTTTTATGAGCATCAAATTGTAAGTGGTTCATAACCAAATCGCGTGTTTTCACACAGTGAACAACGGGTTGAACGGGGCTCTCACTTGCCAGCCACTCCAGTGCCTTTTTTAAATTCTCATCACCGTCTATCGGAAGAACAGAAAAGGAGCAGATTTTTGATCTATCGACTTGATTAAGGCCTAAATTTTCGACTGTCGTTGACGGGCTGGAACCACTTAAGATCAAAAGTGGCAAACAAGAAGCATAAGGAATTAGAGATACAAGGTTATGAAGCCGAATCTTTTGGGCCTCCCATGAGATATATTCAGATGCTACCAGCATGACTGCACTTGCACCCAAAACTGTTTCTTCAACTAGATCATCAGATTGTATGTTTCTAACCACGGACAAATAACATGTCAAATCACTAGCATAATCCCATTTCTTCCATATTGACAGGCCAGGCAAAGATGCTACTAACTCATCATCATTTTTGCTGATATTTTCAGGCATAAGCTTATGGCGCAACCATGAGGCTGGATCCATAGTAGATGCTTTGATCCCGGAGTGCAAAGAAAAAAATAACAATTTCCAGCCAATGCAATTAGGATATTGGTTACGTGCACAGAGTGTAGCAGCAACTACATTAGAAACATTAAGTCTTGACTGCAGTTGTTCTTGTTTCTCATATCTCTCGCACATTACACGGTCAAAGTCAAAGTCACCAGCAACTTGTAATTTCTTCACACATACAGGATGCGTTATCATAAGTTCATAACCCATGAAAGCATATGCAGGATAAAATTCAGTACGGATGGTGAAAAAACAATCGTACCTCTTTGAAGTGGCATACTGGAGGGCCCAATGAAAGGGAATTTAATGCAGCATTTGCTGCAAGTTGTTTTTTATTATGTAAATCCTTTTTTATAAGAGCACGCCGTCTCCAGAGCCTAAATCAAAAGAGTAGATATTATAACATGAAAATATTTTTAGATTAGTAGTGTGTACACGAGTACCTTAATATCAGCTTAAGTTTTGCCTCAGCAACTTGTTCATCTACAGAGGTATCAATTTCATTTTCCTTTGCCACTTGTTGAATCACATTTTCAGGTTCGAGGTCCTCAACAGAAATAAAGCTGTGGTTGATAACTTCAACAGGCTGTACATCTGGCACTGTTTCTACAAATACATTCTTTGCAAAAATGGTTGATTGGCCATGCTTCTCAAGAGAGTTCCTAAATCGTTTATCATAACTTGGTTTCGGAGAGAAGGATTTGGGAGAACGAAAGGAATTATTAGTTTTGAAGATATCCTGAGGTGAAGGACTAGCAAGGTCCAAGTGAGGGTGATCTTCACTCAAACTGTCAGCTACTACTGGAGCTGGAGTAGTGAACATTGGCTGCAGTCGTGTGTCATTTTTAATGCCTTCATCATCTGCCACAATGGCATTGGTAAAAGTGTGAGATTTTTCTTTTTGAGCAACGGGTGATTCTTGGAGCATATTGTCAGTCAGGAGCCCTTTTGGAGGCGAAGATTCCATAAAACAAGGAGATAAAACGTCGTCAACAATAGTTGTAGATCTCTTGAGATGAACAAGTTTTGAGCACTTCAAAGGATAGTCACTGTCCCCATTAAGAAATGGGCCTTCCTTTACCATATATGGCTCCTGAAATTCCTTTATAGAGAATCCATGATATTCCAAAAGGTATTCGATGTTTTCCTCCTAAATAAAAACAACATAAGCCCATTAACTGTCTACAAGTGAATAATAAATCAGTTTAGAAATATTACCTCCATTCCAAGCCACTTGGCAACCTGGGTAACTGGAATTCCTTGGTTATTTTGCAGCCCACTGTGTAGAGCAGCAAGTGCCTGAGTCCGTAACTGGTAAAATAAATGTTCACAGATGATGAGTCAACTTATTTGACTCATTTAGATATATGGATTACAGATTCAACCCGCTAATTTGACACCATTTCCGCCCCTTAATTACTCATGAATGGATCAATTTTTAATGCAAACAGGCTCCTAAAAAAGATTTTACTCAAAAGATATAACATCAGAAGAAAGAAAAAGACTAGACCTTGCCAAAGTGAGCATGCATTAAGCATGCTTGAAGATAGCTAGCCTTTCTAGCCAAACGAAAGAATGCTATAAAATTACCACTTCTGCAGGCTCTGATAGAAGAAAACAAGAAATAGATAATGAATGAGACAGACGTCTTCAAAGAACATTATGAGATATTAGACAAATGGACCTAGCTACAGTCCGAGCAAACAGAACTTCTCCAGCTTGTCGTATCCCAGGTGTCATCTTGGCAAGATCGAGTGAGAGCTCTGAGGGTTCAACCTACAATGATTTCCACTATCAAAAGACCGGCCATATGCTAAAAGACAAAGTAGTTCAACCTATAGCTTACTTTGTAGCCTGGATGTTTATCCAATTTGAGAAGTGCATAATAGCCTCTAAATTCTCTTTCTGTAGGCACCTCTGTTCCATTCTTCCTGTGATCATCGTACAACTGGAATAACTCAACAGATGTTTTGTTCATCTGTTCTATGTTAAGGTGCGCATCAAATCCCTCTGAAAAACCTTCTCCTTTCGTATATTCACATAATTCATGCATTGCGATAATATGAAGACGTATCTGACATTCAGAACACAGCATAAATTATTGACAAACAGCATCTACATTACCAAAAGCAAAACGTAAAAAAGTAATAGAAATGGGCAACACAGAGGCGGCAAATGTGAAGGTCAGTCAAACTGTATAACTTTTGTACAGATTGGGTTTGCCAAAACAACTTCTCTTTAAAATTTCGATCCCCTCATCCCGGGCTTATATAGGGCCACAGTTTCTAATGCTTCAAAATCCCTCAAGACATGCAGTTTTGGTTAGTGACTTTTTTGTCGATATCATAGTTTCGGACTTTAGCTGGGGTCCATTCATAAAGATCATGGTATGGATGTGTGTTCTTTGTCTCCGTAACCCATATTATAAGGGTTATTTGTAGCTTGCTCGGGAAGAGCTGGGATGTATCAACTTATGGCAGATTACTGTTGGTAGTTGGTTTTGATGAATGAGGTTGAGTTGGCCGGTTTGCTTTCACTTCTCATTGCCGGACCAGTGGTGTTTGTTGTTTAATTTAATTTGGTTTTCCTATTAAGGGATTGTGATTAGGCTTTCATTGTTAGTTTTGTTAGGAACGGATATCACAGCTGTTCAAAACCTCTAGACCTTTCTGTTTGGCTTTTCCTGCTCAGACCCGACTGAATCTGGTCAAACCTATCTCCTTGTAGAAGAAAAAAACAGACCCTGCTGAATTAATCAGCCTCTGACAGCACAGTTGACCCAGTCACCTTTGACTGGCGAGGACAATGGGCTGAACTGATCACAGCAGCTGCTGATGATGATCGCAGTTTCCTAAAGCCTCCCACCTTGGTCTACCTGTTCCTTTATTCATTTAAAGATTTAGAATAGAACGATGCTATAAGAACCACTGCTTTGGGTAACATATACATTGAACAGGATATGTTTCTAATTCTAACAATAATAATATTGTATAAAAATGAACAGAATAACAAAAGAAAGATTAGAGGACAAGAGCATACCATCTGCTCCTGCATAGTTATAGCTCCTAGATTAAAAATATGCTGCATCCTGAGGTCCATCCTGATGGCCCTCATCCTGTCCCACAAAAAATTGTATAAACCAAGCAATTTATCATCATACGCTTGATCCAGCAAGTCTAAAAGATAATCCATAGTCTTTTGCAAGATTTCCATCGGTCGTATCAGTGCAGCTTCCCTCTCAGCAGTCCTAGTGTACTGAAAACAATATAAATGGAAGGAACTCAATGTTAAAGAGGCCAGTTTACTTATCAATGGGCCAATGCGCCTATTGTAATAATATTGCGTTTCTAATCATAATTAATGGTTTATAAGAAAAGTTAGAAGCACAAGGAAATGTGTGTTACCCTTTTAACTGCAAGAGATTTAGTTGTGTGGTTCCTATCCCCACCCAAACGTTCATATTGATCCAGATCTCCTTTCCTCTCCCGTTCTGCTCTTTCTTGCTCTGAAACCAAAAAGTAATTGTAAGGTTGTTAAAGATCATTCACAGTAAGCTGCTTGCAATACATTAAGACTAGTTACCAGGACCCTAAAATTTTAAGTGCATTGAAACACCGTAATATGTATTTGTTTTGATTGATTAGATACTGATTACAAAAGACTCTATATATAGAGTCAATAGTTAAGTAATCCCTCTAGAATATAAATATATAAAAACAAGTTTTAATATTTTGTCTAGCATTCCCCTGCAAGTTGAGGGCGGGGTACGACCTGCAACTTGGATCGTAGAAAGATAAATCTTTGAGAAGACAAGGGCTTAGTGAACACATCAGCAATCTGATCGTTGGTGGAGATGAACTTGACATTTAGTTGACCTTGAGCTACTTGTTCTCTGACAAAGTGATAGTCTACTTCAACATGCTTTGTACGAGCCTGAAAAACGGGGTTAGCTGAAAGATAAGTAGCTCCAAGATTGTCGCACCAAAGTGTGGGTGAAGTTGGTAGTAACACTGAGTTCACGTAGAAGTGCCTTTAGCCAAATGAGTTCTGCAACAGTGTCTAGAAGAGCTTTGTATTCTGATTCGGTTGATGACCTATAGACAGTTCTTTGTTTGCGAGCAGTCCAAGAAATAAGGTTAGAACCCCAGTAGACTGCAAATCCCCCCGTGGACCAGCGATCGACAAGGCAATCAGCCCAATCGGAATCAGAGAAGGCCTGAATAGCGGTGTCCTGCCAATGTACATCAGTGAAGGCATGTAAAAAGGAGTCTGAATTATGTCTCATGAGAAGACCAAGATCAGATGTGCCCTTTAGATATCGCAGGATACGTTTGACAGCAAACCAATCGTTTTCTGTAGGCGCGTGCATAAATTGGCACACTTTGTTTAACAGCGAATGCAATGTCTGGTCGATAAAGAGTGGAATATTGTAAGGCTCCCACAATTTGGCGATATTGTGTTGGGTCAGGTAATAGAGGGCTGTCATCTAGAGTTAAGACCTGAGAGATATTCATGGGAGAGTTAACTAGCTTGCAATCCGAGAGACCAGAACATTGTAGAATGTCTAGGATGTATTTTCTTTGAGACAACAAAACATTCTTTTGGTGATGTATAACTTCAATTCCCAAAAAATAGTGTAGCGTGCCAAGATCCTTAATTGCAAGAGATGAGTTCAACTGTTTAATAATACTCTCAATCGTAGAGTTGTTACCATTAATGATAATGTCATCCACATAGACGAGGATGTAAACCAAGAAGGCACCTGCTTTGAGAATGAACAAGGATGGATCGGTTTTGTGAAAACCCAGCTATTGAAGCACAGTGGAAAGACGATGAAACCAGGCCCGAGGAGCTTGTTTGAGCCCATACAGTGACCGATGAAGAAAGCATTTCCCACATCGAGTTGACGAAGGGACCATTGCTGAGTCACAGCTAGAGATAAAATCACCCTGATAGTGGTAGGTTTGATTACGCGACTGAAAGTTTTATTATAATCAACACCTGGTTTCTGATGGAAACCTTTCGCCAAAAGTCTGGCTTTGTAGTGAGTAAGTTTTCCCTGTGCATCAGACTTTAACCTGTAGATCCACTTACAACCAATTAAGTTAGAACAGTTATCATAAGGGACTAAAGACCATTAATAAGCGCTTGAAACTCCTGGTTCATGGCATGACGCCACTCCGGAGATTTGTTGGCAACGGTAAAGGTGGTAGGAATGGGTAGGTTGGAAGAGATTGTTATAAAGTAAGCGGATGGGTCAAAGAATTGTGTTTGTTTCGGATTTTGTCTCAGAGTTTATGGTCGTTGGCAAGGTGGTGGGGATGGAGGGGTTGGTATAGTTGAGGAGGATCCGGTTTGGGGGTGTTTGGTGGATAAAGAAGGGGTTGTTTGAGGTTCATCTGGTTGACACGTTGCTGATAAAGTTTCAGCAGGTTGAACCGAGTTTGGTTGGGTTGTGACGGGGCTATTTGAAGGAGAGTGTGTCGGGGTTGGTGAAGGTGGGTCATTAGTAGTGTGGTCTGCAGGAATTATCGGGGGTGGTTCTAGGAAAATAGAGACGAATGGCGGAGAATTTGGGATAGGAGATGGAGTAGGTGGGTTAAAAGGAAAGATGTGTTCGTTAAAGCGAATAAACTCGGGCAATGTGGACGCGCTCGGTGGCAATGTCAAGGCACCGATAACCGTGATGAAATGGACTATAACCAAGAAAAACACACGTTGTGGATCGAAAATCCATTTTGTGATGATTCTAAGGGCGCAAGTAGGGAAAGCATTGGCAACCGAAAACTCGAAGAAAGGTGTAATCGGGTTTGCGATTGTAAATGTGTTGGTAAGGAGATTTGTTGGAAGAAATACGGAAAGGAAGACGACTGATTAAGTAGAAGGCGGTTTCAAAGGCGAAGTGCCAAAATTTTTGTGGAAGATTGGCTTGGGCTAGAAGGGTGAGAGCTGTTTCAACAACATGACGGTTACGACGCTCTACAGTGCCGTTTTGAGCACTTGTATATGGACAAGAGCGTCGATGGACGATTCCAAGGGAGGTAAAGAAGGACGACAATTGTCTTTCAACCAGTGTTAAGAAAGTTTAAAGGTGGCATAAACATCAGATTTGCATTTTAAAAGGAAAAACCACATAAAGCGAGAATGATGATCAACATATAATAGGAAGAATCAACGACCATTAATAGATAAAGTAGACGGCCCCCAAACATCACAATAAACCAAATCTAGAACATTATGACTACGAAAATCCGAAAGTGGCAAACAATGGTTAGATGATTTGCCTAATAGGAATGCAGTACATAAAGAACAATGTTTAGTGGAAACAAGTAATGAAAAATGGGAAATAACATAATAAAAAACTAAAGGTAATCGTAATTCCTTGATCACTTATTCAGTAATATCTAAAATATATATACAGGACTAGGACCGACTTCTTAGGAGCTAAAATAGGAAACAGATAAACACAAATAATACATGATACTAATCTTCTAATATATTATCCTAAAATAATATACACGCTAATACACCCCCTCAGTCTGAGCGGAAGAAGGCTGAATGCACAGGCTGGACTTGAAACGATAGAAAAGTTGACGAGGCAGCCCTTTTGTAAAAATATCAGCGTATTGGTAATCAGCAGGAACATGGAGGACCCGAACTGCGCCAATTCTGACCTTTTCGCGTACGAAATGAATAACTCAACATGTTTAGTACGTTGGTGCTGAACGGGGTTCTCAGATAAGTAAACGGTTGATATGTTGTCACAGTAGACAACAAGGCTGTACGAATCGGAACATGTAGTTCTGTCAATAAGTTGCGCAACCAACTCGTTTCAGCAACGGCATTAGCTACTCCACGGTATTCGGCCTCAGCACTTGAACGAGAAATGGTAGCTTGCCGTTTTGATGACCATGACACAATATTATCGCCAAGAAAAACACAATAGCCTGACGTAGAACGCCGGGAATCCGGACATCCCCCCGTCAGCATCTGAATATGCAATTAGAGCATTAGACTTGGAGGGACGAATAAGAATACCTTGATCACTCGTGCCTTTTAAGTAACGTAGAATACGCTTCAAAATTTGAAAATGGTGTTCACGAGGATCATGCATAAACAAACAAACTTGTTGGACTGCATAGGCAATGTCAGGACGTGTAAACGTAAGATATTGCAGTGCACCAGCAAGGCTACGGTATAATGAACCATCTGAAAGCGGGGGACCAGATGAAGCACTTAATTTAGAAGTTGTGTCCACAGGTGTGGCACATGGCTTACAGTTTGTCATGTTAGCCCGAGCAATAATGTCATGTGTGTAATGCTCTTGCGATAAAAATAGACCACCTTGTTTAGGGGTGACCGTGATACCCAGAAATTGATGCAAAGAGCCCAAGTCCGTCATAGCAAATTCATTGGATAGTGAGCCAATAATTTGACGAAGTAATGTATCAGTGGAAGCTGTGAGTATTATATCGTCTACATATAAGAGAAGATACGCCATTTGATTACCGTGTTTGCAGACAAATAAGGACGTGTCACTAACCGTGCTGATAAAACCACAAGAAGTAATAAATTTTGCAAACCGTTGGTACCATGCCGAGGGGCCTGCTTGAGGCCATAGAGAGACTTTTGTAGCTTACACACATGATGTGGTTTAGAAGGGTCCTTAAAACCTGGTGGTTGATGCATATAAACAGTTTCGTTCAAATCACCATGAAAAAACGCATTTTTAACATCTAACTGATCTATTTGCCATCCCCGCGAAACCGCAAGACTAAGGACAATGCGTATAGTGGATGGTTTTACGACGGGGCTAAAAGTGTCATCACAGTCAATACCAACCTGCTGGGATTTCCCATTCACAACTAAGCGGGCCTTATAACGTTCCAACGTGCCATCAGCATGGAACTTATGGCGAAACAGCCACATACAACGGATGACATGTGCATCTGGAGGTCTAATCACTAATTCCCATGTATTATTATCCTGTAAAGCTTTGTATTCAGTTTTCATAGCATCAAGCCAATTAGGATCCGGTTGGGCATCAATATGGGATTTAGGTACCGGTGAGATAGGTTGGTTTGCGGAAGTATGTAATGTGTAGGGTGTGTTGGTTTTGATGGTTCCATCACGAGTGCGTGTGACCATCGGGTGTTTGGGTGGGGGAGGGGGCGGAGGAGGTGTAGGGGTGTGTGAGGCATGCGGAAAAGATGTAGGTGGTGAAAGAAGTGGTGAGATGTCACTTTCTAGAAAGGTATGGTCTACAGGTGAGGAGGGTTTAGAAAACGGGAACACAGTCTCCGCAAAAGTGACGTGCCGTGAGAGGATTACCTTTCCGGTAGAAAGGTTGAGACACCGATAACCCCGAAAATGAGCGGGGTATCCAAGGAAAACGCAAAAGGAGGACCGATGGGTTAATTTATGGGGTCGGGTTGAGGACGTGTTCGGATAACATGCGCATCCGAAGACCCGGAGGTGGTCGTAATCAGGTCGACTACCATAGAGAGAAGCCATTGGGGTTATAAACCGTAGTTTGGCGGACGGTAGGATGTTATGAAGATAGGAAGCTGTATGAAGCGCTTCGACCCAGAAATTGGATGGAAGCGAAGCATGAGTTAAGAGACAGAACATGATTTCGTTTAGACGACGAATCATGCGTTCGGACTTCCCATTTTGTTGGGAAATGTGTGGGCATGAAAACCTAAAGTGAAGACCATTTGCCGTATCAAAATTTCGAATATTGGCTTGTCAAATTCACCCCCTAAGTCGCATTGGAACGACTTAATATCAATGTGAAATTGGGTTTTAACATATTTATGGAATTAGGCAAATTTGAAAAAAGTTTCAGATTTGTATTTCAATGGAAAAACCCAAGTAAAATTAGTGTAATCATCAATCAACACCATATAATATTTGTAACCAGATTTACTAAGAACGGGCGACGTCCACAAATCACAATGAACAATATCAAACGGTAATAAAGTAGACGAAGTTGAATTAGCAAATGGTAATCGTTTATGTTTCGACAATTGGCATGAATGACAAACGAGCGATCGTGATCGCTTATTACACGAAATTAAATGACTAGAATGAAAAAAATCCATAATATGATGTCCTGGATGTCCAAGACGATCATGCCAAAAATCGGTTGATGAAGATGAAGCAACAAAAGCGGAAGCTGAAGTAGTGTTCTTGGTGAGAGGATAAAGTGGGCTGGAGCTATCATGCCTGGTTAGGATCTTCCCACTCTTGTAGTCCTTCACAGGAAAACCATACGGATCAAATTCCACAGAAACATTGTTATCTTTAGTGAATTGTTTGACAGATATAAGGTTTTTGACGATGTGTGGTGAATAAATCAGATTAGCGTGTATATTATTTTAGGATAATATATTAGAAGATTAGTATCATGTATTATTTGTGTTTATCTTTAGTGAATTGTTTGACAGATATAAGGTTTTTGACGATGTGTGGTGAATAAAGAACATTGTTAAGGACAAAGTTTTTGGTAGGTGAGGTAATGGTGGTGTTACCGGATCCGTGAATTGGTACTCGATTACCATTACCAACTTTAACAAATTTAATAGGACAAAAATCATGGAAAAAAGAGATTTTACCTTGGTCCCCAGTGACGTGATTAGTAGCACCAGTGTCCATATCCCATGGGTCTTCACCATCATCAGTTTCTTGAACATTTAGGACCTGAAAAGCATTAGCAAGGGCCTGAGGATCCATTGGGTTCACTTCTGTTAAATGCGCCTGAGGTGTTTGGGCTGCTGGTGATTGGGACTGGTTGTGTTGTGAGCCAAAACCTTGAGGCCAAGGGGAAGCCCACCCTGGCATCGTCGGGTATGGGCAGGGTGGTGGTGGATACCATGGGGCTGGGGATTCGGCCATCCACCAGTTTGGCCAAGGACCCATGGGCCCATTTGATCGCCGATTACTGTTGTTATTGGGCCAGGACCCATTGCAATTGGGTTGACCCGAAGAACCTGAAGAA
The DNA here is from genome assembly GCA_947069175.1 of Scalesia atractyloides. NCBI lineage: Eukaryota > Viridiplantae > Streptophyta > Magnoliopsida > Asterales > Asteraceae > Scalesia > Scalesia atractyloides. Next base: position 34,790,520 of record CAMTDV010000003.1, on the reverse strand, counting down.
CCTGAAGATCCTGAAGATCCTGAATTTTGCTGTCCATATTGCCTATTGCTGTTACGCTGTTGTTGTTGACCCGAACCACCGCCGCGACGGTTACTCATGTCGCCGCCCCTGTATGAGCCACCACCTCCGCGTGTAGGCTGTTGCTGCTGCCTGCGGTGTGGTGGTTGCGGATCTTCAGAGATAGTCATGATGTTTGACGAGGCGGCTAAAGCATTAAGGGATTCCCGTGCCTCTTGTCGCTGCTGATCAGACTGAAGCAAACTAACAGCCTCTTCCCATGTAGGAATTTCCTTGTTGATGATGCTTGCAGTTGTGTCAAATTCAGATGGTAGGCCCCTAACTAATTGAAGGATGGGGCGCTGATTGGAGACCGGTTGGTCAACATCAGCCAGTTGATTAGCAATATCCTTTAATCGTTGGCAATAGGCGTCGAGAGATAGCATGGATTTCAGAGTCAGATTAACAAACTGATGTTCTAGGGTGGCTGCCCTAGATCCTTTGTTGTTGGTGAACAGGCCTTTGATGCGTAACCAGGCCTCTAAAGCAGTAGAGTTAGTTTCAAGAACACGAACCAGGAGATCGTCGGAGAGGGTACCGTAAATCCACTGCAGAACAATGGCATCGATCTCCATCCATGACTCGTAGTCAGGATCAGTTAAGGGTGCCATCGATGTGGTTTGTTACCTTGTAACCACGAGCAGTCAACTGAAACAGTTTCACCCAAGACGAATAGGTGACCTTGGTACCATCCAGAACCCGCACCTTGTTCTGGATGTTTGTAACAGTGTAAACAGGATGGAGAGTAGGTGTTTTAGGGTCGGATGATGAACCAGCATCAGTTTGCTTGGTATCGACCATGGCTGATCTGTGAAGATAATACGGGTGTTGAAAAAAACGAATAAAAGAAGGCTGGGGCAGCAGACTCGTAGTCTGGGATCTGTGAAGAACTAGGGTTTAGAGCTTGAAAGCTCTGATACCATAAAGGTAATCGTAATTCCTTGATCTCTTATTCAGTAATATCTAAAATATATATACAGGACTAGGACCGACTTCTTAGGAGCTAAAATAGGAAACAGATAAACACAAATAATACATGATACTAATCTTCTAATATATTATCCTAAAATAATATACATGCTAATAAAAACACTGTGATATGTATGACCGAGACGTTGATGCCAAACTGTAGGAGGGGGCTTTGATGGCTGTGAAGAATATCTTCAGAATGGACTTGAACCGAGGGGGCCGTAGGGTGTAGAGACCATTCTCACTTGGGCCACTAAGAAGGGTAGTGTGTGCAAACTCGTCCTTCACAACAAAAAGAAAGAGTGAAATTCAAAGAGAACATTATTTTCAAGGCAAAACTGTTGAACGGACAAAAGATTTTGTTTAAGGTTTGGCACATGAAGAATGTTAGATAAATTAAAGGTTTAATAGGTGAATATAATTTTGATGAGCCAATACGGAAAATAGGGAGAGGATTATCGTCACCAACATGGAGTGAGTCATTACCTTGATATACCTCAGAGTGGTCAAGGCTTGATAAGTCCAGAGAGCCATGACCATTAGCACCAGTGTCGGGCTTCCAAATAGTTTTAGATTGCGATCCAACATCTGAAAAAGTGGCATAGTTTGCCTAAGGAGGTTGCCTAGGAGTGGAAGAACCAGACTGATTTGGGCATGGAGAAGGAAGATGGCCCATTCCACACCAATTACAATGACCATAGACCATGTTCTGGGTAGATGCCCATGAAAACTGCTTGGATGAGCCGGGATCATGGTTGTCCCGATTTCGGTTGTTAAAAATACCATGTGAGTTGCCCCGAAAATTGCCACGGCGATTACCCCGGTTGCCATTAAATAAATGAGTGGTATAATTGGCTTGTGGTTGCTGGGTAGAGGGTGAAATAGGGTTGAGTTGGTATTCAAGTTGGCCGGCTAACAATTGGAGGTTGGAAAGTTGGGTTTGGATGGCATTTAAGTTGGGTGAAATAGGTTCGGTTGAGGCTGCAAAGGCCTGTGGAACAGCAGCGGGAGTAATGGAGGGACCGCGATGAATACTTGTCATGTAGTCATGATCATGAAGGAGGCCATGGAGTTCATTGAAAGTCACGGATGGCTGTCGGGTTAGAAGGATGGATTTGAGGCCATGGTAGACCCGAAATAACAAGCATGACAAGGTCTTTATCTTTCATAGGTTCACCGATATTAGCAAGGGCAGTAGCATATTCTTATGCTCTAGTAAGATAATCAGACGGTTTTTCGTCTCCTTTCCTCATAATTCTAAGAAGTTGTGTTTTTAGAGTATATTCACATGAGGAAGTGTTCGGTGCGTATGCACGCCAAAGATAACCAGACTTCTCTGGATGTTAGGCCCTGAACATGTTGGATAACGGCTTCAGAGATGGTTGAAGTAATCAGCATACAGACGTGAGCATCATTCGATATCCAGTGAGGATAGCTAGGGTTGTCACTAGTTGTGGTTCCTGATGTGACAGTTTTTGGTGGGCATGGTATGGTGCCATCTATGTAACCGAATAGATTGTTGGAAATAAGGAACCGTTCAATCATCTGTTTCCAGTATCCATAGTTTGTAGAAGATAGTGAAGAAACACTGGCTGAACCGAGAGGTATCCTAAGATATCTTAGTTACAGCTCAACGTCTCTGCATAAAAGGTTATCTCTCGTTTGCTCTTCGGAATGATCTTGCTTCGAGCTTACTGCAAAACTAGAAACGCCGTTAGCCTCGTCACGGGATAAAGGGGAAGGGTTTTCTCCGGCGTGAGAATACGTATTGGGGATTGCAGGGAACAAGCAAGTAGCAAGTAGTAATGCGTGATAGAGTATGATCATAAGTGATTATAAGTGGTTTACCTTGTGGTGTGATCCTTATTTTATACCCGAAGAGAGGTGTGTAGGAGATGGGCTGATGGACCTTAGGCCTGGGCCCGACGACCAGGAATATCCATTCTGTCTCCTCTGCATCGACCACTAATGACCTTTGGCAGGAGGTGCGCTTGGCGCATGGTGAGTGGAGCCACGTGTCATGGCAGTTGTCCTTGGTGTCAGACCTGTCATCAGCCAATTGTGGAGATCGTGTGACAGTCGCTGGCGTGAGTTTGGTTGGTGCCACGTGTACGTCTTTGCATACAGTCTGCCCTCTACATGACTGTTCATCATGCGACGAGGTCTGGCACAACCTGCCGAGCGGTTATTGGGTCACAGCTCTGCCACTCTGTACCCTTGTACTTGGTCAACGCCTCTTTGCGCTTCTCCCTTCCGCGTGGCTTTATCAGTGCTTTCTGGCCAGCGCGGAGTTGTAGGGATTAAGTCCTTTTCTCAAGACTATGAGTTACTCTCATGTTGGTCTTGTGCAAGGTTTTAGGACTTCGCGGCTAGAAGATTGTTTGATCCGCAGGGTCAAGGACCTGCACTTCCAGGTCTAACTTGCCGTTGCGCAGTGTGTGCAAGGTTTGTTGGGCAACCTGCTAGTATCAAGGTTGCAATATCGTTGCGCGTTGCGCGCAAGGTTTGTTAGGCAACCTACTGTTTCAAGAATGGCGCACCGTTGCGTGGTGCGCGCAAGGTTATCCTTGTGATGTCATTATGAGGGTATAGTTCATTGCGCAAGCGCAGAGTTTTTGGGACCATACCCCTCCAGATAGTGTGAAGGCGAATTTATGAGAGTTCAGGGTTGTTTTCTCAGCAGTGGTTAGTGCTGCAATGGCTGCCATGGTTGGAATTGAAGGATACAGAGAGATAGGAAAAGAGGGCATTAGAGTTTAGGCTACAGGAAGTTTGCAGCAGTAAGGTGGCGGCAATAGGGTTTAGGCTGCAAAAGTTGCAGGGATTAGAGAAGGCAGCACTGGGGCTTAAGGTTTTCACGACTCTGATACCATGAAAAACCGTAATATGTATTTCTTTTGATTGTTTTGATACTTATACAAAAGACTCTATATATAGAGTTAATAGTTATATAAGTAATCCCTCTAGAATGTAAATATATAAAAACAAGTTCTAATATTTTGTCAACATGCATTAATCTAACAAATAAATAAAAACCGAAGTAAATTATAGAACCTACTTCATTCTTTTGTGTTATTATTATTCGGTGTTTGAAATGAAAAGGGATAAATGCAAACCTTTGACAGTAAAGCATATAAGCTTTTTTTAACATGAAAAAAGCTTCTGAAAAGAGGATCATTTCATAATTCAGCATGAGGCTCACTATTTATATGGCTGGTATTGACCACTGAATATTAGGTATAACCATAGTTATCAAAGGCGCATAGGCCTCGCCTAGGGCCTAGGCGCAAAGCTAAAAAAAAAAAGGCCTGAGAAAAAAAGTGCACTTGAATGAAAAAAAAAATTAAAAATATATTATGTTCAGAAAAATAATACTATTCTTCAAAAAAAAATAAAAGCTATTACATAACATTTTTAGGGGTTACATGTCTTTGTTAAAGTATAGATACTAACCAAGAACTCTTATCTACAACAAAACAAGATTAATGTATAAACCAATTAAAAATTAAAAATATGACAGTAGTAAACAACTGTAACAAAAAAGAGAACATAAAACAAGTAAGAATAAAAAACAAAGTTCATTTAACAGAATCAATAAAAAACCAAAAGAAAAGTTACTTAAAAATAAAAATTTTAAACCAAGAAATATAAAAGTTAAAAAGCAAACCGCACCATGCAGTAACTAGTCATGTTTTGACTGCAGAAAAGCTGGAACTGTAATATCGATACACAAATGCGGGACTTACCTAATTTAGATTTTAAAGTTTACCCTTATCATTACCCTTTTCATTTTCTTTCTTCTCCTCTCCCTCACTCACAACCTGCAACTCCGGCAACTGCACTTTAGGCTATTTCAGGCCAGTTTCAGAATTCAGCCCCCTATTTGAATGTTTCAGACCAATTTTAGATGTTCAAAGCTGTTCAAACCGAAATTCGGCCGGAATTTGCAGAATCCGACCGGTATTTGGCCGGAGCGCGCCTGTAGTGCCATCAGGCGTTTCGTTCGCGCCTTGGCGCAAGCCTAGGTCGCCTTTGATAACTATGGGTATAACCAAAAATAGAGGTGGGCCTAAAGCAAGTTTGACATCCGTCTCATGTACGCCTGTCCCTCACGCTGCCCTTACTAAGTGTAAGCATGAACAGAGACACGCCTTGCGTTAGTCTGAGACATCTAGCGTTATGGTATCACGGCTACAATTTGATCAGAAACAGATTACAAGCACAGCTTATGCCGTTGTTGACTAGCAACCAGAAAGCAGTTCTCGCCGATCAGAACAGAACCAGCGGTTGTTCTTGGTTGCTAGGCTGGAACTGATGCTCACACGCACGCCCTAAACACTCAAGAACAATAAACAAAAGAAAACGTAACACATATATTTACATGGTTCAGTCGATATGACCTACGTCCACGGGTTGCAACTAAAAATGATAACTATGCAGATGTACCCAAAATCACCGTTACCAAGTGACAAATTAAAGTAATGTGTCTGCCCAATATACCTCCTGATTCTATTTTAACTTGTAAAATATTAATTAATTATTATATCTTGAACAACTAGTTTATGCTCGTTCGGGATCATGATATGCTTTTCGCTGCTTTATTTCTTAAACGGCAATCTTATTAATCAAATAATAGAAATTTATCTTTTCAAATTTACCCTAGAGTACCGGAAAAAGGCAGAATAGACATGATCGCATGTGACTTTCGAATATTATATAAGTGATGTATTTACATTCATGGTTAACTTAACAACAGGTCAACAGGCTCATATATCTTCATTTGTGCATATGCCAGTATCATCATTGTAAGTTTAAATGCATAGTTCATTTGTGCTCTATTAATTGACTAATTTGGAAAAAGAAACAATCAAAGGATCAACTTGCAGATAATATAGACAGCCAATTTCGCACTTACACCATGTGTTAAACATGTGTCCCCTTTATCCAAACTTCACGACTTAAAAATGAAATAGCTATTATCATAAATTATATCAGGCATGCAAGATGCGTCGACTAGCTGGAGCTTGAAAAATTAAAACAATTTGTAGCCTTAACAAGAAGACAAATACCTGGACACATATCTGGACAAAATCCAATGATAGCTGCTGATGAATCTTGATCTTCACCATCGGTTTGTAAGTTGCTATTACGTAAACGTCCTGTTTCCGTATCTGAAGCTCTTTTGTCATTACCCAAAAACTCAGCTTGCTGTGCCTGTGGCTTTTGGTTTCCGTCACTTGGCTCAGGTTGGCTAAGTTCATCTCTAAAACGGGCCAATCGCTTTGCTTTAGCTTGCAATTCTCTGTTGTTGATTATTAGTAATGAGTCAGTTCATTCAAACATTATATTTACTAATTTGTAACCTTGCACCACACACTAACTGTTTGTATAAAACATTGAGAAAAAAGTTATAAAGTCACCCCAGCCTGACTCACACCAAAAAAACTAGCTATTTGGACCCCACCACCTCTCATCAATAGGCATCATACCTTTCAACATCATCATCATGTAGAGAGCTGTTTCCCCGCAACCCTTGATCAGTTGAAAAGGGCAACCTAGTACGTTTTGGAACAGGTAATTCGATTGGATTGGTTGCAGGTTTATCAAGATCGGCATATGGTGGAGTCCAAACATGACTATCAGGTCTTTTGCTCAATTTGGGAGGAGATACAGAGGGCCTACACAACAAAATAGAAAAAAAAGAATTTAAAAAACATGCACTGCATGATGATAGGAATTAGGAAAGAAATGGAGTTAAAATAACACACTTTTATCATTCACCAAACAAAAATATAGAAAAACAAGACGGGTCAGGCTGATATATAAAATACTAAAAGACTACCACAATGTAGTTGATACGCTAATAGGTATATAAAAAGTTAAAGAAAAAAATGTCACGGTCAACCCAGCCAGACCAGTATCCAAAAAAGAGCTGTTTTGACCCATATGCCCACGACCTCTTTCGGTATCACCATCCTGTGTTCCCCGCAAACCAATATCAAGAAAGGGTATCCTTGTCCGTTTTGGATTGGTTGCAGGTTTATCAAAGACAGCATACATAAGAGAACAGAAGGAAAAAAGTTGAATAGCATCATCATACGTTAGAGAGCTGTTCTCGGTTGGCCTGGTGCGTTTTGGAACAGGTAATTCAGTTGAAGCAGGTTTATCAAGATCAGTATATGGTGGAGTCCAAACATGACTGATAGCCCTTGTGGTTAATTTGGAACAGATGGAAAAATATTTGAAATATATATGTATGTATGTATATGATGAGATTCGAGGTTGAATTTACCTTTGAGTTTCTGTTGTATGAAGAGATTTGTTTATCCGAGGGTGGCTGCAAGCATAGTCACATAATTCGCTGGTCATGGCACGATTTTCGTTTTGGTTCGTCCGATCCAATTCGCGGTACGAACACGATCCGGGTTCGCAAGGGATCGCGTTTCCGACGACCATAATGGCGTTCCGAAAAAAACAGTTCAAATGTAATAGAGAAGAAATGGTGGCTAATCGAAGTTGCTGAATCGAAGCTTACCTGCTGCTGATTGAACCTTACCTTCCCTCCCTGCTGAATGAAAGAAGATGTCGGCTGTTTGTTTTTTAGGTTTCGAAGATGGAGCAGATAGACAAGAGGACGGTAGTTTAGGGCTATTTTAATTTAAATTTAAATTTTATTTTTATTTTTAGTTTATTTTAATTTTAACTATATATTATTCACCAATAAATAGTGTAATGGTAAAAAAAAAATTAATCTGTTTTAAATTATTTTAAGCTTTTTTATTTACTCTATCTTTGTTGTTAACATTATTTTCATTTATTACCCACCATTGTTAACTTATTTTGAGTTTTTTTACCTACTCTCTTTTTTGCTGTTAACATGTTTTTCATTCCATGTGTCTTCTTTTTTTTCTAGATAGCCATGGCTGTGAATAGTGTCATGGTAAGAAAATTAATCTGTTTTTTACCTAGGACAGTTAAATTATTTTGAGTTTTTTTTATTCTCTCTTTGTTGTTAACATGATTTTCATTTTTAACCAGTATAGTTAAATTATTTTGAGCTTTTTTTACCTAATCTCTTATTTGCTATTAACATGGTTTTCATGCCACGTGTCTTCTTTTTCTAGATCAGACACATTTCTCTATCATCTTTTTCATTAGTTCCAGAATGTCATCATAAAAAAACCCACCACATGTCCAACTCCTATTTTTTGCAAAACATGGCTTTCGTAAGCCACTTCCTTCTTCTGAGGAGGTCCTTATTTCTGTAAAGTGTTATATTTCTTTTTATTACTGGAGCGTAACCTACTTATAATTTATCTGCAAAAGTTTTAATTTTTTTTGAAGCATGAGCCCTTAGAGAAGCTAAAGACAAGCTGGAGAAGCGTGGTGAAGAGCTAATATGGAGATTAGACTTTTAAAAAGCATTTGATGGTACATCTTTTATATGTCCAACAGAGGTTAACATGTTAATAGTAATAAAAAAAGTTATTTTCTAAACGTTTAAAGGGACAAGAAATCATAAAGTTGTGGAATGCTATCCGAGAAATACACACAATCAAATTATTCATGAGAAAGAAGCAGCAAAGTCGCTACTGAACAACTCCGCGTAATCTAAGAAGTGCCAGTTATTGATAAAATAAGAGTGGAGTAGTTGGAAAATCGTAATCATGAACGGGAGGTATTCCCAAAACAATGAAGTTCCTATCAATTTGTTTCGGCAGTTTTGGTTTTGTGGCTAAATAATTGATTCCAAAATATACACATACTATATGTTTATTATGTGCAGATGAAATTGTAGAAAGGAAGAAGATATATATACACACACACACACACATATAATTTATTAAATTATTAAAAATCTTGGTTTTAAAAAAAGCACATCCATGCATCCACACCCCATGCATGCGCGCACACACTTATATTTCGATCAACAACTATTAGCGTGATCTTATGTCTCACTTCTTGTGCAGGCATGACATTCGTTTATTTCAATTAAGGTAATAACCGGTATGGGTTGAAATTGGTCGGTTCGGATGGACATGAGACACTTTGTCCAAAACTCGAAGTGTTTTATAAACAGTTAGCGTGTTTCATATTAATAAGAAGTTATATTTTTTCACTAATAATATGATTTCTTAAGTAAAAACGTTGTAAGAGGTTTTAGGCATTAGTAAAACAATTTAGGCAAACATTCATCCGTGTTTGACCCGTTTTCGTTTTAACTACATTTTTCTATTATTTCTTTTATTTTACTAATTCGGCATGTTAGCTTGCAGTTTATCAGTTAAAACAAGATTCCATAAAGTTATCAACATTGACAAATACTTAGGTTTTTACATCGGGGGTTAGTAAGAAAAATACTAAAGTAGTGCAATGGATCGTTGTTGCAATATTTTAAAAGACTAAAATAGAAATGAGAAAAACTAGTTATATATGATATTAAAGAGAATAAGGATCTAGAGTAGTGTACTCCCATTGGTCCACGTGTCACTCTCTAATTAGTCCACGCAACAATAATTTTTTCTACTTTTTTTCTTTGCTAGCTCTCTCAGTTACACTCTTTGATCTATACAACTCGTTTTAACCTCTCAACGTTTCAATTACTCAATTCACGTATCAAACCCCTAAGTTTATAAAACATGTCGTTTCACCCCCTTTCTTTTATATCCGTATAAAAGTAGCCTCCAAAGCAAAACCATCGTCAAAGTTGATGGTATTAAAATTCCCAACATAAAAGAGTACATATTTTCTTTTTACATTTGAGGTTAGTCTTAGGTGTACATGAGGCTTATATTGTTGTCTTATTTCACATATGAAGCTCCTAAGCAACTATTAGTAACATCAAGTTGCCAAACCAGAAGCATCGTGATGGACTATTGTCACAACTAAAGCAAAGGAATGGATGTTGTTGCAATGTTTACGATAACTCTGAAATAGAAATGGGGAGAAATTTGTAATATAAAATGTAAACGCATTGCTTGATATTAAAATAAAAGCATCCTTAGAGGTCGATGGATCAATCTTGGAAATAGTCCCGAACATGATGAATTTACATGTGAGATTCTTTGTCGTTAAAAAAATTAAATACATCCTTCTATTAATCATATGATAAAACAATACCAACATAAGATATATGCAACATCATGTGCCATTTCAAGATTTAGAAACATACTTCAACAGAAAAGTGACTTTGACCGTTTGTGGTCAAACAGTTCGTTTCAAGATATATAATTTGTACATATAATCTAAGCAATTTTACAGTGTTTTAACTTTCAAAGAAATATCATCAAAATGTGGACCACAAGTTTCAAGTCCCAACCGATACTCAAACGAATATAAAATTATGGATGATTCCCATAATATTATTAGATCAAGAAAACTACACAAAAACTTGGTTCTTATAATCTAGAATACCTAATACATAGTATTTATAAGCTAACCTATCACATTAGACTTATACTAGGATTGCTCATATAATTATCCTATAGACATCCAAACCTCACTCGGGTAGAATGCTAGATAATTTTCTAACCAATTAACTAGTACATGATAATTACAACTATATATCATAATCACACTGTAATTTCAAAACATGATTGCTCTAATGAATAAATGTGACATTTGTGCCTTTTCAATCATTGCACAATTACAAACAATTTAGTATTCAATGAAACCCTGTGTTTTATTTCCAAATATTTTTGTATACAATAAAATCTTGTATTTTATTGATGAGAATTCAAAAATGTCAATCGTTGCACAATTTCGATCATTTTCTTGTTCGTTAAAGTGTTTTTACGCATTTTTGCAAAACACGTAACCGTACAACTGAACGAACCGACATCTACGACATTTTCGGGCATAATCCAAGTTACACATGTCTTAACATCTTTATATAACCTAAATATTAGGTTAAAGGGGTTAAAAATGGTAAACAAGTGAAAATACAAGTCCAAGGGCCAAAAATGTCAAAAAAAATAATAAATATTTTTGCTTCTTCACTAAGTTTGCCACCTATCTCCAATTTTTGACACCTAGCACTCACTTTGCCACACTTAAAATGGTGTTGACACATGTTAGGACACTAATCCACACTTGAGGACACTTGTCATCACCGCCTTAATCCTAAAATACTATAAATACCCCATGATTCTTCCATTTTTTTCACACCACTTCAAAACACTTCAAAGCAAAGTGTGAAGTTCTTCTTTCTATCCTCTTGGAGCTTGTTTCCAGCCTTTGGAAGCCTCCTATCTTGAGTTCCGAAAGTCTTCTTCAACACGAGTAAGTACTCTTCCTAGTTCTTTCATTTTTTAGCTATTTTGAGCTAAAAGTCGAATAGTTTGGCTTCCTGATTGACTTTTGGTTCTGACCATATTTGGTCAAGTCAAAGTTCAATTGAACTTTGAAATGTGATCGTAATCACGAAGGTTATGATCCCTAATGATTTCAGCTTCTGATTACCACGTTTACTAGTCGAAGTGACGAGTCAAAGTTTCGGTAAAAAATGCACATGATGTGCATTTTATGACGAAACTATTTTCGGGTATCAAAACACCAAGTTTTGATACCAAATCAGTTTTATAACTTAGTTAGACATATTTTGACATGTCTAACTCGTCACTTCTAGTTTAGTGCTTATTTAGGGTCGTAAGTCGAGCGGCCTTGACCACCGCTTTGACTTTCGAATCCGACCCGTTTAGTCGATCTTAGGATCCGACCAAATAATATTTGTGACCATAGTTGTATATGGAATAACCTACTGAGGTTATACCTTATGATCACGTGGTTTGGTTAGTGTTATGATAAGTTACTTCTATGTTCTTAAAAAAATGATGGCCCTTTTGCGCATAAACCATTTTAAACACATGTACCAATTTTTAACATATAAATTGATGTTATAACACTTTCAAACATGTTTCGGGCATTTAAGACTTATCATAAGACGATCACGCGTTTACACTAATGACCCGTTAAAGCAGCAGAAACTACCTTAACGAGTCATAATGGGTCAAAAGCACTTAGGATCCTTTCCAAATCAGAATGTCAAGTTTGGTAAATCATATCACATGAGTTCCAACACTCGTTTGGTTTATAAGACTTCATTCTATCTGATCTCCCGTTTGTAGTCTCGACACGTTAACTTATTTATCTGACACATTAGGATACGTTTGAGCTTCGTTTATTCCGTTGATCAAGAACACTTTCGCAATCCCAAGTGAGTACATAGCCCTCCCCCCTCTTTTACAGTTTCAAATGTTTTGGGGTGATTCATATGTGCCTATAATTATTTTCAAAATTTTAAAACAATATACATGGTTTATGTATACAAAAATGATTTTCAACATGAGTACATAGCCCCCTCTTTTACGTTTTCAAATGTTTTGGGGTGATTCATATGTGCCTATAATTATTTTCAAAATTTCAAAACAATATACATGGTTTATGTATACAAAAATGATTTTTAAAGTGAGTACATAGTTCCCATCTTTTACATTTTCTAAATGTTTTGGGGTGATTCATATGTGCCTATAATTATTTTCAAGACATCAAAACAATATACATGGTTCATGTATACAAAATTATTTTCAAAGTGAGTACATAGCCCCCCTCTTTTACGTTTTCAAATGTTTTGGGTGATTCATATGTGCCTATAATTATTTTGAAACTTTCAAAACAATATACATGGTTTATGTATACAAAAATTATTTTCAAAGTGAGTACATAGTTCCCCTCTTTTACGTTTTGGAAATGTTTTTGGGTGACTCATATGTGCTAAATCATTTTCAGGTTTTAAAAAACAATGTCTATGGTTTATATATAAACAATACGATTTCAATAATGTGAACAACTTGTTGATGTGTTATCCATAACACAAATGACATTCATTAGCTTTGGCCAAGCCGACCAGTAGTATGTTATGGTACCATAGGACTGACAATCCCATTATCGGATTGTTCACTGGATTTGGTGGAAGTCTGGGTAATGACAGAACTGTTTCTGATTAACAAATCATTTGTTGATTTGTTAGTCTAGTTAAAGAGACCCTTTGATGGTATAGTCAACACAGGTTTGAATGTGTTCATTAAAGAACGATCAAAACTTTTCACAATTAAAAACACGGACGATTTGTTTATGACATGGACAATTGGTTTATGACACGGACGACTGATTTATAACACGGAGGAATGGTTTTGAACAATGTCACGTAATGATATTCACTTAAAGCTATAAATCATACGAAGTTTCCTTTTGAATCAATCTATTACAAGGTTTTTACAAAAGAAATGTTTTGTCAAGATTCATGGCTATAAGGTTTTCACAACTCTAACCAACTTATTTTAGTTGGTTAATTGTATTGCACTATCAAACACTTTTGATACGAGGTTTTCACTTAACGACTCTTGTAGTCGGATGAGATGTTGCAATATGTATACAAAGCCACAAATTTGACACACTCACAAAACCTATGTACTCGCCGGCATTTTTTATGTTGACTCTATTTTCACATATGTTTCAGGAATCAATACTTGATAATATGATGCATACTTCACGTAGGAATGGACGCGGGCCTTAGTGACTTAAAACATGAAAGACAATTGATTTATGTGTTGTTCCTGTTTATCCCAAGAAAATGTAAACATTTAACTTAATAAAACAAAATTTTAAATTCCATGAGTTGTGAAACAATAGTTTTGTGACATGACTCCCCGACGTTTCCGTCCCGGTTCGTTGTTTTACGCGGTCGGGGTGTTACAATAAAGACTTTGAGTCAAGGATTAAGGATTGTAAGTCAAGTTTTGAGATAGTTTCTTGACATAAATAAAATTTGGATGCTTAGCCAAGCTCTTGCTGTTTTCCGTTCCGTTCTTGTTCGATACTATTCTATGGTTGACGTATGAAGTAAAAAGAGGTTAATAGTTGATGCTCTTCCGAATTGAATTGTTAAGCATAGCTTTTGTATTTTAGATTACACACTACATTTAGGTACAGTTTATTTTTTAAGAGGTAAAATGCCTGCGGTCTACGTACCACATCTGTAAAAGAAGAGTTGGACCAAACCTATCTGTAGTCTGCAAGAAGAAGATTGTTTGTTTTTTAACGTAGGTAGACTTCTAAAATAAACTGGTGGTGGTGTACGGACAATAGAGGTGGCGGTTAGGGATGAGCTTTTTTCCCAAATACCCATACTCGTACTGTACCGATTTTAGGTATTTTGTACATATATCGGTACCCAGTTTTATATAGACCTTTAAAAGTTTTTTTATATTATGTTATATTTCGTGTTATATGCTAGAACTTTTTGAGACCATTGGTACTTGAAAATTAATAGTTTGAGCAGGTTTGTTATGGTTTGTTAAACTAGAAGGGTCAAAAGTGCAAACATGTGAAACTTTGAATAGGGCGGCATAATTAAGTTCCCAGCGTATTTAATAAATACGCTGGGTAGCCAGACCAGTATATATATGATGTTCAATGAATCTCTTATCCAAGCTTCTTGGACAGATTTTGGTGATTACTCTTGTGTTGTGATTCTTGTTATTGTGCTTAATCCGAATATCCAGGTGCTGTTATTGATTACATCTTTTTGGGATTTCATATACAACACTTGTTGTTTGATCCATTCAAGAATCTTCATCTTCATGGTTTGTTTTTCTTAACTTTTACACATTCAAACAACTAATCTATAGTTGTTTGAGTGATAACAATCAACCACTATGATCCGAATCTGTTTTGGGACTCACAATTTGGTATCAGAGCCTTTGTGCTCTTGATTGTTTGAGTTTTTGTTAAGATTCTTCAAGTTTTGAAGGTTTTTCAAAAGTTTTCAAAGTTTTAAGGTTTTTCAAATTTTTGGACTTAAAATGGCTTGATCTGGTGTGTTTAATCATTGGGTTTTTGTTAATCAGTGGTTTGGTAAACATTTTGGTCATTTTGGTGCAAAGAAACATGAATTTTGAGTCGTTTTTGTGTGATTAGAGTACTAAAACCCTTCTGGGCGTATTTGTTTTTGAAGTTGGCGTAGATAACCTTGAAATACAATGGATTTAACTTGAATATCGCGTATTTAACAAATACGCTGGGCTTACACCAGCGGATTTGTTGAGTTTCAGCGAAATAGTTCCAGCATAATGGATCGAAGGCGACTTCGAAGTCAGTGATAAAAATCCTCAGCGATTTTATCACGGTGATCAGCGAAATTAACCCAATTAATGTTTGTTTTTCATGATCCAACAGATTTAGCTTATTCGCAGGATAAAGTCGCAAGAGATCATCAGCGTATTTGATCTCAAGTGCAGCGTATTTGTCCTACTTACAGCGTATTTGTCATCTGATTTAATTCTCTCCAGCGTATTTAATCACTGATCAACCAAAATGTCTCTCAATCAACTCAACCCGATTGCCCAAGCCGAGTTGGAAACTGGAACAACTACAAGACCACCGAAGTTGAAAGGATCTGAAGATTTCAGCAGTTGGAAGAACAGAATCAAAGCCTTCTTTGAGTATACCGACTATACTCAATGGATGTTCGTCACAGTGGTCCACACGTTCCAATGATAATTCGTGACGACATTTGTACAATCAACGAAGATCCATCAACGTTCACAGAAGAAGATAGAACTCTCATTCAACGTGACCGGAGGGCTCATGCTGCTCTTACTATGGCCCTATCCAAGGACGATAACAACTTGTTCGAAGAGTACACCTCCGCTCATGAACTGTGGTTGACTCTTATCGACCACTATGAAGGAAACGAGGAACTCATGGACAACAAAAGAGACATGGTCCAGAAAGAGTATGACATGTTTGGAAGTTTTTGTGGCGAAAGCTTATCCGACCACATCAGTCGATTTCTGGGAGTGTTGTCTAAAATGAAGAAAGTGGGAAATCCTGTTGCAAATTATGCATCAATCAAGAAGCTGCTAGACTCTCTCCCTAAAGAATGGAGCCTTCAATGCATGATGATTAAGAGAACTTTCTTGACCAGCACAACTCCTATCACACTCTCGGAACTGATCAACACTCTAAAAGCCTTTGAAATGGACATTGTCAAGAGAGAAATGAACCAAACTGGGTATTCACAGAAGCTTACTCAGCAAGCTGCTGCAACCTCGGCTCCCAAGAATATGGCGTTTCTTGCTCCCATCACCTCATGTGGATTGAATCCTCAATGTGCTGTCGAATCTTATCCCAATGCTTCCGCAAGCTCTATGAAGGCCTCGTCATCCCGTGGCCAGCGACACTCAAGCACTTAAAATATCCACAGAACATGTTGCTCTGTTTAACACCTTCTTAAGCAGCTATGAGGCTCTCATGTCAGGAGAGTTGAAGAGAGATTTCCTCACAGTTGAGGACATGTATCAAGTGGATCCTGACAACATGGAGGAGATGGATTTGAAGTGGCAAATGGCAATGATCACTCTCTGATTGAAGAAATTCCAAGATAAAACAGGAAAAATGATAGCTCTCGGAAAAGCTGGATTTGACAAGTCCAAGCTGAGATGTCACAATTGCAAAAATCTGGGCCATTTCAAGAGGGAGTGCCCGTTGCTGAAGAACGAGAATGCCGAACTCAACCAGACAAGAAGGCCGGTGGCTATTGAAGGGAGTGACAGTATTGCTGAAAATAACCAAAAGGCTTTAGTTGTGGAAGATTATGACTGGTTAGAGGAAATAGCTGAGGCTAAAGGCGAAGTTAACAAAGCCCTCATGGCAAACATCTCCACTGTTTCAGTCACGTCTGCTTCAAATTATGTGGAAAAGCAAACTGCCAGGATTCCAAAAGATGACAAGGGTCTGAGAAGCATCATCAATCCTGCTGAACAAACTTCAGAGAAGGGAAAACAGAAAGCTGAGATGAATGAGTCAAAGCCTGCAGTTCAAGAAGCCATCAGTAGCAGCAAGAATGAAGCGGTTAGAACTTCTACCACCGCCATGAAGTCAGAAACTGAGGATAAGGATTTGGTAAATAGCATACCATATGAATTTAAAGCGAAGCTGTGCTCCAAACCATGTTTGAACGTCGTGGCACACTACAAATCTCTCAACCGTGACATAATTAAAGAAAAAGAAAAGATTTTGAAAATTAATCAAGAACTAAAAGAAAATGAAGCTGCATATCAGCGAAAGTTGAATTCAACCATAGCTGAAATACAGACTTTAAAAGAATTTGTTTTCAGAAAAGATATTATCATAAATGATTTGACCGAAAAACTAGAAAAATCACAAAACGAAAATAACAAATTGCAAATCATTATTGATAACTGGAAAATTAGTCAAAAAGCACTGGTTGATATTGTAAACTGCCAACGACCGACATTCATAAAGGATGGAATTAGATATAAGGATAAATTCGGAAACGAAAGAAAATTATTTCCTCCTCCGCTTAGCAAAAATTATGTCTCTATGCCATCTCCTCATCCTAAAAATGACTTACAAACCGCAAAACAATACTAACATGTCTGAAAGCAATGCAGATTTGTGTGAGGGTCAAGAAGATGTGTGCGATGAGGAAGATGATTGTGGAGGTTCAAAAATAGGAATCGGTTACACAGGCGACAGTTATTCAACAGTTAACTGGTTCGCCTGGAACTGTAATAAGACAAACAGAATTTCTATTCAGGATAACTGTAATAGTTTATCTAGGATGGATGACTGTAACGGCTTTGTGCCAAAATTGAACATTCGGGATGACTGTAATGGCCTTGCGCCTACACTTAAGACTCACAACCAAGTGCATGCTGAGGTTGCGAGTCATGACTTAAACTCCGTTTTTAATGATGAAAATGTTATGCTTGAATCTCCTGTCTTTGTGCCAGAATTGAAGAAAAACATATTGGAAAGTTCTTTGCAGAGGAAATTCCCGAGTTTGTTCCATCAGTTGCAGGTACATCAGAGACTGATAAAGACTTTACTGAAGAAAGCAATAGAGATGATTGGAGAAATGTCAAATGAAAGTCAAGAATCAACCTCATCATCAGACAGTGAGCACAGTGAAGACAACACTGAAGATAAACATCATCCTGACAAGAAATTGAAGAGAGTCAAAGATTCAAGTCATGTTACGTCATCAAATTCCTCAAGCAGCTCCAGATTCTCATCACATACATCATCTTCGCACTCAGCACCCATGAAGAAAAGATCGAACTGCAAACAATGCTTTCGCTATGGTCATTTAGAACATACTGCGAAACATTGCAAAAACAAGAAATTTTCTAAACCTAATCAAGATCTCATTAAGAGTTTTACTGATCAATTTGACAGTCTAAAGAAATCAGTAAAATGCATAGTTGATTCAACATGTTTTTGGAAAAGAAAAGAAAACTCTCTTGCTCAAAATCATGATAGAACTAATGTAAAGCAAGTATGGGTTCCAAAAGCTAGCTAACCTGTACATATCTTGTGTTGTTGTTGTTGTTGTATAGCAGAATAAAATTCAGAAATGGCTTCGGATGCTCATGGAACATATATGGCATGTTGACAGCGGATGCTCCAGGCATATGACCAGGTTAAAGGATCTGCTTAAAAACTTTCGAATTATCGATGGTGATTTTGTGTCCTTTGTCGGAGATGAAAAGGGGGGGGGGGGAGATCGTCGGAATGGTTGATGTCGTGTCGGAAGCACTTACTCTGGAGAATGTAAACTATGTTCCATAGTTGTGTTACAATCTCATGAGTGTATCACAAGTCTGTGACAAAGGAATTTCAGTGCTATTCAATGACACATAGTGCTTATTCCTCAAACCTGAATACTCCATCCCTGCAGAAATGATCATGCTCAGAGCTCCCCATCAAAATAATACCTATGTGCTGAATATGAAAACTGCCAAATCAAATGAGCAAATGACATGTCTTATTTCAAGAGCATATGAATCAGAATCACTGCTAAGGCACAGACGTTTGGGGCATGTGAACTTTAAAAACATAAATAAGCTTTCTAAATTAAATCTAGTAAGAGGTTTACCTATGAAAGATTTTCCTTTTGCAGAAAAATGCATCGCATGTGCCCAAGGAAAGCAACATAAAAAGCCTCATAAGTCCAAAGCAGTGAATACGATTTCTGCCCCACTGCAATTACTTCACATGGATCTTTTCGGCCCTATAAGTGTTAAAAGTTTAGCTGAAAGATCTTATTGTTTGGTAATTACAGATGATTTCTCAAGTTTCTCATGGGTATATTTCCTCGAAGCGAAGAGTGAGACAACTTCCGTTCTGAAAAGCTTCATCCCTATGATTGAAAACGTAATCAAGCTGAAGGTGAAATTCGTAAGAATCGACAACGGTACAGAATTCAAGAATCATACGTTTGTCTCCTTCTGTGAAGAAAAAGGAATTCGTCTTCAATACAGTGCTGCCAGAACTCCTCAGCAAAATGGGGTAGCGGAACGCACATAACTCTCATCGAAGCTGCTAGAACTATGCTTGTCGACTCCAAGCTTCCCATAATCTTCTAGGCTGAAGCGGTCAACACAACATGCTATGTTTTGAATCGTGTTCTCATTGTCAAACCTCACGGAAAGACAGCTTATGAACTACTTTTGGAAGCCTCTGATAGATTTCTTCAGACTGTTCAGATGCTCATGCACACTTCTCAACACTGAAGATAATCTCATCAAGTTTGAAGCGATAGGTGACGTATGCTACTTCATGGGCTACTCATCTTCTCAAAAGGCATATCGAGTCTACAACAAACGGAAAAGATGGTGATTGAATCGTATTACGTCGATTTTCAAGAAGGAAACTCCACTAACACTGGAAGCGCTCTGAATTGGTTTTATGACGTAGACATTGTATTCAACACTTTCGACATTGCTGAACCTGTCGTTGAATCCGAACCTGCAGAATCCACCCCATTAGAGCCATTGTTGATCCTTCAGACATTGGTTTCACTCCTTTTACAACCCGTTTCACCCCAGCCTCTGCTTCTCCCACCCTTCCTGTTATCGAAGTAAATGGTGACACATCTGCTGAGAATGCATCTGCACATGATGATTCTTCTTCACATCAGGTTATGGATGAACCACCTAAAGAAGACGAAACTCCAATTATCTACGTCGATGAACATTTCTCTAATTTTCCTCAACAAGTGGAAACTCACACCAACGCAGGGTACAAGACCAATCGAAACAATCCAATTGAAAATGTCATCAGTTCTGTGGAAGATGGAGTTCGAAGGCGCGGACAAACACATACCATCAACACAGGACTGTATGCAGCTTTTCTCTCACAGTCTGTCCCAAGAGATATCGAAGAAGCAATTCATGACTCTAGCTGGGTACAAGCAATGTAAGAAGAATTAGCCTTATTTTGGAAACTTAAAGTCTAGGAACTCGTTGATTTACCAGATGGAAAGTATCCAATTGGTACCAAGTGGGTGTTTCGAAACAAGATGGACGATCGTGGTGTAGTTATAAAAAATAAGGCAAGATTGGTAGTTCAAGGTTTTCGGCAGGAGTAGGGGATTGACTTTGAGGAAGTTTTTGCACCAATCTTGCCTACCAAGTGGGTGTTTCGAAACAAGATGGACGATCGTGGTGTAGTTATAAAAAATAAGGCAAGATTGGTAGTTCAAGGTTTTCGGCAGGAGTAGGGGATTGACTATGAGGAAGTTTAGTTGCACGCTTAGAAGCTATCAGAATCTTCTTAGCCTACGCTTTGTTAAAAAACTTTAAGGTGTTTCAGATGGATGTAAAGAGTGCATTTCTATATGGGAAAGTGAAAGAAGAAGTCTATGTCTGTCAACCTCCAGGTTTTGAAGATCCTCACTTCCCTGCGAAGTACTATAAGCTTGACAAAGCTCTCTATGGTCTTCATCAAGCTCCTCGAGCATGGTACGAGACTTTTTCAACATATCTTCTGGAATGTGGGTACTCAAGAGGGAAAATTGATATGAATCTTTTCACAAAGCGGATCGGAGATGACGTGATGCTGGTGCAGATCTACGTAGAAGATATCATCTTTGGGTCAACTGATGAAGCTCTTTGTAGGGAGTTCGAGCAAGTTATGAAGGCTAAATTCGAGATGAGCATGATGGGAGAACTTACGTTTTTCTTGGGATTAGAAGTGAAGCAGAGAAAAGACGGCATACTAATTCATCAGGCTAAGTACATCAGAGATATTCTCTCCAAGTACAACATGAATGATTGCAAATCTGCCAGTACTCCCTTTGCTGCTTAGACGGAACTTACTTCAGATCTTCAAGGAAAACCCGTGAATAAATCTTTCTATCGATCAATGATAGGCTCGTTAATGTATCTAACCGCAAGTAGGCCTGACATTATGTGGGCTGTCTGTCTCTGTGCGCGATTTCAGACGGATCCGAAAGAATCTCATGAAGCTGCTGTCAAAAGAATCTTTCGCTATCTGAAAGGAACTCCCAAGCTTGGTTTGTGGTATCCTAAAGATAGTAATTTTGATTTAATTGCTTATTCTGACAGTGATCATGCAGGTTGTAAAGTTGACAGAAAGTCAGTCTCCGGAGGCTGTCAATTTTTAGGAAATTGTCTCATTTCGTGGCAAAGTAAAAAGCAGACAACAGTCTCCACATCAACTGCTCAAGCTGAATACACGGCAGCTTACAGTTGCTGTTCTCAAGTTCTCTGGATACAAAATCAGTTGTTTGATTATGGAATCAACGTTATGAAGACTCCTATATTCATCGATAACGAAGTGTGTCTTGGAATTGTGAAGAACCCTATCCACCACTCTAGAACTAAACACATCGAAATTCGCATTCATGCGATCAGGGATGCGTATGAGAAAGGATATATTCAAGTGGTGCCAGTGGATACGATGCAACAGAAAGCTGATATATTCACGAAAGCCTTCGATAAAACTCGCTTCAACCAGTTGGTAACCTGGTTGGAGATGGTCAACTTCCTTGAGTGGAAGTAAAAAAAAATAATAAAATAAAAAAAATAAAAAAAAATAATAATAATTTTTTTAATCTCATAAAATGTGCCCACCAAAAAAATTTTCTGCAAATTTAAAATTTCTTTCCAAGCAATGAATTCTTGAAAATAAAATTTTAGGGGGGAAGTAATTCCAGAAAATATTGTTGAAACAAGAATCGTTGTTTGACTCCTGCATGAGAAATGATAGAAAAACTGCTAACACTTTGTTTGATCTTAAAACAGAAATAGATTGAGGCCTCAAGCAACGACTTGTCAGTAGATTCAGCAATACCTTGAAGTAAACTGCGAAAAGGAGGTAAAAGCGAATGATCACACAAGAATTCTGGATACCCACAATGTTGTGCAACTTGCGGGTAACATGTTGCGGCGTATAGCTTAATGGTCTTAAATCTTGCGTTGATAGATTGCCAAAGTCCGAGATTTTGGATCTTTATATTGACTAATCATTCGGGGATATCATAGTTGCTTTTCTGCTGCATCCAGATATATGCTGACCTAGACACAATTATGATATCTTTACAAAAGAGCCAATGCGGCCAAAACCCTACACAAATGAAGCTCTCATTGAGAATCATTCAAGTGCTTAAATCGTCCCGTATTTGGTATCTGTCACAGCCCTCGTTAGACTTTGGTCTCTTTGCTGTACGGAAGTACTGACCTAAACACCAATTGTCCAACGTTGAAATTTCAAAAACGAATGAGGTCAATATACTCACCTGCTACGAGGAATCTTTGCGCATACCTTGATCGCGGGGGTATGTCCTGATGTGGGACTCACAGGCACAACATTCTGAAAGCTCAGCATGAGTGGGGGATCATCGAATTTCTTGTCAATATTACCACAACATGATAAACAGCTCTCTGATCGTATGTTGAAAGATAGGTGCATGGATTTAAAAGGACAAACATACTGACAGTTTTTCTTGTGCTTTGATTATTCAAAATATCTAATATTTTATCTCAAACTAACCAAGTGTTACCGGTATCTTATGCATGAAAGTCACAGGATCAGAATCAGTAAGCATAAGTTTTATGTGAAAAAGGAAGCTTCATGGCCCTAAAAATAATTTTCAGAATTCAAATTGCATCTTTCCACTTTTCTTAATATTCTTAGAGTTTTGCACTATTGTTAACCAAAAGGGCACGTTTTTCGAGAAAATTTAAAATTTTCGAGCGTATTTGTTTCTAAGATTTCTTAACTTTAAAGTTATCTCACAAAACAACTCTTCGCGGCGTATTTACTGATCCATCGTATTTATTAAATACGCTGGAAGGTAATTGTGTGTATAAATTTCAGTTTTTCTTTTATGCAAATATTTTCAAAAACCTTTCAACATCATCTTCTTCCTCTCAACCAAAAACCCATATTCATATTCAATCTTCACTAAGTAATCTGATCAGTTATTGTAAGATCGATATCGATATGATTTTGGCTTTCAAATGTTGATTGTTTGTTGACTGAGTGTGCTTATGCATTGATTTCAAATACAATTGGGTTACATATAAATATTTTGATCTGGTTCTCAACCGGTTTTCATGGGTTTATCAAGAAAAACTTGAAGCCAGCGTATTTATTATGAACACAGCGTAGATAAGTTGAATGTGGCGTAGATATCACAAACCCTAGTGTCAGCGGATTTAAGTCTTGAAGGCGAGTTCAAGCAACCGGCGTAATTGACAATTACGCCTGTAAACAAGCATAGATAAGCTTCTATGCTGGATGCTTCTCAGGTCAAAGACTAAATCCGCGACATCATTGCAGCGTAAATTATCCTATTTTGGCGTAATTATCACCGAGTCTTGTGTGTACAGTTGTGTGTGTCCGGCGTAATTGGTTTCAATGTCTAGCGTAAATAACCGCGGATTTATAAATTTCTTTTCGATTTCTTTTCTATTTTTATTTTTTATCCAAATATATTTTATGTATAAATTAATATGTATATATATATTTAATTTTTATATATATATATATATATATATATATATATATATATATATATATTTTATGTATATAAATCTAACTTGACTCGTTTTCAATTTCAGAAATGGTGAAGGAAATAATTTGGGATAAAACACGAAAGCACAATCAGCCATCCAAGTTGGTCCCACCTCCAAGTGATTTCGAAGATGTAGCGGAATGGATAAACTCAAGCAGAATCAGCTATGCTGTTCAAGCTGATCCGATCATTTACTACATCCACATTGAAGAGTTTTGGAAAACAGCCAAGGTGTCAACGGTCAACAAAGTTAAAAGAATCACGGCTATAGTATGAAACAAGAAGATCATAGTAACAGAGGACAATGTACGTAGAGTCCTTAGTCTTGGAGACAACCACAATGATCCGCTTAGGGTTAAGAAGGATGACATTCTCGATGGCTTTAAAGGAATGGGGTATGTTGGAGACTTCAGAGAGAAAAACGAGATCAAAAGAAAGGGGCTTACAGAGGACTGGAGATTCATTCTTCATGTATTTGCTATGAGCTTGGCACACAGAAAGAGCGGATATGATGGCTTGAACTTAGAATGGTTGGCTGCCATGCTCAACCTTTGCACAAAACAGCCATTTAATATCCCGGGTCTTATCTTTTACTGCATGGTTGACAACGCAAACTCCTCCACATGGGCCATGTACCCACGGTTTGTTCAGCTCCTCATCAACGACCAGCATCCGAATCTCCCACATGATGGCGACCTATACAAGTTTCAGTTGCCGACAGGACGTCAGATTACATAACTAAAGACTGAAGAGTGGGTGCTGCTGCATCAGTGGATGTATAGGGAAAAAAGATTTCCTATTGTGAAAGCCGCCTATGAGAAATACAAAGAACGTGTGAAAAGAAAGAGACACGGAGATGTTGAGGAAGAGGCAGATGAGGAAGAAGAGGAAACCGAGCAGTTAATTAGAAAGAATAAAGGAAAGCAACTTATGAAAGAAGGGGATTCATCAAAGAAAAGGAAAGATACCCCTTCTTAAGAGCGTTTGATGGAAAGCAGCTTTAGGGCCGGAGGCACAAGAGAACATCAAGAACATATTGAAAATCCCCGTGCAATTCATGAGGCAGAAGAAAGAGAGAAAAGAGAAGCAAGAAGAAAGAGGCGACAGATGACAAAATCTGAAACGCCAGTGACGGTCACAACCGAGCAGGAGCAGTTAGATGAGTTTGTTGACCAACTGATTGTCGATCCAGAGGCTCCCAGTATATCTCCCCCCCAGAAGCGTAAGAAAACAGGGGAAGGACCGTCGACAGAAGCACAACCAAAGCAGATGCCCCAACAAGCTCCTCGCGGACCGCGCCCATTTCAGGATCTGTACGATAAACTAGCGAAAGATATTGGGAAAGGTCCAGCTCAAGAGATCTGTCTTTTGAAACATCAGGTGAGCAACACGAACGTAATTCGCGAAAAGCTAAGGGAGCAAAGAAAGAAAAACATAGAACTTCACACTTATGTCAAAAACAAACAAGATTCGTGCGATTTTAGCAGGATGGAATGGAAAAGATGTACCGTATGATCAGAGAGCTATGCACCAAGGCAGACATACAACCAATGTTCTCATCCACAGATATCTTTGATTATGAGAAGTTCAAGGTTGGAGAAGAAAGACAAAAGGCTGAGGATGCGAAAAAGAAGAAAAAGCGTTTAGAATCTGCTGTAAACGTCACTGAAGATGACGAAAGTGAAAAAGAGGAGGTAGACAGAGATGAGATGCCAGCTGGCTTTATCGAATGGGGTTTGGAAGAAGATATTGTTTATGAGACTCAGGATGGTGATTCAGTAACTCCAATGCATCCAGAGTGGTTCAGGAAAGAAAGAGAAAAACTTCCAGACTTCTATCAGGTGGTCACTGTTGAAAAATCTAAAGTTACTGACTGAATAATAAGCTGGAAGTACTGTAATCTCAAAGGGATGTTCATTGTGAAGAGACGAGGTGGAGTTATTCAGCACTTAAAGACCGGAGTTGATATGAAAAGCCTTCCAAGATGGGATATTCAGGAGCTGGGCAAGCTAGACTTGATAAACCCAACAAACAGTAGCATCGGAGCTGACTTTGAAAGACTTATTTTGAGAGAATGCAATCGGGGTTTTACAGTATTCAAGCCACACGACCCCGAAGAAGAATGTCGAAGACCATAAAAGATCCCATCACCGGAAAATGAATGGTCACATGGGTCATCGATCCTGCTAAAGTTTAAACAAGAATCAAAATCCCACCAGAACAGCCCGTCATGCTTACAAATTTCAAGAAATGGTTCTACGACGGGAAGACGGGAGAAGCAGTGATCAGATTGGTCTCTAATGAAGATATTCGCATTTTAGACCAGATGGATGTCTTCATGTTCTGTCTTTCCGATCTTAACATTCTCTATGGCCATAAGATCCACTTTGGAGCCGGAAATGAGTACAGAGAAGAAGGAATGTTATTTCCAAGGGCGGTGGAGCGGGCTAGAGAAAGAAAGATAGAAATGATGGACATTGTGATCAGAATCGAAAAGCAAAAAATAAAAAGAGGAAGCAAGAAAAAGGAAAAGGAAACACAAGTCATCGGCTCAACAGAAAGCTCCCTCATCATCTCAAGCTGCATCTCAATCTCAAACTCCGGTTTCATCCACATATGAAGCCACTACGGAGATCCAACCAACCTCAAGTGAAGCTTTTGTTAATCCATCTTCTGAAGCAACAACTAAAGCGACAACCGAACCACCAACCGATCAAGCTGCACAAGGAAAGGATCAAGGATCAGCCGCAAACCCTGAAGCTCCGGAACAAGACTGAAGAAGCTCAAGTACGCAACGGTCTAGGGGATATTGTTAGAACTTTTTGAGACCGTTGGTACTTGAAAATTAATAGTTTGAGCAGGTTTGTTATAGTTTGTTAAACTAGAAGGGTCAAAAGTGCAAACATGTGAAACTTTGAATAGGGCAGCGTAATTAAGTTCCCAGCGTATTTAATAAATACGCTGGGTAGCCAGACCAGTATATATATGATGTTCAATGAATCTCTTGTCCAAGCTTCTTGGACAGATTTTGGTGATTACTCTTATGTTGTGATTCTTGTTATTGTGCTTAATCCGAATATCCAGGTGATGTTATTGATTACATCCTTTTGGGATTTCATATACAACACTTGTTATTTGATCCATTCAAGAATCTTCATCTTGATGGTTTGGTTTTTCTTAACTTTTACACATTCAAACAACTAATCTATAGTTGTTTGAGTGATAACAATCAATCACTGTGATCCGAGTCTGTTTTAGGACTCACATTATAGTATTTATAGTACTTGTATTGATTTTACCTATACGGTACCCGTATCATATTGGTACTCGTACCAATTTTACATATTTGGCACCCGTACTATATTGGTATCATGTCAATTTTACCTATCTAGTACCCGTACGACTGCTTAAAAACTATATAAAAACAAAATTGTACCAAAGCAGGTATTGTACCGAAAATACCCATGCCCGTACGGCACCTATATATTTGGTACCCCGTTTTGTTCAAATCTGGTACTGGTATTTTCTGTACGGGTACGGTACCAATCCCATCCCTAGTGGCGGTGGGAGGTGGATGTGGATGATGGGTGGTGGATGGTGGTGATAGTGATGGACGGTGGTGGTGTTTAACCCTCTGCAGAACTTAGAAGATCTTAAAAGTGGTTCGTTCAAGTCTGCACCAAGAAGAGCCCACAGAAACGTTTTTTAATTAAACATCTTTGAAAAAACAAACAGTCTGCAGATGGCAATGTCTGCGTGTGGTCTGTGCGGAACAGACAGAAGAGCCTATGCAGATATTTTTTAGGAAAACAAACACCATCTTAAAATAAAATGTAGAAAAAAACTAATGATCATTTAAGAACACACTAACATTGAAAAACCTGATTAGTGTATAGGAAAATAAAGACTCAAACGAGAATATAACTCAAGACAAATGCTTGACTCTTTTTTTAAACTTTATGATTAAGAAAGAAAATTGTATCTTTAAGATTTAAAAGTTAGCATTAAGGAGAGCTACACAGTGTTTGGATGCGTATACGGTCAACATTGCGCATGGGATAACAAGAATTCGTGCACTAATGGTAATAAATATGTTTAGAATACTTATTTATTATTGAAAAAGTATATTTATAAGTTACAATAACTTTCGGGTCATTGAAACGACAAGAATCAACAAGGAGATCAACTTATGCGATTTCAATGCGTAGCGCGTGTGTGCGCGGCATTTAATGACATATTAGCAAAATACTAATATTCAGAGCATAAATATAATTATTTTAATTTATAAACTGATTTTTATTGAAATTTACGCGGGAAAACGAAAATTTTGATGCAAGAACAAGCTGAAACGGAGTTGTGTGCAGACAATGGTGGGCTGAAGAAGGATGGGCTTGGCTGATGGGCTTCAAAGTTCAAACCCGCTCCACCAAACCCTAGGTATATAAACCCCTATATACCTCCACATCCTTCATTATTCACAAACACTTTATTTCTCTACCTCCCTTCTCTCTAACCTCTCTCTACATTCTCTCTCTAGAACACAAGATCCGTCGAACAGAATCCAGCCACCACACGCGCGGAGCCGTGGCGACGGCGGCAGCCGATCACGGCGGCACATACCGGCGACGGATTTCCGGCGAACCTTTCGGCGACCGTTTTCCGACCAAAGGTACACTTTTTCTACTAATTTAAGTCACACCCCAACCGATGGCGGAAACAACGGGGCGAGACGAAAACAAGATTGCAAGAGACTTCATAACACTATTTGTGACAATATTTAAATAATTCGATTTCATTGATACCAAAAGGACAATACTTATTTTCAAAAATGGAAATACAACAAGTTTGGAATGATATAACAACATGAATTGAAATACATAAATTTAAGTCTAGGTGTGTATCTAATCCACCCTAAATAAGTTTCTTCATTAGCAACAACTAGTTTCCTACAACATGTATAAAAAATAATGATAAAAAAAGTTGGCGAGCATACAAGTTTATTTACATAGTATAATAGTGAAAAAGTTGCCTCATATCCAACATGGTAAATTGCATATTATGTTACAAACATACTAACATGTGATAACTATATGTCAATCCAAAGTTTAACGCAATCGTGATTACCATTATCACCAAAATGACAAGGTGTAAAATAGTTTACTTAACAATACCATAAGAATACGGGCGGTGCGTTAATCCTATAGCGCTATAATTGTTAAGGATGCTAGCAAGGTTAATGAGCATATAGACATAAGTACACATAGCATGTGATAACAATAGTAATACAAGTTTCATGTTTATAACGAATAGAGTGTGATTATAACAAGTTTTAAATATGAATCGTGATTTGTATAATTGTACATGTTGCATCTAAAGTGTATAAACGGAAAAATGGGTTCGAGTATACTCACGCTTTGCGTTAAGCTTTCTGAAACCGTGAAACTTGGGTGATGGAATGGGTGGACCGAGAGCTGAAGTTACCCTATAAATGAGAACAAGGGTGAGTAAGTTTTCGGTTAACATGACTAGTAAAGAGAGTAAATTTAACAATTACATTAGTTTATAGTCAAGTATTCCCCGAAGGGGTCATGGAGATTCAAGTAGGAGGTAGGATGATATGCATCCATTTAAACCACGTCATAAGAATTCACCAAAGCATAACCCGAAGGTCGGTTGGTCATGAATGTACATAAAAGAAAATACAAAAAGTAAAAAGGAAAATCATACAAGTGTGGTGTAGGACAAGTTTGAATAGCCAAGGCTTTCATGGTCCATACACTAATTCGACACACAAGCCTAGGCTTGGTTGATGTGCACACTTGAAGGTTGCTCATGAACCTCAATCAAAACAGAAAGTCTGGGTCTTCTTAGGCGCCAATATCCATAAACTACAACTAAAATATGTACACAAGTTTGTAGGCTTGTCCAAGCACATGTTGGGTAGGCATCAACATGAAGGCTATGCCAAACATGTTGAAACCAACGAAACCAAAGGTTTCTAAGCATCTTGGACCTTCAAACAAGAGTGTTACACCTCTGAGAATCTTGGGTAACATCCTCATTTGAAATTCAATATGATAGGAAGCAAGAACATGAGAAGAAGATAGGTGAAAGGTGAGTTCTTGCACTCACTTTTGAACTTGGAAGAATTCTGCCCTAACTTTAGTTTTTAGCAGGTTATGGAGCTTAGAATGAGAGTTTAGAAAGGTGTAAAGGAGAAATGAGGGTTAGGAGTCTTGTATTTATAGTGGGTCAGGTTAGGTGAGTGTTTAATGAGGTTTAACATGTATTCTATAAGCATAAACACGTATGAATTCGTAAAGAGTATAAATTCAGTTGGTTTGCGAGAATTAGTATTGTTTTTGATTGCGGGAGACGTGCTATTTGTGCATTGGTTTCGAAATGACGAGGTAACAATTAAAATACATAGAAATTGAAGTAATATAAAAGAGAGGCTTAATAAAACATTGGAGTGTTTCGGGTTGAGAAACTTTGACTAATCCAAAGTGAATCGAGAATCCTTTCGAGTTAGGGAGACATGTTTTTGGCTGAGCAGGTAAAATACTCTCACCGAGGAGCGGTTAATGACATTTACCCTTCTAGTTGCCACATGTCCCTAATTGATCGAAAGTTCAAAACTTTGGTGAGATTGAAAATCGGAGAGTGGAACTAGTTACCAAGTTGTGGATATCAATCCTAACTTGATAATTTCATTCCTTAAAACGTGGTTAGTACTTTCCAAACGAGGAGCAAATTCTAATTCGTTGGTAAGGTCCACTAGAGTATGAAAATGGAAGTTTTCCATCAAGATGTGGATTTCACTCCTAGCTTGATGGTGTAATTTCGTGTAAAATCAAATACTTGGATTGAGAGTGATCACCAAAGTGCGGGCTTCACCCCTATTTTGGCGAGGTCGTCTCGGTTGTATAGTATGAGTGTCTTTATGTCTTCGAGTGTGTATTGTGTAAGCCTTAGGAAAGGCATGTAGTATTTAAGACAAAAGAACAGACAGAAGCGAATTCGGAAGAAATTAAGCACTTAATCGAGAGCAGTCTCTTCGTGCAAAGTCTCCAGTTCGTACGAAACACTTCAGTTCACATGCTGAGATCCAGTTTGTATAGAAGGTCTGATTTGGTGCTTAGACTATAGACTAGGTCGAGCATGGCAATTCTACCTAATTCCCTATAGTTATGGCTTTGATACCAATCTGTCACACCCCAACCGATGGGGAAACATCAGGGTAGGACGAAATAGATTGCTCGAGACTTCATAACACTATTATGAGAATAATTAAGTTCAAATCCGATTTCATTTCATGATTATAATAGTCAAGTACAACATAGGAAATTCAAAATATAACAGGTTTCACAACAATACTACATTAGAATCTAAATATTCTGAGTGTGTTTCTAGGTAGTCCCTACTAGATTTCATCAATGTCCTCATCATCAACCTGCAACATGTTAAAAGTATAGTTTAACGCAAAAGTATTGGCGAGTACACAAGTTTGATATAGCATAAGTATGAAATGGTTTAAACGAATCCTCATGTTAAAATAGTATACTAGATTAATGTAAATAAGGCATGTGATTTACAAGTCAATCCTCAAGTGTCACCGCAAAATAGAATAAACTTAACATGACCTCAAGAATATGGGCGATGCATTACTCCTATAGCGCTATACATGTTAAGGGGAAGCTCGTACGAAGTTGCTGACAAGTCGTATCACATAAGAATGTTCCAAGTATACAAATCACGTATCACGTATCATGTATCTTTAGCATGTATGATGGATTGTGTGTGTGTTTGCATAAAAGTATAAGTGTGATTGTGTGTATTTTTGATAGATTAAACATGTTGCACCCAAAAGTGTAAAATGAAAAAGGGCGTTCGAGTGTACTCACAGTTATGCGAGCTTCCTAGTATATCGTGCGTAGAAGGTTCAGGTGACGCAACCCGAAGTTACGCTAAATTGGGTAAACAGGTGGGCGTGAGAATACTGAGTCAGACGATAGATCCAGATTCTGAAGCAGAAAGTACGGAAAGAAAACAGGAAGAATGCCACTTCGTACGAAGTGGATCGACTACCTCGTGCGGGCTGACTTGCAACTTATACGAGTTGACTGGTACCTCTTATGATTTGAATTGCACCTCGTACGAGTTGACTATTCACCTCGTGCGAGGTGACAGTTCTGGAACGTGTTAGCCTGTTTTGTACCCATTTCAACACTGGTTTCTGTGAACGGGGTCGTGATAACGAGGCAGGATAGTTTGAGTCATAACACTAGATCAGATTGTGATTAATATTATGTCCAGGCCAGTTCATAAAAAATATAAGCAAAGTTCAGTCAATTTTGTCATAGAAGTCAAGCATGGGGGTGCGAACACCTCGCTATATGATTCACCAAAGCACAAGGTTTGTCAACCCGGTTGGTCATGAATTAACATAAAGTAAATGCAAAATGTTCAAGTGGGGCGTGGAACTTAATTCGGGTAACCAAGGCTCCCAATGTTCTCACTACCTAGAACACTAATCCAGTCCTATGAGGATGATGAACTAGGTTAGCTTCAACACTTGGTACAATGAAAGAAGTAAAAGTTATGAAATTGCAAAGTGTTGTGAGTTAAACTCACTTAGAAAAATCTGAGATGAATCTGCCGAGAATCAAGAAATCTGAGAGTGTGAGTGGAAGTGTATAGAAGGTTGGAAGTGGAGAGGAAGTGTATGGTTTATAGGTGAAGGGAGCTGGCATAAGCATTCGTGCGAGGTATCACTTCATGCGAAGTGGCTACCCACTTCGTACGAGGAGGTGGCCACTTCGTATGAAGTGTGTCAGTTCATACGGAGGGCTTAGTTTGGGGCTAAGTTTTCGCGTTTAGTCATTTTTAAGCATTGGAATGTATCGTGTATGTATAGCATGTATCTTGAATGTTGATTGCATAAGAATCACGTATTTAGACGATCGTTTGTATGAATACTTGAGCATGAAAGTATGAATAACATATGTTGACATGTATGTTTAGCTTGATTTACAAGTATAAACGTATGCATAAAGTTTAATTGTTTATTATGATCGACGTCTTGGATTTCAAGCTTGGGATAGAAATACGAATAAGGTACCAATACAAGTTTCCAAATATAGAAATACGATTATACTTTTCTCGTGTCTTGTAGCATATCTTGTTAAAGAATAGATACTCCACATCTTTCTCTGAACAATTAACTAGCCACATCAGGTCTAGTATTCGTATCTTCTCCATAATCCTTCATTCTTCAGAACAATAACAGCTTCATCTGTCTCAACATCGCTTTGCCACCACTTAAAGAATTCATGAAAATCTTGTTCTATCTTCATTAGAGGCATGTTCTTCATAGTGCGTGGACATTTAACAATCAAAGTCACATCTTTTTCCTTCGTCATTGAATCAATCTTTATCCTTTTCTTCGGTATATGTGGTTTTCAGTGATTGAAACCATGGTCATCGTTATACTTTATCAGCTTCCATAGACGTTGGTCATGAAACTCATCTCGTAACTGATCATCTTTGTCTAAACCAACTCTTCCACATCCCACTAGGGCAAAGTTTGGAATTCACATAGAAATCTGAAGTGTTGCACACCAAACTCCCTCATAATAGCGTAAACATTCAGTTATTTAATCCATCCCCAACTAAGAATATCACCCAACGATTTATTTTGATCACGTGTAAAGAAAGCCAATGGTCTTCGAAATTTACTTTCTTTGGGAAGCTCTTTGAACCATGATTTCTTCGCCTCATCTATCTCTTCTCTTGTTAAATGTTTAGGAACATTTCCTTCTTTGACAGTCTCTTCAACCCTTTGTTTCAACAAATCATAAGAAGCTTCAGCAAACAACGCCTAAAAGTTTGGGAATTCATTCGTATTCTCTCCAGAATATCATCCTCCACGACAACCTCGTTATAACAATCTGCATCAGCTACATACTTGTATACGTAGTCTTTTGGCTCTGAAGCACTGATTTATTCAACTCCTCCTTGAAATCGAAACCAAATGATTCTTCGTTCACACCTAACATTTTGGCAATCTCTTACTTGGTGTAATTATGTACGGATTGACCTTCTTCGACACTGTGCTCTAAATAGAAAACTCTTGGTTTTGGCAACTCTGGAATAACTGATAAAGGTGCAACTATGAGAATTTTGGATTGCTCAGCATCATGTAAATGGTCCTTCTTCTCCCCCTGTCTCTGAGAGTCATCTTCTTGGTTGACTGTGTCGTTCAGATAAGCATCATAATCGAATGACTCATTCAGCTTTGCATCTACAACCTTTACCCCTGTACCACCCTGATTGTTGTTATCGTCATCACCTTATCGTCATCATCTTTCTTATTGTCTCCACCAACATCTTCATCATCATTTTCATCATACCCATCAACCTCTTCGTCTATTTTGGCATCTCGCCTTTTCTTTTCCAAGTACTCTCTTTCTCTGAAATTCCAAACACATCAACAGGCCCTCAAAGCAGCACATAGTTGATTAATGGTTTAGCTTCAGTTTCAGGCTCAGTTGGTATAATCACAGGAATCTCGCCTATTTTTCCTTTCCCTTTACCGTTGTTGCAGCTTCAGCTTCTGCTTTTCGCGCATGTTTAGCAGCTTTAGCTTTTGATTCCTCAATATCAATCAGATCAGCTTCAGCTTCAAAATCTATACCCAACTTTTTGGTTAAAATTTTCTGAAACAAATCAAACCTTCTATCATTCTGACGTCTTTCAACTTCATACTCTTCAATCAATTTTCGTAATCTTTCATTTTCAGTCAGAAAATTTGCTAACACAGCTTCAAGGTTCTTTCTGTAATCTTCAAGGTACTTGATTCTGCTTCCTAACTCTGCAATATTTGTGTCATTGAAGAAATCACCATCTAATCCTCCTTCAAACTGATTGTAAGGAATTTCACCAAAATCGTCTGTTGGAAAGGATTGACGTCTTTGTGCAGATTGTGGATATTATATCGTAAATAAATTATTTTTCAAGAAACTAATGATCATAAACTTAAAATATATTCAAGTTCCTTGTATACGACATATAATTACCGATATGCCCTTCTAAGGCATAGTTTCGTTTTAAAACCTTAACGGGCATACAAGTTGATATCCTACTGATATCTTAACTTATTTAAAATATAATGTCATATAGAACTTGTCCATGACTTATCCGGTTACCCATTATCGCTTATAAGCGTACGATTGATTATACGTAACTATTTTACGAAAATTAACTGAAAAGGGTTTAACCTTGTCATTTAAGTTTCAAAATCCAGAATGTTTATAGTTTACCCGTATTATACAAGTCAAGTACTTGTCAGGATTAAACTACATTCTATCCGATCATTTAATCAGGCGTTATACGTAATGATCATGTACACTATTTGGTTTATAAGACCATTAGTATTTAATTGGCTAGCTTATGCCATAATCCAGACTAGAGCCTTCCCGGTAAATGCTACATGCACTTGGTACTTTTGTATACGGCTGAGTTAATTAAAAATAAAAGAAGAAGACTAGCTCAGGTAAATACTCTCGACTTATTTTCCCTATATGGGTTTGGGATACGGTAAATTATTACCGCTTGGTCCGAAATGGGGTCAATCGAATGCCCGTTTGTGGCTAGTAAACCCGCATACTCCGTTTTAGTCAGTTTTGTTTGATAACTTAAACATCGGGGGTTAAATTACCGTGTCCTGGATATCCTCGGCTTAATACATTAGTTACTGGCCACGACCTTAGCGCGGGGTGTAGGCATACACCTGACGGACGATCATATGCAAATTACCCAAGACGTTGAGGATAACTCCTTCGTGAGTTCAAAGTGGTGTGTATTTAATCATGTCTCGGTATCTGTACTGGGCCTGTATGTATTGACAAACATGTGAATCTGATACAAGGTTGCAAAGTCAACTTTCCCAAGTTAATAAAAGATTTTGTGCCGTTTGCACTTAAAAATAATTTTTGAAGTTTTCAAAATGAGACAGTTAGGTATATTTACCAGCGTAAGCTGACGTATCGTCTAAAGGCTAAGTTGCAGGTAAAATACGAAATAGGCCGGAAGCTGCTCGGTAGTGATAAGAGGACCTTGCAAATCCTTAGATATGCCCTAAAGTCTGTCTTATATTCTTTCTTGTACATTTTATGATCCGCCTGTGGATCTTCTATTATGAGCCTGTATATTATTATATATTTCGAACATTCGGTTTGTAATAGTAATTTTACTCCAAGACTTCTGCTGTGCCATGTTTAATTGACAATGATGTTATCAACTTACGTCACGGTACTCCCCACCCGGGCCCACCGGTGTATGGATTTCAGGTTGGAAATCCAGGGTGTGACAGGTTGGTATCAGAGCCAAAGTTTGAGAGAATTAAACCTATCCTTCTTGTGTTTAATCTCAAACTTACATGAGCACATTCCTTAGACTTCCGAGTCTAGGCATTGACCTAGGATTACTCATTTCATTATTAAGTTATTATTATTGTTTTTGAATTGATTTTTAACAGGAAAATGCCGCCATATGTGAGAGGACAAAGTGGAAGAGGAAAAGGTCCAATGAGGGGAGGACCATCGGGGCGCATTCCCACTCAACCTCACAACTCAGATTCCTACCAAGAATCAGGAGATTCGTCTCCTTGGCAACCAGCGAGACGTTCTGTCTCTAATAGACACTCGCCCCCACATTCTCAAAATTCTTACCACTCTCACCACTCCTACCACTCACACCATTCTCACCATTCTCATCACTCTTACCATGAAGAATTTAACCCTAACCATTACTTTAACACACCTCCAGCCGATCAAAATCAGTTGGATCAGCCAAACCCTATGGACGAGGACTCCGACCCGGAGATGCTGCTGTCAGGATCGAATACGCATCCTATAGAAAGCGATTCGAACTCGTATGCCTGATCGCCCTACCAAGGTCCTAATGAGTGGGACCAATATTGGAACCAATTTACCTTCACCCACACTCCTTCTCATCACTCTCAACCACCCCCAATACAAGAAGATGTCCACATGGAACCGGTGGACCTACCTCAACCACCACCTGAACCACCAAGAAGGAAGCATGGTGCACGTATGTCGGTACGTGCTAGACAAAGGTCGGGATCGTTAACCTTTGCCCAACTCCTACCCCACAATTCAAGAGGACCCACAAATGGGTGGACCCTCTAATGTTTCACCTATAGTGGAACCAACACCAACACCTGTTGTTCAACCACCATCAGGTTATACTAACACAATCCCCACATATCCAGACACGTCTGGATATGATCCTTTTAACCCGTCTACATCGGTAGACTATCAAGCAGTTATTCACAATGCACTTTACCCGTCTCCTTTTCCACCTACTTTTCCGTCGACTGGATATACAACTTTTGGATACCAGTAACCGGCTATGCCACAACAACAACCACAACCTCCACTGCCACTTAAGGCCATTAATGAGGCATTGGAAAGAATGAAAGAAATGCAGCAGCAGGCGGAGAAAACGGAGAAGAAGACAAACAAGTTCTTCAAGAAACTCTCCAAGTTGGTCAAAGGAAAGAAGGACGAGTAAAGTCTCTTCTATTTTATGTAGTCCCTGCGTGGACATTGTTATTTCTTTAGTCCCTGCATGGACAAGTTATTTCTTTTTAGTCCTTGCATGGACAATCAGTTTCTTTATTTACTTATTTCAAGTATGGTACTTTCTAATTATCATTTAATGAAATATTTGGAATTATATGTATATGTACTTATCCCCTTCAAGCGATCGTCTCGATTTTACTCGAATTTTTGATCAGCTATATAATTCCAAAAAAGATCTTAATGGTTTTGATTTGCCGAGTGGCACATACCACATATTTGGCCAAATATATAAATGATAGTTAAGAATGGAAGGGTCTTCTATGATGATAGTTAAGGGAAGTTATCCTTCTATCTAGAGGTGGTGGACTAAGTTCAAGCCTCCAAGTCATTAAGGTCAATGCTACCGGGACTATTAATCAACCATTAAGGTCCTCTTATGTTAACATTCAAGTAATGTTCATACTCATGGTAGTGTAACTTGAGGAATCACGCTAACCTTCAAGGAAATGGACTATGTCCTAACCTTATATAGCCCATGTGATTTATTTGATCCCGGCTAAATATCAATAGTGCGATGATGAATAAAACATCCATTAGTGATGTATCACCCTTTCGGGTTATAATTTATTTTATATAGCACATGTGATCTATTCTGATCCCGGCTAATATTACCAGTGCGGTGATTAAACATCCATTAGTGACGTATCACCCTTTCGGGTTATGATTTATTTTATATAACCCATGTGATCTATTCTGATCCGGGCTAATATCACCAGTGTGGTGATTAAACATCCATTAGTGATGTATTACCTTTTCGGGTTATGATTTATTTTATATAGCCCATGTGATCTATTCTGATCCCGGATAATATCACCAGTGCGGTGATTAAACATCCATTAGTGATGTATCACCCTTTCGGGTTATGATTTATTTTATATAGCCCATGTGATCTATTCTGATCCCGGCTAATATCACCAGTGCGGTGATTAAACATCCATTAGTGATGTATGCCCTTTTGGGCTATGATTAATTTTATATAGCCTATGTGATCTATTCTGATCCCGGCTAATATCACCAGTGCGGTGAGTAAACATCCATTAGTAATGTATGCCCATTCGGGCTATGATTAATTTTATATAGCCTATGTGATCTATTCTGATCCCGGCTAATATCACCAGTAAGGTGATTAAACATCCCTTGGGGCTATAATTCAAACATCCATTTAGTGATGTAGTGCCTAGGGCCATATTTTATGTCCATTAGTGACAGGCCTATGTGCCATATTTTATGCCCATTAGTGATAGGCCTATGTGCCATATTTTATGTCCATTAGTGACAGGCCTATGTGACATATCTTATGTCCATTAGTGACAGGCCTATGTGCCATAATCTTATGTCCATTTGTGACAGGCCTATGTGCCATGTTTAAATGTCCTTTGTGACAAGCCTATGTGCTATACAATTGTCAAATATGACAATGACAGTTGTGACATTAAGATCCACTGTCCAATAATACATGGACTAAGTCCAAATTGTAATTTGCCTTTAATGGTCCTTTTATGACCTAGGCCAAATATAGAAAAGTTAAGCCTAAGGGTTGTGATGTTATCACACTAGAATAGGCAATGGATTCTTATACCCAATGTTTAAAAGCCGATATGGGTGTTATACCATGGCTAAGAGAAATTTTATTGGTTTATAGAACCAAAGCTTTGAAGAATGGCTAATTCTAATGAAGCACAAAGTAGCCATCGGAACGTCAACTCAAAGGACGCCGAAGATGTAGCCATAAATGATAATGATTTCCAAGCTCGCATTGATGCGGCTGTGGAAAGGGCCATGGGTAAGGCCATAGAAAAGCTAAGAGAGTTGAGTGCTACTCGCTCTAAACCACTGTCAATTACCCCATCTTCAGCTCATAAAGAGAGCTCTGTCCACTCTTCAAATGCGAAGAGTGAACCAAGGAAGGTAGACTTTGCTGATAGGTCCCGTTCTACTAAAGACGGGTGTACCTACAAATACTTCGTCTCCTGTAAACCCTGAGACTTTAATGGGGAAAAAGGAGCTGTGGAAGCCCTAAAGTGGCTGGACGAAATGGAAACCATCGTAGACATCAGCGGTTGTGCTGATA
The DNA here is from genome assembly GCA_947069175.1 of Scalesia atractyloides. Classification (NCBI taxonomy): domain Eukaryota; kingdom Viridiplantae; phylum Streptophyta; class Magnoliopsida; order Asterales; family Asteraceae; genus Scalesia; species Scalesia atractyloides. The sequence continues at coordinate 34,750,847 of CAMTDV010000003.1, read as the reverse complement.
AGGATGTGGTCAAGTATGTATCACAATCCTTCAAGGGCGATGCCCTAATCTGGTGGAAAGCCATGATCCAGTCTACAGGTAAAGTATACTTGTATAATCTGGGATGGTCCAAATTTGTGGATCTCGTTAAGGAAACTTACTGCCCACCTCACGAGGTGGAGAAATTAGAGACCGACTTCTTGTCTCTTTCCATGAAAAACCTAGATTGCCGGAAATATGTTTCCGATTTCAATTCCCTATCTAGGTTAGTTTCCTATTTAATTACCCCGGAGCCCAAAAGCATTGCGCATTTTATTAATGGGTTAGCGCCCGAAATAAAGGGCATGGTAAAGGCTGCTTAGCCTAATACCTATAGGTCTGCTATCGACCTATCTCTCTCCCTCACCCTTGATTTAGTGAGGCAAAAGTCAGTTAAGCCTGAAACTGACGGAAAAAGGAAGAGAGAGGAAGACAACTCCCAAAGATTTATAAGAAAAATAAAGGGAGATTCGGGTTCAAAGGGAACCAAGGCAAGTCGGCTGTGATGCCATTTTGTAAGACTTGCAACCGCAGACACTGGGGACAGTGTAATTTTGATTCACAAGCTAGACCTTGTGGTATTTGTAAAAGGATAGGGCATAAGACCCTAGATTGTAAAGATCTTAAGGATGCTGTATGTTATATCTGCAATGAAAAAGGGCACATTGCAACTAACTGCCCTAAGAATTCAAAGAATAATAATCCGAAGCCTGGGGAGGCCAAGAAGGGGAATGAACGCGCCTTTCGACTAACTGCTAAGGAAGCTGTTAATGACAATAACGTCATAACAGGTACTTTCCCCATTAATGATATTTATGCTAGAGTTCTTTTCGATTCGAGTGCGGATAAATCGTTTGTTGATCATAAGTTTAGTAAACTATTAAATTTACCCATAAGAACTCTAGATAAAACTATGAGGTAGAACTTGCCGATGGAACCTTAGAAACTGCTTCTTCCATTCTTGATGGATGCTCTATATGCATTAAGAATCATTCCATCCCTATCTCTCTTTTGCCAATGAAATTGGCGGGGTTCGATGTTGTCTTAGGTATGGATTGGTTATCTTACAACCAAGCCTGTATTGCCTGCGATAAAAAGCTCATCGAAATTAAAACCCCATCTGGTGAAATGATCACCATACCCGGAGACTCACACTATGGATTGCTAGACAAGGTGTCGTTATTTAAGGCATCCAAGTGTTTGAGGAGAGGTTGTGTCATCTACATGGCACAAGTCACCATAAACGAACCTAAGCCGAACCTTGAAGATCAACCAGTAATCTCGGAGTATCCCGATGTTTTCTCTGAAGAATTACCAGGCCTACCTCCGGATAAGCAAGTGGAGTTCAGAATTGACATCATACCAGGATCAACACCCGTAGTTAGAGCTCCATATAGACCAGCTCCAATCGAAATGAATGAGTTAAGAGTTCAATTGGATGAACTCTTGGAGAAAGGATTTATTCAACCTAGTTCCTCGCCTTGCGGAGCTCCAATCCTCTTCGTTAAGAAGAAAGACGGATCAATGCGGATGTGCATCGACTACCGGGAGCTGAACAAGCTAACAATTAAGAATAGATATCCTCTGCCCAGGATTGATGATTTTTTCGACCAACTTCAAGGGGCTAGTTACTTTTCTAAGATAGATTTGAGATCAGGATATCATCAACTGAAGGTTAGAAGTGAAGATGTTCCTAAGACAACCTTCGAAACCCGCTATGGTCATTTTGAGTTTTTGGTGATGCCTTTTGGGCTCACAAATGCACCAGCAGCATTCATTGACCTCATGAACAGAGTCTACAAACCGTATTTGGATAAGTTTGTCATTGTCTTCATAGACGACATACTTATCTATTCTCATAATCAAGCTCATCACGAGAAACATCTTCGGTGCATCCTAGAATTATTAAGGCAGGATAAACTTTATGCAAAGTTCTCTAAATACGAATTTTGGCTTAGAGAAGTCCAATTCCTTGGACATGTTGTAAGTGAGTGTGGTATCCAAGTGGATCCCGCCAAGATAAAAGCCATAGTGAATTGGGAAGTTCCCAAGACTCCATCAGAAATTCGTAGTTTCTTACGACTGGCTGGTTATTATAGAAGGTTTATTGAGAACTTTTCAAGAATAGCCACTCCTTTGACTACCCTGACCCGTAAGAATGTTAAGTTCGTTTGGGGTCCAAAACAACAAGAATCTTTTGAGATTCTAAAACACAAATTGAGCAATGCTCATGTGTTATCTCTACCCGAGGGTATTGAGAACTTTGTTGTCTATTGTGATGCTTTGCACACCGGCATGGGCTGTGTGCTAATGCAAAATAGCAAAGTAATTGCCTATGCATCACGACAACTAAAGGTGCATGAACGGAATTACACCACCCACGATTTGGAACTGGGTGCCGTTGTATTTGCACTAAAACTATGGTGACATTACTTGTATGGCACGAAGTGTATTATATACACTGACGATAAAAGTCTTCAACACCTATTCAATAAAAAAGAATTGAACATGCGACAACGTCGGTGGATGGAAACACTTAATGATTATGATTGCGAGATTCGCTACCATCCCGGCAAGGCAAATGTAGTTGTCGACGCCTTAAGTTGCAAAGAAAGAGTTAAACCTATTAGGATTAACGCCAATAGCATTGAGCTTAGAAATAGCTTAAGTGAAAAGCTATTAGATGCGCAAAAGCAAGACTTATTAGAGGCTAATATTCCTAATGAGGGATTAGGCGGAACTATTGATCAATTAACGCCTGGAAAGGATGGAATCCTAAGATTTAATGATAGAATTTGGGTTCCGATCTTTGGAGGACTTAGAGATCTAATCCTCCAAGAAGCGTATAGTTCAAGATGCTCAGTTCACCCAGGTGGTGACAAAATGTATCAAGACTTAAAGAAGAATTATTGGTGGATGGGTTTGAAGAAATCCATAGCCACTTATGTAGCTAAGTGTCTGACGTGTTCGCAAGTTAAGGCCGAACATCAGAAGTCGTCAGGACTTCTACAACAGCTTGAGATTCCCACTTGGAAATGGGAAATGGTAGCTATGGATTTGATTACCAAGTTACCTAAGACCAAATGTGGTAATGACACGATTTGGGTCATCGTTGATAGGCTGGCGCATTTCTTGCCAATTAAAGAGACTAATAGTTCTGACAAATTGGCGAAGTTGTACGTGGACAAGATTGTGTCCCTTCACGGTGTGCCAATATCTATTGTATCTGATAGAGATACTAGATACACATCTCACTTTTGGAAAAGTTTCCAACAATCGTTAGGCACACGATTAAATTTCAGTATGGCTTACCATCCGCAGACTGATGGTCAAAGTGAGCGTCCTAATCAGACTTTGGAAGACATACTTCGGGCATGTGTGATTGGTTTAGGTGGAAGCTGGGATGACCACTTACCCCTAATAGAATTCTCCTACAATAATAGCTATCATACGAGTATCAAGGCTGCTCCTTTTGAGGCCTTGTATGGGAGAAAATGTAGAACGCCCGTGAGTTGGGCAGAAGTTGGAGAAGCCCAACTATCAGGACCTGAGATTGTCCTTGAGACCACGGAAAAGATTGTGCAAATCTGTGATCGTCTCAAAGCTGCCAGAGATAGGCAAAAGAGCTATGCTGACAAGAGGCGTAAACCCCTTCAGTTCCAAGTAGGGGACAAAGTCATGCTAAAATTATCACCCTGGAAAGGTGTGATGCGTTTTGGAAAGAAGGGCAAGTTAAGCCCAAGAGATATTGGACCATTCGAGATAGTCGAATGTGTCGGCGCTGTAGCTTATAAGATCAGGTTGCCAGAGGAGCTTAGTGGAATTCATGACGCATTCCACATATCTAACCTTAAGAAATGTCTAGCCGATGAGTCGCTAGCAATGTCGCACGAAGATGTGCAAATTGATGAAAACCTGAGGTTCATTGAGAAACCAATTTCGATCGAGGATCGGCAGGTTAAGAAGCTCCGAAGAAAAATGATACCTATAGTAAAGGTTAAGTGGGACGCCTTTAGAGGTCCGAGTATACATGGGACGTTGAGTCCACTATGCGATAAAAGTATCCCCATCTTTTTGAATAAGATCTCGAGTTTATCATGCATAAAAACGTAGCCTCTGAACGACCATTAGTGTCATTATGCATAAAACGTAGCCTCTGAACGACCATTAGTGTCGTTATGCTTAAACTCGGCCTCTGAGTGACCGTTGTGCCAACATGCCTAGTCCCTGAGTGACATCGGAGTCAACATGCTTATAATGAGCCTCTGAGTGATCCTTTACATAGTCCTAACTCTCATATGTCCCGTTTATTGGATGAGAGTGATTAAATCCATTATTATATGAAAGTTGGATAATGGAGGGATTAAAAGTGTCAACATGTTAATTTATACCTCTGAGTGACCTTTTAACGAACCGAGAGCTCGACAATGTCCAGGCATAATCCCGGGTATGCCAAGTATTGGCAACAAAGGGCTAAAAGTGCCAAAAAGGTGTTTAAATAGGCTTTTAGAATCTTTAATAAGTTAAGGGGTTAAAAGTGTCAAAATTTGAAAGTGGCCGTGGGGCGGTCGCGGGCCACTAGAGACATGGCCTGTGTCTCTCGCGAGGCGCGAGAAGCCCTCTGCTGCAGAAAGTTTTGCTTGGTCTCCAAACAAAACTCCAAAACCATTAAAACCAAAACCATGGCTTCCCAAATTGCTATGCCATGTTTTGGGACACTTGTAAGCTTTCTCTTACACCCCTAAACACCTGGCTTCACCTCCTTTGAGTTCTCCAACTATAAACAGGTGTTTAAGTTCACATTCCAACTTGCACCTTTCTCATTAATTCACTCTTCTCCCTCCTCTGGAAGTTCCTAGTTGAAAGGAGCATCCAACTTAGTTCTCTTGCATTCTGGAACCTCTTGTAAGTGTTCCTTGTTCTTGCATTTTCGTTTATAGGCTTTTATAGCCAAAAGTCAAGCGTTTTACGAAAAACGCTTTGACTTCGATTAAGACCATTATGGTCCAGCCATTGTTCGAAGTGAACATGGCTAAGTGATCGTAATAAGGTAGGTGTTAATCCCTATAAAGGGCACCTCATGAAGATCACGTTTGCTAGACCAATTGACGAGTCAAATTTATGATATTAAAAAGTCAAACAGGCCATTTTTCGAAAAAATCATAAATTGATCTTATATATGTTATGAAACCTGTTTTGACACTTAAACAAGTTGGTAATAATTATTAGAACATGTAAGAACATGTTCGGCTTGTCAATTTCAGTTCTAGGGTCGGTTCACAACCGAAAGTCGTAAAGTTTGACTTATGCTTTGACTTTCGATTCTAACCCGATTTAGATTAGTTACCTACTGATCTAAAGTTGCATTATGATCATAATATGATGTAGCATAACCCTCTGAGGTTATATTACATGATCATAATCAGAATCCAAGTTTATGCGCAAGTTCCATAATTATGCCATTTTGACCAAAATGCCCTTTTTGCATAAAACAATGTTTTAAATAATAATGAACTTGAAAATGAGTTTCCTATTGATGTAATATCGTAAGTAGGATTATTTGGGATATTAAGCCAAGTTATAAACTGAGTTTTCAATCAGGTCCTTAAACTATGTCGATAAATGACGGTTTTAGCCCTTGTGGCTTATAAAATGGTTTTAATCAAATCTTTTCAAGGTAAATCACTTACATACTGATATGTTATGTTAAATAACATATTTAAAACATTTTAATCTAATCATAACATCAGTTTTCATAAACATCGCATAAAGACGTCATTTTACGACATAAGCGCTGTTTTGGCGCATAGTGTGGTTTTAAACCATATTAATTAACCAAGACTTGTTACCTACTGATTTTAAAACTCATTTTAAACATATTTACAGTAGGTACATGTTATAAACTCAGAATCCCAAATAATTTATAAACTATGTGTAAAATGACCAAAATGCCCATTCGGTGCATAGTTTGGTCATAAAAGATAAAATACACATATAATTGGTATCCTACTAATATTATATCACAAGTAAATTATTTTTCCAGAATACTCATGATCGTAAACTTAAAATATATTCAAGTTCCTTTTATACGACATATAATTACCGAAATGCCCTTATAAGGCATAGTTTCGTTTCAAAACCTTAACGGGCATACAAGTTGATATCCTACTGATATCTTAACTTATTTAAAATATAATGGCATATAGAACTTGTCCATGACTTATCCGGTTACCCATTATTGCTTATAAGCGTACGGTTGATTATACATAACTAATTTACGACAATTAACCGAAATGGGTTTAACCTTGTCATTTAAGTTTCAAAATCCAGAATGTTTATAGTTTACCCATATTATACAAGTCAGGTACTTTTCGGGATTAAACTACATTCTATGCGATCATCGTTTAATCAAGCGTTATACGTAATGATCATGTACACTATTCGGTTTGTAAGACCGTTAGTATTTAATTGGATAGCTTATGCCATAATCCAGACTAGAGCCTTCCCGGTAAATGCTATCTGCACTTGGTACTTTTGTATACGGCAGAGTTAATTAAAAATAAAAGAAGAAGACTAGCTCAGGTAAATAATCTCGACTTTTTTTTCCTTATATGGGCTTGGGATATGGTAAATTATTACCGCTTGGTCCGAAATGGGGTCAATCAAATGCCTGTTTGTGGCTAGTAAACCCGCATATTCCATTTTAATCAGTTTTGTTTGATAACTTAAACATCAGGGGTTAAATTACCGTGTCCTGGATATCCTCGGCTCAATACATTAGTTATTGGCCACGACCTTAGCGCGGGGTGTAGGCATACACCTGACAGACGCTCATATGCAAATTACCCAAGACGTTGGGGAGAACTCCTTTGTGAGTTCAAAGTGATGTGTATTTAATCATGTCTCGGTTTCTGTACTGGGCCCTGTATGTATGGACAAACATGTGAATCTGATACAAGGTTGCAAAGTCAACTTTCCCAAGTTAATAAACGATTTTGTGCCGGTTGCACTTAAAAATCATTTTTAAAGTTTTCAAAATGAGTCAGTTGGGTGTATTTACCAGCGTAAGATGACATATCGTCCAAAGGCTAAGTTGCAGGTACAATACGGAATAGGTCGGAAGCTGCTCGGTAGTGATAAGAGGATCTTGCAATTCCTTAGATCTGCCCTAAAGTCTGTTTTATATTCTTTCTTGTACATTTATGATCCGCCTATGGATCTTCTATTACGAGCCTGTATATTATTTTATATTTTGAACATTCAGTTTGTAATACTAGTTTTACTCCAAGACTTCCGCTGTGCCATGTTTAATTGACAATGATGTTATCAACTTACGTCATGGTACTCCCCACCCGGGCCCACCGGTGTATGGATTTTGGGTTGGAAATCCGGAGTGTGACAGGCAACCTCTAGAAAGGTTTCCACAAGTTTTCTATGGTAAGCTAAGGTGGAATCTCACCATATTTAAGGTCCAAAGTAGCATAAATTTTGCTTTAATTTATCCTTTTGTTTCTTATATATAATGCTTAAAACTTAGTGGAATCTTATACCCACTTTGCTCCTAACTAAGCTCATAGTTGTGGGTTTGTGTTGTGGTTGATTTTCACCAAAAAATAAGGTTCAAAACCTCTTTAAAATTCTCCCCAAAATGTTCTAAGTGTTGAAACCATCCAAGCTTCCAACCTTCAATGTTGGAAGACTTGTGTATGAGTAATGTGTGAACCATGAAAGCCTTGGCTCTCCAAACTTATTCCACTACCTCACTTGTATATTTTGGTACAAAACAACTTCTATAACGTGACAAGGCTACATCACGTCCTCGAACACTTTCCATGCTCGAGATGTACGCATCTAGCTTGCTCACTTGGTTATTTTAGTTAGCTAGTTTAATTTAATCTTATATTCATGACCAACCGAACTCAACAACTAAGTTGATGAGTTTGTGCTTTGGTGAATCATACAATGTGGTTTAATGGATGGAAATCGTCCTACCTCCATGCTTGACTTACATGATAATACTTGATGGACGAAATTATAACTTACACTATATAATATATAATATATATACTTAATTACCGAATTCTTGATACCAACCAGATTATGGTTAGATGTCAAGGACTTAGGTTAAGATTATCTTCATTTCTAGACTCCTCGTTTGTGATCCTAATGGGCAAGTTAGGACCCATGAAAACACATGAAAATTTAGTGTCCAAATGAGTATCTAGACAATATATACTTTCATGTACATATACTTTTCATATTAATTCTCGTGAAGTGCAAGGATCCACTAGTTACCTGAAATACATGTAAGTTTGAAAAGTCAACATAAAGTTGGTGAATTCATGTGTTGGTTGGCTTTGTATCAAATGAATCTCAAAAACATTTGAAAATCTTGTATTGTAAACCGGTATGTGAAAGCGTCTATGAAATTGGAGGATCATTATGTTTTGCAAGGACATTAATATTTGTGCCACATATGTAAGCAACCAAACCTAGATGATGATATTCAGACCCTTCCGATAAGGGACCACAAAAGCACCCCTAAAAGGTTAAGAAACCAGGAGTGGAGCTCGCCAAAACTCCATAGATCTACACCTTTGCACCTTGGTCGTAATGTATGATTAATGGTTACTCTTGTTCATTTTCTGCTTATGCGCACATGATCTAAAGTGATTTCATCCCATAGCTAAATATACCCTTTATTGTAAGATGTATTCCCCCTCGATTGTTTAACAGTAAAACATTGAAAAGTTTGAAAGTAGGGACATGGACTCATAGTTTGCATTCACAAGATAGGGTGCCAGCAGACCTGGGTATCCATATACGTCACGCAACCTACAAGTGTTCTAACTTGTTAGACACTTTGGTCTTTACTAGACCGTGTACGCATTGCTCATCTTGAATGTTCGTTTGGTTTGTACTTATCTTGTTTGGATACCTTTGTTTATTTTATATGCTATATGTTATAGCTTATGTATTCATTTGTTGTAAATATATATTTCACAAACATCTATTGTCATGTATTTTCGTTATGTATGAATGGGCCTCGCCCTTGATAGTCTTATGTTAAGTTGTTCACGTTGGATTCATCCAACTGATCATATGTCTTTGACGTGCATGAGCGTGGTTATAGTTTTTGTTATATTTTAAGCACTTTTTACTCGTGGATCAAGCTTTAAATTTATAAAACACGATATAATACTACCACTCTACACACGTTAGGGTAAGTGCACCCATCGTAGACGTAGTATAGTGATGGTAAGATACCGAGGTCGTCTATGGACACAAGAGCTTTTAATAGCGGCTTATCGCTAACGTCTAATCTAACCAAATTTTGATAGAAGTTTTGAAAGTTTTAAAAGATAAAACAAAATGTAAGAACGTAACGAAATATATAAAACCAACAGATAAGAAAGAATCACTTGGTTCCAATTCCTCTTTTATGTATCCTTTGATGATTTCCACACTTTGGACTTTTTAAGAGATTATCTTAGTTATAGTTGTAGGCCCCTCTTGTGAAGGCGACGTTACCCTCGGCCATATTGGTTTGAGTCAGCAGGGATACAGTCCGCAAGGCCGGAATATTAAAAGATAATTAACTAAGTTATTAATGCGAAAAGTGGTAGGCCCCTCTTGTGAAGGCGACGTTACCCTCGACCATATTGGTCTAAGTCAGCAGGGATACAGTCCCTCAAGGCCGGATAAAGTTTTAATAGTAGGTTATTTATAAGGGGTTCAAGACGTTCTTAATTCCCCCGATTTGATGCTATCTGCCTCAAGGGAAGTCCTAATAAGCTTGAACCAAATCCTTGTAGGATCTACACACTAAATGAGGCAAGAACTTTACCCAAACACCCTTCTAACACACTTCCAGGTAGTTAATGCGCTTTATATAGACTGTAAAGACACGAATGAGTAAATCAACAAAACAGGAAGAAATGTTTAACCAAAGTTCACTTTCAATATAAAAAACTAGTTATTAAAGTCATTAATACATACCCAATTAAAAAGTTTCTAAAAAGCATAGCGCCGTGCTACGCATAGCTCAAGGGATATACACATCGCGTAACGTGACAGGGTGTATGTTCATGGCAGAATTATATTGCATGCTGGATTGTTGCTAGAACCAATATATAAACATCATTAACTTACAAGTCAAACCTAGTTACAAATTTGGGACATCTTGGATGAACTCACCAGCAGTTTTAGCACGGTTTTGAAGCATTCGGAGGTGTTGGATCTATTAAACCCTAAAAAAGAACATATGTGTCACACCCCGACCGGTGGCGGAAACATCGGAGTGAGATGAAATAGATTGTTCATTTCTCACAACGCCACTAATGACAATATTTAATTAAAGCCGAATTTCATTTCAATAACGATTATCAAGTACAACATTGGAGCAAATTACAAATAACATAATACAACAAAAATTGATACAACAAATTTAGCCTAAACGTCTACTTGTGTGTATCTAAGTCCTTGTTACTTGATTTCATAGCATCCTCTTCATCAACCTGTAACATGTTTTAAAATAAAATTCAATTCAAAAGCAAAGGCGAGTACACAAGTTAAGCATAGTATACGTATGCGATTAACGTTAAACGAATCCTCATGGCAACTATGATTTTACGAGAGCATATACAAGGCACTACTAGCCAAACCCTTAACGCAAACATACTGTTTTAACATGGCCTCAAGTTTATGCGATGGAGGGGGATGTGTGACTTCCTATAGCGCTATACATGTTAAACGAAGGCTTAAAACAAGTTAATGACTAAAGTATCACATAAAGAATGTCCAAGATATAAACATCACGTAAGCGTATCAACTATTCATGTGTATAGGATTGTTTGTGCATTTCATAAAGTTTAAGTGTTGTGGTTTTGGTATAAGTAAACATGTTAACCTAAAAAGTGTTGTAAACGAAAAGTGGGTTGAGTGTACTCACGGTTTTGCGTAGTCTTCAAACTTGACGAGTTCGTGAAGTGGGTGGACGGGTGGGATGAGCGCCGAGTTATCCTACAATAGGATAACTTAGGTTGGTAAGTATTCGAACGATAACAGAGGATTTAGGAATTAAAAGCAATAAAGTATTTTATACGAGAAAGTAATCACTTAGACTTAATACTCGTTTTTGACACTATAAGACCCATTCGGGTTTATGTGTTTTCATGGCTTAGGATACCCATTAGAATCATAACGAGAGATTAAGTACATAGGTGATGGAACCTAGTACCATGACGAATAATCATTTGATTATCATCAAGAGTTCGATATATATATATATATATATATTATAGTATAACAATCGGTAATTCATAAACATCATGTAATTTCATAGAATTCATGCATGGAGGTAGTAGGAGAACCTTCCTTTTAAAACCTCTCGTATAGTATACCAATGCACAAGTCGTCACAAGGACGACAAGGATGGTCATGATTACATTTGAACATATAAGTAAGAGACAAAAAGTAAATGAAAACATCAAGCGAGGTGGTGGATCAAAGTTTAGGATCGCCAAGGCTTCCAAGTGATCACACTCTACCAACTCAAGTCTTGTTTCGAGAACAAGCTTGGAAGGATACAACACTTGTGGGTAAAACCCTAATAAAACCAAAAGAAAGTCGTTACCCTTAGGACCTTAGACATGGTGATGTTCCAAGCTAGTCTTCCATGGAAGACTTATGAAACATTCCAAAGGTATTTCCAAGTAGTAAGAAAAAGGAAAGATCAAAAGAGAGAGGTGAGTTAGAACTCACTTTGTAGGAGCTTTGATCTTTGAGAGAAGAAGAGTGCTTTTTAGAGCTTTTATAGAAGAGAAAAAAAGATTTAGGTGTGAGTTGAGAGTGAAGGGGAGTGGGGTATTTATAGTTGAGGTTTGGGGGTTGAGTTAGGTGAGTATTAAATGCAAGAAACACAATCCAATAAACACACTTTTTCCCAATCCATGAGCTAGAAACAACTTTCTCTAGATTATGCTATTTTTAGTCCTTGAACTTAGTTTATCTTTCATTTCATGGTAAAACTTGATTTTTTCGCATGTTTTCAAGTGTATAATGCATATGTTAGTATATTTTAGGTATCAAATATGAACGTATGAGTATTTGCATGTTATAACAAGTATCGGTTTGTATGTAAACACGTATTTAACAATTAAATGCATGTAAGACAAGTATGTATCAGGTATGAATTTTATTACGATCAAAGTCTCGGATTATAAGATTGGGAAATGAAATACGAATGCGATATGAATACAAGTTTCCATAAATAGATACACGATTACATTTTCTAATTAAGGAAAGTACGAAAAACGAGGCGTTACAGTCTCCCCTCCTTTAGGAAATTTCGTCCCGAAATTTATTCAAGAGGAAGACTTTGGAAAAGATGTCATTTTGGTTAAAATGTTTGGCCAAAATCAAGATTTTGAAGTTTAAAGTTTTTGCGGAGTTCATGTATAAGTGTGTTAATATGTATCGAAACCTTGAAGGATAAAAATGGTAGGTTCGTGAAAGGAATTTGTTTGACTAAGGTGTTTTTGAGACACCAATCGTAAACGTGTATAAGGATAAGTAAAAACGTGTATGTGTGTGTGTAAGAAAGTGAGTTTGACTAGGTCTGGACAACTCATTGGAAGGAATATTTTAAAAAAGTGCGACCTAAAGGGAAGGTTTTAGTATGACTATGGATGTATGATTAAAATTAGCAGTCCGCACCGAAAGCTATAAGAAAAGTTTTGTCAATTCTAAGGCGTATTAGTAAAATCACTTGTTGTAGAAAAAAAATAGTTATTGGAGAGAGCTAGGATGGTAAATACTTATGGTTTCTAAAAGGTTTTGGTGATAATAGCCCGACTGGTTGAAGTTTGCGGTAGATAAGAGTGAAAGATAGTTTTAAAAGAAAAGGAACATTTTGACCAAATTGAGCCGGTGGGGACGTTTATAAAAATGGATTGAACGTTTTAGGTTGATTTGCTGTAAGTAAAGTTTGGATGAAAGGTTAAGGGAAGAATTGGGAAAATCGTGGTATGGTAGTGAATGATTCGGTAGGTGTATGCGAGGGGTAAAAATGGTATGAATATCGGATAAAATGCGACATGGAATGTTGAGAGATGCTAGTGATAGTTGTGGCTATTAAAGCTAATGAAGAATGAAGCTTTGTCATGGGTAATCGAGTACTAATCATATCGATATGGGGTCATCAAAGTTTGTTATGAATGAAATGCATATAACAAGGTCCGGGAAAACACCGAATTTCTCATGGCACGTTTTACGAAAGTTTGGTAACATGGTAGGGACACTTATATATAGGAAGTACTAGCGGCGTATCCACCATGTTCACACCATGTTACGTTGTTTTGCTATCCGGTGTCATGTTACATTCCGTGTTACGATACATAGTAGAACCCACTATGATTTTCATGCGCCTACCAATATAATCCCGTGTGCACCCGCGATTATTTTGGTTTGTGCGTGATCCGCATAGTTTGTACTAGTAGTGTACGAGTCAGGTTACATCTAGTAAGCAAAGGTTATGTAAGATAGCGTATAAAAATTAAGTATGTAAGCATGATTGTATGTATGTATGAGTATGTCGAACGTAGGCGAAACCACTCGGGTTATGCCTACATATAGGTTTCAAGTATGACTACCAGGTAGTGCAAATGTATAAATTTTGAGTATGATTGAAGACAAACACGTATAATATTAGCATGTAGTATCGAGCATATAGGTGGCATAAAATGGGATTTAACATATATAAGTTACCATGAAGTTGCGAGTGTGTAAAATACGAAGTGTAATGGTGATATGCGTAATATTATCATGTAATATTGACAATGTAAATAGAAACGTGTAAGGCGATATGCATGTGTATGGTTGCTTGAGTCAAAAGATTGAGTTGGTTGAAATCGGGTTTGTCGGGAATGAAGGACCAAAATTGTGAATGTCGGGAATGTTAGATAGTCAAGCAGCTGAAAACATCATTAAAAATCTAGTCTCTCATTCCACCACAAAGCACATTGACATCAGACATCACTTTGTGAGAGATTGCTATGAAAAAGTTTTGATTTCTCTGCATCATGTTCCAACTAAACATCAACTGGCAGATGTTTTAACCACAACATTACATACATCTATCTTAAAAATCTGATCTCTAGGATTGGAATGTTAAACATGGATTAAATGCAAAAGTTTGTTCTCCATGTGTAAATAGCATTAAAATGTTTTCAGAAAAACAAAAATTCATCCTTAAAAATAGCTAAAATTGAAATTTTCAAATCTCTACAGTCTGTTCCTAACCATTGTTTCTCAAAAACCTCTGTTTGGCTAAGATAATCCATCCACTGTTAAAAGTGTATCCTCTGTTATCCTGTCCACTGTTTCCATCCATTGTTTTGCCTTATCCACTGATATCTATCCTCTGATAGTTTAAAATCACCACTGTTCATGTCCACTGTTCACAACCACTGCTGGTTTCCAATAGAGGTTTCCAAACAACTGTCATCCATTATCAAAACAAAATTTACACATAAACAGATGTTAGCCATCAGATCTTTGAAACATATGCCACGTCAGCATTCACTTTTTGCCCTTTTATAAACTCCTGTTCCATCCAAACAGAGCTTTTTACTACGGTCTCGAATTCAAAATTCCACAAAGCGGTTTCCATTACTCTCATCTTTTTCTTTCTTCACTTTCATCTTCGATCATGGCTCTACAAATCAAAACTCCACACAACTACCTTCCCATTATCGAGAAAAATGAAAATAACATTTTCTTCCACTCAATAATCGATGTTCTCACATCGTCAAAATACAAAACAATTCTGCTTGCAAACGCACCTGTCTATGTGGATACTCTTCGATAGTTCTGGAAAAATGCTAAAGTTGAAATTCAAAACAAAAAGCCATATGCTATTACTTCTAAAGTCGGTTAAACCCTGGTCCAAATTTCCCCATCTTCAATTTTCACAACAATTGGTCTGAATGACCTAGAATGTAAAACTTCTTTTCCTAAAACATACCTGCACACTAAATTCATAGAACGTGGGTATGAAGGTCAACTGACAGGTGTTACAATGTTTAAACCAAAATTCCCTGCTGAAATGAGGTTCTTTTTCCATACTCTAATTCTATGTCTTTCAGCAAAGACCACCTCATTTAATGAGATTCCACAAAATATTCAGTATCTAGGATATGCTATTTTGATAAAATCCGACTTTAATATAGTTTATCGATTTGGTGGCAAATTTTAATGAAACATCAAAAAATAAAGCTTTTCTTATCTATCCTAGATTTTTGAGTTTCGAAAACAAGTTTTTGAAAAGGATTTTTGACAAGGAGTTGTTTTCTAAATGAATAGTTTAAAAAATAAAACATTTACAAGAATTTTAAATCAAGAGTCAAAGGTTTTGAAAACACAAGCAAATGGGGATGAGCAAAATTTAGATGAGTCCACATAACAAGCTCAAACCTCTGTTGCTGAGCCCACTGCTCTTAGTGATCATGACACCACCACTGGTGTTGTGAAACCCACACCAACAAAAACAAAAAAGAAACCTTGTAGGTCCACCTGAGGATGGTGTTAAACCTGTTCCTTATTCAAATGAGATACAAACAAGTGCGGAATCCAAGTGTGCATGCAACCAAAGCAAAGTAAAGAACACGGGGTAACCAAAGATTCACTATCTTGATTAATGATTGAGAACAAGTACAACCATATACACACATGTTCGTATGACTCAAACAAACTTGCTGTGTTCTTGTGTCTTTGTCTTCAGAGAGAATACTGAGAGGCTCACTTAGACCAACTAGCTAACCCTCACTGAGAGGTGCACGTCTGCTTATATAGTGTCCAAGCTGGTCACTCGTATAAAAACAAGTTGCAAGACATACGAAACACACTATCACACACGAGACACAACTCCAGGATTTGGTACGAGTCACTGTTTCGTACGAAATGCTTGTGTTTCGTATGAAATCTCCTTGATTCGTACGAAACCTGTGTTTCGTACGAAATCTCTTGATTCGCACAAAATCCTTCTTCTTGGAGAATGTGTGTAGACTTAACGTTTATAAGACTTATTAGTATGCACATATGCAACTGATTAACACAGACAAGCTAAAATGTCATATTAGATCAAGATAGAAGGATATCTCGATTTATTCAACACGACCAAACCTATACAGACACTTGAGCAAAGACCGTACAATTACAACTGTAATTAAGAACAAGCGACAGACACAAAACTGTATCAACAAACTCCCCCTTGGATTGCTTGGTCTTCGGTCTTTGGTCTTTGGTCACATTGAATGGTTTGGAGTATCAACAAACTCCCCTTGAAGATCTGCTATCCATTGATAGATCTGCTATCCAATGATTAGAGCATCGGATCCTTGAACTTCTAAGAAACCTCAAATCTTTCTTGTTTCCTCTTCTGACAAATATAATTAGAACACAACTTTCTCAGGGAGTACACATGAAGAACTTATCATAATTTCTTCGTATGATTGTATTCCCTGAACGAGATACACACACTCGTATGAATTCCAGCAACAGATTTGAGAAAAAACAAGTGACCAAGAATCAAATAACTAGGTTCATTCGTATGAGATACACACACTCAAACGAATTTCAGATTTTGGATTTCTTTGATGGATTACTTGTTGCAAGATATTACTTTATGAAGTTGCGATATCGAACAAATGGTTTTCTGGCGTATCTTGGTAGAAAACTTTCGAGTATCAACTTTGGCTAACTTTCAAAAAGTAACTACATAAGCAACTAAGTAAACTAGACTTAAAATCAAAATATACAGATAAACTATATATCTATTTAACAATCTTTTTCGAGTTTCAAGGTAAAGGAATCATACCAGCATTTTAATCTTTGTTAAAAACGATATTTGGTTTAAACTTCAAAATTAAATAGATAAGTATTCAACTATGATTATCGGTATTGTTGTCCACGTAAGCTCAGACTTATAAGATGTAATCATGATTAGGAGATATGATTGAGGTATGGATTTAACTTACTAGCCGGTGTTCAACCACATCACGACATATTCCCGTATCAAGATATCCACGAGAGAAAATCTTACCGGTGAGTTACTGCTTTATCATCTGTTTTGACGTATATAAATGATGTGAGATACTTATTTTTTATTGAAAACAAGCCCTTTGTGATTTAGTCACTTATTGATGAGGAACTTGATTTTCATATGTATGCAGGACACAGGAGTAAGTCCGTGAACAAGTTAATACCATCATACCGACAAAGAGACGAACTTAGTTTCCGCATAAAGCTGTGATATTTTATCACTTATTTTGGGGATGTGATATTTTTATCACTTATTTGATGGTCGTATGCAGTATGTACACGTATGTATGATATCATGGAAGTTCTAGACTTGCGTCACCGTTAATTTTTCGGCAAAGATTCAACCATGATACCCAGATGATAAGCCAGCTTAAAGATCATATATCTTAGAACCTCGGCACTCTATCAAACGAAATTTCGGTACCAAGACCATATGCCAATGAATGGTTCCCACCTGGCGTTCTGTCTGTTAGGTTTATATCAACCTGCACATTTTAGTCTGATTGTGAGCCTACCGATACATCATAAGTAAAGCTACTTGTCAATATTCTTTCTATGCTTTTAACCATATCTGACAGATTTACCGGTGAATTTCATCATCTTCAATTTATCCAAGAAACTCATTTTTTAATGTTTTTGTATTTTTCTGAATTTTTCTCCCCTTAAACAAAGAAGGTAAGTAAAGATATATTTTTGTATTTTCTTAAACTTACTCCCCCTAAAATATAAAACTGAAAATCTTTTTGTAGTTTTAGATTTTTAGAAAAGTATATACAAAAATAGTTAGCCATGGTTGAGTTACTCGGGTTTCATTTTGATCCCATTGACCAAAAGTAGATAATCAAAACGTGATTTATCAAAGGCTTTGGTAAAAAGGTCGGCACATTGGTGATCAGTGTGGATTTTAACAACATCGATAAGTCTCTTTTCATAACAATCTCGTATGAAATGATATTAATGTCAATGTGTTTTGTTTTTGAGTGCTGTACAGGATTCCGAGTGATCTGTAAAGCAGCTTCATTATCAACAAAAATAGGAGTAGTAAGAAATTTAAAACTGTAGTCGCGCATTTGCTGTTGAATCCATAGAACTTGAGAGCAGCAACTAGAAGCTGAAATATACTCAGCCTCACATGTTGATGTAGCTCACAAGTCTACTTTTTTGCATTGCCACGTGACTAGGCGATTTCCCAAGAACTGACATCCTGCTGCTGTTGATTTTGCATCGATTTTACAGCCGCCATGATCAGAATCACTGAATGCTGCCAGATCAAAGTTGTTATCCTTAGGGTACCATAGACCAGTGTCAGGGCGTCCCTTCAAATAACGAAAGATCGTTTTTACAGCCACCAAATGAGAAACTTTTGGACTAGATTGATAGCGCGCCAGAAGGCATGTTGGGTACATTATGTCGGGTCTTGAAGCAGTAAGATACATGAGAGATCCGATCATAGCACGATAGAGAGATGGTTCTACATGTTCACCCATTCCGTCAGGAGTAATCCCATGATTTTGAGCTATTGGAGTTCCCAAAGGCTTTGAGTCGTCCATCTGAAATCGTTTGAGAATATCTCCGACATACTTGGTTTGGTGGATAAAAATCCCTTCCATTGATTGCTGAACCTGCAAACCTAAAAAGAAAGTCATTTCTCCCATTGCGCTCATCTTGAACTTCTCCTGCATAACCTGTTCGAATTCTTTGCACATTCGAGTGTTAGTAGACCCAAATATAATATCATCAACATAAACCTGTACTAGCAACAAATCCTCGTCCGTTCCTTGATGAAGAGAGTACAGTCGATCAGGCCTCGTCGAAAACCATTCTTCAATAGATAGGTAGACAACGTTTCATACCAAGCCGTCGGAGCTTGATGAAGACCATATAACGCCTTGTTGAGAAGCCAAACGTTGTCAGGATGGAGAGGATCTTCAAAACCTTGTGGTTGTTCAACATATACTTCTTCTTCTACCACACCATGAAGAAATGCACTCTTCACATCCATCTGATAAACGGTGAACTTCTTGAAGGACGCATAAGCCAAAAAGATTCTTATGGCCTCAAGTCGTGCAACCGGTGCATAAACTTCATTGTAATCGATCCCTTCAACCTGATTAAAACCTTGAACAACCAATCGCGCTTTGTTTATCACAACAACACCTCGGTCATCCTTCTTGCACTTGTACACCTATCGTGTACCAATCTTCTTGTAGTTGCCAGGCCTGTCAACCAATTTCCAGACGCCTAACTTCTGAAACTGCTGAAGTTCTTCCTACATGGCTTCAACCCAAGAGTCTTCTTTCATTGCCTCCTTCCAAGATTTTGGTTCTACTTGGCACACATAGCAGGCAAACGACCAATCATTCAGACCACCAGATTCCCTGATTTCCGAATACAATCCAGCATTCTGGTTGTTTCGAAGCTGATTACGAGTCTGCACACCACTCTGTACATCTCCAATAATATTCTGCTGAGGATGGATATTATGAATTCGAGTTTCTGGCACATCAGGAACTCGAGAGTTGATATCCAAATTGTTGATATTCAGATCAACAGTTAAATCGATAGCTGGATTTGATGACGTTGTAGATGCCTGACCTTCAGTCGTTCCTTGAGGTTGAATATTTGACGTATCATTTGAAAATCTTGGAATAGCACCAGAGGCATCTTTATTTGCATCATGAAACTCATCTTCTTCTGATGAAACATTATAATCCGCAGCGTCTTTGAATTCCTCATTTTGAACCAGATTGTTAATTGAAGTTGACACTTGAGGGTTAACAATAATTAGTCTAACTAATGACGAGTCTACTGCAGTATCACTTTCCAATAACATCTGAGCAGCAGCTGTTGCATCATCAAAAGTTGGCAGATTAAAGGAGTCAAACAGCCCATCGTAGTCAAACATCCAAGGAGCACCCGGAGCTCTTACCGCTTCTGTATATCTCTGAACCTTGACTTCACCCCATTCTTCAATCTTCTTCGAAGACAAATTCCATACCCAGAAATTAGGAGTAGCATATCCAAGAAAGAAACCTTTGATAGCCTTGGGACCAAACTTTCCATGTGGGTCGATCATAGTGCATGGAGCTCCAAAAGGTTCTAAGAAAGAAATATCCGGTTTCCTTTTATGTAATAACTCAAAGCATGTCTTCCCATGTCTCTTCACCATCAGAACTCTATTCATCATATAACACGCAGTACAACAACTTCTCCCCAAAATTGAACGGGAAGTTCTGATTCTACTAACATGGTTCTTGCAGTTTCAATAAGAGTTCGATTTTCCTCTCAGCGATGCCATTTTGTTGTGGAGTGTATCGAGAACTGTACTCGTGCAGAATACCCTTTGAGGAACAGTACTCATCCATAACTTGATTCTTAAATTCCGTGCCATTGTCGCTTTTGATTCTCCTTACTTTCAGATTGTACAAATTTTCTAACAGAGTCAGGAGATTCTTGAGGATAGTAGGAACTTCACTCTTGTGTGCCATCATGTTTACCCATGAGAATCTGGAATAGTCATCAGTAACAACCAGAAAATAAGAATCACCAAAGTTTGTCTTGTGTTTCATAGGTCCAAAGAGGTCCATATGAAGACGTTCCAGTGGCATATTCACAGTGTTGATCTTCTTCACGTGATGGGACTTTCTTGCTTGCTTCCCTTTCTGGCATGATACACAAACGTCTTGAAGATGAAAATTCTTCACTGGTACACCATTCACTAGATTATTCTTCACCAAATAGTTCATTTTCCTTAGGTGAATGTGTCCCATACGTCTATGCCAAGAGATTTAGTCCTTCTCGGTGGCTTTAGAGACAAAACATGTGACCTGTGCAGATGTTGTAATAGCTTGGCTCATATCAAGAATATACAAATCGTTAATTCTTAGAGCTGACAGGAGAATCCATTCCTTGGGGATCTTGAATCCAGGCTTCAACACATAACATCAGGCATCATCAAAATGTACCGTGAACTTCTTGTCGCAGATTTGAGAAACGCTAAGAAGATTGTGATCAATTTGCAGCACATAATTGATCTTGTCGAAGCTCACAACACCATTGGAGACGATTCCTTCTCCAGTGATGTATCCACCTTTGTCACCAGCAAAAGCAACATAACCACCCCTTATGCTTTTCACATCTTATAGGAGCCGCAGGTCGCCCGTCATATGCCTTGATGCTCCACTGTCAACAATCCAATGACTGTTTACAATTCCTCCTGGAACACCCTGCACATTGCACAAACAAGATTAGTTTGAGCTGGGGACCCAAGCCTTAGTGGTCTTGGGTCGTCCCTTATCATCGAGAAATGTAATCTCAATTTCTTGATGATTAACAAACTGAGAAACTCCTTTTGAACCATTACCGGTCTTCTGTTTCCAAGATCCTTGTTTATTACCAGATTTACTATTATTTACAGTTTTAGTAGTGTCTGGTTTTGTTGACTTTGAAGATCTTTGATCCTTATTTGAAGAATCCGATTTTAAAGCTTTCTCAATTGCTTTTACTTGTTTACATTTTTGTTTCTCTTTTTGATCTTTAATAACTCATTTATCTTGTGTCGGAGAAACAAATTTACGTTTGCAAGTTGGTTCATGAGGGGTTTTCTCTATACATCTTGATTTGGCTGGATTTTGACAATCCTTTATAATGTGGCCAAATTCTCCACATTTGAAACATGTTCTCCTTTCAACAAAACTAGGAGATCGTGTTTCTCGGCTTGATGTTGAATTTGTGGATCCTGAGGTACTGGGTTCATTTTCATTACATCCATCAGTATGTTGGGTGTAATTGTTTTGACTATTTCTTTTCAAAATCTTAACTTTCTTTACAAAATCAACATTAGATTTTCCTTGAAAAGTTTTGACTTTATCGGTACCTTTAGAACTCACAAATTTAACAGTTTTGGCCTTTTTCTGGTGACGAGTGCCTTTTGATTCAACCTTTGGTTGAGAAACTGTAGACTTTTCAACTCGCTTCCATTGTTTTTCTTTTGAAGCTGATAATGGTCGTGATTTGGTGCGCTTTTTCTTCTCTAAAGGTTTGGTTTTTGACTTTTCAAACACCAGATCTATAGAGATGGATTTACGTTTTTAATTGGAAAATCTTTGTTTGAATAGATTTTTTATCTCCAACCAAGGTATACAACACATTATCTACTTCTTGTGTAGACACACTTGTCTTCACAGATTTCTTAGGAACAGTCTCTTGATTCTCAACAGATTGAGTACTAGGAGTAGCAGAAGATTCTACTCTTTTCCTTTCATCAAGAGGCTGATCCTGATCACCATTTCTTGATTCATCATCAGATGTATCATCCTCTTCTTCATCAGATGGAGTTTGAACAACATCAAACGTTGAATTTTCTGGCTTGCATGGTTCTTGAGAGGAATTGCCTAGTTTGAACCCTAACCCTGCTGTGAATTCCTCAGGATTCAAAGGTACAGAGGGTTCAAAACGAGGCATCTCCTCTTCATCAGGCATTTTTGGTTAGTTGTGTTTCATTGGGGGTGGACACGACTTATACCCTATGCATTGAGCATCTCCCTTTAGTTTTTGAACTTCAATAATATGATCAAGCACATATTGGGAGTTAGAATAACTTTCCAATTTGCGTTTGATCGAATCATATTCGCATTTGGTGATGGCTAACTCTTTCTTTGTTTCTTCTAGGAGATTAATGTAGTTATTAAAGCCTGTCTGTTTATTCAAAACTGTTTTTGTCAATTCAGAAACACTTTTCTTAAGGGTTTCTATTACAGATTTGAATTCTTTTTCATTTCTAGTTAGCGCCAAATTCGCTCTTTGCATTTTGATAGTTCAACAACTAAGTTCTGATTATGACTGTTGACGGTTTCATATTTTATTTTCAACTCAACATAGTCATTGCAAACTGTAGGAGGTTCGGAATTTACCTGTTTTGAAGAACCTTCAACATTTGCCATAAAGGCCGTGTGATGAGGAAAAGCTGCACCATCTGTAGAGAGTGTCTCTGTCTCTTTTTCCGCAGCTTCTGCATTCCTCGTCATGCCTACCTTTTCAGATTTCAACATCTCAGCTTTACTCAAAACTCTTCAACCTCAGCATCACTTCCTTTCTTCATATCAGAATCAGATCCATAACCATCTGAACTTGAACATTCTTCATTAGAACTACCAGCATCCCTAGATGTATCATCATTATTTGGAGTGTTGATGCTGTGATCATGCTTGATTTGATCCATGATCTTCGCATAGCATGCGGTTCTTCCGTTGTTCTGAGTTCCCAACTGTACTGACCAATCACATCCTTCATCAGATTGAACTACCAAAGCTCTGTGCGTGTTTGAAGGTCCTGATTGATTGGTATTGTTAGAGTTACCAACAGCTACTATTCTTCTTTCGTTATTGTACTGTGCTGTGTTGGATGGTTAAGACTGATTTGAAAAGGGGTTGTGATTTCCTTCCCTGCTGGGTCTTGTGCATTCCCATTTGAAGTGACCTCTTTCCCCACAGTTAAAGCAAGTAATGGCGGTTTTATCAAAGCCGTATTTTGTATCCTTCTTGCTTTCCAAACTGGTTCTACCGTTCTTCTCATATAATCCTTCGCTCTTCTCATAGCACTTGCAAATGCCCACTTGATGTCCATCAGCTCCATTTCATCTCGGTCAATTTGTTCATAGTCTTCGTTTGTCAAATTGATGTTCCCTATTTGACCTGCAGCTAAACCACAATACACACTGACCATGGTATTTAGAAGTTCAGCACGTTCCTGTGCAACCTCTACATTGATTTTGGAGAGATTTGACGTGTCAAGTTTGACAGTGTTGGGATTTGCCGATTGACTGTTGCTTCCATAGAAAGCTTGTTGAGGAGCTTGCTGTGGAGCTTTATGCGCTAAATCCCTTGGCTGCGGAAGGAAGGCTTTCGGATCAAAAGCTTGTCCATAGGCTTGATTACTCAAACCTGTAGACTGACTTGATTGGACAGGCTGGGGTAGGAAAGGGTTCACGTTTGACACAAACGTGGTTTGCAGCTTCGGTTGCTGACTTGAGCTAGTACCTGCATTTATGCCTCCAAAATACATTTCAGGGTTTTGTGGAGCAGAGACTCGTTGTGCCTTCCGGAGTTCTTCTTCATTCTTGTTCTCCAGTTTCTACACAAATTCATAGATACTTATTGAGTCCAAAACACCTGTATGTTTTAAAAGATCAATAAATTGACCCTATTTTGGTTGTAAAGCATCAGCAAAATGCATCAAAATTTCTTGTGGTGCTATTAACACTTTGTACGAGTACATTTTGCTGAGAAGATGATAAAACTGAGTGGTCATATCATTCAAGGTTTCGTTCTCCATGAACATGAAACCTTCAAACTCTTTCTTGAGCAGATCATGCCGAATCTTCCTGGTAGCAGCGTTACCTTCATCTCTTGCTTCCAAAGTGTCCCACAAATTTTTCGTTGTAGTATAATACACAAACTGATGATAAATGTCTTTATGTAGAGCTTGTGTAAGGACAGCAAATGCCTTCTTCTCTAGATCGTAAGCTTTCTTGTCACTTTCGACTTGATTGGCCAATGAGGTTGGATTTAATCCAGCTTCTTCAAGTGCTTCATTGTAGGGGGTAGTGAAACACGTCCACAATTTCGTGTTTTGACCGAGAACATACGCATGAAAACGACTTTTCCATGAAGGATAATCATTCATGTGATTTAACTTTGGCGGTCGGTTATTACTCCCTGTTTCACTTTCGCTCATTAACAGATTTTGGATGCTTTGATTCTGATTCGCAACACATGCCCATTGATTTGCAGAGATCATTGCTGTATGTTGAGGCATCAAAGATTTTACCCATGATGTTGCGGAGCTTTGCGAAGACTCCTGATTTGAGCTTGAACAACTCCAATCCCACGGGTTAGAACTCATTATATTTTCTTGTTTTATGAAAATTTAAAGGTTTTAACGTTTCAAAATTATAATTACCTTTTAAAAATTCACAATTTCTGAGAATATGACAAATTCTGAAAATCACAAAGCTTGAAAAACACTAGAACCGAACAGTAACAAAAGTTATTCGTACGAGACTAATTTCGTGCGGATAACACAACTTTTTCGTGAGAAACAATTGTTTTGTGTGAGACAGGTGTTTCGTGCGAGACTGTCGTTTTCGTGCGGAACAGTTGTTTCGTACAAAACTCTTCAGTCGCACAAATTGTTTTGTTCAGCGTTTTTCAGAGAAATTTTTTCAGCAATGGTTTGGTGAAAAATTTCCTTTATTGTGTAGACCTGCTTTTTTGAAATTACCTGTTGTCTTACCCACTTTTAGTTAAAACACATATTTTTAATAGTCAATCAGTCCAACTCTAGATCCAAGTCAGAAAATGTCAACCCTACCAAACTAATCAGATTCAAATTTTTTGCAGATTTCTTCTTCAAGGGTGTTCTTCAGAAAAATTTTACCATAAGATTTTAACCAAGTTTTAAGTTGGTTATCTATCCAAAACTTATGTTTTCTGCTGGAGGCTCAAGAACACTTCAGCAATCTTCAAACTAGCTCAGACACAACTAAGCCCGGTTTTGAACAAGGAAAGAGCCAAAGCTCTGATACCACTTGTAGGTCCACCTGCGGATGGTGTTAAACCTGTTCCTTGTTCAAATGACATATACACAAGTGCGGAATCCAAGTGTGCATGCAACCAAAGCAAAGTAAAGAACACGGGGTAACCAAAGATTCACTATCTTGATTAATGATTGAGAACAAGTACAAACATATACACACAATGCTCGTATGACTCAAACAAACTTGCTGTGTTCTTGTGTCTTTGTCTTCAGAGAGAATACTGAGAGGCTCACTTAGACCAGCTAGCTAACCCTCACTGAGAGGTGCATGTCTGCTTATATAGTGTCCAAGCTGGTCACTCGTACGAAAACAAGTTGCCAGACATATGGAAACACACTATTACACACGAGACACAACTCCAGGATTTGGTACGAGTCAGTGTTTCGTACGAAATGCTTGTGTTTTGTACGAAATCTCCTTGATACGTACGAAACCTGTGTTTCGTACGAAATCTCTTGATTTGCACAAAATCCTTCTTCTTGGAGAACGTGTGTAGACTTGACATTTACATGACTCATCAGTATGCACATATGCAACTGATTAACACAGACAAGCTAAGATGTCATACTAGATCAAGATAGAAGGATATCTCGATCTATTCGACACGACCAAACCTATACAGACACTTGAGCAAAGACCGTACAATTACAACTGTAATTAAGAACAAGCGACAGACACAAAACTGTATCAACAAACCTTTCCAATCCAAAAAGCCCACCAAACAGAAACCCAAAAAGGTAATTCTGGAAGATGAGATCCTAGAGGTTATACCTGTGAAATACAAAAGTCACCTGAAACCATTGCTGCTACTTTCTCACAACAATTGGAACAAAGATCTCCACCCAGCCATACTCCTCTTGATTCCTCACAAAAGGAACAAGTTATAAACACAGAGAGACCACACTATGAGGCAGATATTTCACTTGAAAGTCTGTTCTCAAGCCCCTCTCCCAGGGAAAATTCTCTTTCTACTCCACAATCATCACCTTCAATTCCACCTACTATCACACCTCTGTTTCGTGCAATTGAGATAGCTTAGACACATATCAGTTAATCATCTGTAATGAGAGTTCACCTCCACATGTGACTGAGTCTGAGTTCAATCTGTTTGCTAACCCAGAAACAGCTGAGGAGTTACACCCCTGAGTCACAAGTCACTCTTGGTGGTAGTTTAAATGAAGCAACTACTACAATTGGTGACACAACTGTTTCTCAACTGGATAATAGTTACATTCATAAGACTTCCTTGAAGGCAACAATTGTTGAGGCTACAATTGTAACCTCTGTTCTAGTTGGAAGTCCCTAGAACCAAGAAAAGGGGCATTTGGTTCTGATACTATGGAGTTTAATCCTGTAGATGATCCAAATACAACTACCTCAGGTAGGAGTTCAGATGATCCTATTAAATTAGGTGATGAGCTAAGATATAGAGAATTGACAGATAGAGTGACATTCATGGAATCATCAATTAATGAGATAAAACAGATGATGAAGCAGATGTTACAAAACTCTAACAGTCAACCTTCCACACCACACTAACAGTCAACCTTCCACACCACAAAGTGCCGATGAACTATGGAAAATTGTACAACCAATTATCCTAGCTCAAAGGAACTTGGCTGACATCCAAGATGAAACCCACATGAAGCTCATCAGGAATATGGTTGAGGCTAGATACAAAGATACACAAGCAAACATTAAAGCCATCAAAGACTATGTACTGAAGTCAACTTGCTCTGCCCCGGCTACAATCCTTCAAGATGCAATTGAGGATGATGCAAAAAAGGGGGAGAAAGATACATTGAGAAAGTTGCAGCCTTCATCACATGCAAAACCAAAACCAAAGGTGCAACAAAAGCCAATTCAAACCTCTACTACAGCATCAGATGCCGGTTTAAGAAAAGGGATTGTTAAGACCCTAAATATAAAGGGAGAAGAGATTGCTGAGGAAAAGCAGAAGAGGCAAGATACACTGGAAGCTAAAGTATCTAAACCAATTGAAGAAGAAAAGGCCATACAGATGGAAAAAGAAGATCTTAGTACTTCAAAAAGGAGCAAGTCTGCTAGAAAAGTTAGACAGTCAAGAACCACCTCTCCTAAAATCACTATTGGGCAAACACTAAGCGTATCCTATGCTCTAACTAAACCAACATCACCCCCTCAAAAGAAACAAAGACACACACCAAAAAAACCTTTACCAACTCACCCAACAAATGTTGGAGTAGCAGATGCTCCAGCAGATGCTATCATAGCAAATGTTGTAGTAGATATTGCTTCAGCAGGTGTTACCCAATCCACTTCTCAACTCACTTTTCCAACTTTAACTCAACCATTGTCCACACCACCAAGAATTCGAAGATGACCACCTTCACCATTAATCAAATTTTAACGCAAAAGGAAAACTTCTGTTGTTGAAGATGATGGAGGGTTCCATCAGCAATCCCTTTGTCATCAAAACCTAACACTTCATCACCATCCTCATCATCTTCACCTAAAACCACTTCATTCCAACCATTTATCAACCCCCATCCATCATACCTTTTACAGGCAAATATCCCCTGGAACTGATGGCTGTGCAAAAATAAATTGAATCATTCTTCACAGCAGAGGATAATACAAAATTTAACTTTCCATCTCTCTTTGGCTACAGAAAGCCAAGAAATTTAGATGAATATCTAAAGTTGAAGGCTAGACAAGCCGAGAATATTGCCAAAGAGAGGAGCAAAGGGATAGATGATAGGACTACTCAAGGCATTTGGTCTTATGAACTAAGCAAAGTAAGAAAGATTGAAGACTTTGCCAAAGAAATGAGTATGTCTATGTCAGAAAGGCCTGTAAAAGCTGAGCTTGATGAAGAACTGAAACAGGATTATCTTGACCACATTATGCAACACAAACCATACAAAGTAGCAAGAGCACAATTCAAGAATTGGTCTGCAAATGAGCTTAAAGAAAAAATTGATAGAATTCAGGCTATGCTCAAGGATCTATTACACAAGCCAACTCCACCTGTTTGGAAAAAGACTAAACCTGTTGATCAAAATCACGCCTTGAAGATTAAAAGGATGAAAGCTGAGATAGTTACTGCAAACTATGGTTCATCAAGGTCTGTTGCAAGATGGTTAGAGTCTAAGGTAGTTGATACCTATAAAAGGCTTGAAGAGCTTAGAAAGAAAGATCATTCAATTCCAAGAAAGCTAGCATATCCACCAACAACAATCCCTCAACAGACCCAAGCCTACAAAAAGCATACTTCAACCATTGTCTTACCCACACTTGCCTTAAACCAAGTAAAAAGGCAAAAACAGATGGAAGAAGATGATGAGCAGAGGTTTGAAGAGCACATGAAACAGGGAATAAAAAATCAATTGCTTTACCATACAGATGCTGCAAGTGATAAGCTTAAAGAAATTATCTCAAACCTTGTTAGCAGACCTCAACCGCCAAATCATCGAGAATAACTCTTCACCCTCAAAAACCATCTGGTCCAAAAATTCTGAAGTGGAAGTCATCCTCAGACACCCACGAATTGACCTTGCTCAGATCAGATGGTAAAGTTCAAAAGCTTACTATGGAGGATGCATATGGTCTGGATGCATCTGACCTCCAAGATCTAATGAGCCTTGAACTTCAAAGGGATTTTGATGACATGATTTCCCTGGACTTTTAATTACAATTCAAAGGATAGATAAGGGAAATCCTGATGAGAAATAAAGATTAACAATAAAGAAGGGTTTTGGCATAATCTGTTCTTGGGGGAGATTGTTGGTTCTATTGAACCATATAAAAGAACATATGATTGAAAGCCAAAACAATCTACAATATCTGATCACCAATAAAGATCTGCTGCTTTAAATGCTGCTGATACTTAAAAACTGTTCACAAGATCTGTTGAAGACAAAGCTCTGCTAGAAGCAAAGGTCTGTTAGAGACAAACTCTTATAAAGAACCAAAGCTCTACTATGGCAAAGGTCTGCTGATGAGAACCTCTGCTGAAGATAAAGTCTATTGAAGTAAAGTCTACTGAAGACTAACAAAGGATGAAGCCCAACAGAGGATATCTCAACAGTTGTTATCATTAGAGTTTATATTGTATTTTAATGTAACAATGTTCAGGTCTAGCAGAGGTTAGAGTTTGTTAGTTTGTTAAATGTCACTTTCATAAGTGACGTCAGCTTAAGATGCTCAGTGGTTTGAAATGTACTATAAATAGAACAGTGTCTGTACTGTTCTATCCGTCACTTCTACACATTCTGTACGGACAAATTAGAGTGATCTTAGGTTGAGGGGGAGTTTGTAATTGCATGCAACGTGATTAATATTACAAAAGCATTGTCAATGAAAACATTTTCCAATTGTTATGAATCAAAGTTTATATTTCCACCGCATTTATCTTTAATTTATCTTCATTGATTACTTTCCATCTTTAAAATGTCAAAACTATTCAAATTCAGATCCTAACAGGAGGATAGGAATCATTCGGTAGAAGTTGGAAGCTATAGGATCGAAGACTAACGGGTTTTGTCTCACAGTTTTCTTTGTCCTTCGTTTCTTTATACTTTTGTCAATGAATTCCTTTGTTAATACCTTTGTTTTGATTCATGAAACTATGTTTTCTGGCTAAACACTTTAAACTACCTAGGTTAGGATGAATATTTAACAAAGTGTGGATTTTTATCGGCTTCTTGTATGTTTATAGATTTTGTTAAAAAGTAACGAACTTTGGTTTCCATGATTTGGTGTATATGCGTATCTTGACTTAATTATCACTTATTTACTTGTTTCACATGAATCTTGTTGAATGTCTTTCAAATGATAGATTTGTGTTGATTATCGGGTCCTAGCGGGTTTGGGTAATCGTTTGGTGAATTGGCCAATAAACCTTAGAAACAATAATCAAGAGATAATTCGGTTTTGATATTCTACTAACCGTAGTTGCCGAGAAGTACTAGGTTATTGATAGGTCTTAATTGGTAAATTGCTAGGATTAGGTTTTGAGAAAAGCCGGTTTTAGTTGCCTTGCCACATTCTTGTCTATTAAACCAAATGAAATTTCCTTAGTTGCCTTAGACTTTCCACTGAGAGGCAGTTAGTCACTTTAGGGCACTTTTCTAGAAAGTAGATAACCGAAAAGGAGTCTAGCTAACCGGTATTCATAACAATCCTTTAGAGTTTCATAGGTTTCTTCTCGAGAATGGTTGAGGGTCCTATTCGATATCTCTTATCCCGGTTCCATATCACATTAGTTTCGATAGAAATCCATCCTAAGTTATATGGGATTCCAGTCTAGGTAGTCTTAAGTCGTGTTCTAGTTAGTCTAGTTAATTAGTATTTAATTTAATTGCAAATTTAGGATTTTTAGAAACCCCCAACAAATATAAAAATAGTTAGTGTCGTGTCCACGTCAGTCTAGGACTAGATAGAGTCGTTAGCGTAATTAAATAGAGTCTCGTGGGTTCGATATCCGGACTTACTTAACTTTAATAGAGTCGATTGATTCACTTGCCGGTTCGTAGTTTAGTCGAGTCTTAGAAAGTCTAGAGTATTACTTTGAGTCTAGATTTAGGTTAATTTTAGTTACTTTTATTGAACTATTTTTAGCACATCAAGTTTTTGGTGCCTTTGCCGGGGATCCTTTGGCAATTGCGTTAATTACTTTATTTTGACTTAATTGACATCATACGTGCTATTGGTTTGTTTGAGTCGTAGGAGTCTAACTAGTTGTTAGTGTCTTTTATATTTTGTCGAGTCACTCGTTAGAGTCTTCTTACATGTTTCTTGTCGGTTTTGAAGTGGATGCCCCATACACGTTCTCAAGGACTGCCACCGAAGCCGCCAACGGATAAGTCTTCCTTCTCATCTTCCTCACCAAAGGTTAGTACATCTTCTTCTTCATCTTCTGCCTTTTCTGACTCTACCCTTCCATCAAACCGTCGAGCTTTGACTTCACACGGAAGTCGTCACCCCACAATTCCCCACCACCTTCCGTCCTCTGAGTCCACTACCCATTGTCCAATGGCTAACAATCAAACTGTTTACCAACAAGCAACCACCGGTTTCACCGGTGCGAATTCACCCATCACCCTTCCCGCAATTAATAATGACAAATTTTGGTAGATCCCGTCCTACATCATGACCGCTATCACTAACTCGTGCGAATTTCATGGTCGTGATGACGGGGATGCCCCTACTCACATTAACCGCCTCACTCGCCTCTGTAGCACATTCAACATGGAAGGTGCTGGCAATGGCACCCGTTTCCATCAGGTCTACCTTTTTCCTTAGCTAGTCGAGCAACCATCTAGCTTGACACGCACCCACCAAACACTTTCACCACCTGGGCTGGCCTGTGAGATGCTTTCCTAGCTAAGTACTTCCCACCATCTAAAGCATCTCGCCTTCGTGATCAGTTCCATTCATTCTGGATGGAGCCTGACGAGACCTACCATATAGCTTGGGAAAGATTCCAAACCCTACTTTCTCGTTATTCTTAACACAGACTGTCTAATTGGGCACTTGTAGAGAAAATTCTACAATGGTCTCACCCCCGAAACCAGAGCCCGTTTTGACACTTCAGCAGGAGGCAATCTCATGGGTAAGAAAACAATAGCTGAGTGCAATGACCTATTTGAGAGTTTCTGACAGTCTCACACGGATCATCGAGCTACCACCAGGACTTCCATTCCTGTGTCTAGTACTACCTCGGCCATTCGAGGAGTACACCAAGTTAGCTTGGAACAACAGTAGCCACTGCTCTAGATAGCTTTAGCGAGAGGTTAGTAAAGAAATTCAAGAGTTGAAGGCTAAAGTAGATAGGTGTGAGATTTGCAGGGGAGGTGACGATACCATTGAGTGCCCAACGCTCACTGAGGAGCAAGTTGATTTTATCACGGGTCACAACCGAAGTCCAACGAACCCTTCAATAATAATAACTCAAACTATAGTTCAAATTGGCATAGTAACAACAACACTTTCCGTTCTACGGTAACCCCTGGTTTCTAAACAAGTTCAAATCAAAATAGGGGGCATGGTCAATTCTATAGTGGGGGCTCAAACAATCAGGGTCAGTATTCTAGTGGGGGTTCGCAGCGTCAGTGTAGTTCAGGGGGTTCAAATAGACAATATCCGAGTGGGGGGTCAAACAGTCAAGGTTCAAACGACCAAGACTTGGGTAGTGGTCTAGATGAGATTAAATCCATGTTATCCCAATTACTTGTTAAGGATCAAACCACCCAAAGAATCTTAGAGGAACATGCCACACTGTAGGTCCCTGAAATCCGGATCTGTCAACGATATCACACAATCACCAAGGATGGGCGGAATCCAAACTTGGTGATATTCAAGAGAACCGAAAAGGTGAAAGAACAATACGAATCAACTTTAACACCTTGCACATGATTCTATTACTTGAACAAGCAAAACCGTCTGGTACAAGATGGAGGCTCTCTAGAGAAATCCCAAAAGCTAACCCTAGAAATGACATAAGCATAGCTTATATACTTAGGGTAAGGGCATGCCCCTCATGGGCTTGCCTGGCCAACATGGCCTATGGCATGCCCAAATAACCTATAAAGGTCCAAACCTAATACAATCTAACCCGGTTAATCCCAGATAACTACCATAGACCGTTGCATATATTTGATGCGTCAGTCTCACACTTCTAGGACCTAACAATCTCCCCCTAGACTGATGCATCAAATTGTCTTCATAGCATAAATTCAGCAACGTCTTCAACAGAGTCTATGGTTGTCGCTATGCTGTAAGTATTGTGGAAGTCAGTCTCACACTTCTAGGACCTCACACTTCAACGAACTCTTAGCACCGGGTCTCTTTCTTCTTCTCTTGTGGTTAGCTTAATATCAGGATCTTGATTAGCTTTGCTTGAAACATCTTTGTCAAAAAGAATGTGAGAGGAGGAATCTCAGCAGCTCTTTTCTTCTTCAATCTTTCTTTTTCAAACAAGCAGGTTCACAGGTACTTCTTCAAATGTACTATCACTGTCAGATGATGACTGGCATCTGGTTCTTCTGACTCAGGTACACTTTGCTATTGTGATGCTTCATGCTTTGTCGGCAACTAACAACATCTCAATTTTCAACAACCCATGTTTCTTGATCTAAATCAATTTTTGCAAAAATTCTCTGAAATTTATAGGCAAACATTTCTTTGCAGCAGAGGAAAGTACCATATGAACACTTGGTACATCAAATTACTTGTACTCGGATCAAAATTCAAACTTCTTTCAATTTTTAATGATCAGTCACATCTTCAAGAATGGTTAGAGATTTTTAATAAGACAAATAAGACACTCTCTTTTTGGATTTTTGGTTTTATAAAAACAAGACACTATTTTTGGATTTTGAATTTTCTAATTTTTAAAATTTTAAATATAAGAATATAAACAGAAGCACAAATAAATGAAGAAACTAACTCAGTAGTTACAACTATACAATTGCAATGGGATCAAAATCGTTTTTAGGCGGACCAAGTAACACTTTTCAGTGCGAACTTACTCACACTGGTGTAAGTGATTGCCAATATGTTTGTCCACTTAAACTTTAACGCTCAAGTTTCATTTTTCAACTTCATGATATGCTTAAGGTAGTATTATACTATAATACCCGTGCGTCCCATACCATGACATACCCCCACGATCAAGGTAAGCACAACGATTTATCGTAGCAGGTGAGTATACTGAGATCATCCTTTATCTTTTACAATGTCAGACTATTGGTGAACAGGTCAGTACATTTGTACAACAGAGTGACCAATAATATCTGACGAGGGTTAGGCAAATACCTTATATGGTATGTTTCTTTTTAAGCACATGGAATTTTCTCGTGATGAGATTTCCTTTCTTTTAAGTTTTGGCCCTTCTATTTTGGCTCTTTTAAGGATACCCTGACTGTACCTAGGTCTGCATATATCTGGATGCAATAGAAGGGCAACCCTGATATCCCGGATGAATGATCAGCATAACGACCCAAAACTTCAGACGTTGGCTATCTATCAACGCAGGATTTAAGACCATGAAATCATATGTCAATGGTATGTTACCCACAAGATACATAGTTCGTTATGTTTATATCACTTAGTATCTTTTGATCACTTTGAGCGTTAAGCCTACCGACATATCACATTAGATCCTAGTCTTTTCAGTTACGACACCTAACATGTGTCAGTCACGCCCTTTATCATGAATATTCATTTCATTTCCCTTTTGATACAACAAGTCTTTTTTTTTTTTTGGATTTTTATGTTTTTTCAAATGTTTTTTTATTTTTCTGTTTTCTCCCCCTCAAACAATGCATATATACATATATCTCCCTCTTCCCCCCTAAATTTGTGCATCACACATTATGCAAAAATTTACCTAATAAAGAAAATGTATGTACAAAGCTTTAAACGAAAGAAAAGGAAAATATTTTTTTGTTGTTTTTGCTTAACCATTCCGTCATTAGATTAAAGAATAATCATTTCAAAATTAGAGCACGAAATTTAAATTTGTACCTTTTCGCTGATCTTTTCTTACCTCATCTCCTCCAAAGGAAACATCGCACTCGTAAAAACAGTGAGATCTTACCCGATGTGTCCCTGGAACAATCGCTATCAACATTCCAGAGATTGTCAACAGCTCCTCCTTGGTTGTTCCTGAAAAATAAGGAGATTAGTAATACAATGGGACCGTGGTCCTGGGTTTCCCTGAAGTATCAAAATAAGACACTTCTTTCAGACACAAGTCCCCTTTTGTTTCGAGGATTGGTGATGTTGCTGCCGCTTTGGATTTGGGTTTCCAAACCTGTTTCATTTTAACAAATGCCGTTGTTTCCTTTGATTGAGCAACTTTGGTTGTTTCAAGTTTAGTCGTTTTAGAAAAAGATTTTGGTTTCTGAACAGCCTTGCATTTGTTTTTGGCAACATTCCAATCCCATCAGATGGTTTAACCTTGGGATTCATATTCTTCATTGCCTTAGGTGATGATACCTTCATCGTCTTCGAATGATTGTTATCCTTAGGTGTAACCTTCTGATTTTGAGCATAGTAGGGTACATAGGGACTATGTGTGCAGTTCCAAGCAATGTGACCAAGAATACCGCAATTGAAGCACTTTTGTCTCTTCACATATAAAGCATCCTGATCAGCTTGATTTGTTCTTGCAGGCCTTGAAGGATGAACTGATCCTTTATGTGCTTGATTTCCTTGCACATTTCTTGTAGACGAAGATGAATTTGGATGTCTATACTTGTCGTTTGCAAGGGCCTTCTTCTGTTGTGGAGATTTCTTTTGATTCTTCTTGTTTTGTTTAGACTGCAAGTCTTGTTCAGAAATCTCCCCAACCTTCCAAAAGCTTTGCTAGCATGGACAAAAGCATATTTTTCACATTTTCCATTAATGACCGGCTTAACAAAAGCATTTTTCACATCACTAGCCTTTAGAGGGCTATTGCTGCCCATTAAGGATTTTGGAGAGCGTGAGCCGCTTTCTTCGTCTCCGATTTGCTCATTTCTGCTCCTTTAGCTTGCTCTGAACCTTTTCATCACAAGCAGAAGGTTCAGATTGTTCAGTTTGTGCACTTGGAGCCTTGTTCACGTCAGTTCTCTCTTCATCAGCTCTGATAAAATCAGAAAGTCCTGGTTTATCAGATGAAAGAATAGACACTCCAGCTGAATCATTAGAAGAGTCAACCACACTAGATGGTTCCCGTGTGTCTGATGTATAATCACTGGGTTTGCCATACACCATATGTTGTTCTCTCTCAATTTCTTCATCAGTTTCAGGCATTGTCGTGCGGTTGTGATTATACGGTGGGGCAACCAGATTGAATCCCAAACCCTTCCCCCTGTTCTCCTTATATGCCAGCTGCACATTGCACACGTCTTGAACAAGCTTGCTGGATGTATCAAACTTATTTATATTGGCTTCATTTTGTTGATATTTTCCAGCAAGAAGTCCCAGCTCAACTCTTACCAAATCGCATTCCATGGTTTTTGAATGTAATTTAGTTTTGTAATCATGGACCCAACATTTCTGTTGATTTACGTCCAGGTGGAGCTGAGCTATGTCTTTCTTTTGTGCTTCAACCTAATATGTGAGTAACTTGTTAATTTCTCGAAGGCCGATGCACTAAGCCATTGCATTGTGGTAATCATTAGCCATTTTGGAATTAAGTGTCCTGAGTTGAGCAACCCTATTCCTGCAAGGTTCAGTGCACACAGGGTAGTTGACTGTGTCAATGAGCGATCTTGGTTTATCAGTGCGAGTTTACGCTTGAGGTAGAGTTGGGTTGCTGGGCTTGAGGTTTCTGTTCAGACACTTCTTCAGGATGAGACTCTGTTGATTTTGTGTATAGATCTTGGAGATCTTGGTTTGATTGTAAATGATCCCACAACCAAGATACAAAGGTGTTTTTATCATCACCAAAAAAGCTATTCATCTCATTCCTTACTTCCTCTTTTCGCTTCCCACGTTCAAGCAAACGCATCACATACTCAGCAACCGGATCAACATTGTAGTTTCCAATAAACTCATTCAGCTTTTCCTTCACTTGATCCCGCAAGTTTGGGTTGTGATTTTGTGCCTGGGGTGTAGTGTTGTTAACGGTAGTTTTGATAATTGGGCTGAAAACTATGTTCGCATTGGCATTCGGGTTGGAATTGTAGACTGGGCTGAAGACTATGTTTGAGTACTGAGCTTGTGCTGTAAACATCTTCGGATAATCGAAATCGAACTGGTAAAAACGATAAAAATGTCTGAAAACTGTTTTTTACCAAAATGTACCGTTAGACTCGTCTCGACGATACGAATCCAATGATATATAATGTCCAAAACTTTTTTTTGTACTCGAAACCGTGTCGTATCCGGAATGAGGGGCCAACTCAGAACATTTCTAGAGATGTACTAGAAATGATCAGAGATGCATTAGAGATGATCCGAGATGCATTAGAGATGATTAAAAATGCATTAGAGATGATCCGAGATGCACTAGAGATGATCAGAGATACATCAGAGACGCACTAGAGATGATCAGAGATGCACTAGAGATGCACTCGAGATGATCAGAGATGCACTAGAGATGATCCGAGATGCACTAGAGATGATCAGAGATGCACTAGAGATGATCCGAGATGCACTAGAGATGATCAGAGATGCATTAGAAATGCACTAGAGATGCACTAGAGATGACCATAATTGATCAGAGATGCACTAGAGATGCACTAGAGATGATTTAAAATGCTTGTTTTTCATTAGAAACCGAACAGAAACGCGTGTGATATCAGATCTGAACCTGGAAACAGATTCAACAGGC
Organism: Scalesia atractyloides; assembly: GCA_947069175.1. Lineage (NCBI taxonomy): Eukaryota > Viridiplantae > Streptophyta > Magnoliopsida > Asterales > Asteraceae > Scalesia > Scalesia atractyloides. The sequence goes on along the minus strand of CAMTDV010000003.1, from coordinate 34,712,826 downwards.
TCTGATACCAATTGTAGGTCCCTGAAATCCAGATCTGTCAACGATATCACACAATCACCAAGGATGGGCGGAATCCAAACTTGGTGATATTCAAGAGAACCGAAAAGATGGAAGAACAATACGAATCAACTTTAACACCTTGCACACGAATCTATTACTTGAACAAACAAAACCGTCTGGTACAAGATGGAGGCTCTCTAGAGAAATCCCAAAAGTCTAACCCTAGAAATGACTCTGCTTAGCTTATATACCTAGGGTAAGGGCATGCCCCTCATGGGATTGCCTATGGGCTTGCCTGGCCCATATGGCCTATGGCATGCCCAAATGACCTATAAAGGTCCAAACCTAATACAAACTAACCCGGTTAACCCTAGTTAACTACCATAGACCGTTGCGTATATTTGATGCGTCAGTCTCACACTCTAGGACCTAACACACACTCTTAAAGAAAAATCATTCTAACTTCCTAGATCTTTAGAGGCAAGTCGGGGATATTGCTCATCAGTCGTAAGAAAGACCTTTTGGTCAATTCTCAGGCAACACCTAACCGAACCCGTCTGGCCAATTGAAAGCCATTTCAACTCATAGCGGTAGAACCCTAGGAGAGGTAGTTAGACCTGAGGTAGTTGAGGAAGAAGACGAATAACCTGTAGATGAGGAGATCGAAATGGGGACTCCCGGTAGAGTGTAAACTAGGCTAGACCCAGAAATTACCACACACACTAAGGAGCCTCAAGTCGAGATGAGCATAGAAAAGCGACCTGTAGAGGTTAGGAAACCACCAATCATAGATCTTTCACACGTCCCATATCCTGCCCGCCTTAAGAAAAAAAAATATTCTAAGGAATACGGGCTGTTTCTCGACATGTTCAAACAGTTGAAAATAAAAATTCTGTTTATCGAAGCCCTTCAATCCATGCCCAAATATTCAAAATTCTTAAAGGAACTTCTTAAACGTAAAGATAGCTTAGGAGAGCTCTTTAACATCCCTTTGAATGTGGGATGTTCAGCTGTTGTCTTAAATAAGGTCCCAAAAAAGCTAACGGATTCGAGCCTTTTCACCATTCCATGTCTCTTCGTGAGGGACACTGAGTGTAGAGCCTTAGCTAATTTAGGTGCTAGTATAAATCTTATGCCCTACCCAATTTACGAGAAGCTAGACCTAGGGAGTTGTCATGTACCCGCATGCCCTTGTCATTAGTCGATCGGTCAGTTAAATATCCTTGGGCATAGTCGAAAATCTCTTAGTTATGGTCGATAAGTTCGTCTTTCCTGTAGACTTTGTCATCCTTGATATGGAAGCTCATGAGAGAGTTCCAATCATTTTAGGACGTCCATTCTTGTGTACCGCAAAGGACATCATTGATGTCTTTGAGGGTAACATCACTCTTCGAGTCGGTGAGGAAAAAGTACTCCAGGTAGCACGCCCCATGCAACATTTTAGTGGTTCCAACGATTATAGTAGTCCATGTCATTCGTCTATTTCATCGAATCATTCTTATCATGCGTTGACCAATGTTTCGATTCATTAGTGGAGCCGATTTAGTAGGAAGATAGGGTAGTTGAAGAACCTGAGGAAGTTGTCAAAGAGAGTGAAGACGAAGAGGGGATTGATTGGGTCTACTATGTTTTAGAGTTGAGTGAAGTTAGGGACGAGAGCGAGAGAGTTCCCATTGAGACACCCGCCCCTCTAGAGCTTAAGGTCTTTCCGTTCCATTTAGAGTATGCTTTTCTAGGTGAGGGGTCAAACCTACCCGTCATTATTTCATCTAAATTAGCAGAGGAGGAGAAATCTAGGTTGATAGAGATTTTGAAGGTTAAGGAGGCCATTGCATGAAGACTCTCGGATATCAAGGGCATAAGCCCCGCCTATTGTACCCACCGAATACTCATGGAAGATTAATATAAGCCGGTGGTGCAACCTTAACGACGCCTAATCCGAACATACAAGAGGTAGTGAAGAAGGAGGTTCTTAAATTGTTAGATGCCGTGGTGATCTACCCCATTTCCGACTCCCTGTGGGTTAGTCCAACCTCAACTGTCCCAAAGAAGGGTGGGATGCCAGTGGTTATGAATGAGAAGAACGAGCTTATCCCGTCCCATACGTCACCGGTTGGCGCGTGTGCATTGACTATCGTAAGTTGAAGGAGGCCACCCAGAAAGATCATTTCCCTCTACCATTCATTGATCAAATGCTAGGGCGTCTCACGGGGCAACAATTCTATTGTTTCCTTGACGGGTTTTCCGGTTACTTTCAGATCCCCATCGCATCGGAGGATCAAGATAAGACGACCTTCACATGCCCTTGCAGTACCTATGTGTAACGACGCATGCCATTCATGTTATGTAATGCTCCGGCTACCTCTTAGCGATGCATGGTCGCCATTTTCCAAGACATGCTTGAGACTTCTATGGAAGTTTTCATGGATGATTTCTTGGTCTGTGGTGGCACTTTCAAGCAGTGTCTTCTCAACTTAGATAGGATGATGAAAAGGTGTGTAGAAACTAACTTGATGCTAAACTGGGAGAAGTTTCATTTTATGGTGACGGAGGGGATAGTGTTAGGACACAAGATATCTAGAGAGGGGATTGAAGTGGATAGGGCTAAGATAGACACAATTAGTAGGTTGCCACCACCCACAAGTGTGAAGTCCGTTCGTAGCTTCCTTGGTCATGCGGCTTCTATAGGCGTTTCATTAAAGATTTTTCAAAGATCACTCACCTAATGACCCGACTCCACGAAAAGACGTACCCTTTGTCTTTGACGAGGAATGCCTTAAAGCATTCGAATTTTTGAAGGAAAAGCTAGTTAGTGCCCTTATCCTTGTTTTGCCTGACTGGAGCTTGCCTTTTGAGCTCACGTGCTATGCAAGTGACTATGCCGTAGGTGTGGTTTTGGGTGAAAGAGTCGACAACCACTTTCATCTGATCTACTAAACGAGCAAACTCTCAATGATGCTCAAGAGAACTATACCACCACAGAAAAGGAACTCTTAGCCGTAGTGTTCATGTTTGATAAGTTTCGTTCATACCTCGTGCTTTCCAAGACCATCATCTTCACTGATCATTTTGCGTTGCATTTTCTCTTTCAAAAGGACGCTAAATCCCGTCTCATTCGGTGGATTCTCTTACTCTCCGAGTTTGACATAGGGATTAGGGATAAAAAGGGAGCGGGGAATGTAGCCACCAATCATTTGTCATGCTTAGAGGATCCCAAGAGAGAGGAAATTCGTGAGGAGGCAATAGGAGATAAATTCCCTCACGAATCCATAGATTTTGTAGCAGCCGGGAAAGAGGGTTTGCCATGGTTTTCCGACTTGGCAAATTATTTAGCATATGGAGCCGTAGAGAAATGTATGACCACCCTATAGAAGAAGTTCTTTAGGGATTGGAGGAGGTACATTTGGGATGATCTGTATCTCTTTAGGATAGGAGGAGATAGAATCCTTAGGGGATATGTGTCTACGGAAGAAAGTTTAGAGATCCTTAGGCATGTACATGAGGGATTGACAGGAGGTCACCATGGTCCACAAGCCCAAAACGTTTTCAATTGTGGTTTCTAAGCCCTCGGTAGTTAAGGATGCCTAAGTGATTGTTAGGTGTTGCGATGCATGCCAACGTACCGACAATATCTCATCAAAGGACGAGAATCTTAGAGAAAACGATAGGAAAGAGTAGGAAGGATGGTCAGATAAGCTAGGCGATGCATTGTGGCCATTTCGAACTGCCTATAAGACACCTTTAGGGACTACTCCTTTCATGATTCTTTATGGCAAAGCTTGCCATCTTCCCGTCGAATTAGAATACCGTGCGCTTTGGGCTCTTAAAACCGTCAATTTAGATCTTACCGAAGCCGCTAGGAAACGATACTTTCAAATTCACGAGTTTGAAGCTCTTAGGGATGCAACGTATGAACGACCTTGGAATATTAAGGAAAAGACAAAGGCGTTGCATGGTAGGAAGTCAGTGGAAAATAAGGCGAATTGGATAGATATATTCATTCTCATGTGTTTAGTTGAGGGTCGAAATATGAAATTGGCGAGTGTGTTGGCATGGTCATTTAACTGTGCGCATAGAGGGGGTCACCGGGCAGCTTTAGACATGGGTCCATACATTACTAGGTTAGCCGAGAATCTAAATGTGTTTGGGAAGTACAATCCGCAGAATTTGACACTGGGTTCAGCTTTGAAATTCTTTGAGATTAGGGACCTTCAAATTGCTGGTATATGTACGTTGACTGAGCCTATTACATGGGATTAGGCTAGATTCTGCCATCTGAGGGGCAACCGCTGATGATGTCATGCAGGGTATTTAGCCGACATGTCGATAGAGACCTCGACAGAGGCAGGAGATCCCAGCACCGTAGTATCCATGTCATCAGCCACCACCAGATCCACTTACCTTAGAGTCTCTCTACAATCATATGGATCAGGATTTTGGTATGATACACACTAGCCATGATCACTAGTTTGATGCATTGAGGCATATTATGACCCGTATGAGTATAGGTGTACAGGATTTCTTTCAGCCGTATGTGGATCCGGGTCAGTTTCTGATCCCAAGTCAGTTTGGTTCGAGTGGTACTAGTGGTTCGAGTCAACCTGTTGGTTATGGTTTTGGTTCTAGTTAGTATGGTTATGTCGACCCGACACCCGAGTTTCCGATGTATGGGCAAGGTGGTGATGATGAGGAGAGTGGTGAAGAAGAAGAGGAGGATAGTGAAGATATCGATGATTAGTGTGGGGATCAAGGAAGACAGTAGGAGCATATTGGAGTATCGTTTACTTTATTTTTCTTTTATGCTGTTTTTATCCTCATTTGGTCTGTACTAATATTTTGCATACTTTGAACTAGTTGGTAGGGTTGGTAAGGTTGGTAATGTTTGTTCGGGTTGGTTGTCTAAGACACTATTATCTATCGTCATATTATGTGTTTTGGTATATTTGTGGTGATTTGATAGGTATGGTGCATTGTTGTCGCTTCCGGTCGCGGTGAGAGTTATGAATTGTTTGCTGAGTGTGTTTGGATTGAAGGGCATATGTGGAATTGACTTGCACACTGACAGTCTCGCATGTCAGCTAAGTCGTTTCACTTGTATATGTTGTATATTTTATTTAGTATTTATTTTTAGTTAGTATTGAGTCGTGCTTTCATCCGTGCATTAGGGACAATGAACATTTTAAGTGTGGGGATGGGACATTTGAGTCATAGTTGATAGTTTAGTTAGTTTGAGTCATAAAAATTTGAAAAACTACAAAAAAATTTAAAAATTGAAAAATCCAAAAAAATTGAAAAAATTGAAAATGTCTCTTGTTTTAGGAGTTTACAAATAAAGACGGAAAATATTGAAAAGTCGAGTCTTGTTCGGGTTTCAAATAATAACAATATGAGTTTAATAAAGTTGAGCTTGTGTCTAGCTTGGGATATGTGAGTAGGCCTGATTCAGTTTCTAGGTTCCTTTGATATTAATATATCTTAATTGTCGGTTTGCTAGTGGGTGCTCATCTAGGAAAAGTAGGAAGCCGAAATCGCTAAAAAAGTGTAAGGGATGCCGTTATAATCTAAAATTATTATAATTTTTTATCATAGAAAAAACATTCTGTAACATTAAAAATTGAGCTAGATGAAAAGACAAAAAAAGACGAGGCCTATGGAATCTCCTTTGGGGATGGTGACTCTGATCGAGAATCCCTCTAGGTTAAGTTAAGAAAAATGCAAAAATGCCGACGCTCACGTTGTCGCTCTCGGGGATGGTGTCTCTAGTTGAGACAACCTCTAGGTTAGGTATGCAAAGTCTAGTGCTCAAAAGAAAAAAATAGTGAAAAATTGATGTTAAATTCTCTTGATTTTGTTATAAAACGGTTAGGAAATGGGTTATGTAATTCATTCCTTTTGTTCCTTGAGCTTGAGGCGGGATTAGGTGAAAACTGCGGCTTTTAGTGTGAGACGCTAGGTAGATTGACCAAACTTGAACTTAAACTGCATGATAAGGGCTTGAACCGGGTTTGGGTTTAAGTGGACACACATATTCGCAATCGCGGTTAACACAAGTTTCGATAATGATAAGTAATCTAAGTTTTTGAACCCGTGCATATATTCCGACTATGATTCCGTTTGCACAATTCTTTTAAGGAACGAAAAAAGAGTAAGTGTGGAGATATTTGATGTATTTCAAAATACATTGAATTATCTTGTATAGTTTGTACAATTTTCATGTTTGTTTATTTCGATTTTTAAGTAGATATAGTTTCTTTTGATTGTTTGTTTGTTACAGGTCCTGGTTGCTGAAAAGTGAAGAAAATGGTTAAAATCATCTAGAAAAGAGTTAACAGCAAGGATCGGGTTGAGTCGTAACTAAATGAGAACGCAAAACGGAACATTCTAGAAAAGAGACCCCTTCGCGCTACGCGAAGGACAAAGGGGAAGAGCTTCGCGTAAGGCAAAACTTTTAAATAATAGTTTCTGAAAAGCATAGCGTCGCCACGTGTAGCTCAAGGGATATACCCGTCACGTAACGCGACGGGGTGTATGTTCGTGGTAGAATTGTATTGCATGCTGGATTGTTGCTGGAGCCAATATAAAAACATCATTAACTTTCAAGTCAAACCTAATTACGAATTTGGGACATCTTGGACAAACTCAGCAGCAGTTTTAGCACGGTTTTGAAGCATTCAGAGCATAGGAATCATTTGGTTGAAGCTGGAAGCTATAGGATCGAAGACTTAACGGGTTTTGTCTCCCGGTTTTCTTTGTCCTTCGCTTTTTATACTTTTGTCGATGAATTCCTTTGGTAATACCTTTGTTTTGATTCTTGAAACTATGTTTTCTGGCGAAACGCTTTAAACTACCTAGGTTAGAATGAATATTTAACAAAGTTTGGATTTTTATCGGTTTCTAGTGTGTTTATGGATTTTCTTAAAAAGTAACGAACTTTGGTTTCCATGATTTTTTGTGTATGCATATCTTGACTTAACTATCACTTATTACTTGTTTCACATGAATGTTGTTGAATGTATTTCTAATAATAGATTTGTTTGGGTCCTAGCGGGTTTGGGTAATCGTTTGGTGAATTAGCGAATAAACCTTAGAAAAAATAATCAAGAGATAATTCGATTTTGATATTCTACTAACCGTAGTTGCCGAGAAGTACAAGGTTATTGATAGGTCTTAATTGGTAAATTGCTAGAATTAGGTTTTGAGAAAAGCCGGTTTTAGTTGCCTTGCCACATTCTTGTCTATTAAACCAAATGAAATTTCCTTAGTTGCCTTAGACTTTCCACTGAGAGGCAGTTAGTCACTTTAGGGCACTTTTCTAGAAAGTAGATAACCGAAAGGGAGTCTAGCTAACCGGTATTCGTAACAATCCTTTAGAGTTTTATAGGTTTCTTCTCGAGAATGGTTGAGGGTCCTATTCGATATCTCTTAGGGTTTAGCACTAAAAGATCCTGGTTCCATATCACATTAGTTTCGATAGAAATCCATCCTAAGTTATATGGGATTCCAGTCTAGTTAGTCTTTTATCATCACTGAGTTCAACCTTCGTCTTAAGTTGTGTTCTAGTTAGTCTAGTTAATTAGTATTTAATTTAATTGCAAATTCAGGATTTTTGGAAACCCCACCCTCCAACAAATATAAAAATGGTTAGTGTCGTGTCCGTGTCAGTTTAGGTCTAGATAGAGTCGTTAGCGTAATTAAATAGAGTCGTGTGGGTTCGATATCCGAACTTACTTAATTTTACTAGAGTCGATCAGTTCACTTGCCGGTTAGTAGTTTAGTCGACCCTTAGAAAGTCTAGAGTATTACTTTGAGTCTAGTTTTAGGTTAATTTTAGCTACTTTTATTAAACTACTTTTAACACATCAAGTTTTTGGCACTGTTGCCGGGGATCCTTTGGCAATTACGTTAATTACTTTATTTGGACTTAATTGACATCATATGTCTTATTTGTTTCTTTGAGCCATAGGAGTCTAAATAGTTGTTACTGTCTTTTATGTTTGTTGAGTCACTCGTTAGAGTCTTCTTACTTATTTCTTGTCGGTTTTGAAGTGGATGCCCAATACACGTTCTCAAGTATCGCCGTCGAGGCCGCCAACGGACAAGTATTCCTTCTCATCTTTCACACAGGTTAGTACATCTTATTCTTCATCTTTCGCATTTTCTGACTCTACTCTTCCATCTAAACCACCGAGCTTCGACTTCACACCGAAGTTATCACCCCACAATTCCCCACCACCTTCCCGTCCTCCGAGTCCACCACATGTGTCCAAATGGCCAACAATCAAACTGTTTACCAACAAGCAACCATCGGTTTTATCTGTGCGAATTCACCCATCACCCTTCCCACAGTTAATAATGACAAAACTTGGTAAATCCCGTCCTACATCATGACTGCTATCACTAACTTGTGCCAATTTCATGGTCGTGATGACGAGGATTCCCTGTCACATTAACCGCTCACTCGCCTCTGTAACACATACAACATGGAAGGTGCTGGCAATGGCGCCTGTTTCCTTCTGGTCTTCTCTTTTTCCTTAGCTGGTCGAGTAGCCATCTTGCTTGACTCGCATCCACCAAAGACTTTCACCACCTAGGCTGGCCTGCGAGATGCTTCCTAGCTAAGTACTTCCCACCTTCTAAAGTATCTCGTCTTCGTGATCAGATTCATTCATTCCGGATGGAGTCTGACGAGCCCTACCTTGTAGCTTGGGAAAGATTCCAAACCCTACTTTCTCGTTGTTCTCATCATGGACTGTCTAATTAGGCACTTGTAGAGAAATTCTACAATGGTGTCACCCCCGAAACTAGAGCCCATTTTGACACTTTAGCTGGAGGCAATCACATGGGTAAGAAAACAATAGCTACCTATTCAAGAGTTTCTCACAGTTGACACAGATCATCGAGCTACTACCAGGACTTCCATTCCTGTGTCTAGTACTACCTCGGCCATTCCAGGAGTACACTAAGTTAGCTTGGAAACAACAGTATTCGCTGCTCTAGATAGCTTTAAGCAAGAGGTTAGTAAAGAAATTCAAGAGTTGAAGGCTAAAGTAGATAGGTGTGAGGTTTGTAGGGGAGGTCACGATACCATTTAGCCCAATGCTCACAGAGGATCAAGTTGATTTCATCACGGGTCACAATCGAGGTCCAACGAACCCTTTCAATAATAATAACTCAAACTATAGTTCGAGTTGGCGTAGTAACAACAACACTTTCCATTATACCGGTAACCCCGGGTTTTCAAACAGGTTCAAATCAAAACAGGGGGCAGGGTCAATTCTTTAGTGGGGGTTCAAACAACCAGGGTTAGTATTCTGGCGGGGTTTGCAGGGTTAGTTTAGTTCAGGGAGTTCAAATAGGCAATATCCTAGTGGGGGGTCAAACTGTCAAAGTTCAAACAACCAAGACTTGGGTAGTGGTCTAGATGAGATTAAATCCATATTATCGCTATTACTTGTTAAGGATTAAATCACCCAAAGAACCTTAGAGGAACATGCCACACTCTTAAAAAATAACCATTTCTAACTTCCTAGATCTTTAGTGGCAAGTCGGGAACATTGCTCGTCAGTTGCAAGAAACTCGGTCAATTCTCTGGCAACCCCCAACCGAATCTTCTGGCTAATTGAAAGCCATTTCAATTCGTAGCGGTAGAACCCCAGGAGAGCTAGTTAGACCTGAGGTAGTTGAGGAAAAAGATGATGAACCCGCAGATAAGGAGAGTGAGATGGAGATTCCTGGTAAAGTGCAAACTAGGCTAGACCCAGAAACTACCGCACACACTAAGGAGCCTCAAGTCTAGAGGAGCGTAGAAAAGCGACCCATAGAGGTTGGAAACCACCAATCATAGATCTTTCACCTGTCCCATATCCCTCCCGCCTTTAGAATCATAAATATTCTAAGGAATACGTGCAGTTTCTTGACATGTTCAATAGTCGAAATAAATCTTTTGTTTTTCGAAGCCCTTCAATCCATGCCCTAATATAAAAAAATTCTTAAAGGATCATCTTAAATGTAAAGATAGGTTAGGAGAGCTCTCTAACATCTTAAATAAGGTCTTGGAAAAGTTGACGGATTCGGGCCTATTCCCCTTTTCATGTCTCTTCGGGAGTGACACCGAGTGTAGAGCCTTAGCCGATTTAGGTGCTAGTATAAATTTTATACCCTACGCAATTTACGAGAAGCTAGACCTAGGAGAGTTGTCACCTACCCGCATGTCCTTGTCTTTAGCTGATCGGTTAGCTAAATATCCTCATGTCATCCTTGATATGGAAGCTGATGAGAGAGTTCCTATCATTTTAGGACGTCCGTTCCTGTGTAGTGAAAATGCTATCATTGATGTCTTTGACGGTAACATCACTCTTCGAGTCGGTGAGGAAAACTAACATTCGAGGTAGCCCGCGCCATGCAAGATCCTAGTGGTTCCAACGATTATAGTGGTCCATGTCATTCAGTCTATTTCATCCAATCATTCTTATCGTGTGTTGACCAATGTTTCGATTTCATTAGTGGAGCCGATTTAGTAGGAGTGAGGTTAGTTGAAAAACCTAAGGAAGTTGTCGAAGAGAGTGAAGACAAAGAGGGGATCAATTGGGTCCCCAAAGTGTTAGAGTTGAGAAGTTAGGGATGAGAGCGAGAGAGTTCCCATTGAGACACTTGCCCCTCTAGAGCTTAAGGTCCTTCCATCCCATTTAGAGTGTGCTTTTCTAGGTGAGGGGTCAAACCTACCTGTCAATATTTCATCTAAATTAGCGGAGGAGGAGAAATCTAGGTTGATAGAATTTTGAAGGTTAACAAGGAGGCATTGCATGGAGACTCTCGGATATCAAGGGCATAAGCCCCACTTATTGTACCCACCAGATACTCATGGAAGATGGAAGATGAATATAAGCCGGTGGTGCAACCTCAATGGCGCATCAATCCGAACATGCAAGAGGTAGCGAAGAAGCAGGTTCTTAAGTTTTTAGATGTCAGTGTGATCTACCTCATTTCTGACTCCCTGTGGGTTAGTCCAACCCAAGTTGTCCCAAAGAAGGGTGGGATGACAGTGGTTATGAATGAGATGAATGAGCTTATCCCGTCCTGTACGGTCAACGGTTGGCGCGTGTGCATTGACTATCATAAGTTGAATGACGCCACCCAGAAAGACCATTTTCCTCTACCGTTCATGGATCAAATGCTAGAGCGTCTCGCAGGGCAACAATTCTATTGTTTCCGTGACGGGTTTTCTAGTTACTTTCAGGTCCCAAAGCACCGGAGGATCAAGATAAGACGACCTTCACATGCCCTTACGACACCTATGCGTATCGACACAAGCTATTCGGGTTATATAATTCTCCGACTACCTTTCAGCGATGCATTATCGCATTTTCCAAGACATGCTTGAGACTTCTATGGATGTTTTCATGGATGATTTCTCAGTCTATGGTGGCACTTTCGAGCACTGTCTTCTTAACTTAGATAGGATGATGAAAAGGTGTGTAGAGACTAACTTGATGCTAAATTGGGAGAATTGTCGCTTCATGGTGACGGAGGGGATAGTGTTAGGACACTAGATATCTAGAGAGGGGATTGAAGTAAATAGGGCTAAAACAGACACAATTAGTAGGTTGCCACCACCCACAAGTGTGAAGTCCGTTCGTAGTTTCCTTGGTCATGCGGGCTTCTATAGGCGTTTCATTAAAGATTTTTCAAGATCACTTGCCTGATGACTCGACTGCTTTAGAGAGATGCATTCTTTGTCTTTGATGAGGAATGACTCAAAGCCTTCGACTTTTTGAAGGAAAAACTAGTTAGTGCCCCTATCCTTGTTTCACCCGACTAGAGCTTGCCCTTTGAGCTCATGTGCGATGTAAGTGACAATGCCATAAGTGCGGTTTTGGACGAAAGAATCGACAACCACTTTCATCTGATCTACTACGCGAGCAAAACTCTCAATGATGCTCAAGAGAACTATACCACCACGGAAAAAGAACTCTTAGCCATAGTGTTCGCGTTTGATAAGTTTCGTTCATACCTCGTGCTTTCCAAGACCATCGTCTTCACTGATCATTCTGTGTTGCGTTTTCTCTTTTAAAAGAAGGACACTAAACCCCGTCTCATTCAGTGGATTCTCTTACTCTCCGAGTTCGACATAGAGATTAGGGATAAAAAAAGGAGCGGGCAATGTAGCCGCCGATCATTTGTCACGCTTAGAGGATCCCAAGAGAGAGGAAATTCGTGAGGTGGCAATAGGAGATAAATTCCCTCATGAATCCATATATTTTGTAGCGGCCGAGAAGGAGGGTTTGCCATGGTTTTCCGACTTGGCAAATTATTTAGCATATGGAGCCGTAGTGAAAGGTATGACCACCCAATAGAAGAAGTTCTTTAGGGATGCGAGGAGGTACATTTGGGATGATCCGTATCTCTTTAGGATAGGAGGAGATAGAATCCTTAGGAGATGTGAGTCTACGGAAGAAGGTTTAGAGATCCTTAGGCATGTATATGGGGGATTGACAGGAGATCACCACGGTCCACACGTTACAGCCCAAAATGTTTTCGATTGTGGTTTCTATTTGCCCTCGGTAGTTAAGGATGCCTTAGAGATTGTTAGGTGTTGCGATGCATGCCAACGTACCGACAATACCTCCTCCAAGGACGAGATGCCCCAAAATCCAATTCAAATCCTTGAAATCTTCGATGTGTGGGGCATCGACTTCATGGGACCTTTTCCCGTCTCTAGTGGGAATAGGTACATCCCCATGGCAATCGGTTACGTTTTCAAGTGGGTTGAAGCTCAAGCGTTGCCTACAAATGATGCCCGAGTGGTGGTGAGATTCCTTAAAAAGTTGTTCACTCGTTTTGGTACACTGCGAGCCATCATAAGTGACCGTGGCACCCATTTTTGCAGTGTCGTGATGGAGAAGGCGTTAGCACGCTACGGAGTTACTCATCATTTTTCCACCGCGTATCTCCCTAAAAACTTGTGGTCAAGTCGAGAATGCAAATCAAGGGGTTAAGAGAATCTTAGAGAAAATGGTAGGAAAGAGTAGGAAGGATTGGTCGGATAAGCTAGGCGATGCATTGTGGGCATTTCGAACTACCTACAAGACACCTTTAGGGACTACTTCTTTCATGATCGTCTATGGCAAAGCTTGCCATCTTCCCGTCGAATTAGAACACCGTACGCTTTGGGCTCTTAAAACCGTCAATTTAGATCTTACCGAAGCCGCTAGGAAACGATACTTTCAAATTCACGAGTTTGAAGCTCTTAGGGATGCAACGTATGAACGATCTTGGAATATTAAGGAAAAGACGAAGGCGTTGCATGGTAGAAAGTCAGGGGAAAATGAGGCAAATTGGATAGATATATTCATTCTCATGTGTTTAGTTGAGGGTCGAAATATGAGCATGGCGAGTGTGTTGGCATGGTCATTTAACTGTGCGCATAGAGGGGGTCACCGGGCAGCTTTAGACATGGGTCCATACATTACTAGGTTAGCCGAGAATTTAAATGTGTTTGGGAAGTACAATCCGTAGAATTTGACGCTGGGTTCAGCTTCGAAATTCTTTGAGATTAGGGACCTTCAGCTTGCTGGTATACTTACGTTGACTGAGCCTACTACATGGAATGAGGCTAGACAGGGACCTCAGGTTTTGCCACCTATGGGGAACCCAATTGATGATGTCATGAAGGGTATTTCCGACACGTCGATAGAGACCTCGATAGTGGCAGGAGATCCTAGCACCGTAGTATCAACATCGTTAGCCACCACCAAATCCACTGACCTTAGAGTCTTTCTACAATCGTATGGATAAGGGTTTTGGTATGATACACACTAGATATAACCGCCAGGATGATGCATTGAGGCATATTATGACCCGTATGAGCATAGGTGTTCCAGATTTCTTTCAACCGTATGTGGATCCAGGTTAGTTTCCGATGCCAGGTCAATTTGGTTCGAGTGGTGCCGGTGGTTCGAGTCAGCCTGTTGGTTATGGTTCTGGTTCGGGTCAGTATGGTTATGTTGACCCGACACCTGAGTTTCCAGTTACGCACAAGGTGGTGATGATGAGGAGAGTGGTGGTGAAGATAGCGATGATTAATGTGGGGATCGAGGAAGACAACAGGAGCATATTGGAGTATCTTTTACTTTATTTTTCTTTTATGCTGTTTTTATCCTCATTTGGTCTGTACTAATATTTTGCATATTTTGAACTGGTTGGTAGGGTTGGGTAGGTTGAGTTGACTTGTTATTTAAGACACTATTATCTATGGTCATATTATGTGTTTTGGTATGTTTATGGTGAATTGATAGGTATGGTGTGTTGTTGCCACTTCCGTTCACGTGTGAGAGTTAAGAATTGTTTGCTGAGCGTGTTCAGATTGGAGGGCATATGTGGAATTGACTTGCACATTGAAAATTTCTCTTGTTTTAGAAGTTTGCAAATAAAGACGGAAAATAAAAGAAAAGTTGGGTCTTGTTCTGGTTTCAAATAATAACATGAGTTCAATAAAGTTGAGCTTGTGTCTAGCTTGGGATATGTGAGTATGCCTGATTCGGTTTCTAGGTACCTTTGATATTAATATACCTTAATTGTCGGTTTGCTAGTGGGTGCTCATCTAGGAAAAGTGGGAAGCCGAAATCGCCAAAAATAGTGTATGGAAATGTCGTTATAAGCTAATATTATTAGAAACTTTTATCATACAAAAAATTGTGTAACATTGAAAATTGAGCTAGATTGAAAAGAAAAAAAGATGAGGCCTACGGAATCTCCTTTAGGGATGGTGACTCTAATCGAGAATCCCTCTAGGTTAAGTTAAGAAAAATACAAAAATACCAACGCTCACGTTGTCGCCCTCGGGGATGATGACTCTGGTTGAGACAACCTATTGGTTAGGTATGCAAAAGAAAAAAAAGAAAAAATAATGAAAAAATTGATGTTAAACTCTCTTGATTTTGGTATAAAACGGTTAGGAAATGGGTCATGTGATTCGTTGCTTTTGTTCCATGAGCTTGAGGTGGGTTTAGGTGAAACTACGACTTTTAGTATGAGACCCTAGATAGATTGACCGAACTTGAACTTAAACCCGGCTTGGAACCGGGGTTGGGTTTAAGAGGACACATATATTAGCAATCACGGTTAACGCAAGTTTTGATGTTAATAAGTAATCTAAGTTTTTGAACCCGTGCATTTATTCTTACTATGTTTCCTGTTGGTGCATATTTGTTACAACAGCTTAGATTTGGTCTTTGGATATCTTGTAATTAGTAAATGATAAACAGTTAGCCAGTTTAGTTTTGTAATAGTTAGTTGTAGTGATTGGGCCAAACCAGACCCTCATTATAGGGAGTGGTAGGCGAATTGGGCCTAGCCCAATTTGCAGCCCACGTGGTTAAACCCTAGCCTAGTTGTAAACCTGTCTCTATATAAAAAGGGTTTTGCATTAGGGTTAAGGTTGCTCAGTTAGTCACTTCAGAGAGAGTTGAGAGACAATTCGTAGAGAGATTAGCTTGGATGAATTCGTGTGATTTAGATTGATTGTAATCGTTGTGATAGATAATCAATGAAGACGGTTTATTGTGATTGCTGTTTCTTCTTGTATTTCTGTGATAATCTGATCTAGAGGATTCTGCACTCAAGGTTGGATAGACGATTCTGTGAAGATCCTTATAGATTAGGGGACCTACAATTCCATTTGCTATTCGGGGACGAAAAAAAAGTAAGCGTGGGGATATTTGATGTATTGTAAAATACTTTGAATTATCGTGTATAGTTTGTATAATTTTCGTATTTATTAGTTTCGATTTTTATAGATATAGTTTCTTTTGATCATTTGTTTGTTTACAGGTCCCAGTTGCTGAAAAGTGAAGAGAATGCTTAAAATCATCTGAAAAAGAGTTAACAACTAGGATCGGGTCGAGTCGTAGCCGAACGGTAACGCAAAACGGAGAATTCTGGAAAAGAGACCCCTTCGCGCTACGCGAAGGCCACAAGGGAAGAGCTTCACGTAATGCGAAGCCTTTAAATAATTATTTTTGAAAAGCATAGCGCCGTGCTACGCGTAGTTTAAGGGATATACCCGTCGCGTAACAAAGACGGGGTGTATGTTCGTGGCAAAATTGTATTGCATGCTGGATTGTTGCTTGAACCAATATATAAACATCATTTACTTTCAAGTCAAACCTAATTACGAATTTGAGACATCTTGGATGAACTGAACAACAGTTTTAGCACGGGTTTGAAGCATTCGAAGCGTAGGAATTATTCAGTAGAAGCTTGAAGCTGAAGACTTAATGGGTTTAATCTCCTGGTTTTCTTTGTCCTTCGTATCTTTATACTTTTTCAATAAATTCCTTTGTTAATACCTTTTTTTTGATTCTTGAAACTATATTTTCTTGCTAAATGCTTTAAACTACCTAGGTTAGGATGAACATTTAACAAAGTTTGGATTTTTATTGGTTTCTAGTGTGTTTATGGATTCTCCTAAAAAGTAATGAACTTTGGATTCCATGATTTGGTGTATATGCGTATCTTGACTTAATTATCACTTGTTTACTTATTTTACATGAATCTTGTTGAATGTCTTTCAAATAATAGATTTGTGTTATTAAAGGGTCCTAGCGGGTTTGGGTAATCGGTTGGTGAATTGGCCGATAAACCTTAGAAACAATAATAAAGAGATAATTCAGTTTTGATATTCTACTAACCTTAGTTGCCGAGAAGTACTTGGTTATTGATAGGTCTTAATTGGTAAATTGCTAGGATTAGGTTTTGATAAAAGCTGGTTTTAGTTGCCTTGCCACATTCTTGTCTGTTAAACCAAATTAAATTCTGTAGTTGCCTTAGACTTTTCGCTGAAAGGCAGTTAGTCACTTTAGGTCACTTTTCTAGAAAGTAGATAACCGAAAGGGAGTCTAGCTAACCGGTATTCGTAACAATCCTTTAGAGTTTCATAGGTTTCTTCTTGAGAATGGTTGAGGGTTCTATTCGATATCTTTTAGGGTTTAGAACTTAAAAGGTCACTGTGCGTAAGTAGGATGATGACAAGAGTAACCATTAATCACGTAGTGACCAAGGTGCAAAAGGTATAGATCTATCGAGTTTGAGGCGTGCTCCACTCCTGGTTTGTTAACCCTTTAGGAGTGCTTTGTGATCCCATGACGTCAGAGTTGTCTCAGTTTGGTTACTTACTTATGGCACATAAGTCAGTGTATTAGCTACACATCGATTGATCCTTAGATTCCATAGGCATCCTAGATACTACGATTTCAATACCTGTTTACAAATATAACATAATACATTTCAATATCGGTTTACAGATACGATATAAAACATTTAATTATGGTTCACCAATACAATGGTTACATGTACCGGTTTACAAACATAACAGAAAACATTTCAATACTGGTTTACAGATACGATAGAAAACATTTTATTACCGGTTTACAAACATAACAGTTGTATTCATCAGTTTACAAACAACACAGAAAACGTTTCAATACATTATACAGATACGACATTTCAAACGCTTTGGGATACTATGAGCTCACAAACCGGTTTCCAAATGCAAGATTTTTAAATGTATTATGATTCATTTGATACAAAAACAAACAAACTATGAACTCGCCAACATTATGTTGATTTGTCGCATATTTCTTTCTCAGGTTACAATTTCAAATTATGGCCCGGTTGGAATAGGAGAACCCATGGGGATTCGAGTACTTAGCTGGCGTTCACTTTTAGAAGTCTTAGCACCCACTAAATACTTCCGTTGTGCAGTGAAGATACCAGTTCAGATCACGCTGAACTCTGATGTGATGATTTATCGGGGTGTGACACAACCAAGATATCTTAAAAGAGCTAAAATGCCAAATCCCAGAAATTGAAGAAGCTATCCTAGAGAGTCATTCAAGTGTGCAAAATGCATAAATCGTACCAAAATTTGGTATTTTCCCTAACCCTCGTTGGATATTGTTCTCTTTGATGTACGAAAGTACTGACCTGATCACCAAGTATCTAACGTTGTAAAACAAAAATGATGAATTTTGGTATACTCACCTTCTACGAGGAATCTTTGTGCATACCTTGATTGTGGGTGTATGTCCTAAAGTGGGACACACCAGTATCTCGGTATAAAATTACCTTAACATATCACTAGGTAATGGTACTTGAAATGTTCATGTATTTTCTTTAAGTGGATAAACAATATTGGTAATCATCTTGAACTGCTTTTCAAGAAAAATGACATTTCGAATTATCTAATAGTGTGAAAACAGTTTGATATTGTTGATATGATCTTCTTCCCGATGATTCTCACAAAAAAACAGAGTGTTTATTATTTTGTTATTTATTTGCTTTCAGAAAATATAAAAATCCCAAAAAGATTTTCTTTTTCTTGTAAATTCTTAGAGTATGGAATATGGTTGTTCATGGAGGAGTTGTTACCGATAGGGGGAGACGGTGTTAGGAGATGAGCTTAGAATTTTAAGATCCTGCAGGTTCCGTGTGCTTAAAAACTTTGTGTGTGTGGTTTGAGTTGGAAATTGCTTAATCTGTGATAAGAGTTTTACTATCTCTTGAATAATAATTATTTGTTAACTTGTGTTGAAAAATTCTTATGGTTTCTCGAGATTTCTGTTTTAGAGTGTACAAATTGTAGCAGTGTGTTGCTGAGAAGTTTAATGAAGAGGATTTTGCTTGGATGCATGGTGGAACCTCCTTTCTACAATGCAGACAAAGTTGTATGCAAGTGCTAAACTGGAGTTTGCTTCAGCGCTAACGATTTAGAAGATTTGGTGATTGGATGCATCAGCTTAGGGGGAGTCTGTTGCTGACAAAAGCTATTAAAGCTGAAGCTATCCAAAGACCAAAGACGTTGAAGATTGTAAGATGACTGAAGACAAAGTTATTTTATGAAGCTATTGTCAAGGGGAGTTTGTTGGTGCATATTTGTGACAACAGCTTAGATTTGGTCTTTGGATATCTTTTAATTACTAAAAGGATAAACAGTTAGCGGGTTTAGTTTTGTAAGTAGTTGCAATGATTGGGCCAAACCAGACCCTCATTATAGGGAGTGTCAGGTGAATTGGGCCTAGCCCAATTTGCAGCCCAGTGGTTAAACCCTAGCCCAGTTGCAAACCTGTCTCTGTATTAAAAGGGTTTTGCATTAGGGATAAGGTTGCTCAGTTAGTCACTTCAGAGAGAGTTTAGAGAGAATTCATAGAGAGATTGGCTTGGACGAATTCATGTGATCTAGATTGATTGTAATCGTTGTAATAGATAGCCAATGAAGATCAGGTTTATTGTGATTGCTGTTTCTTCTCGTATTTCTATGATAATCTAATCTAGAGGATTCCGCACTCTACATTGGATAGACGATTCTTTGAAGATCCTTATGGATTAGGGGACCTACAATTGGTATCAGAGCATTAGGCTCTTGTTATTCTCGGTTCGGAGTCGTTACTCCAAAAAAGTTGGGGTTTTGGACGTTTTGATGACTGTTCTAGGGTTTCTGCTCTTATTTCGGATAAACATCAAGGATCTCAGATAAAAGGATTGCATCTCGGATTATAAGTGAAGCATTTCGGATTGAAAGCTTGCATTTCGAATCAGAAAAGATTGCGTCTCAGATCAGAAAGGATTGCATCTCGGATTATAAGTGAAGCATTTCAAATAGAAAGCTTGCATCTCGGATCAGAAAGGTTGCATTTCGGATCAGAACAGTGCATCTTGGTTCATTGGTGTTGATCTCGAATCATCTCGGATAAATATCACCTCGGATAAACACTGTTTCGGATCATTTCGGAACATCTCGAATCACTGTTCCGAGTTACCATCTCGGATAACTCATCTCGGACATCTCGGATACTATCTCGAATCATCATCTCAGATAGCATCTCGGATTAGCATCTTGAACCACTGTTTCGAATTCTGTATTATTCCGAGGCACGAAAATTCCTAACAAAGGTCTCGGATATTATACATCATTAGATTCGTATTGGCGAGACGAGTCTAACAGTACAATTTGGTAATCACACTTTCTGGAAAAAAAATTAAACATTTTTAGCTAGCCGGTTCGGTAAAAATGTCGAATATGTCAGACTTGAATGATTTGTTGAGAATGGAGCATGAGGCAGGCACGACTAACAAACCCCAAAGATGTTGAAGGTAGAGAATTATGGAAGGACAGATTTCAGTCGTTCATAGAATATCAAGACACACGAATGTGGATCTGTATTCAAGATGGGTACGTAAACCCAACTCATGACTTTGAAGGCAGACAACATGTCACTGCCTATGTAAACATGTCAGAGGCTGATAAGAGAATGTATGAGTCTGAAAAGAAGGCCTTAGCTGCAATAAAGATGTCGTTACCTGATGGCATCAAATATACATTCAAGAGATATACTACTTCGAAGGAGATGTGGGATGCTCTAGAGAAGAGGTATGAGGGCAATCCTGATGTGAAGAAAAGAAAAGTTGATTTGCTGAAGAAGCAATTTGCTGTCTTTAAAGGCATGAGAAATGAGTCCCTTGAAGATATCATCACGAGATACTATCATCTAATCTCAGAAATGGACAATTATGACATAGAGGGATACACGGACGTTGAGATAAATGATAAGTTGCTAGATGCTTTACCTTCCAAATGGGATATTTATACTCTTATGATAAAGGGTGAAGCTGATTATGAAGATAAAGACTTGGAAGAGGTTGTTGGGAAAATGAGAGCTTATGAGCTCAACATAAAGAAGAAGGAAACTGGATATGATCAGGTTCAAGATCCTGGAATTTATAAAGGGATTCCATCTTCATCTTCCAACAATGCTTCAAGTGATTCAGCAACTGCGTTTCTCTTATGTGAAAATGAGCAGGTTGTGACAAATGCTGATGGTGATGTATGTTTTGTAGCTGCTTCAGGAGGATTGTTAGGGACAAAGAGACAACAATCCAGCAATAATAACAGCAATACTAGGTCTATGTCTCTGAGTGTGAAAGTCACAGAAGAACATCTGGCCCTGTTTGCTTCATTCGTTGCTTCATATGAGAATTACATTCAGGGAAGAACATCTTATACTGCTACTTTTGATGAAGATTATGATCAGATTGACCCTGATGACCTAGAGGAGATGGATTTTCAATGGTAGATGGCCATGATTTCTAGAAGAGTGAAGAGGTTCATGAATAGGACGAGAAGAAAGTTTGTTGGAAAGAATATAGGTTTTGACAAGTCTAAAGTGAGGTGTTACAATTGTCAAAATTACGGACACTTTGCTAGAGAATGTCAAAGACCTAAGACTGAATTTCGTTCTAACTCATCTTTTCAAGATTCTCCTGGTCATGGTTCAAGCAACATGAATGCATCAACTAACACTGGATCAAAGGCCTTGATCTCTACTGCTAGAGAAGGTTCTTATGATTGGAGTGTTCATTTAGAAGGTGATGGCAATGCCACACAGGCTTTCATGGCTGAGATAGTCCTGGTTAATGATGCAGAAGTAAAGGCTGCTGCTGAGGTAGAGCAAGAGACTGTAGCTGAAAAAGTTGATGATGATCAGATGATTGAAAACATAAAATCCGATGTAGAACAAAATGCTATAAATAAGAAGATGGCTGCAGATTTTGCTTCTTTCATGGCTAATCTAAGAAATCAACAGGAGAGGTACATTCTAACTCTAGTAGTTCTGTTTGCTTAAAATGTCATGAACTGCAAAATGAAGCTGACAGGTTAACAAAACAAAACCAAAATCTGGTAAATGAGCTCTCAAGCGTAAAAGAATCAAACTTTTTCGTAAAAAGAAAGGAGTCATTATATTTGAAGAAAATTAAGGGTTATGAAGAAGAAATCAATATTTTAACCTGTAAACTAAATGAAAAGGTTCAAATTATTGGCTTAGCTAATGATACGATGAGTGAGAAAACAAAAGAGATTTCTGAAAAACGCAAAGAGTTGTCAGAAGCACAACGATTTGTGAACTTGAAAAGATATTGAATCAATTCAGAGATTCATCTTTTGTTATGAAACACATGATGAATGGCTTGAAGAGAAGTAATGACAAGACAAGTGTGGGATTCAAAGGGTTCAATGAAGTTTCACCACCTCTTGGTCATGACTATTCTTTCTTGCCAGACGAAGAAGAGCTAACAGACATTGTGTCAACTACACCTACTAGTTCCACTTCTGGGAATGTTGATGTGTCTGAACATGCCAAGAAGGATAATAACAGGAAGCAGTTTTGAAAACAAAGAATGCACACCCTAAAAATGAAAAGCAAATTTTTGTTAAAAAAGTTGATTTTGTTAAAGGGAGTGATATGAAAGAAGAGACCACTGTCATTGAAAGAGAGTCAAATGTGCAGTTTGCTAAAAATAAAAACACAGAAAAATCAGAAATTGAGAAAACTAAACAAGATCCTTCAAGGACATCATCATCATCATCACCTGATGAATCTAAATAAGAGACTTCAATTAAGAAGTTTTCGGCTAGAAGATCGTGCTACAAATGTCACAACAAGGGACATGTAGCTAGCTGTTGTCTTAACAAATAGAATGAAGCACAAGTGACTGAGAGGAAAAATCACCAGAGAAAATTGGTGATGGTGAGCAGAAAGTTTCTAACTTATCAAAGATATCTGCTATTAAGCGACATAGTGTTGCTGGTGGTGTAGATAAGGCTGAAAAAGGAACTCACCAAGTTTCTCGTTTTCAAAGAAACCAACAAAGATTTCAGCCTGAATCTACATTAGGAAGATATGAAAGACCTAGAAGTAGTTCACCCAGAATGAATAACTTTAATGGTCAATCAAGTAATTTCAGAAGTCAAGGTCAATATCAAACTCGATATCAGAATTTCGGTAGTCGAAATTTTTATAACAATGGCTTTAGAAAGTATCAAAATCGAAATTCATGGAATCAAAACCAATATTTCCAAAGGTCACAGAGCCCAAACAAGTATAGGAAACCTCAAGACCAAAGACCTTGTGGAAATCAAAAACTATTTCTATCAACAGGTCTGAGATTCAAGACTCCAGTTAGGAGTAATGGATATTGGATGGATCTTCCGATGGTTGATGAATCTGGAAGACCCAAGACCATTAAGGCTTAGCCCCCTCAATCTAACTAATTTTAGTTGGGTTGTGCAGGAGCTGCTAAAGAGGATTATCAACTTGTGGTATGCTGATAGTGGCTGCTCCAGGCACATGACGGGAGATGCAATGTTATTGACTGAGTTTGTAAACATAGATGGAGGTTACGTGAATTTTGCAAGTGCTAAAGGAGGGCACATTACAGGTCGAGGGAAAGTGACCAACGGGAAGATCACATTGGATAAAGCAAACTATGTCGAGTAACTGAAGCACAATCTGATGAGCGTGTCTCAAGTCTGCGACAAGGGTCACTCGGTCCACTTTACTAAGTCTGAAGCTTTGGCATCGAAACCGGGTTTGGTGATACCGAATGATTAGATAGTGATGAGAGCACCAAGGAGAAATGACACTTATGTCAGGGACATGGGTGCTAAGGATTCTTCCACTATGGTGGCATGTTTATTGTTAAAAGCATCTGAGGCTGAGTCAATGTTGTGGCACAGACGTATGGCCCACATCCACTGCCGAATAATAAGTTATATTATTAAAAACGGTTTAGTGGAAGGGGTGCCAGTGCAGAGGTTTCATGTGGAAGATAAGTGTCTTCCATGTCAAAAGGGAAAACAACATAAGAATCTCACAAGTCCAAAACAATAAATTCCATAAATGCCCCTTATGAATTACTTCTTATGGATCTATTCGGTCCAGCGGATGTAAGGAGCATAGGTGGAAAGTACTATTGTTTAGTTGTCACAGAAGATTACTCATGGTATTCATGGATTTTCTTCTTAGGTACAAAAGATGAGACAGCGAGATGCTAATAGATCTTTTTACAAAATTGGAAAATGTCCATGATGCACGGATCAAGAGGATAAGGAGTGATAATGGCACAGAGTTCAAGAATCAGATTTTGTATCTCTATTGTCTTTGCAAGGGAATTGAACATGAATATTCTGCTCCTTATACACCTCAACAAAATGGAGTCGTTGAGAGGAAAAACAGGACGTTGATTGAAGCTGCTAGGACTATTCTTTCTGATTCAAAGCTTCCAATTCTTTTCTGGGGAGAAGCTATGAACACAACTTGTTATGTCCTCAACAAAGTTTTGACGGTTAAACAGTTTAACAAAACATGTCATGAACTATTGTTTAACCGAAAACCAAACTTGAAAGGCTTTGAACCATTTGGATTACCATACACCATTGTGCGAAATAAAGATAAGCAAAAATTCGGTGAGGTAGCCGACGGGGGTTACTTTCCTGGTTATATGCCCGGAACATCGAATAAAAGGGTTTTTAATCTAAAAACTGGTAAAATTGAGGTTGTGTTTAACATGGAAATCACTAGCTATTCACCTCAACAATCAATGAGTGGTCTTGCTATATTATATGATTATGATAGCGTTTTTATATCATTTAATATTCCTGATTTTTCCAATGTAGATGGGTCTCAAGTGATTTGAACTGTGATC
Organism: Scalesia atractyloides; assembly: GCA_947069175.1. Classification (NCBI taxonomy): domain Eukaryota; kingdom Viridiplantae; phylum Streptophyta; class Magnoliopsida; order Asterales; family Asteraceae; genus Scalesia; species Scalesia atractyloides. The sequence continues at coordinate 34,688,289 of CAMTDV010000003.1, read as the reverse complement.
AGTGAAGATGAAGAGGGTGACTTCATGCCTAGATCGAGTATATCAATGACAGATGCTCCAGAAACTTCCTCCAGTGCAGCTCCATAGGATTCATGTGATAGTGAGTCTGAACATATTCAGGGGAGGACTTTACTAATCCGTTTGCTAATAAGAACATTCAGGGGGAGATTGGATCTAATCTGGGAGATAATTTAGTTGTTGACACCATTGCTACTACATGCGCAAACATAGATCATCCAGTTGAGAACATCATAGGTGATGCTGCTGCAGGTGTTTAGACAAGAAGTGGTGTGCTCGAAGGTTCCTGTTTATTTACTTCGAGTCAGAAGACTGTGATGATACATGAGTGTTTGTATAATTGCTTTATTGCCCAAAGGAGCTGACGAATGTTCACATGGCTCTAAAATATAATTGTTGGGTTGAAGCTATTCAAGAGGAACTAGCTCAGTTTAAAAAGTTGAAGGTTTGGGAGCTAGTTGGCTTGCCTGAAGGAGAGAAGGAAATAGGCACCAAGTGGGTGTTTAAGTGCAAGAAAGACGACCGGGGGATCGTGACAAGGAATAAGGCTCGGTTAGTGGTGAAAGGGTTCAATCAGCAAGAGGGGATTGATTATAATGAAGTGTTTGCACCAGTGTCAAGGTTGGAAGCAATTCATTTGGTCCTAGCTTTTGCTTCATTCAAGGGCTTCAAAGTGTACCAACTTGACGTGAAGAGTGTGTTTCTTTACGAGAAAGTCCAAGAGGTGGTGTATGTCTCACAACCAGATGGGTTTACTGATCCAGATTATCCAGATCGAGTCTATTGACTTGATAAGGCATTGTATGGATTGCATCAGGCACCTAGGGTGTGGTATGAGAAACTGTCAACACATCTGTTTAAAGAATGGTTTTGAAAGAGGTCAGACTGACAATACACTTTTCATTAAAAGAAAGAAGGAAGACTTTCTGCTGGTACAGGTATACATAGATGATATTATTTTTAGGACATCTGATGAGAACATGTGTCGTGAATTCGAGGAGGTAATGAAGAGCAAGTTCGAAATGAGTGCGATAGGTGAACTGTCTTACTTTTTGGGTTTGCGAGTTGAACAGAAGAAGGATGGGATGTTTATACATCAGATAAAGTATGTGTATAACATTTTTTCTTGTTTCAAAATGGAGGATTGCGCTACTTTCAACACCCCTATCTGCAAGAATTACAATCTTGGTCCAGATCATGAGAGTGCGGATGATGTTAATCCAACTCAGTATAGGGCAATGATTGGTTCTCTAATGTACTTGACTGCTTCAAGACCAGACATCATGTTCGCAGTGTGTTTTTGTGCTAGATATCAAGCGAATCTAAAAGAGTCACATACGAAAGCGGTGAAGCGGATTCTTCGGTACTTGAAGGGGAAACCTAAACTTGGGTTATGGTATTCAGCTGCTAGTGATTTGAAGTTTGCTGCTTTCACAGATTCGGACTTTAGAGGATGCAAATCAACCAGAAAGTCTACCACAGGTGGTTGTCAGTTCTTAGGAGGGAGGATCGTGTCATGGCAATGCAAGAAGCAGTCTTACGTGTCTACCTCTACGTGTGAAGGTGAATATATTGCTGCGGGCAACTTTTACTCTCAGGTTCTCTGGATACAACAGCAGATGCACAATTACGGTTTGAATTTCACTAGTACTCCTATTATGATAGACAATAATGCCACTATTTCAATCACGAACAATCCCGTAAAACACAGTCGTACAAAACATATTGACATTCGTCATCATTTTATACGGGATTGCGCTGAAAAGAATTCGATTGAACTGCATAGAGTCGACACTAGATAACCTAGCAGATCTTTACACAAAAGCATTTGATAGGGCTCGTTTTGAACAACTAGTCGAACTCAACGGGATGAGGAATCCTGAATAACTAGTTTTCCATAAGAATTTTGTATAAACTTTAATGTTTTTCAAAAATCAAAACATAAAAAAATTAGAAAATCAAAAATGAGTTTTCACTATGTGGAGAAAAAGAAATGATAGTATATCAGTATGTTAGATTGTCACACTGAAATTAAAATTAAATGGCTTAAGTGTGATAGCAGCTTCATTATATGATGTACCACTAAGCCAAATGCCTGAAATAATCAACTTACCTTGGTGATATAAACATAACGAACTGTGTATGAGTGGGTAACATATCAGTGGCGTATGGTTTTATAACCTTAAATCCTGCGTTGATAGATTTCCAAAATCCAAGGTATTGGGTCTTTATATCGTTATTTCATCCAGGGATATAAGGGTTGTCCTTCTGCTGCATCTAGAAATATGCTGACCTAGGCACAACCTATAACGCTTCGCATTTGTAACTTTCCATTTTTAGCAAGTGTGCTTCGCGTTTTGATAATTGGAAAGTCCAAACCTTTTAATCGCATTTGATTTTCCGAATCATTGTAAATGTAAGGCTTTGATTAAAATCAAACGAATCGATTATATGAAATTCGCAATCTTCATACACAATTATACTTATGTTTATGCACGTACTTGTTACACGACTTAAAGCTTCGAATTAACTCATGGATTCTTATCATACATTCATTAAATGTAAAAGTTTCAAATAAGCATGCAATTAACATGTTAAACACAAAACGTAAAGACTTTTGGCACCATGATTCTTGTCACACTTATGTTAAATATGTCCAAACTATGTTTAGGGTTATGTAGCACCTATAAAATGTTATAATCTTCCAAACACATCACACTTAGGTTATGTATAAATTACAATTAAACAACAATTAAAGTCATCCAAATATATTAAATAACAAAAAAAGAAAAGAGAACAGCTTGCGGCCGCAAGCTGTCTCTCTCACACATGCTCCTTGTTTGAATTCCAAAGCTCACCAAACTTCATTAATTACAACCCTAAATTAAACCCTAATCCCTCCTCTATATAAGCAAGCATTCCCCCATCCATTTCCCGCTTTTACATGCCTCCAAACACTCCAAACATTCTCTCTAAGTTCAGAACTTTCTGCTGAAACACTTCAGCTTGCAAGTGAGTTTCAACTCACTTCCTTCTTCCTTTAAACCTTGTTTCTTCTTCTAAACCCTTGGATAACCTCTAGGAAGGTTCTCACAAGTTTGGTTGGGCAAACTAAGGTGAAACCTCACCATTTTGAGGTCCAAAAGTGTGTTAAACTTTCTGCCCATTTTTATCTTTTCAAACTTTTAAAGTTTCGAAGTTTTTTTTATGTTTTCTTCCTCAACAATGTTTGATAAGGCCCAAGGGATGTTACCATAGCTTTTCCATGGAAAACCAAGGTGGAACAATACCATTTTTAGGGCCAAACTTTCTGTTTTGGAAGTTAAACTTATAAACTTTTCTTAAACTTGTTTTAACCATAACAAGTCTATGCTACTTGTGCCTCTAATCCAGTTTATGGTTAGTGAGCTAGCTAGACTGGTTCATAAAAAATCAAGAGGTATAACATGCCTCTAAACTTGTGGGTTTTACTAGGGTTTCTAACCCACAAGTGTTGAGCCATCGAAGCTTACAAGCTTGTGTTTGGTGTAGGTGTGATTACATGGAGGCCTTAGCTATCCAACTTTTCAATCCACCCCTCACTTGATGATTTCTATCCATTAAGCTGTGGTTCACTTTCACTAGAGTAACAAGGCTACGAAACGTCCCCAAACGTTTCCATGTTCGGGATGCACGCACCTAGCTTGCTTATTCGGTTCAAAGCGTAGCTTAGTGAAGTACTTTATTCTTGACCATCCGGATTGCCCTTGTGGCAATTTGTGTATTGGTGAATCTTACGAAAGAGGTTTAGGACGGTTATCATCTTACCTCCATGCATGACTTGTATGACTTATATGATAAACTTGTAATAATATATATAAAATATATATGTAAATAATAAATATAACCGAACCTTTGACGATGACCATAAGGTTACTTGTCCTAATATTAGGTTATTTATCTAAGACCTAACCATCGTTACGATTCTATTGGGCATGACCCATAAAAACACAAATACCCTTTGGGGCTTATAGTGTCAAAAAACGAGCGTTAACGTCTAGATAAATACTTTGGACTATACAAACTTTTTGCATACTTTAAATTCCTAAAAATTACCAAACTCCACCGTAATTCCAATACTCACACACCTACATTTCCTTGTGTAGGATAACTTGGTGTTCGTCCCCCTAATCAACCTAAACACCTTCATGGAATTAACTTTGCAAAACCGTTAGTACACTCGAACACCCTTTTTATGCTTTACACTTTTGGGTGCAATATGTAATTTATCTTAAACACACTAAATCACACTTTTATTCTATGAAATCACACAAACAATCCATCATACATGCTATAGTTATGTGATACTTGAAATGTTTACTTGGTAGATTCTTATGTGATAGTAAATGTCATTAACTTCGATCAAGCTTCCCTTAACATGTATAGCGCTATAGGAGTAACGCACCACTCGTATTCTTGTGGTCAATGTTAAGTATTCTTTTGATCTAATATGCGGTACACTTGAGGTTGTCCTGTAGTTCACATGCCATGTTTACTTTATTTTCGTATAGTAGCTTATCATGTGGATTTGTTTAAACGTTTTTACTACCTATGATATGATATCAAACTTGTGTACTCGCCAATACTTTGTTATTGAACTATACTTTTTAACATGTTGCATGTTGATGAAGTTGGTATGATGAAACTTAGTAGGATCGGCATAGAAACTCGCTTAGAATGCTAAGTTAATTAGTACGTTTTGATTAAACTTATATCAATGTTGTTATTTTGTACTTGAATTATGTTGCATTTGAAAATTTGATGAATGAAATGAAATGGGTTGTTTAATTAAATATTGTCACATTTAGTGTTATGATGTCTCGAGAAATCTCGTTCGTCTCACTTCGTTGTTTCTGCTATCGGTTGGGATATGACAGATTGGTATCAGAGCCATAACTATAGGGAATTAGGTATAATTGCCATGTTCGACCTAGTCTATAGTTTAGGTTACCAACTTGACCTTTCTTGATTCATGCTTAAAATGTTAATTATTCCTATTTGCCTCTTCCTATTTCTTTTGTCTTAATTTATATGCAACGTGTCTTTCCAAAGACACTTACACAATTTACACACTTGAAGACTTGAAGAAACTCAGACTATACACGAGACGATCTCCCCAAAATAGGGGTGAAACCCGCACTTTGGTGATCACTCTCAATCCGTGTGTTCAATTTTACTCGAAATTACACCATCAAGTTAGGAGTGAAATCCACATCTTGATGGGAATTTCCATTTCATACTCTAGTGGACCCTTGCCAACGAGTCGGAATTCGCTCCTCGTTTGGTAAGCACCAACCACGCTTAGGGTACCATGTTATCAAGTTAGGGGTGAAACCCGCACCTTGTCAACTAGTCCCATTCCTCGATTTTCAATCTCGCCAAAGTTTCGATTTTTCGATCGGTTAGAGACGTATAGTAACTGGAAGGGTAAAGTGCCATTAATCGCTTCTCGACGAGAGCACTTTACCTATAGGCCAAAGCACGTTTCTCTAATTTGAAAGGATCTCGATTCACTTTGGAATAGTCGACGTTTCTCAACCCGAAACACTCTTATGTTTTATCAAGCCTATCTTTTATGTATCTCAATTATTATGTGTTTTAATACTTGTTACCTTATTCATTTCTAACCCAATGCACAACTCGCACACCTTTCGTAACCGAAAACAATAATAATCCTCGTGAACCAACTAAATTTATACACCTTACGCAAATCATACGTGTTTATGCTTTTGAATGCTTGTATGCACATGCTATCTATGTGAATTCATACGTGTTACATGATACTTATATGCTCAAAAATGATTTCTTTTTATAAAAACGCATTATGATCGAAGCCTTAATCGCTCTTCTATTGTCGAACCCTTTAGATGTCTTCCTCTCCAAGCGTTATGGGCAAGAAGAAGTCCAAATCAAGGTCCCATTCCGATTCGATGTCCAAAAAGGACTGCATGAAGTTCATGGCCGAACAAATGGCTGAGCATATGGCCAAGGTCATACCCGGGATCGTCAGCAAGATTCAACCCCCACCCAATGCCGAATCACCCCACACCTTCGTCGACTCCAAGGCGGAGCCACCTATATCAACCTTTAACCATAAGCAGTTTTGCTTCTGCAACCCCCAGCTTTCACCGGGGAAGGGGACGCCACCAAGTTACTCCAATGGTTTGACGCCATTGAGGTAACTTTTCTCCAAAGTGGTTGTCCCAACCACCTGCGTGCCATGAACGCTACATGAGTATTCCGATCGAGGGCTCTTGATTGGTGGACTTCCGAGCGTAACGCTCGTGGTAACGATGCCGCTCACGCCCTCCCGTGGATCGAGCTCAAAAAGCTGATGGAGAATGAATTCTACCCTCCACACGAACGCCAACGACTCGAGAATGAGTTTTGGAACCTTAAACAGGTGGGGAATGGCAACGCCGGCCTCATGGCCCGTTTTAAGCAGCTGAGTGCGATTTGCCCTAGCCAAGTCGACACCGCCGAAAAGGCAGTTGCCAAGTATATATGCTGCCTCCCTCCTCACCTCACTGACCTTGTTGACACCACCTCACCCAAAACCCGTGAGGAAGCTTTTCGCCTGTCTGCCCGATTGAACAATAACCATGTCCTTCGTGAAGCCTCTAAGGCTTCATTAAGGAAAGCCCACCAAGCCACCACTGAAGCCCTCACCGAAGCTACCTCATCCAAACCCCAAGGAGCAACACCAAAGGCAAGAAGCGGATGGCTTCAAGCCAGAACTGCGCGGTAGTCACTCTGCCAAACCCTCAACTCTCTCAATAGCTAGCCTTAGCCTCTCCCGACTCTATCAAGAAAACATACACTGGGCCGCATCCTAAGTGTAACACATGTCCATTCCACCATCCCGTTACTGCCCCTTGCCGCCTATGCACTATCTGCAATAGGTATGGACACTTCGCCCAAAATGTCGAAGTGCTCCACACACCAAAAACCTACCGCCAACCAGATTTAGCCACTTGCACCTACCTTTCGTGCCTGCTTCAGATGCGGAGATCCAAATCACTTTGCCAACAACTACCCGCAGCACAACAACAACAGTCAGCAGCAGCAACAGCAAGCTCGTGGTCGAACCTTTGTCATCACAGCCGCACAAGCTCAAAACACCAACGATGTCATTTCGGGTACGTTTCTCATTAACAATGTTTACGCTATGTGTTTATTTGATACTTGTGCGGATAAAAGTTTTGTATCCGTTGAATTCGAACCTTTGCTTTTGTGTAGACATTCTAAGTTGCCTAAATCATTCGAAGTCGAAGTCATTGACAGAAATCCGTCACTGTTGATTCTGTCTTATCGAATTGTTCTTTGAATCTCAACGATCATACGTTTTCCATTGACCTCATACCCATGCAAATGGGTAGCTTCGATATCATAGTAGTTATGGATTGGCTTAGGCGAGTCTATGCTGAAGTTGTTTATTCCAAAAAGTTTGTTCGTCTTCCCCTTCCCAATAACGATTCCTTACATGTCTATGGCGAGAAACCCTTCAAAGGACTCAAGCTTATTTCATGTATCCAAGCGAACAAGTACTTGCGTAAGGAATACTTCGCCTTTCTTGCCCACATTGTGGAAAAGAAGGATAAAGGTCCAAGCGTGAGTGAAGTTCCCGGTGTACGTGATTACCCTGACATCTTCCCTAAGGATCTTCCTAGTCCTCTTCCTCCTCGTTCAGTTGACTTTCGCATCGATCTAATCCCTGGCGCAACTCCGGTCGCAAAATCCCCCTATCGTCGAGCACCTTGGAGATGCAAGAGCTGTCTAGCCAACTTTAGGAGCTTTTTGATAAAGGCTTCATATGCCCTAGCACATCTCCTTGGGGCACTCTCGTTCTATTCATAAAAAGAAAGATGGATCCTTCCGAATGTGCATCGACTGTCGTGAGCTCAACAAGCTTACGGTCAAGAACCGATACCTTCTTCCTCGCATCGACGACCTTTTTGATCAGCTTCAAGGTGTAACGACCTTCGCTTCGGTTATCATCAACTTCGTGTCCTCGAAGAAGATATACCTAAAACCGCCTTTCGCACACGTTATGGGCACTACGAGTTCATAGTCATGCCATTTGGTTTGACCAACGTACCCGCTTTGTTTATGGATTTGATGAATCGCGTGTGTAAGCCCTATCTCGACCGATTCGTGATCGTCTTCATTGACGATATCCTAATCTATTCCAGGACGCGAGAAGAGCATGAGCGACACTTGCGTCTTATCCTTCAACTGTTGCGTACTGAACGTCTTTATGCTAAGTTCGCCAAGTGTCAATTTTGGCTAAAGGATATTCAATTCCTTGGTCATGTCGTCAACGAACTTGGATTGCTCCTAAGTCTCCGTCCGAAATTCATTCGTTTCTCGGCTTAGCCGGTTATTACCGTCGGTTTATTTCGAATTTCTCTAAAATTTCCATGCCTCTCACTTCCTTGACTCAAAAGGATAAGCCTTTTGTTTGGAGTTTCGAACAAGAGGATTCCTTTCAAACGCTCAAGGACATGCTTTGCAATGCTCCTATCCTAGCCCTTCCCGATGGTACCGACGACTTTGTCGTGTATTGCGATGCCTCAAGGCAAGGTCTTGGTTGCGTTCTGTTGCAATGGGACAAGGTCATCGCTTACGCGTCATGACAACTCAAGATTCATGAGAAAAACTATACTACGCATGACCTTGAACTTGGTGCAGTTGTTTTTGCATTAAAGGTATGGCGACACTACCTTTATGGTACAAAGTGTATGGTCTTCACCGACCATAAGAGCCTTCAGCACATCTTTAATAAAAAAGAACTCAACATGCGTCAGCGTCGTTGGGTGGAATTATTAAATGACTACGACTGCGATATCCGCTACCACCCTGGTAAAGCGAATGTTGTAGTCGATGCACTTAGTCGGAAAACTCATTTTAAGAGTGTACGTTGTTACCAAACTTTGGGAAAACTACAAGAGATGATTCGTGAGGCACAATACTCGACCGTTAATTAGGGTAACCTCGATAATGAGTTGAAAACCAACTTGTGACCAAATCCAATTGCATCATGTGCTATCTTGACCATATTAGATTCCTAACCGTGATAATCTTCATGACCTCTTGATGAGTGAAGCTTATAAGTCTCGGTATTCTATTCATCCTAGCGCCGATAAGATGTATCATGACCTTCCTGCATCATATTGGTGGCCTGGAATGAAGAAAAATATCGCCTGTTATGTTTCAAAGTGACTTACTTGTTCCAAAGTAAAGGCCGAACATCAACGTCCCTCTTGCTTACTCGAGCAACCGAAAATTCCTGTTTGGAAATGGAACAGTATTGCTATGGATTTCATTACCAAACTTCCTCGAACATCGTCTGGTCATGATAGTATTTGGGAAATCGTCGACCATCTGACCAAGTCCGCTCATTTCCTTCCCATACGTGAAGACGATCGAGTTGAGAAATTGGCTCATATCTACACGGATGAAATCATTTGTCATCACGGTGTCCCCATTGATATTATTTCGGACCGTGATGGTCGTTTCACTTCCCGTCTTTGGCAAACGTTTCAAAAAGCTCTTGGTACTCACCTCAATCTCAATACTGCTTTCCATCCTTAGTCTGATGGTCAAACCGAGCGTACTATCCAAAATCTAGAGGACATGCTTCGTTCTTGCGTAATCGATTTTGGTGTCAACTGGGACATGCGCTTGGCTTTGGTCGAATTCTCGTACAATAACAGTTACCATGCGAATATTTAAATGGCACCTTTTGAGGCATTGTGTGGACACAAGTGTCGATCGCCTATTTGTTGCACGAGATCGGGGAAGCTCAAATCACCGGTCCCGAGCTTATACAACAGACGACGGACATTTTGCAGATTCGGGAGAACTTGCTAAAAGCCAGAAATCGATAAAAGAGTTATGCAGATAAAAGACGCAAGCCCTTGGAATTCAACGTTGGTGACTTTGTACTTCTCAAGGTATCCCCTTGGAAGGGTGTGGTTCGTTTTGGGAAAAAGGGAAAGCTCGCTCCTCGCTATGTAGGTCCTTTCAAGATCCTCGAAAGGATTGGCAAGGTAGCTACTGACTGGACCTCCCTCAAGAGCTCAGTAACGTTCATCCTAACTTCCATGTCTCAAACTTGAAGAGATGTCTCCTCGAAGAAGGAGTCCAAGTTCCACTTGAAGATCTTCAAATTAACGAGACCTTACACTTCATGGAGAAACCAGTCGAAATCATGGATTGAGGCACTAATCAACTAAGGCGCAGTCGAATTCCTATCGTGAAGGTTTGATAGGAAGGAAAATGTGGCGCTGAGTTTACTTGGGAACTTGAGAGCGACATGAAGAATAAGTATCCGCATTTGTTCGTTGCATCTTCCTAAAATTCGGGACGAAATTCCCTAAAGGAGGGGAGACTGTAACGCTTCGCATTTGTAACTTTCCATTTTAGTAAGTGTGCTTCGCTTTTTGATAATTGGAAAGTCCAAACCTTGTAATCGCATTTCATTTTCCGAATCATTGTAAATCAAAGGCTTTGATTGAAATCAAATTGATCGATTATATGAAATTCGCAATCTTCATACGCAATTATACTTATGTTTACACACGTACTCGTTACACGACTTAAAGCTTCGAATTAACTCATGGATTCTTATCATCCATTCATAAAATGTAAACGTTTCAAATCAAGCAAGCAATTAACATGTTAAACACAAAACGCAAAGACTTTTGGCACCATGATTCTTGTCACACTTATGTTAAATATGTGCAAGCTATGTTTAGGGTTATGTAGCACCTATAAACATGTTATAATCTTCCAAACACATCACACTTAGGTTATGTATAAATTACGACAATTAAACAACAATTAAAGTTATCCAAATATATTAAACAACAAAAAAAGAAAAGAGGACAGCTTGCGGCCGCAAGCTGTCTCTCTCACACATGCTCCTTGTTTGAATTCCAAAGCTCACCAAACTTCATTAATTACAACCCTAACTTAAACCCTAATCCCTCCTGTATATAAGCAAGCATTCGCCCATCCATTTCCCGCTTTTACATGCCTCCAAACACTCCAAACATTCTCTCTAAGTTCAGAACTTTCTGCTGAAACACTTCAGCTTGCAAGTGAGTTTCAACTCCCTTCTCATTTAAACCTTGTTTCTTCTTCTAAACCCTTGGATAATCTCTAGGAAGGTTCTCACAAGTTTTCTTGGGCAAACTAAGGTGAACCACACCATTTTGAAGTCCAAAAGTGTGTTAAACTTTCTACCCATTTTTATCTTTTCAAACTTTAAAAGTTTTGAATTTTTTTTGTTTTCTTCCTCAACAATGTTTGATAAGGCCCAAGGGATGTTACCATAGCTTTTCCATGGAAAAACAAGGTGGAACAATACCATTTTTAGGGCCAAACTTTCTGTTTTGGAAGTTAAACTTATAAACTTTTCTTAAACTTGTTTTAACCATAACAAGTCTATGCTACTTGTGCCTCTAATCCAGTTTATGGTTAGTGAGCTAGCTAGACTTGTTCATACAAAATCAAGTGGTATAACATGCCTCTAAACTTGTGGGTTTTACTAGGGTTTCTAACCCACAAGTGTTGAGACATCCAAGCTTACAAGCTTGTGTTTGGTGTAGGTGTGATTACATGTAGGCCTTGGCTATCCAACTTTTCAATCCACCCCTCACTTGATGATTTCTATCCATTAAGCTACGGTTCACCATCACTAGATTAACAAGGCTACGACACGTCCCCGAAAGTTGCCATGCTCGGGATGCATGCACCTAGCTTGCTTATTTGGTTCGAAGCGTAGCTTAGTGAAGTACTTTATTCTTGACCATCCGGATTGCCCTTGTGGCAATTTGTGTATTGGTGAATCTTACGAAAGAGGTTTAGGATGGTTATCATCCTATCTCCATGCATGACTTCTATGACTTATATGATATCCATGACTTATATGAAATCTATGATAAACTTGTAATAATATATGTAAACTATATATGTAAATAATAAATATAACCGAACCTTTGACGATGACCATATGGTTACTTATCCTAATATTAGGTTATTTTATCTAAGACCTAACTATTGTTACGATTCTATTGGGCATGACCCATAAAAGCACAAACACTGTTCGTGGCTTATAGTGTCAAAAACGAGCATTAACGTCTAGATAACTACTTTTGACAATACATACTTTTTGCATACTTAAGTTCCTAAAAATTAGCAAATAACACCGTCATTCCAATACTCACACACCTATGTTTCCTTGTGTAGGATAACTTGGTGTTCGTCCCCCTAATCAACCTAAATGCCTTCACAGAATTAACTTTGCAAAACCGTGAGTACAATCGAACACCCTTTTTATGCTTTACACTTTTGGGTGCAATATGTTAATTTATCTTAAACACACTAAATTACACTTTTATTCTATGAGATCACACAAACAATCCATCATACATGCTATAGTTATGTGATACTTGAAATGTTTACTTGGTAGATTTTTATGTGATACTAAATGTCATTAACTTTGATCAAGCCTCCCTTAACATGTATAGCACTATAGGAGTAACACACCACCCGTATTCTTGTAGTCAATGTTAAGTATTCTTTTAATCTAATATGCGGTACACTTGAGGATTGACTTGCAGTTCACATGCCGTGTTTACTTTATTCTCGTATACTAGCTTTTCATGTGGATTTGTTTAAACGTTTTTACTACCTATGCTATGATATCAAACTTGTGTACTCACCAATACTTGGTTATTGAACTATACTTTTTAACATGTTGCAGGTTGATGAAGTTGGTATGATGAAACTTAGTAGGATCGGCATAGAAACACGCTTAGAATGCTAAGTTAATTATTATGTTTGATTGAACTTATATCAATGTTGTTATTTTGTACGTGAGTTATGTTGTATTTGAGAATTTGATAAATGAAATGAAATGGGTTGTTTAATTAAATATTGTCACATTTAGTGTTATGATGTCTCGAACAATCTCATTCGACTCACTCCGATGTTTCTGCCATCGGTTGGGGTGTGACACAACCTGTGACAACCGGCAATTTACGGTTTCTAATTACGCGAATAACAAACATTAAGACAACTCTACTAGCATAATTAGACGTAAATTAACTTTATTAGGCCTTTGGATTGCCTAGGAACATCTTGTTGGCTTTACAGTACGCGAATGTTGATTTGCGGGAAGACTGCTAAATGATAAGCTATAAGAACTTACACCCACAAAATACTAACAACACCGACAAATATGAATTTTACATGTATAATTTATACATACGAATTGGCTTTGACGAATTATTATGCTTTCAAACGTCACAAAACACTTATGTGAACGAAAAAGACGACTGCAGAAATGCACCTACAACGAAACGGAAGTATCAGATTCGTATATCACCTTGAAAACTGGAATATTATGATAATTTTAGCTTAGTTTTCAAATTTAAGTATTTGCAGCTGAAACCGGATTGAAAAACAGACAAGAAACGATAAGCGAATCATTCTACGCGGTTTTAACGCAACCGACGACCGTACGCGACAAACATAAACTTATGACATCATCTTACATGTTTTGAACCTAAGATAATATTATACGACGTTCCATGAAGTCCGGGTTCAAAAACGGGCCTTGTGGACGCGATTGGGCTGCTCAAAATACTAGATTCGGGCTTGTGGGCCTCGGGCCCAACCCACCACAAAACCCTAACTATAAAAGGGGCCACACACACACACAACACCATTCTGACACACGCTTTCTCTCTCTAACCCTCACTTCTCTCTCTAGCTTTCTCTCTCTAGAACATCCGGCACCGGGCTCCGGCCAGCCACTAGCGGAGCGTGGCAGCAACCACTCTGGACATGGTGGTCGCGGCGGTGGAATTTTGCGGCGGTTCAGCGGCGGACCCCCCTAAATCGTACCTCCCGAACGCGATTCCAGCCTCCATTTTTTGTTTTGAGCAACGTGGATAGCAGTTTGAAGTTCGGCAGCGGCGATTCAAGTTTTCTTCTCCGGTAAGCCACCTAACTCCCCTTCTCTTCCTCAGATCGTTGTAGATCCATGACTCTCCTGGCTAGTGCTGTTGTTTCAGGTTGTGACAGAGTGTGGCGGCGGTGGTGTCTCCGGCTAGGTGACGGCGGTCACTGACAACTAACGAACGAAGCCGTCGTTCGGCGGCAGCCGACAACGGCAGTGGTGGGGTGTCGTGAGAAGTGGCGGCGGTAACGGGGGTTGGCGGTAAAGTCGTAATCAGCGGTGATTGGGGTTCCGGTCGGCAGCGATGGCAGGGGTAGTGGGGATGGTTGGGTTCGGTTCAAGTTTGGGTTTGTTTTGGTCAACACCGAGTCGACTCAGTCAACCCAGGCTAACTCAGTCAAACCTGGTCAACTAGTCAAAGATGGTCAGTCTTGGTTCGGGTTTGGTTCGGTCAGTTTAGTAAACATCAGATTTGTTCGAGTTAACTCAGTCAACACGGGTCAAACCCGGTCAACTCAGTCAACACGATCAACCGTGGTCAACGCGGTCAACTACGGTCAAACTCAGTCAACGTGTCAACCCAACGCTCGGTAAATTTTTAACAAGGCGAAATTCATTTATATTATTTTATATAAATATTATTTAGCGCAAAACCGAGCTCTAAAAAGCCAACCCGAATAACGAAACCATAAAATAACAATCGAACCGATGTATGTTACTCGTATATATATTAGTTGAAAACAGACCGGAATATCGTGAAATATATATATATATATATATATATATATATATTGTATACAAATACATATATTGGACTTGTATTCGATAAAAATCGATATTTTGAATGCACGACGGAAAATTATATATATTGCTACATTGACTTGTTGAGTTTTGAAAATTATCCACAACTTGTGTTGTCGGGGCTATCCTAAAAACAAGGGAATCTCTGCCCGTTTTTCATAAAAATACGTAATACGAAACATGTTTTATTTCAAAAAACAAAACCTATTGGATTCAAGCATATATTTATTCTCGACGACACTTTATAACTCGTAAAAAAAGTTTATAACGTTTCAAACGAACGGGGTTACTAAATAGAGGAATTCGGAAATGAGATTTCAAACATCGATAACTTGAATACCTTCGAATACTCTTATAAAATAAATATAATGTTTATATTTATTTCGAACATCAAGATTTCCGAACACTATTATAAAAATAGATTTAGTGTTTACGTTTATTACGAACGCCGAGATTCCTAGTACTTTTATAAGATAAATATAATGCGAATATTTATTTCAAACGTCAGAATTCGGACATTATCTTTCAAGAGTCTAGTATTCGAAAAAACATATAACGTAAATATGATCATTGATATCCATTTCAAACATTGACGACTCGAATACTTTCGAATCCTTTTATAACAAAAATATACTTGTTATATTCGATTCAAACGTCTAAACGAAGTACGACCCAATACCATAAGATTATAACAAGCATACGATTATATAATTATTTTATTAATTATAAACGATATGCAAGACTATTGTACGGATACGAAATGTTTTACATATATGGGTATATCTACGAGTATATATGCATTACATCTTACGAAAACTACGAAGAGTCGTACTACTATGTATCTACACCTTCTATTCGAGACTACTAATATGATTTTTTGAAATATATTTATGTTTATATATAAACATATATTTCAAATCTCTCGGAAACTAAGCCGTTTCCAAAAAAACTATAGATTGGATATTTCGAGACAAGACAATAACACTTTCATAGAATCGTATGGTTAACGATTCGGTAGAGCTCGGTAACACGTAGTTTAGCTACGTTATATTTAGAAACTCGTAAGTTATTCCGTTTTAGGAATGTCTTAGATTCCATGCTAGCAACTCACGTTGTGGAAATGGCATTATGGAATCACATTAAGCTAGCTTTGCACAAGGATATCGAGGTGAGTTCATAACCCCCACTTTTTACCGTTTTACATTTTTATAAATGTTTTCAGGGGTGGAAAGACATCAAGCTTTGCAAAAGCACACAATGTTTCAATAAACGAAAATCACATATTTCTAAACCATGTTACAAACAGATTTCAATAAACACGATGGTTTATG
Source organism: Scalesia atractyloides (assembly GCA_947069175.1). Taxonomy (NCBI): domain Eukaryota; kingdom Viridiplantae; phylum Streptophyta; class Magnoliopsida; order Asterales; family Asteraceae; genus Scalesia; species Scalesia atractyloides. The sequence goes on along the minus strand of CAMTDV010000003.1, from coordinate 34,672,128 downwards.
AATGGTTTAGGCTAAATTTACCAGTTTTCACAGCAATACAAGGCTTTTCGAAACATGCATGAGTTTTATGACTAGCATCGGGATTGTCTTAGTCACAACTAGGGGGTAGGCCCCAATTTTATAACATGGGCTAGGCCCAATAACACGAATAACATGGGCCAGACCCAATAACACGAATAACATGGGCTAGGCCCAATATAAAAAATGTGAAGAACGAAAATCATATGAAGGTAACAATCGGTATAAGCTATGGGATTGGATGATGACACATCATTGTGCGTAAGTAGGATGATGACAAGAGTAACCATTAATCACGTAGTGACCAAGGTGCAAAAGGTATAGATCTATCGGTTTGAGGCGCGCTTCACTCCTGGTTTGTTAACCCTTTAGGAGTGGTTTTGTGATCCCAATGATGTTAGAGTTGTCTCGGTTTGGTTACTTATTTTAGCACATAAGTCAGTGTATTAGCTATACACTGATTGATCCTTAGATTCCCTAGGCACCCTACATACTATGATTTCAATACCGGTTTACAAATATAACAGAAAACATTTTAATATCGGTTTATAGTTACGACAGAAAACATTTCATTACAGGTTTATAAATACAATGGTTACATGTACCAGTTTACAAACATAACAGAAAACATTTGAATACCGGTTTACAGATACGATAGAAAACATTTTATTACCGGTTTACAAACAAAAACAGTTGTATTCATCGGTTTACAAACAACACAGAAAACATTTCAATATTGTTATATAGATACGATTTTTCAAACGCTTTGGGATTCTATGATCTCACAAACCGGTTTCCAAATGCAAGATTTTCAAATGTATTATGATTCATTTGATACAAAAACAAACTATGAACTCGCCAACATTATGTTGATTTTTCGCATGTTTCTTTCTCAGGTTACAATTTCAAATTATGGCATGGTTGGAATAGTAGAACCCATGGGGATTCGAATACTTAGCTGGCGTTTACTTTCTAGAAGTCTTAGAACCCACTAAATACTTCCGTTGTGCAGTGAAGATACCAGTTCAGATCACACCGAACTCTGATGTGATGATTTATCGGGGTGTGACACAACCAAGATATCTTAAAAGAGCTAAAATGACCAATCCAAAAAATTGAAGAAGCTCTCCTAGAGAGTTATTCAAGTGTGCAAAATGCATAAATCGTAGCGAAATTTGGTATTTTCTCTAACCCTTGTTGGATATTGTTCTCTTTGCTGTACGAAAGTACTGACCTAATCACCAAGTATCTAACATTGTAAAATAAAAAGGATGAATTTCAGTATACTCACCTTCTGCGAGGAATCTTTGTGCATACCTTGATCATGGGGGTATGTCATGAAGTGGGACACACTAGGTAATGGTACTTGAAATGTTCATGTATTTTCTTTAAGTGGATAAACAATATTGGTAATCATCTTGAACTGCTTTTCATGAAAATTACATTTTGAATTATCTAATAGTGTTAAAACAGTTTGATATTGCTGATATGATCTTCTTCCTGGTGATTCTCACAAAAACAGAGTGTTTATTGTTTTGTTATTTATTTGCTTTCAGAAAATATAAAAATCCCAAAAAGATTTTCTTTTTCTTGTAAATTCTTAGTGTACGAAATATGGTTGTTCATAGAGGAGTTGTTACCGACGGGGGAAGACGGTGTTAGGAGATGAGTTCAATATTTTAAAATCCTGAAGGTTTTGTGTGCTTAAAAACTTTATGTGTGTGGTTTGAGTAGGAAATTGCTTAATCTGTGATACAGTTTTACTATCTCTTGAATAATAATAATTTGTTAACTTGTGTTGAAAAATTCTGATGGTCTCTCGATCTGTTTCATAGTGTACAAATTGTAGCATTGTGTTGCTGAGAAGTTTAGTGAAGAGGAGTTTGCTTGGATGAATGGTGGAACCTCCTTTCTACATTGCACACAAAGTTGTATGCAAGAGCTCAACTCGAGTTTGCTTCAATGCTAATGATTTAGAAGATTTGGTGATTGGATGCATCAGCTTAGGGGGACTCTGTTGCTGACAGAAGCTATTAAAGCTGAAGCTATCCAAAGACCAAAGACGTTGAAGATTGCAAGATGACTGAAGACAAAGTTATTTTATGAAGCTATTGTCAAGGGGGAGTTTGTTGGTGCATATTTGTGATAACATCTTAGATTTGGTCTTTGGATATCTTGTAATTAGTAAAATGATAAACTGTTAGTGGGTTTAGTTCTGTAATAGTTAGCTGTAGTGATTGGGCCAAACCAGACCCTCATTATAGGGAGTGGTAGGCGAATTGGGCCTAGTTCAATTTGTAGCCCATGTGGTTAAACCCTAGCCCAGTTGCAAACTGTCTCTATATAAAAAGGGTTTTGCATTGGGGTTAAGGTTGCTAAGTTAGTCACTTCAGAGAGAGTTGAGAGAGAATTCGTAGAGAGATTGGCTTGGACGAATTCGTGTGATCTAGATTGATTGTAATCGTTGTGATAGATAATCAATGAAGATCGGGTTTATTGTTATTGTTGTTTCTTCTCGTATTTCTGTGATAATCTGATCTAGAGGATTCCGCACTCTAGATTGGATAGACGATTCTGTGAAGATCCTTACGGATTAGGGGACCTACAATTCCGTTTGCATAATTCTTTTTCGGGGACGAAAAAAGAGTAAGTGTGGGGATATTTGATTTATTGCAAAATAGATTGAATTATCGTGTATAGTTTGTACAAATTTTGTATTTATTAATTTCGATTTTTTGGTTGATATAGTTTCTTTTGATCGTCCGTTTGTTTACAGGTCCAGGTTAATGAAAAGTGAAGAAAATGGTTAAAATCATCTGAAAAAGAGTTAACAACAAAGATCGGGTCGAGTCGTAGCTGAACGAGAACGCAAAACAAAGAATTCTTGAAAGAGAACCCTTCACGCTACGCGAAGGCCACAGGGGAAGAGCTTCACGTTATGCGAAGCCTTTAAATAATAGTTTCTAAAAAGCATAGCGCCGCACTACGCGTAGCTTAAGGGATTACGCGTCACGTAACGCGACGGGGTGTATGTTCGAGGCAAAATTGTATTGCATGCTGGATTGTTGTTGGAACCAATATATAAACATCATTAACTTTTAAGTCAAACCTAATTACGAATTTGGGACATCTTGGACGAACTCAGCAGCAGTTTTAGCACGGTTTTGAAGCATTCGAAGCGTAGGAATTATTCAGTTGAAGCCGGAAGCTGAAAACTTAATGGGTTTTGTCTCCTGGTTTTCTTTGTCCTTCGTATCTTTATACTTTTGTCAATGAATTCCTTTGTTAATACCTTTGGTTTGATTCTTGAAACTATGTTTTCTTGCTAAATGCTTTAAACTACCTAGGTTAGGATGAATATTTAACAAAGTTTGGATTTTTATTGGTTTCTAGTGTGTTTATGGATTTTCTTAAAAAGTAACGAACTTTGGTTTCCATGATTTGGTATATGCGTATCTTGACTTAAATCACATGTTTACTTGTTTCACATGAATCTTGTTGAATGTCTTTCAAATAATAGATTTATGTTATTAAAGGGTCCAAACAGGTCTGGGTAATCGTTTGGTGAATTGGCCAATAAACCTTAGAAACAACAATCAAGAGAAAATTCAGTTTTTATATTTTACTAACCTTAGTTGCCGAGAAGTACTTGGTTATTGATAGGTCTTAATTGGTAAATTGCTAGGATTAGGTTTTGATAAAGCTGGTTTTAGTTGCCTTGCCACATTCTTGTCTTTTAAAACAAATTAAATTCCGTAGTTGCCTTAGACTTTCCACTGAGAGGCAGTTAGTCCCTTTAGGGCACTTTTCTAGAAAGTAGATAACCGAAAGGGAGTCTAGCTAACCGGCATTCGTAAGAATCCTTTAGAGTTTCATAGGTTTCTTCTCGAGAATGGTTGAGGGTTCTATTCAATATCTTTTAGGGTTTAGCACTTAAAGATCCCTGTTCCATATCACATTACTTCCGATAGAAATCCATCCTAAGTTAAGTGGGATTCCAGCCTAGGTAGTCTTTTATCATCACTGAGTTCAACCTTCATCTTAATTCGTGTTCTAGTTGGTCTAGTTAATTACAACTTAATTAAAAACCTAGGATTCTTAGAACCCCCTCCCCCAAACAAATATAAAAATGGTTAGTGTTGTGTCCGTGTCAGTCTAGGTATACACCGAGTCGTTAGCGTAATTAAATAGAGTCTCGCAGGTTTGATATTTGGACTTATTTAACATTACTAAATTCAATCGGTTCACTTGTCGGTTAGTATTTTAGTCGAATCTTAGAAAGTCTAGAGTATTACTTTGAGTCTAGATTTAGGTTAATTGTAGTTACTTTTATTAAACTACTTTTAGCACATCACTGTACTATCATAGATTTTACGAATCTTAGATAGCATGACCCCGTGTTGGTTTGTCTGTTGTTGTTGTCTTTTTCTGCAGAGAATCTAGACTTGGCACGACCCATGCCTGGTGGGTACGGCCCCATGCCAAAGCTTAGGTTCTTGTTATTTTTGTTGTTTTGGATGTAGATGGGGGTTCGACAGGTCGTGTCAAATCCTTTTTTTGTATTTGTGTTGGTTTCTATTGTTAATTCGTACCTTTTATTTGTTTAAGCTCTTTTAACCTTGTAATTTAAAAATAAACAAAGAAACACGTTTCTTCCAGCATTAGTACCGGAAAAGGGTTGATTTTATGCCTTGTTTGATGTAATTTATATGTTGCATTTTGCCCACATCAAATACCCCCACACTTGAACTTTGCTTTTCCTCAAGCAAAACTCTATGATATGTCTTACACACCCAAACATAATTGGTAGAAGTGAAGTTTTGGGTTTATCTTTAGAGTGTCGAGAATTCAAGTTCTAAATTTATTTTTTTTATTTTATTTACAATCTTATTCGTCATGATTTTAAAACACATTTTAAGAAAAATTATTTATTTTGGGTATAACATGCCTTTCTAAAATTCTATTTAGTTATATACAAATTTACACACCTCACAAGTGGTCACTTAACACTCGGCCGAAGATGTTTAAGTGAAAGTGCTCTGACCCGGTGTGGAGCTTACTCCTACTATAGGCTTGACAAACAATCAAACCTCATTCTTTTTGATGTTTAATCCTTGTAAATATAAAGAGGTCTTTTAAAATGGTATGTTTTGGCTAGGGGTATGTGTTTTTGGGTAAAATGGTGAAAAGGGTAAAAAGTGTCGATTTTCTTGAACAATTTTTGTGGCTTAGAAAAAAAAAACTTTAACCAATGGTTTTTTTATTTATTTTTTTGATAGTCAAAGTTGAAACTAAGCCATACTTGTCATTTATAACCGAACTTTTACTAAAATAAAGGGTGCAAATGAAAAGTTTTATGTATGTGGGTGGTTGTTTTTGCAAAAGCTTATATTTTGCGAGTTTAGAAACGAAGGGTTAAGGCTCAAAGGGGTTTAACTAGGGGGATATGAAAAGGAAAATAAAGGTTTAAAATGAAAAATGGGTTATAGTCCTAACGCCTCCATCATTTACTTACACGGATTTGTTTCGGTAAGGATTGGGAATGTATTGCTTTGGCAAGTTCTAGATTTGTAAGAACCAAACGGGCTATTCACACAATAAAAGAAAAATTGAGTAATTAGTATAAAAATGTATTTGTATGCTCGGTAAATGGTCAAAACTCACTTTTTGTGGGAAAGAGGTATAGTGTAAAAATGTACGTATAATCAAATTATACAAAGATTTGTTATGCCCGTTTTTATAATTTTCTTCTTTTTATCCTGACACTGTCAGGTGTAAATTAGTAAAAACATAATTTTATAACTTATTTTTCCAAAACTAAACCAAGATAAGTAAAAAAATAAAAAAATTGAAAAATATTTAGGGTGATTAGCAGTTTTCCAACGCGAGTTTTGTGTAAGGCTTGTTTTTAGAACAAAAGATTCAAGTTTTAAACATCCCCCCACACCTAAATTAGACATTGTCCTCTATGTGTCCCAAATAGGATTTGTTTAGATTAAATGTGCAAAAAGTGGGGTAAAACAACAATCTTTAAGGTTACTAGCAACTAGGCACGACCCTGTGGTTAAAGTGCGCGTACCAAAGCTAACAGAGAACTTATAGTATGGTGGACACGGGGGCGTGCCTGGTGGGCACGACCCGTGCCACCTCTTCTGCAGAAAAAATTTGCATCCGATATTTGGGCATGGGGGCATGCCTAGTGGGCACGGTCCATGCTGCGGACTCTGTTTTTGTGATATCCCGGGTTTTTCGGATAAATTATACGTGACACTTGTCGAATAATATGCGTGCTAAGTATTAAACGTGAATGAATACGTGATGAGTGTTTATGTGATTGTTTAGTTATTAAGTAATTATTGTAAATATGCACACAAACCGAACCCTTTGTGAAACTAGGAAACTTGGAACCCAAGTCTTCGGCCAAAAGAGAACAAGAATCAAAGATCAAACCTAAACTTAAAACTCATTCTAATACTTGGCCGCGAGATCAACTCCAAATCAAACTAACTCACTCCAATACTTGGCCGCAAGATCAAACTCGAAACCACAAGATCAAAAACCAAACCAACCATTCTAGTCTCTCGGCCGTAAGATAAAACCCAACCCAAGATTCTCGGCCACAATACACAAACCCAACCGTAACCTTAATCTCTCGGCCGCAAGACCCAAACCCAAACCAAACCGTCCCTCGGCCACGAGTGTTTATCTAAAACCGCAACCCTCATCTCTCTCCTTGCCTATATATATCAACAATGCATGCTCAATTCAGAATTCACAAAACCCTAGACCAAAACTGCCGTCGGCAGCTCCTTTTCCACCTTCTAACCGATCTGGATCAGTTTTGTTTTCATCATCTCAGTCGCATAACAACCCTTTTACTTGCTCCCTTGATCGCCAGATCAGTTTTGATACACTCCATCACGATCACAAACAGCTTAGCCATTCTCTCGGTCGTTAACAGCCGGTTATCTCCAGTCCCGTTCAGTCTTGATCGCAAGATCAGTTTTTTTTGCTTTCTCTCGGTCGCAGCAAGCAGCAGCCGAGTCGCCTTTGTCCACATCTCGGCTCGTTTGTCTAGTGACTCAAGGTTAGGATCATGTTTGGTTTGAGATCATGTTCGGATATATATATTTATGTGCTTGAATGATTAGTTGCTTCGGATATGTATATGCTTGAATGGTTAGTTGTTTCGGACGATATTTGATGAATGAAATCGGCTGAGTTAATCTTTGTTTATAGTTATGATAGTTTTCGGAACATATAAGATTTGCCAAGCATGATTGAATGAGATGTTAGAGTAGCCGATTTGTTGATGATGTTTACATTGAATGATCTTATTGTTTCGGATTGTTTACACTAGGTTGAATTTTGTTTGAAAGCTGAATGTATAGGCTGTGATTTGCGTATAAAAACTAAAGTATTGAGAAGGGTTTGCATGGATAGGTTATTAGTATTAATCTAGGACTAGAAATCAGTTCTTGATCACTTAGATTAATCGCATGAACGGGATTACACGAGTTTATAATAATAACATGCTGAAACAGGAAGCTGAGTGAAAGTTACAGCCGATTTCATCTGGCTGTAACTTGGTCGTTAGTTGTCGAAAAACGGATTTTCTGATGTCTAGAACGTAGAGATTTGAATAAGGAATCTAATGGCGCTGGATTCATAATTTTCTGAAATCGTTTGATATTTTTAAAGGGCTAAACAAGTTCAGTAGGTAAAGCTGTTAAAATTCTGGAATTTTGTTGGTTGTTTATCAAGCTAGATTTTAAAATCAGTAGAGAGTTGAGTCATGATTTTTGTACAGCAACTAGGTATAGAAATTTCCGGGCAACTCCAACTGGAATTTTGTTAATCGGACAATCAGTGATTTTTAAATAAATTCTTCCGTGGACTGCAGTCAGAAAGCGGTAAATCTGACTGCAGCTTAGGGAATTAATATTGATGGTTAATTGGTAAAGATTCAGGACTTGGAAAAATTATATAAATTTCTATGGTATAAATGTCACCTACTGTAAAAATATGGGAATTTTTAGAATGCTGGAACTATTTTATAAAAATCCTAGAGAACAGCTGAATAATTGAGTGTTAAGCAGAAAGTTGTTAACTTGTGATTTTATGCATTAAAGTGTTGCATGGATTTGGAATGTGTTCATGATAAGTTGTTTGATTACTATGATTATATGAGAATACTTGCATGCATGTTTGAGTGTTAGATATGTTGGTTGTGTGTATCACTTTGTGAGTAAATTGTGGGTGGAATTTGTATTGGGGTGATTACACACTGACGTGGAATTAATTGGTTTGATTAGGACGCAACTAGCGGTCCCATCTCTTATAACATCTTTGCCACACTAACCGAGCAAATAAAGGTGAGTTCACGGCCCCTAACTTTATACGGTTTTTAAACAACAGGGGGAGAAACATGTATACACTCTCAAACTCAAACTCTTTACGTTATACGAATTTAACGTCACTTAACTATACGGTAACTAAGTTAATGTTAATGTAATGTTATGGTCACTATGCAGCTTTATCACTTAAGTCCTCGACAATCTCCTCGGATCGTTAGTATTCGGGTTAAATAGCGGGGGAATTATAAGTAGTACTACTGGGTCTGACGAGCCCCATCCGAGCTAGTCGCGCTAGCCGACCGGGTATGGTCAACGGGTGTATGATTGGCCTAACATCGCCATGGTCATGTGATAGGCCTGGCAAAACGGAGGCACAACTGTCAGCTTCGATCGCGAACACTTAGTGACATGACTTTAGGCTAGCTACCTATATACATTAATATTGAACTTAATTACGGAACAACTTAATATTCCGGGTTTGGAATATTGGAAACATCAACTTATTATCCCGGGTTGGGGATAATGGAAACAACAACTTAATATTCCGGTTTGGGAATATTGGAAGCAACAACTTATTATTCCGGGATTGGAATAATGGAACTGATTAGTTATCCCGGGTTGGGGATAACGGAGTAACAAACTATAACCGAACAAACGAATTTATGAAAACCTGTGAACTCACTCATCTTTAATGTTGACACTTGTTTCTTTACATGTTTCTCAGGACGCTAGTAGCTCTAGGTGCACGCCCATGCATTGAACAAGACCTCATTTTCGAGTCTTATTTCTTAATATTGTTTTGGGATTTTTCATTCGTTTTGGCGTTTGTGTTGGCGCCCGTATCACTACTTATTTATGCTTCCGCTCAAACTTTAAAAATAATGCTCTACTAAATATTGGTAATTGATATAAAATCTACAATGAACGATTTTGCAAAACGTATAATCAAATCATGTAGAGTCGTTCGACGTACTAGTGTTTCAGATTCTGGTTTGTTCACATGCCTCACGGTAAAACTCCGCAAGTGGAAATTGAGGGTGTGACAGATTGGTATCAGAGCCACTAGCTATAGAGAACCAGGTTTGCATTAGAGTAGACCTAAACTATAGCTGATATCACGACACTAGACTTAGTTTGGCACCGAATTATTATGCAATATACCAAAACTATGTTTAGTAGATTATGTCTTTATAATAAGAAATGAAACCAACTCATAACTAACTACACGACCTAACAGGCAATGTCATCATCCTCATCGTCATCATCGTCCGACAGACTTACGCCACCAAGGGCACCAGGAAAGGCACCAATAGTGGAACTCATACCACCTTATGGCGTGGAGACACGCTCAGCGGCGAGGAAAAGGCTCGCTCTGGGGAGGAGTCGTCGTTACGCCCAACTATTGCTGTACCGGTTGAACCGGTTAATCCTGTAGAAATAGGAATTGACATGCTTAGAATCCTGGTGCATACACAACAAAAACAGTTAGAAAGAATGCAGGAAACCATCTTAGCACAAGGATGGATGATCCGACACCTTACGGGAAAGACCGACTCGCTCGAGGAAGAGCATCGTACGAGTAAGATAGCTCGTAACACCATAGCCAGAGATCTGCGTGCTGAGCAGATAAGAGCTGACTGGCTTGAGGACAGAGTCCTGGAAAATAGTTGGAACATTCAGGAACTGCAAAATCAAGCACTTGAACCAGCACCTGCCCCTCCAGTGCCGGTAGAGGAGGATCCAGAAGAGGATCCAGAGGAGGATCCTGAAGAGGATCAGGAGGAGGACCCAGCTGAGGAAGCTGGAAATGCCGCACAGGATGACGGCAATGACAGTGACTTGGGGAATGGAGACGTAGACGACTGACACGTCTCGTTTATATTATTTGTTTTCCTTCAGTTTATTATTTTCCACTTGTATTTAAACTTGAGACTTAATAGTGAATTCGTATGTTTGATTTGCACTTTTGGTAAGACGTTGAGATTTCAGTTAATCAAGTATTTCTTTTGACTATTTAACATATTGAGTTGACATAACTTAATAATTATTAAAGTACGAAGTAGGATAACTCTATTGGATATATAGACTTATCGGATTGTGTTTATGTTGTGTTTTGAAGATCTAAATGGCGACTGGAAGACATGGAAACCTTAACTTGACGCCTGAAGAGCTAGCTGCCATGATTCAGGAGCATGTGAACGCAGCATTAGCGGGTGTTCAGAACCAGCCGGCAGGTAACCATTATTAAGTTTTCGCGTGAAAATCTAATAGTGAGGCTAGTACAATTCCTTGCTGACTTCCTGTTCTCTGTCAGCAGGAGGGGGCTTTAATCCCTATAAGATGTTCCTTGACGCAAAGCCAAGCAAGTTCTCGGGGGCGGAAGGACCCATTGGATTGGTCCGCTGGATCGAAAAGTCGGAATCTGTTTTTGAAATGTGCAACTGCTTAGAGGCCAACAAGGTCAAATACGCCGCCTCAACACTGGAAGAGGGGGCACTGACATGGTGGAATGCCCAAGTCCAAACACGTGGACTGTTAGCTGCAAATGCAATGGCATGGACTGAGTTCAAGGCCCTGATTAAAGAGGAGTACTGTCCACGAGACAGAGTGCAACAGTTAGAGCAAGCTCTATGGAACCACAAGATGGTGGGATCGGAAATTGAGGCTTACACTGCAAAACACCATGACTTGGTATTTCTGTGTCCTGATTTAGCAAACACGGTGGAGAAAAGACTCGAGTTCTATCTCGGGGGTCTGGTTCCGGAAATTCTGGGTATGGTGATGTCTAGTAACCCTGTAACAGAACATCAAGCAATCTGATTGGCTCACAAACTCACCGATAAAGCGGTGGAACAGAAGAAACTGCTAGCACGGGGTACCACTGAAGTTGCCCCAGATAACAAAAGAAAGTTTGAAGACTCCACTGTTCGACAGCCTTCGTCATCACATCCACAGCAAGGGAACCAGAAACGGTTCAATCACTACCACAGCCACCGGGGTCATCAAAATCGTTCCAACAACAACAACAACCAGAATGCAGGCGGTTATGTAGGTCGAAAGCCGCAGTGCAACCGCTGTAATCTCCATCATAACGGCCCTTGTGCCGGAAATCGCTGCCAAAGATGTGGCAAGATGGGACATGCGGCAAGGGATTGTCGTGGGGAAATTATGTCCCGACAAAATCAGAATCAGCCCCAAGGTCAGCAGCAGGGTATAAACCGGGGATGCTATCAGTGTGGTAGCACCGCTCATTTCAGAAAAGACTGCCCACAGTTGCGCAATAACAACAATAATGGTGGAAACAACCACAACAACCACAACAATAATAACAACAACAATAATGGGAACGGTGGCACAGGAGGTGCCAAAGGTCGCGCATTTACATTGGGCCGCGGAGAGGCCAGAAACGACACGAACGTGGTCACCGGTAAGTTTCCCCTTAATGAACATTTTGCTTCTGTGCTTTTTGATACGGGTGCGGATAGGAGCTTTATATCTGAGTCTTTTAGGAAAAACCTAAATCTCACGCTTAAACCATTAGAGACCCCTTATGTGATAGAATTAGCCAATGGTAAATCGGTAGATGTGACCCAAATCGTATCCGGCTGTCAACTCAAACTCGCGGGCCACACTTTTACCATCGATCTGATGACAACTACCCTGGGTAGTTTTGACGTGGTAGTCGGAATGGACTGGCTATCCGACGTCCGGGCTGAAGTTCTCTGCTTCGAAAAGTCTATCCGTATTCCACTCACGAACGACGAAATCCTGACGGTACAAGGCGACAAGGCAAGCGCCGTCACCAACATTATCTCATTTATGCAAGCGCAGAAGTATCTTCGGAAAAAGAATTCCTTCGCTTTACTCGCACTAATTACCGAACAGCCTAAGGACGAGAAACGTATAGAAGACATCCCTGTCGTCCGTGATTTTTCCGATGTATTCCCAGAAGAACTACCTGGTCTTCCACCACATCGACAATTGGAGTTTGAAATCGAATTGGCAAGCAATGCAACTCCCATCGCCAAGGCTCCATACCGCCTAGCTCCAGCCGAGCTGCAGGAGTTGTCTACCCAACTTCAAGAGCTGCTAGAAAAAGGATTTATCCGACCAAGCGTTTCGCCATGGGGAGCTCCAGTCCTGTTTGTCAAGAAAAAGGACGGGACTTTCCGCATGTGCATCGACTATAGGGAACTCAACAAGGTTATAGTCAAGAACCGATACCCGTTACCTCGCATCGACGATCTATTCGACCAACTGCAAGGGTCAAGTTACTACTCTAAGATTGATTTACGGTCCGGTTATCATCAGCTACGCGTCAGGGAGGATGATATCGCTAAGACAGCATTTCGCACTCGGTATGGCCATTACGAGTTCTTGGTCATGCCATTCAGTCTCACTAACGCACCTGCGGTATTCATGGACCTCATGAACCGCGTGTGTAAACCATACCTTGACAAATTTGTCATTGTGTTCATCGATGACATACTCATCTACTCGAAAAGTAAAGAAGAGCATGCTGAGTACCTACGATTACTGCTAGGATTACTTCAACAGGAAAAGCTATATGCCAAGCTCTCGAAGTGTGATTTCTGGATCCGGGAAGTTCAGTTTCTCGGGCACGTCGTGAATGAAAAGGGTATCCACGTAGACCCTGCCAAGATTGAAGCCATCAAAAACTGGGAAGCACCTAAGACACCGACGGAAATCCGCCAATTCTTAGGATTGGCTGGTTACTACAGACGCTTCATCGAAGGGTTTTAAAGATTGCACAACCGCTTACTACCCTCACCCAGAAAGGTATCAAGTATAATTGGGGTGACAAGCAAGAAGCAGCATTTCAACTGCTGAAGCAGAAACTTTGCAGTGCACCCATTCTGTCCTTGCCGGAAGGGACAGATGACTTTGTAGTGTATTGTGATGCTTCCATTCAGGGATTGGGATGCGTACTCATGCAACGCGATAAGGTCATCGCGTATGCGTCACGACAGCTGAAAGTTCACGAGAAGAACTACACGACGCATGACCTAGAATTGGGAGCAGTAGTGTTTGCACTTAAGATTTGGAGACACTACCTTTATGGAACGAAGTGCACAATCTTCACTGACCACAAAAGCCTCCAGCACATCTTTGATCAGAAGGAGTTGAACATGCGACAGCGTCGCTGGGTCGAACTCTTGAACCATTATGAGTGTGCCATTCGGTATCACCCGGGTAAAGCTAACGTGGTAGCTGACGCCCTCAGCAGGAAGGAACACTTGAAACCTCGTCGTGTACGAGCACTATAACTCACTATTCATTCGGGGCTACCCGATCAAATACGTGACGCCCAGTTAGAAGCAGTTAAGGAGGAAAACATCAAAGCCGAAACAGTGGGAAAAATGGAACGCTATTGGGAAGTAAAGCCATATGGGTACCTCTCTACGGAAACCTCAGAGAGCTAGTCATGGATGAAGCTCACAAATCTCGATACTCCGTTCATCCGGGTTCGGATAAGATGTATCAAGACCTTAAAGCTGCGTATTGGTGGCCCAACATGAAAGCCGATATAGCCACCTACGTGAGTAGATGTTTGACTTGGGCAAAAGTCAAGGTGGAGTATCAAAAGCCATCGGGGCTACTCCAACAACCTGAGATCCCAGTGTGGAAATGGGATCAGATCTCCATGGATTTTATCACTAAACTCCCGCGAACCTTGGGTGGTTGCGATACCATCTGGGTGATTGTGGATCGTTTGACTAAGTCCGCACACTTACTAGCTATTAAAGAAACATATAAGATGGAGAAGTTGACTCGCATCTACATTAAGGAAGTAGTTTCTCGGCACGGAGTGCCAACGTCCATCATATCAGATAGAGATGCTCGCCTCACGTCAAACTTCTGGCAGTCACTCCAGAAAGCGTTGGGAACACGCTTGGATATGAGCACAGCTTATCACCCTCAGACTGATGGTCAAAGCGAAAGGACCATACAGACCTTGGAAGACATGCTTAGGGCATGCGTAGTGGACTTCGGAAATAATTGGGAAATTCACCTGCCTCTAGTAGAATTCTCATATAACAACAGCTATCACACGAGTATTTCGGCAGCACCATTTGAGGCATTATACGGTCGTAAATGTAGATCACCGGTCTGCTGGGCAGAAGTCGGTGACAGTCAACTCACAGGCCCTGAGTTAATACTTGAGGCTACTGAAAAGATTGTACAAATCAGAAACTGCATGGCGACGGCACGAGATCGACAGAAAAGCTACGCTGATCAACGACGCAAACCGCTCGAATTCCAAGTAGGCGATCGCGTCCTACTAAAGGTGTCACCCTGGAAGGGTGTAATCCGTTTTGGAAAACGGGGCAAACTTAACCCACGGTACGTAGGCCCGTTTGAAATCTTGAAACGAATCGGACCCGTAGCATACCAATTAGACCTTCCTGTCGAACTCAGTGGAGTTCACAACGTATTTCACGTGTCAAATCTAAAGAAGTGTCTATCAGATGAAACTTTAGCTATTCCATTGGATGAGATCCAAGTGGATGAACAACTACACTTCGTGGAAAAGCCTATCGAGATCATGGATCGTGAGATCAAGACTCGGAGGCACAGCAAGATTCCGATCGTTAAAGTTCGTTGGGACTCTAAGCGTGGACCGGAGTTCACGTGGGAAAGAGAGGACCAAATGAAAAGCAAATACCCACACCTCTTTGCAACTGAGCAGCAAACTAACGATACCGGTAACTAAATTTTCGGGACGAAAATTCTTTCAACAAGGGGATGATGTGACAACCTGGAAACTTCTTATACTTTCGTGTACTATTGTTGACTAAATTCTTGTGCATGACACTTGGGAATTTCTTGTAATGTTGCGTACCATTATAAACGAACTAACTCTTTGTGCGTGGCACTCTGAACATGTACGTTACATGCTAAACCGAGTTTACTCAATTTTCGGGACGAAAATTCTTTCAACATGGGGATAATGTGATATCCCGGGTTTTTCGGATAAATTATACGTGACACTTGTCGAATAATATGCGTGCTAAGTATTAAACGTGAATGAATACGTGATGAGTGTTTATGTGATTGTTTAGTTATTAAGTAATTATTGTAAATATGCACACAAACCGAACCCTTTGTGAAACTAGGAAACTTGGAACCCAAGTCTTCGGCCAAAAGAGAACAAGAATCAAAGATCAAACCTAAACTTAAAACTCATTCTAATACTTGGCCGCGAGATCAACTCCAAATCAAACTAACTCACTCCAATACTTGGCCGCAAGATCAAACTCGAAACCACAAGATCAAAAACCAAACCAACCATTCTAGTCTCTCGGCCGTAAGATAAAACCCAACCCAAGATTCTCGGCCACAATACACAAACCCAACCGTAACCTTAATCTCTCGGCCACAAGACCCAAACCCAAACCAAACCGTCCCTCGGCCACGAGTGTTTATCTAAAACCGCAACCCTCATCTCTCTCCTTGCCTATATATATCAACAATGCATGCTCAATTCAGAATTCACAAAACCCTAGACCAAAACTGCCATCGGCAGCTCCCTTTCCTCCTTCTAACCGATCTGGATCAGTTTTGTTTTCATCATCTCAGTCGCATAACAACCCTTTTACTTGCTCCCTTGATCGCCAGATCAGTTTTGATACACTCCATCACGATCACAAACAGCTTAGCCATTCTCTCGGTCGTTAACAGCCGGTTATCTCCAGTCCCGTTCAGTCTTGATCGCAAGATCAGTTTTTTTTGCTTTCTCTCGGTTGCAGCAAGCAGCAGCCGAGTCGCCTTTGTCCACATCTCGGCTCGTTTGTCTAGTGACTCAAGGTTAGGATCATGTTTGGTTTGAGATCATGTTCGGATATATATATTTATGTGCTTGAATGATTAGTTGCTTCGGATATGTATATGCTTGAATGGTTAGTTGTTTCGGACGATATTTGATGAATGAAATCGGCTGAGTTAATCTTTGTTTATAGTTATGATAGTTTTCGGAACATATAAGATTTGCCAAGCATGATTGAATGAGATGTTAGAGTAGCCGATTTGTTGATGATGTTTACATTGAATGATCTTATTGTTTCGGATTGTTTACACTAGGTTGAATTTTGTTTGAAAGCTGAATGTATAGGCTGTGATTTGCGTATAAAAACTAAAGTATTGAGAAGGGTTTGCATGGATAGGTTATTAGTATTAATCTAGGACTAGAAATCAGTTCTTGATCACTTAGATTAATCGCATGAACGGGATTACACGAGTTTATAATAATAACATGCTGAAACAGGAAGCTGAGTGAAAGTTACAGCCGATTTCATCTGGCTGTAACTTGGTCGTTAGTTGTCGAAAAACGGATTTTCTGATGTCTAGAACGTAGAGATTTGAATAAGGAATCTAATGGCGCTGGATTCATAATTTTCTGAAATCGTTTGATATTTTTAAAGGGCTAAACAAGTTCAGTAGGTAAAGCTGTTAAAATTCTGGAATTTTGTTGGTTGTTTATCAAGCTAGATTTTAAAATCAGTAGAGAGTTGAGTCATGATTTTTGTACAGCAACTAGGTATAGAAATTTCCGGGCAACTCCAACTGGAATTTTGTTAATCGGACAATCAGTGATTTTTAAATAAATTCTTCCGTGGACTGCAGTCAGAAAGCGGTAAATCTGACTGCAGCTTAGGGAATTAATATTGATGGTTAATTGGTAAAGATTCAGGACTTGGAAAAATTATATAAATTTCTATGGTATAAATGTCACCTACTGTAAAAATATGGGAATTTTTAGAATGCTGGAACTATTTTATAAAAATCCTAGAAAACAGCTGAATAATTGAGTGTTAAGCAGAAAGTTGTTAACTTGTGATTTTATGCATTAAAGTGTTGCATGGATTTGGAATGTGTTCATGATAAGTTGTTTGATTACTATGATTATATGAGAATACTTGCATGCATGTTTGAGTGTTAGATATGTTGGTTGTGTGTATCACTTTGTGAGTAAATTGTGGGTGGAATTTGTATTGGGGTGATTACACAATGAGGTGGAATTAATTGGTTTGATTAGGACGCAACTAGCGGTCCCATCTCTTATAACATCTTTGCCACACTAACCGAGCAAATAAAGGTGAGTTCACGGCCCCTAACTTTATACGGTTTTTACACAACAGGGGGAGAAACATGTATACACTCTCAAACTCAAACTCTTTACGTTATACGAATTTAACGTCACTTAACTATACGGTAACTAAGTTAATGTTAATGTAATGTTATGGTCACTATGCAGCTTTATCACTTAAGTCCTCGACAATCTCCTCGGATCGTTAGTATTCGGGTTAAATAGCGGGGGAATTATAAGTAGTACTACTGGGTCTGACGAGCCCCATTCGAGCTAGTCGCGCTAGCCGACCGGGTATGGTCAACGGGTGTATGATTGGCCTAACATCGCCATGGTCATGTGATAGGCCTGGCAAAACGGAGGCACAACTGTCAGCTTCGATCGCGAACACTTAGTGACATGACTTTAGGCTAGCTACCTATATACATTAATATTGAACTTAATTACGGAACAACTTAATATTCCGGGTTTGGAATATTGGAAACATCAACTTATTATCCCGGGTTGGGGATAATGGAAACAACAACTTAATATTCCGGTTTGGGAATATTGGAAGCAACAACTTATTATTCCGGGATTGGAATAATGGAACTGATTAGTTATCCCGGGTTGGGGATAACGGAGTAACAAACTATAACCGAACAAACTAATTTATGAAAACCTGTGAACTCACTCATCTTTAATGTTGACACTTGTTTCTTTACATGTTTCTCAGGACGCTAGGAGCTCTAGGTGCACGCCCATGCATTGAACAAGACCTCATTTTCGAGTCTTATTTCTTAATATTGTTTTGGGATTTTTCATTCGTTTTGGCGTTTGTGTTGGCGCCCGTATCACTACTTATTTATGCTTCCGCTCAAACTTTAAAAATAATGCTCTACTAAATATTGGTAATTGATATAAAATCTACAATGAACGATTTTGCAAAACGTATAATCAAATCATGTAGAGTGGTTCGACGTACTAGTGTTTCAGATTCTGGTTTGTTCACATGCCTCGCGGTAAAACTCCGCAAGTGGAAATTGAGGGTGTGACAGTTTTGTAGTTTTTGAAGCGGGATGTTCTGGTTTACGTGCATGGGGTCCCTTTTTGCCAGTTTTCACACTATTTCATCATTTAAAGCGTGCTTTTTTCCTACAAATGAAAAACTTAAAACAGAACGTATTATATTGAAACTACATTTTATACAAATTTATCTAGTGATAGTTCCATGAAATGCCTTCATGGTTCGCCATGTTTATAAGGGCCCTTGACTAGACCTAAAGTTAGTCAAATGTTAACCGAGGGGATGGCTCGCATCCCGAGTTGCATCGTTGAAGGGCGTAGTCTAAGCTTGAGTCTATTGCCTTGATGTAGTTGACCGGATCTTCCTCTACTCGTTGTCCCACTTTAAACTTTATTTCCATGTCACCAACCCTCAATGTTAATCTTCCATCGCTCATATCCACCATGGCCCGTGTGGTGGCAAGGAAAGGTCTTCCTAATATGAGAGGGATTTCAGTGTCTTCCTCCATATCTAGGATTACAATATTGGTCGGAAAAAACAAATTCCCCAACCTTTACCAACAAATTCTCTATGACACCTTGAGGGTATTTTACCGACCTATCCACAAGTTGTATGCTCATCCTTGTAGGGTGTGGCTTTCCTAGCCCAAGTCGATTAAACATAGAGGCGAGCATTAGATTAATGCTAGCCCCTACGTCGGCTAATGCATTGCTTACAGCTTCTTAAGTTTATTATGTTTACTTGGGCTTTTGGGTTTGTTTCGGTTTTACTAGGCAAAGCTCCTTGTGGTCTCTTAGAGAAATTTTGGGCAAGTTGCTTACTTGTTTTTCAATATTTTGCATGCTAGCCCGTTGGTTCCTAATTTCGGTTTCGGCTTGTAGGAACCTTTCCGAGTACTTTTTATCGGATTCGGAGAAAAGGCGAGTGATGAGGTCCTCAAGCCTTTCTCTTCCTCCTTGTTGTTGTGGTTGGAAGCCTTGTTGCTCATTTCGGGGTTGTTGAAAGTTGGATCGTTGGATTTTTGTTTTGCTAGTTAATACCCCCCGAATCCCTCCACCAAAGTTGGATTGATTTCGCCATTCGGGTTGAAGGTGTTACCTTGACTACCGTGTAGACGAGGGCGGTTGTTAAGGTAGTTTACTAATTCTGTTTGATTGTCCCCATCTTTCATACAACTCAAGTTCTCATGTGGCCTGCCGCACCCGCACAAGCCATAACCTAAGCACTTTTTTCTAATTCAATTTTTTTTATTTTTTAAGATAGAGCTTCGATTTGGGCTTGTAAAGAAGTGCTTTCGTCCACTTTATGGGCTCCCGGGGCTATGGATTTTGAGCCCCGAGGGGTGTGCCATTGAAAACTATTTTGAGCAATTTCTTCAATTTGATTATAAATTTTGGTGGGACGATGATTACAAAGGAGGCCCCCGGAGTTTGAGTCAAGGATTTGTCTTGTGTATGGTAAAAGCTCATTATAGAATGTGGAGACTTGTTGCCACACTTCTAAACCATGATGAGGGCATTTCCTCAACAATATTTGAATTTTCCCAAGTTTCATACAAAGATTCCCCGTCCTCTTGAGAATATGAATTACTTTCAGTCATTAATTTAGCCATTTTAGTAGGAGGGAAATATTTGTATAGAAATTTTTGGGCAAGTTCATCCCAAGTATGGACGGATCCACTTGGGAGGGTATTAAGCCAGACCTTAGCTCAGTCTTTCAGTTAAAATGGGAACATACGGAGCCGGATGGCATCATTAGAGGCTCCATTAATTCAGAAGGTGCCACATATTTCCAAGAAATTGGTAATATGTAAATGGGGATCTTCATCAGGTAGGCTGTGAAAGGTAGCGGAATTTTAGAGCATTTGAATTAGATGGGATCGAAGCTCAAAGTTGTTAGCATCGACATTTTGCGGGTTAATAGCGGCTCCAAGCTTACCGACCGTAGGCCGTAAGTAATCCATTAAAGTACGTTTATCCGCCATGGGAGGGTTTGGTCCGAGGCTTAAAAAGCGCTTTGGGTTCTTCTAGTGGTTCTTTTATGTCTTTGTCGAAACTAGAGCTCATGCACAAAGTTGAGTTGCGAACGGAGTCCTGGTTTCTGCGATAAAAAACTCAAATTTTGTTGATCAAAGGATTCAACATGGCCCCCGTGTTCTATGAACACAACCCGTGTTGGGTTAAAATTATCTATTTTCTGGATCCCTAGCTAATGGATGTCGGCAAGGCCCCGTGTTGCACCTCTACGACCCCGTGTCTGTCCCTCTGTAGCTCAAAAAACACAACCTTTTCTAGTTTTAAACCAGGGCATGGCCCATGTCTGATCTGGCATGGCCTTGTGCTGTAGTCTACAAAAAATGTAGAAATTGCAAAACAAAAAACATCCTAAAAAATTTAAAAGGAAAAAGATAATTAGGCCGTTAATCTTAAGCTTTCTTAAAATCCTTGTGTCCCCGGCAACGACGCCAAAAACTTGACATGCGTGAGCGTGGTTATAATTTTTGTTATATTTTAAGCACTTTTTACTCATGGATCAAGCTCTAAATTTATAAAACACAATACAGTACTATCACTCTACACACGTTAGGGCAAGTGCACCCATCGTAGACGTAGTATAGTGATGATAAGATACTGAGGTCGTCCAAGGACACAAGTGCTTTTAATACCGGCTTATCATTAACGTCTAATCTAACAAAATTTTGATAGAAGTTTTGAAAGTTTTAAAAGATAAAACTAAATGTAAGAACATAAAGAAATAAATAAAAACTAATAGACAAGAAAGAATCACTTGGTTACAACTCCTCTTTTATGTATCCTTTGATGATTTCCGCACTTTGGGCTTTTTAAGAGATTATCTTAGTTATAGTGGTTGGACCCTCTTGTGAAGGCCACGTTACCCTCGGCCATATTGGTCTGAGTTAGAAGGGATACAGTCCCGTAAGGCGGAATATTGAAAGATAATTAAATAAGTTATTAATGCAAAACGTGGTAGGCCCCTTTTGTGAAGGCGACGCTACCCTCGACCATATTGGTCTGAGTGAGCAGGGATACGTTCCGCAAGGCTGGATAAAATTTTAATTATAGTTTATTTATAAGGGGTTCAAGTCGTTCTTACTTCCCTTGATTTGATGCTATATGCCTTAAGGGAAGTCCAAATGTAAGTCCAGTTAACGGATCAAACAGGTATCACTAACCTAATCAGAAGCGGAAATTATGATTAGGAAGAAGAACAACTTTGAATAACTTTAACTTGCATACACCAAAAGATGTCAGATACAAGTTTTCTGATTACAACTCTCTAACCCCCTCTCATTAACCTAGCATATCTATTTATAAGCACTATTAAGCTCACTATTACAACCCTAGGCCCATAAGGTACTAGGAAGCCCACAATATCCACCAAAGCCCAAAATAACCCCTAATGAGTAAACCTTTTGCAATCTAAGCCCAACAATCTCCCCTAGGTTTACTACATTAGCTTTTCGGTTGAGCATCCACACCGAGCCTTCCAACTATGATTCCAGCTACCGTTGTAGTCCAATCTTTCGCGCAAACCTCATACAACTCAGTTGTTTGAATTTGATGTGACGCAAGAACTTTCAAGTCTTCGTCATGAAAGCTCACTAAATCTACCACATCATTAACTCTGAACGCTTTCTCCTTTGTCACTATCGCAACGCTTACAACCTTAGGGTCGTATAGCCAAAAATTGAAGTTCTTGAGAATCCCCCGAGGAAAAGTAGGAGCAACTGGAATAACTAATTCTTTGTCGATCGGCGGCCACATCACTGATTTGAATCTCTTGCCAGTGTGTGCATCACGAACTCCTTTAGCCGCTCTCAAATATGGTTCAGCAGTCTTCATAGTCTTGAATCCACTCTTAACCTTAGTTCAAGCTTTTTGAAGAATCTCCATCCGGGTCCATGCTCGGTAGTATCATCATCAGTATACGGAGCTCTAAATAGATCAGTCAAAGCAACCTTAGTCCACGTCTCGAATTGCGATTCCTTGGAATAATATTCACGTGTTCCATCCTGACGCACAATAATCCACATATTTTTGACGTGGTCGTACATCCAACTGAGCACCCTGGACTTGTTTCCCACTATACTGTAGTAGCTCGACCCTAACTCCATCACATATCTCTCCGATTGATTCGTTGGATCCTTAAGCTGAAGGTTCTCATCAAGCGGATTCACATTGACATTCTTCATTAAAACCATTTGCTTCTTCTTCTGACCAGTGGCACGTTTTTTACTAGCAATATACTTCTTGCGTGGATCGCTCATATGATCATCCAGACCAGCTTGGCGTTCAGCAGCCAACTGTTCAGCTACCAATCTTTGTTCTTCGGTTTCCTCGACCATTCTCTGTTGGGCTGCACGATGCCTATTCTCAATGTTCATTGGGTCGTCTGTTGGATCGCTGAATTCCCTTTCGAATTTGTTTTCCAGCTTGGCCTTTAAATAAAAAACTAGAGTCATAAGCATGGTGATATCTCCCTACAGCTGATCAATAGTCTGATCTCTAACGTCTAAACGAGTCTGCAGAGAGGCAATTTGAGCATCCTTCAGAATAACCTCTTGTTCCAAGATGACCACCCTTTTCTTTAAATCCACTACATCAACCTCTGTATCATCATCATGACTATCCATTCCCCCGAATTCAAATGCCCTTTTCTCTGATCTGCGCAAAATAATCTTCAGCAACATCATCAGTACGACCAACTCCACTACCACCTGCTTCAGAACCGCCAGCACCTGATGAGCTTCCCCCAAACTCCATCATTTGAAAAACGATGTCAGCAGGAATAGACACAACAGTAGACTATGTAATAATAGGAGAGGTTGGCTGTGCAGATAAAACATGTGTGTCAAGTATCGAAGTATCAACAATAGATTCAGCAACTGTAGAATCAGCAACGGTAGTAGTGATTAACTCAGATTCAGCAACAGTGAAAACAACAGGAGCTTCAGGTTCACTTGATGGAATACTTGGCTCGGTTCTTCTCCTTTCGATCAATGGCACCTCATCTTCTTCATCTTCGTCATCTTCCTCAACCAGAGCAGTCGGTGCAACGATAGGTGGAATATCAAGTGGAGGATCACCTTGTTTCTCCTTAATATCCTTCAAGTGAGCAATCAAAGCTTCTAAATTCTCCGATGATAACTCTGGTAAAACGGGAGTCAAAGTGGCGTTGAATTCTGCGAGATCATCAAGAAAGGCTTGCCCAACATCGGCTTCGTCATCAGTAACTAAGTCCTCTATCTCTATCTCTTTCTCTTTGGCAGGTATATCGTCTTCTTCGGCCACTATAGCATTGACTGGAGGAGGAGGTGGTGGAATATCCAAACCAACAACTTCAGCGAACTTCCCAAACTTCTTCAAAGCAAATCGACCCACAAACACCGTCTTAGAAGTAGAGCGGTTCTTTTTCATTGTACCAAAAATAGTAGGCCCCATCGGCTTCATGTTAAGCAAGTTGGCATCTGTCGCATCCTTTGCCAAATCAAGGTAGTGGGCATCTAGAATTAGCTGGACAAAACGCGGATACAAAAGAAACATTCGCTTCTTGGACTGTTCTAGAATTTTCTTCATGTTGTCCAAGATATAACTAGAATAGATATACTTCTAGTCCATAACCAACGAAACTATAGCAGATGTCTGGGCTTGATTCGGCTGATCCAGACCACCTTTGTTCTCCGATACACACTGCATAAACATGTGAACAAGCAACCGCCAATAAGCTGGAAACATCTTCTTCAGTAGTGGTGGATACGATCCCTCATATCCC
This sequence comes from Scalesia atractyloides, assembly GCA_947069175.1. Taxonomy (NCBI): domain Eukaryota; kingdom Viridiplantae; phylum Streptophyta; class Magnoliopsida; order Asterales; family Asteraceae; genus Scalesia; species Scalesia atractyloides. The sequence goes on along the minus strand of CAMTDV010000003.1, from coordinate 34,647,845 downwards.
ATTTCCATCAGCAAAGGAAGCACCTTCTCTTTGGCATAAATGGTTAGATCGCTAAACGTATCGGCAATCTGCAACACCTCTCACACACACGCTTCATTTACCACTATCTCTTTACCCTATATTTGCGAATGGATAAACGGTCTTCCATCTTCACCTATTGGCTGAAATCGTGCTCTTTTCCAGAACGAATGTACTAGGTCTCTGTAGATAACCGGGTTAGCTCGGAGGGCATATGCAATCTTACACGCGTTTAGCCCCACAATCATAGATTGGAACTCCTGAAAGAACTCTGCTGGCGGGTCTGAAAGATACCCCGCTGGGTTGTGGAATTGCTCCTCAACCAACATCACGACATCAAATGCTTCTTCAACCATATTTGTCAAAACATCAACCAAGTTAAATCCCAACTAACAAAAGTTAACGAAGTTTACCAGCATGGCAGTTAAAACTAACTGGATAGGTCAATCAAATGTCAAGGTTCAAATTAACAAGAGTTCAAGTTAATTATAGGGTCAACATTTGAAAAGGTTCAAACTGGATGAAAGGTTCAAAAAACCTCAAATCCGGATTACTGACAGTTCAAGTTTAATCTGGATGAACCCTTTCATCAATCCGGATTAGAAGGAGGTCAAATACAGTTCGGACAAAAGTGCAATCCGGATTACCCATAGTATCTCGGATGGATTATCATTCCGGATGAAGATCCAATCCGAGATGGAATCCGAGTTCATCATTTCGGATGAATACCAATCTGGAATGAAATCCGAAATGCCTAAGACCTTGAAGATCAATCCGAGATACAATCCAGAATGCATTATATATTAATATTTTTCATCCGGAATTCATATATTAAGCAAGTTATACCTAATCCGGATGAATATCCGAGATGCACAATTCGAATAGAGAGTCAGAGAAAGAAATTTGATTCCGGAATATGTGGATAATCCGAAATGAGAGATCAGAGATACCTATATGCTTCCGGAATGGGCTTGGGCCTAAAATTTTGAATCCAGATTGGGCTTGTGACAGGTCCAATCTTGAACAGTAACACAGTGGGCCTGTCCGAAAAAATCCAAATGGGCTTTTCCGGAAAAGCCTAATCTGGAACAGTAACCTTTTGAGCCCAAAGAGGCCCTATCCGGAATAGTAACTTGGGTTTCCAATTATATTAGACTGATCCAAATCCCAAAGCACACTGGGCCAGTCCAATATCTCCAGACAGAAACCATCTCACCAAAATTCATCAAGTAGACTAACCAAGCATCCAACCACCTTTTAACATTCTACAAAGAAGAACTATTTAAGACAGACATAAATATTAACACAGCCTTGCTAAGGGATCAAATCGTTTGAAAGGCTAACTAAGGAACATTTTTCAATATGAGCAGGTTCAATTGGTCTAAGCGATTGTCAATATACTTGTCCATTTAAATCTAAAACTCAACCCTTGTAGTTCAGGCATTATGATATGCTTAAGGTAGTATTACACTATGATATTCGTGTGTCCCATACCATGACATACCCCCACGATCAAGGTAAGCACAACAATTCATCGTAGCAGGTGAGTATACTGTGGTCATCCTTTATATTTTACAACATCAGGCTATTGGTGAACAGGTCAGTACTTCCGTACAGCAGAGAGACCAATTGTGACTGACGAGGGTTAGGCAAATACCTTATGTGGTATGTAAGAACTTATGAAGAAACTTCTGTTCTCTTAGGTTTTGGCCTTTCCATTTTGGCTCTTTTACAAAGATATCCTGACTGTGCCTAGGTCTGCATATAATCTGGATGCAACAGAAGGGCAGCCAAGATATCCCCGGATGACTCAACAACATAAAGATCCGAAACCTCAGATGTTGGCTATCTATCAACACAAGATTTGAGACCATGAAATCATACGCCTGTAGTAAGTGACCCACCGAGTACATAGTTCGTTATGTTTATATCATTTGACTTTCTCCATCCGGTTGAGTTTTAGACCTACTGACACATCACTTTCGATCCAAATCTTTTCCCGCTTCAACACCTTACATGTGTTAGTCAAACATTTTATCCCGAAAAAGTATTTCATTTCCCTATCCTTGCAAAAACTGTTTTTTTAAGATTTCTCCCCCTAATTTTGTGCATACATATGAACAAATTTATGAAGCAATGAAAAGAAAATAAGAACAGTAAACAAAACATAAAGACAGAGGATGCCTAGGTAGAAAACCGAATCATTTTGGGAAGATCCACAAGCACTTGAAAACGCATGTTGCTAACGCGTTTCGTGAACAAATCCGCCACATTTGCATCAGTGTGGATTTGCTCAAGATTTACGAGACCCTTTTCATAGCAATCACGGATAAAATGAACTTTAATATTTATGTTCTTGGTTTTGGAGTGAAAAACAGGGTTTTTAACTATTTGGATAGCGGCATCATTATCACAATAAATTGTTGTGTTTAGATAGGTCAAACCATAATCCGCAAGCTGATGTTGCATCCATAAAACCTGGGAGCAGCAAGCCATGGCTGCGACATATTCTGCTTCTGCGGTAGAAAGCGAAACCGTCTGTTGCTTCTTGCATTGCCACGAGATTAAGTGATCTCCCAGAAATTGGCAACCAGCCGAAGTTGAGCGCATGTCCCTATCTGTACCTCCAAGATTACTGTCAGAGAAAGCAAACAGTTCAAATTCAGAATTTTTAGGATACCAGAGGCCCAATGATGGAGCCCCTTTAGGGTACCTAAAAATTCGTTTAACAACATGTAAATGAGAAAGTTTAGGAGTAGCCTGATAACGAGCACACTGGCAGACGGCAAACATGATATCTGGCCGGCTAGTAGTGAGATGCATGAGTGATCCAATCATCGAGCGATACATAGTCGGATTAACAGGCGTTCCTTCAGCATCTTTATTTAGCAGAGGCCGTTCTGCGATAGGTGAAGCCATAGGCTTTGAATCCGTAAGCTTGAATTTGGCAAAAACGTCATGGACATATTTTCCTTGATGAATTAGAATACCCTGTGGGCTCTGACGAACTTGAAGTCCCAAAAACATTGTCGTCTCCCCCAATGAGCTCATCTCAAATTTCTTCTTCATGATTTCCTCGAATTCACGGCACAAACCATCATTGGTGGAACCAAATATAATATCATCAATGTATATTTGGACGAGAATAATGTCCTTATCAATGCGTTTGATGAACAAGGTTTGATCAATGGTTCCCCGTGTGTATTTATGAGCAAGTAGATACTCTGTAAGAGTAGTGTACCATCCGCGAGGCACTTGATGCAACCCATACAAAGCTTTCTCTAGTTTGTAAGCATAATCTGGCTTGTCAGGATCAGTAAAGCCACATGGTTGTGCCACGTAGATTTCCTCTTTCACCTTGCCGTATAGAAACGCAGTCTTGACATCCATTTGATATACAGTGGAATCCATGTAAGATGCATATGCCAAGAAAATGCGTATAGCCTCCAAGCGCACGACAGGTGCATAGACCTCATGATAATCTAATCCTTCAATCTGTCGAAATCCCAGTCGAGCTTTATTGCGAACGATAACTCTAGTGTCATCCTGCTTGTTACGGAAAACCCAGCGAGTTCTGAGAGCATGTTTTTCTTGAGGCAGCTTCACCAATTGCCAGACACCAAGCTTCTCAAATTGATTGAGTTCCTCGTGCATGGCATCCACCCAGCCTGGTTCCTACAAGGCAACATCAATACTTTTAGGTTCCATTTGTGAAATGAAGCAAGAATATAGACAGGTATTGATATCCCCAGCTTGGCTGCGGGTTCGAACAACAGTGTTGACAGGACCAATAATATTCTCAATAGGGTGATCACGCTATAAACATTGTGGTATTGGTGTAGCGGGAACGAGAACATCTATTTGCAAGTTGGTGACACTAGCTGAAGCTACTCCAGATGTCTCCCCCTCAACAGAGGTACCAGTAGAAGTATGTGCTGAGGAATCCACTGACCAATCGAGTGGAGTAGGCTCAGGAAACAGAGAGGAACCCAAAACATCGGGAGTAAGTCCTTCATGTGTCGTAGGAGGCTCTGGAGTGGAAACCACACCTTTAGGAGGATCGGTCTGAGCAGGCGAAATGATAGTTAGTTCTTGAGAATGCGAAATGGTGGAGGAAGGCGAGACAGTGTCATTAAATCCAGGAGGATCCACACTCAGCTGCATTAAAGTCTCATGTAGCTCGGAAGCGTCAGCATCGTCTTCAGAAGAAATGGGCACCGTTGGAAGGGTAGAAAGTGAACTGTTACCTGTAGGCACATTGGAAGACACATCAAACTGATTAAATAATGTGGAGTAGTCATACAGCCAGTCAGGACCAATGCGTGTGTCCTTGGGATTTTCCTCCAGCCAACCCACATTCTAGGTTTCAACTACCATATTCTTGATCTTGTTATAAACGCGATATGATGTATTTTTAGAATAGCCAACCAAGATGCAAGGATCCACGCGTGATTCAAACTTTCCTTTAGAGACCATGAGCAGGAGAACACAAGGGCATCCGAACTTGCGGAAATGCTTGACCGAAGGTTTGCGACCTTCAACTACTTCGAATGGAGTCTTCATATGGCGTTTATTGATCAGGGCATGATTCTAAATATAACATGCAGTATTGATTTCTTTGGCCAGAAAATAAGAGGTATCTCGGATTCAACCAGCATAGTGCGTGCAACATCAATGAGTGTGCGATTTCTGCGTTTTGCAACCCCATTTTGTTGTGGGGTTCTGGCTGTACTAAACTACCGGTCAATCCCATTGGAAGAGCACAAAGAGTTTAAGGTAATATTCTTAAACTCTGTCTAATTATCACACCAAATAGCCTTCACTGTAGAATTTGTCTGGTTTTCCGTAAGCGTGACAAATTGTTTGACTAACTCAGCGGTTTCACTTTTATGTGTGACAAAGAAAACCCAGGTGAATCGAGAGTAGTCATCAATAATAACCAAACTGTAAGTCTTCCCGCCAATGCTGCGTATGTCGGTTGGACCAAAGAGATCCATATGTAGAAGTTCTAAGACTTGAGACGTGGAGGGAACGGCTTTAGATTTGTGCGGTTGTCGATGTTGTTCCCCACGTGCACGTGATTCACATTTTTCGATCTACATGAAGTCACGAACTGGTAGATCTTTGACTAAACCTCCTTTTGCAAGACAATTTAAATTCTTCATGTAGATGTGTCCCAGTCGCAATGCCATAGCATGGCGTCATGTTAGGTTGTCGATGAGAAGAGCCAAGTGAGCTTGTCCGAAGGAGCCTGATTCATACCAATAACATACGCATTTCCTTTACGTGCAGCTTTAAGAAGAATCCAATCATCTGGAATAATTAAGCCAGGTTTGAGCACATAACATCCTTGTTGGTGAAGAGAACATCCAAATGATTGTCAGAGAGTTGAGACACACTCAAAAGACTGTGCTTCAATTCTGGTAGTAATTGACATTCTTAAAGTTGAGGGCTCCGTTGCAAACAGTTCCTCTCATGGTAATTTTCCCTGTCTCTCCACCTGCGAAGGAAACAAACCCGCCATCGAAGAACTGAATGTCATTCAACTGCGAGATGTCTCCGGTCATGTGCCTGGAACAGCCACTGTCAATGTACCATAGTCTAACAAGAGCGCGCCAAAGATGTTCCCACACATTCCAATAGGTTTTAGTTAGAGACTGAAACCCAGACCATTGAAGATCTGGGCTTGCCATTTGCATCAACGTAAGTAACCTCACGAAAGTAACCTCACGAAAGGTTTTAGTTAGATTAAATTTGTCTGTCAGTTTCTTGCTAGTGGGTACTGGCGGCTGATGCACGGTCTTGGTCTTGACGGTGTCCTGCACACAGCCATCAGCACACTTGTTAGTTTTGTGATTTGAATTCAAGGTTTTTGAACATGGAGATTTTCGCAAAATTTTAACCGATATCTATTCAGCTGGTGCTTAACAGATTCAGTTCGTGACTGCTGAGTTAATTTCTCAGTTTGATGAGGAGACCCATTAGTTGTCCAGTTTTCAAAGACGCCTGTTTTGTTTTCTTCTTTTTAGATCGGTGTGTTCTCTGCTTCATAGTCTTACTCTTCAAATCACATTTCATGACAGATTCTGTAGAGGACACGAGTGGCTCTACAGGGACATCCTGTTCTTAAATTACAGAAGATGATTGTGGAATCTAGCGATTTAAAAAAATTTGAGACTCCGATTCAGAATCAGTTTAAGATTTTCATTTGAATCATGAGAAAAAGAGTGTCCATCTTCTGTCATTTCAGAATCAGTCCCTTATGTTGAGTCGCCCTAGTCTACTAGAATCAAGTCACTGTCAATGTTTACAGAATCGGTTGGTTGGTCTAGTTTCACACTGTCAACCCCAGGAGATGTATCAACAGACGTAGCCTCTAGAGAAGAACTTTCGGTATCGTCAGCTGAAACTGATGAAACCGAATCATTTGTGTCACACCCCGACCCGCAGCGGAAAAGGTGATCGGGGCATGATTGGGTTATGATCAAAGCTCATGACATTTATTATAACGTTTCATATTCATTAATACAATTTAATGGGAAATTTACAATCATAATTACATCATGTCCTAATCATCAATCTAGGCTTCATTGTTTTCTTCTAAGGCATTTCCTATGTTTTCCTTGCTTCATCCTGTTCACCTGTATCATGTGTAAAAATGGTTTTTGGATCAACAAAAAGTTGGCGAGTGAATCCTATGGAAAACATTTGAACAAGTTTATTTAATTGATTATAAAATAAAGTGCACAACCACACATGAGTAAAAATAGATGTAAACTTATTCACCAATCAATTAATATTAAATAATGCACACATGAACAATAATGGATCGTTTTGAGGCACGCGTTGCTCAACTCGTCTCTCACGAGGAACTGATGGGCCTAATGGATGATTTGCATATACTTGACAATATGAAATACATAACTACAAACAATATCAACTAAATAATACACACGTGAACAATAATGGATTTGTTTTGAGGCACGCGTTGCTCAACTCGTCTCCCACGAGGAACTGATGGGCTTAATGAATGAATTTCATATAAGTTGACAAAATGAAATACATAACCACAAACAATATAAACAATCTAAGTTTATATCACAATATGGTATGGCACAAGTTTAAATAAACGAGTTAATTTTTGGTGACACATGACACACCCCAAAACGTGTAATTAAAAAGGGGGAGTTGTAAGATTCACTCACATTGGGTTCGTTCGGTTGATGATGTTGAATGCGCACGAAGTGGTTTTAACCACGAGTGAAATTAACCTAGATAATAACATAATTGTTTGGTAAATAATGGGATTTTATTAATCAATTTTAGTAGGATTGTTGGGTGTATTTTTGTGAGTTTAAGGCTATTTTCTAACCTTAAAAATGTTAATTTTAGGTATTTTTAATTGATTTTTAAATAAAATAAATAAATAAAAATAATAAAAAAAATGTTGACTTTTTGACCGTTGACCGTTGACCATTGACCATTGACTTTGACTGTGACCGGTTCGTATGTGTAATTGTCTGCGCTGGGTGAGGCTCGAACCCGAGACCTCCCGTACGCGTGCACGCAGCTCTACCAACTGAGCTACGTGTCTAACCCGAAATATTTCTGTTTTTAATTATATTTATATATTAATTGAATTAAACAGAAAATCATTTATTTTTAAAAATGATTTTAATGCATAGAACCGGTGCGCTCCATAGGTCTCGAACCCGGGACCTGTGGGTTGAGTTAACACACAGTCCACCGCTGGACTGTGTGTCTAACTTGTTAAATAAACTGTTTTTTATTATACTTATATACAAACTAAGTATTTTCATTTCTGTCTTAAATAAAAAGTTTGATGATTGTCCGGACCGGTGCGGTAGTCCGGACTCGAACTCGTGACCTGTGTTTTAAACGTGCACACAGTCCACCACTGGACTGTGTGTCTATCTTGGTTGTTATTCCGGTTTTTATTAAACTTAACATCTTACGCAGTGACTCCGGTTCGGTTAAAAAAAGGACATTTTTATTAAGGCGAGTATGCGTGGGACATGTATCGAACTCGGGACGTGAGCGTGTTTAATGTGCACACAGTCCACCGCTGGACTGTGTGTCTAACCCGAGTTATATCGTGATTTAAATTAAACTTATAGGCAACAGCAAACTTCGTCTTCTTCGTTGGATTTAACCAGAACTAACGTCCGACTGATTCATCGATTTTATCAAGTTTCTTTAGTGTGTTATGATTAATTATAGGTGAGATAAATGAAAAGAATGAAAGACTAAGCGTTAGATATACCGAAAATGGACTCCTCTGTTTCTCCGGCGGAACTCCGATGTCAGCAGACTATTCCGGCGACTTGTGTCTTGCGGCAGAAAGTCTTCAGCGAGCTTGAGATGGATGTGAGTGGCTTCGGTATGAGCTCTGGGGGCTCAGTAAGGCTCAAAGGTGAAAAACTCGATTTTCCGGCGATTTGCAGGTATTTTCCGGCGAGTAAATTTTCGCCGAGAAAGGGTGCGGTTTTGAGCGAAAAGGCTACCAGTGGATTGTGGGTGAATTTATAGGGAGGAATCGAGATGTATAGAGTCGGATTTCAGGCTTGATTCAATGTCATTACGTTTTCCGGCGGTTATGACTTGCGTCGCGGATTCAGACGTCGGTTATAACCGTGTAGTGATTAAAGTTTACGTTATAACTGAAGAAACCGTCCAATCTCGCGAGATCGCGGGATTTCCGACGAATGCAATTGGGCGCGTCGTTATTTGAATTTGAGATTTATTTTATGTATTAATTGTTTCAAATATTTAACAAGATACACTAGTGGCGCAGTGGTTGGATGGTTAAGTGTTAAGGCTGTTGACTCGCTGGCTGACCGGGGTTCGAAACCCGGCAGCTGCATTTTATTTTTATTTTCTTATTTTCAATACTTTTTCAAATATAAATTATATTTTCCAATATACTTATTAATTATGTATCGTTTAAAATTAATTTGGGCATTAAATATGCAACGAAATTTTTAACTGATTGTTCGGTCATTAAACGGAGCGGGTTTGGTAAATCCGGTTTTTTACGGATGTTACAGTATCCCCTGCTTTTTAGAAATTTCGTCCCGAAATTTAAGTAGTGATATATTCGACTAAAAATGATGGTGTTTAGTTTGACAGTTACATACTTAGAAAAAAATGTAAGAGTTTCAATTTTGTTTGAGGCGGTAACGTCCCTTGTAAGGGTTAAGTACCCTGTTACAGGAATCGCTTTTTGTTGCCTACGGTAAAATATTGATAAGCAGAGTTGATTCGCTAAATATGATATCATGCGTAAGAGTTTTGATATGTTTGGAAGGATATGGTTATATCCTAAAGCAAAACTTCTAATACTACAACCTACATGGAACTTCTCATAACCGTCTAACAATACCTCTGATCCTTTGACAAGAATACTTATATATAGGAAGTACCAGGGGCGTATCCACCATATTCTTGTCAAATTTTCATTGGTTTTATCAGCAAGTTATGATTGGTTCTATGATATGACTCTAGAACATAAATAAACACAATAACTAATTGTACCAAGAAATTACTAAATCCTACATAGAACTTCTCATAACCGTCTGACAATGCCTCTGATCCTTTGACAAGAATACTTATATATAGGAAGTACCAGCGGCGTATCCACATATTCTTGTCAAATTTTCATTGGTTTTATCAGTAAGTTATGATTGGTCCTATGGTGTAACTCTAGAACATAAATAACACAACAACCAATATTTGGATCCACATTCTGATAGCATATATGTTTGAATGGTGACAGTTCCTCTCTCGTTTGTTATGATGGAGAGGTTAGTTCATGTAGAAATGGAACACAATCCAATTTCTTTAAATGGCGAGATGATATAAATGTAACACAAATTTCAACCAAGACAATACTAAATCCTACATGGAACTTCTCATAACCGCCTGATAATGCCTCTGATCCTTTGGCAAGAATACTTATATATAGGAAGTACAAGCGGCGTATCCACCATATTCTTGTCAAATTTTCGTTGGTTTTATCCACAAGTTATGATTAGTTACCAAGAAACTATTAAATCCTACATAGAACTTCTCATTGCCGCCTGACAATGCCTCTCATCCTTTGACAAGAATACTTATATATAGGAAGTACTAGCGGCGTATCCACCATATTCTTATCAAATTTTCATTGACTTTATCCACAAGTTATGATTAGTTCCTTGTGACTCTACAACAAACACAACAAACACAAGATACTGAAAATGAAAATGTCTGTGCGATCAAGGCTCAATCAAACGGAGCCGATCGTATTGCATGTACTGAAAATGAAAAATGTCTGTGTGATCAAGGCTCAATCAAACGGAGCCGATCGTATTGCATGTACTGAAAATAATAAATTTAATCAAAATACTTATCACACAACCAGTTTATACATGGAACCTCTCATAACCGCCTGATAATGCCTCCGATCCTTTGACAAGAATACTTATATATAGGAAGTACCAGCGGCGTATCCACCATATTCTCGTCAAATTTTCATTGACTTTATCCGCAAGTTATGATTAGTTCTATGTGACTCCATAACAAACACAACAAACACAAGATACTGAAAATGAAAATGTCTGTGCGATCAAGGCTCAATCAAACGGAGCCGATCGTATTGCATGTACTGAATATGAAAAATGTCTGTGCAATCAAGGCTCAATCAAACGGAGCCGATCGTATTGCATGTACTGAAAATAATAAATTTAATCTAAATACTTATCACACAACCAGTTTATACATGGAACCTCTCATAACCGCCTGATAATGCCTCCGATCCTTTGACAAGAATACTTATATATAGGAAGTACCAGCGGCGTATCCACCATATTCTCGTCAAATTTTCATTGACTTTATCCGCAAGTTATGATTAGTTCTATGTGACTCCACAACAAACACAAGATACTGAAAATGAAAATGTCTGTGCGATCAAGGCTCAATCAAACGGAGCCGATCGTATTGCATGTACTGAAAATGAAAAATGTCTGTGCGATCAAGGCTCAATCAAACGGAGCCGATCGTATTGCATGTACTGAAAATAATAAATTTAATCTAAGTACTTATCACACAACCAGTTTATACATGGAACCTCTTATAACCGCCTGATAATGTCTCCGATCCTTTGACAAGAATACTTATATATAGGAAGTACCAGCGGCGTATCCACCATATTCTCGTCAAATTTTCATTGACTTTATCCGCAAGTTATGATTAGTTCTATGTGACTCCACAACAAACACAACAAACACAAGATACTGAAAATGAAAATGTCTATGCGATCAAGGCTCAATCAAACGGAGCCGATCGTATTGCATGTACTGAAAATGAAAAATGTCTGTGCGATCAAGGCTCAATCAAACGGAGCCGATCGTATTGCATGTACTGAAAATAATAAATTTAATCTAAATACTTATCACACAACCAGTTTATACATGGAACCTCTCATAACCGCCTGATAATGCCTCCGATCCTTTGACAAGAATACTTATATATAGGAAGTACCAGCGGCGTATCCACCATATTCTCGTCAAATTTTCATTGACTTTATCCGCAAGTTATGATTAGTTCTATGTGACTCCACAACAAACACAACAAACACAAGATACTGAAAATGAAAATGTCTGTGCGATCAAGGCTCAATCAAACGGAGCCGATCGTATTGCATGTACTGAAAATGAAAAATGTCTGTGCGATCAAGGCTCAATCAAACGGAGCCAATCGTATTGCATGTACTGAAAATAATAAACAATAATTACTCAAACAGTTTACACATGGAACTTCGCATAACCGCCAGATAATGCCTCCGATCCTTTGGCAAGAATACTTATATATAGGAAGTACCAGCGGCGTATCCACCATATTCTTGTCAAATTTTCATTGGCTTTATCCTTAAGTTATGATGGTTCTATGTGATAAAGAAAAACATAAAACTAAACGATTGGAGTTGAATCTTGATTTTCGGTGAAGAGGACTAGTTGGGTGGTTTCGTTTGAGCCGTCATTATCTTCAACAGGGTTGGCGTTGATGTTGAAAACTCTTCCTCTTGCTGGTGGCCTTTGATTTGGTTTTCTTGATTTACTTGGTTAAACTGGGTTTGATTGAGCTTGAGCGTTTATGATGTTAACCAATCGAGGGCACGTGTTTCTAAAGTGGGTAGGGTCGCCACAATTGAAACAAGCTCAAACATATGGGAACATGGGGTAATGGGGTTGTTGATAGGTTTGGACCATGTTTTGAGTAGGGGGTGAGGTTTGGTTTTGAGGGGTGCGGCAAACCTTGCTCAAATAACCATAGCGTCCACAAGTTGCACATAGACGACAAGGTAAGGTAAGGGGATGGTGATAAAAACAGGTGTTACATCGAGGGTGAGGTCCAAGATATGGTTTCTTATTTGGGTAAGTTGAGTTGGGTGCCACTTGAGTGATTGGGATAGCTTGGATGGGTATGGCGTGTGAAATTGGTTGATTTCGTTGGATAGTAGCGAAAAGTTGCCCGTCTCTTTTTCTCTTAGAATTGGGTTGAGAAGGGGATTCGGTTTGGGCGTAGTCGGAGGTTTCAGTCGATGCTTTATCCTTCTTCTTCTCCTCCTTGAAGTCTTTGTTCCGGATTCGGTTCTCGGTGAGCTCTGTAGCTAACTCCATTGCTGCTTCCAAGTTTGCAGGTGTGGCACTTATTACAGAGTCTTGAATCTTTGACGGAAGACCACGAATTTAGTGCTCGATCAAACGGTAGAGGGGAGTGAACAAGTTGGGAACCATTTGATTTAACTCGAGGAATCTTTTGTTGTATGTGGTGTGGTCTCCTTCCTTTTGCTTCAACGAGTAAAACTCATCTTCTAATTTCTTGATTTCGCTCCTTGGGCAAAATCGTCTGGTCATGATTTCCTTCAATTCATCCTAAGTTAAAGTCATGGCATAACGCCTCGTTTGGCCTTCTCTGTATTCCACCAAGTAAGTGCTATTCCATATAAACGACGGGTAGCATATCGCACTTTGCGATCATCGGGGCAATCGCAATTCAGAAAAGTGTTCTCCATTTCTTCAACCCAATGGAGGAGAGCCGTGACACCTTCAGTCCCTTCGTATTTTGGAGGGTCGCATGATTTGAAATGCTTGTAGGTGCATTTAATGGTATTTGGGGGAGGGTTGATAACGTGTTGATCCTCTTGATTGACAGGATTAGCGGTAAGTGCTTGTTGGACTTGGATTACAATGTTGGGTATTACGGCAGCCATTTGTTGAGCGATTAGGGCAGCCATGCGCTCGCGGGCTTTTCCTGCTCTCATCTTCCTACGGGCGAGGTTAGAAGACATCTACAAGGAATACGCATCATGAGTATGAGTTGGATGTTTTTTGGGATCATGGGTCGCACTAGGAATAAACATTCATAAAATAAATATAGAAAAATTAATCTACTACATCCATAGGATGTCTTGGGCTTTGCTCGTCATTAGGCCCTACATGCCGCCATACTTCACCTTCGTAATCATGTGGGCCCCCATGAATACCGGGTTTTTCATATGGTTCGCATGTGTTAGCCTGGTTACGTACACTAAAACCCAGAGAAAATCGAGAAATATGTATATAACGTATGAGATTCGGAATGTGTCCAGGTGTAGACACGGTGACACCTCAAAGTGGGTTAGTTCGAACGACGTTTGGTGTGGCATGCTTTGGCCTAATAGGTCCTTCGTACTCTCATCGTTAGTCCCCAGGTAGGCAAACTGGTCCGTTATATTGGATTTATACGAATGCCAACCTAGTCAGTACGTTCCGACTACCGGTACTTGTACCCTTCCAGTTACTACATGCCCATCGCAGAACTTACTTTGATGAGATTTGAAAACTGCCACAAAATCTTTGAATCACAAAAGTATGAACATTGAAATATGTATGATGAATGTGTATGTAAGTATGTATGTTTGACTGTAAGTATAGACAAATATGAAACAAATAAATATCATAAGTTTGTATGTAACCACCTAAACAATTAAAATTTAGGCAAACTATAGTATAGGCTCTAAGGGTCTAATAACCTATCCTATATCCCTATAGTCATGGCTCTGATACCAATCTGTCACACCCCGACCCGCAGCGGAAAAGGTGATCGGGCATGATTGGGTTATCATCAAAGCTCATGACATTTATTATAACGTTTCATATTCATTAATACAATTTAATGGGAAATTTACAATCATAATTACATCATGTCCTAATCATCAATCTAGGCTTCATTGTTTTCTTCTAAGGCATTTCCTATGTTTTCCTTGCTTCATCCTGTTCACTTGTATCATGTGTAAAAATGGTTTTGGATCAACAAAAAGTTGGCGAGTGAATCCTATGGAAAACATTTGAACAAGTTTATTTAATTGATTATAAAATAAAGTGCACAACCACACATGAGTAAAAATAGATGTAAACTTATTCACCAATCAATTAATATTAAATAATGCACAAATGAACATTAATGGATCGTTTTGAGGCATGCGTTGCTCAACTCGTCTCTCACGAGGAACTGATGGGCCTAATGGATGATTTGCATATACTTGACAATATGAAATACATAACTACAAACAATATCAACTAAATAATACACACATGAACAATAATGGATTTGTTTTGAGGCACGCGTTGCTCAACTCGTCTCCCACGAGGAATTAATGGGCTTAATGAATGAATTTCATATAAGTTGACAAAATGAAATACATAACCACAAACAATATAAACAATCTAAGTTTAGATCACAATATGGTATGGCACAAGTTTAAATAAACGAGTTAATTTTTGGTGACACATGACACACCCCAAAACGTGTAATTAAAAAGGGGGAGTTGTAAGATTCACTCACATTGGGTGCGTTCGGTTGATGATGTTGAATGCGCACGAAGTGGTTTTAACTACGAGTGAAATTAACCTAGATAATAACATAATGGTTTGGTAAATAATGGGATTTTATTAATCAATTTTAGTAGGATTGTTGGGTGTATTTTTGTGAGTTTAAGGCTATTTTCTAACCTTAAAAATGTTAATTTTAAGTATTTTTAATTGATTTTTAATAAAATAAATAAATAAAAATAATAAAAAAATGTTGACTTTTTGACCGTTGACCGTTGACCATTGACCATTGACTTTGACTGTTGACCGGTTCGTATGTGTAATTGTGTGCGCTGGGTGAGGCTCGAACCCGAGACCTCCCGTACGCGTGCACGCAGCTCTACCAACTGAGCTACGTGTCTAACCCGAAATATTTATGTTTTTAATTATATTTATATATTAATTGAATTAAACAGAAAATCATTTATTTTTAAAAATGATTTTAATGCATAGAACCGGTGCGCTCCACAGGTCTCGAACCCGGGACCTGTGGGTTGAGTTAACACACAGTCCACCGCTGGACTGTGTGTCTAACTTGTTAAATAAACTGTTTTTTATTATACTTATATACAAACTAAGTATTTTCATTTCTGTCTTAAATAAAAAGTTTGATGATTGTCCGGACCGGTGCGGTAGTCCGGACTCGAACTCGTGACCTGTGTTTTAAACGTGCACACAGTCCACCACTGGACTGTGTGTCTATCTTGGTTGTTATTCCGGTTTTTATTAAACTTAACATCTTACGCAGTGACTCCGGTTCGGTTAAAAAAATGACATTTTTATTAAGGCGAGTATGCGTGGGACATGTATCGAACTCGGGACGTGAGCGTGTTTAATGTGCACACAGTCCACCGCTGGACTGTGTGTCTAACCGAGTTATATCGTGATTTAAATTAAACTTATAGGCAACAACATACTTCGTCTTCTTCGTTGGATTTAACCAGAACTAACGTCCGACTGATTCATCGATTTTATCAAGTTTCTTTAGTGTGTTATGATTAATTATAGGTGAGATAAATGAAAAGAATGAAAGACTAAGCGTTAGATATACCGAAAATGGACTCCTCTGTTTCTCCGGCGGAACTCCGATGTCAGCAGACTATTCCGGCGACTTGTGTCTTGCGGCAGAGAGTCTTCAGCGAGCTTGAGATGGATGTGAGTGGCTTCGGTATGAGCTCTGGGGGTTCAGTAAGGCTCAAAGGTGAAAAACTCGGTTTTCCGGCGATTTGCAGGTATTTTCCGGCGAGTAAATTTTCGCAGAGAAAGGGTGCGGTTTTGAGCGAAAAGGCTACCAGTGGATTGTGGGTGAATTTATAGGGAGGAATCGAGATGTATAGAGTCGGATTTCAGGCTTGATTCAAAGTCATTACGTTTCCGGCGGTTATGACTTGCGTCGCGGATTCAGACGTCGGTTATAACCGATGTAGTGATTAAAGTTTACGTTATAACTGAAGAAACCGTCCAATCTCGCGAGATCGCCGGGATTTCCGACGACTGCAATTGGGCGCGTCGTTATTTGAATTTGAGATTTATTTTATGTATTAATTGTTTCCAATATTTAACAAGATACACTAGTGGCGTAGTGGTTGGATGGTTAAGTGTTAAGGCTGTTGACTCGCTGGCTGACCGGGGTTCGAAACCCGGCAGCAGCATTTTATTTTTATTTTCTTATTTTCAATACTTTTTCAAATATAAATTATATTTTCCAGTATACTTATTAATTATGTATCATTTAAAATTAATTTGGGCATTAAATATGCAACGAAATTTTTAACTGATTGTTCGGTTATTAAACGGAGCGGGTTTGGTAAATCCGGTTTTTTATGGATGTTACAATTTGTTGATGCAGAACCTGCATGTAAATTCCTTTTCTCATCACACAAGTTATTACAGTAATAAGCATCATTCAAAACATTAGTATTTGATGAAAAACCAGAATTAAACTGTCTAAATTCTCAACACAACCAACACTGTTTGAGCATGTAAATTGTTCAACAAGAAATTGATTTAAAATGTCGAAAGCAGGCTTATAGAATGCATAATCAGCAGCTGGATTGTTTGAATTTGTATTCAGACATTCCTCTTGATCACCCTCTATGATATCCTCAACTAAACTTTCTTCTGCACATGAGTTAGACACATTAGTATCGTTCACAAATTCAGTTTGAGTATCAGAAGATTCTTTTCCGTTAGATTCTGTGGAGCATGTGGATTTTTCTTCCTCAGGCACAACTTTCTCCAAGCCATCTGTACTTCCAAAAGGATGATTACCAGTTTCATGTGAAAGTTGTGTAGAAGCCACAAAGACATCATCCCTCTTGAGTTCAGTGGGTTTGGAGAACTTTGGGTAATAGGGCGTCCATGGTTTGGATAAATAATCCAAAGGTTTACCATAAATCATTTTTTCTGCATTTTCTACCTCTTCCTCAGATTCAGGCATTCTAGTATAGTTATGATTATATGGTGGAGGCGCCCTATTATACCCAAGGCCTTTGGTAAAATTCTTTTGATAGTTAAGCTAGAGGTCACATAAGTCCTTGACAAGTTTACTGGAAATTTCAAATTTTTAATGTTTATTTCATTTTCGTGAAGCTTCCCTGTCAAGGAATTCAGCTTGGATAAGGCTGCTTGAAGTTCTACGTTCTTCTCAGCTAGTTTTAGCTTGTAGTCGTAGACCCAACATTGCTGTTGGTTCAAGTCTAGCTTTAGCTGAGCTACATCATGTTTCTGAGCTTCGACCTACTCCATAAGAAGCTTGTTCTTATGTTTAAGGGCGATGTTCTGCAACGCAGCTTGTTGATATTCAGCCACTAGAGTTGAATTATGGGCGCGCATTTGTGAAAATTTAAAACGACAACTATCAGAACAGAGAATTCGATTTACCATTTCCGAAAGATCGAGCGTCTCAGTTTTCTGCGCCATCATGCAGTGGTTGCTGTTCTTAGATAGATTCAATGTTTCCATTTGAGTTGCAGCATCTGCCCAGTTGAAACCTTCATGCTGTTGGGCCACCAATGCTGTTGACTTCCCGCCCGAGCTGCTTGATGGACTCGTAGTGGACTTGGAGGGAGAGACGAGAACGGCTGTCTTTCACTGCTATGTATATCAGCGACCCTGTATGATACATACCCGGACGGTTGCTTCTTGCATTCCCTGGCGAAGTGTCCTAGTTCGTGACATCGGTAACCTCTAAGTTTGTCCTTGGTGAGACCAGTCTTCAAATTTGACAAGGGTTGCCTTCCATACTTCTTCTGAAACTTGTTAACCTGAAAAGCAGCCATTGCTAGATTCCAAGAAACATCGATCTCATCCAGGTCCTCCTCCATGATCTGATCAACTTCGGTTGGAAGAATAGATGGAGGAGTCAGATCACCTGCCAGGAAGGCATTTAAGCTTTTGATCATTGACGCCAAAATTGCCAGCTTATCTTCGTTTTCTTTAGTGAGAAATGCAGAGTTGGACGCAGGTTAAGCAGGTGCAGGCGCTAGTCAGCAGCTTGAGGAGTGTTGCCTTGTTGCACTGTTTGAGGAATTGCAGGACTGAACACCATGTTGGGATACTAAGCATGGTACTGAGTGTGAACTTGAGCAACTGAAACCATCGTGGGATTCTGAGATTGAAGACCATACACGTACTGAGTGTTCTGAAGCGTGGCTTTAGGAGTATAAACCACGTTTGATCCACTCGGTGCTTGTGAGTTTCCTTGCAGAGGACTATAGATAAGATTTTGTGACATTAGATCCGCGTTTTGCCCTGTCATCCCTGCGGCCATCAAACTTCTTTGATGATTGATTTCCCTCTGCTTATTGTCAATCTCACATGATTTGATAGTAGCTATCATCTCGGTGAGAGTGACATAATTCAAGTTTTTGGTCTTTTTTATCATGCCCACTTCTGCATCCTAACTCTTGGGCAGTGAGTTTAATAACTGCCTGTTCATGGCACTGTTGGTGAGGGTAATCTAAGCTGAAATCATTTGGGAAACAAGCTTGACATAGCGACAAATCTGGTTTTCAATAGTTTCCCCATAGATGTGATTGAGCAGGCTGAATTGCTGATTCACCCTGCGTGCCTTCATGTCTGCATTTCCTTCGTAGAGATTTTGCAGCTCACTCCAAACCTTCTCTGCGGTCTTACAGTTCCTAACCGCGATAGAGATGTTAGGTCCAAGGGCCATGGTCAGAGTTGCAAAGGCCTTCTCATCTTTCTCTATTATCTTGATATCCTCTGCAGTCCATAGGTGCATGGGCTTAGGAATTTTCGTGTCTGGATCTTGCTGTGCTGTAAACTATGGTTCTTGGGCCATTCATGATGCATCTCCACACACCAGGTCTTTAGCTTTGCAATACTATTCAAAACGGAACTTCCATTCGTAGTATTCATCCCCATACAATAAACGTGGCACTTTAGTGGAAGTGCCAATTACTTGATCCAGCTCTTGATGGAGGGCCGGTGTTTGGATTGCAGGGCAGCCAGAGTCGCATTGGTCAGATCTTGTGCGGTCATGTATCCAGCCATCATAATTTAATTAATTAACAATTTACCAAACCGATTTAAAATTAATTTATTTTAAGTGACTTAGATGAACAGTACGAAATCTGAATCTAATCCGAAATGGTTAATCCTGAAGTCAATGATGGTCAAATCCGGAAGTGGTATCCGAATTGATGATGATCTGGGTTGATGAATCCGGATTGATGATTCCGAAATGGAGAATCCGACTTGAACCCGAATTGGATCCGAAATGGAGAACCCGGAAGCTGATGGATCCGAAATGAGAAGTCCAAATTGCAGATCCGAAATGAGAATTCTGAATGACAAATCCAGAATTAAAGTCCGAGATGTATGATCCGAAATAAGTATTCTGAATGTGAATCCGGAAAGAAGAGTCCGGAATGTAGAAATTCGGAATGCTTGTCCGGAATACTTGTCCTTATCTGTAACAGTAACCCACCTTTCCTGCAACAGTATTCCAAAATCCAAGGAAACGATAACCTCAACAGTAACTCGGATTGCAATCCGGATTGAGCAACATTCTCGGATCAACCTGAGATGGATGATCTCCTTCGTGTTCTTCGGAATCCGGAACAATAGTTGATCCGAGATGTGAGAACCTTCTTCGTGTTCTTCGGAATCTGGAACAGAAATCTATCCGAGCATCAGCAACGCACTTCGAAAAACTTCTTCAATCAGCAATACCCGGAGCCTGTATTAGAACAGCAGGCTCTGATTCCAATTGTAAGTCCCGTTAACGGATCAAACATGTATCACTAATCTAATCAGTATCGGAAATTATGATTAGGAAGAAGAACAACTTTGAATAACTTTAACTTGCATATACCAAAAGATGTCAGATACAAGTTTTCTGATTACAACTCTCTAACCCCCTCTCATTAACCTAGCATCTCTATTTATAAGCACTATTAAGCCCACCATTACAACCCTAGGCCCATAAGGCACTAGGAAGCCCACAATATCCACCAAAGCCCAAAATAACCGCTAATGAGTAAACCTTTAGCAATCTAAGCCCAACACCTAATAAGCTTGAACAAAGCCCTCGCGGGATCTATACACTGAACGAGGCAAGAACTTACCCAAACACCCTTCTAACCCCCTTCCAGGTAGTTAACGTGATTTATATAGACCGTAAAGACACGAATGAGTGAATCAACGAGACATGAAGAAATGTTTTGTATTTAACACTCTGATACCACTTCTAGGATCCATATAAGCACAAGACCTAATATGATTAACTAGTCATAACATGTTTGGAATCCATTTTATGACAAGTGACAATATCAAGATTACTTTCAAAGTTTATAGTTTCATTAATGTTAAATACGTGTACAATCCTGAAACAAAACGTGCAGGGCTTCGCTGTACACTCTTCATAAACTTTACCACATGGGTGGTGGAACTCGATTGTAACTTACACTTTTGTCCTTACCATTTTTATCATTTTCTTCCTTTTCACCTTTTTCAATGTTTGGAAGAATATGATCATGACATATGAATTGGTGGAATAACCGATTAACAATTTGTTAAACCTCTAAGTTTCAATTTTCATTTTCTTCAGCTCACTTTTTAGCTCGACAATCATATTCAAATAAATATTTATGGCCATCTGCTTGTTCATTACGGTTGCCTTGAGCATAGAAAGTGTGGATGAATCTTATAAACTACCCTTTTCATATTGTTTAATGATTCTACTTAATCTGTCATATGCTTCTGTAGTTTCTTTATAGTCACTTGACAAATTATCAGTATGTTCTTTCAAAACTTTGTATTTTTCATCTTTTTCAAAACATTCAATGCAAGATTCAGCATATTTCTTTGTAAGGTTTTTCAATTTCAATAATTTGAACTTTTACTTCCTCCTTTACCAACTCCTCGACAGACACTTTTCCCGACTTGACTTCTTTTTCTTGATCAGAAACTACCTCTTTCAGATTAGCCATCAAAGCTTTGTTGGCTATTTCGTAAAATTCTCGACATTTATTTCTTTGTCCACATCTATCAATTCCACAACCTCAGACTTTGATTCTTCCTCTAATTTTACTTGGTAGCTTGAATCGAAATAACCTACAAAAGTTGGAAACATATCAGGTGGAATTAGATGTCTAAAAGCACTTTGTAACAAATTTTCTTCTTCAGAACATTGTTCTTGATAATATCTTTCAATTATAGCATCCTCAATCGCTTCATCAAGGACTGCATTAGAACATTCTTCTTTTGCAAGTTCGGGATTTTCAATTATTTCTTCTAACAGTGCGAGACTTTCATTCTTTGTGATACACTTGTAGCAATTATATCCTTCATACCCTTGAGCAACCACCAAAGCTTTATCTTTTGAGTTCGAGGGACCATCTTTGATCCGAATCATTCTTGTCATAGATGTTGTGGTGTCGGTCGACCATATATCGCCTTTTTATAATAATCATCTTCCAAATGGATTCTGATTACCACTCACCTCACGATTTGGACATTCCTGTTCAAAATTCCCTTTCTCCCAGCATTTAAAGCATGTAACCTTTGCTTTATCAAAACCAAGTTTACCATCCAAACCTCCCAAACTATTTCTACCTGTAATTTCCATAAAACGTTGAGCTCTTCGGACAATCGATGCCATACACCACTTTATATCGATCAGCTCCAATTCTTCTGAATCTATCTGATCATAATCTTCTTTGGTCATATCTGGATTTCCTATCTTTCAGGCAACCAGAAGTTCATAAGATTCAAGAACGGAAGCAAGCAACACCATGTGCTGCTTAGATGTGTTCTCATTGAAATCTTGTGCATTTTGTAGATTCACAGCAATGTTGCACTATAGAATCCTCTGGTTTGAATTGGTACGTGTGTTTTGGCCGCTCTAGGAGTTGTTTGAACCTTGCGAAAATTGAGGTGTTTGAGGAGAATTTGGTTCATAAGACGGAATTGATTGAAAACCACTAGATTGGTTCGAAGACGAACTTGTAGAATTGTTTGCATTGAAGGCTGTCTATATCTTTGGACTTTGTGTATTTGCCATAGAACTGCCTTTGAAGTACAAGTTTACGTCTTGCTGAATTTGCGATCCTTTGGTTTATGCCATCTTTTGCATATCCAGTTCATGACCTTCAAGCTTTTCTATAAACTTTGACGAATTAAACGAACTATAATCTGCACCATTTTTCAGAATTCTCAAATAAGTAGATGAGTCTCCTTCTGGCAAGGCATCAGCCAGTTTGTCAGCTAATTCTTCATTGGTCTTCTGAATCCCCAATCTCTTCATTTGAACAACAAGAGGACAATATCGCTCGATCAACTACTTCATGTTCTTGCCTTTTAGCAGATTGAAAATGTCAAACTATTTCCTACAGTGTTTCTTACTTTTCCTCATTTGAGAACTTCCTTGGAACTTAAGTCTCAATGCGTTCCACAAAGATTGAGCATCATCGTCATGCTGCAGAAGAGCCAAAATATCTTCTTTGATCGATTGTTGTAATATGTTCTCATTTTCTTTTCTTTTACAAACTTTTCTTTTTCAGGTGCTGAAAACTGGCTCAATGTTTTCTCCAAACCATTTCACCGACTGGTGTATTATATTTATCTTCAATTGCAAACCAGTAGCTAAAATGATTTGCTTGAACCCAATTAATGAACCTTTCATTCCAACCGTCATAGTCTTTTAAGTTCATTATCTTCGGGGGCTTCATCATTGTCCCTATTTCATTTTCCAGGTTCATGTTTTGTACTATTGCAATTATAGCGGTGGATGTCGCGAATGCATTAAAGAACTCGTTTTCCATTTTTTCAAGAAAATTTGACAAAAGTTGCTTTGTGCGAAGTGAATCTTGTACGGAGTGTCACTTCATGCGATCTGAAATCAAACAGTAAAAACACAGATTAAAATTTTCACTTCTTGCGAAGTGCAACACTTTGTGCGAGTGGAATGTCACCTCATGCAAAGTGATGTTTAAACTTGACAAAATATGTCACTTCGTGCGAAGTGATTAGTCACTTCGTGTGAAGTGAAATGTGAGATCGTGTGAAGTGGGTTTAAGATTTCACGCTCTTTGCGATTTTTGTCCTGAATCCAATTGTTTTAAGCTTTGATCTTTTCAAGGGTTCTACTAGTATGGATTTTAAGTATTATACTGAAAAATCAGTCCATTTAGTCAATGAATTTGGTGAAAATTGAAACCAAAAGAGAAGTAGGAGTAGAATAGAAGTGTAGAATCTTTATCAAATCTTCAAATCAGGCTATATGTAGCTCTGATACCTCTTGTAGGATCGCCTTATCCATATAAGCACATGACCTAATATAATTAACTAGTCATAGCATGTGCGAAATCCATTTTATGACAAGTGGCAATATCAAGATTACTTTCAAAGTTTACTATTTCATTAATGTTCAATACGTGTACAATCCTTAAATAAAACATGTAGGGCTTCGTCGTACACTCTTCATAAACTAATACATACTCAAGATATCACACACCTATATATATAGACCAAGTCACTTCGTTCGAGCTGAGTCTTGCCACTTCGTATGAAGTGAGCTTCACTTCGTACGAGGTAGCTATCACGTCGTACGAAGTGGCCCTATTACATACAAAACAATAAGAAATCTAACATTGAAGCCCTATTACATCAACATGACATGACCCTAAGACGTAGGCGATAGACATTCTACACCAACATGTTTAACCAAAGTTCACTTTCAATATAAAAAACTAGTTATTAAAGTCATTAAAACATACCCAATTAAAAAGTTGCCAAAGATTGGAAATCAAAAGTAATACATAAAAGATCTGTCTTCACCAAGTGATTTAAGAGATTTAGCCAAGCATGGCCTTTGTTTGACAATAACTCTTAGAATCAATCTTGGATCCCGAGACTACTACACACTCTAAAAGCTGAAATATGGATGATGATGGTGGGTGTTGGTGTGTGGTAGTGGTGGTGGACTGATGGCAAGTGTGAGAGAAGTGGTTTGCTAAGGGACGCCTTTCTCTTGAACCAAGCACCTCTATTTATAGCTGGAAATAGAGGGCAGACACGGCCCGTGCCACCTGCCACGACCCCGTGGTCATCTTTTTCTCTCCCTTCATTAAATGCGGATGTCATGTCTTGTACTAACACTCCCTGTGGTGTCATGGCATGGCCTCATGGTCAGTGTACTTGTTTTACTATCATAGATTCTGCGAATCTTAGAGTTGGCCATGGCTCCTATTGGGTTAGCATGGTGTCGTGTTGGTTTGTCTGTTGCTATTGTCTTTTTTGGTAGAGAATCTAGACTGGGTACGACCCGGTGCCTAAGCTTCTGTTCTTGTTATTTTTTTTGTTTTGGATGTGGATGGGGGTTTGACAGGTCGTGTCAATCCTTCTTCTTTGTATTTGTGTTGGTTTCTACTGTTCATTTGTTCCTTTTAATCGTTTAAGCTCTTTTGATCCTGTAATTTAAAAGTAAAACATGGTTTTTCCAACATTAATACCGAAAAAGGGTTGATTTTATGCATTGTTTGATATAATTTATATGTTGCATTTTGCCCACATCAGTCTTTGTCATGCATGACTAGGCCTAGCCCCTTGTTTTGTGCTTGTGTCTCACACAAGTGTCGTTGATATGAAATATATATAGTCGCTAATACATATATTCAAGCTTAAAGGGATCCTCGATCCTTGTATATATATTTATTCATGTTTGAAGGGATCCTCAATCCTTATGTATATATATATATATATATATATTCATGCTTGAAGGGATCCACAATCCTTATGTATATATATATTCATTCTTATATATATATATATGTGTGTGTGTGTACCTCACTTGATATATTGTCAAAAATAAATACTTTTTAATATTGAACTTGTTATGTGTACATGTATTGCGTCCTCGTGTATGTGTACACTTTATCAAGTGTATTTGTGTACATTTCCATGTACTTGTGTATTTATACGTATGTGTATAAGTATACTTGTATTGTGGGTATTTGTATGTATTTGGTACATGTACATTACTTGTAATCCTTATATTTACCAAGTGTTTTGATGTACATATTTCATACGTATGAGTATACTTATATACTTCTTGTTCTTACACTTAGTAAATTTTATATACAACCATCTGGATTTACTTAAGGTAAAATATATATTAGTTGGGTGTCTAAAACTATATTATTTTTAGAACTTGTCGTCGTAGTCGTTTATATATATTTTTGTTGTTGAATTTCCCAAGTATCTTCGGTAGTTGTATAACCTCCTCGTCGTGACGATATGAACGGTCGTTTTTGATGACGATATATTTAGCTTATGACCGAACTTTTATTATATCTTTAGTGTCGGTTTCAGATATATATTATTTCTCCCATATATATATATCAGTTAGCTTGTCCATTTGTCCAATTTGTCCATCGTCCGAATGTACGTTAGGATATAATACAACTTCGTATGTGTGTGTATATATAGGGATTGGTAAAATGAGAACCACGTTGAGTTGTGAGAACCGTGAGAAATACACCATCCAAAAGGTTTTTCGAATTTTTTTCTCAAAAGTCATAAAAAATATGACTTGTTTCATCAAAATAAATAAAAAAAATGCCTCATACCCAAAAAAAGTATTTATCTTTGTACAAAATTTACACTAGTGCGTAAAAAAACTTGCATTTGTCAAAACTACAGACTCGACAATTTTTGTTTACATATTTTACAGATATGTTTATAATATTTCATCTACGTTTGCGCTAAAAAATTTTGGCCCAACTTACCCGGGAAGAAAAAGTTGTCACGCTTCTCGCAACTCGTGGTGGTTCTCATTAACCAGCCCTACATAGATATATATATATATATATATAAATATATATATCTTTTCAGGATTTAACTTCCTAGTATCGACTCAAGGATATGTGTGTATATATATGTGCATCCATATATTTTATACTTAATTATTTACAAGTATTTATGTAACACCCTAACCGCGTAAAACAACAAAACGCGTCGGAAACTTCGGGGAGTCATGTCACAGAACTCTTATTTCACAAAACATGGTACATAAAGTTTTGTATTATTGAATTTAATTGTTTACATTGTCTTGGGAGAATGAAATAAAAAACATAACAATTGTCTTGCAAATTTTAAAGTCACTAAGGCCCAAGTCCGCCCTATATGAAGCATGCTCAAAGTCAAACATTAGTTCATGAAACATATGTGAAAATAATACGTCAGCATAAAATTGCATGTGAGTAACATAGGTTTTGTGATGAAGATTCATGGCTTTGAAAGTTTTGAAATCATGTACTTGGCATACTAAGGCAATATACCAAGCAAAAATGTCTTTGAAATCATGTACTAGGTATGCTAAGTCAACATACGAAGCAAAATGTCTTTGAAATCATGTACTAGGTATGCTAAGTCAACATACGAAGCAAAATGTCTTTGAAATCATGTACTATATGTACTAGATAAGAAAAACATGTATAATGCCATGAAAACAAGAAAGTAGTAATAGGCACATATAAATCACCCCAAAACATTTGAAAATGTAAAAGAGGGGGCTATGTACTCACTTGGGATTGCGTAAATGTCTTGTTCAAACAAAGCTCAAGGATTGAAGAGTTCAAGTGTGTCCTAATGTATCGGAATACTATGTTAGTGTGTCGAGACTTTAATCAGAGGATTGGATAGAATGAGGTCTTATAAACCAAACGAGTGTTGGGACTCGTATGATATGGTTTATAATACCTTACATTCTGATTTGGAAGAGTTTCTAAGTGCTTTGACCCGTTACGACTTGTTAAAATGGTTTACGCCACTTTAATAGGTCGCAAGCGTAACTATGGGTTTGGATGGTTAAATAAGTCCTATGATGAGTCTTATATGTCAAAACAAGTTTTATTATGTTATAATATCAGTTTAGATGTCAAAATTATGGTCTTACATGTTTAAAACCATTTTATGCGCCAAAATGGTGTTTTCGGCATTTTAAAAGTACATAAACCGACTCATCATATAACTAACCAAACTATATGACTATAAGTATAACCTCAAAGGGTTATTCCCTAGATTACTATGGTCATAAAAATGCACTTGGTCAAATCCTAAGATTGACCAAACGGGGTCAGATTCGAAAGTGAAAGCGGTAGTAAAACCGCTCGACTTACGAGTAAGAAATAAGCACTAAACTAAAAATGACGAGTTAGAAATGTGTGAATATTTCTAATAATGTTATAAAACTGATTTGGTATCAAAACCTTAAGTTTTAATACCCAAAAATGTTTTCGTCGTAAAATGCTTTTTTATACATTTTTTTTACTTTTAACTCGTAAAACTTTGACTCGTCATCTCGCCTACTTAACGTGGTAATCAGAAGGTGCAAACGCAAGGGATTAATACCTTCATGATTACGATCACATTGCAAAGTTCAATTTGAACTTTGACTTGACCAAAATGGTCAGAACCGAAAGTCAAATAGGAAGCCTAATTGTTTGACTTTAAGCTCAAAATCGCTAAAATAATGAAAGAACTAGGAATAGTACTTACTTGTGTTGAAGAACACTTTCAGAACTCAAGATAGGAGGCCTCCAAAGGCTGGAAACAAGCTCCAAGAAGGATAGAAAGAAGAACTTCACACTTTGCTTTGAAGTGTTTTGAAGTGGTGTGAAAAAAATAGATGAATCAAAGGGTATTTATAGTGTTTTAGGATCAAGGAGGTGATGATAAGTGTTACCAAGTGTGGATTAGTATCCTAACATGTGTTAACACCAAATTAAGTGTGGCAAAATGAGTGGAAGGTGTCAAAAATTGGAGATAGGTGGCTAAACTTGGTGATGAAGCAAATTTCTTTTTTTTTTGGACAATTTTGGCCCCTAGACTTCTATTGTCGCGTTTTGTCGTTTTTAACCCCTCTTAACCTAATATTTAGGTTACATAAAGGCGTTAAGGCATGTGTAACTTAGATTTTGTCCGGAAATGTCATGGATGTCGGTTCATTCGATTGTATTGTTACACGTTTCGTTAATAAAGTATAAAACTTTATTGAACATGAAAATGACCGAATTTGTGCAACGATTGACATTTTTGCATTCTTACCAATACAATAAAAGATTTTATTGAATAAATAATGTCCGGGATTGTATAATGAATGATAAATATACATCCTCGCAAACAAAACATAAGATTTTAATAAATACAAAATATTCTGGAATTGTTCAATGACTAAAAATGTACAAATGTCACAATTTAGTGTCATGTATTTGTATATTGAGTTTAGATGATTATTCATCCTAATGCTCTAATACATACACTTAAGCACACACTTTGATATATATATATATATATATATATATATATATATAAGGTGATTATTCTAAATATATATTTTTCACCCTAAGTATATATTATAATATATATATATGTATATATAATTTCCATTTCATTTATGAAATAACCATAAGTGTTTAAGAAAATGTTTATAAGTTTATCACTTAAAATTTTCACCAAAATCTACCTAATCATGATTAAAGTTACTAATCTCGTTTAGATTAAGATAATCACTTGTTAAATCACACTTTAATCATGATTAGAATTTTAGAAAATTTCGCCATAGTTTTACCTATACTATGGGCGTTTTCCATGTTTTTAAAACGTATTTTTAAAGACTTTTCGATCCCATAATCATCCATAACACAAATCAAGTTCCATATACAATTTTTCCATGCAAATCACCTAAACACATCTTCAAGTTCATGAACTTTATTTTGTACATATTATCAAGTTCACTAAAAATAACTATATGCTTATGTTCATCTTTCACCTTAACATTTTTATACAAACTTGTTTAGGTTACTTTTCCAGATTACTAGTTCATGAATCATGTTTCATGATCCTTGTTATATTTATATTTTTCCAAAACCATTTTCAAAGTGCATAAAGTTCATGACACTTCAAGATGAAGATATTGCTAGATCTAAACATCTTTATGTTTGGACCATTCTTTTAAATACCATTACAAAAGATCATCAAGTTTATTTATATCATACAACACTAATTATCAAGTTAAACCAAACATATTACCCTAAGCATCATAATCAACACAATTAACACATAATTATGTAGGATTATTATGTTAGCTTTAGGGTTTTTAAGCATTATGTTTAGTGAACATCAAGATGATCAAGTTGTACTTTTGAGATCTATTATGTATAAGAATCATAAAAAATAAAGTTAGATGGTCTTACTACTAGAACAAGGCTAGGGAAGAGGTCTTTGAAGATAGATGTGAAGAGCTTGAAGCTCCTAGATGCTCCTACCAAGTCTCTATGTATTGCACCATCTTATATCATCTTCAAATTGTTGGATGATGCTTGATTTAGGGTTGGTTTTTGAAGAAGAATGGAGGATGAAGATGGTGGTCATGGGCCATAGGTAGAGATAGACTAGAGAGGTGTTAGTGTATTTTTGAATGTTGAAAATGGAAGGTGATTTGGTGTAGGTAGACTTATAAAGTTTGCAAGATCTTTATTAGTCAAAAGAAATCCCTTAGGCCATAACTTCTTATCTAAAATCTTCATCATCAATATCTAGTTGTAGGAAAGGTGTGAGGGACCTACGTGGGCTGAAATTGACAAGGGGGGTAAAGTGTAATATTTTTTTATAACATGTGTTGCATTGTTATATATTTAGGTGATTAGGTTAAGTAGGTTAACTAGGGGGTATCTTGTATGATTAGGGAGGTAATCATGTTTAGGTTGTTAAATGATCTTAACTAGTTCACTAGACTAGTTTTTTTAGTCATTAGGATATTAAATGTTATGCGTTTCGGTATCGGGTCATTATCGGGTGAAATATGTAAAGTGTAGGACGTCACCGTAACATGGTATTAAGTAATTATTCGATATACTTGTGATCATCTATGGTGATTAAGATTGTCTACACTCTTTATGGATGCTGCGGAATGTTGAAATTATTTTGCGGACAAGTTGAAATGGTTGTATTTTTGTTCAGATCGGACAATTTTGTTGTTAAGCATTTTTCTGGAAAGTGTATATTATTACAAGCTATATCCCCACATTAGGGTTTTGATATATGTATTGACTTGGATATGTTTTCATATCCCGTTCTTGTCGTTCTAATTCGTTTTAGAATCTTCCTGGCATGAATAGTGTATTCTGAATGAATAGTGTTTTTCAGCATTTTGCTACAAACATTTTAGAGTATAGTTGTTTGTTCTCGCGACATGGTGAATCGGCAATATGAATTGTAATGTTTTAACATGTCCTATCACTGTTAGACTTTGTGCGACTCAATCATTCATAAGTTAACTCAAAAGAACGAAACTAAATTGTATTAATACTGATTAAGTTGTACGGAATTATCATGAAATTTTGTTGGTTGTCACAACCTTGACGTGTTGTCCTGCTGCCATCCATTCTTGCTTGGTTTAATCATGTCACATATGTAGGTGCACCAATTCACGTCCTCTACCACCATATCCTCATTAAGAAATTCAAGAAATTATGTTTTACATGATCCGTCCTTTTTTATATCTACCATCGTGTTCATAAACAATGCCAAAAAGTCATTTTGAAGAATATCTCATCTTCGCCTGGGTTATTTCCTATTTTTTCAACTATCTTGTTGGTGTCAATACACACCTTCGTACAAATATTCACACTTATCAAATGTCCCACGTTCTTCATTCATTTCTTCGTCTTCTTTCACTGCATGGTCATTGTCTTCATTAGTAACTTGTTCTTCTTTCTTTTGATATGTTAAAACAACCCTGTTATTCCTTATGCCCAACAAACCACTAACTACCGTCTCATTCACCTCTATATTACCTTCCTTTAGTTTTGTTACCATATTATTTCCATTGAAATTTACCACATAATGTGACAATTTCGTTGGTAGATTGTCTGTTCTCAACTTTAAAATTCTTCCAAACCCTATATTTTTAATTGCATCCTTCTGTTTCTTAGACAATCTGTTTATCCCCATCAAACGTTGATGTGGTAACAAACGTGTTCGTATCGAGCGCCACTTTGACCTCTTTAACAACTTTTTTACTTTCTGACTTGTTTGCCAATGTTTTAACTCTTGTTGATTTGATTCCCTTCTCTAAATCCGTTTATTCACACACGATGATGCACATGTGCAAACAAAAGAATACATGTTATACAATGTTCATACATAATAATACACATGTGCATTTTAAAGTTTGATTTAATATTTTGAATAACACATACCAGCATTGTTGCTATCTACCTTTTTGTCATCCTTGTCATCTATCGCTATGACTTTTAATTTTGCCAACCTCCTATTCTTTATCATACTGACTCCACCAAGACCTTTATTTAGTGTTTGGTATGTTTTTGTTTACTCGTCCTCCTCTTTATGTTTTTATCTTTTTGTACGCCTACATTTATGAACTTAATGTAATGTGTTTACATAAATTATACTATTAAAAATGAAAGTAATACAAGGATGGACATGTGCATAAACTCAAATTTCATCATAAAAATAATCAAACATTTTTTACCTTTTTGTTTAACTGTCACGTAATTGTCTTCTTCCACTGCATCTGCTGCATCTGGCATTCTTTTCAACCCTTCATCCGTTGACTTCAAAACAAATGTTACTTTCTTCGATTTTTTCAGTTGATGGTCTACAATGAGCATGTGCATCAACAATAACTTTATCCTCAACATATAAAAATGCACATGTGCATCAGTATGCACGTGTGCTAAATCAACATTTAATACCTTATTAACCTATTTTGGCAAGCTACGCACATGTGCATATTAACCTATTATGATAATCTATGCACATATGCATAACTATATATCACACAACACTACCTTAATAACCTATTCTGACAAGATATGCATATGTGCATAACTAAACATCACACACAATAAAACTAAATACCGATTATAGATTATTAATGCATAGGTGAAATGCCTATTAAACGTCATGTGCATCAACATTAACTACCTTATTAGCCTATTTTGGCAAGCTATGCACATGTTCATATTAAACTATTTTCACAATCTATGCACATGTGCATAACTATATATCACACAAAACTACCTTATTAACCTATTATGTCAAGATATGCACATGTGCATAAGTATATGTCACAGCCCCAGACCACACTCTGGACGGGAGCCGTGAACATTTAAGTGATATCGTGAACATTTAAGCGATGCTGGTGTTTATTACATTCGCAGCGAAAAAGAAATGGTTGGTATACATGATGTATATCATGTATACAACTTAAGGAAGTGTTTGGTAGACCCAACCCAATCAATACCATTAGAAGACGTGCGAGTAGACAAGAAATTGAACTTCACAGAAAGACCAATAAAGATTCTTAGTTTTCAAGAAAGAAAACTAAGGAAGAAGATAATTCCACTAGTGTTGGTCCAGTGAGAAGGTCAGAAAGGACCCGAGAAAACATGGGAGTTAGAAGAAGAAAAGAAATCAAATACCCTCAACTGTTTGAATAACTATAACACCTTGACCACATAAAACAACAAATCGTGGCAGAAACGTCAGGGAGTCACGTTATAGTAATTGTTTCAAACACATGGTATTCAAGGTTTTGTTTTATTAAATTAATAATTTACATTTTCTTTGGATAACACAAACAAAATACTAACAATTGTCTTTAAGTTTTAAAGTTAACTAAGGCCGAGTCCGTCCTACGTGTAGCATGCTTTAGCAATCATACATTAGTACCTGAAACATATGCGAAAATAATTTCAACATTGAATGCTGGTAAGTAACATAGGTTTTGTGGTAAAACTCATGGCTTTGGGTGTTAAAAGAAAAAGTTTAAGCAATTTCAAGAGTAACCATGATCCTTGAAAAAAAGTGTCTCTTTTGTAAAACCGTATGAGAAAACATTCGATTTTAAAGGAAATAGTGAATGGTTAACTTAATACCTATTATGTCTTTATAATAACCAATCCAAAATGTCTTGTCTTGTATAGTCCATCAAAAAGTACTTGTTTTATATAACCAAACTTATGACTTGTCTTGTATAAACTAAATGTCTTTGGTAAACAAAATGTCTTGTTTAAACCAAAGACTTTTATCTTGTATAAAACAATTGACTCATTGTATAAAACAAGTATGGATTGTTTGTGACAACCGGCAAAATAATGGTAATTTCCGTACAACTT
This sequence comes from Scalesia atractyloides, assembly GCA_947069175.1. Taxonomy (NCBI): domain Eukaryota; kingdom Viridiplantae; phylum Streptophyta; class Magnoliopsida; order Asterales; family Asteraceae; genus Scalesia; species Scalesia atractyloides. The sequence continues at coordinate 34,614,244 of CAMTDV010000003.1, read as the reverse complement.
AACAACTTAATTATACATTTAAATCTGCGTTCGCTTATGGCTTAATGTGTGCATGATTAGGTTATACAAAGGCTAGCAATTATAGGACATCTTTAAATTATGAAAATGATAATCTCAAATTCATTGCATCGTGAGAAAACTAGAAACTATGTCCGAATATGCTGACAAAGTGCTGAAAGCACTATTCACCTGAACACACTATTCAAACCAGCTAATTCTAGAAACTGCCTAAACGAGCAATGAGTGGCGTGAAAGCATTCTACAGTTGAAATACAAACAAAAAAACCCTAAATAGTGGCACCAAATGCTAAAACACATAAACTTTCCAGAAAATATGCATATTTATAATGCGTCCGATCCGCGCCAAACTGTAACAAAAATAAATTGCCTGCAACACTAAAATACAATGCTCGTAAGACTGGTATATAAGGTTCACATCATAAATAAGCTTAGGGATATCAATGGGATACCCGAAACATAAACTCCCGGTGTTACACCGCAACTTTTACACATCACCCAAATTCGAGCCGCTAGACGAACAAGTTATATTCCTCCTACCATCCAATTGCCTAAACTAAAAAGCTAGTGAACTAGTTAGCCATATTTTGGCGTCGTAAACACCTTAAATAAACGCCATGACATCGATAGTAAATAAAACTATAGCTCCCAGTATTATATAGCATCTTTTATATAACACCCAACATCGAACTAACGAGCAACCTAGTGACATTTTTGCCATCCAAAATCAATACCCACTAAACTACTGAGCTAGTTAGGCTTTATTTAAAACCCCAAACTACCATTAATCTCTAATTAACTTAATGGCTAAAATATCTACAAGTTTAACATATGTGCACATGATTTATATGTAAAAAATAATAATATTAACCAATCTTACCCCCCCCCCCCCATTCGGTCATACTCACCATCACCTACATTAGATTTTGCATGATGACAAGGCATGGAGTTGAAAGATTTTCTTTGACTATGTTGCAAGAATTGGGAAAACTTATAATATAACAATATCACCATTTCTCATTTTGCAACCAATATCATAACATCAAAAACTCCTCCTCATTCCTTTGTTCACGGCAGCCAACATCCATACCTCAACACCATTTTCTAATTCTTAAACACTCCATTATAACCCCTTTCAAATCATTACAAGATCACCCAAGGAGTTGCAAGCATTGAGGATCATTAGGGACACTTTGGAGCTTTATTATCTTCTCTAATCTTCATTCTAAGCTTGTGCAAATTTGTAAGATCATCTTCTACATTTATTTTTATCTTGTTATATTATATAGATTATGAAAGTACATTGTTAATCATCTTGAACTTAACTTAAATCAAAGATCGAAACACTAATCTCAACATAAAAAGTCCACTAATGTGATGTCTTTTGTGTTGATTATGTTGTTTAGTGCTAGTTAGCTTATACTCTCGATGATTATGTTAAAGTAAGTCGTTTAGCTTGATGATCTTGAATGGAATTTGATGTAAAATGTTGATTTAAACAACTAGATATTTAAATTTAACAAGATCACCATCCACATAATACATGAACTTTACTACAAAATAAAAGTGATTTTTAACATTTTGTAACTTTCATAGAGATTAAAAATCATGATTTACACTAAGATGGTTTTAAAGTGTGTTAAACTTGATGGTAAATAATCTTGTTAAAAAGATATAAAAGTGACCATGTTGTTATAAAAATGTTGTTACAAATAGGTATAGTTCAAAGATTATGTGGATAATTATGTGAGGAATATTAACTGCAAAAATTAGGTTTTGAAACTTGATTGGAATTGATTGATGATTATGGGCTTAAACATTGATTAAATACGTTTTCAAAACGTGGAAAAAGCCAAAGTTTAAAGGAAACTAGGGCGAAATTTTCTAAAAATCTAATCGCGATTAAAGCATGATTAACAGGATTATGTGACAACCGGTAAAATAATGGTAAATTTCATACGACTTAACAACTTAATTATACAAATTATTGCATTCGTGACAACTTAATTATTGCATTATTAGGTCGTGTAAGGTCTAGCAATCATAGGACATGGTTAATTATGCGAAACAACATCGTTACATTTTTCACGTTGTGAGAAAATAACAAACTATGTCCAATATGTTGTAAAATGCAGAAAACACTATTCACCGGAACACATTATTCATGCCAGCAATTCTGAAAACTGTCGGAACGAGCAACGAATGGCACGGAAGCATTTTATGGTTGAAATATAAATAAAAATCCTTAATTAGGGACATTAAAAACAAAAAAACACTATAACATTCCGGAAAACACATGACATTAAAATTCGTCCGAATCGCGTTAGAATATATAACTTTTCGGAAATGCCAAAATTCAACACTTTAAGGGACGTAGTACTTGTATATAATGTTATACACTCTTGAGGATATCAACGGAATATCCTAAACATAAACTCCCGCTATAATGCTGTAACTTTTAAACATTACCCAAATTTGAGCTGCTAGGCGAACAAGTTATATTTCTACCATCCATTTGCCTAAACTAAAGAGCTAGTAAACTAGTTAGCCATATTTTGGCGTCGTAAACACCTTAAATAAACGCCATAACAGCGCTGGTAAAATAAAACCATAGCTCCTGGTATTATATAGCACACTTTATATAACACCCGACATCGAACCGACGAGCGAACTAGTGGCATTTTTACCATCCAATTTTAATACCAACTAAACTAATAAACTAGTTAAACTTTATTTAAAACCCTGAACTACCATTAACACCCAAATTTTGTAATTAACCTAATTACTAAAATATCTACAAGTTAACATTTTTGTGCACATGATTTATATGTTTAATATATATATATATGTGTGTGTGTGTGTGTGTGTAATCAAGTCATCTCTCCATACCCATTGGCCATACCCCCCTAACTATTAGATATGATTATGATCATGTATGGTTATGCAAGATTGTATCTTTGACTTGGAGATATTGTTGCAACTATTAAAACCATCATTTCTTTCCATTTTCCTACCACTTCTCAACACCAAAACCACCTCTCTTCTCCATCTTCATTTCGGCAGCCCCAAACACCCTTCACTTTCTTATTTCCATCCACTAAACTACCTAAATTTAGCCCTTACAACCCCACTTTAAGGTGATCCAAGAAGCGATACACATGGAGAATCATTAGAGATTGTTTGGAGCTTCTTATCTTCTTTAATCTTCATCTTAAGCTTGTGCAAAATAGTAAGATCATCTTTTACCATTTTTAAGCTTGTTATATTATATAGATTTTGAAAGTAGATGTTAATCATCTTGAATATAACTTAAATCAAAGATCAAAATACTAATCTCAGCATAAAAAGTCTACTAATGTGATATATTATGTGTTGATCATGTTGCTTAGTGCTAGTTAGCTTATATATTCTTGATGTTTATGTTAAAGTAAGTTGTTTAGCTTGATGATCTTGTATGGAACTTGATTTAAAATGGTGATTTAAACAACTTGATGTTAAAATCTTAACAAGATCATCATCCACATGATACATGAACTTTACTACAAAAACAAAAGTGACTTTTAACATTTTATAACTTTCATGTAAACTAAAAATCATGATTTACACTAAGATGGTTTCAAAAGTGTGTTAATCAATGTTGTTTATATGAAATATAAAGACTTTAAAGTGTGTTAAATATGATTGTGTGAGTAATCTTGTCAAAAGATTTAAAAGTGTTATGGTATTATTATTAAAAATGTAGTTAAAAAAATATATAAAGTTCAAGGATTATGTGGATAAATATGTGAGAATTGTTACATATAAAAATTGAGTTTTTGAAACTTGATTGGAAATTGATTAAGATTAAGGAATTTAAACATGCTTAAAATACGTTTAAAAAACGTGGAAACGCCATAGTTTAGGTGAAACTATGGCGAAATTTTTCTAAAATCTAATCGCGATTAAAGTACGATTAACGGGGTGATTAATGGGACTAAACGCGATTAGTGATGTTAATTAGTAATTAAGGAAGTTTAATAAAAAGGGTTAAGCCCAAATCTTACAAGAACTTGTATAAACACTTATATATAATTATAAGTTAAAAAGAGTTATAAAAAGGTGAAATGGAAATTTTATAATTATAAATATATTCTTAAATAAAAATATATACATGTTTGAAATATACCAACTTATGTATATTAATACTTGTACAATTATGTGTATGTATTAGAAGTTAGGAAGAATACTAACTAAAATACAAATACACTACACAAACAATCTCCAAATACGGTATACCAATAAGTATTAATACAGTATAAATACCAAATAATACGGTATACCAATATGTATAAATACAGTATAAATACCAAACAGTATAAATACCAAATAATATGGCATACAAATACGTATAAATACATTACAAATACCAAATAATACGTAATGCAAATACGTATGAATACAATATAAATACCAAATAATACGGTATAAAAATATGTATAAATACTTATACCATGGAACAAATGCATACAACAAAATAATTTGCCATATACAAAGTAACAATTGCATATATAATGGTGAATGCATACAATAAAACAAAATGCATATACAATGCAATATTTGCATATAGCATGGAACAAATGCATACAACAAATAATTTGCATATACAAAGTAACAATTGCATATATAATGGTGCAAATGCATACAACAAAACAATTTGCATATACAATGCAATATTTGCATATACCATGGACCAAATGCATACAACAAAATGATTTGCATATACAAAGTAACAATTGCATATATAATGGTGCAAATGGATACAATAAAACAATTTGCACATACAATGCAATATTTGCATATACCATGAAACGGGGACGTACAAAAGATCAATTTGCATATACAAAGGAACCTATGCTTATACATGTGAACGAGGTTCGCTATACTTAAAATATGTGTTGGAAGAATATACAAAACACGTAACGAACTCATACCGTGTGGATCACGGAGACTCTCATGGGCTAGGCCCACTCATACCGTGTGGATCACGGAGACTCAAATGGGCTAGGCCCATTCTCCAAATGCCAACATATTTAAGGGATCCAAATACTTAACTTAAACAGTAACGTTCAAGATTAATAGCGGGTACACCTTTAACCTCAACTCAAGAATCTAATGAGTTAGACCACTTGTAGGTTGATACGCTCTCTTGGATACCCGAATTGCTAGCATATATTTTCGGACGCAAATCAGTGAGTTCATGTCCCCCTTTTCTCTTAAATGTTTTCGGTTTATAACTCTCGGGGAAAATACATGTTTCCGATGGTATGGTTTAGCTATGGAATGAAATATTAGATCATGTGCGAATAGGGTATCTCTTAAGTGCCATTAGTCTTTTATAAGACCGGGGAACAAAAGTGGTGGATCTCTCGGGTGTAGCGAGCCCTACTCATGGGTCCTTGTGTAGCCGTATGTAGTGCTTTTGTTGTCCCTACCGGATAGACCGGAAGAAATCGTCTAGGGTTGAGTACTTCCAATGTCGGCACACATATTAATGTCCTTGCAAAACATTAATGATCATCAAGTTCATTGACGCTTTACATACCACATATTTTCACATATGAACTCTCAAACATTTTTAAAGATTCAATTGGAGCGCTCACAAAAACGCATGAACCCACTAAATTTTGTTGATGTTTTTTTAAACTTACATGTATTTCAGGAAATTGAATTGGATCTTGGCGCAGCCGTTTACGAAGTTTCAAGGTTACTAGTAGTCGATGTCATCCGTATTTTGGAGGGTTTGGTCTATATATTCCATCTTCGGTCGGAAGATAGGATGCAAAGCCTTAATGTTTTCAAAGTTATTTTGAACTAGCTTCTTGTAAACTTTAAATTATTTATCACGTCTTTTATTTCCAAATAACTTGTGGCTTGTAATGTTTATTTGTGGTGAATGGATGAACATCGTGCAGACTTTTATTTCAATATAGTTGTTTACTCACATCGTATGCAATGTAAACTAATCAACTTCACACTGCGCGCTTCCGCCTATGTACGGGTGTGACAGATTGGTATCAGATCTTCGATTGTAGTGAACTAGGATTCCTTCTCGAGTCTAGTCTACAATCATTAGGATCCTCTCATGAAAACATTTGATTTTGAAAATGGTTTTCATTGCATATACCAAAACGCAAGATCCACTAATAAAACTCTTTTCAAATAAATAATGCAAGGATATTATTTGGGGCAAAGTCTATATGGGATAGACTTGCAAAACTAGATTGACTTGCAAAAACCAATGTGATTACACTATATGATTGCATGCTTATAAATATACTTAATGAGTAATAATATTATTTATTGATATATATATATACACACACACATGTTGTACGGATTAATTTTGGCAGGGTACGATGGCATCTTCGTCCAGTAGCGGCAACTTTGATGACGCATCAGACGATGATTACCCACCTGTTATTAAGATCATATCTTGTTCAGATGAGTCGGACACCGAGGAGGACCCCGATTATGCCTCCGACGATGCTAGACACTCCGGTAGTGGATGACGTGTTAGCTGTGGGGCCACAGCTAAATGACTTTGTGATTGTGGGACATCCCGACGGTGCACATATCGTCGACTACATTCCACTAGATGTCCTACCTATTGCTGCCATTCCACCTCTCTTTATTTTGTCCAACGACGAGGACGAAGTCCCCGTCTTTCATGTAGACCACTTGGCGATGATATCGGCGATGGCGAGGTCATTGACATTGCTAACCAAGAGGTTTCCTCACCCGTTGTTTCTATTGTAGCCATCTCTTCATCTGATGTGCACGACAGTGTATCCTCCTATGCTATACGTCGCACGGGATTGCGAGCGAATGCGATGGATAGTAGTTTGGATACCATTCCCATGCCACCCTTGTTCCGAAATCGATCCCTACTTCTACTACTACCCCACCAGCTACTCCTACCTTACGACACACTCCGGATATCCCTGTCCCTCCTCATGCCATGAACATACCTGCTCCTCTTGTCGACACCCCACTGCTAAGCAGCCTTTATTCATTGAGACCCTTCCTCATACCGGTGCATCTGTCATTTTCACTCACGAGATTCCAGCACCACATCCTGGAGAGGGATCTTCACGCCAGCCATTTCAATCACCTACTCTTATGTCCACGTCAGACCCTTACTACCCAGTCACCACCCTACCTACACAGGGACGATCTCGTTCAGTCCCTACAGCTGCAGATACAGCTCCTGTCCCGCAAGGTCTGGGAGTTGGAGCGTTTCCGTGATACTTTGCCACCACCACCTGCTTTCTACCCACCACCACCTACTCCACCACCACCATCATCACCACCACCCCTGTCTCCACCACACTCACATCCACATTTTGGCCTTGAGGCTCGTGTGCTAACCTTGGAGCAGCGAGCCAACCTCTCTGACACTCGTGTTAGCCGCATGGAGGATGAGATGGATCATCTCCATAGTTTGGTCGTTCCTACCCTACCCCCTTCGCCTCCCGCACCGTAGTTTTTATTTATTTGCAGGTACTAGTTACGGGATTGGAAAACCCGCTTTTGATGTATATATGAAGACTAGGTGTAAGCTATCGACACTTGAAGACTTTTGGGGACCGATGGGGACTTATGTATTATAAACTTGTATGACCGAGGTTATATATTCCCGTGTCCTTTTGTTTTTCTCTCCCGAAAACAATGTAACAAGTTGTCTTATATATATGAAAGCTTGGCATTATGCTTTTCTTTATTGTGTATTGTGATTTACTTTATGCATGTCTGGTTATTGTGGATGATGTTTGGTTGACGTGATGATTATTTATATATTATATATATCTTAGCTGACCATATTTATAATTAAATATTTGTCTAACACCCTTTGATATCTATTACCAGAAGACGATGCCACCAAGACGTTGGACCAACGCGAACGCACTACCAACGACTGAGGCTGAGCTAAATGACCACATGTCATAAGCAATAGCGCAGTACGAGGCTGAACTAGCTTCTTGTAAACTTTGAATTATTTATGACGTCTTTTATTTCCAAATAACTTGTGGCTTGTAATGTTTATTTGTGGTGAATGGATGAACATCGTGCAGACTTTTATTTCGATATAGTTGTTTACTCATATCGTATGCAATGAAAATAATCAAGTTCACACCACGCACTTCCGCCTTTGTACGGGTGTGACAGATTGGTATCAGAGCTTCGATTGTAGTAAAGTAGGATTCCTTCTCGAGTCTAGTCTACAATCATTAGGATCCTCTCATGAAAACATTTGATTTTCAAAACGGTTTTCATTGCATATACAAAAACGCAAGATCCACTAATAAAAAATTTTTCAAATAAATAATGCAAGGATATTATTTGGGGCTAAGTCTATATGGGATAGACTTGCAAAACTAGATTGACTCGCACAAACCAATGTGATTACACTATATGATTGCTTGCTTATAAATATACTTATATATATATATATATATATATATATATATATATATATATATATAAAATCAAGTCATGTCTCCATACCCATTGGCCATACCCCCTAACTATTAGATATGATGATAATCATGTATAGTTATGCAAGATTGTATCTTTGACTTGGAGATATTGTTGCAACTATTAAAACCATCTTTTGTTTCCATTTCCTACCACTTCTCAACACCAAAACCATCTCTCTTCTCCCTCTTCATTTCGGCAGCCCCAAACACCCTTCACTTTCTTATTTCCATCCACTAAACTACCTAAATTAAGCCCTTACAACCCCCACTTTAAGGTGATCCAAGAAGCTATACACACGGAGAATCATTAGAGATTGTTTGGAGCTTCTTTTCTTCTTTAATCTTCATCTTAAGCTTGTGCAAAATAGTAAGATCATATTCTACCATTTTTAAGCTTGTTATATTATTTAGATTTTGAAAGTACATGTTAATCATCTTGAACTTAACTTAAATCAAAGATCAAAATACTAATCTCAGCATAAAAAGTCTACTAATGTGATGTATTTTGTTTTGATCATGTTGCTTAGTGCTAGTTAACTTATATATTCTTGATGATTATGTTAAAGTAAGTTGTTTAGCTTGATGATCTTGTATGGAACTTCATTTAAAATGGTGATTTAAACATTTGATGTTTAAATCTTAACAAGATCATCATCCACATGATACATGAACTTTATTACAAAAATAAAAGTGACTTTTAACATTTTATAACTTTCATGCAAACTAAAAATCATGATTTACACTAAGATGGTTTCAAAAGTGTGTTAATCAATGTGTTTATATGAAGGATAAAGACTTTAAATTGTGTTAAATATGATTGTGTGAGTAATCGTGTCAAAATATTTAAAAGTGTTATGATATTATTATTAAAAATGTGGTTAAAAAATATACATAAAGTTCAAGGATTATGTGGATAATTATGTGAGAATTGTTACATGTAAAAATTGAGTTTTTGAAACTTGATTGGAAATTTATTGAGATTAAGGAATTTAAACATGCTTAAAATACGTTTTAAAAACCTGGAAATGCCATAGTTTAGGGGAAACTATGGTGAAATTTTTCTAAAATCTAATCGCGATTAAAGTATGATTAACGGGGTGATTATGGGACTAAACGCGCTTAGTGATCTTAATAAGAAATTAAGTTTAATAAAAAGGGTTAAGCCCTAATCTTACAAGAACTTTGTTGATACACTTTTGTGTCTGTCGCTTGTTCTTAGTTACGTCTGTAATTGTACGGTTTTTGTTTACTGTGTCTGTATAGTTTGGTCATGTCGACAAAATCAAGATATCCTCCTATCTTGGTTTACTACGACAATTAGTTTGCATGTGTGCATACTGTTGAGTCTTGTGTATGTCATGTCTGTGACACGTTCTCCGAAGAAGACTTCCATGTGCGAATGGGAATACTTCGTACGAGCAAGATATTGCTCATACAAGCCACTTGCCATTCGTACGAACGAATCCCTCTAAACAAGTATCATACTTGTTTCGTACGAGCTAGTTGATGCTCGTATGAACCAGCTTGTTCGTACGAGTATCCTTGGAGTATGTTCTTCGTGTGTTTTGGTATTTCGTATGACCTGCAACATACTTCGTACAGTTGCTGAGCATGGACACTATATAAGCATACATGCACTTCCCAGTGAATAAGTTGTTAAGACAAGAGAGTCTAGAACTATACTAGAGACAGACACAAGAGCACAGAGTGTGTAACATGAGAGTGTATGAACATTGTTTGTATATGTTTGTATCAGTTCTCTTCAGTTAATCAACATATTGAATCTTTGGTTATCTTGTGTTCTTACTTTGCTTTGGTTTACATTCTTACGAGGATTCCGCACACGTGTTTGTGTTGTATAAACAAGGAAGCAGGTTTATCTTGATCCTCCAAGTGGACCTACAAGTGGTATCAGAGCTTTGGCTCTATTCCTTGTTCAAAACCAAGCTTAGTGATTGTGTCTGAGCTAGTTGAGAGGGTTTCTTGAAGTGTTCTTGAACTTTCAGCAGAAAACTTGAGTTTATGAAAGATAACAAACTTATAACTTAATTAAAACTTGTTGTATCCAGAAAATTTTCATAAAAACCTTGTTAGAATACATGGAGACATGTTAAAATCTGGTTTTTCTTAAAATTTTCATTAGTGCAAGATTTGCAGGAGAGACTCACCGGAGAAACTCACTGGAATATTGTTATAGGGTTGACCAAATCTCTGACATTCTAGACTTGACTGTTAAAACTGAAAAGTTGATGGAATGTTTGTCTTTTTTAATTAAAATTGTGTAGACAACAGAACACTTTCAAAAACCAGTCTGTGCAGAAAAGGAAATTTCGTACCAACCAGCCCTGCAAAAAGATTCCTTTGCGAAAAATCTGTGCAAATAACCCATCCGCATGAAGAACCCGATTGTTCGTTCGAAAGACTAGTCATTCGCACGAAGAATCTGGTTCGCACGAAAGACTTAGTTGTTCAAACGAAGGAGTATCCTCCGTATGAAATACTTAGTTCGTACGAAGGACCTACCACTTGTACGGAACAGTGGTTCGTATGAACAACAAGTGTTTTTCATGTTTCAGTTTTTCAAACTTTGTAATTTCTAAGATTGTGAATTTTTAAAAGGGACACTGTTATCTTCAAAAATCAAAATTTAAACCTTTTAATTTTCATAATCAAGAAAATGAGTACTAATCCGTGGGATTGGAGTGTAGTTCAAGCACAAATCAAGACTCTTCGCAAAGCTCCACAACCTCATGGGTGAAATCATTGATGCCTCAACATACAGCCATGATCACTGCAAATCAATGGGCGTGTGTTGTAAAGCAGAACCAGAGCATTCAGACTCTTTTGATGAGTGAGAGTGAAACCGGGAGTAATAACCGTCCACATAAACTGAACCATATGAACGATTATCCGTCCTGTAAAAGTCGTTTCCACACATATGTTCTCGGACATAACACAGAATTATGGACATGTTTTACTACACCCTATAAAGAATCACTCGAAGAGGCAGGCTCAAACCCAACCTCCTTAGCCAATCTAGATGAAGGTGATAAAAAGGCTTACGATCTAGAGAAAAAGGCGTTTTCTATCCTAACACAGGCACTCCATAAAGATATTTACCATCAGTTTGTGTACTGTACGACCACGAATAATCTGTGGGATACCTTGGAAGCAAGAGGAGAGGGTAATGCTGCAACCAAAAAAATTCGGCATAATCTGCTAAAGAAGGAATTTGAAGGTTTCATGTTCATGGAAAATGAAACATTGAATGATATAACCACACGTTTTTACCATCTGCTTAGCGAAATATACTCTTACAAAGTATTAGCATCTCCGCAAGAAATTGTGATGCGCTTTGCTGACGCATTACCACCAAAATAGGCTCAATTTATTGACTTATTAAAATATACAGGTGTTTTGAATTCAATCAGTATTTATGAATTTGTGCATAAATTGGAAAACAAGAATGAAGAGGAACTTCGAAAGGCACAAAGAGTTACTGTTCCACAAAACCCTGAGATGTACTTCGGAGGTATTAATACAGGTATTAGTGCAAGTCAGCAACCAAAGCTTCAAACCGCGTTTGTGTCAAACGTCAATCCCGTTCTACCACAACCTGTTCAAACAAATCAGTCTGCAAGCTCAAGTACTCAAGCTTATAGACAAGTATTTGATCCGAAAGCCTTTCTACCACAACCACGAGATCTAGCACCTCAAGTTCCACAGCAAGCTCCTCAACAAGCTTTCTATGGAAACAACTTTCAAGCCGCAAACCCCAACATAGTCAGACTTGACACATCACATCTTTCCAAGGCCAGCATAGAAGTTGCTCAGGAACATATGGAATTTTTAAACACAATGGTTAGCGCTTATTATGGATTAGTCGCTGGTCAAATAGGAAACATAAATTTGACTAATAAAGACTAGATGAGATGGAGCCCATAGATATCAAGTGGGCATGTGCAAGTGCGGTATGAAGAGCCAAGGATTACATGAGCAGAACAGGAAGAACCAGTTTGGAAAGCAAGAAGGATACAAAATATGGTTTTGATAAAAAGGCTGTTACTTGCTTCAAACTATCGAGAAAGAGGTCACTTCAAACGTGAGTGCATGAGATCTAGCAAACAAGGAAATCACAACCCCTTCCGAAATCAATCTCAACCATCCAACACAGCTCAAGTCAACAATGATAGAAGAATAGTAGCTGTGAGCAACTCAAACAAAACCAATCAGGACCTTCAAATAACACACACAAAGCTTTGGTAGTTCAATCTGATGAAGGATATGATTGGTTAGTACAATTGGGAACTGAGAATAACGGAGGAACTGCATGTTATGCCAAGATCATCAATTGAATCAAACATGTCCACAACATTGATAGTTCTGATGATGATGATAGTTCAGGGTATAATGGTTGTTCTGATGAAGAATGCTCAAGTTCAGGTGGTTATGGATCTGATTCAGATAGCCAAGAAGGAAGTGATGCTGAGGTCAAAAAGTTGCTGAAAGAAGCCGAGAAGATGAAGAGTGAAAAGGTGGGATTGATGAAGAAAGCAGAAGTTGCATCAAAGGAAACAAAAAAAATCGTTACAAACAGTGCAGCTTTCCCTCATCATACTGCCTTCATGGCGAATGTTGCCAGTTTGACAAGTTAGGTAAATTCCAACTCTCCTAAAGTTTGCAATGATTGTGCTGAATTAAAAACAAAATTTAAACAATTAAAAGTCATAATCAAAACTTAGTTGTTGAACTATCAAAATGCAAAGAGGAGAACTTGGCTTTAACTCGAAATTAAAAAGAATTCAAATCTGTAATAGAAACCCTTAAGAAAAGCTTTTCTGAATTGACAAAGACAGTTTTGAATAAACAAACAGGAATTAATAACTACATTAATCTCCTAGAAGAAACAAAGAAAGAGTTAGCCATCGCCAAATGCGAACATGATGCGATCAAGCTAATATTTGATAGTTATTCTAACTCCCGATATGTGCTTGATCATATCATTGATGTTCAAAAACTAAAAGGAGATGTTAAATGCATTGGGTATAAGTCGTGTCCACCCCCGATGAAACATAACTATACCAAATTGCCTGATGAAGAGGAAATGCCACGCTTTGAACCCTCCGTACCTCTCCATCCTGAAGAATTTGCAGCAGGACTAGGGTTCAAGCTAGACAATTCCTCGGTTGAATCAAGAAAACCGAGAACTCATCATCAGTTGTTGATCAGAACCCCTCTACGGTAGAGGAGGATGATTCATCAGATGATGAGTCAGGGAAAATTGATCAGGATCAATCTCTTGATGAAGAAAAGGGAATAGAAATGTCTGCTACTCCCACTGTAAAAATTGTTAAAAATCAAGAGAATGATCCCAAGAAATCTGTCAAGACAAAAGTGTCCACAGATAAAAATGATAATGTGTTGCATACTTTGGTTGGAGATAAGAAAATCTATTCTAACAAAGACTTTCCGATCAAAAATGTAAATCTAACCTATATTGATCAAGTTTTTAAAAGAACAACAACCAAATATTTGGAGAAGAAAAACCCAATCAAGTCATAACCAGTGTCAAGTTCAAGAGAAAAACACCAAGAAAAGCGAGTTGAAAAGCCTAAGGTATCACAACCAAAGGTTGAGACAAAAGGCACTCGCTACAAGAAGAAGCTTAAAAATGTTAAATTTGTGAGTTCTACGGGAACTGATAAAGTCAAGACTTTTGAAGGGATGTCTAATGTAGATTTTGTCAACAAAGTCAAGATTTTAAAATGTAACAGTTGAAGCAATTATACCCAACATACAAATGGGTGTGATGAAAATGAACCCAGTACCTCAAGACCCACAAGTTCAACATCAAGTCATGGAACACGATCTCCTAAATTTGTCGAAAGGAGAACATGTTTAAAATGTGGATAGTTTGGCCACACTATCAAAAATTGTACAAACCAAGCATAGCCTAGATTTGTTGAGAAAGCCCCTCCTGGACCAACTTGCCAATGTCGATCTGTTTCTCCAAAACAAGACAACGGATTGTTAAAGAACAAGAAGAAAAACAGAGACGTAAACAAGTAAAAGTAAATGAAAATGCTTTAAAACCGGATTCTTCAGAAAGGAATCCAAGATCTTCAAATTTAATAAAACCAGAAATTGTTAAAACTGTAAATAATAGTCATTCTGGTAAATTTCAAAAATCTTGGAAACCTAAGACCGGTAATGGTTCAAGAAGAGGCACACAATTTGCAAATCATCAAGAAATAGAAATCACATTTCTTGATGATAAGGGTCGACCCAAGACCACTAAGGCTTGGGTCCCCATCTCAAACTGATCGGGTTTTTGAAATGTGTAGGGTGTTCCAGGAGGAACTGTGAATCGTCATTGGATTGTTGACAGTGGAGAATCGAGGCACATGAAAGGTGACTTACAACTCCTGTATGATGTGAAAAGCATTAGGGGTGGTTATGTTGCTTTTGCTGGTGATAAAGGCGGATACATCACTAGAGAAGGAATGGTCTCTAATGGTGTTGTGAGTTTTGATAAGATCAATTATGTTCGTCAAATTGATCACAATCTTCTTTGTGTTTCTCAAATCTGCGACAAGAAGTTCA
Organism: Scalesia atractyloides; assembly: GCA_947069175.1. Classification (NCBI taxonomy): domain Eukaryota; kingdom Viridiplantae; phylum Streptophyta; class Magnoliopsida; order Asterales; family Asteraceae; genus Scalesia; species Scalesia atractyloides. The sequence continues at coordinate 34,599,107 of CAMTDV010000003.1, read as the reverse complement.
CGGTTCATTTTGATGATGCCGGTTGTTATGTGCTGAAACCTGGTTTCAAGATTTCCAAAGAATGGATACTCATGTCGGCTCCAAGAATTAACGACTTGTATCTTCTTGACATGAGCTAAGCTATTACTACGTCTGCACAAGTTACATATTTTGTCTCAAAAGCCACTGAAAAGGAATCAATCTCTTGGCACAGACGAATGGGACACATTCACTTGAGGAAAATGAACTATTGGTGAAAAACAATCTTGTGAATGGTGTACCAGTAAAACACTTTCATCTACAAGACGTCTTTGTATCATGCCAAAAGTGAAAGCAAGCGAGAAAATCTCATCCTGTGAAGAAAATTAACACAGTGAATATGCCTTTGGAACGTCTTCATATGGACCTCTTTGGACCTATGGAACACAAGACTACCTTTGGTGATTCTTATTGTTTAGTAGTTACTGATGACTACTCAAGATTTTCATGGGTGAATATGTTGGCACACAAGAGTGAAGTTCCTGAAATCCTCAAGAATCTCCTGACGCTGCTTGAAAATTTATACAATTTAAAGATAAAAAGAATCAGAAGCGACAACGGCACCAAATTCAAGAATCAAGTTATGGACAAGTTCTGTTCTTCTAAAGGCATTCTGCATAGTAAAGTTCTTGATACACTCCACAACAAAATGGTGTCGCTGAGAGGAAAAATAGAACTCTAATTGAAACAGCAAGAACTATGCAAGTAGAATCAGAACTTCCTGTTCAATTTTGGGGAGAAGCTATTGCTACTGCATGTTATATGATGAATAGAGTTCTTATGGTGAAGAGGCACGGGAAAACATGTTTCGAATTGTTGCATAAAAGGAAACCGGATGTTTCTTTCTTAGAACCTTTTAGAGCTCCATGCACTATGATTGATCCACATGGTAAATTTGGTCCGAAAGCTATCGAAGGTTTCTTTCTTGGATATGCTACTCCTAATTTCAGAGTGTGGAATTTGTCAACAAAGAAGATTGAAGAATGGGGTGAAGTCAAGGTTCAAAGATACACAAAATCAGTAAGAGCTCCAGGTGCTCCTTGGATGGTTGACTATGATTGACTGTTTGACTCCTTTAATCTGCCAACCTTTGATGATGCTTCTGCAACGGCTCAAATGTTACTTGAAAGTGATACTGCAATTGACTCATCATTAGTTCGACCAATTATTGTTAACCCTCAAGTGTCTACTTTGTTAACAATCTTGTTCAGAATGAGGAATTCGAAGATGCTGCTGGTTACAATATTTCGTCAGAAGATGTTGAGTATCATGATGCAAATGAAGCTACTTCTGCTCTGATTCCTGGAATTTCAGATGTCACGTCAAATATTCAGAATCTAGGGACTACTGAAGGTCATGCGTCTACATCTTCATCAAATCCAGCAAACAAATTAGCTGTTGATTTGAATATCAACAATCTAGGTTTAAATTCTCGAGTTCCTAATGTTCCTGAAACTGGAATTCATAATACCCATCCTCAACAGAATATCATAGGAGACGTCAAAGTAGTGTACAGACACGTAAGCAGCTCAAGAATAATCAGAATGCTGGTTTGTATTCGGTTATTAGGGAATCTAGGGACAAAATGATTGGTCTTTTGCCTGTTATGTCTGCCAAGTTGAACCGAAATCTTGGAAGGAGGCTATGAAAGAAGACTCTGGGTTGAAGCTATGCAGGAAGAACTTCAACAGTTTCAGAAGTTAGGCATGTGGAAATTGGTTGACAGGCCTGACAACTATTAGAAGATTAGAACAAGATGGGTTTACAAATGCAAGAAGGATGACCGAGGTGTTGTTGTGAGAAACCAAGCAAGATTGGTCGTTCAGGGCTTTAATCAGGTAAAGGCATAGATTACAATGAAGTTTATGCACCGGTAGCTCGTCTTGAGGCCATAAGAATTTTCTTGGCTTATGCATCCAACAAGAAGTTTACCGTTTATCAAATGGACGTAAAAAGTGCATTTCTTCATGGTATGGTTGAAGAAGAAGTATATGTTGAGCAACCGCCTGGTTTTGAAGATCCAATCCATCCTAACAAGGTTTGGCTTCTCAATAAGGTGCTATATGGTCTTCATCAAGCTCCACGGGCTTGGTATGAAACGTTGTCTTCCTATCTTTTGAAAAATGGTTTTCGACGTGGTTTGATCGACTGTACTCTCTTCATCAAGGAACGGAATGAGGAATTGTTGTTTGTGCATGTGTATGTTGATGATATTATCTTTGGGTCTACAAACGAGAAGATGTGCAAAGAATTTGAGCAGGTAATGCAAGAGAAGTTCGAGATGAGCGCTATGGGACAAATGACTTTCTTTTTAGGTTTGCAGGTTCAACAATCTAAGGAAGGGATTCTCATCCATCAAACCAAGTACATCGGGGATATTCTCAAATGATTCAGATGGAAGACTCAAAGCCCTTGGGAACTCCATTAGCTCAGAATCATGGGATTACTCCTGACGGAATGGTGAACATGTGGAATTATCTCTTTATCGTGCTATGATCGGATCTCTCATGTATCTTACTGCTTCAAGACCCGATATAATGTACCCAACATGTCTTCTAGCTCGCTACCAGTCCCGTCCAAAGGTTCTCATTTGATGGCTGTAAAAAGAATCTTTCGTTATTTGAAGGGTCGCCGGACACTGGTCTATGGTACCCTAACGATGATAACTTCGATTTGACAACATTCAGTGATTTTGATTATGGTGGCTGCAATATCGATGCAAAATCAACATCAGCGGGATGTCAGTTCTTGGGAAATCGCCTAGTCACGTGGCAATGCAAGAAGCAGACTTGTGTAGCTACGTCAACCTGTGAGGCTGAGTATATTTCAGCTTCTAGTTGCTACTCTCAGGTTCTATGGATCCAACAGTAAATACGCGACTACGGTTTTGAATTTCTAACTACTCCTATTTTTGTTGATAATGAAGCTGCTTTACAGATCACTTGTAATCCTATACAACACTCAAAAACCAAACACATTGAGATTAAGTATCATTTCATAAGAGATTGTTATGAAAAGAAAGTTATCAATGTTGTTAAAATCCACACCGATCACCAACGTGCCGACCTGTTTACAAAAGCTTTTGATAAATCTCGTTGTGATTATCTACTTTTGGTCAATGGCATCAAGGTGAAACACGAGTAATTCATCCTTGGCTAATCATTTTTCGTAAATATTTTCTTCAAAATCAAAAATTACAAAAAGATTTTCTATTTTCTCTTAGTTTTATATTTTAGGGGGAGAATATTTCGTAAAAATACAAAAACATGAGAAAATGCAAAATACAAAAATATGTCTTTTATTTAGTTTAAGTTTTTATTACCTTATTTATTTAAGAGGGAGAAAAAATTAGAAAAATACAAAAACAATAGAAAAACCAAAAATAAAAAATGAGTTTCTTGGATAGATAAGTGAAGATGATGAAATACACCAGTGATCTGTCATAAATAGTCAAAACACAAAATGAAAATTGATAAGTAGCTTTACTAATGATGTATCGGTAGGCTCACAATCAGATTAAAATGTGCAGGTTGATATAAACATAACGGACTGCAAGCCAGGTGGGAACCATTCATTCGCATATCGTCTTGGTACCGAAATTTCGTTTGATAGTATGCCGAGGATCTGAGATATGCGGTCTTTATGTTGACTTATCATCTGGGTATCATGGTTGAATCTTTTGCCAAAAAACAACGATGACGCAAGTCTAGAACTTCCATGATACCATACATACGTGTAAATACAGCGTACGACCTTCAATGAGTGATAAACATATCACATCCACACAAAATAATTGATAAAATATCACAGCTTTATGCGGGAGCTAAGTTCATCTCTTTGTCGGTATGATGGTACTAACCTGTTCACGGACTTACTCCTGTGCGCTGCATGCATATGAAAATCAAGTTCCTCATCAATAAGTGATTTAATCACATAGGGCTTGTTTTCAATCAGAATAAGTGAGTATCTCACATCATATACGTCAAAACAAATGATAAGCAGTATACACTTGTAAGATTTTCTCTCGTGCATATCTGGATACGGGAATGTGTCGTGAAGTGGTTGAACACCGGCTAGTAAGTATAATTCATACCTTAATCATATCTCCTAATCATGATTACATCTGATAAGCTGAGCTTACATGGACAACAATGCCGATAATCATAGTAGAATGCTTATTTATTTATTTAATTTGATGTTTCTAAACAAAACTCGTTTTTGACAAGATTAAAAGCTGGAATGATTCCCTTACATTGAAACTCCGAAAAAGAATATCTAGTAAATATATAGTTTACTCTTATCTGTTGCTGAATATTTTAGTATTAGTTTACTTTTTTGTTTAATAAAGTTCTTTTTGAATTAGCCAAAAATGAAGCTCAAAAGTTTTCTACCAAGATACGCCCTTAAACCATTTGCTTTGATATCCTAACTTCATAAAAGCACTTTCTTACAACGGGTAAACTCATCTCTAGGAACAAAATATGTTTAACAAGCATTTCTCCTAACTTAACTTTGTGATTAGTGTGTATATGTGCGAAGTTTGAAACAGGCCCGCAAAAAACCTAAGATTCTCGAAGAACTGAAAGTCCAGTTTGTGAAAAACCTTGACTCGTACGAAATAGAGATCATTCATATGAACCATTATGCCTCGTATGAATGACCATTGGGTTTTGTACAAGTCAGTTCTTCGTATGAAGCTAAGTTATTCCGCATGAGTATTTTGATGTGGTATATAAGGTGATGAAGTTCTTTGGTAGAACTTTACTTTCACCTTGCTCATGTCATATTTACACCTCCCTTGAAGTTGTTTTTTGATTTCTTTAAGGTATACTTAAAATGTTTGGCATAGTTTGAAGTTGAACAACTTAAACATTATCTGACCATGTGACTTTGACTTGCTTGAACAACAAAATTTAAGCGAAGAATCATTTTTAACCGAAAAACAAGTAACTTCCTTTGAAGTTGTTTTTACGAACTAGATTCGTACGAATGAAACATCATTCGCACGGATAACTCATCATTCGTACGAGTCAGCTATCCGCACGAATGAATCAGTTTCTTGTTTTAATCAAAAGTTTGTAAATTGAGTTGTTCTTCGTACGAATAATTTGTTATTCATATGGGTTAATAGTTCTTTGTTCAGGGAATATATACATACAAAAGGTTTAGAATAAAACTTTTTGCGTATATTCCCTAATAAATTTGTGTTCTTATCCTAGTTGTTATATGTGTACAGAATGGAACAAAAGGAACATAAAAGAAAACCCGCAACAAAGAGAAATGACAAGTCAGAAGTGGAAATTATGTCAGAACCTAGACATAACATGGTGGCCTACTTGGATTCGGAAGATAAATTTGCTGAGTACAACGGTATAATGAAGTTTTTGCGTGACTCAAGATACATTATGCTATCACGCACAAGACTACAGTATACAAGACGTTGATCAAGGAATTTTGGGATTCAACTAAAGTTGTTGAAGTGAATGGGAAAGAACTTATCCGCGGGAAAGTGAATGACTTGAACATAGATGTGACTGTTTAAACCATTAACTCAGTATTACAACTTGGTGATGATCCTGAAGCTCCATTCTCAGTGTCGTCGAAGTGTCGACGTGGATGTTTTCTTAGAATGAAATGTGTTGGAGATTTCCTCGTGGGAAAACTAAACAAAGCATGGTTGCCACTCCGATACAAGTTCTTTCTACATGTTTTAATTCAGTGTTTTAGCAACAGAAGAAGTGGTTATGACATGGCAAATAACAACTTGGTTGGTATGATGGTAGCTTTGGCATTGAACAAACTATTTAGTGTTTCAAAGTATATTCTTGCAAACATGAAGGAAAACCTGAGAATAACCGTATATGGTGGAAACAAGTTTTGGATGTATCCTCGTTTTCTCCAAATGATCCTGAATGCACAACATCCGAATCTTCCGAAGAATGACAACGATGTTTTAAAAGTTGAGGTTATGATTGAACATTCGTTGAAGATCTTTATAGGTGTAGCAGCAAAACGTTACAAGGAAAACACACCTCCTCGTAGATTGATCGGTTTTCTGGCAAATGATACATATGTTGCACCAGAAAACGACAAGTGGCGCCATGATGACAGTGATTCAGATAATGAGGAACCAACCTTGAGAAAGATGATCGAAGATAAGTTTGGTCATAAGAAGGGAAAGGGTAATGATGATGATGGTGATATTTTTGGTAATGATGGTGCAAGTGAGCCAGTTGCAGATGTCTAGCCTACTGTTACAATAGAGGAGTCTAAACCGGTAATGACAGAACCCACTACAACTTCTGAACCACAATCTACAAATACCACAACAGCTGAAACACCTTCGGCTGAAGATACTCCTGTTCAATCGCAACCTATTACTTCTTCAGCTCAGCAATCCCAGTCTACATCTCATCAACAAAATGCAAGATGAAGCAATCGTTTGTTCTCTGAAATGGAAAAGGATGAGAAAGTGGATTTTCTGTTCTCTCAGTTGTAAACTGCAGCAATCTAGATTAACAAGCATTCGGAGATTATATCTTTAAATTGGAACACAGTTGTCAAACAACAGTTGGAGATAAATTCTCTAAAAGAGACTGTTAGAAAACATAATTATGAAATTGCGCAGTTAAGAAAAGAAAATGAGCGACTGAAGGTTGCAGATGCTGAAAGAGCAACTCAGCTACAGCAGATGAGAGTAGCTGATAACTCTCAGGGGATTGAGATAAATAGGTTGAAAGAACGTAGTGCGGCTGTACAACGATCTGCGGAAACATTAACTGCTAAGCATAACAACTTGAGAGAATGGTATCATTCTCAAAATGCTACACTAGTTGAAAGCTTTAATGGTATTAAAGACGTGTTTGAAATGAGCAGAAAAGCGAGTGAACATTCTATGGAATGAGAGATGCAAAGAAAAGGAGATCAAACATCAAAATGATCTGGTTAGTGAAAACCCTGGAAATCCTGATGCTTCGGCCTCATCCTCGCAACCAAAAGTTTCTGCATCAACTCTAGGGGTAGAGTCTAATGCACAGTAGATCGTGACTGATCCAGTTACCTCCAGTGCTACTCAAGAGGAAACATGAAAGGTTTGATGTTTCTGGAAAGTTTTGAAGACTTGATGTTCTATCAGCATTGGATAGCAGATCTTCAGGAAGAGTTTGTTGATACTCCAGACCATTCAGTATGAAGACCAAAGACCGAAGACCAAGCAACAGCCAAGGGGGAGTTTGTTGATACACTTTTGTGTCTGTCGCTTGTTCTTAGTTACGTCTGTAATTGTACGGTCCTTGTTTACAGTGTCTGTATAGTTTGTCGTGTCGACCAAATCAAGATATCCTCCTATCTTGGTTTAGTATGACAATTAGTTTGTCTGTGTGAAACAGTTGCATGTGTGCATACTATTGAGTCTTGTGTACGTCATGTCTGTGACACGTTCTCCGAAGAAGACTTCCATGTGCGAATGGGAATACCTCATACGAGCAAGATATTGCTCTTACGAGCCACCTGCGATTTGTACGAACGAATCCCTCTAAACAAGTATCATCCTTGTTTTGTATGAGCTAGTTGATGCTAGTACGAACCAACTTGTTCGTACGAGTATCCTTGGAGTATGTTCTTCGTGTGTTTTGGTGTTTCGTATGACTAGCAACATACTTCGTACAATTGCTGAGCATGGACACTATATAAGCAGACATGCACTTCTCAGTGAAAGAGTTGTTGAGACAAGAGAGTCTAGAGCTATACTAGAGAGAGACACAAGAGCATAGAGTGTGTTGCATGAGAGTGTATGAACATTGTTTGTATATGTTTGTATCAGTTCTCTTCAGTTAATCAAGATATTGAATCTTTGGTTATCCTGTGTTCTTACTTTGCTTTGGTTTGCATTTTTACGAGGATTCCGCACTCGTATTTGTGTTGTATAAACAAGGAAGCAGGTGTCTCTTAATCCTCCAAGTGGACCTACAAACTTGTATAAACACTTATATATAATTATAAGTTAAAAAGAGTTATAAAATGGTGAAATGGAAATTTTATAAGTATAAATATATTCTTAAATAAAAATATATACATGTTTCAAATATACCAACTTATGTGTATAAATACTTGTACAATTATGTGTATGTATTAGAAGTTAGGAAGAATACTAACTAAAATACAAATACACTACACAAACAATCTCCAAATACGGTATACCAATACGTATAAATACCAAATAATACGGTATACCAATACGTATAAATACCAAATAATACGGTATACCAATACTTATAAACACAGTACAAATACCAAATAATACGGTATATAAATACATATAAATACTTTTACCATGGAACAAATGCATACAACAAAATAATTTGCATGTACAAAGTAACAATTGAATATATAGTGGTGCAAATGCATACAACAAAACAATTTGCATATACAATGCAATATTTGCATATACCATGGAACAAATGCATACAACAAAATAATTTGCATATACAAAGTAACAATTGCATATGTAATGGTGCAAATGCATACAACAAAACAATATTTGCATATACCATGGAACAAATGCATACAACAAAATAATTTGCATATACAAAGTAACAATTGCATATATACTGGTGCAAATGGATACAATAAAACAATTTGCATATACAATGCAATATTTGCATATACCATGAAACGTGGACATAAAAAAGATCAATTTGCATATACAAAGGAACATATACTTATACATGTGAACGAGGTTCGTTATGCTTAAAATATGTATTGGAAGAATATAAAAACACGTAACAAACTCATACCGTGTGGAGCACTGAGACTCAAATGGGCTAGGCCCATTCTCACTTGTGCGAGGCACAAAGACTCACTAAGGGCAAGGCCCGTTCGTGTACTTGATGGATACGAAATATATATATATATATATATATATTGAAACAAGAATACGAAACAAATGTTAACATATTTAAAATACGCAAAGGGATCCAAATACTTAACTTAAACAATAACGTTCAAGATGAACAACGTGTACACCTTTAACCTCAACTCAAGCGTCTAATGAGTTAGAGCACTTGTAGGTTGATACACACTCTGGGATAACCGAATTGCAAGCATATATTTTCGGATGCAAATCAGTGAGTTCATGTCCCCCTTTTCTATTAAATGTTTTCGGTTTATAACTCTCAGGGGGAAATACATGTTTTTGATGGTATGGTTTAGCTATGGAATGAAATATTAGATCATGTGTGAATAGGGCATCTCTTAAGTGCCATTAATCTTTTATAAGACCGAGGAACAAAAGTGGTAAATCTACCGAGTGTAGCAAGCCCCACTCATGGGTCCTTGTGTGGCCGCATGTAGTGCTTTTGTTGTCCCAGCCGGGTGGATCGGAAGAAATCGTCTAGGGTTGAGTACTTCCTATGTTGGCACACATATTAATGTCCTTGCAAAACATTAATGATCATCAAGTTCATTATCGCTTTACATACCACATATTTTCACATATGAACTCTCAAACGTTTTTAAAGTGTCAATTGTAGCGCTCACAAAAACGCATCGCCAACTTTTGTTGATGTTTTTTTAAACTTACATGTATTTCAGGAAATTGAAGTGGATCTTGGCGCAGTCATTTACGAAGTTTCAAGGTTACTAGTAGTCGATGTCATCCGTATTTTGCAGGGTTTGGTCTATATATTCCATCTTCGAGCAGAATATAGGATGCAAAGCCTTAATGTTTTAAAAGTTATTTTGAACTAGCTTCTTGTAAACTTTAAATTATTTATGACGTCTTTTATTTCCAAATAACTTGTGTCTTGTAATGTTTATTTGTGGTGAATGGATGAACATCGTGCAAACTTTTATTTCATATAGTTGTTTACTCATATCGTATGCAATGAAAATTAATCAAGTTCACACCACGCACTTCCGCCTATGTACGGGTGTGAAAGATTGGTATCAGAGCTTCGATTGTAGTGAACTAGGATTCCTTCTCGAGTCTAGTCTACAATCATTAGGATCCTCTCATGAAAACATAGATGCCGCTACTGGCCGAAGATGCCATTGTACCCTGGCAAAATTAATCCGTACAACATGTGTATATATATATATGTATATCAATAAATAATATTATTACTCATGAAGTATATTATAAGCATACAGTCATATAGTGTAATCATATTGGTTTGTGCGAGTCAATCTAGTTTTGAAAGTCTATCCCATATAGACTTTGCCCCAAATAATATCCTAGCATTATTTATTTGAAAAGAGTTTTATTAGTGGATCTTGTGTTTTTGTATATGCAATGAAAACCGTTTATCTGTAACAGTCCAGCATAATCGCACCATGATATTGTCCGCTTTGGCAACTAGCATGCCCTAAGCGCCTGCCCCTAACGGTTTTAAAACACGTCATGATGGTGAAGGTATCCAGCCCCTTATAAGGAAGTCTTTGTTCCCCTTCACAACCGATGTGGGATGTCACAATCCACCCCCCTTAAGGGGTCCAGCGTCCTCGCAGGACCTGGCACCACCAGTCTGGCCCTGGCTCTGATACCAATCTGTCACACCCGTACATAGGCGGAAGCGCGCGGTGTGAACTTGATTAGTTTTCACCCGGATCTTCGTGCACGCTTTTATTTCATATAGTTGTTTACTTATATCTTATGCGATGAATCTAATCAAGTTTACACCACGCGCTTCCGCTATGAATGGGTGTGACAGATTGGTATCAGAGCTTCAATTGTAGTGAACCAGTATTCTTTCTCGAGTCTAGTCTACAATCGCTAGGATCCTCTCATGAAAACTCTTTGATTTTGTAAAAAATGTTTTCATTGCATATACAAAAACGCAAGATCCACTAATAAAACTCTTTTCAAATAAATAATGCAAGGGTATTATTTAGGGCATAGTCTATATGGGATAGACTTGCAAAACTAGATTGACTCACACAAACCAAAGTGATTACATTTTATATGATTGCATGGTTATATACTTAATAAGTAACGATACCGTTTATTGATATATATATATACACACATGTTGTACGGATTATTTTGCCAGGGTACGATGGCTTCCTCTGCCAGTAGTGGCTTATACGATGATGTTGATCTGATGGAGGTTGCATCAGACAATGAGTATCCGCACGTGATTGAGATCATTTCCTCCGATGATGATTCGGAAGCCAGACGAGGCTCACGACATTGAGTCCCACGAGGAGGACTTAGAGGATTTTTTAGCCACTCGCGTTGCTTGACCCTATCATGGAGGACGTCCCCACGGAGGACGATGTTTTGCTGCACCACTCCCGCTCCACGATATCGTTATTATTGGCCACCCCGATGGTGAGCATCTCGTGGAGATTATACCCATTGATGCGATCCCTCTTGTTGTTGTCCCATCCATTATTGAGCTGTCCGACGATGAGGACAAGGTCCCTGTCTTCGATGTGGATCACCTAGATAATGATCTAGGTGATGGCGAGGTTATTGACATCGCCATCTTAGAGGTGTCATCCCCTATTGTATCGGTCATGAACATATCTTTATCTTCATCAGAGCGAGTGGTCGCGCTTCTTCAACAACCATCCGTCACGCTATGCTACAGGCGGATGCCACCAACAATAGTTTTGATACCATTCCCATTGCCACACCTGTGCCTACACCGATCCCTACTACCGCTGCTACCCTACCAGCTACTCCTACCTCATGACACACTCCTGATATCCCTGCCCCTCCTCATACCACCGACACACCTGCCGACATACCTGCTCCTCCTGTCAACACCCCATGGCCTAACGGCCTTTATTCATTAAGACCCCTCCCTCATACCGGTACATCTGTCATTTTCACTAACGAGATTCTTGCACCACGTCCTAGAGAGGGATCGTCACGCCAGCCATTTCAATCACCTCCCTATATGTCCACAACAGACCCTTACCACCCTAGTCACCACCCTACCTACACTAGGGATGATCTCGTTCAGTCCCTATAGCTGCAGATCCAGCTCCAGTCCCGTAAGGTCTGGGAGTTGGAGCGTTTCTATGAAACCCTGCCACCACCACCACCTGCCTACCCACCTCCACCTACTCCATCACCACCATCATCACCACCACTGTCGTCTTCACCACACTCACACCCACCTAATGGTCTTGAGGCTCGCGTGCTGACTTTGGAGTAGTGAGCCAACCTCTCTGACACTCGTGTTAACAATGTGGAGGATCAGTTGGATCATCTCCATAGTTTGGTCGTTCCTACCCCACCCCCTTTGCCTCCCGCATCGTAGTTTTATTTTATTGCATGTACTTGTTACGAGATAGAAGACCCGCTTTTGATGTATATATGAAGAGTAGGTGCAAGCTATCGATATTTGAAGACTTTTGAAGACCCATGGGGACGAAAAGATTTTACCACTTTTATCTATTATAAACTTGTATGACCGTGGTTATGTATCCCCGTGTCCTTTTGTTTTTCTTTCTTGAAAACAACGTAACAAGTTGTCGAATATATATGGAAGGTTGGTATTATGCTTTTCTTTATTGCATATTGTGATTTATCTTATGCATGTCTTGTTATTGTGGATGATGTTTGGTTGACGTGATGATTATTTATATGCTACATATATTTTAGCCGACAATATTTACTATTAAATATTTGTCTAACACCCATCGATACCTTTTACTAGAAACAATGCCACCGAGACGTAGGACCAACTCGAACACACTGCCGACGACTGAGGCGGAACTGAATGAGCACATCTCCCAAGCGATAGCATAATATGATGCTAACCACACTAAGAACAGCGGGGGCACTAGAGGTTCCTCTAGAAGCAACCAATACCGGTGCTACTTGGTTGTCTATGACACCATACAATACTCTTGTTTATTCTATTCATGCCTTTGACAATGCTCATTCATGGTTTGTTCATACAATGTTTCAGGTTGTTCATACAAGTAGTTTCTGGGCTGCAAACCCCTGAACTTTGATGGCTCTAGAGGTGTCGTGGTATTTGTCCATTGGACTGAAAAGACTGATTCGGTCATCAGAAAGAGCAAATGCCCTCCTACCAAAGGGTCACATATATTACTAGGTTATTCTTAGACGGAGCATTGTCATGGTGGAACCTCCAAGTTCAGTCAAAAGGGGAAGAAGCCGCTTATTCTATGACGTGGGAAGAACTCAAGGAGTTAATGAGGAAACACTACTATATAAGGGCTGAAATACAAAAACTTGAGACTGAGTTCTAGAACTTGAAGATGATCGGGGCTAATGTTGCTGGGTATACGCAACGTTTCCATGACTTGTCAAGGGTTGTTCCATATATGGTGAAACCAGAGTACAAGAGAATCGAGCGATGCATTTGGGGACTTGCTCCTGAGATCATGAGCATGGTTACTTCTTCTAAGCCTGCTAATATCAGTAATGCTATTATTTTGGCCATTTGTCTCACTGAGGAGGCTGTTCGTTTAGGAAAGTTGTCAAGGATTGGTTCTAGCAAGAAGGAGACTCATGTGGAGACGCGTGTGATGGAGAACGAAAGTTCTCAAACTTTAAAAAGGGCGCTTGAGTGAATAACAACAATTCTAACAAGCAAATAGAAGTAAACGCACCAAAGGAAGTTAAGTCTTTTGCAGCAACTAACACAAACAGTGGTAGAGGTTATACTGGCTCCTTGCCCAAATGTGATAGGTGTAAGTATCACCACGTGAGCCCTTGCAGAAATACCAAGTGTACCAAATGTGGTAAGACTGGGCACAACAAAGAAACCTGTTGGGTGGGTACTGGACGTGGAAATAGAAAACAAGGTGGGATTGGAAACCAAGGTGGTAACGGTAATAACAATCAAGGCAGAAACGAGAATGGCAAAGGTCAAGTATGCTACGGGTGTGGAGATAAGGGGCATTATCGGAAGGATTGCCCGAAGGAAAAATCAGGCTCGAGGGAGAGCTTTTATGATAGGAGCTAGGGATGCACGCCAAGACCCGAACGTGGTTACAGGTACGTTTCCTATAAGCCAACACTTTGCATCCGTTCTATTTAATACAGGCACTGACTTTAGTTTTATATCTATAGAGTTTAAAATTATACTTGGCCTAGAGTCGAGTAACTAGACGTCCCATATTCTATAGAATTGGGGAACGGATAACTAATCGAAACAAGAGAAATTATTAGAGATTGCCCACTCGAACTTGTAACGCGAAAATTCTCTATCGATCTTTTACCCGTCGACTTGGGTAGTTTTGACGTGGTTGTCGGAATGGATTGGTTGCCCGACAACCGGGCAGAAGTGGTTTGCCCTGAGAAAACCATTTGCATTCGCTTATCGGATGGAGAAACACTCGTTGTACATGGAGAAAAGCGCAAGACGTCCTTTCAAATTATTAATTGCATGAAGGCGCAAAAGTGTCTACGAAAAGCTGTATAGCCTTCCTCGCTCACGTAGTAGACAAAGAAACTAAGGAGCTGAAGTTAGAAGACATTCCGGTCATGAAGGAGTTTCTAGAAGTCTTTCTAGAAGACTTGTCGGGACTGCCTCCACAACGCCAAGTGGAGTTTCGCATCGATTTGGTGCCTGGAGCGGCACCGGTGGAGAAGTCTCCATACCGATTAGCTCCGTCCGAGATGCAAGAGCTATCTACTCAACTTCAAAAGTTGTTAGATAAAGGATTTATTAGACCGAGTTTCTCACCTTGGGGAGCTCTGGTACTATTTGTTAAAAAGAAGGACTGGAACTTGCGTATGTGCATAGACTATCGGAGTTGAACAAACTCACTATCAAGAACCAATACACCTTACCTAGAATTGATGACTTGTTCGATCAGCTACAAGGCTCAAGCTTTTATTCAAAGATTGATCTGCGATCGGGCTACCATCAATTGAGGATTCAAGAAGAAAGCATACCCAAAATGGCCTTTCGAACTCATTACGGTCACTACAAGTTCCTTGTGATGTCGTTTGGCTTAACAAATGCACTAGCGGTGTTCATGGATCTCATGAACTGTGTGTGCAAGTCGTATTTGGATAAGTTCGTGATCGTATTTATTGATGACATATTAATATATTCACAATCGAGAGACAAACATGAGCAACATCTACGAACTATTTTGCAACTTTTGAAGAAAGAACAGCTTTACGCGAAGTTTTCCCAATGCGAATTTTGGATTTGCGAGGTACGGTTTCTCGGAAATGTGGTGAACGAGAAAGGAATTCATGTCGATCCTTCCAAGATTGAGGCAATAAATAATTGGGAAGTGCCTAAGACACCGTTGGGAAGTCAACAATTCTTGGGATTAGTGGGTTATTACAGACGATTTATAGTGAATTTTTCAATGATTGCCCAACCGCTAACGTCCGTGACTCAAAAGGATAAAAAGTTTGACTGGGGCGACAAACAAGAAGCTGCATCTCAACTATTAAAGGACAAACTCTGTGATGTGCCAATCTTATCCCTACCAAACGGTACCGACGACTTTATCGTATATTATGATACGTCGCATCAAGGTCTCGGTTGCGTGTTGATGCAACAAGACAAAGTCATCACGTACGCGCCTCGACAACTTAAGGTGCATGAGAAAAATTATACCACGCACGACCTCAAACTAGGTGTGGTGGTATTCGCGTTAAAAATCTGGCATCATTACTTCTATGGTACTCGTTGTACAATCTTCACGGATCACAAGAGCCTTCAACACATATTTAATCAAAAGGAATTAAATATGCGGCAAAGACGATGAGTTGAGTTACTAAACGATTACAATTGTGAAATTAAATATCATCCGGGAAAGGCGAACATAGTGGCGGACGCCTTGAGTCGTAAAGAACGAGTGAAAACTCTAAGGGTTCGAGCCTTAGAAATGACCATACAAAATAACCTTACTTCTCATATTCGCGATGCGAAACAACAAGCACTTAAACCTGAGAACATACCAGCCAAATCATTGCGCGAAATGAAAAGGCAATTGGTGCCAAAGGAGGATAGAACATTATACTTTATGGGATGAATTTGGGTTCCATTCTTTGGCAATCTACGGGTAATTATTCTAGATGAAGCACACAAGTCGAAGTACTCTATACATCCTGGATCAGATAAGATGTATCAGGATTTAAAGGAATTCTACTGGTGGCCTAACCTTAAGGGCGATGTCGGAAAATGCCTTACTTGCGCCAAGGTTAAAGTGGAATATCAAAAGCCTTTGGGACTACTACAACAACCTAAAATTCCCATATGGAACTGGAAACAGATTTCAATGGACTTTATTACTAAGTTACCCAGGACCTCAAGAGGTCACGACATGATTTGGGTTATCGTTGATCGGCTTACGAAGTCTGCACACTTCCTACCTATCCGTGAGAAGGATATCACGGAGAAACTGGCTGAATTATACCTCAAAGAAATCTTGGCACAACATGAAGTGCCTATTTCTATCATATCGGACTGAGATGGTCGATTCGTGTCAAGGATTTGGCAATCATTCCAAAAGGCCTTTGGATCGTGATTGGATCTTAGTACGACCTTCCACCCTCAAATGGATGGCCAAAGCAAGCGAACGATACAAACTTTGGAGGATATGCTACATGTTTGTGTGATAGATTTGGGTGGAAATTGGGATACCCACTTGCCTTTAGTGGAGTTCTCATATAATAACAGTTATCACGCTAGCATTCAGGCCGCCCCGTTTGAAGCTTTATATGGACGAAAATGTCGGTCGCCGCTATGTTGGGCAAAGACCGGAGTTAAGCAACTCATTGGTCCGAAATTAGTCCAGGGGACTAAGGACAAGATATTCCAGATACGAGACCGTATTAAGTCGGCTCGCGACCGACAAAAGAGTTATGCTGACAAGCGACGAAAACCACTGTCTTTCGAAGTCACAGACAAAGTATTATTGAAAGTCTCGCCTTGGAAAGGCGTAGCAAGATTTGGTAAACATGAAAAGTTGAACCCATGCTACATTGGACCCTTCAAAATCTTGGAAAAGATTGGAACCATAGCGTATAAGTTGAATCTACCGGAGGAGCTCAGTACCGTACACAACATATTTCATGTGTCAAATTTAAAGAAAAGTCCCACTCAAGAAACAGTTATCATTCCAGCTGATTCACATCGACGACAAACTCTATTTCACTAAAGAACCTGTTGAGGTTACAGACTGGAAGGTCCACAAGACACGGAGAAGTCGTATTAAACTGGTTAAAGTTTGTTGGAACTCACGTCACGACCCCGAGTATACGTGGGAATGTGAAAATTAAATAAAGTCCAAGTACCCACATTTATTCCAAGACTCCCCTACAAACAGTAACCCAACTTGAATTTCAGGATGAAATTCTCTTAACAGGGGAAGAATGTCACAACCGGCAAAAAATAATGGTAATTTTCGTATAACTTAAAAACTTATTATACATTTAAATCTACGCTCGCTTATGGCTTGATGTGTGCGTGATTAGGTCATACAAAGGCTAGCAATCATAGGACATGTTTAAATTATGCAAATGATAATCTCACATTCGTTGCGTAGTGAGAAAACTAGAAACTATGTCCAAATATGTTGGCAAAGTGCTGAAAGGACTATTCACCTAAACACACTATTTATGCCAGCTAGTTATGGAAACTGCCTGAACGAGCAATGAGTGGCGTGAAAGCATTTTATAGTTGAAATACAAATAAAAAAACCCCCATAATTAGGGGCACCAAATGCTAAAACACATAAACTTTCTGGAAAATATGCTATTTATAATGCGTCCGATCCGCGCCAAACT
The DNA here is from genome assembly GCA_947069175.1 of Scalesia atractyloides. Classification (NCBI taxonomy): domain Eukaryota; kingdom Viridiplantae; phylum Streptophyta; class Magnoliopsida; order Asterales; family Asteraceae; genus Scalesia; species Scalesia atractyloides. Next base: position 34,581,349 of record CAMTDV010000003.1, on the reverse strand, counting down.
GTAACAAAAATAAATTGTCTGCAACACTAAAATACAATGCTCGTAAGACTAGTATATAAGGTTTCACATCATAAATAAGCTTAGGGATGTCAATGGGATACCCGAAACATAAACTCCCAGTGTTACACCGCAACTTTTACACATCACCCAAATTCGAGCCGTTAGGTGAACAAGTTATATTCCTCCTACCATCCAATTGCCTAAACTAAAAAGCTAGTGAACTAGTTAGCCATATTTTGGCATCGTAAATGCCTTAAATAAACGCCATGGCATCGATGGTAAAATAAAACCATAGCTCCCGGTATTATATAGCATCTTTTATATAACACCCAATATTGAACCGACGAGCGAACTAGTGACATTTTTGCCATCCAAAATCAATACCCACTAAACTACTGAGCTAGTTAGGCTTTATTTAAAACCCCAAACTACCATTAATCCCTAATTAACTTAATGGCTAAAATATCTACAAGTTTAACATATGTGCACATGATTTATATGTAAAAAATATAATACTATTAACCAATCATACCCCCCATTTGGTCATACTCACCATCACTAATACTAGATTTTGCATGATGACAAGGCATGGAGTTGAAAGATTTTCTTTGACTAAGTTGCAAGAATTGAGAAAATTTATAATATAAGATTATCACCATTTCTCATTTTGTAACCAATATCACAACACCAAAAACTCCTCCTCATTCCTTTGTTCACGGCAGCCAACACCCACACCTCACCACCATTTTCTAATTCTTAAACACCCCATTATAACCCCTTTCAAAGCATTACAAGATCACCCAAGGAGTTGCAAGCATGGAGGACCATTAGGGACACTTTGGAGCTTTATTATCTTCTCTAATCTTCATTCTAAGCTTGTGCAAATTTGTAAGATCATCTTCTACATTTTTTTAGCTTGTTATATTATATAGATTATGAAAGTACATTGTCAATCATCTTGAACTTAACTTAAATCAAAGATCAAAACACTAATCCCAACATAAAAAGTCTACTAATGTGATGTATTTTGTGTTGATTATGTTGTTTAGTGCTAGTTAGCTTATATATTCTTGATGATTATGTTAAAGTAAGTTGTTTAGCTTGATGATCTTGCATGGAATTTGATGTAAAATGATGATTTAAACAACTTAATGTTTAAATCTTAACAAGATTATCATCCACATAATACATGAACTTTACTACAAAATAAAAGTCATTTTATTTATAACTCTCATAGAGACTAAAAATCAAGATTTACACTAAGATGGTTTTAAAGTGTGTTAAACTTGACGGTAAATAATATTGTTAAAAAGATTTAAAAGTGTCATCATGTTGTTATTAAAAATGTGGTTAAAAATATGTAAAGTTCAAAGATTATGTGGATAATTATGTGAGGAATATTACATGCAAAAATTGGGTTTTTAAACTTGAATGGAAATTGATTGTCACTATGGGCTTAAACATGGATTAAATACGTTTTCAAAACGTGGAAAACGCCATAGTTTAGGGGAAACTATGGCGAAATTTTCTAAATATCTAATCGCGATTAAAGCATGATTAACGGGATTAAGCGCGATTAGTGACATTAATAGTCATTAAGGAAGTTTTAATGAAAAGGGTAAGCCCTAATCTTCCAAGGATTTAATAAATACTTATATATATTTTTAAAAGTTAAAATTGAGCACTATTTATTTAGTATATACTGTTAAGGATAAAAATATATGTATATACTTTGTCACCATCATATGTGTATGTGTATAAATATATGTATATTGTGTGTATGTATTAGAGTTAGGATCCTACTAACTAAATACAAAGAACACACCATATATGAAACACACCTACATGATACTCATAAACGGGACGCGGACAACGGACAATCCGACATCGGACAAACCTTGAAATAACTATATATATTGACCAAATAAAATATATATGCAACAAACACTAAACATATAATAAATGCTCTAACAAAGTAAATGTGTCGCCATCGGCAACGATTGCTCTAGCACCATGACCAGGAGCGCACATATATCGCATGCGACTTTTGGTAACTATCAACCCAAAAATATATATATTTGGTTACTACGACCAAACACTAAAAATAATAAATTTTTAGACTCAAAAAAATATATTTTCAAAACAACGAAATTCTGGATGGTGTAAAGTAAAAATTTACAAAGTGTAACATATGGAATTTAAAGAATTGGATAAGTATACGCATACGTATAAAAAATACATACAAGAATACACTTGGTGGAAACCACAAAAGTACAATTATTGTACGAGTATACAAATACATATAAATGCGGTATAAATACTAAATAGTAAAGTATATGAATACGTATAAATACCCAGTAGTATAGTATACAAATGCGTATAAATACGGTATAAATACAAAATAATACAGTATACAAATACGTATAAATACGATATAAATACCAAATAGTACAGTATACAAATACGTATAAATACGGTATAAATGCCAAACGGAACAGTATACAAATACAAGTATAAATACGGTATACATACACGTATAAAAGTATGTACGCACATAGTGATGTACTCATATACACTTGTTGAAGTGTACTCTCATAAAGGATATCGTACAAATACATCAACATATATACAATGTTAAAAATAAATATTTTTCACTTGTAATTATAAAAACATACTACATGCAGAACAAATATACATATTCAAACAGACATATTATTACTAGTGAACGAGGCTCACTAAACTCAAAATATATTTTTGGCGAACATATATGTATCACACATAACGAACGTAAGTTGGGCATGGCACCGAGACTCTCTGGGCTAGGTCCACTCATACCGTGTGGATCACGGAGACTCAAATGGGCTAAGCCCATTCTCACTTGTGCGAGGCACAAAGACTCTTATTGGCTAGGCCCACTTATACTCGTGCGAGGCACGAAGACTTACGAAGGAAAAGGCCCGTTCATGCACTTGATGGATACGAATATATATATATATATGTATAAAGAAGTGTATATATATTAAAACAGACACATGAAACAGATGCCAACATATTTAAAATACATAAGGGATCCAAATACTTAACTTATACAATGACGTTCAAGATGAACAACGTGTACACGTTTAACATAAACCCAAGTGTCTAATGAGTTAGAGCACTTGCAGGTTATTACGCGCCGTTGGATACGCTTTCCGCTAGCACTCTTTTACGGACGTAAACCAGTGAGTTCATATCCCCCTTTTCTCTTAAATGTTTTCGGTTTATAACTCTGGGGGAGTACATGCTTTTGATGGTATGGTTTAGCTATAGAATGGAATAGTAGATCATGGTCGAATAGGGTGTCTCTTAAGTGCCATTAATCTTTTATAAGACCGTGGAACAAGAGTGGTAGATCTATCGGGCGTAGCGAGCCCCAGTCATGGGTCCTTGTGAGGCCACATGTAGTGCTTTTGTTGTCCCAAACGGGTGGACCGGAAGAAATCATCTAGGGTTGAGTACTTCCTATGTCGTCACACATATTAATGTCCTTGCAAAACATTAATGATAATCAAGTTCATTGACGCTTTACATACCACATATTTTCATATACAAACTCTCAAATGTTTTTAAGATTCATTTGGTGCGCACACAAAATGCATGAACTCGCCAACTTTTCTTTATGTTTTCAAACTTACATGTATTTCAGGAAATTGAAGTGGATCTTGGTGCAGTTAGTTACGGAGTTTTCAAGGTTACAAGTAGTCAATGTCATCCATATTTTCAAGGGTTTGGTCTATATATTCCATCTTCGAATGGAATATAGGATGCAAAGCCTTAATATTTAAAAGTTATTTTGAACAAGCTTTTTGTAAACTTTAATTACTTATGTCGTCTTTTATTACCAAACAACTTGTGGCTTATAATGTCTATTTATGGTGAATGGATGGATGGACATCGTGCATGCTGTTATTTCATATAGTTGTTTACTTATATCGTATGTGATGAAAACTAATCAAGTTCACACCACGCGCTTCCGCTATGAACGGGTGTGACATTGTTAGCGAATACATTCAAGCCTTGTTGAGGGTCGGATAAACCTTTATTAAAATAAAGGTTTATCAATTATGTCACTTAGTTTCTGTCATTCCCAGAGGTAGCTTTCAAACAGACCTAGGAAGTGGGAATGGGGTTGTCAATCCTATATTACCATAAAATACTACCAGTCGGTGTGATCAATGTTAATGAATGTATCATTGTCATGTTCAACGCACCATCAAGTTTAGTACAATGTAAGCATGTTGTGTATATAAACCATGTACTATGTATACTAGGTATATAAACCATGTATAGTGTTTTGAAATCATGAAAATAGTGATAGGCACATAATCACCACAAAACATTTGAAAAACGTAAAAGCGGGGAACTATGTACTTACATGGATTGCATATATGTCTTGTTCAAATGATTAAGCAAAGCTCAATGTTTCATGTGTTTCCTAATATGTCGGATAATTTAGGTTAGTGTATAATGTGACTTAATTGGAGGTACGGGTATAATAAGGTTCATAAACCGAACGAGTGAAGGATCTCGTGTAATATGGTTCATAATACCTTACATTCTAATATGGAAGTATCTATGAATGTTTGACTTGTTACGACTTGTTAAAGTTGTTTACGCCACTTTAACGGACCGTGTGCGTAACTACGGTTTCGTATGGTTAAATAAGTCCTATGACGAGTCTAACATGTTAAAACTAGTTTAATTATGTTGTATGATCAGTTTATAAGTTAAAAATAATGACCATACATGTTTAAAACTATTTTTGTGCCTAAAAGGGCATTTCCGACATTTTAAAAGTATATATAGTTGACTCGTCATTTGACTAACCAAATGACATGACCATAAGGTATAACCTCTAGGGTTATTCCCTATATTATTATGGTCATATAGATGGGCTTGGTCGGATCCTAAATTTGACCAAACGAGTCAGATTCGAAAGTGAAAGCAGAAGTCAAACCGCTCGACTTTCAACTAAGGAAAAAGCGCCTAAACTAGAAATGACGAGTTAGACATGTTAGAACATGTCTAATAATGTTATAAAACTGATTTGGTGTCGAAACTTTAAGTTTTAATACTCGAAAACACTTTCATCGTAAAATGCATTTTTTATGCACTTTTGACTTTTATTTCGTAAAGTTTGACTCATGTTGCCAACTAAACATGATCAGAAGATGGACTCACAAGGGATTAACACCTTTGTTATTACGATCACGTAGCAAAGTTCCATTTGAACTTTAACTTGACCAAAATGGTTAGAACCGAAAGTCAAACTGCTTGACTTTTGGCTCATAACTAGCCAAAATAATGAAAAGAACTAGACATAGCACTTACTTGGGTTGAAGAACACTTTCAGAACTTAGTATAAGGCTTCCAATTACTAGAAAAAAGCTCCAAAGAGAAGAGAGAAAGAAAGATTGAAGGTGCAAGTTGAAATGGCTAAAGATCACCTCTATTTATACTTGCATCAAGTTCATGAGATCATGCCAAGTGTTGGCATTGATTCTTAGATGTTCACAAGTGTCTAATAAGGTGTTTCAACTAGAGAAATGGTGGCAAATACGGTGCTAGGTGGCAAAAGATGGGTATAGATGCCAGAACTTGGTGAACAAGCAAATTCTGCTACTTGACACCCCTAACAGACCGTAAGGCTTTAGGTCTTATGGTCCATAAGGCCTTCTAGTAAATAAGTTTCTATTTTTGGCAGTTTTGGACCCTGAACTTGCATTTTCACTTTTTTGACATTTTTAACCCTTCTAACTTCATTTTTAAGCTATATGAAGGGTATAAAGGCATATGTAACTTGGAGTTTGTTTCGAAAATGTCGTGAATATCATTTGGCTCGATCATACTATTACCACATTTCGTAAATAAAATATAACATTTTATTGAATACGAAAATGATTGAAATTGTATAATGTTCAAAAATTGTAAATGTCATAATAACCTTCAATTTTGAGGACGAAATTCATTATAAGGAGGGGAATGTAACATCTTGAGTCTTTTGATCAATAAAATCCAAATGTTCCAAACAAACCGGTAATCGAAACCTAGGACACATACGACAAAAACCGAAACGAAAAATGACGAAGTCAAGTTGCGCTACACGACGAGATTTATAAAAGCCGATTGCATGATGCGGCGCCTCATTTTTCGATAGAAGGCACGTGCGGCCATGTGGCATGCCTACGTGGTGACTCATGATACCTATACCCTAAGCTACCAGGACGCGCTACGCGACGGTGATGGTGAAGATTGGTCGCGTGACGCGATGAGATTGAAATCCAGCTATAAATAGAGCTAGAATTGGACATTCAAATTGTTCACTTCTTTTCTTTCTCTCTCGAAGTACTGTCATAATACACAATACCCCTAAAACACTCAAAACTCTTCTCCGTAGAAAGTGTACTAAACCGTAGTCACTGAAACGATACCCTATCCAATTGATCTGAAACCAAATCAACGGATGTTTAAGTGCTGCATGTATAAGGCTATACTTTTTCATCCATGTTGTGGTTTTGATCTCGTGATTGTCGTTAAATTTTGATTCGGTTTTTACACTTATGCGTATTGTACTCTGTTAAATTAGATGCTCAGTTGTCAGAAGCTTAACTATGTGAAAGCTAAAGAACTACAAGCTAGCAAGGTTAGTTCCTCTGAAACATTTCTAAAACGGGATGTCTTGTTCTATCTATTTGGTAATAATTATGGAATCGACTATTTATAGCATCTGTGATGTGTGGCAATGGTTGAAAGGATGATTGAGGGATGTCTGTATGTATCTGATTTAGCCAGTAGAGTTTGTATACATAGCCTGGTTATGTGAACATACTGTGCTTACTCTGTTCTTATCTATCTGACTGATGTTATAGTCGATAAATGTATATTTTTGAATAAAATCAATTTTGTTCATGAGCCCACCAGCTTATGCTGACTCCTAAATATTTTCGGGCGCACATCCTAGGTGCCATGTGACTGCAGGAATCGAGGATGATGAGATATGAGGAGATAGAGGTCTAGAGGGCTACTGAAGATTTAGATCTGTAATAGAGTTTAATTGATGAAAATGTTATTATATAATAATATATGTGTATAATACTCTTTAATGTTTAATAAAAGTTCGAAACTTCCGTTGTAAATTCTCTGGTTACTATGTGTTTTGTATATCCGACGCGTAACACTCCTAAGAGCTTATCCGGGGATGCGGGTGTTACAATTGGCTTCTCATTGAAGTAGAACGAAGAGGTAATGCTTACGTTATTGATGTGAATAAATCCCCTGCTGATCAAGTCAAATGTCTTTTCTTAGAAATTGTGGAACATGACGCTATGTTATAGCATCGTCGCCTGGGTCATCTCAACATGAATAATCTTAATCGACTTGCAAAAGGAAGATTAGTCAGAAACCTACCAATAAAGGATTTCAGTCATATCGAAAAATGTGAATCATGTGCTCGAGAAAACAGCATCGCAAGCCTCATAAGTCTATACTCTTGCACTCGACTTCTAAAGTTCTAGAGCTACTTCATATGATTTCTTTGGTCCTGTTAATGTGCTGAGTATTGGAGGAAAGGCTTACTGTTCAGTCGTAATTGACGATTTCTACATTTCACCTGGGTGGTTTTCTTAGAACACAAAAGTGAAACAGCAGGATTGATCAAGTAGTTTATCATTCTCATGGAAAATCAGGCAAATGAGAGGGTAAAAATTATTCGATACGACAATGGGATGGAGTTCAAGAATGCTGAGTTGAATGATTTTTCTTCCTCAAAGGGAATTGATCGTCAATATAGTGCAACTCAAACTCCTCAACAAAAAGGTGTTGCTGAAAGGCGAAATAGAACTCTCATTGAAGCTACTCGAATGATGCTGATAGATTCTAGCCTACCATTGATCTTTTGGGTAGAAGTAGTGAACACCGCCCTCTATGTTCAAAATCATGCACTGATTAATAAATGTCACCTGAAAACGCCCTATGAGATAGTTGAAGGACAAAAGCCCTATGTACAACATTTTAGAACCTTTGGTTGTCCGTGTGTTCTTCTACTTATGGATGCTAAAGAAAATTTGAAGCAAGAGGGGATCCGTGCCATTTCATTGGTTATTCGAAAAATATCACCTATCGCATTTACAACAAGCTCAATAAGCATATTATGGAGGCATATAACGTGGATTGGCTTGAAGAGAATCCCAAAGATGCTCGAATTGGGCCTGATTGTTATATGATTATTCCTTTTTCTTTAAGTCGTTTAATGTCTTACCTGATGTGGTTACCGATGTAGGTGTCTCCAATCCAGTGATACATATTCCTGTTGTAGAGAAAGATGAAGCACTACCATAACAAAACTCATTCAAGAACCTTACTGTGGATCCACTGGTTTCCACGAAGCTACAGACGCATCGCCTCATCCTTCATAGATTCAGGAGCCTGTTTTTGAATCCAGCACTTAATCAAGTTCACCTAATGATGTAGTTCTGAAGATGTTACACAACATATAAATGCAGGAATTTCAAATCCTAGTGTCCAAGGAACTTCAATGTTTCCGGAATCGATTCCGTCTGACTACACTGTTGATCACTGGTGAACAAGACTACGACTGCATCAAATGAGGGGGAGCAAACTGGAATAGCCTCAGGAAGTTTTTCCAATTTGCAAACAAACGGGTAGGTAGCTGTTATGGCGATACCACAACGCCTTTAGAGAGATCATCCAATTGAGAATATCATTGGTCCTATGAATCTTGGTGTTCAAACTCGCAGCAAATCAGTGGATATCAATACATGTTTATATTCTTGCTTAATTTATGAAATTGAGCCTAAAAGCATTGATGCTTCCTTAAAGGAACGTGGATGGGTCGATGCAATGCATGAAGAGTTCAATCAATTTGAGAAATTGGGATTCTGGAAGTTGGTTAAGCTGCCTAAGGAAAACGTGCTCTCGGAACGCGTTGGATCTGTCAAAAAACAAGATGACACTAGTGTGATCGTGAGAAACAAGGTACGATTAGTGGTGCTAGGTTTTAGGCAGATTGAAGGTTTGGATTATGATGAGGTGTACGCGCCGGTGGCAAGACTAGAAGTTATTCGCATTTTCTTGGGATATGCATCTTACATGGGATTCACTGTTTATCAAATGGATGTCAAAATTGCATTTCTATACAGAAAGGTTAAGGAAGAAATATATGTCGCACAACCACCAGGGTTTATCGATTCATAGAACAAGGCTATGCCTATAAGTTAGATAAGGCTTTGTATGGGTTGCACCAAGCACCTCGTGCATGGTACGCGACCTTGACAGAGCATCTACTTGCTCATGGATATACTCGGGGGACTACAAATCAAATGTTTTTTTTATCAAATACGCTGACAAGGATCTTATTCTTGTTCAGATCTATGTGGATGATATCATATTTGGTTCAACTAATGAAGGTTTGTGTATAGAGTTTGAAGAAGAGATGAAGAAAAAGTTTGAGATGAGCTCATTGGGTGAGATGACTATTTTTTTGGGTTTGAAAGTTCGTCAAAGCACTCAAGGGATCTTGATTCATCAAGGGAAATATGTTAATGACGTTCTTGCAAAATTCAACATGAAAGATTCAAAACCTATGGATTCACCTATAGAAGAACGGCCATTGTTGAATGAGGATGCTGATGGAAGCTCGGTTAACCAGACATTGTACAAGTCTATGATTGGTTCACTAATGTACTTGACTGCAAGTCGGGCAGACATTATGTTTGTCGTCTGTCAATGTGCTAGTTATCAGGCTAACCCTAAACTTTCTCATCTTACTGCCTTTAAAAGAATTTTTCAATACCTTAAAGGAGCTCCAAAACTTGGACTCTCGTATCCTAGAAATTCAAATTTTGATCGGTTTGTTTTTTCTAACAGTAACCTTGGAGGTACAGACAGGGACATGAAGTCTACCTCAGCTGGTTTCCAGTTCTTGGGAGACAGACTTATTTCATGGCAATGTAAGAAGCAACAGACCATGTCACTCTCAACTGTGGAAGCAGAATATGTTGCAGCATCCACTTGTTGTTCCCAGGTTCTTTGTATGCAACACCAGCTTCAAGATTATGGTTTGACTTCTTAACGTGACTATTTATTATGATAATGGTGTCGCTATCCAAATTGTTAAAAACCATGTCTTTCACTCTAAAACCAAGCACAATTTCATTTGAGATTGCTATAACAGAGGACTTTTTAAACCTTAACAGATCCATACGGATGCAAATACTAGGGATCTTTTTTACAAAACCTGTCAGCAACTCTAGATTCAAAGTGCTTGTGGATCTTTTGAAAATGATGCGTTTCACCCACTGAGCAATTTAAAAAAACAGGGTTTTTGATTTTAATGTTTAAGGTTACATAAATTTGAGCATAAAGTATTCTATTTTTGCACAAATTTAGGGGAAGAAATATTTTCTGGGAAATGAAATAAATGTTCGTGCTAAAGGGCTTGATTAACACATGTAAGGTGTCAAGGATGAATCTACTATGATATGTTCATAGGCCTAATGCTCAAAAAGAAAAAAGATACCAAGTGATATAAACATAACGAAGTATGTACCATGTGGGTAACATACCATCAGCGTATGATTTTATGGTCTTAAATCTTGCATTGGTAGATAGCCAACTTCTTTTCGGGTCTTTATGTTGTTGAGCCATCCGGGGATATCAGGACTGTTCTTCTGTTGCATCCAGACTATATGCAGACCTAGGCACAGTCAGGATATCTTAAAAGAGCCAAAAGGAGGCCAAAAACCTTAAAGGAATAAAACCTCAAATGAGGGAATTCCACGTGCTTATGAAAGCATCAATCGTACCAAAAAGGTATTTAACTAACCCTCGTCGGACACAAGTATTGGTCACTTTCCTATACGAAAGTACTGACCTGTTCATCAATAGTCTGACGTTGTAAAAATGAAAGGATGAACTCAGTATACTCACCTGCTACGATTAATCATTATACTTACCTTGACCGCGAGGGTATGTCATGGAATGGGACACACGGGTATTATAGTATAATATTACCTTAAACGTATCACGAGGTTGAAATTGAAAGTTGAGCCTTAGGTTTAAGAGGACAAACATATTGGCAATCGCATAGACCAGTCTGATTAAGCATGTGCTAAAAAGTGTTCCTTAGTCAGTCTAAGAACGATTTAATCCTACCGCAATTTCGTTTAATTTTTTTGGTATTCGTGTGAATTTACGTGTCTTTGTGTGTTTTCAAAAGGTTGGTCGGATCATGGAACTTGAGGAAGATGGTTTCCTGTTAGTTAAACTGGTTTTTGAGTAAAGCCCAAACATGGTTTCGAATAAACACTGTTTCGGATTGGTTCTCTACATGTCTGGCCCAACTGTTTTTGACTAAACACTGTTTCAAATCGGGCCTCAGCTTGTTAAACTCAAAATGGTTTTTGAATAAACAATGTTCCTAATTGGGCCTTAATTGGACTAGGCCCATTAGTCCAAGGCCCATTTTGAAACAATATATAAAGTGAATTTACTGTTTTGGAAAATCATTCAAACACTAAACTTTTCTGATCTTTCTGAATTCTCTCTCATCAAATTAAGGACTAATTCGAATCTTCAAGGTATTTGCATGTTTCAGATGGATTTCAAACAAAACTTCATGCATTTCAGATAACCTTTGAACTATTTTGGATCATTTCGGATAATGGATCTTCATATTTCGAATGGATTTCGGATAATTCATACATTTCGGATAATCATTCAAACTATGGTTTATCCGAAAACATGACATGATTTATCCAAAATGTCAAAAAGTTTTCTGAAAATCTGACAAGGGCCATTAATTTGAACCTTTGATTTTTCGAAACAGTGACTTGACCTATTGACCTTTTCGAATTAACCTTTCCGAATTGACCTTTTTTACTTGACCTTTTCCGAGTTGACCTGTTTACTGTGTTGACTAGTCAACTGGATTTGGACGTTAATCTAACATGGTTAGTTTTTATGCAGAAAATGACAGATCAACGCAAGTTAGATATCGAGGCTTCGCACATCAGGCTGTGTATTTGTCAAATCCTCCACCGGAACAGTATGAAGAATTCAACTCGATGATCGTTGGACTAAATTGGTGTCGTATCACACATGCACTGAAAGCCAATCCCATAATTTGCAGCGATATGATTAGGGATTTATGGCTATCTGCCAAGGTCAATCAGAGTGGAGCTGAAGTTGTTGGTTCTATTGACGCCAAAATTCAAGGAAAATACATTATTATTACAGAAGCCATTGTTCGAGAAGTGTTAAAATTTGAAGATCAAACTAATCATCCAACAACGTTATGAAGGTGAGTATCCTACTGTGCTGAAGAAGTTATTTCCAACACACTGGAGATTGCTGATGCACGTGTTCTTACTGTGCATATCAGAGAACAAAGGTCGGTTAGATCAGTTGAATCAGATCTAGACATCTGCTATGGTTGCTCTCGTGAACAACTTGGATTACAATTTCTCGGCTTTTGTATTCAATAACATGAAGAGGATGTTGGAGAACCCAAAGAAGAAGATATGTATGCTCTATCCTCGTTTCATGTAGATGATTCTAGACAAGAGGTATCCATAACTGGTTAAGAGTGCAAACATATTAAAACTGAAGCCGATGAGTCCTAATTTTTTGATACAGTGAAGAGAAACAAAGATTCTTCAAAACGGCATCAATTTTTAGGAAAGTATACACTTGAGAAGCGTGGGAAGTTTAGATTGGTTGTAGGTCAGGTGCCTGCTCCAACACCATTAAATGCCATAGCTGTCGAAGAGCACGACGTACAGTTTGTGGAGTTAGGGTTAAACTATAGACTGAACCAGAGAATTTGGTTATTGATGATGAAGGGACTGAGAGCAATGTGGAGTTGATGGAACCAATGCAAGCTGAAGTACCTGTTAGAGAACTACCTAATTCAGAAAATCTTGCTGCTTTAATCGAGTCTTTAAAGGGAAGCCTTGGAAATCCTCCTTTCGTGGCTGACCATACAATGGAAGAGCAAGTTCAAGATGATACTACTGAAGATACTGATTTAGTATCGCGCAAGAGACAAAGATTTGAACCTGAACTAGTTGTTGCTGAGCAACTAAGCCCTACCGCTGAAATCGAGCCTGTCAATGAATCGAGCCAGAAATTGCAACTATGACAGCTCAAGAAAATGTGATACCCGATTTCTTTGAAATGTCATTTCTAGAGACAACTACTAGATCTGAACTAGAAAGTTTGAGTGGTGTTCGATTTGTTGTTGGTGGTAGCTCGAGTGGTGGTATGTCTGGACACGAAGAACATTTATTACAAGCTGATGAAAAAATGAAGTTCATTGAGGATTCTGACAGTGATGAAGATATAGATGTGGATGTGGTCAAGTTACAAAAGAGAGTAATCGTGTTAGAACAAGATTCAATTCTGAAAGATGCCCAGATCGCATCTTTGCAAGTTCAAGTGTCCAATAAAGATCAAACCATTGATGAGCCACAAAGTGATGTAAACATGTTAATGTCAATGGTATTTGACTTGAAAGCAAAGTTGGAGAGGAAATTTGGACTTGAATTTGATGATAAAGATGATGATCCAATGAATGTTCAACAAAGAGATAGAACAACTGAAGAAAAAGTTGCTGAGGATGCTGAACAAGAAACTGCTTTGAAATAGATATCTTGAAACAGCACAAAAGAAGAGGAAGTTGCCATAGAAGAAGCAGAGCAACAAATATATGCTTATAATGAAAAATCAAGATGTGAATCCTTCAGATGAAAACTTTCAGCCAAAAGATCCAACGAAGACATCTATTCGATATGTTATGGAATTAGGAAAGAGTCACTATGACAAAATGGGAAATAAGTCTAGGATTACAAGCTGGAGGTATGATCATGACAAGAAGATGTGGTTGGTGATTAGGGAGAGTGGACACATAGAGTATTACTCCAAGGAATCTCAGTTTGAATCGTGGAGATTGATCTAAAGAATCTGTTGTGAGATCCTTATCATGATTCTGATCCTAACCAGCGTGGAAGAGGATGGACATTCTTATCGAAGCTTGAAAGGGAAGTCAAGAATGATATTCCTAGCATGAAGTGTGTAGAATCTTCTGTTAAGAAGAATCATGGGGTTCGTGATCCTTACACCGGTAGAACAGTTAAAACTATGATATGGCCACCAACTGAAAAGGATTTCTGAAGGGTGTATTGAAGAATTTTAAATTCTAGGCGTATGATCCAAAGATGGGAGAGGTTGTGATAGTTATTGAAGACTCTGCTAATCGTTTGGGTGACACGTTGGACTTTATAAGTTTTCATGAAGAGGATATCAAGCTCTTGAGCAAGAACCAAATTTGCACAAATGAAAAGTATGAAGTCTGTGCTAAATCATGGACAAGTTCTGTTGTGAATGTGATTGGTTTGAGATTGTATGTGGATGCTACTCCTCTGATGGGCGAAAGTGCAGTTGATGGAGCCTCAAGCTAAAACGCACTAATGTTATAAACCTATGGGGAGATTGTTGGGCCCTTGAAGGTTTATACATTAGTAATTAATTAGTATTTGGGCTAGATGTTAGTTAATTGTTTTGGGCTTATGGAGTGGGCTTAGTGGGGCGATGTAGGCTTAGGTTTAGGGGAGTTGTGGGCTTAAAATTTCTTAAAATACTTGTTTAATCTTTCAAGTTTAGGTTGTTGACTCTAAATGTTTCTGCTGTAACTTGTATCTAACAATTCAATTGTATGCAAGTTAAGCTTTTGGTTATAATCTTTTTGTTTCATCTATTCTCTTGTGCTTGTGATTGAATCAATTTGATTGTGTGATTCTGCCACCAATCAAACTAGTTGTGATATCATTGTTTGATCTGATTTCGGGACTTACACCACTCTTCTTTAGCAAATCAGATTTCTCCCTTTTCTACATCCTTTCTCCTCGAATCACCTTCCACCCTTCTTTAGCCAATCATATTTCACCCTTTTCCACTTCTTTTTTCCTCCAATCAGTTTCCACCTTCATTAACTCCCCAACCCTAATCCCATCTTATTAATACAAGCCTCCACCACCTTCTAAACACTTTCCACACACCTAATCTTCTCTCAAGTTCTACTTTGCTATATCTTTTTATTTCATGTATATTTTACTTGAAACTTAGTGGAATCTTGTACCCACCATGCTCCTAACTAAGCTTATACTTGTGGGTTTGTGTTGTGGTTGATTTCCACTAAGAATAAGGCTCAAAACCTCTTTAAAAATGTTCTAAGTGTTGAAACCATCCAAGTTTCCAACCTTCAATGTTGGAAGACTTATGTATGAGTAATGTGTGAACTATGGAAGCATTGGCTCTCCAAACTTGTTCCACAACCTCACTTGTATGTTTTGGTGCAAAATAACTTCCATAAATTGACAAGGCTACATCACGTCCTCAAACATTTTCCATGCTCGAGATGTACGCATCTAGTTTGCTCACTTGGTTGTTTTAGTTAGATGGTTAAAAATTAGTTATTCATGACCAACCGAACTCATCAATAAGTTGATAAGTTTGTGCTTTGGTGAATCATAAAATGAGGTTTAATGGATAGAAATCATCCTACCTCCATGCTTGACTTACAAGACCATAGGGAATTAAGAAAAATTACCATAATTTGACCTAGTCTATGGTTAAGAATCCGAACTTTGACCATTGTTGATTATTCATGTTAATTATAGAAAATGCTTCCTATACGCTTCTTATTTATCCTTCTTTTTCTTCAAAAAAATATACATATGACTTTTCCTAAAGACACTTATTCCACAAACACTTTGGTGAAGGATTCTCAATCCGCGTTCTCTATTTTCACAAATTATACATCAAGTGAGGAGTGGCATCCTCACCTCGATGAAAATTTCACTATACTTATTCTAGTGGACCGTTACCAATGAGTCGGATTTAGTCCTTATCTCATTTGGTAAGTAACAACCACGTTTAGGGGATGAATTATCAAGTTAGGGGTGAAACCCGCATCTCGATATATAGTCCCAATCCTCGATTTTCAATCCCACCAAAGTCTCGAACTTTTAATTGACTGAGAACATGTATTAACCAGAAGGATGAATACAGTTAACTGAAATCTCGGCAAGAGTATTCAACCTATTAGGCCACAGCATGCTTCCCAAACTCAAAATAATTTTCGGTCACTTTGGTTTAGTCTAAGTTATGTTCCGGAACAATCCAAGTTTTAATCAAACCTCTCCTATACTAGTATCAAATTTTAAGCATATCATTATACAACCTTCCTTCCTTCAAATTCAAATTATTTTCATGACGGTTATATACATATCATACTTATCCTTTCGTATATTTACCACACTATTTATGTGTACGATCTCAAAACGTCACCCACAAGGAAGAAACTACTCATATTCCCAAAAATGGAAGTATCATCATCAAGATAGGAGTGATTGCCTTACCTTGACGATTAGCTCCGCTCCTCTCCTTCTTACAAAGACTTCACCAACGAGCTAGGGGTGATTTCCTTACCTTGGTGATCGTTACCAATTCTCTTTCCTTGAAGAAACCTTACCCTTGAGTTAGGAGTGATGTCCACATCTCAATGGGGAGATTAAATTGCAACTCGACCAACTCCATGATAACCACTCGATTAAATCTTTTACTTGAATTATTTGTCATTGTGTCAAATTTTCAAACCTTCGCATGGATCTTATTTTACCAAAAGTATTTTAACCATGCAATCTATTTACGTAAATCACATGCGTGATAATCTCATTCATGCCTTAAATATCTTCTTACCCAATTTTATAAAGTCTTATTATATGCTACCTATCAACCTAGTCGGGCTAATGAATTTCTTGCCCACGAATTTCATAATCGATCCAATCACTACAACACACTCACATTATACTATTATACTAAGGACACTTTGTTCCCAATAGGGAACCAAAGAAACTTCCTCTCACATATGTATAACTCTTATAGATGTCGCTTCGCTAACCTCGCTTAGTTAGTAAAAAATAATTGTCACACCCTCAATTTCCACTTGCGGAGTTTTACCGCGAGGCGTGTGAACAAACCAGAATCTGAAACACTAGTACGTCGAACGACTCTATATGATTTGATAATACGTTTTCCAAAATCACTTGTTGTAGATTTTATATTACCAATATTTAGCAGAAGCATCAGTTTTTAAAGTTGGAGCGGCAGCATAAAATAAGTAGTGAAGCGGGCGCCAACACAAACGCCAAAACAAATGAAAAATCCCAAAACAATATTAATAAATAAGACTCGATAAAAGATGTCTTGTTCAATGCATGTGCGTGCACCTAGAGCTCCTAGCGTCCTGAGAAACATGTAAAGAAACAAGTGTCAACATTAAAGATGAGTGAGTTCACAGGTTTTCATAAATTCGTTTGTTCGGTTATAGTTTGTTTTCTCCGTTATCCCTAACCCGGGATAACGTATTGGTTCCATTATTCCAACCCGGAATAATAAGTTGTTGCTTCCAATATTCCAAACCCGGAATATTATGTTGTTGTTTCCAATATTCCAAACCCGGAATATTAAGTTGTTGTTTCCATTATCCCCAACCCGGGATAATACAGTTGATTCGTAATTAAGTTCAATGTTAATATATATAGGTAGCTAGCCTAAAGTCATGTCACGTAAGAGTTCGCGATCGAAGCTGACTGTTGTGCCTCCGTTTTGCCAGGCCTATCACATGACCATGGCGAAGTTAGGCCAAATTATTCACCCGTTGACCATACCCGGTCGGCTAGCGCGACTAGCTCGGATGGGGCTTGTCGGGCCCAGTAGTACTACTTATAATTCCCCCGCTATTAAACCCAATACTAACGATCCGAGAGATTGACGAGGACTTAAGTGATAAAGCTGCTTAGTGACCATAACATTACATTAACATTAACTTAGTTACCGAATAGTTATGTGACGTTAAATTCGTATAACGTAAAGAGATTGAGTTTGAGAGCGTATACATGTTTCTCCCCCTGTTGTTTAAAAACCGGCTAAAGTTAGGGGCCGTGAACTCACCTTTATTTGCTCGGTTAGTGTAGCAAAGAAGTTATAAGAGATGGGACCGCTAGTTGCGTCCTAACAAACCAATTAATTTCAAGTCAGTGTGTGAACACACCAATACAAATTTTACACGAAATTTACGCACAAAGTGATACACACAAACAACATATCTAACACTCAAACATGCATGCAAGTATTCTCATGTGAACCTAGTGATCAAACAACTTATCATAAACATAAACCAATTCATGCCACAATTTGGTGCACAAAATCACAAGTTTTCCAATTTCAGCTTAGCACTCATAATTCAGCTGTTTTCTAGGATTTTTTATAAAATAGTTCTAACATTCCAAAAATTCCAATATTTTTACAGTAGGTGAAATTTATACCATAGAAATTTATATAATTTTTCCAAGTCCTAAATCTTTACCAATTAACCATAAATATTAATATACTAGGCTGCAGTCAGATTTACCGCTTTCTGACTGCAGTCCACGGAAGAATTTATTTAAAAATCACTGATCGTCCAATTAACAAAATTCCAGTTGGAGTTGCCCGGAAATTTCCATACCTAGTTTCTGTACAAAAATCATGACTCAACTCCCTACTGATTTTAAAATCCAACTCGATAAACGAGTAACAAAATTTCAGGATTTTCACAGCTTTAGTTACTGAACTTATTTGGCCCTTTAAAAATATCAAACGACTTCAGAAAATTATAAATCTAGCGCCATTAGATTCCTTATTCAAATCTCTACGTTCTAGACATCAGAAAGTCCGTTTTTCGACTACTAATGACCGAGTTACAGCCAGATGAAGTCGGCTGTAACTATTATTCAGCAGACTGTTTTCAGCATATCTTTATCATAAACTCTTATAACCCGTTCATGCGATTAACCTAGTCGATCAAGAACTGATTTCTAATCATAGGTTAATACTAATAACCTATCCATGCAAACGCTAGTTCTTACTTCTAGTTTTTACAAACAAAACACAGCCTATATATTCAGCTTTCAAACAACATTCCAATCTTTCAATCTAGTATTAACAATCCGAAACAATACAATCATCCATCTCATTCAATCATGCAAATCCGAGAACAACAAAATCAATATACATATACCCGACTATGATCTAGCAACATATGATAAATTCTAGACTTTTAATGATAAGGTAATCGAACCGTGAGTATGTTAAGGAACCGGTGATCAACAATGCTTGCGGCCGAGAGGTGATGATGAAGTAGATTGTTTGTGATCGAGGAAAGTGATCAGTGAGGACTGCCGCGACCAAGGAAGTGTAGGGCTGTTTGTTTGCAATTGAAAAGGTGAACAAAGGAGCTGATCTCGATCGGTTGGAAGGAGGAAGGGGCTGCCGACGGCAGTTTTCTTCTTAGGGTTTGTGTTTTAGAATGAAACATGCATTGAGAGTTTGTATCTATATATGCTCAAACGATGATAAGGGTTACGGTTTGGATAAGCATCCGTGGCCGAGGAAACTTGGGTTGGTTTGGTTTGGGTTTGGGCTTGATCTCGCGGCCAAGAACTTGGCTTGGTTTGATCTTGCGGCCGAGTGGTTAGCGTTTGAAGTTTAGGTTTGATCTCGGTTTGGGTTGCACACGGCCGAGAATGGCTTGAATACAATAAGTTTGTGGTTTTGGGCTTGATCTTGTTCTCGGCCGAAGACTTGAGTTTAAACCTTAAAACTTTGTTAACTCCTAGAGTCACAATGAATCAAGGTTGGTTCGTGTCGTGGTTCGGTTCAGTTCGTGTACATATCTACCATACTTACTCTATAACTAAAACAATCACACAACACACATCACGTATTCATTTAACTCGTACACGTTTAATACTTAGCATATACATTATTCGACAAGTGTTGCGTTTAAGTTATCCGAAAAACCCGGGATATCACATTATCCCCATGTTGAAAGAATTTTCGTCCCGAAAATTTAGTAAACGCGGTTTAGCATGTAGCGTACATGTTTAGAGTGCCACGCACAAAGAGTTAGTTCGTTTACAAGAAGTTCCCAAGTGCCATACACAAAGATTTCCAAGTGCCATGCACTAGAATTTAGTCAACAATAGTACACGAAAGTATGAGAAATTTCCAGGTTGTCACATCATCCCCATGTTGAAAGAATTTTCGTCCCGAAAATTTAGGTACTGGTATCGTTAGTTTGCTGCTCAGTTGCGAAGAGGTGCAGGTATTTTCTTTTCATTTGGTCCTCTCTTTCCCACGTGAACTCCGGTCCACGCTTAGAGTCCCAACGAACCTTAACGATCGGAATTTTGCTGTGCCTTCGAGTCTTGATCTCACGATCCATGATCTCGATAGGCTGTTCCATAAAGTGTAGTCGTTCATCCACTTGGATCTCATCCAATGGAATGACTAGAGTTTCATCTGATAGACACTTCTTCAGATTTGACACGTGAAATACGTTGTGAACTCCACTGAGTTCGGCAGGAAGGTCTAATTGATAAGCTACGGGTCCAATACGTTTCAAGATTACAAACGGGCCTACGTACCGTGGGTTAAGTTTGCCCCGTTTTCCAAAGCAAATTACACCCTTCCAGGGTGACACCTTTAGTAGGACGCGGTCGCCTACTTGAAATTCGAGCGGTTTGCGTCGTTGATCAGCGTAGCTTTTCTGTCGATCTCGTGCCGCCGCCATGCGGTTTCTGATTTGTACAATCTTTTCAGTAGCCTCAAGTATTAACTCAGGGCCTGTGAGTTGACTGTCACCGACTTCTGCCCAGCAGACCGGTGATCTACATTTACGACCGTATAATGCCTCAAACGGTGCTGCCGAAATACTCGTATGATAGCTGTTGTTATATGAGAATTCTACTAGAGGCAGGTGGATTCCCAACTATTTCCGAAGTCCACTACGCATGCCCTAAGCATGTCTTCCAAGGTTTGTATGGTCCTTTCACTTTGACCATCAGTCTGAGGGTGATAAGCTGTGCTCATATCCAGACGTGTTCCCAACGCTTTCTGGAGTGACTGCCAGAAGTTTGACGTGAAGCGAGTCAACTTCTCCATCTTATCTGTTTCTTTAATAGCTAGGAAGTGTGCGGACTTAGTTAAACGATCCATGATCACCCAGATGGTATCGCAACCACCCAAGGTTCGCGGGAGTTTAGTGATGAAATCCATTGAGATTTGATCCCATTTCCACACTGGGATCTCAGGTTGTTGGAGTAGCCCCGATGGCTTTTGATACTCCACCTTGACTTTTGCACAAGTCAAACATTTACTCACGTAGGTGGCTATATCGGCTTTCATGTTGGGCCACCAATACGCAGCTTTAAGGTCTTGATACATCTTATCCGAACCCGGATGAACAGAGTATCGGGATTTGTGAGCTTCATCCATGACTAGCTCTCTGAGATTTCCGTAGAGAGGTACCCATATGCGATTCATAAAATGCCGGACTCCATTGGGCTTTACTTCCCAATCGTGCTCCATTTTTCCCACTGATTCGGCTTTGATGTTTTCCTCCCTAACTGGGCGTCGCGTATTTGATCGGGTAGCCCCGAATGAATAGTGAGTTGTAAGGCTCGTACACGACGAGGTTTCAAGTGTTCCTTCCTACTGAGGGCATCAGCTACCACGTTAGCTTTACCCGGGTGGTACCGAATGGCACACTCATAATCGTTCAAGAGTTCGACCCAGCGACGCTGTCGCATGTTTAACTCCTTCTGATCAAAGATGTGTAGGAGGCTCTTGTGGTCCGTAAAGATTGTGCACTTCGTTCCGTAGAGGTAGTGTCTCCAAATCTTAAGTGCAAACACTACTGCTCTCAATTCTAGGTCATGCGTCGTATAGTTTTTCTCGTGAACCTTCAGTTGTCGCGACGCATACGCGATGACCTTATCGTGTTGCATGAGTACGCATCCCAATCCCTGAATGGAAGCATCACAATACACTACAAAGTCATCTGTCCCTTCCGGCAAGGACAGAATGGGTGCACTGCAAAGTTTCTGCTTGCTACTTCTTGCTTGTCACCCCAAGCATACTTGATGCCTTTCTGGGTGAGGGTAGTGAGCGGTTGTGCGATCTTTGAGAATCCCTCGATGAAACGTCTGTAGTAGCCAGCAAATCCCAAAAATTGGCGGATCTCCGTCGATGTCTTAGGTGCTTCCCAGTTTTTGATGGCTTCAATCTTGGCAGGGTCTACGTGGATACCCCTTTCATTCACGATATGCCCGAGAAACTGAACTTCCCGAATCCAGAAATCACACTTCGAAAGCTTGGCATATAGCTTTTCCTGTTGGAGTAATCCTAGCAGTAATCGTAGATGTTCAGCATGTTCTCCTTCACTTTTGGAGTAGATGAGTATGTCATCGATGAACACAATGACAAACTTGTCGAGGTATGGCTTACACACGCGGTTCATGAGATCCATGAACACCGCAGGTGCGTTGGTGAGACCGAAGGGCATGACCAAGAACTCGTAATGGCCATACCGAGTGCGAAATGCTGTCTTGGTGATATCTTCCTCCCTGACGCGTAGCTGGTGGTAACCGGACCGTAAATCAATCTTAGAGTAGTAACTTGACCCTTGAAGTTGGTCGAATAGATCGTCGATGCGAGGTAACGGGTATCGGTTCTTGACAGTAACCTTGTTGAGTTCCCTGTAGTCGATGCACATGCGGAAAGTCCCGTCCTTCTTCTTGACAAACAGGACTGGAGCTCCCCATGGCGAAACGCTTGGTCGGATAAATCCTTTTTCTAATAGCTCCTGAAGTTGGGTAGATAGCTCCTGCAGCTCGGCTGGAGCTAGGCGGTATGGAGCCCTGGCAATAGGAGTTGCATTGCTTGCCAATTCGATTTCAAACTCCAATTGTCGATGTGGTGGATGACCAGGTAGTTCTTCTGGGAATACATCGGAAAAATCACAGACGACAGGGATGTCTTCTATACATTTCTCGTCCTTAGGCTGTTCGGTAATTAGTGCGAGTAAAGCGAAGGAGTTATTTCTCTGAAGATACTTCTGCGCTTGCATGTAAGAGATGATGTTGGTGACGGCGCTTGCCTTATCGCCTTGTACCGTCAGGATTTCGTCGTTAGAGAGCGGAATACGGATAGATTTTTCGAAGCAGAGAACTTCAGCCCGGACGTTGGATAGCCAGTCCATTCCGACTACCACGTCAAAACTACCCAGGGTAGTTGTCATCAGATCAATGGTAAAAGTGTGGCCCGCGAGTTTGAGTTGACAGCCGGATACGATTTGGGTCACATCTACAGATTTACCATCGGCTAATTCTATAACATAAGGGGTCTCTAATGGTTTAAGCGTGAGATTTAGGTTCTTCCTAAAAGACTCAGATATAAAGCTCCTATCCGCACCCGTATCAAAAAGCACAGAAGCAAAATGTTCATTAAGGGGAAACTTACCTGTGACCACGTTCGAGTCGTTTCTAGCCTCTCCGCGGCCCAATGTAAATGCGCGACCTTTAGCACCTCCTGTGCCACCGTTCCCATTGTTGTTGTTATTATTGTTGTTGTGGTTATTGTGGTTGTGGTTGTTTCCACCATTATTGTTGTTGTTACGCAACTGTGGGCAGTCTTTTCTGAAGTGTGCAGTACTACCACACTGATAGCATCCCCGGTTTATACCCTGCTGCTAACCCTGGGGCTGATTTTGATTTTGTCGGGACATGATTTCTCCACGACAATCCTTTGCCACATGTCCCACCTTGCTACAACGTTGGCAGCGGTTCCCGGCACAAGGGCCGTTATGGTGGAGATTACAGCGGTTGCACTGCGGCTTTCGACCTGCATAGCCGCTTGCGTTCGGGTTGTTGTTGTTGTTGTTGTTGTTGGCGGGCTGATTTTGGTGACCCCGGTGGCTGTTGAAATGATTGAACCGCTTCTGGTTCCCTTGCTGCGGATGAGATGACGAAGACTGTCGAATAGTGGAGTCTTCAAACTTTCTTTTGTTATCCGGGGCAACTTCAGTTGTACCCCGTGCTGGCAGTTTCTTTTGTTCCACCGCCTTATCGGTGAGTTTGTGAGCCAATCGGATTGCTTGATGTTCAGTTACAGGGTTACTAGACATTACCTTACCCTGAATTTCCGGAACCAGACCCCGAGATAGAACTCGAGTCTTTTCTCCACCGTGTTGGCCAATTCGGGACACAGAAATACTCAGTCATGGTGTTTTACGGTGTAAGCTTCAATTTCCGATCCCACCATCTTGTGGTTCCATAGAGCTTGCTCTAACTGTTGCACTCTGTCTCGTGGACAGTACTCCTCTTTAATTAAGGCCTTGAACTCGGCCCATGCCATTGCATTCGCAGCTATAAGTCCACGTGTTTGGACTTGTGCATTCCACCATGTCAGTGCCCCATCTTCCAGTGTTGAGGCTGCGTATTTGACCTTGTTGGCCTCTAGGCAGTTGCACATTTCAAAAACGGATTCAGACTTTTCAATCCAGCGGACCAGTTCAATGGGTCCTTCCGCCCCCGAGAATTTGCTTGGCTTTGCGTCAAGGAACATCTTATAGGGGTTAAAGCCCCCTCCTGCTGACAGAGAACAGGAAGTCAGCAAGGAATTTTACTAGCCTCACTATTAGATTTTCACGCGAAAATTTAATAATGGTTACCTGCCGGTTGGTTCTGAACACCCGCTAAAGCTGCGTTCACGTGCTCTTGAATCATGGCAGCTAGCTCTTCGGGAGTCAAGTTAAGGTTTCCACGTCTTCCAGTTGCCATTTAGCTCTTCGAAACACAACACAAACACACCCCGATAAGTCTATATATCCAATATAGTTATCCTACTTCGTACTTTAATAATTATTAAGTTACGTCAACTCAATATATTAAATAGTCAAAGAAATACTTGATTAACTGAAATTTCAACGTCTTACAAAAATGCAAATCAAACATACGAATTCACTATAAAGTCTCAAGTTTAAACACAAGTGGGAAAATAAATAAACTGAAGGAAAACAAATAAAATAAACGAGATGTGTCAGTCGTCTACGTCTCCATCCCCCAAGTCACTGTCGTTGCCGTCATCCTGTGCGGCATTTCCAGCTTCTTCAGCTGGGTCCTCCTCGGATCCTCCTCTGGATCCTCCTCAGGGTCCTCCTCTGGATCCTCCTCTACTGGCTCTGGAGGGGCCGGTGCTGGTGCAAGTGCTTGGTTTTGTAGCTCCTGAATGTTCCAACTATTTTCCAGGACTCTGTCCTCAAGCCAGTCGGCCCTTATCTGCTCAGCACGCAGATCTCTGGCTATGGTGTTACGAGCTATCTTGCTCGTACGATGCTCTTCCTCGAGCGAGTCGGTCTTTCCTGTAAGTTGTCGAATCATCCACCCTTGTGCTAGGATGGTTTCCTGCATTCTTTCTAACTGTTTTTGTTGTGTATGCACCAGGATTCTAAGCATGTCAATTCCTATTTCTACAGGATTAACCGGTTCAACCGGTACAGCAATGGTTGGGCGTAACGACGACTCCTCCCCCAGAGCGAGCCTTTTCCTCGCCGCTGAGCGTGTCTCCATGCCATAAGGTGGTATGGGTTCCACCATTGGTGCCTTTCCTGGTGCCCTTGGTGGCGTAAGTCTGTCGGATGATGATGACGATGAGGATGATGACATTGCCTGTTAGGTCGTGTAGTTAGTTATGAGTTGTTTTCATTTCTTATTATGAAGGCATAATCTACCAAACACAGTTTTGGTATATTACATAACAAGATATAATAATTCGGTGCCAAACTAAGTCTAGTGTCGTGATATCAGCTATAGTTTAGGTCTACTTCTAATGCAAACCTGGTTCTCTATAGCTAGTGGCTCTGATACCAATCTGTCACACCCTCAATTTCCACTTGCGGAGTTTTACCGCGAGGCGTGTGAACAAACCAGAATCTAAAACACTAGTACGTCGAACGACTCTATATGATTTGATAATACGTTTTCCAAAACCACTTGTTGTAGATTTTATATTACCAATATTTAGCAGAAGCATCAGTTTTTAAAGTTTGAGCGGAAGCATAAAATAAGTAGTGAAGTGGGCGCCAACACAAACGCCAAAACAAATGAAAAATCCCAAAACAATATTAATAAAAAAGACTCGATAAAAGATGTCTTGTTCAATGCATGTGCGTGCACCTAGAGCTCCTAGCGTCCTGAGAAACATGTAAAGAAACAAGTGTCAACATTAAAGATGAGTGAGTTCACAGGTTTTCATAAATTCGTTTGTTCGGTTATAGTTTGTTTTCTCCGTTATCCCTAACCCGGGATAACGTATTGGTTCCATTATTCCAACCCGGAATAATAAGTTGTTGCTTCCAATATTCCAAACCCGGAATATTATGTTGTTGTTTCCAATATTCCAAACCCGGAATATTAAGTTGTTGTTTCCATTATCCCCAACCCGGGATAATACAGTTGATTCGTAATTAAGTTCAATGTTAATATATATAGGTAGCTAGCCTAAAGTCATGTCACGTAAGAGTTCGCGATCGAAGCTGACTGTTGTGCCTCCGTTTTGCCAGGCCTATCACATGACCATGGCGAAGTTAGGCCAAATTATTCACCCGTTGACCATACCCGGTCGGCTAGCGCGACTAGCTCGGATGGGGCTTGTCGGGCCCAGTAGTACTACTTATAATTCCCCCGCTATTAAACCCAATACTAACGATCCGAGAGATTGACGAGGACTTAAGTGATAAAGCTGCTTAGTGACCATAACATTACATTAACATTAACTTAGTTACCGAATAGTTATGTGATGTTAAATTCGTATAACGTAAAGAGATTGAGTTTGAGAGTGTATACATGTTTCTCCCCCTGTTGTTTAAAAACCGGCTAAAGTTAGGGGCCGTGAACTCACCTTTATTTGCTCGGTTAGTGTAGCAAAGAAGTTATAAGAGATGGGACCGCTAGTTGCGTCCTAACAAACCAATTAATTTTAAGTCAGTGTGTGAACACACCAATACAAATTTTACACGAAATTTACGCACAAAGTGATACACACAAACAACATATCTAACACTCAAACATGCATGCAAGTATTCTCATGTGAACCTAGTGATCAAACAACTTATCATAAACATAAACCAATTCATGCCACAATTTGGTGCACAAAATCACAAGTTTTCCAATTTCAGCTTAGCACTCATAATTCAGCTGTTTTCTAGGATTTTTATAAAATAGTTCTAACATTCCAAAAGTTCCAATATTTTTACAGTAGGTGAAATTTATACCATAGAAATTTATATAATTTTTCCAAGTCCTAAACCTTTACCAATTAACCATAAATATTAATATACTAGGCTGCAGTCAGATTTACCGCTTTCTGACTGCAGTCCACGGAAGAATTTATTTAAAAATCACTGATCGTCCAATTAACAAAATTCCAGTTGGAGTTGCTCGGAAATTTCCATACCTAGTTGCTGTACAAAAATCATGACTCAACTCCCTACTGATTTTAAAATCCAACTCGATAAACGACTAACAAAATTTCAGGATTTTCACAGCTTTAGTTACTGAACTTATTTGGCCCTTTAAAAATATCAAACGACTTCAGAAAATTATAAATCCAGCGCCATTAGATTCCTTATTCAAATCTCTACGTTCTAGACATCAGAAAATCCGTTTTTCGACTACTAATGACCGAGTTACAGCCAGATGAAGTCGGCTGTAACTATTATTCAGCAGACTGTTTTCAGCATATCTTTATCATAAACTCGTATAACCCGTTCATGCGATTAACCTAGTCGATCAAGAACTGATTTCTAATCATAGGTTAATACTAATAACCTATCCATGCAAACCCTAGTTCTTACTTCTAGTTTTTACAAACAAAACACAGCCTATATATTCAGCTTTCAAACAACATTCCAATCTTTCAATCTAGTATTAACAATCCGAAACAATACAATCATCCATCTCATTCAATCATGCAAATCCGAGAACAACAAAATCAATATACATATACCCGACTATGATCTAGCAACATATGATAAATTCTAGACTTTTAATGATAAGGTAATCGAACCGTGAGTATGTTAAGGAACCGGTGATCAACAATGCTTGCGGCCGAGAGGTGATGATGAAGTAGATTGTTTGTGATCGAGGAAAGTGATCAGTGAGGACTGCCGCGACCAAGGAAGTGTAGGGCTGTTTGTTTGCAATTGAAAAGGTGAACAAAGGAGCTGATCTCGATCGGTTGGAAGGAGGAAGGGGCTGCCGACGGCAGTTTTCTTCTTAGGGTTTGTGTTTTAGAATGAAACATGCATTGAGAGTTTGTATCTATATTTGCGCAAAAGATGATAAGGGTTACGGTTTGGATAAGCATCCGTGGCCGAGGAAACTTGGGTTGGTTTGGTTTGGGTTTGGGCTTGATCTCGCGGCCAAGAACTTGGCTTGGTTTGATCTTGCGGCCGAGTGGTTAGCGTTTGAAGTTTAGGTTTGATCTCGGTTTGGGTTGCACACGGCCGAGAATGGCTTGAATACAATAAGTTTGTGATTTTGGGCTTGATCTTGTTCTCGGCCGAAGACTTGAGTTTAAACCTTAAAACTTTGTTAACTCCTAGAGTCACAATGAATCAAGGTTGGTTCGTGTCGTGGTTCGGTTCAGTTCGTGTACATATCTACCATACTTACTCTATAACTAAAACAATCACACAACACACATCACGTATTCATTTAACTCGTACACGTTTAATACTTAGCATATACATTATTCGACAAGTGTCGCGTTTAAGTTATCCGAAAAACCCGGGATATCACAATAATCAACCAACAGTCAACCTAACCGATGAACGTAAATAGCCTACCCATACACCCTCGAGGCTTTGATTCACAACAATATACCCTAACTGAGAACTAGCTATCCTCTTGGTAATTCTATCAACGCCTTAGAACGAGGGTGAAACACCTAAGACTCATGCAAACCTCAGCTATACTCACAAACCAAGAAACCCCATAAGAACCATACCTAGGGAATCACCCAACACCCATGACCCATAACCCACTTGTACATTGTGCCGTTGTGCATCAACTATCGCACCTATAGACATTTAGTCGGAAACTGACACCTTACCATCAAACTACCATTCAATCAACCTACCACAACCATCTCACCGTTCAACCAAACTCCCTATACATACTCTAGACACAGTAACCTAAACATACATGCCAATACCAATGAAGCTTGAGTACATATAAGTCCATTTTGCTAAAAAAAATACTTCTGAAAACCAAGTTTTCCACGAAAATTCTCAAGAACAACTTGAAGAAACACTGGTTGAACCGAGAGGTATCCGTAGATGTCTTAGTTACAGCTCAACGTCTCTGCATAAAAAGGTTGTCTCTCGTTTTATCTTCAGGGTGATCTCACTTCAAGCTCTCAGCAAAACTGGAAACGTCTTTAGCCTCGTCACAAGAGAAAAGGGGAGGGTTTTCTCCGTGACCACACTTTGGCGTGAGAATAAGTATCAGGGATTGCAAGTAATAAGCAATTAAGCTCAAAGCAGTATGCAATTGTATTATGATGGTGATGTAGATGAACTTACCTTGAGGTGTGATCCTTATTTTATAGCCGAAGAGAGGTGTGTAGGAGATGGGCTGGTGGGCCTTGGGTCTGGGCCCGACGACCAGGATTATCCATTTTATCTCCTCTACATCGACCATTAATGGTCTTTGGCAGGAGGTGCGCTTGGCGCATGGTGAATGGAGCCACGTGTCATGGTAGTTGTCCTTGGTGCCAGACCTGTCATCAGCCGATAGTGGAGATCATGTGATAGTCGCTGGCGTGAGTTTGGTTAGTGCCACGTGTACGTCCTTCCATCCAGTCTGCCCTCTGCATGACTATTCATCATGTGACGCAGTCTGGCACAACCTGCCGAGCGGTTATTGGGTCACAGCTCTGCCACTTTGTACCCTTGTATTTGGTCAACACCTCTTTGCGCTTCTCCCTTCCGCGTGGCTTTATCAGTGCTTTCGGACCAGCGTTGAGTTGTAGCGATTGAGTCCTTTTCTCAAGACTATGAGTTGCTCTCATGTTGGTCTTGGCCTTGTGCAAGGTTTTAGGACTTCGCGGCTAGAGGATTGTTTGGTCCACGCATGGTCAAGGTCCTGTGGTTCCATGTTTAACTTGTCGTTGCGTAGTGTTCGCAAGGTTTGTTGTGCGACCTGCTATTATAAAGGTTGCAGTACCATTGCGCATTGCGCGCAAGGTTTGTTAGGCAACCTGCTAGTTTCAAGAATGGTGCACCATTGCGCATTGTGCGCAACGTTATTCTTGTATGTTGTAATTATGAGGGTATGGTTCCTTGCGCAGGCGCTGAGTTTTTGGAACCATACCCCTCCAGGTCCCCCAGTCCAGTAGTACTCCTATGCGCATGTTGGCAAGTAGGTGGAGTGTTGGACTATAAGAATTCATGTATGTGCGCTTATGTCAACGGAAAGAATTCAATAAGGAGTGAAGAAAACCTTTGTGTGGGGGAAACCTTTACTCATGATGAGGTCTTTGAAATTTGAATCTTCGTCATGCTGATGATGAAGGCGAGTTGGTGAGCAAAAAGGTGAAGACGGAAGTGACTTTTGACACCTACAGCATGTTGTCAATAATGCAACCTCTCTTTCATTAATGAATTGGCAGAGAAAGTACCAACCACGCGCGCGTGACGACCATCAGCTGCCACTTGCCCTACACGCATCATGCACGGATTAGCTGTTGGGTCTGTGCGGAACGTTTCCCCATCGCATTAAATGCGATGGGTATAAATAGGCGATCCCTCTAGGGTTTAATTCACGCTTTCAAAAATTCTTCTTTGTTTCTCTGTGTTCTTGCTCTCTGAATTCTTGTTCTCTTCTTTCTCTATAATCTTCTTGTTTCTTCTTTTCTCTCTGGTGATCTCTTATGGCGACCAGGGGTCTGGAAAGTGCTTCTACGATGGAGGCATCTACTTCTTTGACGGTGTTTAAGTGGTCTCCGGCCAATTTCCAGAGGATGGTGTCCGGCTTCCAGTTCCCCAAGGACTGGGATGCCGGGTATCCTTCTGACGGAGAGACTGCCGCCGACGCTCCGGCCGGTTACATTTCATTATTTTTTTATTTTCCCCGATGGCAACTTCCGGTTGCCGGCAACCAAATTTTTTCTTGACGTTTTGGACCACTACCGATTCCACATCTCTCAAATCAATCCATTGGGGATGGTGCGAATCAAACATTTTGAGTTTTTGTGCAGATCGATGGGTATTCTCCCAACCGTTAACTGGTTTAGGGTGTTCTACCAGTTACACTGCTCGCTAAGGTTCTACTCCTTTCAACATAGGATCCAAGCAAAGAAAATTTTGCACTCTCCGCCGAAGTCCTACGTTGGAAGGCAAAATTCTTCTTCACAAACGCCAACGTGATTCCCCTCCAGATGCACTTCCGGGGGGCAGAGGACATCGCTATTGAGACATCTCCTACACCAGCGGAGGAGCCCTGGTATTTGAAGATGAAAGATATCGCGGTGGTGCAGTTTCCTGAGAGGGCAATGGTGGCGGTGGGCATGAGTCTTGTGTGGAAGCCCAACCGCCAGTGAAGCCGGTTTATATGGAAGGGGAGAAGAGTAAGTACCCTTCTTTCATTCTTCACTTTTCTTCCTGTTTCACTTGTCTAACTTTTTGTCATCCTGTAGGGGGGTGACACAGTTTTTGTTGCCCCAACTGCTCCGGTCGCGCCTGTTGAGATTCCTATGCCCCTAGCGGTGTTTGAGACGGCGCGAGCGTCGAGTGTAAAGGGTTGGGAGACCAATGTCAGGGCGGCGGAGGTGGATGTGGAAGCCATTGTGCCTGAAGTGATGGAAGAGGTGGTGGAAGAAGTTGTGGTTAAAGGTGTAGATGTAGTGGTTGATGAACCGGTTGAGGATATGGTGGTTGGTGGTGAAACGGTTGAGGAGGTGCCTCGGGGTGCTCATGTAGCAGAGCCGGTACTCGGGGGTGAAGCCGGGGGATTAGGGGAGCAGCCTTCTAATGAAGGGTCTCCAATCCGCCCGAACGAAACCCTGGGTGATTATTACTACAGGTCCAAATCTGACGGCCGCGCTGATGAGGTCCACACCCTCGTGTGGAAGTTGAGGCAGGGAGATAAGTTCACCCACTGGCAAGCATGCCAAGAATGGTTTAAGGGTGTCTTCCCCAGCAGAGGTGCGCGCATGCTCAGAACAAAGTTACGAACAGACATATCACACGTACCCCCAGGCAACTGCTAGGTCCGACTCCAACACACATAAGATCATAAGGGAGTGGCAGAGCATGCATAGGGACCAAGAGAAATTTGAAGCTGCCAAGAAAGAGATGGTCCAAGAGCGAGCCCAAGTGGCTTCGCAAAAATCAGAGCTGGAGGCTGAGAAGGCGAAGTTTGCCGAAGCCTAGCGGACCGAAGAATGGTCCGTGCAGGGGTGGAGGAAGAAAGCGGAAGGCTCTGCTGCCACACTTGCAGAGGAGCGCAAGTTGTGGAGGGAGGCCTGTGAGGGGGAGAATAACGAGAAAAATCATTAAAGGATGAGTTGGCGAAGATGCGTAGAGAGGTAGAGCGCTTAAAGAAGGAAAAGGAGGCAGCCTCTATTGTGGCCAAGGAGGCCAGGGCGCATTGTGAGCGCAGCGAGCAGAAGGAGGTAAAAAACATGCCCTTCTTTATTTTACAGGATCAAAAGATTGCCAGACTAACCTTGTTGTAGGTAACTAGGTGGAGGCTTGCGCGGTGCTTGAGGGTGCTAAGAAAGATCTCTAGGTTGCCTTAGTTGAAAAGGCCGAATTGCAGCGCAGGCACTGGAGGATGTGGAGAAGCTCCGCCTCTCGCGGAGGCTAAGGTGGGCGCGGGCGAAGAAAAGTTAGAAAATTCTAAGGCCGCCCGCGCCATCTCGGAGAGTCTGGTGGAGTCGCTGACGAACAACATGTTGTGGATGCAACAGCATGGAGTTGTCAATGTAAGTTCTCCATTGTTATTTTGATCACTTTGTCTTGATTCTCACTCTATTTTCCTTGTATTTGCAGATCGCAAACTCTATCTTGAACTCCGTACAGTTGGACAGCGCCGTGGCCAAGCTGATGGTCACGGCGCGCCATAATGGATATGAGCAGGGCTACACCGAGTGCGCACATCATGTGGCTCGTGCACTGGACGTTCAGTGGGATTCAAGCTGCGCTTCCACTCGTGGGGTCGATACTAAAGCTGCCTTCTCCCAGGCCAAGCATGAGTACGATCGTCTTCAACTTCCGGTAATTGATTTAGTGAGCGAAGCGCTCCAGCACGACGATTATGTGGATCGCATGAAAGACATATTCCAAGATGTGGCCGAGGTAGAAGAGAGTGAGGGATGAGTGTTGGATGTTTGTATGATTCTAAATGTTAAATATGAATGTAATTGTTCATTGCGCTTGATATTTGTACTCTTTCTTTTCATGAAATGAAAGTTTTATTTGAAGTTACAATATTTGCATGAAGATAACAACTTTGTGTAGGTGGAGGGAATAAAACTGGTAATGAACTCGTGTATGAACGTCACATCCCATGCGCTTACAGTAGGTAGTGAATTTTGTTCATGAGTCATGTTGTACCATGGTGTTTTCGCGTATACACAAAGTAGTTTCGCGCATTTGTAACAAGACATCTAAATAAAGAAAACCATGTATCCATTGTCTTTATTAACAATAAGGCGTAAAAGCCATATGCAACATAGACATAATAAGATCATAGGTTTTGCTAGTTTGCTAAACGGATATTGATGAAGCCTTGACACTTGAACATGCTTAGGTTACATGTAGCATTGCCTTAGCCATTGCGCATTCCAGGTCCTAGGAATGTTTGTGTCGTCCAGACGTTTGAGGATGTAAGCACCCTTTCCTAGGACTTCATGGATTATGTATGGGCCTTCCCACCTAGGCGCAAGTTTTCCTGGACTTTCAGCGTTAGACGCTTCATTGTCTCTCAAAACGAAATCGCCAGGTAGGAAGGTGCATAAGCGGACTCGCGCATTATAGTACTTCTCAAGCTTGTACTTGTACTTTGCTTCGTTGATTACGGCGTTTTCACGCCTTTCTTCCAAGAGGTCAAAGTCGAGTCTGCGCTCTTCGTCATTATTTTGGCTTTGCATAGCAACCATGCGTAGTGATGGGAGGCCTATTTCCGCGGGAATCACTGCCTCTGTCCCATACACCAGGCTGAATGGTGTTTTGTCGGTGCTGGTTTTTGGCATGGTTTGATGAGCCCAAAGGATACTTGGCAACTCATCTACCCAACCTCTCTGCACCGTCCCTAATCTCGTCTTGATCCCTTCGACGATACTCCTATTTATGCTTTCCACCTGGCCATTCCTTTAGGGATGCGCGACCGAAGTGAACACATGTTCGATATGCATTTCCTCCATCCACCATTGTAGTTCTCAACAGCAAAATTGGGCCGTTATCACTGACAATGCGCAGGGGTAACCCAAAGAGGCAAATGATGTGCTCCCAAATGAATTTACGAACTACCATTGTTGTGGTGGGTACAAGGGGCTTTGCTTCTACCCACTTGGTAAAGTAATCGACGGCTACGATTATGAACTTTACAACGCCTGGGGCATCAGGGAAAGGTCCCACCATATCGATTGCCCATTGTTGAAAGGGCCATGTTGTTGTCACTAGGATTAAGGGATTCTTGGGGTGCAATGTCTTCGGCCCGTGTCGCTGGCATGATGCACATTTCCGCAGTGTTTTGACTGCATCTAAGTGCATGCCAGGCTAATAGTAGCCGACATTCATGATCTTTGCGACGACCATGCGCGGACAGACGTGAATTCCGCATAACCCTTCGTGTTTCACGAATCAAGTATTGTGCATCTTGCGAATCAATGCAGCGGATGAGTGATCCAAGTAATGACTTCCGGTAAAGGATACCATCTGCCATTCCGTAGTTCAGTGCCTTGGTATGGACCTTTCTTGCTTCCGATTTGTTCTTTGGGAGGATCCCAGACTGCAAGAATATGATGATGGAAGACATCCAGGAAGGATTTCCCATTTCTATGATGTTTACTTGATGCAACGGAATGGAAGGGTTCTTGACCACCTCGATGCCCACTTCTCATGCGAGGTGTTTGAAGCTTGTAGCAGCCAGTTTGCTGAGCGCGTCGGTATGTTTATTCTTGCTTCGGTTAATGTGGATTATTTTGAAACTTTGGAATTTGGTTCGCCTGTTCAAGATGCAAGGCCATCGTTTCGCCCTTTGCGTCGTACAGGTCATTGATCTGTCCTGCGACCAAAAGGGAATCGACGTGTGCTTCTAAATTCCTGGCCCCCATTTTGATGGCTAACCGGCCTGCCAAAAACGCTTCATACTCAGCTTCGTTATTCATGCTTTTGAATCCAACCCGATGGCGTAGGTGAATTCTTGGTTATCGGGGCTTATTAGACGGAGGCCCGCCCCTGCGCCATCTATGTGAAGTATCCATGTGTGGTCGTCCGTGACCAGCGCTGGATTCTGTACAGATTCACACTCTTGCGCTTTATTACTTGGTACTTCTGTAACAAAATCGGCTAATATCTGGCCTTTGATAGTTGGGCGTGGTTTGTACACGATATTGTGTCCATCGAGCTCAATCGCCCACTTCGCCAGATAGCCAGATACGTCCGGTTTGGACAAAATTTGGCCTAGGTGATAGTTTGTGAGACCTGTTATCACATGGCTTAAAAAATACCGACGCAACATGCGGGATGCGTGGACTAAAGTAAGAGCAAGCTTTTCCATCATTGGATATCTTGTCTCCGGGTCAGTTAGCATTTTGCTGACCTAGTAGATTGGAGTTTGGACTCCTGAGCGCTCTGCTAACAAGACTGCGCCCAGAGCGATATCTGATGCGGAAAGGTAAAGGATCAGTGGCTCGTTCTTTTGCGGTGCCGTGAGCGTAGGCAACTAAATCAAGCACTCATTCATTTGTTTGAAGGCTTTCTTCGCATCCGGAGTCCACTGAAACTTGTTTTGCTTTACACAATTCCTCAAAGTGCTGATGAATGGGAAGTATTTCATCGTGTGATCGGCCAAGAACTTGTTCAGCGCAGCCAGTCGCCTTGCCAACCATTGCATTTCCTTAATGGTCGAAGGGGAAGGCATACGCTGAATCACTTCCACTTTCTCAGGATTGATTTTGAAACCGTCGTGCGTGACGATGAATCCCAGAAATTTACCTTCTTCCATTCCAAAGGAGTACTTCCCGGGGTTCAGCTTCAAGTTAGCCTTGCGTAAGGATGTAAAAGTTTTTTAAACGTTTGCCAGCATCTTTTCCTCATCCTGGCTCATGATGACTAGGTCATCAGTGTACACTTCCACAGTTTCACCAATGTCGTCTCCGAAGACATGGTCCATGAAACGCTGGTTGGTGGCTCCTACGTTGCGCAATCCGAATGGCATCTTTGTGTAGCAAAATATTCCCTTGCTAGTGCGGAATGCGGTTTTGTCTTTGTCCTCTTTCGTCATTTGAATCTGGTGGTAGCCTTTGTAGCAGTCGAGAAAACATTTCCACCTGAATGAAGCAAGGGAGTCCACCATTTTGTTGATTTCGGGCAAGGAGTAGCAGTCTTTTGGACATGCTTTGTTTAGATCTTTGAAATCGATGCACATGCGCCAACCGCCTTTGTGCTTTTGGACCATGACTGGACTGGCTACCTATGTTTGGTAACATACTTCTCTGATGATGCCGGCTTGGAGGAGCTCTGAAACTTGTTCGTTCATATCGCGTGTTTTTTCAGGACCAAAACTGCACTTTTTCTGAACAATCGGCTCAACTGAAGGGAATGTGTGCAGCGCGTGCTCTGCAATCTCCCTTGGTACCCCTGTCATATCCGCTGGTGACCAAACAAAAAAGTCTAGATTGCGGAATAAGAGTTGTTTAAACCGCGCCTCGACGGCGGGGTCATGGCGGGTCCTAACAACACTAGTTGTTCCGGGTACTTGTTGTTGAGTACCCATTTCTCTGAATCGCCATTGGATGATGACTTCGGTACCTTCACCAGTGGTTCCTCTTCGATGGACATGATCTCCTTCCTCGAGTACATGATGGCCACCCTGGTTTCTGTTAGAAACCTGCAGGCAGCGTGAGGTGCGGAGGTGATCATGCTGAACTCTCTTTGGGCGCGACGACCTAGCAAAACGTCATGGTGCGATGTTGCTGGCATGACCATGAAGTTGATAGAGACCGTGCGCGAGTGCCGCCCATCGGAAAGAGTTGCTGTGAACGAGATTTGACCCAGTGCAAAGATGGCTTCGTTGCAGAAACCAGTCAATGGGAAGTCGACCGGCTCTAAGCGCGCCTTATCCTCTTGGTCCAACTGTTGAAAGCATTATTCATATATAACGTCCATAGAGCTTCCCGGGTCTATGAACATGTAGTGGGTGCGATAATGGCCAAAGATACCAGTTATCACAACCGGACGTTCCTCTTAATGACCTCCGGGATCTATGGGGAAGATGACCTGTTGTTCACGCCAGTGTGGTGTACAACTCTTCTAATGGTTGCTCTTGCGCGATGGGCCACCTTGGATCATATGAACAAATTCTTGTTTCATCTTCTTGTTACTCGGGCCTTCTTTGTCGCGAGTAACCTGGCGCACCTCCTTGCGCACATTTTGAAGCAAGTGGGTGAGCTTCCCACTCTTCAGCGCTTTCTCGATCTCCGTGTGCAAGCTGATGCAGTTATCGGTTGTGTGCCATGTATCTTTGTGATAATCGCAAAAAAGGTTAGGGTCTTGACCTTTTTTGTTGCGCATCGGCGGTAGCTGTTTGAACTGGTAATCTTCTGTGTTGAGGACCTCTGCTAGTGTCTTCGTCAATGGCGTCCACTGACGATCGCGATTATCTTGCTTGATTGCTCTTTGGGTAGCAATCTTATTTATCGTCACCGTGCGTTGACTGGTGAGTAGGAAGGATTTTGGTTGGATTCCCTCCAACTCTTCTTATTCTTCTTCGCAAAACTCTTACTCATGTCTTGCAGACGGTATTTGTCACACCCCGGATTTCCAACCCAAATCCATACACCGGTGGGCCCGGGTGGGGAGTATCGTGACGTCAGTTGATAACATCATAGTCAATTAAACATGGCACAGCGGAAGTCTTGGAGTAAAATTACTATTACAAACCGAATGTTCGAAAATACAAAATAATATACAGGCTCGTAATAGAAGATCCACAGGCGGATCATAAATTGTACATGGAAAGAATATAAAACAGACTTTGGGCAGTTCTAAGATTTGCAAGATCCTCTATCACTACCGAGCACTTCTAGCCTATTTTCGTATTGTACCTGAAGCTCAGTCTTTAGAAAATACGTTAGCTTTCGCTGGTAAATACACCCAACTGACTCATTTTGAAAACATTTCAAAAATGTTTTAAGTGTGTATCAGCACAAAATCTTTTTATAACTTGGGAAAGTTGACCGTCCAACCTTGTTAATAGATTTACATGTTTGTCCATACATACAGGGCCCGGTACGTAGACCGATACATGATTAACGTACACACCACTTTGGACTCACGAAGGAGTCAATCTCTCCCAACCTTGTGGGAATGCATAATTGAGTGTTTATCGGGTGTATGCCTACACCTGCGCTAAGGTCGTGGACATTTCTATTGTAATGAGCCGAGGATATCCAGGACACGGTAGTTAACCCCAGATGTTTAAGTTATCAAACAAAACTGATTAAAACAGAATATGCGGATTTACTAGCCACAATCCGGCATTCGATTGATCCCATTTCCGACCAAGCTGTAATAATTTACCGTACCCCAAGCCCGTATAGGGGAAATAAGTCGAGAGTATTTACCTGAGCTAGACTTCTTTTTTTTTTAAACTCAGCCGTACAAAAAAGTACTAAGTGTAGATAGCATTTACCGGCAAGTTCTAGTATGGATTATGGCATAAACTAACCAATTAAATACTAGCGGTCTTATTTAAGTCATTGACTTAGACCGACTAGCGTACTTGATCAAAACGTATGACGCTAGATTAAATGAGGATTGGATAGAATGTAGTTTAATCCCAACAAGTACCTTGAATTGTATAATATGGATAAACTATAAACATTCTGGATTTTGAGACTTAAATGACAAGGTTAAACCCGTTTCGGTTAGTTTCCGTAAACTAGTTACATATGCTTAACCGTACGCATATCAGCGATATCGGGTAACCGGATAAGTAACGGACAAGTTCTATATGCCATTATATTTTAAATTAGTTGTAATATCAATAGGATATCAACTTTTATGCCCGTTATGGTTTTAAAATGAAACTATGCCTCATAAGGGCGTTTCGGTAATTTCATACCGTATAAAAGGAACTTGAATATAATTTAATGTTATAACTATAAGTATTCTGAAAAAATAATTTATTTATGATATAATATCAGGATACCAATTATATGTGTAATTTATCTTTTATGACCAAACTATGCACCAAAAGGGCATTTTGGTCATTTTACACATAGTTTGTAAATTATTTGGGATTCTGAGTTTATAAAATATACCTACTTTAAATATGTTTAAAATAAGTTTTAAAATCAGTAGGTATCAAGTCTTGGTCAAATAATATGGTTTAAAACCATACTATGCGTCGAATCGGCGCTTATGTCGTAAATGACGTCTTTATGCGATGTTTACGAAAACTGATGTTAAGGTCAGATTAAAATACTTTAAATATGTTATTAATATAATATATCAGTAGGTAAATGATTTACCTTGAAAAGATTTGATTAAAACCATTTTATGAGTCACAAGGGCTAAAATCGTCATTTATCGACATAGTTTAAGGACCTGTTTGAAAACTCAGTTTATAACTTGGTTTAACATCCCAAATAATCCTACTAATAATATTACATCAGTAGGAAACACATTTTCAAGTTTATTATCATTTAAAACCTTGTTTTATGCAAAAATGGCATTTTAGTCAAAAATAGCATAATTACGGAACTTGCGCATAAATTTGGATTCTGATTATGATCATGAAATATAACCTCAGAGGGTTATTCTAAATTATATTATGATCATAATGTAACTTTATATCAGTAGGTAACTTATCTAAATCGGGTCAGAATCAAAAGTCAAAGCAGAAGTCAAACTTCGCACATTTCGGTTGCGAACCGACCCTAGAACTGAAATTGACGAGCCGAATATGTTCATACATGTTCTAATAATTATTACCAACTTGTTTAAGTGTCAAAACAGGTTTCATAACATATATAAGATCAATTTATGATTTTTCCGAAAAATGACCTATTTGACTTTTTAATATCATAAGTTTGACCCGTCAATTGGTCTAGCAAACGTGATCTTCAGGAGGTGCCCTTTATAGGGATTAACACCATTTATTACGATCACTTAGCCATGTTCACTTCGAACAATGGCTGGACCATAATGGTCTTAACCGAAAGTCAAAGCGTTTTCCGTAAGACGCTTTACTGTTGGCTATAAAAGCCTATAAACGAAAATGCACAAGGAAGGGACACTTACCAGTTATTCCTAGGGTGCAAAAGAACTATGTTGGATGCTCCTTTCAGTTAGGAACTTCCAGAGGAGGGAGAAGTATTGAATTGGAGAAAGGTGCAAGTTGCACTGGTGAACTTGAACACCTATTTATAGTTGGAGAACTCAAAGGAGGTGATGCCAGGTGTTTAGGGGTGTAAGAGGACGCTTACAAGTGTCCCAAAACGTGGCATAGCTGTTTGGAAGACCATGGTTTCGAATTCATGGCTTTTGGAGCTTTGTTTGGAAGACAAGCAAAACTTTCTGCAGCATAGGCCTTCTCGCGCCCCGCGAGAGACCCTGGCCTGGTCTCTTGCGGCCTGCGACAGCCCCATGGCCAGTTTCAAAGTTTGACACTTTAACCCCCCTTAACTTAAAAAAACTTCTCAAAACCTTCTAAAACACCTTTTTGGCACTTTTAGCCCTCCGTGGCCAATACTTGGCATACCCAGGATTATGCTCGGACATTGTCGAGCTCTCGGTTCGTTAAAAGGTCACTCAGAGGTATAAATTAACATGTTGACACTTTTAATCCCTCCATTATTCAACTTTCACATATTTACAAAATTGAACCCTCTCGCCCAACAAATGGCACGTCTGAGAGTTAGGACTTCGCAAAGGATCACTCAGAGGCTTATTATAAGCATGTTGATTCCGATGTCACTCAGAGGCTGGGCATGTTGACATATCAGTCACTCAGAGGCCAAGATTTAAGCATGTTGACATATCAGTCACTTAGAGGCTGTTATTTATGCATGTTGACATCGGACCGTCACTCAGTGGCTCAGTTTGAGCATGTTGACGCCTTTAGTCCTTATTGGTCTTTAATAGACTATATTTAAAATACAACACATTTCACTATACTATTGGACATGATTTTACAGGGTGTTACATCCTCACCACTTTAAAAGAAATCTCGACCTCGAGATTTTATTCCAAAAGATGGGGGTACTTTTATCGCATAGTGGACTCAACCTCCCATGTGTACTCAGGACCTGTAAAAGCACCCCATTTAACCTTTACTATAGGTATCATTTTCCTTTGGAGCTTTAACCAGTCGATCCTCGATCGAAATTGATTTCTCAATAAACCTCATGTTTTCATCAATTTGCACCTCTTTGTGCGACATTGCTGGCGACTCATCGGCTAGAGATTTCTTAAGGTTAGATATGTGGAATACATCATGAATTCCACTAAGGTCCTCTGGCATCCCGAGCTTATAAGCTATAGTGTCGACGTATTCGATTATTTCGAATGGTCCGATATATCTTGGGCTTAACTTGCCTTTCTTTCCAAAGCGCATTACACCTTTCCAGGTTGATACTTTCAGCATGACCTTGTCCCCTACTTGGAACTTAAGAGGTTTACGCCTCTTGTAAGCATAACTCTTCTACCTGTCCCTGTCAACTTTGAGACGATCACGGATTTGCACAATCTTTTTCGTGGTCTCCAGGACAATCTCTGGTCCTGATAGTTGGGCTCCCCAACTTCTGCCCAATACACGGGTGTTCTACATTTTCTCCCATACAAGGCCTCAAAAGGAGCAGCCATGATGCTAGTATGATAGTTGTTATTATAGGAGAATTCTGTTAGGGGTAAGTGATCATCCCAACTTCCATCTAAATCAATCACACATGCCCGGAGCATGTCTTCTAGTGTCTGGATAGTACGCGTACTTTAACCATCTGTCTGCGGATGGTAAGTCGTACTAAAGTTTAATCGTGTGCCTAGAGATTGTTGGAAAGTTTTCCAAAATGAGAGGTATATCTAGTATCTCTATCAGATACAATATTTATTGGAACACCGTGTAGGGACAAAATTTTGTCCACATACAACTTAGCCAATTTTTCTGAATTATACGTTTCCTTTATTGGCAAGAAATGTGCTGACTTAGTCAGCCTATCCACAATGACCCAAATAGTGTCATTTCCACTTTTGGCCTTAGGTAACTTGGTAATCAAGTCCATAGTTACCATTTCCCATTTCCACGTGGGAATTTCCAATTGCTGTAGAAGTCCTGATGGCTTTTGGTGTTCAGCTTTAACTTGCGAACACGTCAGACACTTAGCTAATATGTGGCTATGGATTTCTTCAAACCCATCCACCAATAATTCTTCTTTAGATCTTGATACATCTTGTCACCTCCCGGGTGAACTGAGTATCTCGAACTGTGCGCTTCTTGGAGGATTAGATCTCTAAGTCCTCCAAGAATTGGAACCCAAATTCTACCATTGAATCTAAGGATTCCATCCTTTCTAGGCACTAACTGATTCATAGTTCCGCCTAATCCCTCATTAGGGATATTAGCCTCTAATAGAGCTTGCTTCTACGCATCTAGTTGCTTCTCATTTAAGCTCTTTTTGAGCTCAATGCTCTTGGCGTTAATCCTTATAGGTTTAACTCGTTCCTTGCGACTTAAGGCATCAGCAACTACATTTGCCTTGCCTGGATGGTAGCGAATCTCGCAATCATAATCATTAAGTGTTTCCATCCATCGGCGTTGTCACATGTTCAATTCTTTCTGATTGAACAAATGTTGGAGACTTTTATGGTCTGTGTATATAATACACTTTGTGCCATACAAGTAATGTCTCCACAGTTTTAGTGCAAATACAACGGCACCCAATTCTAAATCGTGGGTGGTGTAATTCCTTTCGTGCACCTTTAACTGTCGTGATGCATAGGCAATCACCTTGCCTTTTTGCATTAGCACACAGCCTATGCTAGTGTGCGATGCATCACAATAAACTACAAAATCCTCAATACCCTTGGGTAGAGATAACACAAGAGCATTACTCAACTTGTGTTTAAGAACCTCAAAAGATTCTTGTTATTTTAGACCCCAATTAAATTTGACATTCTTACGGGTCAAGGTAGTTAAAGGAGTGGTTATCCTCGAAAAGTTCTCAATGAACCTCCTATAGTATCCAGCCAATCCTAGAAAACTACGAATCTCAGATGGGGTTTTGGGCACTTCCCAATTCATTATGGCTTCTATTTTGGCGGGATCCACTTGGATACCATGCTCACTTACCACATGTCCAAGGAATTGGACTTCTCTAAGCCAAAATTCACATTTAGAGAACTTAGCATAAAGCTTCTCTTGTCTTAATAATTCTAGGATGCACCAAAGATATTTCTCGTGATCAGTTTGAATACGAGAATAGATAAGTATGTCATCTATGAAGATAATGACAAACTTATCCAAATACGGTTTGCAGACTCTATTCATGAGATCCATGAATGCTGCACGTGCATTGGTGAGCCCAAAAGGCATCACTAAGAATTCAAAATGACCATGTCGGATTCTGAAGGCAGTCTTAGGAACATCTTCACTTCTAACCTTCAGCTGATGATATCCAGATCTTAAATCAATCTTGGAGAAATAACTTTCCCCTTGAAGTTGGTCAAATAAGTCGTCAATCCTGGGCAATGGATATCGGTTCTTGATTGTTATCTTGTTCAGCTCACGGTAATTAATGCACATCCGCATTGATTCGTCTTTCTTCTTAACAAAGAGTATAGGAGCTTCCTGAGGCGAGGAACTAGGCTGTATAAAGCCTTTCTCTAAGAGTTCATCTAATTGAGTCCTCAACTCCTTCATTTCCGTTGGTCCTAAGCGATATGGAGCTCTAGCTACGGGTGCTGATCCTGGTATAATATCAATCCTAAACTCCACTTGTCTTTCTGGATGTAGGCCTGGTAATTCTTCTGGGAATACATCG
Source organism: Scalesia atractyloides (assembly GCA_947069175.1). Classification (NCBI taxonomy): domain Eukaryota; kingdom Viridiplantae; phylum Streptophyta; class Magnoliopsida; order Asterales; family Asteraceae; genus Scalesia; species Scalesia atractyloides. The sequence continues at coordinate 34,537,078 of CAMTDV010000003.1, read as the reverse complement.
GAATACTCCGAGATAACTAGTAAATATTTAATATTTGGCTTAGGCTCGTTTATGGTGATTTGTGCCATGTAGATGACACAACCTTTTCTCAAACACTTGGATGCCTTAAATAATGACACCTTGTCTGGCAATCCAAAGTGTGAGTCTCCATGGATGGTGATTATTTCACCAGATGGGGTTTTAATTTCGATGAGTTTCTTATCGCAGGCAATGTGAGCTTGGTTATGAGATAACCAATCCATGCCTAAAACTACATCGAACCCTGCCAATTTCATTGGCAAAAGAGAGATAGAAATGGAATGATTCTTAATGGATATAAAACATCCATCAAGAATGGAAGATGCTGATTCTAAACTTCCATCAGCAAGTTCTATCTCATAACTTTTATCTAGAGTCCTTATGGGCAAGTTTAATAGTGTACTAAACTTATGGTCAACAAAAGATCTATCTGCACCCGAATAGAAAAGAACTCTAGCATAAATATTATTAATGAGGAATGTACCTGATATGACATTGTTGTTATTAACAGCCTCCCTTGCGTTCATTTGAAAGGCATGAGCATTCCCTTTCTTAGCCTCTCCAAGCTTTGCATCATTACTTTTAGGGTTCTTGGGGTAATTGTACGTAATGTGCCCTTTTTCATTACAGTTGTAGCAAACTGTATCCTTAAGATCCTTGCAATCTAGGGTCTTATGCCCATTTCTTTTGCAGATACCACAGGGTTTAGTTTGTGGGTTTATACTACACTTTCCCCAATGTCTATATTTACAGTTCTTGCACAGAGGTCTGTCATTAGACATGTGCTGGTTCTTCTTGAACCCGGAATTTCCTTTCTTGTTAAATCTTTGGGAGTTATTATCCTCCCGTTTCCTCTTTCCGTCAGTTTCAGTCCTAACTGACCTTTGTCTAACCATATCAACGGTGAGGGAAAGAGATAGGTCTACAGCGGACCTATAGGTACTGGGCTGAGCAGCCTTTACCATGCCCTTTATCTCGGGCGCCAACCCATTTATAAATGCACAATGCGTTTGGATTCAAGGGTGATCAAATAGGAAACTAACCTAGATAGGGCGTTGAAATCGGAAACATATTCCGACAATCTAGGTTTTTCATTGAAAGATACAAAAAGTCTGTCTCTAATTTCTCCACTTCATGAAGTGGGTAGTAAGTTTTCTTAACAAGTAGCACTCGTCTCTCTAAGCCTTTCTATGGCCTTTCCCATGGCCTTTTCTACAGCCGCATCAATGCGAGCTTGGAAATTATCATTATCAATATCTCTGTTTTGGGCTTTGTTAGATTCAACATTCCGGTGGCTACTTTGTGCCTCATTCAAGTTAGCCATCTTTAAGCCTTGGTTTCTATATATCAATAAAACTTCATTTAGCCATGGTATATCAACCATATTGGCTTTCAACATTGGATATAACAATCCATTGCCTATACTAGTGTGAATAATATCACAACTCTTAGGCTCAACATATCTATATTTGGCCTAGATCTTAATAGGACCATCAAAGGAAAATTACAATTTGGACATAAGTGGATCACATTGTCACAACTGTCATTGTCACAATTGACAATTATATTTAGCTCATAAGCTTATCACTAATGGACATAATAATTTGGCACGTCGGCCGGTCTCTTTGGTCATAATATATGGCATATCAGCCTATCACTTAGGACATAATATATATGGCATATCAGCCTGTCACCTTAGACATAAATTGGGCACATTGGCCTACATCATAACAGATGTAATTCATGTCATATCAGCCTGTCCCATTGGACGTAAATTGGGAACCTTGGCCTACATCATAACAGATGTAATTCATGGCATATCAGCATGTCCCATTGGACGTAAATTGGGAACCTTGCCCTACATCATAACAAATGTAACCCATTAGACATAAATTGGGCACATTGGCCTACATCATAACAGATGTAATTCATGGCATATCAGCCTGTCCCATTGGACATAAATTGGGCACATTGGCCTACATCATTACAGATGTAGTTCAAGGCATATCAGCCTGTCCCATTGGACATAAATTGGGCACACTGACCTACATCATAACAGATGTAATTCATGGCATATCAGCCTATCCCATTGGACGGTTAGTGTGGTTCCTCAAGCCACACTACCAAGAGTATGAACATTACTTAATGTTACATAAAAGTTCCTTAATGATTGATTAATGGTCCCGGCCACCTTCGACCTTAACGACCTTGGAGGTCTGGACCTAGTCCCCACCTCTGGATAGAAGGATAACTTCCCTTAACTATCCTGATAGAAGACCCCTTCGTATGTAACTATCATTTCTTGGCCAATATGTGGTCTACGACACTTGACATAATCAAATCCATTAAGATCTTTTTGGAATTATATCGTAGAGCATAAATTTCGAGTAAAATCGAGACGCTCGTTTTCAAGAGGATGAATATATATATATATATATATATATATATATATATATATATATATATATATATATATATATATATAATTCCAAAATACTTCATTAAATTTTCAAATAGAAATAACAATACTAGAAACATTGAAATAAATTGTCCATGCAAGGACTACTAAACAGAATGTCCACACAGGGACTAAAGAGAGATAACAATGTCCTCGCAGGGACTACATATTATTAGAAGAGACTTCACTCGTCCTTCTTTCCCTTGACCAACTTGGAGAGTTTCTTGAAGAACTTGTTCGTCTTCTTCTCCGTTTTCTCTGCTTGTTGCTGCATTTCTTTCATTCTTTCTAAGGCCTCATCAATGGCCTCAAGTGGTGGCGGAGGTTGTGGTTGTGGTTGTGGCATAACCAGATACTGGTACCCATAAGTTGGATATCCAGTCGGTGGATAAGTAGGTGGGAAAGGAGACGGGTAAAGTGCGTTGTGCATAACCGCCTGCATGTAGGGGCCTTGCGACCATGCTTGATAGTCTACTGGTGTTGATGGGTTAAAAGGATCATATCCAGTCGTATCTTAATATGTGGGAATTGGGTTACTATAACCTGATGGTGGTGGTTGAACCATAGGTGTTGGTGTTGGTTCCATCACAGGTGAAGTGTTAGAGGGTCCACCCATTTGTGGGTCCTCTTGAATTGTGGGGTAGGAGTTGGGCAAAGGTGGCAGCGATCAAGACCTTTGTCCTGCACGTACAGACATTCGTGCTCCACGCTTCCTCCTTGGTGGTTCAGATGGTGGTTGAGGTTGGTCCACCGGTTCCATGTGGACATCTTCTTGAACAGGAGGTGGTTGAGAGTGATGGGAAGGTGTGTTGGCGAAGGTAAATTGGTTCCAATATTGGTCCCACTCGTTAGGACCTTGGTAGGGCGATCCGACATAAGAGTTCGAATCGCTTAAAATTTCTATGGGATGCGTATCCCGACGGCGGCATCTCCGGGTCGGAGTCCTCGTCCATAGGGTTTGGCTGGTCCAACTGATTTTGATCGGCTGGAGGCGTGTTAAAGTAATGGTTAGGGTTAAATTCTTCGTGGTAAGAGTGTAAATGGGAATGATGAGAATGGTGTGAATGATAGGAGTGGTTAGAGTGGTAAGAATTTTGGGAATGTGGGGCGAGTGTCTATGAGAATGTCTCGCTGGTTGCCAAGGAGACGAATCTCCTGATTCTTGGTAGGAATCTGAGTTGTGAGGTTGAGGAGGGATGCGCCCCGATGGTCCTCCCCTCATTGGACCTTTTCCTCTCCCACTTTGTCCTCTTACTCTTGGCGGCATTTTCCTGTTAAAATCAATTAAAAAACAATACTAATAACTTAATAATGAAATGAGTAATCCTAGGTCAATGCCTAGACTCGGAAGTCTAAGGAATGTGCTCGTGTAAGTTTCAGATTAAACACAAAAGGCTAGTGTTAAATTCTCTCAAATGTTGGCTCTGATACCAACCTTGCCACACCCCGGATTTCCAACCCAAATCCATACTCCGGTGGGCCTGGGTGGGGAGTATCGTGACGTCAGTTGATAACATCATAGTCAACTAAACATGGCACAGCGGAAGTCTTGGAGTAAAATTACTATTACAGACCGAATGTTCGAAAATACAAAATAATATACATGATCGTAATAGAAGATCCACAGGCGGATCATAAATTGTACATGGAAAGAATATAAAACAGACTTTGGGCAGTTCTAGGATTTGCAAGATCCTCTATCACTACCGAGCACTTCTAGCCTATTTTCGTATTGTACCTGCAACCTCAGTCTTTTGAAAATACGTCAGCTTTCGCTGGTAAATACACCCAACTGACTCATTTTGAAAACATTTCAAAAATGTTTTAAGTGCGTATCAACACAAAATCTTTTTATAACTTGGGAAAGTTGACCGTCCAACCTTGTTTAGATTTACATGTTTGTCCATACATACTGGACCCGGTACGGAGACCGAGACATGATTAACGTAAACACCACTTTGGACTCATGAAGGAGTCAATTCCTCCCAACCTTGTGGGAATGCATAATTGAGCGTTTATCGGGTGTATGCCTACACCCGTGCTAAGGTCGTAGTCATTTCTATTGTAATGAGCCGAGGATATCCAGGACACGGTAGTTAACCCCTGATGTTTAAGTTACCAAACAAAACTGACTAAAACAGAATATGTGGATTTACTAGCCACAATCCGGCATTCGATTGATCCCATTTCCGACCAAGCGGTAATAATTTACTGTAACCCAAGCCCGTATAGGGGAAATAAGTCGATTGTATTTACCTGAGCTATTCTTCTTTATTTTTATAACTCAGACGTACACAAAAGTACTAAGTGCAGATAGCATTTACCGGCAAGTCTCTAGTCTTGATTATGGCATAAACTAACCAATTAAATACTAACGGTCTTATTTAAGTTATTGACTTAGACCGACTAGCGTACTTGATCAAAACGTATGAGGCAAGATTAAACGATGACTGGATAGAATGTAGTTTAATACCAACAAGTACCCTGAATTGTATAATTTGGATAAACTATAAACATTCTGGATTTTGAGACTTAAATGACAAGGTTAAACCCGTTTCGGTTAATTTCCGTAAACTAGTTACATATGCTTAACCGTATGCATATCAGCGATATCGGGTAACCGGAAAAGTCATGGACAAGTTCTATATGCCATTATATTTTAAATAAATTGTAATATCAGTAGGATATCAACTTTTATGCCTGCTATGGTTTTAAAATGAAACTATGCCTCATAAGGGCGTTTCGGTAATTTCATACCGTATAGAAAGAACTTGAATATAATTTAATGTTATAACTATAAGTATTCTGAAAAAATAATTTATTTATGATATAATATCAGAAGGATACCAATTATATGTGTAATATATCTTTTATGACCAAACTATGCACCAAAGGAGCATTTTGGTTATTTTACACAGAGTTTGTAAATTATTTGGGATTCTGAGTTTATAAAATATACCTACTGTAAATATATTTAAAATAAGTTTTAAAATCAGTAGGTATCAAGTCTTGGTCAAATAATATGGTTTAAAACCATACTATGCGCCAAATTGGCGATTATGTCGTAAAATGACGTCTTTATGCGATGTTTACAAAAACTGATGTTAAGGTCAGATTAAAATGTTTTAAATATTTATTTAATATAACATATTAGTAGGTAAATGATTTACCTTGAAAAGATTTGTTAAAACCATTTTATAAGTCACAAGGGCTAAAATCGTCATTTATCGACATAGTTTAAGGACCTGTTTGAAAACTCAGTTTATAACTTGGTTTAACATCCCAAATAATCCTACTTATAATATTACATCAGTAGGAAACTCATTTTCAAGTTCATTATCATTTAAAACCTTGTTTTATGCAAAAAGGGCATTTTAGTCAAAAATGGCATAATTACGGAACTTGCGCATAAACTTGGATTCTGATTATGATCATGTAATATAACCTCATAGGGTTATGCTACATTATATTACGATCATAATGCAACTTTAGATCAGTAGGTAACTAATCTAAATTGGGTCAGAATCGAAAGTCAAAGCAGAAGTCAAACTTTGCGAATTTCGGTTGCGAACCGACCCTAGAACTGAAATTGACGAGCCGAACATTTTCTTACATGTTCTAATAATTATTACCAACTTGTTTAAGTGTCAAAACAGGTTTCATAACATATATAAGATCAATTTACGATTTTTCCGAAATATGACCTGTTTGACCTTTTAATATCATAACTTTGACCCGTCAATTGGTCTAGCAAACGTGATCTTCAGGAGGTGCTCTTTATAGGGACTAACACCTACCTTATTACGATCACTTAGCCATGTTCACTTCAATCAACGGGTGGACTATAATGGTCTTAACCTAAAGTCAAAGTGTTTTCCGTAAAACGCTTGACTTTTGGCTATAAAAGCCTATAAACGAAAATGCACAAGGAAGGAACACTTACCAGTGATTCCTAGGGTGCAAAAGAACTATGTTGGATGCTCCTTTCAGTTAGGAACTTCCAGAGGAGGGAGAAGAATTGAATTTGAGAATGGTGCAAGTTGCAATAGTTTGAACACCTATTTATAGTTGGAGAACTCAAAGGAGGTGATGCCAGGTGTTTAGGGGTGTAAGAGGAAGCTTACAAGTGTCCCAAAACATGGTATAGCTGTTTGGAAGACCATGGTTTCGAATTCATGGCTTTTGGAGCTTTGTTTGGCAGACAAGCAAAACTTTCTGCAGCATAGGCCTTCTCGCGCCCCGCGAGAGACCCTGGCCTAGTCTCTTGCGGCCTGCGACAGCCCCATGGCCAGTTTCAAAGTTTGAAACTTTAACCCCCTTAACTTAATAAAGCTTCTCAAAACCTTCTAAAACACCTTTTTGGCACTTTTAGCCCTCCGTGGCCAATACTTGGCATACCCAGGATTATGCTCGGACATTGTCGAGCTCTCGGTTAGTTAAAAGATCACTCAGAGGCATAAATTAACATGTTGAGACTTTTAATCCCTCCATTATCCAACTTTCACATATTTACAAAATTGAACCCTCTCGCCCAACAAATGGCACGTCTGAGAGTTAGGACTTCGCAAAGGATCACTCAGAGGCTTATTATAAGCATGTTGATTCTGATGTCACTCAGAGGCTGGGCATGTTGACATATCAGTCACTCAGAGGCTAAGATTAAGCATGTTAACATATCAGTCACTCAGAGGCTGTTATTTATGCATGTTGACATCAGACCGTTACTCAGAGGCTCAGTTTGAGCATGTTGACGCCTTTAGTCCTTATTCGTCTTTAATAGACTATATTTAAAAACACGTGTCACTATACTATTGGACACGATTTTACAGGGTGTTACAGTATTGGGGTAGAGGAGGTCTGTTGGAGTTTAGGTTGCTCTCCGTCTGCGCGTATACCTTGGATGCCGCCATTAGTTTCTCCCAGCTTTTTGGGAGGCCAGAAGTTCCCGACAAGACTTTTATCATCTTGTCGCTGCGGACAGCGTATTTTAATTGTGCGCGAATCAAGTCTCATGCACCTCTCCAATTTCCAACACCTCTTTATTGTAGCAGGTGATGAAATCTTTGAGACTTTCATCATCCCGCCTTCAGATATTCATGACATTAGAGAATCTTTGACGTACCGCTATTGTTGGCTGAAATGTGTCAGGAACTTGACTTTGAGGTCGTTCCATGACGTAAGCTTACCCATGGGTAAATTGTCAAACCACAGGCGTGCAGCACCTGTAAGAGTTTGAAAAAACAAGTGACACCACATGGGCAGCGTCCAGCTTCCGATTAGACCTGCGCCCATGAACAGGCGCATGTGGTCGTCTGGGTCTATCAACCCATTAAACTTACCTACGGCATAGGCTTGTAAGCGGCATGATCTTTAGGCTGCCGGAGAAACATGCTTGCGTTGTCACCCTCGCCATATGTTCTATCTTCCTCACGCTTGGTGTCCCGCCCCTCTAGAGGACGTGGGCCCAACCGTGAGTGGATGGACGCTTGCCTATGATTGTTTGACTCATATTTTGGTAGCGACTGGGAATACTCCGTTTCCCTGGTACGGAGGTGTGAGGGAACATTCGCTCCGGCCGGTGAGTCATAACTGATTACCCGCGGTGCAGGCGAAGCATGCACATGAGTTGTGTGTAGCTGCACCGGCGCAGCAGATGCATTAGTTTGCGCACAGAGTTACGCACAAACGGCGTTCAGGGCCATTTGGGATTTAATGTACCAAGACATCGGAGTTTCATCTGGAGGTAAAATAGATGTCATTGGTACAAAGGGAGTTTCCACTTGAACTCCAGGAGTTACCGGATGTTCGCACGACCTGAGTCGTGGTGAACACCGACTTTTCCGAAAGAACCTTCTTCCACTTGTCCATTGAGTCGAGGGGCATGAATTGGGTTCTTGCCCTCAGCCCGATGACCTCATGGAACACTTGATGGGATTTCAGCCTTTTGAAAGTGAGATTTGAGAAAAAAAACGAAAGGGAGACAGATGTAGGTCAGAAAAAACCGGATGGCGCCAATGAAGAAACACTGGCTGTACCGGGAGGTATCCGTAAATATCTTAGTTACAGCTCAACGTCTCTGCATAAAAAGGTTGTCTCTCCTTTGCTCTTCGGGGTGATCTCACTTCAAGCTCTCTACAAAACTAGAAACGTCGTTAGCCTCGTCACGAGAGAAAGGGAGAGGGTTTTCTCCGTGACCACACTCTGGCATGAGAATAAGTATCGGGGATTGCAAGTAATAAGCGAGTAAGCTCAAAGCAGTATGCAATTGTATTGTGATGGTGATGTAGATGAATTTACCTTGAGGTATGATACTTATTTTATAGCCGAAGAGAGGTGTGTAGGAGATGGGCTGATGGGCCTTGGGCCTGGGCCCGAAGACCAGGAATATCCATGTTATCTTCTCTACATCGACCATTATGGTCTTTGGCAGGAGGTGCGCTTGGCGCATGGTGAATGGAGCCACGTGTCATGGCAGTTGTCCTTGGTGCCAGACCTGTCATCAGCCGATAGTGGAGATCATGTGATAGTCGCTGGCGTGAGTTTGGTTGGTGCCACGTGTACGTCCTTGCATACAGTCTGCCCTCTGCATGACTATTCATCATGCGACGCAGTCTGGCATAATCTGCTGAGCGGTTATTAGGTCACAGCTCTGCCACTTTGTACCCTTGTATTTGGTCAACGCCTCTTTGCGCTTCTCCCTTCCGCGTGGCTTTATTAGTGCTTTCTGACCATCATGGAGTTGTAGGGATTAAGTCCTTTTCTTAAGACTATGAGTTGCTCTCATGTTGGTCTTGGCCTTGTGCAAGGTTTTAGGACTTCGCGGCTAGAGGATTGTTTGATCCGCACAGGGTCAAGGTCATGTGCTTCCAGGTTTAACTTGTCGTTGCGTAGTGTGCGCAAGGTTTGTTGTGCGACCTGCTATTATCAAGGTTGCAGTACTGTTGCGCATTGCGTGCAAGGTTTGTTAGGCAACCTGCTAGTTTCAAGAATGGCGCACCGTTGTGCATTGCGCGCAAGGTTATTCTTGTATGTTGTCATTATGAGGATATGGTTCCTTGCGCAAGCGCATAGTTTTTGGGACCATAACCCTCCACAACTTTTATCATTTTTATGTAAAATACTTTCGATAGAGGAAGCTCATTGCTTAAAACCCTTTTCAAAATCGCTAATACGCAATTCTAAATCTAAACACGTGGGCAGGAAATTTCATAAGATCGGACAACCTACGACATATGCGAATCCAAAATTTAAACGAATATAGCATTTCCTTTACAAACTACATCTTTCATCATAAATTACTATTTTCTCCCAATACCCTCTTGACATTTACGAGTCTAATTCTCCATTCCTAACGGACCCGATCTACTTGGTTCGAAAAACTCAATGATTTCTTCCAACAACCATATACACATGCATATTGTTATACACGTTCAACTTATACAATTTCATGACAATCTTACACATAACACTATTCTCACTTCGATTTATACACTCAAAACTATATACTAAACTTATGTGTGCTTAACCTCATTTATACTTCAACTTATACGCTCGATATTACATGTTAATCTTATATGTGTTTGTCATTAATCATATTCAAATTCATACATTCTTACTACACGGTAGTCATACTTGAATCCAATGCTTAATTCTTCATACGCTATCATACGTGTATCCCCACTTGTAATACTAAGTTTTACCTTTGACCCATACACTACTAGTACTGTAACGCTTCGCATTTGTATCTTTCCGTTTTTAGCAAGTCTGCTTCGTGTTTCTATTTTTGGAAGGTCCAAACCTTGTAATCGTATTTCTAATTTCAATTTACTGTATTCCAAGGCTATGATTGTAAACAAGATTAAACAATTATGTTAAATTCGCAAACTTTATTCACATTTAAACTTATGATCACGCTATACTTTATTCCTTCATAAATCAATTCGAAACAATGTGTATATGTGTGATGAATGTTTATAAATCTTATACTATACCCAAGAAAGACAATTAGTGATGTTATTCAAAGAATCAAGCTTCCATTATCATAAAATCTTGTCGCATTATGTTAAAAAAAATATACTTGTTACTTAGTTTTTTTTTTTGTTTTAAAACAATAATGTGCATAACATTAGGCCATTACAAGACCCATACATGTCACACATATAAAATAAATTATTTAAATAACAATTAAAACCATTTATATAAACTAATTAACAAAAAAAGTGGGCTGCCATATGTTGATGTTTTGGGCTTGTTTCAAGTTTAAACACCCACTAATCTTGTCCAAAGCCCAACCCATTGAAACCCTAATCCCTTACTTATATAAACCACCTTTCCCCCATCCATTTCCCACTTTTATAGCCTCCAAACACTTCAAAAACACTCTCAAAGTCCCTCATATATTCAAAAAATGCAGCAGCCAATTTGAGTTTTTTATGAGTTCTAACTCACTTCTTTAACTAGTTGTTCCTTATTTCTTCTTCTAAAACACTTGGATAACCTCTAGGAAGGTTTTCATAATTTGCTTGGGCAAACTAAGATGAAACCTCACCATTTTTGAGGTCCAAAGTGCCATAAATTTTCTGCCCATTTTTTTCTTTTTAAACTTTAAGACTTTCGAAGTTTTCTTTATGTTTTCTTCCTCAACATTGTTTGCTAAGCCCTATGGGATTTTACCATAGGTTTTCCATGGAAAGCCAAGACGGAACAATACCATTTTTGGGGACAAACTTTCTGTTTTGGAAGATAAACTTATAAACGTTTTTTGAACTTGTTTTTTTAAAACATAACAACTCTATGCTACTTATGCCTCTAACCAAGTTTATGGTTAGTGAGCTTCCTAGACTTGTTCATACAAAATCAAGAGGCATAACATGCCTCTAAACTTGTGGTTTTTACTAAGGTTTCAAACCCACAAGTGTTGAGCCATCCGAGCTTTCAAGCTTGTGATGGTGTAGGTGTGATTACATGAAGGCCTTGGCCATTCAACTATTCAATCCGCCCCTCACTTAATGATTTCTATAATTCTTGACCATCCGGATTGTCCTTGTGTCAATCTTGTGTAATGGTAAATCTATGAAAAAGGTTAAGGATGGTTATCCTCCTACCTCCATGCATGACTTACATGACTTCCATGAAATACATGAACTATATGATTAATTAGTAGTAATATAACTATATGTAAATACTTATTATAACCGAAACTTAGACCATGACCAAATGGTTAGTTGTCTTAAAAAGTAGGTTATTTTATCTTAGGCATAACAATCGTTACGATTCTTGGGCATGATCCATAAAAACACAAACACCCTTCGAGGCTTATTAGTGTCAAAAACGAGCGTTAAATGTCTAGATAAATACTTTTGTATATATACTTTCTCGTACATTTTAAATTCCTAAACTCATTAAACTCCCCATTAATCTAATACTCACACACCTACGTTGCCTTGTGTAGGATAAACTTTGTGTTCCATTCCCTAAATCAACCTAACTCTCTCATGGATATTACTTTGCAAAACCGTGAGTACACTTGACACCCTTTTTTTGCTTTACACTATTTGGGTGCAATATGTTAAATTACCAAACTACACTAAATCACACTTTTATTCTATGATTACACACAAACAATCCATCAAATATACTTTAGTCTTATGCTACTTGAATTGTTACTTGGTATATTCTTATGTGATCTAAATGTCATTAACTTCGATCAAGCCTCCCTTAACATGTATAGCGCTGTAGGAGTAACACACCGCCCGTATTCTTGTGTTCATTGTTAAGTTGAAATCTATTTTGTGGTACACTAGAGGATTGACTTGTAGATTCACATGCCTTGTTTACATTTACTTGTATGCTAGCTAATCATGTGGATTTGTTTAATCAGATTTTATACTTATGCTATTAAACTTGTGTACTCGCCAATACTTTGTTATTGAACTATACTTTTTAACATGTTGCATGTTGATGAAGTTGTATGATGGAACTTAGTAGGAAGGGCATAGAAATACGCGTAGAATACTAAGCTAAATATTATGTTATTGCTGAACTTATTCGTTGATGTTACTCTTATTTGGATTTTGTTGTAATATGATAATTGATGTTTTGAATGAAATGAAATTTGGTTGATTTAAATATTGTCGCAAATAGTGTTATGATGCAATGAGCAATCTAGTCGTCTCACTCCGATGTTTCCGCCATCGGTTGGGGTGTGACAGATTGGTATCAGAGCCATAACTATAGGGAATTAGGTAAAATTGTCATGTTCGACCTAGTCTATAGTTTAAGTGACCAACTTGACCATTCTTGCTTCATGATTAAAATGTTAATTCTTCCTATTTGTTCCTTCCTATTTCTTTTGTCTTAAATATATGCATGTGTTTTTCCTAAAACACTTACACAATTTGCACACTTGAAGACTTGACGACACTCAAACTACAATCGAGACGATCTCACCAAAATAGGGGTGAAACCCGCACTTTGGTGATCACTCTCAATCCGTGAATTTGATTTTTGCACGAAATTACACCATCAAGTTAGGAGTGAAATCCACATCTTGATGGAAATTTCCTGTTCAAACTCTAGTGGACCCTTACCTACGAGTCGGAATACGCTCCTCGTTTGGTAAGTACCCACCACACCTAGGGAACAAGGTTGTCAAGTTAGGAGTGAAACTCGCACCTTGTCAACTAGTCCCATTCCTCGATTTTCAATCTCGCCAAAGTTTTGAGTTTTCGATCGATTAGAGACGTGTAGTAACTGGAAGGGTAAAGTGTCGTTAAAAGCTTCTCGACGAGAGCACTTTACCTATAGGCCAAAGCACGTTTCTCTAATTTGAAAGGATCTCGATTCAATTTGGAATATTCGAACGAACCTCAACCCGAAACACTCCAATATTTTATTGAGCCTATATTTTATGCTATCTCAATTTCTATGTGTTTTTAATACTTGTTATCTCGTTCATTTCAAACCCGATGCACGATTCGCACGCCCTTCGTAACCAAAAACGAAAATAATAATTCTTGTGAACCAACTAAATTTATATTCCTTTCATACGTGTTTATGCTTTTGAATGCCACCATGCTTATGCGATCTATGTGAAGTTATACGTTATGTGCTCAAAACGGATACTTTTCTTTATAACAACACTTTACGATCAAAGCCTAAATCTATCTTTTGTTGTCAAACCTTGTTAGATGCCTTTTTCTCAAAGCGTTATGGGAAGAAGGAGGTCAAAGTCCAAGTCGAAGTCCTAATCCGACTCCATGTCGAAAAAGGACTGCATGAAATCATCGCTGAGCAAATGGCTGAACACATGGCTAAGGTCATCCCAAATAGTCAGCAAGGTCCAGCCCCACCAAATGCTGAATCACCTCATACCTATGTTGACTCCAAAGCCGAACCACCCAAGACCGCCTTCACCCACAAGCAATTCTGCTCCTGCAATCCCTTACCCTTCAATGGCGAGGGGGACGCCACTAAACTGCTGCGATGGTTCGACGCCATTGAACTCACCTTCCTCCAAAGTGGTTGCCCCTACCACTTGCGCACCTTGAACGCCACGGGAGTATTCCGGTCGAGAGCCCTTGATTGGTGGACTTCCGAGCGTAGCGCGCGTGGCAACGAGGTCGCCCACGCCCTCCCTTGGACTGAGCTAAAAAAGCTAATGGAAGGTGAATTCTGCCCCCCGAATGAGCGCCAACGACTCGAGGTTGAGTTTTGTAACCTCAAACAAGTAGGTAACGACAACGCTGGCCTCACGGTTGGATTTAAGCAGCTGAGTACAATTTGCCCAAGCCAAGTTGACACACCCGAGAAAGCGGTTGCCAAATACATAAGTTGCCTTCCTCCTCACCTCGGCAATCTAGTCGATACCACCTCCCCCAGCACCCTCGAGGAAACCTTTCGGCTGGCTGCTCGCTTGAACAACCGCCAAGTCCTTCGTGAAGCCGCCAAGGCTCCACCGAGGAAAGCCCACCAAGCAACCACCGAATCCGCTACCGAACCTGCCTCGCCCAAACCCCCAAGAAGCAACATCAAGGGCAAGAAGCGGAAGGCTTCGAGCCCAATTTTCGTGGTAGTCACTCCGCCAAACCCCCACCAGCCAGCCTTGCCCGCACCCGAACCCATCAAGAAAGCGTACACTGGACCCCATCCCAAGTGCAATACATGTCCCTTCCATCACCTGGTTGCCGCCCCATGCCGCCTATGCACGATCTGCAATAGGTATGGGCACTTTGCGCAGCAATGCCGGAATGCTCCTCAAACCCCCATCAACCAAGCCCGAGTTGTGACCACCGCACCTCCTCAAAACCCTGTCGGCAATCAAAACCGACCCCGAGCGCCTGCCGCTCGTGCCTGCTTCAGATGCGGAGACCCTAATCACTTCGCCAACAACTGCCCGCAGCGTAATAACAACAATCAGCAGCAGCAACAGCAAGCTCGCGGTCGAGCCTTTGTCATCACGGCTGCTCAAGCTCAGAACTCAAATGAGGTCATATCGGGTACGTTCCTTGTTAACAATGTTTACGCTACGTGTTTATTTGATACTGGTGCGGATAAAAGTTTTGTATCCGTTGAATTCGAACCTTTCCTTATGTGTAGTCGTTCTAAGTTGCCTAAACCATTTGAAGTTGAAGTCGTCGACGGAAAATCCGTCACCGTCGACTCTGTCCTTTCTAATTGTTCTTTGAACCTTAATGATCATACGTTTTCTATCGACCTCATACCCATGCCAATGGGAAGTTTCGATATCATAGTAGGAATGGATTGGCTAAGGCGAGTCCGTGCTGAAGTTGTTTGTTCGAAGAAGTGCATTCGCCTTCCCCTTCCTAACGATGATTCCTTGCACGTCTATGGTGAGAAACCTTCCAAAGGTCTCAAGCTTATGTCGTGTATTCAAGCGAACAAGTACTTGCGTAAGGAATACATCGCCTTTCTTGCCCACATTGTGGAAAAGAAGGAGAAGGGTCCAAGCGTGAGTGAAGTTCCCGTTGTGCGTGAATTCCCTGATGTCTTTCCCGAGGATCTTCCTGGTCCTCCTCCTGCTCGTTCTGTCGATTTCCGCATAGACCTCATCCCTGGTGCAACCCCGGTTGCCGAATCCCCCTATCGTCTAGCACCCTCGGAGATGCAAGTGCTGTCCAGTCAACTTCAAGAGCTTCTTGGAAGGGCTTCATACGCCCTAACACATCTCCTTGGGGCGCTCCCGTTCTGTTTGTCAAAAAGAAAGACGGATCCTTTCGCATGTGCATTGACTATCGTGAGCTCAACAAGCTTACAGTCAAGAACCATTACCCTTTTCCTCGCATCGATGACCTTTTCGATCAGCTTCAAGGCACGACTTGTTTCTCTAAAATCGACCTTCGCTCTGGTTATCATCAACTTCGAGTCCTCGAAGAAGATATACCCAAAACTGCATTCCGCACACGTTATGGGCACTACGAGTTCGTAGTCATGCCATTCGGTCTGACCAACGCACCCATCGTGTTTTTGGATTTGATGAATCACATGTGTAAGCCTTATCTTGACCGATTCGTGATCGTCTTATTGACGATATCCTAATCTATTCCAAGAGCAAGAAGAGCATGAGCGACACTTGCGTCTTATCCTTCAGTTGTTGCGAACTCAACTTCTCTACGCCAAGTTTTCCAAGTGTGAATTTTGGTTAAAAGAGGTTCAATTTCTTGGTCATGTTGTCAACGAACTTGGTATTCATGTTGACCCCGCGAAAATCAAGGCAGTGAGAAATTGGATTGCTCCTAAGACTCCGTCCGAAATTCGTTCGTATCTCGGCTTAGCCGGTTATTACCGTCGTTTCATTTCGAACTTTTCAAAAATTGCCGTGCCTCTCACTTCCTTGACTCAGAAGAATAAACCTTTTGTTTAGGGTTCCGAACAAGTGGAGTCTTTTCAAACACTCAAGGACATGCTTTGCAATGCTCCTATCCTAGCCCTTCCTGATGGTAACGAGGATTTTGTCGTGTATTGCGATGCCTCAAGACTATGTCTTGGTTGCGTTCTGATGAAACGAGATAAGATTATCGCTTACGCATCACGTCAACTCAAAATTCATGAGAAAAATTATACTACCCACGACCTTGAACTTGGTGCAGTTGTTTTTGCTTTAAAGATATGGCGACACTACCTTTATGGTACAAAGTGTACGGTCTTCACCGATCATAAGAGCCTTCAGCACATCTTTAATCAAAAAGAACTCAACATGTGTCAGCGTCGTTGGGTAGAGTTGTTGAACGACTATGACTGCGATATCCGCTTCCACCCTGGCAAAGTGAATGTCGTGGCCGACGCACTTAGTCGGAAAACTCATGTTAAGAGTGTACGTTGCTACCAAACTTTGGGAAAGCTTCAAGAGATGATTCGTGAGGCACAATACTCGACCGTTAATGAGGGCAACCTCGATAATGAGTTGAAATGTGGTGCTGAAACCCAACTCGTGACCAAATCTGATGGCATCATGTGCTATCTCGACCGTATTTGGATTCCTAATCGTGATAATCTTCGTGATCTCTTGATGAGTGAAGCTCATAAGTCTCAATATTCAATTCACCCTGGCGCCGATAAGATGTATCAAGACCTCTGAGCATCATACTGGTGGCCTAGAATGAAGAAAGATATCGCCTGCTATGTTTCAAAGTGCCTTACTTGCTCCAAGGTAAAGGCCGAGCATCAAAGACCCTTTGGCTTACTCGTACAACCAGAAATTCCTGTTTGGAAATGGGAGAGTATAGCTATGGATTTCATAACCAAGCTCCCTCGTACATCGTCTGGACACGATAGTATTTGGGTAATCATCAACCGTTTGACCAAGTTTGCTCATTTCCTCCCCATACGTGAAGACTACCAAGTTGAGAAGTTAGCTCGTATCTACACGGATGAAATCATCTGTCATCACGGTGTTCCCGTTGACATTAACTCCGACCGTGATGGTCGCTTCACTTCTCGCCTTTGGCAAACATTTCAAAAAGCCCTTGGCACTCAGCTCAATCCTAGTACTGCTTTCCATCCTCAGTCTGATGGTCAAACCGAGCGTACTATCCAAACTCTAGAGGACATGCTTCATTCTTGCGTAATTGATTGTGGTGGCAACTGGGACATGCACTTGCCTTTGGTCGAATTCTCGTACAATAACAGTTACCACGTGAGTATTCAAATGGTACCATTCGAGGCATTGTATGGACGTCAGTGCCGATTGCCTATTTGTTGGCATGAGATCGGGGAAGCCCAAATCACCGGTCCCGAGCTTATACAACAGACGACGACAAGATTTTGCAGATTCGGGACAACTTGCTAAAAGCTAGAAGCCGACAAAAGAGTTACGCAGATAAAAGACGCAAGCCCTTGGAATTCCACGTTGGTGACTTTGTACTTCTCAAGGTATCCCCTTGGAAGGGTGTGGTTCGTTTCGGGAAAAAGGGAAAGCTCGCTCCTCGCTACGTAGGTCCTTTCAAGATTCTCGAAAGGATTGGCAAAGTAGCCTACCGATTGGAACTACCACAAGAGCTCAACAACGTTCATCCTACCTTCCACGTCTCAAACTTAAAAAGATGTCTCGCTAAAGAAGGAATCTAAGTTCCGCTGGAAGATCTTCAGATCAATGAGACTGCATTTCTTGGAAAAACCAGTGGAAATCATGGACCGAGGTACTAAACAACTGAGGCGCAGTCGAATTCCTATCGTAAAGGTTCGATGGGAAGGAAAATGTGGCGCTGAGTATACTTGGGAACTAGAAAGCGACATGAAGTCTAAGCATCCGCATTTGTTCGTTGCATCTTCCTAAATTTCGGGACGAAATTCCCTAAAGGAAGGGAGACTGTAACGCTTCGCATTTGTATCTTTCCGTTTTTAGCAAGTCTGCTTCGTGTTTCTATTTTTGGAAGGTCCAAACCTTGTAATCGTATTTCTAATTTCAATTTATTGTATTCTAAGGCTTTGATTGTAAACAAGATTAAACAATTATGTTAAATTCGCAAACTTTATTCGCATTTAAACTTATGATCACGCTATACTTTATTCCTTCATAAATCAATTCGAAACAACATGTAAATGTTTGATGAATGTTTATAAATCTTATACTAAACCCAAGAAAGACAATAAGTGATGTTATTCAAAGAATTCAAGCTTCCATTATCAGAAAATCTTGTCGCATTATGCTAAAAAACTATACTTGTTACTTAGTTGTTTTTTTTTTGTTTTAAAACAATAATGTGCATAAAATTAGGCCATTACAAGACCCATACATGTCACATATATAAAATACATTATTTAAATAACAATTAAAATAATTTATATAAATTAATTAACAAAAAAAAGTGGGATGCCATATGTTGATGTTTTGGGCTTGTTTCAAGTTTAAACACCCACTAATCTTGTCCAAAGCCCAACCCATTGAAACCCTAATCCCTTCCTTATATAAACCACCTTTCCCCCATCCATTTCTCACTTTTACAAGCCTCCAAACACTTCAAAAACACTCTCAAAGTCCCTCACATATTCAAAAAACGCAGCAGCCATATTTGAGTTTTTTGTGAGTTCTAACTCACTTCTTCAACTAATTCTTCCTTATTTCTTCTTCTAAAACACTTGGATAACCTCTAGGAAGGTTTTCACAAGTTTTCTTGGGAAAACAAAGATGAAACCTCACCATTTTTGAGATCCAAAGTGCCATAAATTTTCTGCCTATTTTTATCTTTTTAAACTTTAAGACTTTCGAAGTTTTATTTATGTTTTCTTCCTCAACATTGTTTGCTAAGCCCTATGGGATGTTACCATAGGTTTTCCATGGAAAACCAAGGTGGAAAAATACCATTTTTGGGGCCAAACTTTCTGTTTTGGAAGATAAACTTATAAACTTTTTTTGAACTTGCTTTTTTAAAACATAACAACTCTATGCTACTTATGCCTCTAACCAAGTTTATGGTTAGTGAGCTAGCTAGACTTGTTCATACAAAATCAAGAGGCATAACATGCCTCTAAACTTGTGGTTTTTACTAGGGTTTCAAACCCACAAGTGTTGAGCCATCCGAGCTTTCAAGCTTGTGATGGTGTAGGTGTGATTATATGAAGGCCTTGGCCATTCAACTATCCAATCCGCCCCTCACTTAATGATTTCTATAATTCTTGACCATCCGGATTGTCCTTGTGTCAATCTTGTGTAATGGTAAATCTATGAAAGAGGTTTAGGATGGTTATCCTCTTACCTCCATGCATGACTTACATGACTTCCATGAAATACATGAACTATATGATTAATTAGTAGTAATATAACTATATGTAAATACTTATTATAACCGAAACTTAGACCATGACCAAATGGTTAGTTGTCTTAAAAAGTAGGTTATATCTTAGGCATAACAATCGTTACGATTCTATTGGGCATGATCCATAAAAACACAAACACCCTTCGAGGCTTATTAGTGTCAAAAACGAGCGTTAAATGTATAGATAAATACTTTCGTATATATAGTTTCTCGTACATTTTAAATTCCTAAACTCATTAAACTCCCCATCAATCTAATACACACACACCTACGTTGCCTTGTGTAGGATAAACTTGGTGTTCCATTCCCTAAATCAACCTAACTCTTTCACGTATATTACTTTGCAAAACTGTGAGTACACTCGACACCCTTTTTATGCTTTACACTATTTGGGTGCAATATGTTAAATTACCAAACTACACTAAATCACACTTTTATTCTATGATTACACACAAACAATCCATCAAACATGCTTTAGTCTTATGCTACTTGAATTGTTACTTGGTATATTCTTATGTGATCTAAATGTCATTAACTTCGATCAAGCCTCCCTTAACATGTATAGCGCTGTAGGAGTAACGCACTGCCCGTATTCTTGTGGTCATTATTAAGTTGAAATCTATTTTGCGGTACACTAGAGGATTGACTTGAAGATTCACATACCTTGTTTACATTATCTTGTATGCTAGCTAATCATGTGGATTTGTTTAATCAGATTTATACTTATGCTATGATATTAAACTTGTGTACTCGCCAATACTTTGTTATTGAACTATACTTTTTAACATGTTGCAGGTTGATGAAGTTGTATGATGGAACTTAGTAGGAAGGGCATAGAAACACGCGTAGAATACTAAGCTAAATATTATGTTATTGCTGAACTTATTTCGTTGATGTTACTCTTATTTGGATTTCGTTGTAATATGACAATTGATGTTTTGAATGAAGTAAAATTTGGTTGATTTAAATATTTTCGCAAATAGTGTTATGATGCAATGAGCAATCTAGTCGTCTCACTCCGATGTTTCCGCCATCGGTTGGGGTGTGACAGATTGGTATCAGAGCCATAACTATAGGGAATTAGGTAGAATTGCCATGTTCGACCTAGTCTATAGTTTAAGTGACCAACTTGACCATTCTTGCTTCATGATTAAATGTTAATTCTTCCTATTTGTTCCTTCCTATTTCTTTTGTCTTAAATGTATGCATGTGTTTTTCCTAAAATACTTACACATTTTACACACTTGAAGACACTCAAACTACAAGCGAGACGATCTCACCAAAATAGGGGTGAAACCCGCACTTTGGTGATCACTCTCAATCCGCGAATTTGATTTTTGCACGAAATTACACCATCAAGTTAGGAGTGAAATCCACATCTTGATGGGAATTTCCGCTTCAAACTCTAGTGGACCTCCTCGTTTGGTAAGTACCCACCACACCTAGTGTACAAGGTTGTCAAGTTAGGGGTGAAACCCACACCTTGTCAACTAGTCTCATTCCTCGATTTTCAATCTTCCCAAAGTTTTGATTTTTTGATCGATTATAGACGTGTCGTAACTGGAAGGGTAAAGTGTCGTTAATCGCTTCTCGACGAGAGCACTTTACCTATAGGCCAAAGCACGTTTCTCTAATTTGAAAGGATCTCGATTCACTTTGGAATAGTCGAACGTTTCTCAACCGAAACACTCCAATATTTTATTGAGCCTATATTTTATGCTATCTCAATTTCTATGTGTTTTTAATACTTGTTATCTCGTTCATTTCAAACCCGATGCACGATTCGCACGCCCTTCGTAGCCAAAAACAATAATAATAATTCTCGTGAACCAAAAATTTATATTCCTTTCATATGTGTCTATGCTTTTGAATGCCAACATGCTTATGCGATCTATGTAAAGTTATACGTGTTACATGATACTTATGTGCTCAAAACGGATACTTTTCTTTATAACAACACTTTACGATCAAAGCCTAAATTCTATCTTTTGTTGTCAAACCCTTTTAGATGCCTTTCTCTCAAAGCGTTATTGGAAGAAGGAGGTCAAAGTCCAAGTCGAAGTCCCAATCCAACTCCATGTCGAAGAAGGACTACATGAAACTCATGGCTGAGCAAATGGCTAAACACATAGCTAAGGTCATCCCCGAAATAGTCAGCAAGGTCCAGCCCCCACCAAACGCCGAATCACCTCATACCTATGTTAACTCCAAAGCCAAACCACCCAAGACCGCCTTCACCCACAAGCAATTCTGCTCCTGCAATCCCTTACCCTTCACCGGCGAGGGGGACGCCACTAAACTGCTGCAATGGTTCGACGCCATTGAACTCACCTTCCTCCAAAGTGGTTGCCCCGACCACTTGCGCACCTTGAACGCCACGGGAGTATTCCGGTTGAGAGCCCTTGATTGGTGGACTTCCGAGCATAGCGCGCGTGGCAACGAGGTCGCCCACGCCCTCCCATGTTAACAAACTTTCGTAAAACATGCCATGTGAAATTCGGTGTTATTCGTACCTTATTAAATACTATCATTTAACAAAGAAATTGTGGTGCCTTACAAGCCTTTCCTTGGTTATACCAAACTCGCTTTGAAATGCTTAATACTCGGTTTGTCTATAACAAAATCCCATACCCAAAATCGTTAGCCACAGCGGCTACAACTATCACTAACATTCTTCAACGCTTTACGTTCATATGTCATCCGGTACTTTTGATATTTTTACCTTTTGCATATAGCTATTAAATCGCTCATTCACTCCTATGCCAAAATCATCCCCAACTATTCACTCAACATTCCGTCTAAATCTTATCTATAGTATTCGGCCTAAACGCTCAATCCGTTTTAGCAAATATCCTCACAAACTCGATTCAGCCAAGTTATTTTGCAAATTTTATTTCATCCTTTATTACACTCAAACACCAACTAGTCGGCCATTTACCGCCAAAACCTTTTGAAAACCATGAATATTTACCCTTCTATTTTTTTCACCAATAAACATTTTCCTACGACTCGTGATTTTACTAATACGCCTTAGAACTGATAAAACTTTTCTTACAAACTACAGTGCGGGCCGCCACATTACATCTTTATTCATACTAAAATTTTTCACTCCTTAGGTCGTATTTTCTAAAATACTCCTTTCACCAAGTTGTCAAAATTCGGCCAACTTCGCAATCGCCTATATACACACATACACATTTTACTTATTTTTACACTTACTTATGGTTGATGTCCCAATCGCTTAGTCAAACGAGTTGCTTTTACAAACCTATCCTTTATCACTCAAAATTTATCTACATACGCCCAATCAACCATAAACTACCAATTTAACCAAAACTTTTGAACCATACATTTTTAACACGGTAATACATAAACTCCGCGTAGACACTAAACTTCAATTTTTCAACCTTGGCCAAACATTTTAACCGATTATCACTCGCATCAAATCACCAAAATACCATCTATTCGTCGAATCTTCCTCCTCAATAAATTTCGGGACGAAATTTCCTAAAGTAGGGGAGACTGTAATGCTCCGCGTTTCTGTACTTTCCTTATTTTGTATTCACATCTCTATTTTTAGAAACTTGTAATTGTGTCGTATTCATGGTTCATTTCCAATCTTGTAATCCGAGGCTTTGATCATAATGGAAATTCATTATATACATATACGTCTTACTTTCATATTTGTGTTATACACGCAATCAATCTTGAAATACCTGTTTGTACACAAAACAGAGACTTAAGATACACTTTGAATATCTAAAAACAAGTTAAAATACATGAAAACCACATAAAATAACCTATTTACAAAGTTTAGGGACAAAAAATGAGCAAAACCAAAAGTTTTTCCACCTCCTTTCTCCTCCAATTACCTTCCACCATTCTTTAGACAATTAGATTTCACCCTTTTCTATATTATTTCTCCTCCAATCACCTTCCACCCTACTTTAGCCAATCATATTTCACCCTTTTCCACACCCTTTCTCCCTCAATCACCTTCCACCTTCATTAACTCTCAAACCCTAATCCTCACTTATAAATACAAGCCTCCACCACCTTCTAAACACTTTCTACACACCTAATCTTCTCTCAAATTCTCTAATCCTCTCAAATATCTCAAAGCAATGCAAAAACATTCAAGTGTTCTAAGTGAGTTTTCACTCACTTTTCTTTAATTTCTTCTTTTTTCTTTTTTCAAATTACTTAGATAACTTCTAGGAAGGTTTCCACAAGTTTTCCATGGAAAAATAAGGTGGAACCTTACCACATTTGAGGTCCAAAGTAGTATAAAAATTATGCTTTTATGTATCTTTTTATTTCATGTATACTTGAAACTTAGTGGAATTTTATACCCGCCATGCTCCCAACTAAGCTTATAATTGTGGGTTTGTGTTGTGGTTGATTTCCACCAAGAAGTAAGGTTTAAAACCTCTTTAAAGTTCTATCCAAAATGTTCTAAGTGTTGAAACCATCCAATATTACAACCTTCAATGTTGGATGACTTGTGTATGAGTAATGTGTGAACTATGGAAGGCTTGGCTTTCCAAACTTGTTCCACTATCTCACTTGTATGTTTTGGTACAAAAACAACTTCCATAAAGTGACAAGGCTACATCACGTCCTCAAACACTTTCCATGCTCGAGATGTACGCATCTAGTTTGGTCACTTGGTTGTTTTAGTTAGATACTTAAAAGTTAGTCGTACATTCATAACCAACCGAACTCATTAACTAAGTTGATGAGTTTGTACTTTGATGAATCATACAATGAGGTTTAATGGATGGAAATCATCCTACCTCCATGCTTGACTTACACGATAATACATGGTGGATGAAATTATAACTTATACTATATAATATATAATATATACTTATTAACCGAATTCTTGATATTAATCGGATTATGGTTAGACTTCAAGGACTTAGGCTAGATTATCTTTGTTTCTAGACTCCTCGTTCGTGATTCTAATGGGAAACTTAGGACCCATGAAAATATAGTGTATGGTAACTTTGGTGCTCCACCCTCAACGACTCGTCAACTCACGTTTACTTTGGATAGCTTTGCAAACTATGAGTGTACATGACCCCCTTTTAAATTTTTGACACTTTTGGGTGCAATACTTATATCTTTTTAAACTCACACAATCACATACAAACATGATTGACACAAACAGACAATCCATTATACATGCTTAATACGTGTTGCTTAGAAATTCATACATGCTAGAATCCTTACTTGCTCTATATTTTGTCATTAACTTCGTACAAACCCACCTTAACATGTATAGCTTTATAGGAGTAACACATTGCCTGTATTCTTGAGGTCATGTTAAGTTATACAAAAACGGGCTTGTTGTTGCAACGATAAGATTACACTAGTGGGAAACTTTGGGTTGACAAATATGAGATCCATGCTAGTAATGTAATAATATGTCTTAGTTTACGATTATGACATTTGGATTCGTTTGAACCGTTTTTTATACTTATGATAGTAATTCAAGCTTGTATGCTCGTTAATACTTTATGTGTTGATATTTACTTTAATATGTATTGCGGGAACTTGATGATGATACGTTGAAAGAAATCTAGTAGGACGACTAGAAACGCACCTTAAATTTTGTTTATGTATTATACCGAAGGATACTTTATGTGTTGATGTATAATTTAATAGTAGAGTATCTTTTGGTAGTGTACTACAGTTTGAAAAACATTGATATAGGTATACGTTTTATAGTTTTTACGTGTTAGATATTTTCATAGGCATATATGTATGAAGTGTAGCCACTTGGATTATTAGTGATAAGAACAACTTTTTTTAGGAAGATCAAAGTTCAAATCTCGAGTATGACGTAATTTAAAAGTAGGCAAGTATGTAACTTAAGCGTTTTAAAAAAAATGTGTGAAAAGTGTGAGGAATCTCACTACTTACTGATGGCACGCCAAAAAGTCAAAATTGGCACACACAAACATATATTGATTGTAAAGAGAGGCTCCACTCTTGTTTGTTTGTTTATTTAGGGCCATTTCTGAAAGAAAAAAAAAACAAGTTGAGAATATGGCGATGGCAAATTTGGCAAGACGGAAGGTGTTGAAGAGCGGCGTGATATTTAGGTATTCGTTATGTAGAGGATTTGCGTCGTCAGGATCTGAGGAAAACGATGTGGTTGTTATCGGCGGCGGCCCCGGGGGGTACGTGGCGGCGATTAAGGCTGCTCAGTTAGGGCTGAAAACTACTTGTATTGAGAAGCGTGGTACGCTCGGTGGAACTTGCCTCAACGTTGGCTGTATTCCTTCTAAGGTAATAAATATTCCTCAGATCTTAGGAATTCAAACCAATCCTTTTGTTATCTTGTATTATATATTTTACCCATAAAAAAGAACAGCTTATTAGCTAGCTGCCTGCTGCTTTTGTTATCTTGTATGTATCTATTTTATTTTTAAAGGGAATGGTATGGGACACATAACATAGACAAGTATCTGTAGTATAACAGCTGGAATGTGTTCTCTTTTGTTTGTTGTTGAACGGATACTCAGTCGGCTTGAATTGTTCTCTGAATCTTCTTCTCTCTTGATGGTTTCCAGGCTCTTCTTCATTCCTCTCATATGTACCATGAGGCCAAAACTAACTTTGCTAAGCATGGTGTTACCTTCGATAATGTTAAGGTTGATCTTGCTGAAATGATGGGTCAAAAAGATAAAGCCGTATCCACTCTCACAAAAGGCATCGAAGGCCTTTTCAAAAAAAACAAAGTCACCCATCTCAAGGGCCACGGGAAGTTCATCTCCCCTTCTCAGGTTTATGTTGACACCGTTGATGGTGGGACCGCCGTTGTCAACGGCAAGAACATCATAATTGCCACCGGCTCTGACGTCAAGGGATTACCCGGGATCACCATCGATGAAAAGAGGATCGTATCATCCACTGGAGCTTTAGCTTTGACAGAAATCCCCAAGAGGCTCATCGTCATTGGGGCTGGCTACATAGGCTTGGAGATGGGCTCTGTGTGGGCCCGTCTCGGCTCGGAGGTCACCGTTGTAGAATTCGCACCAGACATCGTCCCCACAATGGATGGTGAGATCCGTAAACAATTTCAACGCTCCCTCGAGAAACAAAAAATGAAGTTCATGCTCAAAACTAAAGTGGTAGCGGTCGACACTTCTAGTGACATTATCAAACTGACCATCGAACCATCAGCAGCTGGTGGTGATCAGTCTGTACTCGAGGCTGATATTGTTCTTGTTTCCGCGGGTAGAAGCCCGTTCACATCTGGTCTTGGTTTAGAGAACATCGGTGTTGAAACCGACAAAATCGGGCGAATCCCTGTAGATTCAAGATTCTCGACGAATGTAAAGGGCGTTTTTGCCATTGGTGATGTGATTCCAGGGCCTATGTTGGCTCACAAAGCTGAAGAAGATGGAATTGCTTGTGTGGAATTCATTGCAGGAAAGGAAGGGCATGTAAACTATGACAAGGTCCCGGGTGTTGTTTACACGCATCCGGAGGTGGCATCTGTAGGAAAAACGGAGGAGCAGGTTAAGGAACTTGGAGTCGCATACAGTGTAGGGAAATTTCCTATGCTGGGAAACAGCAGAGCAAAGTCGATCGATGATGCTGAAGGGCTGGTGAAGATAATAGCCGAGAAAGAAACTGATAAGGTTTTAGGTGTTCACATTATGTGCTCAAATGCTGGAGAACTGATCCATGAGGCTAGCTTGGCTTTAACATATGAGGCTTCAAGTGAGGACATTGCCCGCACCTGCCATGCTCATCCTACATTGAGCGAGGCTGTCAAGGAGGCTGCCATGGCCGCTTACAACAAGCCTATTCACATATAGACATACTCATGGTGGTTGCAAGCCATCCACTTTTATTGTTTGACAGGTTGCTAAATAAATAATATGAGCATGGATGGAATAATTCTTTTGTTATTGGGAGTTATTTCTATTCAACAACTATTTTGCGCTAGATGTCTAGTGCTATAGGTGTGTTTAACTATCGCATACATCTTTTGTTTTTTACATGAGGCTTAATTTGTTCATCTGCCAACTTTGGTTCATTGGTCGTGTCCTTTCCTTTTAACAAAAATACACGTATTCTAATTACAAAGAACAAATGCCTAAATATTTACTTTGAGACAGACGAATAGTGAATCAAACAAAAATAGGGTTCCATCGAGAAACTCAAAAGCTCATATTCGTAAGGGCACTAAGATATCAACAGAAACAATATCTTTCTTTTCCATGTTTGAATGAATGTTGAAGATGCGACATTCGCCGGAAAAGTTCGAAAAGCATATGAACGAGAGACGGCGAGGGACCTATTTTGTGAACAAGGAGGCCATTTTAACTGAAATGTGAGTTTTTAATCAAAACTACGTAGTTTTTATAGGTTTTACGTACAAGCTTAGATGTCTAATACCACCGTATTCACTTTCCCCATATAAATTATAAGTTAAGGTCTCAGATAGTGTTTGGAGTATGATCTAACATATAGATACAACAACAATTATATAAGAAAATGTACAATTTGCTAAGAACCAATCACACATTATGAGACTGCTTTTCTAATCCACAAAACTTGTTTCGAAAATGTTTTACAATAGGGAACAAAATGGAAATCTAAATGGACGATTTAAGTGATCTTTTTACAGAAAATCATTAGAGGTGCCTACTGGTCTAAAGAAGTGGCACTTTACATCAAAAGGCATCGATCATCACATTTTTTCACCCACGACCAACAAGGCTAGGGTGTATAGATATGGTATGCTCAAGTAACTGACATAAGACAATACTATCACCGAAGTTGATCTTTCATTGTTACACAACAAATAACTTTACAGTCCTACAATAATATTATTGGTATAATAATAGTTATTATATACAAAATTTAACAATTAAAGTAAACGTTATTTGAAATAAACGACTATTTATTTAATATAATGCTTTATTATATATTATATATTTTGTATAATTCACATCATATAAATAATTATTTATACTTAATTATATTAGCCAAACAATATTAAAAAATTTTGAAATATTAGAAGGGTGTCCGCGCGATGCGGCGGAAAACACATACACTGCAAGGATGTGTATGGTTCAATTGGTTCAGTTCCTCATCTGAACCCGACGCTGAAGTAATCAATTAGTCTATTTTACTAACCAATTTGTTCTCAGTTAAGCAGTTTGGTTTATATGTTAGACTAATAGGGTTTGGTTTGTTTATCTTCGGTTGATAGCCAAAACCAAACTTTGGTTAAAACTTATATTTAGAAATATATTAAATTGAGGTATAAATAATGAAATGGGGGTATAAATAGGTAATGGTTCGTCTACAAAGGACATTTTTCCTACAAAATGTAAGAAGTCTATGATCGTGTTTTAGATTTTAAACATCGTGTTTTAGATTCTTTTAGCATTGTATTATATTAAAAACACCACACGTAACAATTTAAAACACAATCATGAAATCTAAAATACAATGCGAAGAAAGTTAATCACATTGTTTTACATTTAATGCTTATAATACATTTGATTGAATTTTAAGAAAAATCTAAAACACCATGCCCAAAATTTAAAACATAATGTCTACATAGACTTTTCACACTTTATAGAAAAAAAATGTTATTTGTAGACTAACCCCACCCTGCATAAATATATGAAGCGGAAGTATAAATATACGAAATTGAGATATGAAATATGAAATACATGAACCAAATGTATAAAAGCTAAAAATAAATTAAAAAATATGAACTGTTCTTTCGTTTCAATTAATTTTGGTTAAACGGGAATACAAATAAACCAAAAACTAGTTTTTAGTTAATTTGGTTTTCGTTTAATCGATTTTCAGTTGATTTCGGTTCGGTTTCCTCTATTTTTGGTCAGATTTAGTTCACGATTAAGCTACTGCTCAACCCTAGACACTTTTAATCACGTACTGCATCAATTTTTTCTATTAAAACAATACTATAATCTAATTAGAGAGAATAAAATGCTCGTTTTAATGTTTTCATGGTGTAATTTCAAGAAATATTAGCGTCCGTAAAAGTTATGGTCGTTTAAAAACCATGGGGTAGTTAGTCTTTTATAAGCCAGATAAAGTATAACTACTAATTAATTATCTATAATTTGGTTAAAGATGAGGAAATTAAAGTGTAATTAAAATGGGAGATTAAAGTGTAATTAGTATTTGAAAAACTAATTTACCCTCATTTTAGGGTTGTAAACTTTAAAAAAAAGTTCTTACCTCTTCCCTCATGCATTATAATATACTAGCAGGTTGCCCGCGCGATGCGGCGGGGACGACACTTTGCATTGTGATATTCATTTATGGTAGTTTTATTATTCATATAATATTTATTGTAGCATCCACTAGTGGATGTACGTCATAACTGAAGTCATCAGTTATTGTGGTGTGCATAATTCGGTTATTATCCTCAAATGAAGCCGAAACCGAAGTCATTAGAACCAATTGGTTTTCGGTTAATCAGTTTCGTTTATTTGGTTAGATTCACGATTCTTGGTTCAGCTCGTGTATTTTTGTTAATAGCCAAAACCAAACTGGGGCTATAACTTTTGATTAGAAATACATGAAGTTGAGGCATAAATTCATGAAATGTAAGTATAAATACATGAAATTGAGGTATAAAATATGAATGCATGAATGGGAGGTAGAAAAGTTAGAATTGTATGAAAATAAGAAAGGTTTGGTTATATTAGTCAAACGAGGGTAAAAAACTTGGTTAATTTGGTTTTTGGTTAATCAATTTTAGGTTAATTCAGTTGTTGGTCAATTTCAGTTCGATCAAGTTTGTTTCCAATTGGGTTTTGGTAAACGACTCAATTATTGCTAACCCTAGACACTGTTAATCACATAACATATCAGCTTTTTAATTTAAAAAAAACTATAGCTAAACTATACTCAAATTAAAGAGAATAAAATTCTTATTCTTATTGTGTATTTAAAAAAAGTATTTACGTACGAAAAAGTTACGATTGTTTAAAAATCATAGAGGTAGTTAGTTTTTACAAGAGAGGAAAATTGTAACTACTAATCATCTATAATTTTGTTATAAATAGGGGAATTAAAGAGTAATTAAGATTAGGAGATTAAAGTGTAATTAGTGTTTGAAAAACTAATTTACCCTTATTTTAGATTGTACCTTCTGCATTAAAACTAAATAAAAATTAATTTTTAGATATCTTAAAATGCATTTGTCTCATGTATATATAGTATAGATTTGATATAGATATAACTGAATATAACTAAATGAGTTTGATTGAATTACAATCCATAAACACAACAAACCTAATTAAGAGTTGGGTGTTGCTAAATGCACTCCCGTTTTCTCATTTCTTATTAGTTGCACTCCCCCTTAAAATTTTGAAATAAATACAATCAAACATTATATTTTCTATTTTTTAAAAATTATATTAGGAAACACCCCTATTTTTCATTTTCTATTTTTTGATTTAGCTTTTTATTTCTTTTGTCTTTTATTTAAAATATGTATCTTTTAACTAAGTGGAACATTATATTTTTATGATAAAAAGAATCATTTTAATAGATCTAGTAGCAGATAAAAAATGATGAGTTTTTACTTACGTACTGAATAAAAAAATGATCTTTTACTCATGTACCGAAAAAAAAGATGAATTTTAACAAAAAAGATGAATTATGTTTAATATTTTTTATATTAAAAAGTAATTTAAACATGTTTATGCATTACTTTAATTATCTTAATTATGACGTCATGATTTCATGTACATACATTTGGCATGGTCTTCATTGCAATCTCCATCACTCATCATTACAAATAAGATGACATAATGACAATTAAAAATATAACGTCCGGAACAAAAGATGATTTTCTTATGTACTAAGAGGAATTTTAACAAAAAAGAAATACAAGATGACTTTTAACAGGGAGTCGAGTTAATTTAAATATCTATCTTTTTAATAACATAGAACTATGATATTTTTGTAATAAAAATATCATGAAAATAGATATACTAATAGATAAAAAAGAGTATTGGTTGTGAATATTAGTGTAAAAAGTGTGATGAATGGATTTTAAAAGTGTGGAGTTTGAAAAGTTTTAAAATGTTTTTTTTTAAAAGGGGTATAAAAAGTAAAAAAAGGGGATGTACTTAACCAAACCCTTTAAAGGTTGGGTTAATTCGTTTAGCTTGGTGGGTCAAAGTTGAGGTATTACGAGTTTACTAATTAGCATTTTGGAAGAAAAAAAGTATTACAAATAAGTCACTATTATTGTGTTACTGAGTTGATAAAAGGAAATAAAAGTAAAGAAAGAAAATTTAGGAAAGGAATGAAAAAGTAAAATTTCATTTCATGTTATCTAGTTCAAATGAATGAAAAATACAGTTTTTTTTGGTATCGGTAGAAAAAATATTTATTAATATGATATTATAAAAAATATTACCAGTATTTTGCTATTTATTAAGCTTTTCATCTCAGACATTTCACTTTTGGAAAATAGACAATCAGTTTTTCAAGCAGCCATTCAAACCTTTTCGTCTCTGTTGTCGCCACCGATTGAACAAGTTATAAAAGAAGTCGATTGTGATTCAAACATCGACCAATGGCAGAAAGATCGTCAGCTTTCAATTGTGATTGAAATTAACAGAAAGATCGCATTCTACTTGTAATTGAAATGCGCTAATCGAAGACTTAGGTCTCCGTTTTTATTCAAGAACCGGAAGTATTCAAAATATATCTCAATGTGATTTCAGGTTTTTAAATCAGGCAATCCAAGATCTAATGATTAGAAGTTTGGGAATCTTTTCCGGTTGATTTTTTGAGGATTTCATAGTTCTCTTTCAAATTGCCTTTGAGATTAATTCTTAAAGTTCGAGAGAGAATATGACTTGTATTACATAAATGAATTTAACTTCAGTCCTCTTGCTTTGTCACACAACATAAAGTAGATTCATGCAATACTGCATATTATTCAAAGTGAGGATTTCACTAAAATGATTTAAATTGTTGCTGTGAAGATTGTAGATGTGGATGATCTTATAGAATAAGAAAAAGGAATTGAAGATGAAACTAATATATATTTAAGCGGGTCGAGTTGGTTTGAAAACGCTAACGCGACGTATTTAATTTGTTTGTAAGACCATCATATATATTTAATTGTCCCATACTATTTGCTTAGCTCTTTTATGCTTCTTATTTATTTTTTAAATTACCAAAATACCAAAAAAAAAAATTTAAAAATTAAATTTTTTTTTAAATAAAAAAAAGTTAAAAAAATTTAGTTGTATTTAACATGGTTTGATTAAAATATAATATGATAAGTTAAAAAACGAAAAAGAAACACTATAGTGAGTAGATTGAAGACAAAACTTATAATATGTTAACTGAATAACAAGAAGGAAAAGAATTATAATAGATTGGTTACAACAAATAATAAATATATAAAAACACTCATTTTGGTAAAATAGTTTTCAAATCACCCATATTGGTAAATATTTTTTCTATCACCATCTTTTAAAAAAACTCTATATAAATAATTTATGTGCTTTTTAACGGTGGAATTCTATGATAATAGAACATGTCAGTACATGTGTTCTAAAAACCCAAAGATTACAAGGAACAAAAAGGAAATTAAAACACTACATCATACACTGTTGGTGCATGTTATTTCTATCACTGTGCAAATAGGCTAGTTAGAACGTGTGTTGAATATTGTATAGATTAGATACGAACACACGACTTAAGTGCGAACATGAGAGGTGTTTAAAGGTCACGTTGAACGAAGTGGTCACTTTGAATGAACTGGTCACTTCGTACGAAGTTAATTCACTTCGCACGATGGTAAATTGTCTATATATAGCGTCGTATGTTCATAGTTTTATAAGTTTGGAGTTCCCGGAGGGGAAAAGCTAGCGAAATTTCTCCAGAATTTCGCTAGCTTGACAAGATATATACTCTTTCGGTATGAATGAATGAAACATATGACTTCCGCTTCTACTCCTTTCTTAATAACATTCTACCGAATTAGTATTATTAGGCCCAAACTTCCGTCTAGAATTGCCGGATCCTGGAATCTCAATTGGTATCAAAGCTACAATACCAATTTAATTGATCTAAACAGTTGATTAAAACACCTACGCTCATGAATTATGGACATTTAGGGGTTTTAGACGTAAATCATCAAATAAACAGACAATCCGTAGACAAAAATTAAAATTGAAACCATAGGATTGTTTAGAAATGAATTTCGACCAGATCTACGAAAGAATTATCATGAAATTTGTAGAAATAAAGATTTTGGATCAAAATTTGTGAAAATGGTTACCTTCGCATGAAGATAGAATTCACTTTGCACGAAGATAGTTTACCTTCGAACGAAGGTAGATTACTCTCGTACGAAAGTAACCCAAAATGCCTAAAAAACGCATCGAACAATTTTGTTGATTGTATTGATGAGACGAGTGTTCAGAAAAAAATTGGTGATAGGAAATTTTTTCGAGATTTAATGACAAATTCGGGTTGTTCGAGGACACCGTCGAGGGCTTCGGAGAATAGATTTGATGATACGATCACAGAGGGCTAAAGATAGTGGGGTAGTCATGGATACTTAAGCAGAATGGTGATCATTTGGTATAGTGACTATTAATGGGCCAAAATGTAAAATCCGCAATGATGGAAAATACAATTTTCCAGATTTGAGGGGGAAATTCAGTGATATGGTCAGAATTTGCAAAAACGAGGGGGAATAAAAATTTCACAGAATATATATTGAAATTTTGGCATTTTTGAAATTCGTGACATTGCAACAGTATTCGGGTGGTTCCGACTTCAGATTGTTTAGGAATGTATTTAATCTGGATTCGTTAGTTTGTGATCATATGAAGTTTAGTGTTTTCGGATCGTGATACAAATTAATGTCTTGTGGTTGAGTCCTGGGTCTTCGTCAAATGGGTTAGCAGGATTAGCATCCGGAGATGCAAACTGTATTGTCGATACATATAAGATATTAGAGGGTGTTTAAGTTATATTGCATACACGAATGCTTGATGATAGTCTAAGGTTCCAGGATATTTAGTCATTAAGCAGAGGAATTGTTTTCAGACTAACCGCTGGAAATGACGATGTTTGTTGATTAAGTTGCTGCTGAACTAGCGGAGAAGACTATATATCTGTTATCGCGACTGAAGAGAAATAATGTAAATTTGATTATGGAAAAATTTTCTCAGATCTCAATGTGTTACCAGATGATTTGATTCTGATGAAGATTTTCTTGTTCTGAAGAGATTCCCGTTTTGCTGATCAATCATTCAGAAGTATACTTAACGCGATTACAGAAAACGGTATTTCAGATTTTCGGCATATTCACAGACTTGAAGTTTTTTAGTGTGATGTTCGAAGTTCCTGTCAATTGCCGGTTGGGTTTTTGAAGATCAGAGGATCGAGCATAGGAGTACGGTAAAACTGAACGCAGATGTGGTTAACGTAGAAACACAATTGTTACATCGATTATTTTCTAAGTTGGTGATTATTCGTGAAGATTACAGTTAAGCAAATCAAAGGAGGCCGGGAACCGTGCAAACAAAGACCTAAAGATTTATTCTAGGGGGAATTATTTCAGGGGAAATCTATTGAAGAAATTGCAAACTCGAATCATTAATTAAGGGGGAATTTGTTCACGTGTTCTACGACATCGACAAATGCCTGATTGAAGTTGCAGAATATTAAAATACGACTCACATATTTCAAGATCAAGATCAAGCTTTGACAGTGACGTCCAAGGGGGAATTGTTGGTGCATATTATATCCGTCACTGTGTGAATAGGCAAGATAGAGCGTGTGTTGAATATTGTATAGATTAGATACGAACACATGACTTAAGTGCGAACGTGAGAGGTGTTTAAAGGTCACTTTGTACGAAGTGGTCACTTCATACGAAGGTAATAAGCTCACTTCGCACGAGGGTAAATTGTCTATAAATAGCGTTGTGTGTTCAAAGTTTTAAGTTTTGGAATTCCTGGAGGGGAAACGTTGTTCGCCAGCTTGACAAGATGTATACTCTTTCGGTATGAATGAATGAAACATATGACTTCAGCTTCTATGCCTTCTTATTAACATTCTACATAATTAGTACTATTATGCCCAAACTTCCGTCTAGAACCGCCGGATCCTAGAATCTCATACACCCCATAATTCATTACTTATTTTACAATATCTCTTACTTAAAATCCACCCACCTATGACCTATCCCATACTAATGCGCCAAACTGCGATCAATTAGCCAAATAAAGGAATCACCCTTTATATCCTCCACGACCTTATTACTGGACCGAGTCGACCATTGAACTCTAACTTGTTTCTCGCCTTCCATATATGCCAATTTGTAGCTTGAAAAACCAAATCTATTATTTCCTTCCACTCAGTTGAACCTCTTAATCCTTCAATATATTCCATTGCTTCTTTGCTTGAACTAAAACTCATCATAATTGGAAGTTTAATCCAAGCTAGCACATTCCACCAAATTGACTTCGACGTTGTGCATGTTACGACTAGATGATTCGCTAACTCTTCGCAACGTTCATATCTTGAGCAAAGCATATTTGTATTACAATTCCTTGCTTATTTAACCCTTGTTTCACCGGAATTCTCCCTAATGCAGCCCTCCATGTAAAATAATTTATTTTAGGTGGTACCCATCGATTCCAGAATGGCCATTCATTCTCTATAGTTTCCGATGATTGTTTTATTAAGTGATCTCTTACAACAGTCACTGGAAAACTTTAAATTCTATCCGATTTCCAAGCCTAAGAACCCCCCCCCCTATTTAAATTTAAACTCATTTAGAAGTTTCAGCAAGGCTACCCATTGGGCCCATTCATTTTCATTATATGGAGGCCTGATACACTTGATCGTCCACTGATTTTCAAAGCCCAGTGTTTATTCTTTTGTTTTCTATAATGTTGTAAATACCAGGGAACATATTCACCAGCTTCTTTTCACCTAACCATGTGTTTGTCCAAAAACTCATTCTCGTCCCCTTGCCAACCTAAGAAACCATACACTCCCCAATCCGAATGCCACTTTTTTCGAACTCTTCACCCATTGATGAATAGTCTTTCCATGTGCCAACAAGTTTTTTGTTTACTAGAATAAAACCTAGAACTCTTTTATTAGCATGAATCGAGTTTACCACTTTCACCCACAACATGTTATTTTTTTACTTGAATTTCCACCACCATTTGACCATGAATGCAATGTTTGCACTTCTCAAATCCCCGATCCTATATCCTCCGTATTTTCTCGGTTTCTCCATATTCCTCCATGCTATCTACCGGATTTTATTCCTACCTTCTTTTCCACCCAAAATAAAGTCTCTTATAATAGCATCAAGAATTTTAATAACTTTCTCTGGCGCTAAGTACATTGAAAAATAATAGTTTGGCAATGCACCCATCATTGTTTTAGCTAAGACAATTCCACTTCCAAACAATAAACATCTTGCCTTCTGATCCGAGAGCTTTGCGTTGAATTTATCAATAACGGGCTTCCAATACTTTATTCTCTTCATGTTTGCAACAATCGTATGGCCAAGGAATCCGAACGCTAAACTCCCCATCTTACATTTTAGTGTATTCGCCATACTTACAATCTCTTCATCATCCACTCTCACATCGTAAAGACAAGATTTACTTAAATTCAATTTTAGACCCGGACAAAGGTAAAAGCATCTAAGTAGGCAGTTAATATTTTTTTTTTTAATTTTCATTAGACCATTCCCCCATAAACACTACATCATCCGCATAGCATAAATGGGACATAGTCACTCCTTTTAAAAAAAACTCCTTTTTCTCAGCCCTTATCATGATGATATCCAAAAGCTTCCAAGGCTAAAATAAATAAAAACGGTGATAGCGGATCACCTTGACGGAGACCTCATTCACCAAAAACGAGGCGCGGCTCAACTTTAGGCATGCACCAATCCAACATCTCCATGTAATGGAAAATTCATTTCTTTCAAGTTTAAAAGCAAGTACTTCCAATTCAATGAATATTATGCCTTCTCCAAGTCTACCTTGAATATGAAAATCTTTTTATCACTCCTTTTAGCCCAAGATATGATTTCACTAGCAATAAGTGGGCCATCTAAAATAGATCTCCCTTCCATGAAGGCAGTTTGTACCAGGGCAACAAGTGAAGGAATCACGAGATTTATTCTCAACACAAGTATTTTAGCTATCACTTTGTATAGTACACCAATTAATGAAATAAGTCGGAATTCATTTACCATCTTGGGATCTTGAACTTTAGGAATCAAGGAAATGAATGACGTGTTACATTCCCTTATAAATGTAGGCTCTCCCATGAAACTCATTAATTAATTCGGCAAAATATTTTTCAAGAGACGTCCAATATTTTTTGATGAACTTAAATGTAAAACCATCCAGGCTCGGGGCTTGATCACCACCACATGCCCATATAGTTTCCTTGATCTCCTTTCTCATGAATTCCGCTACTAACCGGTTCGCTTGGTCTTAAGTTAACCGTCTAAAGCTCCTCCCGTCAACGGACGGTCTTTGAGCCAATGGCTTAGAAAATCGAGATAAAATGTTGTTTCTTATTGC
Source organism: Scalesia atractyloides (assembly GCA_947069175.1). NCBI lineage: Eukaryota > Viridiplantae > Streptophyta > Magnoliopsida > Asterales > Asteraceae > Scalesia > Scalesia atractyloides. Next base: position 34,498,712 of record CAMTDV010000003.1, on the reverse strand, counting down.
ATTTTTAACAACTTTCTGCTTCGATTCCAACTTCCCATCTACCACTAATCCATTGATCCGGTTCCTTGCCCTTCTGTAACTAATATTAGTAATTCTGTGAAAAAACTTCGAGTTCTCATCCCCCATCTTGGCCCACTTCTGCTTTGCCTATTGTTTTAGGTCCAAAACTTCGTACTTCTTAATCCTCCACCTACCTTGCACTCTTTTCTCCTTTTCACCCACTGTAGTTTCCTAATTCAACAATTTTTTTGATTTTTTCTACCTCACTTACTATAATGTTCCGTACTTTGTACTTTCTAATATTAGAAACTTGTAATTCAAATTTCTTTTCCACAATTGTAATCCGAGTCTTCGATCATAATGGAAATTCATGTTTTATAAATACATGTTACATTCATACTTAATTGTAACCAATCAACAAATACGTGTTTATACACGAAACCAAGACTTGAAATACTATGAATATCAACCATGCATGCATCATACTTATACCATACTCGAATACACCTTGAATACCTAAAAACAAGTTAAAATGCAAGTTTTTGGCATAAAATAACCTAAAAACCAAGTGAAGGGGCTGAAAGGGAATAGAACCAGAAGTTTTGGAAAACTTACCCTGTCGTGCCACACGACAGGAGAGTTTTTGCCCATCGTATGGCGTGACCAACATCAATCCGTAGCTGATTGTTCCCAGCTCCCGGGTTGGTCACTTTTCTCCACCTTTTCACCCCCAATCACCTCCTAAGCCTTTATTAACTCAAACCCTAATGCCATATTATAAGTAGGTGCCTCCACAACTATTCAACCTTTTACACACCTCAATCCACTCTCAAATTCTCTGAATCTTCAAGAATTCTTCAAGTTAGGCAGATTATACCAAGTCCCAATACAGTAAGTTTTGAGCATATTTTCTTCATTTTCTTCATGTTTCTTGCTCTATATTTACTTGGATCAACTCTAGGGATGTTACCCAATATTTACAAAGGTAAAAAAAGGTGGTACATCACCACATTTGAGGTCCAAATTCAAATTTAGATTCTGTTTTTGTAAAACTTTCATCTCCTGCAACTTTTACTTATCTTTCTTGGATGAACATGAACCAAACCTTTTCCCTAACTAATCTACATGCTGAGGGGCTTGAGTTGAGGTATTTTGACAGAAACTTTGAGGTTTAAACACCTCCTAATCAATCAACCTAAGTCAATAAACAACTTCCAAGTAACAAAGTGAACAAGACTACACCAAGTCTCCAAACATTATCCATGTTTGGAATGCACTAGTCTATCAAGTCACTTGGTTGTTTAAGTTATTTAGATGATTAGTATCTAAGTGGCTTCCAAGAAACCAAAATGAATCAACCACACCTCGTCTCCAACATTTGGCATGTTGGGTATGTACATGACTTGGTATCTCTCATTTGGCCGCTTAGCAAATTAGTTACTTGTAAATTATTTTCCTATTCATGACCAACCGAAATCATTAACTAAGTTGATGATTTTGTGTTTTGGTGAATATATATATAATGAGGTTAAATGGATAGAAATCATCCTACCTCCTTTCATAACCATTACATGGTACCTTATAATACTTAGGACGATTATACATACTATATAACTATAACATATTCAACAAACCAAATCTTAACACCAACCAAACTCATGGTTGAATGTTATGCATTATGGTGCATATTATCTTGGATTAAGATTCCTTATACTTGGACATCCAATGGGCGAAATAGTGCCCATGAAAAACACATAAACATGGTGTCCAAATTGAGTGTTTTAAAAGATAACCTCTATGTAATTTCATACTAAGTTACAATTCCGCATACGAATTCCTAATCCAAACCATCATACTTACACACTTTGTGTATCCTTGAAGGGTAACTCGGCATTCCCGAACTCTCAAACACATCAACTCACTTATGTGGAACTTCTACGCAAACCGTGAGCATACATGATCCCTTTTATTTTAAATACACTTTGGGTGTAATATATAAAAACTATCAACTCACTCTTACACAATCAATCTCACATGATTTAATCAACCAATCCATTTATACATGCTAATGTGTTATCCATTCTTGCACAATATTTGTGATGAGCCAACCTTAACATGTATAGCGTTATAGGAGTATCACGTCGCCCTTAGGAAGGTTCTATGTTAAGCTATTCAATCGAATGGTCTTGTTCGCTTCGGTGACAAGATTATATAATATGGACACAACTGGTTTGACATCTATAAGTTGCATGCTAGTTTATGTAATTTATGCCTTAGTATATGTATTATATGATGTTTAGATTGAGTCAAATTTCTATATGTATGCTAGTAGACAAACTTGTATGCTCACCAATACTTTATGTGTTGATCGTTACACTAATATATATTGTAAAAAAAATGATGTTGAGGCGTTTCAAGAAATCTAGTAGGAAGGACTTAAAAACGCACTATTTAAATTTATGTATTTCCTTGTCATGTTGTATTTCCAATTACTATATTTCCCACTTCGAGACAATGTACTACTTTTAGTTATCAATGAAATTCAAATTATTAAATTATTGCATTTATAGCAAGTTATGATGTTTTGAACAATCTAGTCATCTCACTCTGATGTTTCCGCCATCAGTTGGGGTGCGACACTACCACTTCTTTTAGTTCTCTATCTGTTTTATCTTTAATCTCCTTTCACCACTCTTTTACACCAGCTTTTAATAGTTTGAGTAAACCGGCTCGGTCTTTCATATTATTGGCCCCATTACAATATCCAGCCACTATATTTTTCACCACATCATCGATCCCTTCCTTGTCAAGCCAGCTATTAAAAAACAAAACGAAACCGGCCTATAGTCCACAGAGGAGCACAAGAGTAACGATGGACTATGGTCCGATAAATTTCTTGACAAAGCTTCAAATCAAAGTCGAAGGCCATTTTAATAAAGGAATCACATACCAAAACCTGATCGATTTTACTAAGAACACAAGAGTAACGATGGACTATGGTCCGACAAATTTCTTGACAAAGCTTCAAATCAAAGTAGAAGGCCATTTTAATAAAGGAATCACATACCAAAACCTGATCGATTTTACTAAGAATTGATTCATCCTACAGTATATATGTGAACTTGATACTCTAAAAGACCCATTTCTACAATGAACGAGTTGAACTATAATACACCTTTCAAATCTAGAAATCATTAGGTCCTCTTTCACTCTCACTTCATTAGAATCTCAACCTATAATCCAAAATCCTTCATTACGTTCTTTCACCCTATATAGCACATCCCAAAGTGCTCGTCTCTTTGATACTTCCCTAGAGGCGTATACATTAACTATATTAATAGTGATATCGGTCCTTGCTAACCTACCCGTCACCATTAGGAACGAATCGTGCTTGATCATATTTTGTTTAGTAAAAACCCCTGGGTCTCATACCGAGACTAGGCCACCCGATCTTCCGATAGCATCAATTGTTTCCCATTCCATATCAACATTTCCCTAGCAAGGACCAATGGTTGTGTAGTCCAGATTTGTTATAGAAACCAGGCCAGCAAGTAACTGGAACCTGCAAGAAGTCCAGATTTGATGCATGTGTTTCTTGCATACAAGGGAAAGCTATCCTACGTCCTCGTGTCAGTCTGTTGATCCAAATCGGCTTCTCTGATCCCCCAATTCCTCTACTATTAATGATTAAAAAATTCATGGTGCACGATCCGACTCCAACTATAACATTTCATTTTTTATATATAGATTAAAATAAATATATAAAACTTATATTATTAAGCGGATAGATTACTAGTAAGTTGACTGTTAGAAATATGAGGCTATACTTGACCTTACTCTCCATTTTTAATGAAACTTAGGTCAAAATGTAGATAAAACTATGCTCGTTCTAATGACATATTCATCGTTTTATAAAACGTTATATTTTAGAAGTTATAAACGATAAATGAGTGAAGCAGCTAAATTAATTACAATATATAAAATAATAATAATAATCGTAACATATATGAAGTGTTATGTGTACGTGTGTAACTTTAGGAAGATCGGGAAGAACAAGATTGACGTGGCTTCGATGCCTTCAACTATAATTAGGGTAGATGGTAGCTTTCTAAAATTTGCTCACACTTTTCTTTCTCTCTCTGCTCTGTTGCTTTTATACCCGATACCTTAAACTCTACTCTATATTAAGTGTTTTTAACCCTGATCATTTGTACAATATCCTGTCCAATCGATCTGAAACCCATCAACGAATGTCAAGGTGCTGCGGATATACTTTGTTAACTACGTTGGGGCTTTGATCTCGTGACTTATCGTTAAAGTTTGAATTTTGTTGAAACACTAATACATGTTGCATTGTGTTTTTATTAGGACCCCATGCTTACCACAAGGAGACTATAGTAATAAACCCTAAACCTTCAAGGTGAGTCATTCTTTCTTTTTTATTAAATGCTCAAAAATCTAAAATGTGTTTCAGATATACTTACAGTGATTAAGTTTTTTGTATTCTGAAATTACTGCCGGTATGTGGGGTTTTGTATACACTACTTGATAATCTTCACTATGGAAGAAAGTTAGCCAATGAGTGATATGACCACCGTCACATCAGAACTGCCACCGAGTGGCCAAATACTGATTTGAGTAATTGATAGATATAAATAAATGTAAAAACTCTTAATGCTGTAAATTATAACGATGTTTTTTATAAAAATGAATGAACTCACCCGTATTTCGCTGACAAAATGTTTTTAGACACGTTTCAAGTAATGAATGGTCACTGAATCCTATGATTTCACTCACGAATACAATCACTAGGCTTAAATAAAGTGGCTATGTTACCAGAATAAAGAAAAGAAATTATGTTTTATTAATTAGGGTCGATCCCTATAAAAGCCTTTTTTTTGTAATATGGGTTTCATCCCAGTTATTTAATATTAAACTTTGGTGTTTTACAAACTCTGAAATTTTCCTAACTATGATCCTGATGAAATTCTCCGCTGCAAATTTAATAAACACCGGTACAACTTGTAACTGCTCACGACTCCCGTCCAGGGTGTGGTCGGGGGTTGTGACAGAAGGTGGTATCAAAGCCACAGGTTTAAGCCATTGAGGTGTTGTTTTAATACCTAAACTTAAACATTAAAGTTAGGAAATTAATATAAAATAACCCATGTGTTGCGAACCACATCTTTTTTTCGATCACAATAAAACTTTAACTCTTCTCCCTATGTATATTATCCTTATTGCTTTGTGTATTTTCTTCTCAATACTTATATATATATATATATATATATATGTAGAGAATCATGTAAAAAGGTGGTTTGTGTGAGAAGTATAAGAGATAATATCTTTAATTAAAATTAGAGTTTAAGGGTAATAGGGTGATTTCAAATAAAATCAATTTAATTAACAAAATCTTTTCAAAACCGTTTTGAGGGATTTTAGGAAACCATATATTTCATGTTTACTGTTATTTCCAAATCTGGTTACAAGTATTTTCGAAATCTGGTATCAACATTTTTATTAATTTGCAAGTATAAAACACTATATGAATTCCAAAAAACACCACGGCTTGAGTCCTAATACAGTCATAGTGTATAACATCTGGGATGATATTCATTATTCCAAAAAATACCATAGCTTGAATCCTAATACGCTCATAGTGTTTAACATCCAAAATGATTTTGATTATTTTGAAGGTAAAACACCATTCAGATTCCAAAAACACCACAACTTGAATCATGATACAGTCATGGTGTTTTAACATCTGTAAATGTTTCCAAATTCCAGATGATACAGTCATGGTGTTTTAACATCTGGAAATGTTTCCAAATCATAATCAATGTTTCTGGACGTTTAAAACACCACGCCTTGAATCTCAATACAGTTGCTTTACCAGATGCCATAGATGTGTTTAGTTGTAACTTCACCAGACGCCATAGGACACTATGAACATGTTGTTTTCAACCATTTCCCTAAAAAATATCACTAATCGTTGAAATTAGCAAACCTTATATGTTTCAAAGGAAAAAAAAGAGGAAGAAAATGTCCCGATTACGTCTATAACATAATAGAGGCTTCCGATTTTGATATTTTTCCATAGTTCTGATATTGAAGGGAAAGAGCATGAATGTAGGAGCTTTTTAATGGTGGTTTACTCTTTGATGATACGTTTCCTTATCTCCATCACATAAAAAGACCCTCTTACCCCTATAATTTTCAAATCAGTCCCAAATTATAAAACATAATTTACATTTAGGCCCTTTTGATCTCAACCATTAACTATAATATCTAAGGGTTTAAAACACTTCTTACACTTTTCACAAAAACCCCTTTTTACAGTAACCATACCATTATATATATATATATATCCATCCATATAGCTGCTACTCATATATTTATGACGCTTTTATAATATCTCAAAATTCATGATAATTATCCATATCTACATTAAGCGTTTTAAAATATAAATCATAATTATGTTTTTAAAACATTTGAGTTCCTCATCTAGATTTATATTATAATAAATTTCTTTAAATTACTATTTAGTACATATATATTAGTATATATAATAATATATATGTACTCTACGGAAACACATATGGTGTAGAATCTATGTTAAGTAAATTATTAATATATTATTTTAATTATTAAAACATACTCACATAAATACTATGTATAACTACTAATATTATTGGGTATAACTGTTTGTTTACAATATAAATTTAAACCATCTATAAATAATTTTTGAAAGTACTGTTTTTACCGATTTTTGAGTCCACAGTATGAGTGACGAAAACGTATCTGAAGCATTCCAACACATTTCTGAACTGGAAATAGACGAAGGGCCACCCAGAATGAATTAGGATATGAGGCTGATACAGATGAACCTATCATTTTCCAAGCCCAACCTACTGAAACCCAACCCCTTAAGAAACGAAGTTGGTTTAATAAGGAAAAAAAGAGAAAAGAGAAGGAAGAAGAATAACCAAGTTGCCACTATAACCCTAATGGAAGGTTCAACCCAAATACCTGTTACCAAACCCTTGTGGGAAGAACTAGACCAAAGGTTGGCCAATTGTGACCTATTCCAACCCATAGAAAACGAGATAAACTTAAATTTACAAGCAAACCCTAAACCAATACTACCACTTTACATAGATTAACTACTAGAACCGATACCTCTCTATCCCGAGCCTATACCAAATAATCCTCAATTAATACCCGTTTTCAACCCCGAAGAAATCCCAAGGATACCTACACCAGCACCGGATCCTATGGAACAATGGTGGACAAATGACTAGCAATTCCAAGACCTCATGCAAGACCCTTATCTCCAGCCACCATAATTCCCACAATACATACCGAATGGCTATCCAGCCATGAGCCCCGAGAACGTAGCTGAGCTTAGGCAATATGTAGAGGAGCTGATGACGGCATGAAACCAGATCCGTACAATTAGGGAAAATCTCGTCCGGAAGTATGACAAGAGAGAAAATCAATTCTAAAGACAAGACTGACCTACTATGATATAATATATATATATATATATATATATATTTTATATATATATATATGTATTTTCCTTGTATTTATAAGAAAATAATAATAAAACAAAATAAATAATATATATATATATATACATATATATATATATCGACGCATACAAAAATTAAAATACTAACATGTATAAGTATAGTTTGTATTTATGATGCAATATAAAAAAAGAGTAGAACGTCGCAGTGTTCTACGATTTTGAAAAAATGTGTTGAGTATTTGTTTTGTTTTAATTATTTTGTGATATTAATGCCTGATAACGTTGCAATTCAGATGTCAAATGAAGTAAATCAAGAAATTCACGCTAGTAGCGATAACGGAAATCATATGGATAAAAGTGCTATAGAAAGTATAGTAGCCCAAGGAATAGCCGATGCCATACCTCTAATCATTGAAGCTATTAATATATATACAAGACCGACCTACTATGATATAATATATATATATATATATATGTATTTTCCTTGTATTTATAAGAAAATAATAACAAAACAAAATAAATAATATATATATATATATATATATATATATATATATATATATCGACGCATACAAAATTAAAATACTAACATCTATAAGTATAGTTTGTATTTATCCAATACAAAAAAAGAGTAGAACGTCGCAGTGTTCTACGATTTTGAAAAAATGTGTTAGAGTATTTGTTTTGTTTTAATTATTTTGTGATATTAATGCCTGATAATCTTGCAATTCAGATGTCAAATGAAGTAAATCAAGAAATTCACGCTAGTAGCGATAACGGAAATCATATGGATAAAAGTGCTATAGAAAGTATAGTAGCCCAAGGAATAGCCGATGCCATACCTCTAATCATTGAAGCTATTAAAAATCCTATGCCTATAAACAATAATAAAATTATAAGTAGTAATCGTACTCATCAAACTGTGTCAATGGAGACAATGGCATCCTTGTCAAACCCCATTTCCCAAACGAAAGAAGACCATTACCTATGGTTGTCCTTATAAAGAATTCTTGTCATGTAAACCGATAGAATTTTCTGGTAATGAAGGAGCCATTGCAGCTTTGCGCTGGCTAGAAAAGACTGAAGCAACTTTGAAAATTACTAAGTGTGCTCAAGAAGATAAAATAATGTATGCTTCTGTTAATGCACTTTGGGTGATAAGTGCATGCTCTCACTTTGTTAGGGATCTTTAATGTAATGTAAATTGAATAGTTGTCCGAACTTGTTTCATTTCCGAGTTTAGGTGTGTCCGGATTAGGGTTCCTTACCTAATCTGGGTTTGTATGTTTCAGGGTTTATGTTTTGTAAGTTAAAGTCGGACAGGTTATTTAGTCCTCTGTCTGAATTTCCTTGTTCGTTACAATCCGGACTTAGCACTTGTTAGATACTCCGAGTTTTATGTTTATTGGGCCTTGGGCCTTGTAATGTCTATCGGACATGTGTGTCCAGATATGTCTTGTTTATATATAATTAGTGGAATAGACAGGGCAGGCAATTCTTTTGTGGAAAGTTTGTATAGCAATAAAACCCTAATCATTGGTGTGTGTTTTGTCTGGCGGCAACTGTGTGTGATGTCATTCATCTCCTACATCAAAGAATACTCTGTGTATTCTTTGATTTCTCTCATCAAACTTGTTTCCTAATACATTATCCTACAGTGGTGATTGCTAGGTGGAACTGCACACCTATTGATTGTGTTAGTGAGTGAGATCCTTGGATTGAGTGGACTTACAAGTGGTATTAGAGCAGTGTGCTCATACTACTGTAGGTGTTCTTGGTTTAAAGGTTTTTGTGAGAAAAATCAACTTTTGACCGGTTCTAGTGATTACTTGTGAGTTTTTGTGTTTCATTCATGATTCATTGTTGATTTCTAGTGAGTTGATGATGGATTTTGATTAGGTTAGAACCTTTTTGGTTTAATCTTCATATGGGGTTTTTTTTACAGAGGTTTATGAAGTTGTTGTTGGGTTTTTGAAGGTTGGTAAAAGATTCCTCATTTAATCTTTTAAAAGCTTTTCCGTATTTTGTTTTACTGTTTGTGTTTCCGGACTATTGTTGATCCAGTGTGTAGTCACATTGGAGAGATATCCGGAACTGGCTCTTTCACCTATCAGTCCGGATTACAAATCCTTTGTAATTCTGGGTTTGACCTGTGTCCGAATTTAACAGCTTTTTCGCGTTTAACCTATATAGATTTTCTGAGTTTAACCTATACAAATTTTCTGAGTTTAACCTATACAAATCGTCCGAGTTTAACTTTTATTGTGGTTGTATTTTTAAACGTCTAGAAGCTTGTCTGAGTTTAACCTTTATCGGGACCTATTTGGATCTTGCCGAGAATCTAGAAAAAGTTCTACGACTGTGAGGAAAAAGCAATGTCAATGATTACAATGGCTATTTCACAATCAATACTTCATACTTTATATAAAAGAAGTATTTCAAAAGATCTATGGGATAGCTTGATTGAACGATATGAAGGAAATGCAATGTATAAGAAGCGACGTTTGGAACGTCTAGAAACTCAATTCGTTGTGTTCAAATCCTTAAAGAATGAATCGTTTGACGACACAATTAACAGGTTTTATCACTTATTAAGCGAGCTAGACAGAAGTCAGGATGGCTTATACACTGAATTTGAAAAGGTCGAGAAATTTCTAATCTGTCTTTCATGAGAATGGAACATGTATACAACTTTAATTAAGGAAGGTGTTCTCTATGAGGAACTTTCTCTGGAAGAAACGGTGCAAAAATGAAGGGATATGCTTGGATATATGGAAGATCAAGCATCTGATTTCAAGAAGATACAAGACCCTCAGCTGTTTAAGCCTTCAAGACCGGGAGATTAGGTGATTACTAGTGGAGCAGGTGTCGCACTTTACACAGAAAACAAAACTACTAAAGGTCATCATGCTTTTGTAAGCGAAAGTGCAAGTATTTCAGCAGGAAATGCTAGTCCAAATCAAGGAATGTACTCATCTGGTGGAAATCAGAAATCTCAAACATCTAGCTTGAACATTCCAAAAATTGGATTCGAGTTGTTTGAAACTAATAGAAGACAATATGAGTCTTTTGGCATCTTTCATGACGACGTATGAAATTTTTGTCTAGGAAAGCTTGTTGACAATCGGGTCTCGATAAAGATTTTGACCAAATCGGTCAGGATGAAATGGAAGAACTAGATCTTCTACTTAACATGGCTTTATTGGTTCGAAGAGCAAAGAAGTTTCTTATGAAGACGTGGAAGACGTTTATTGGTGGTCAGACTAAGACTCGAATGGGCATTGATATGACTAAATTAAAGTGTTACAACTATAATATCTATGGGCATTATCCACGGGATTGTCGAAAGCCGAAGATGGAGTGATCAAACAATTACCAAAGTAGAAACAACTCAAGAGCTCATTCAAATTCTTCAAATGCTTCAAATTCTATATCCAGTGCCTCAGATAATCTTACTTCTTTAGCAAACAATGCCTTGGTGGCTCAGTCTCTACAAGAAGTACCCAAACAGTATGACTGGGGATGTGCTTTGGAAAACTTATTGGGAGCTATTGTTTCACAAGCCTTTATGGCAGAAATTATTGAAGAAGAGGAATGCAAGGAGATTATCGAAGAAGCTAGCTTGGAGGAGCTCATTGTTGTAGCTTAGGTTATGGGTGAAGAATTGGAAGTAAGTAAAGCGGATAAAATTGAAGAAAACATGAACGATGAAGAAACCAAAAGATCTAGTGGCGATGAGATTGAAGGTTAGAGTGAATGTTTGGAGTTCAAGATCTCAGCGGCTGAAATGCAGCAGTTTGCTGAGGCAGAAACTCAAAAGTTGACTGAAAGCTCTATAGAAAAGGAAGAATGTGCATTCATGGCTGGAATTGAGGTAATTTCTAATCCTGTAGATAGACAATGTGCTAGATGTGTAGAGTTTGTAGCTAAGGTTGATAGATATGTTTTTCATAATGCAAACTTGATTTCAGATCTAGAAAAATCCAGAGAACTCATTGCAGTCTTATCTAGTTCGGATAAAGAATACCGAACCAAGATTAAGTCTTTGAAAAATGATATCTCTGAATTTGAGAGACTCGTGGCACATGCAACTCTTAAAAATCAAGAATTAAAATCTGAGCTTGAATTAAATCAAAATTGTGTTTTGGAAAAGAACAAAGTTATTTTGGAAAAGGACAATCTAATTTTGGATTTAGAAAGAAAATCAAAAAATTTAGAGATTCGACTGAATTGATGAATCTATGCCTAAACAACTAATGTCTCAAAGATTCCGAAGAAGAAATGTTTGGAATTGAGTATAATAATGTGCCTCATCCAATCAATCACAACTATACATCAATGGCAAGCATTGATCCTGGATTGGCAAATTTTGTTTCAACAACTCCTCTGACTGTTGAGCCACAGAGTGAATCTGAATCTGAGCGTGAAATAGTCTCAGACTTAGAAAAATCAAGGATGAGTGAAGCCACAAAGAAAAGTGAACTAAATTTTGATAACATTGAAAACTTGATAAGTAATAAAGTTTTAGAAATCTTTAATCAAGTTCAAAATGCTAACTTAAAACCAAAATCTCATGGGAAACCTCAAAAGAATATGAAAAATGTTCCTAAAACCAAGTTTGTTAAAGGGGAAGATTTTAATCAAGAAGTAGAAAAACTTGAAAAAGGATCAAACTCTATGTTCATCACCCAAATTTTGAAAAAAATCCCACAAAGGCTTCAACATCATTGAACAGTCAGGAGGAACACCAAAAAACTGTTACAAAAGTTTGCAAATGCTATAAGTGTCATGTGAAAGGACACTTGGCCACAGATTGCCCTAATGACAATGGAAAATTCCTTGTTGATCCTGATAAAAGAAAACCTTTTGTCAAAAAACCTGAAAATGATACAACAAATGAAAATAAGAAAAACAATAAAAATCAAAAGGTTAAAAGAGGTAAAGTAATTAAATAAGAACCAAAACCAGTTCATAAATCAAATGCTAAAGTACAACAGCGTCAGGATCAACGTAAGGAACCAATTTATATTTGCCCTAGTCGTGGATCGGAAAGTTCTTCACAAAAACATGATTCCTGTGAGAAAATTTCTCACAGACGCCAAAATCGTGTTACTTTCCAATCACATGAGAATGAACATCGTTCTGGAGGATCTAGTAACGACTATGTTAGACCTCATACTCAGAACTATTTTGTCAATAATCATAGTGCGTCACCCCCTCGATTTCATAATCAGAGACAATATTCAGTTAACTAACCAAGAACATTCTCAAGAAACAATGAAGTACCTAGTTTTGGTAGAAATTTTGAGCCTTCAAGAAGTCAAAATTCCGGATATCAAAACGATGGAAGCCGAAACTTTGAAAACTCTAGTTATAACAACCGATCATCAACCTCGTACAATCCATAATTTGCTAGGAACCACTCCATAAACTTCTGAAATGGAAATATGGGACAAAGTGGTGGTGGCAGTTATTTTAAAGAGTTTTCCTTCGTAAATGAAATGGGACGACCCAAGACCATCATGGCTTGTGTCCCACATTCTAACTGATTTCCTTGGTGGTGAGTGTAGGAGCAGCTGAAGAGGGCTATCTATATTTGGTATATTGATAGTGGCTGTCCTAGACACATGATAGGGAATAAAGAGTTGTTGAATAATTTAAAACAAATTCATGGTGGATATGTAAACTTTGCTGGTGAGAAAGGAGGTTATATCACCGGTGAAGGATCAGTGTCAAATGGAAAGATAACACTGCACAAAGTGAACTATGTTGAAGAACTAAAGCATAACTTGATGTCGGTATCTCAATTAAGTGATAACAAGTATTCGATGTTGTTCACTGATAAAGCTTGCTTCGTATTGTGTCCTAGATTTGTTGTTCTAGAGGATTGGATCGTAATGAGGGCCCCAAGGGTGAATAACACATATGTTATAGATATGCGCCTGTTGGTCAACTAATCTGCCCCAGTGACTTGTTTACTATCAAAAGTGACTGAAGATCAATCTTACCTTTGGCATAGACGAATGAGCCATGTGCATTTGTGAGAGATGAACCACTTAGTGAAAAATGACTTAGTGTTGGGGGTTCCTTTACGCATTTTCGATATGAATAATAAATGTGAATCGTGTGAAAAAGTAAAAACTAAATGAAAACCTCACAAACCGAAAATTGTTAACTCGATCCAAAAACCACTTTCACATGGATCTTTTTGGCCCAATTCATGTTGCTAGGGCATTGGTGGAATGTCTTACTGCTTTGTTGTCACTAACGATTTCTCACCATATTTGTGGTATTTTTCTTAAAAACGAAGGATCAAACTTTTGGTATTTTAAGAGATCTATTTAAACAACTTGAGAAAATTATTCACTTCCCATTAAGAAAATCCGAAGTGACAACGACACTGAATTCAAAAATCAACATATGGATGAGTTATGTGGGAAATGGGAATAGTTCAACGCTCCTTATGTTCCCCAACAGAATGGAGTTGCAGGACGGAAGAACTGCACCGTAATTGAGTCAGCTCGTACTATGCTTTCTGAATCAAAACTACCAATTTTCTTCTGAGCTGAGGTGGTAAACACTTCATACTATGTGCTTAACCATGTGCTTACGGTCAAAAGAGAAGATAAAACATGTTATGAATTGCTTGAAGACAAGAAACCTAATTTAGAAGGGTTTCAACCCTTTGGGATCAAATGTGTTATTAAACGGACGAAAGATACTCCTAAAATGGGCGAACATGGGGAGATAGGTTTCTTTCTAGGTTACGTTAATGGAGCTCCAAACAAACGTGTTTATAACATTAAAAATGGTCTATAGAAATCTTGTTTGATATAAATCCTTTGAGTTTCGATCCTCCACCCTCCGAATTTGGTTTTAACAATAGGGTATGATTATGAGAAATTATTTGATTCTTTTGATCTTCCTAATGACTCAAAAGAAGATTCGGAGGTTGTCTACACACATATTGTAGATAAAGATGAAGTGGGTGCTAGCTTGAGAGCAAGTTTTCTAACAAATGTGACCCCGAATACTGCATCAGGAAGTCCAGTCGCTGAGTCATCATTAGTAAATAATGTGGTTGTTGTTCAGTTCCCAAATGAAGCTAGTCCTAGTAATTCTGAGGCTAGTAGTAGTGCAAATGCTGAGGGGAGATTCAATCAAATTTGGGTAATAATCTCCCAACTCCGGTTATCCCAGTTCCAAGAATGAATATCTATCATCTGGTTGATAATATTATTGGGAATCCAAACGATGGAGTGCAAACGCGAAGAAGCATTTCAGAGATGCAGTGTCTGTTTTCAGAAATTAAGTAGGAAGAGATATACAATCTTAGCCTACATGAATGCTTTATCTCTCATATTGAGCCAAAGAATTATCTAATGACTCTGAGGGGCAATTCGTGGTGTGAGGCGATGCAAGAAAAGTTAGCTCAGTTCGACAAGTTAAACGTGTGGAATTTGGTCGATCTTTCGAAGGGTCAACATGCAATCTACACAAAGTGGGTATTTAAGTGCAAGAAGGGTGTTATCATCAGAAATAACACACGGTTCGTTGTTCAATGATTCAATCAAGAGGAAGGGATTGATTACACAGAAGTCTATGCTCCTGTGGAAAGACTTGAAGCCATTCATTTGTTTCTAGCCTTTGCTTCTCATATGCGTATTAAAGTCTATCAGTTAGACGTTAAAAGTGCCTTCCTTTATGGAAAATTGCAGGAAACTGTGTATGTATCCCAGCCTCTGGGGTTCGCGACTCTAGAGTCTGAGAACAAAGTCTATCGTTTAGACAAAGCTTTGTACGGTCTCCATCAGGCTCCTCGTGCCTGGTACGAGACTCTATCAAAACATCTCTTGGAGCATGGGTTCACGCATGGTGCGATCAACTCCACATTGTTCATTTTGAAGAAAGGGGGAGATTTTCTGATTGTGCAAATTTACGTTGATGACATAATTTTTGGTTCTTCAAATGAAGAATTGTGTCGCGAGTTCGAGAAAGTGGTAAGTTGAAATTTGAAATGAGTACGATGGGAGAGTTGTCATTCTTTCTTAGTCTTCAAGTCTGTCAGGAGAAAGAAGGGACGTACGTGCATCAAACAAAGTATGTCTACGAGATTCTCAAGAGATTCGGATTGGAAGATAGCTCTTCTTACGACACACCATTATGGACACATCACAAGCTAACGACAGATAAAGAGAAAGATCCTGAAGTGGATCTAACTTTATATCGAGCTATGATACGTTCGCTTATGTATCTTACGGCTTCATGTCCCGATATTATGTTTTCTGTTTGTTTATATGCCAGGTACCAGTCCACTCTGAAGGAGTCTCATATGTCTGCTGTCAAACGCATCTTCAGATATTTGAAAGGGAAACCTAAGCTAGGATTGTGGTATCCAGCTGAAGGTGGTCTGGACTTGATAGCGTATGCTGACGCTGATTTCAAAGGGTGCCCAGTCAATAGAAAGTCAACCTCTGGCGGGGCACAATTTCTTGGAAATCGTCTTGTCTCCTAGCAATGCAAAAAGCAAGTTGCTGTGTCTTTATCCATGTGCGAGGCCCGAATATATTGCAGCATCGAGCTGTCATGCTCAGGTTTTGCGAATTCAACAGCAATTGAGAGACTACGGTTTGAATTTTACTCAAACTCTAATTCTTGTTGACAATAACTCTGCCATCTCCATAACTAATAATCCAGTTAATCATCCACACACTAAACCCATAGATGTTAGGCATCACTTCATTCGCAACTGTGCTGAAAATGGTTTAATCGAGGTGGTAAGGGCAGACACTTTGGATAATCTTGCCGACCTGTATACTAAGACATTCGATCGGCCTAGATTTGAGGATCTGGTCTGAATGATTGGCATCAACCTTGAGTAAAATGTTGTTCGAAACTCGCACAGAAACTTTATTTCACATTTTAGTGTACATTCTTAATGGATTTCAAACATTAAAAACTCAAAATGATTTTACCTAGTTGTAGGTTATTTTTAAACATCTGAAAAATCTTAAAGATGAGGCTGTGTTGAGAAATAGGAGAAATGATAGTACATCGGTTAGTCGTATCTGATGCAGGATTATGGTATTGGCTAATTACTAAACGTTAACTGTAACAGAGTCATTATACGTTGCTTCGGTAGTTTTTACGCGTAAATAAGAACATGCTTTTGGTATATAAACATAATGTACTGTGTAGCTCGTGTGATACATCTCTCGGATATATGGTCCGTAATTTCGTTTGATAAATTGCCTAACTTCTGAGATACTAGGTCTTTATGTTTGTTAAATCTCTGGAGTATTATACTTGGTCTTCTGATTTTGCATAAGCAATGGCCTAGACCTCGTATAATGGTTTGCTAAGCGCTTTGTTTGTGAGCAAATCCCCTTGATGGATTTCTTTTCTGCCACAACAATCATCACCGGATGATTTGTTTAAACTTGTCATCACCAGATGTACAGTTCTCTGCAGAAAAAGATACTAAACGTTGGTACACCACTTTTAAGTCGAGCCTTCATCTCTCTGTCTGTGCGGTGGCACTAACTTGAGCTCTCACGGTATCGCATTTAGCCGGATACAAAGATTTTTCAGATATATTCACATGTAAGATGCAATGTTTGGTAGTTTTGATGCGGAAGTATATTCTGAGGTGGCTAAACATAGTTTTTATCAGTAATTAATATATCTAATCACATATCTCGAAAGCAGTGTTCGAAAGCGTGCTAAAACTTAATTGGATCACAATACCGTTGAACGTCTTGAACTATTTATATTTTCTAAGTGTTTAAACTGAATCCCATGATCTTGTATTGGATATTGACAGAAAAAACCGATATGATCTCCTTGCTTTGACTTCACAAAAATATAGATAGTGTAAATATTATCTTAGTGTTAGTATCTTTTAGATAGTCAAAAATGTAAAACAACAAAAAGTTTTTGCTTTCTTGTTTCTATGAATGGGCTTATCACCCAAAATACTTCATGGGGTTGTGAATATTCTTTTAATAAGGTGTGAAACATCTTGTCAGGTAACCATAAAATAAGTCTTTTTCAATGAAAATCGGTCGTGCTACATTTATCTGAGTGTGAATGTTTCTCGTCAAAAGGATGTTTCGTAAATTGTTCAAAAGTTGTGATCTGTTTCCAAATTTTAAAGGTTAAAAGTGAAAATTTTAAGAAAATTGGGCCCCAGGTTTGTTAACTATTCCGGATTTATAATTAAGTAAAGGGATCCGGGATTGGGCTCACATTGTCTTGGGTTTTATAAGATGCATCTACCTCTGAGTTTATAGTAGTGTTTTAAGTCTTCTCCGAGTTTAACTCGAGGTGTTTCGATATACGGGATTGAGGTCATATCTGGATTTAAAGCAAGGTTTTGGTTTCCGGCTGTAAGTTGTTTATGTGAGTCTTAGTATCTCCGGGTTTGTGTGTATATATAAAGATTCCAACGGTTAGTTCATAGTATCATCCCCTGATTCTCTCTTTCTCAAAAACCCACTTACCAAAACCTTGTTCTTGCTTATATTTGTGTGAAGTTTCAACATTCAGTTCATCTTTAGCTACTTAAAGTCTCAGGTATGTATTGTCATTCTTTATCATCTTCATCTTCACAAGAATTGGTAATATAATGTTGTCTGGGGATTGTTCTACCTTATTCAAACTTGGTGTTTTGCTTGTATGATAAAGTTTTGGTTAAATGCTTGAAAGTTCTTGTGGGTTGTTTGATTTGAAGTTTTGGTGGATTTGAGTTAGGGTTTTCGATAGAATATGTGGGGGTTGTGTATCATCTTCAAGAACTTGGTGTTCTTGAAAAAGGTTTATTGTTTTGAAGAGTTTTGAGTGATTTTGAGATGTCTTGGTTTGTTTGGATGATTATTTGCTTGTTTTTTTTTATTTTAGGAATATTATATTGTTGGTTGATCAAAAATTTATAGTGGGTTTCGTTGGTGTTCTTGGCGGGAGTTTTGGTCAGTATCTTCGTAAAGAAGATACTCTGTTTTTGAAATTTTACCTTTTGATCCATAGTAATAAGAGGAAATCCTGTTGTTTGATGTTAGACACACGAAGAATCTAAGTTTCCCTTCCGTAAGTTCGGAGGGTTCTTAACTTAGGTTTGATGATGAGGTTCAAACTGGCGTCTGGATTTAAATATGGATTAAAGAACTGAGTGTTTTCTTTCCGGATTTAAAATTCTTCCGGGTTAACGCTATTGTTTTCCGGATTTACCATTCTTCCGGGTTAACGCGATTGATTTCCGAATTTAAAATTTTTCTGGAGATGTCTGTTCCGGGTTTATAAACTCTCCCTATCTCCGGACTTACTCTATCTATTTTCCGGGTTTCATTTAAGTAAATTATTTTCCGGGTTTAGTTACTTGGTTTAATGGTTCTCCGGGTTCCTCCTGCTTATGTACGGGAGTTTTTCAGCCATCACAATTAGATAGCAATATTGTATGAAACTATTTGTGGTGCTGCAAATTATGCTAAGATTATGCGATTTCTACGAAACTCAAGAATTAGTTTCACAATTTCTGAAATGTACATTAGGTGCAAGCCTATATTAAATACTTTTGGCGTACAGGTCGAACACTAGGAAATACAACTGAAGCCATTGTAAATGGAAATCAAATTGTGATCACAGAAGTTGTTATTCGTATGGCCTTACGCTTTGGTGACCTGGATCATGGTGAAACAAGCTATGCTAAGGAGATTCATGAAAGAGGTGATCGAGCTTTTTGTTATGTTGGCTCCTTTCAATCTAAAAAGATATTTAAGGGTATGATTATTGGCAAATGGAGATGTTTCTATCATGTGTTGATGCAGTGCATGGCACCTCGAAAATCGGGTATGGATGGAATGGGACATGAACTTCTATCAGCTATGATCGGTCTAACTTTCTATCAACCATACAATTTCTCCCGTATGATTTTTTAGGCTTTTCAAACTCATCTAGCTCTATGCCAAATGACAAACAGTTAATGATTCTTTATCCAAGATTTCTTACACTGATCTTTCGTCATCTCCTGCCAAATCTACCTATTGATATCCGGTTACCCGCTTATGTTCAAACTCCAATGCATCTGCGTATTTAAAGACTGTGAAAGTGCGAAAGTGTCCAACTCTCCTCCCAGTTCATCATCCTCTGCTTGGTGCAATCGTTCAGGATAACTACAATCCTGAAATTGATCAGACTTGGATAAATATCCGTAATGGCATTGCACAAATCTTTGGAGCTGGTGAGGTGCTCCGGATGATCAAGCACCAGTGGTTGTTCAACCTTCGGTTGATCTTCAACAACCATCGGTCGAGGAACCTGCTCCTGAACCTATTTCACAACAAATTATTAAAGATCCTATTGCAGAAAATATTGTTGTTGATGAACCACTTGTTCCTTCGTCGGCTCCGAGCTGCCATAGAAACTGATCTGATGATTTTAGTGCTTGATGTTGCTCTAGAAGCTGGTCCATCTTCTCGTTTTGTAGATAAAGGGAAGCAAATCATAGATGAGTCTGATGTCGATATGCTGTCTGAAAAGAAGTATCTGCAGTTAGTGCAAAAAGATCTGCAAAATCAGATTCGCCTGCTGAAAGGGAGCAACTTGATTTATTTCGCGCTAAAGTTACTTCTTTCGGTCCCTCTTCCGAATGAGGTATGTGTTTGACGGCTTGTAATAACAAGTTAATTGATTTGGATTCCATTGTTTTCAGTTCTTTCTCAGATGATGATGATGATGAAGACCGTCGACCTCCAGATTCTGGTGCTGTTCGAATGACACCTATAATTAGGACATACAAAAGATGAGGAGTTGTTGAGAGTTTGGATATTCAGGTTTCAAGCGTTGAAGCTGCTCCAGTGAACGTTTCTTTGAGTGATGTTGTCACTTCAGTTGCTAGGGATCTATCTGATCTGGGAAGTTCAGTTTCTCTTTCGCCTGTTACTGCTCCACTACCAGTTACTCTGTATGTGGAGTCAATCAGTATCCCTACTTCTGTGAGAGTTTCTTTGCCACACCCGTACATAGGCGAAAGCGCGCGGTGTGAACTTGATTAGTTTTCATTGCATACAATATGAGTAAAAAACTATATGAAATAAAAGCATGGACGATGTTCATCCATTCAACATATATAAACATTACAAGCCACAAGTTGTTTGGAGATAAAAGACATCATAAGTGATTTACTGTTTACAAAAAGGCTTGTTCAAAATAACTTTTAAAACATTAAGGCTTTGCATCCTATATTCCGTTCAAAGACAGAATATATAGACCAAACCCTCCAAAATACAGATGAGATCGACTACTAGTAAGCTTGAAAACTTTGTAAACGACTACGCCAAGATTAATGGCACTTAAGAGAGACCATATTCGCACATGATCTAATATTTCATTCCATAGCTAAACCATACCATCGAAAACATGTATTTCCCCTAAGAGTTATAAACCGAAAACAATTCATCGAAAACATGTATTTCCCGCTCGGGTATCCCAAAGAGCGTATCAACCTACAAGTGCTCTAACTCATTAGAAACTTGAGTTATGGTTAAATGTGTACACGTTGTTCATCTTGAACGTTATTGTTTAAGTTAAGTATTTGGATCCCTTTGCGTATTTTAAATATGTTGGCATTATTTCGTATTTTTGCTTTAATATATATATACACTTCTTTTATATATATATTCCATATCCATCAAGCGTACGAACGGGCCTTGCCCTTTGTGAGTCTTCGTGCCTCGCACGAGTATAAGTGGGCCTAGCCCATAAGAGTCTTTGTGCCTCGTACAAGTGAGAATGGCATAGCCCATTTGAGTCTCCATGATCTACACGGTATGAGCTCGTTACGTGTTTTGTATATTCTTCCAATACATATTTTAAGCATAGCGAACCTCGTTCACATGTATAAGTATATGTTCCTTTGTATATGTAAATTATCTTTTGTATGTCCTCATGCCATGGTGCATGCAAATATTGCATTGTATATGCAAATTGTTTTGCTGTATGCATTTGCACCATCATATATGCAACTGTTACTTTGTATATGCAAATTATTTTGTTGTATGCATTTGTTCCATGGTATATGCAAATATTGCATTGAATAGGCAAATTGTTTTGTTGTATGCATTTGTTCCATGGTATATGCAAATATTGCGTTGTATATGCAAATTATTTTGTTGTATGCATTTGTTCCATGGTATATGCAAATATTGCATTTTATATGCAAATTGTTTTATTGTATGCATTTGTTCCATGGTATATGCAAATATTGCATTGTATATGCAAATTGTTTTATTGTATGCATTTGCACCATTATATATGCAATTGTTACTTTGTATATGCAAATTATTTTGTTGTATGCTTTTGTTCCATGGTATATGCAAATACTGCATTATATATGCAAATTGTTTTATTGTATGCATTTGCACGTATATGTTGTGCATGTACACTACTTGTAATTCTCGTGTGTTACTAGGTGTTTTGGTACAAGTATTTATACGTATTTTTATACCGTATTATTTGGTGTCTATACTGTATTCATACGTAATTGTATACCGTATTATTTGGTATTTATACATATTTGTATACCGTATTATTTGGTATTTATACTGTATTCATACGTATTTGTATACCGTATTATTTGGTATTTATACTGTATTTATACATATTTGTATACCGTATTATTTGGTATTTATACTGTATTTATACGTGTTGGTATACCGTATTTGGAGATTGTTTGTGTAGTGTATTTGTATTTTAGTTAGTATTCTTCCTAACTTCTAATACATACACATAATTGTACAAGTATTTATACACATAAGTTGGTATATTTAAACATGTATATATTTTTATTTAAGAATATATTTATTCTTAAAATTTCCTTTTCACCTTTTCTATAACTTTTTTTAACTTCTAATTATGTATAAGTGTTTATAAAAGTTTTTGTAAGATTAGGCTTAACGCTTTTTATTAAACTTCCTTAATTACTAATTAAGGTCACTAATCGCGTTTAGTCCCATTAATCACCCCGTTAATCGTACTTTAATCACGATTAGATTTTAGAAAAATTTCACCATAGTTTCCCCTAAACTATGGCATTTCCACGTTTTTAAAACGTATTTTAAGCATGTTTAAATCCTTATCTCAATCAATTTCCAATCAAGTTTCAAAAACTCAATTTTTATATGTAACAATTCTCAAATACTTATCCACATAATCCTTGAACTTTATGTATATTTTTAACCACATTTTTAATAATAATATCATAATACTTTTAAATATTTTGACAAGATTACTCACACCATCATATTTAACACATTTCTAAGTCCTTATCTTTAAGCAACATTGATTAACACACTTTTGAAACCTTCTTAGTGTAAATCATGATTTTTATTTTGCATGAAAGTTATAAAATGTTAAAAGTCACTTTTATTTTTGTAGTAAAGTTCATGTATCATGTGGATGATGATCTTGTTAAGATTTAAACATCAAGTTGTTTAAAAACCATTTTAAATCAAGTTCCATACAAGATCATCAAGCTAAACAACTTACTTTAACATAATCCTCAAGAATATATAAGCTAACTAGCACTAAGCAACATGATCAACACAAAATACATCACATTAGTAGACTTTTTATGTTGAGATTAGTATTTTGATCTTTGATTTAAGTTAACTTAAAGATGATTAACATGTACTTTCAAAATCTATATAATATAACAAGCTTAAAATGAGTATAATAGTCTTACAATTTTGCAAGAGCTTAAGATGAAGATTAAAATCGAATAAGAGCTCCAAAGTATCCCTAATGACCCTCCATGCTTCAAAACTCCTTAGATCATCTTAAATGAGGCTTTAGATGCTTATAATGAAGTGTTTAAAATTTAGAAATGGAAGGTTAAAAAGGGGTGTTGGCTGCCGTGAGGTAGGAGGAGGCAAGAGAGGGGTTTTGATTTTTTTTGAAGTGATAAAGTTGATGGAAGATATGTTGAGATTATAAGGCTCTTTATCCTCCAAAGTCAACACAATCAATATCACCAAGTTCCTTACCATTATCTTCATCCTACTACAAGTAAATGGGGTGTCCATGGGGTCCATCCAAACCGTCAAGGGGGGGGGGGTATTAGATTAATTATTTTTACATATAAGTCATGTGCACATATATTGTAATTGTAGATATTTTAGCCATTAAGCTAAATAGGGATTAATGGTAGATTGTAGCTTTAAATAAAGCCTAACTAGTTTGCTAGTTTTTTAGTTTAGGCAATTAGATGGTAGGAATATAATTTGTTCGCCTAACGGCTCGAATTTGGGTAATGTGTACAAGTTGCAGTGTAACACAGGGAGTTTATGTTTAGGATATTTTGTTGATATCCCCAAGTTTATTTAGGGTGCATAACATTATTTACGAGTCCTACGACACTTAAAATGTTGCATTTTGGCGTTTCAGACAATTTATTTTGTTATATTTTAGCGCAGTCCATGCGAATTGTGATGATATGTATTTTCCGGAAAGTTAAAGTGTCTTTGCATTTAGTGTCCCTAATTAGGGGTTTTTATTTGTATTTCAACCATAAAATGCTTTCGTGCCATTCGTTGCTCGTTCTGACAGTTTTTAGAAACTTGCTGGCATGAATAGTGTGTTCCGATGAATAGTGTGACAAATGGCAAATAACCGGTAATTCCGTACAATTTAATCACTAATTTTGCTTTATAATCTCATGCATATTATCGTAATTTAATTACACAACTGAGTCGTACGTCATTAGGGCAAGTAAATCTGATCATAACATATACTGGTTTCCGTTACGACGTGAAACAAACCAAAACAATGCCCTAAAAGTGTTGGTAGAAAGTGTTGGGTGCACTAATTGCGGTGACACTAACTGTGTTGGTAAATCCGCTAAAACGAATCAGAGCAAGGAATAACGACATGTTAATACCATACCTGTGTCCATATATAAATGAAAACACTCTTTTGAGAACAACTATTACAATAATACATAACTTTCTGGTACAACGCCTAAATTGCAAAATTGTCCGTTTCGACAAAAAAGGCGACAAATGTCAGTTTGTTCGCAGCACTAATTCGGTGGATTCCGGATGTAAGAATATTAATAAAACAATGTTAATCATCCTAAAACAATGTGAGAATAGCAAGAATGCACAAAAGAAATCGTTTCCAGGCATTTGGCAAACAGTGCACAATGCGATCGGAAAGCGACCGTTTGTCGAAACGACAAATATTTTAGTGACCGATAGCCTCATTCGAGCATCTAGCGAACTAGTTAAGCCTCATTTGGAACTCGGAATCCATTCAACTAACATGAGGTCACGGAAGCACAACTTTCGGAAAAGTGCGACAACGGAATATAAAAGTGCCGATATCAAGCGAACGATCGGCCATCCTAACTCATCGTATATTTGTCTAGCGAACTAGTTATGCATATTTTTAGGTCGAAAATACACTAAGTAGACACCATGAAAATTGTAGTCGTCGAAAACAAAAGCTTCCAGCACTAGATAAATAAGTTCGTTTATTAGCGATTATTGCATCGATGAACGATCTAACGACAATTCCGTCATCCAAGACTTATATTAGATGACCAAGTGGATTAATTACCATGTAATAACACCCTAAACCCTAATTATATACTAAGAATGCAAGATTAAACTCCTAATCACAACACTTAATTTAATGACCAAAATATCTCCTTATTTAACATGTGCTATAAAAAATGTTACACTTCACCCCCTTTTCAAGTGGGTCCCACACCCACTTGATTTGTGTTTAAAATGGTGGATTAGAAGCATGGTGTTTTGATGTGATGAGGACTTGAAAGATGGTATGATATATTTCCTAATTCACCAAATATCTTCATCATTTCTTTCACTCAAAAAAATTGCAACATATCTTTCCTTTACCCCCTTATATACACGGCTACCACCACCACTCTTGCACCACCATTTAGCCACCATAAACCACCACTTTACACACACTTTAAAGCCTCTTTAAGGTCATTCAAGGAGCTAGAAGGGTGGAGGACTATTGGAGGCATTTTGGAGCTTCATTTTCTTCTTATATCATCATCTAACTTGTGCATTGTAAGGCAAACTCTTTCATAATCTAGCTTATTTTTATGTCTAGATTAATGACGTACAAGTTGATCATCTTGAAAATAAAGAAAAGATAAACCAAAAACCCTAACTCACACCATAACAAATACACTGAATATGATTTGTATTGTGTTGTTCATGTGTTTGTGTGATTATTAGTTAGCATGATAGTGTTATTTATGTTAAGTAAAGTATAAAAGTTGGATGATCTTGTGTGTGCAAGGGTAAAAATGAGGATTTAAACATGATAATGTTTAAATCTAAACAAGATCATTAACTATATCATCGATGAAGATTTCTACAATTTAAAGATAATTTTACTACACATGAATGATTTTTATAAGAAGTGAACATTATTATTTAAGATGTAACCATCTTAAAAAGTGTAGAAATCAAGAGGTTTAAAGAGATAGACTTGATTAAATGATATAACCATCTTATGTGTATGTAGTTAAAAGCTTAGGGTATTCACAATGAAAATACCCAATAATATACAAAAATACAAACTCATGAAAATAATACCAAGTGTTAGTGACATAAACAAATATATTCCTACAAAGCGTCGAAATAACGAAGCAATACGGACGATGGGCGAACGTTCATGAATACATCGCCGCGTCGACGACCAACGGGTGAATCGCCGACACGAAAAGTCACGACGATCGGCGATTGTCAACAAGAAAAAACATAATAAACGACGTCGACGACGAGTCTAAAATATATATTTAGACGTTTAACACATATATATGTTATCGAAACCAAAAATCCGGAAGGTTAAAAATAATATAAGTGTAAGACTTATTAGAAATGGGCTCTTGTAAATAAATTTGGGCTAAGCCCAATCTATAAAGTCATGGACAAGGCCCAAAATAAATAATATATATGGACAAAGCCCAATAACATAAAAACATGGGCTAAGCCCAAGGACATAATTTACATGGGCTAGGCCCAAAGACATAAAAACACGGGCTAGGCCCAAAGACATAAATTACATGGGCTTGGCCCAATGAAATAAAAACATGGGCTAGGCCCAAAGACACTATAACATGGGCTAGGTCCAATGACAAGAAAACATGGGCTAGGCCCAATGACGTGCGTACAAGACACAAGGACATGTGAAGGGCAAGACCCAGTTCACACACGATCAAAGAATGATAACAATATCTATAAATATATATTTTTGAGAAATATATATAACAATATTAATCGAACAAGCAAACTACCAACACTACAATAACACTAAAAGTTCTCCTATCATAACAAGGAAATACATAACAAGAATTCAAGATGAACAACGAGTACAAGGTCCATTGAGGCCTAGGTGTCTAATAAACTTAATACACATGTAGGTTACACACGTGTAAGAACACCGACCGTTACAAGTACGACTTACGGAAAGCAAAACTGTGAGTTCATGTCCCTCCTTTCAAATTATTTCAAAGTTTTGTTTTAAACTATCGAGGGGAAATACATGTCATAACAAACAGTATGTTAGCTATGGGTTTAGTTGATAGCACGATCATTTGTGCGTAAGTAGGAGGATAACAATAGTAACCACTAATCACATAGTGACCAAGGTGCAAAAGAAGTAGATCTATTGAGTTTGAGACCCGCTCCACTCCTGGTTGGTATACCCTTCGGAGTGCTTTGTGATCCTAATGATGTCAAAGTTGTCTCGGTTTGGTTACTTACTTGGCACATATATGTCAGGGTGCTCGCGACACACTGATAGATCCTTAAAACAACATGATGCTAATAACATACTCGGATTTCATTACTGGATTTCACGAATGACATTTTTAAATCAAAACATGAACTATATGAACTCGCCACTTTATGTTGACTTTTTAAAATTACATGTATTTCAGGACGCAAGGCATGAGCTGGTGATATGATTCGGGTATGGGAAAATGTCAAGACAGTGATGTACCATCTTTTCGAGGGTTTACCTTTTATATCCCAACTTCGTATGGGTATATAGGAGTCAAAACCTCAAATGCAATTAAGATGAAAACAATGTCTTATTTTGAAACAATGTATTTTGAATCATGTTTTATGATGACAAGTTGAGACAGATAACAATATGATATCACTTTTGAATGGTTGTATTTATGGAATGAAACTTATTAATGGCATGGCATCGTTGTTAAATTATATTGTTTACTAAATTGGATGCAACGATTACCTAATAGTCACACACTTGCGCTTCCGCTACGACCAGGGTGTGACAAATAGTGTTTTCACAATTTTGCCAACATATTTGGACATAGTTTGTTGTTTTCTCGCAACGTGAACAATGTAACGATATTGTTTGGCATAATTAAACA
Source organism: Scalesia atractyloides (assembly GCA_947069175.1). NCBI lineage: Eukaryota > Viridiplantae > Streptophyta > Magnoliopsida > Asterales > Asteraceae > Scalesia > Scalesia atractyloides. The sequence goes on along the minus strand of CAMTDV010000003.1, from coordinate 34,470,747 downwards.
TGTCCTATGATTGCTAGACTTTACGCGACCTAATCATGCATTAATTAAGTCGTAACGAATGCAATAAATTGTATAATCAAGTTGTTAAGTTGTACGGAATTTACCATTATTTTGCCGGTTGTCACATTCTTTGCCAGTGATGTCTTCTGTCATCCCTACCACACCTTTGTTTGGTTCACTGTGATCTCCAATGAGTTCAGGAAATGTGTTTACATCATCTGAAAGTTCTCTTGCTTCTCAAAGTTCTTCGGGAAGTAAACGGTCGAGTTAGTCACCAACTAGGACAGGGGCACCTCTGGCTCGAACTGTTCATCCAAAGGTTTCCTTTTGTCCTAGTCCATACAAACTAATAATAACAAGACCGCCTATTTCTCAATCGTCTGATCCATGACTCTCTGGTCCTCGACCTACTGTATCTGCGTCTGTACCGAGGCCTCCGGGGACAGCAAGTGTTAATGCAGGGCAAAACTTTCCTAAGTTTGTGCAATCTCAGTTTAAGGATGTGGCCAATGTGTTGAGAGAACATCAAGAATAGATTCAAAGTCAAGAAAGAGACATAGAGTATTACAAGAAAAAGGATGCCATGCGGGATCAATTGATGACGAATGGGAAGCCTCCTCTTCTGCATGACGTGAGACTCTGGTCAAATCTACTGATCAACTCCATCAGATTGTGATGGATCTTGTGAAGCTCCTCGCTGCTCAGAGGGAGAATGCGGCTTTACAAGTACATGCTCAGTGCAAAATTGATGAGCTACAAAAAATTCATGACGATCTTGACAAAGACAAAGATCCCGAAGCCGCAATGCAGGGGGAACAGCTAAGGAAATCACATACTTCTGAACCTACAACCACTGCTCAGACTCAGGGGGAGTCTTCGGAAGCTGGTACTAGGGGAGATAAGGGAACCATTGATGCTGAGATGGGTACTCTTTCTGATTCTAATGATTCTGCTACTAGTTTGGTATTGGGCGATGGTGATGTGGTTGAAGGCTTGGTCAAAGATTGTAAGACTAACGAGGATCTTGTTGGCAAGTTTGAATTCATTGAGATGGGTAAAGGAAAAAGTATTGAGTATGAGTCGTCGAAGGTAAACATGGATGATATCAGAAGCTATGTGTTTGGAGATGTTATGTCTGATAAAATTACAAATCCTATTCGTGTGCTTGAAGAGGTTAGCATGGCAGCTCCTGATGAAACACAAAAGAAGAGATATATCAACACCAGAGGTGAGTATTCAGGCAAGATTTGAAGTTGGGATTTTGATGAACAACATAGTTTAGTCATGATCAAGCGTACCGATGGTGTTCAATACTCCAGGCCAAGGATTCAATACTTACAGACTTCACCTGCTCGTGACTTGCATCATCTTGCCCAGCTAAATCTCAACAATGATACCAATGTCGGGAGCATTAGAGGTTTAATTCCCCATTTGGTTATTGAGAGCCGGGAAAGCAAGTGGAAGACTTTCAATCCTACTAGATTTCTTCGGAAGATTCCTTTGAGAAGATTTGATTAAGACAAGATTAAGGATATTGGGTTTTGGTACCTTGATGGTAAAGTTGGGGAGGCGGTAATCACAGAAAAAAGTGTCAGAAGAGATTTTACGGATCTTGGATCCTATTTGGTTGGTTAATTTGAAGCAGGAACACCTGAAAAAGTTTCGTCGCCTTCCTATGCGATATCTTGAAGAAGACCGTCCGTTGACGCATCAATTCATTAAAGTAGTTAAGTTATGTGTGAAGAACCAAATGTGGGCAGGCAGTGAATACTCGAAGCATGAATGAAGATTACAAGTTCAACAATGAAGATCTTGCACTAATCAAGGGGGAGTTTGTTAATGCACTTTGGGTGATAAGTGCAGGCTCTCACTTTGTTAGGGGTCTTTAATGCAATTTGTGTAAATTAAATAGTTGTCCGAACTTGTTCTGTTTCCGAGTTTAGATGTGCCCGGATTAGGGTTCTTTACCTAATCCGGGTTTATAAGTTTTAGGGTTTATGTTTTGTAAGTTAAAGTCGGATAGGGTATTTAGTCATGTGTCCGAATTTCCTTGTTTGTTACAATCCGGACTTAGCACTTGTTAGATAGTATGAGTTTTGTGTTTGTTGGGCCTTGGGCCTTGTAATGTCTATCGGATATGGGTGTTTGGATATTTCTTGTTTATATACATTTAGTGGAATAGACAAGGCATGTAATTCTTTTGTGGAAAGTTTGTGTAGCAAGAAAACCCTAATCATTGGTGTGTGTTTTGTCTGGGGCAACTATGTGTGTGACGTCACTCATCTCCTACATCAAAGAATACTCTGTGTATTATTTGATTTCTCTCATCAAACTTGTTTCCTGATACATTATCCTACAGTGGTGATTGCTAGGTGGATTCCGTACACCTAGTGATTGTGTTGAGTGAGATCCTTGGATGGAGTGGACTTACAACTTCTAATCTTTTCAAAGATGAAGCATTAGAATGGTGGAATACCATTCTTCAGTCAAAAGGTAGTAACATGGTTTATGCCATGGAATGGAATGAATTTAAGGAAATAACCAAAAGAAAATTTTGTCCTCCTCACGAAAAGGAACAAATAGCCAATAAGTTCCTAAACCATAAAATAATTGGTGTAAATTGCCGTGAATTTACTACCAAATTCTTTGAATATGTAAGGATAGAACCAGCCTTGGCTTCGCCAGAAATGGTATTAGTTTCCCATTATATCTAGGGTTTAGTTAGCAAAATCCGAGACATAGTCAAGGCAGCTAGACCACAAACTATTGAAGAGGAGTTGAACTGGCTAACACTTCAACAGATGGACTGATTCGCACGCGTGAAGAGAATCAGAAAAAGGATTTAGCCCAAAAGATTACCCAAGAATTACATTCTGGTAATTCCTACATAGAAAAGGAGCAGGTTCATCTTCTTCACCATCTTTCTGTAAGTTCTATAAAAGGAAGCATTCAGGAAGATGTACGATACTGCAACTTCTACAAGACACCTGGACATAAAGAAGAAGAGTGTAGAAGAAAAATTAACACTAAAATATGCTTCAACTGCAGAGAGGCAGACCATATCCGACCAAACTACCCAAAACTATCCACAGCACCTAGCAACAAGGCAAAAGCAACTGAAGGACCCAAGAAGATTGCAAGAGCTTTTGTACTGACAGCACAAGAAGCAGAATTAATTCCCAATGTGATCACCGGTACGTTTCTCGTTCATGATGTCTATGCTAAAGTATTATTTGACTCTGGTGCAAACCAAAGTTTTATAAATGCTTCTTTCAGTCAATTACTTAATCAACCTTTGAATAAACTTCGCCAAGAATGTATGGTGGAAACGACAAATGGAAATTTTATCAGCATATGCGAAATCCTTCAGAAAGGAAAGATAGAAGTACTAGGACATAAGTTCATAACCAACTTGTTACTAATGAATCTAGCCGGATTTGGTGTTGTGTTAGGAATGGATTGGTTGGTAGCCAATCATGCGCGAATCTTGTGTGATCAAAATTCTGTTGAGATTCGTACACCAAGAGGAGAAAGTATCACTCCAGGGAGACAAGCCGACAACATCAACAAAATTCATCTTTATGATGAAAGCTGCAAGCTACGCACGAAAAGGAGGAATAGTGTATATGATCTCTGCGATCATTAGCACTAAAGGAAAAGAATTAAAGATATTTCTGTAATGTCAGATTTTTCAGATGTTTTCCCAGAAGAGCTACCTGCACTACCACCTGATCATGAGGTTGAATTTAGAATTCACCTAATACCAGGAACTGCACCGATTGCTTAAGCACCCTATCATTTAGCACCAACGGAGATGCTGGAACTGAAAAAACAACTAGATGAATTATTAGAAAAAGGTTTCATACAACCTAGGTCAAGAAGAAAGATGGATCGATGCGTATGTATATTGACTACAGAGAATTTAATAAAGTCACAATTAAAAATTATTATCCACTACTGAGGATCAGTGATTTATTCGATGAACTTCAAGGAGCTCGATTCTTTTCAAAGATTGATTTACGTTCAGGATATTACCAATTGAAAGTACAGGAAGAGGACATTCCTAAAACTGCTTTTAGAACAAGGTATGGACATTATGAGTTTAAAGTTATGTCATTTGGTTTAATAAATGCTCCAGCTGTATTTATGGACATGATGAACAAAATATGTAAACCATACATGGATAAGTTTGTAATTGTCTTCATAGACGATATACTTATTTATTCCAAGAGCAAGGAAGAGCATGCTGAACATCTACAAGTACTTCTGACAGTATTGAGAAAAGAAAAGCTTTATACTAAGTTCTCAAAATGTTAGTTCTGGTTACAAGAGGTACAATTGTTGGACATTGATTAATCACGAAGGAATTCATGTGGATCCTACAAAGATCGAGGCAATTACCAAATGGAAAGTCCCTGATTCACCAACGGAAGTAAGAAGTTTTCTTGGATTGACAGGATACTATAGATGCTGTATTCAAGATTTTTCTAGGATATCCATTCCATTAACCAAGTTAAATGTAAGTTAGTTAAGTTTGAATGGGGACCAAAGCAGGAGGAAGCTTTCAAGGTCCTAAAGCAAAGATTGACTAACACACTGATACTTGCTCTACCAGAAGGAACCAAAGATTTTATAGTATACTGTGATGCATCAAAATCAGGTTTTGGATGTGTGCAGATGCAACGTCAGAAGGTAAGTGCTTACGCCTCTAAACAATTAAAAAAGCATGAAGAGAACTAAAACAACACATGATCTGGAATTAGGAGCGATAGTTTTTGCCCTCAAAATTTGGAGACATTATCTTCATGGTAGTAAGTTCACTGTCTTTACAGATCATAAGTTAAGATATATTTTTGGGCAAAAAGAACTGAACATGAGGCAAAGACGTTGGATGGAGATGCTTAGTGACTACAATTTTGATATTCAATATCACGAAGGTAAAGCTAACGTAGTAGCTGATGCTTTAAGTCATAAGTATCATGAGAAGCCAAGAAAGGTACGCGCTCTCAGATTGAACCTACAAATAGACCTAATGGAATAGTTGAAAGAAACTCAGGAAGCAGCAATCAAGGATGATGCTGAAAGATTAAAAGGAATAATGAAAGAATTAGAAAAAGGAACAGATGGAATTTGGAAATTTCATAAAAAAAAGTTTGGGTACCCATCCAAGGAAATTTACGAAACCGAATTCTAGGAAAAAGCTCATAAGTCCAAGTATACGTGCATCCTGGAAGTGACAAGATGTATCAAGATTTAAAGAAAAATTTCTGGTGGATAGGAATAAAATAGGACATAGTAAGTTATGTTTCTAAGTGTTTAACTTGCTCACAAGTTAAAGCTAAACATCAGAAACCTTCAGGTTTACTTCAGCAATTGGAGATGCCAATTTGGAAATGGGAACTGATAACAATGGATTTTGTTACCAAACTACCAAAGACACGAAAAGGTAACGACACAATCTGGGTGATTGTGGATAGATTGACTAAGTTTGCACATTTCTTACTAATAAAAGGAAACTTTCAGTATGGAACGTTTAGCTAAACTATATGTGAATGAAATAGTTTCACTACATGGAGTCCCTTTATCTATTGTGTCCGACAGAGATAGTCATTTTACCTCATTTTGGACAAGTTTCCAAAAAGCTATGGGAACCCAATTAAATTTAAGTACAACTTATTTCCCTCAAATATATGGACAAAGTGAAAGGTGTGACAACCGGCAAAATAATGGTAAATTCCGTACAACTTAACAACTTGATTATACAATTTATTGCGTTCGTAGGACTTAATTAATGCATAATTAGGTTGCGTAAAGTCTAGCAATCATAGGACATGGTTAATTATGCCAAACAACATTATTACATTCTTCATGTTGATAGAAAACAACACACTATGTCTAAATATGTTGGCAAAATGCTGAAAACACTATTCACCGGAACACACTACTCATGCCAGTAAGTTCTGAAAACTGTCGAAACAAGCAACGAATGGCACGAAAGCATTTTTGGTTCAAATACAAATAAAAAAGTCCCTAATTAGGGACATTAAATTCAAAACACTTTAACTTTCCGGAAAAACACGTGTCGATATAATTCGTCTGAATCGCGTTAAAACATAACAAAGCAAATTGTCCAAAACACCAAGACTCAATACTTTAAGGGACATAGGGCTCGCATATAATGTTATACACCCTAAATAAGCTTGGGGATATGATGGAATATCCTAACATAAGCTTCCGACGATACGCCATAGCAGGCACAACTTGTCTGATATCGATCCGACGAACTAGTAGGAAACATCCTTACCATCCTAACACCTAAACGGATCATCCAGTTAACTAGTTAAGAGTATTTCATGTCCGAAACAACATTGGTGGGCCATATAATAAGCCGAGATGACGTTTCCGATACTAAAGCACATTTTCCACATATTGCCCGAAAATGACCCGACGACCGATCTAATAATATTTTTACCACCCGAAGCTAACACCAACTAGTCAAGGGGATTAAATTATACTAATTAACATCTAAACCCCTAATTAATCCCTAATGATGCAAGACCAATCACTAATCAATATACCTATTTAATTACCTAAATATCTAATATATATATATGCACATGTTTAAAAAATTACATTTAAACCCCCACCCCCTTCAAGAAAACGGTCAACAAGTGGGTCCCAGCCACTTGTTTCTTTGTTGAAAAATGAAGCATGTGAGGCATGGTAGGAGATTTTGCATGATGGCTTGAACTTGATCTTATATAACCTAACACATCACTAACTTTCCATCATTTTTCAACCTTCAAAAAAATCAAGAATCACTCTCCTTGCCCCCTTCCATTTTCGGCAGCCACCACCCCTTAAAACCCTTCCATTTTTCATCCATTAAACCCATCTTTAACCTTTAAAAATCCCATCTCAAGACCAACTAAGAAAGGCGCAAGCATGGAGGACTTTTAGAGTTTCATTTGGAGCTTAATCTCTTCTTAATCCTCATCATAACCATAGCAAAGTTGTAAGATCATTTCTCACCATTTTCAAGCTTGTTATAATATGTAGATTAGTAAAGTACATGTTGATAATCTTGAATCTTAAAGAAAATAAAAGCTTAAAACCCTAATCATAACATAACAAGTCTACTAATGTCATGTATTTTGTGTTTATCATGTTGCTTAGTGCTAGTTAGCTTATATATTCTTGATGATTATGTTAAAGTGGGTTGTTTAAGTGTATGATCTTGTATGATTAAGAATAAAAATGATGATTCAAACATATTAATGTTTGAATCAAGACAAGATCATCCATTCCATGATCCATGAACTTTACTAACAAAAATAAAAGTGTGTTATTTAAAGTTGTTTAAATATAAGAACAAGATTAGTGTGCTACATATGATGGTTTAAATGATCTTGTTAAAAGGGTTAAAAAGTGTCATCATTTTTACTAGAAAGTGTGGTTAAAAATATATATAAAGTTCAAGGATTATGAGGATAATTATGTGTGAAAGTGTTACATGCAAAGTTGATAGTTGAAACTTGATTTGAGTTGATTGTGCTTAAGGATTTTAAACATGCTTCAAATACGTTTTAAAAACGTGGAAAACGCTATAGTTTAGGGGAAACTATGGCGAAAATTTTCTAAAATCTAATCGCGATTAAGGTACGATTAATGGGTGATTAATGGGACTAAACGCGATTAGTGACCTTAATCAGTAATAAGAAAGTTTAATAAAAAGGGTTAAGCCCTAATCTTACAAGAACTTTTATAAACACTTATATATATATATTTATAAGTTAAAAAGAGTTATAAAAAAGGGTGAAATGGAGATTTTATAAGTATTAAAATATTCTTAAATAAAAATATATATGTTTAAAATACGCCAACTTATGTGTATAAATACTTGTGTACAATTATGTGTATGTATTAGAAGTTAGGAAGAATACTAACTAAAATACAAATACACTACACAAACAATCTCCAAATACGCGACGACGAACAAGTATAAAAACACTTAAGGAACTAAATACTTGAACAAAGTTATATGACACTTTGGCACGGGACGCGGACGACGAACAACCGGTCATCGGGCAAATTGTTACGTAACCGTATATTAAGGACAATATATATATATACATATATATATACATATATGTATGTATATACATAAAGCCAAAAGCCGACATGAAATATTAAATAAACGACCCAACGAAGTAAATGCGTAGCTATGCGCAACGGTCGCCGCATCATTACAACACGGAAAGGATACCTATCACGGGCGATTTGGGTGTTTCGACAAGAAAATATATAAAAGTAAGTTCTACGACGAACACTAAAAATAATATACTTTTGGTTCAAAATCTACATATATCCAAACACTTAAAATTTCGGAAAGTATAAAACGAAGAGTCACAAATTATACCATGTAAAGGTATATACGTATAAAATACGCTCGAAATATGCATATGGTAAATACAAGATACTTGGATTATGTAATGGGCTAGTAAAAGCCCACTAATATATATAATAAGTTGGGCTAGGCCTACTAATATATAAAATGGGCCAAGGACCATTCTAAAATATAACTTTCGGCTAGGCCCATTAACAAGTCAAATGGGCTAAGCCCAACATCATATAATACATTGGGCTAGGCCCACTTACATAACTTTATTGGGCTAGGCCCATCCATACACAATTCATTTGGGCTAGGTCCATATACACAAAGATACCAAATAATACGGTATACAAATACGTATAAATACAGTATAAATACCAAATAATATGGTATACAAATACGTATAAATACAATATAAATACCAAATAATACCGTACAAAATATGTATAAATACAGTATGAATACGTATAATAATGGTATAAATACCAATGGGACGGTATACAAATACAAGTACGAATACGGTATACACACATGTATAAAAATACGTTAATATATAGTAATGTACTCATATACACTTGTTAAAGTATACTCATGTAAGGAATAGCGTACAAATACATCAACATAATTAAGATGTTAAAAATAAATATTTTTAACACTTATAATTATAAAAGGCATATAACATGAAGAACAAATGCTCTTACTTAAGCCGAACATGTCGTTACGAATGAACGAGGTTCATTAAACTCAAAGTATATATATATGTAAGCCGTGCGAGGCACGGAGACTCTCATGGGCTAGGCCCACTCATACCGTGTGGATCACGGAGACTTAAATGGGTTAGGCCCATTCTCACTTGTGCGAGGCACAAAGACTCTTATGGGCTAGGCCCACTTATACACATGCGAGGCATGAAGGCTCATGAAGGGCAAGGCCCGTTCGTACACTTGATGGATACAAAATATATATAAAAGAAGTGTATATATATTAAAACAAAAATGCGAAACAAGTTCCAACATATTTAAAATACGCAAGGGATACAATAACGTTCAAGATGAACAACGTGTACGTATTAACAATAACTCAAGTGTCTAATGAGTTAGAGCACTTATAGGTTGATACGCTCTTTGGGATACCCGAATTGCTAGCACATATATTCACGGACGCAAATCAGTGAGTTCATGTCCTCCTTTTCTCTTAAATGTTTTCGGTTTATAACTCTCAGGGGGAAATACATGTTTTCGATGATATGGTTTAGCTATGGAATGAAATATTAGATCATGTGCGAATAGGGTCTCTCTTAAGTGCCATTAACCTTTTAGAAGACCGAGGAACAAGAGTGGTAGATCTATAGGTGTAGCGAGCCCCACTCATGGGTCCTTGTGTGGCCGCATGTAGTGCTTTTGTTGTCCCATCCGGGTGGACCGGAAGAAATCGTCTAGGGTTGAGTACTTCCTATGTCGTTATACACATTAATGTCCTTGCAAAACATTAATGATCATCAAGTTCATTGACGCTTTACATACTACATATTTTCATATATGAACTCTCAAATATTTTTAAGATTCATTTGGTGCGCACACAAAACGCACGAACTCGCCAACTTTTGTTGATGTTTTAAACTTACATGTATTTCAGCAAATTGAAGTGGATCTTGGCGCAGTCATTTACGAAGTTTTCAAGGTTACTATAGTTGATGTCATATGTATTTTGGAGGGTTTGGTCTATATATTCCGTCTTCGAACGGAATATAGGATGCATAGCCTTAATGTTTTAAAAGTTATTTTGGACAAGCCTTCTGTGAACTGTAACTCACCTATGATTCTTTTATCTCCAAACAACTTGTGGCTTGTAATGTTTACATATGGTGACTGGATGAACATCATGCATTTTTTTTATTTCATATAGTTGTTTACTCATATCATATACAATGAAAACTAATCAAGTTCACACCGCGCGCTTCCGCCTATGAACGGGTGTGACAAAAGGACCATTCAAACTTTGGAAGACATGCTTAGAGCCTGCGTTATAGACTTTGGAGGAAGTTGGGATTAACATTTGCCACTAAGAGAATTCTCTTATAACAATAGTTATCATACAAGCATTATTGTTGCTCCATTTGAAGCACTCTACAGACGAAAATGCCGAACACCTGTATGTTGGGAAGAAATAGGAGAAAAACAATTATCAGGACCCGAGATTGTGCAAGAAACAGCTGATAAAACAATTCAAGTCAAGAAAAGACTAAAAACAGCACGAGATCGTCAAAAGAGTTATGCAGATAATCGTCGAAAGCCATAATTTCAAGTCGGGGACAAAGTGCTATTAAAAGTTTCACCTTGGAAAGGAGTCATCAGATTCAGTAAAAGAGGAAAGTTAAGCCCAAGGTATGTTGGACCATTTAAAGTTATCAAGCGAAAAGAACCAGTAGCTTATCAGCTACAATTACCTAAAGAAATGGCTAATATACATGATGTATTTCATGTATGTAACCTAAAGAAATGTTTAGCCGATAAATCATTGATAGTACCTCTTCAAGACATAGAGGTAAAGGAGAAACTTAAATTTGTTGAGAAACCCTTACAAATTGAGGACAGGAGGGTCAAGAACCTCAAGCGTAAAAGATTGATTCTGGTAAAAGTGAAATAGGATTCAAAAAGAGGACCGGAATATACCTGGGAGCTAGAACCGAAGATGAAAAAGAAATACCCACACTTGTTCAACTAAATCTCAGGGACGAGATTTAAATAAAGGTTGGGAGAATGTAACATTTTCATTATATATATATATAGATTATAATAAAATACATAAAACTTATATTATTATACGGGTAGATTACGAGTAAGTTGACTGTTAGAAATATGAGGCATCTAGACGAACACGGTAACCATTTAATAATTAATATTAAAATATATTATAATTGACCTTACTCCATTTTTAATGAAACTTAGGTCAAAAGGTAGATAAAAATATCATCGTTCTAATGACATATTCATTGTTTTATAAAACGTTATAATTTAGAAATTATAAACAATAAATGAGTGAAGCAGTTGAATTAATTATAATATATAAAATAATAATAAAAATCGTAACATATATGAAGTGTTATGTGTACGTGTGTAACTTTACCAAGATCATGAAGAATAAAATTGATGTTGCTTTCAATGCCTTCAACTATAAATAGGGCAGATGGTAGCTTTCTAAAATGTGCTCACACTTTTCTTTCTCTCTTGCTCTCTCTGCTCTGTTGCTTTTATGCCCGATACCCTAAACTCTGCTCCGTATTAAGTGTTTTTTACCCTGATCACTTGTACGATATCCTATCCAATCGATCTGAAACCCATCAACGGATGTGAAGGTGCTGCCTGAATAAGGCTATACTTATGTTGGGGTTTTGATCTCGTGACTTATCGTTAAAGTTTGAATTAGGTTGATACACTAATACGTGTTGCATTGTGTTTTTATTTAGGAACCCAGGCTTACCACAATGAGACTATAGTAATAAACCCTAAATCTACAAGGTGAGTCATTCTTTCTTTTTTTTATTAAATGCTTTCAAAAATCTTAAATGTTTTTCAATTATACTTATAGTGATTAAGGTTCTGTATTCTAAAATTACTGTCGGTATGTGGAGTTTTGTATACACTACTTGATAATCTTCACTATTGGACGAAAGTTAGCCAATGAGTGATATGACAACCTTCACATCGGAACTGCCACCGAGTGACAAATATGGATTTGAGTAATTAATAGACATAAACAACTGTAAAAACTCTTAATGCTGTAAATTATAACAATGTTTTTTTATAAAAATAAATGAACTCACTAGTTTTATAAAAATAAATGAACTCACTAGTATTTCGTTGACAAAATGTTTTTAAATGCGTTTCAAGTAATGAAAGGTCACTGAATCCATGGATCTCACTCACGAATACAATCACTAGGTGTGCGTAATCCACCTAGCAATCACCACTGTAGGATTATGTATCAAGTGACAAGATTGATGAGAGAAACCAAAGAATACACAGAGTATTTTTGATGTAGAAGAGGAATGACGTCACACACAGTAGTCGCCAGACAAACACACACAAAAGTATTGTTGTCTTGTCTATTCCACTAAATGGTTATATACAAGACAAATGGGGACAACACTTGTCCGGATAATAAAACAAGGCCCAAGGCCCAATAAACTAGAAACTCAGACTAGCTAACAAAGGTTAAGTCCGGACAAAACAAACTAGACTTAAATCCGGACTTGGGAACTACATACCCAAGTCGAGAATACATAATAATAAACTTGGAACCTACCTAAAACCTGGATTAGGTGACATCCTAATCCGAAGATACTAAACTCGGACAAATGAGACAAGTTCGGACAAACTAACTAGAATTACAAAATTATAATAACAGACCCCTGATCATTTGAGAGACTGCACTTATCACACCACATGTAATACAAACTCCCCCTTCATCAATGCAGGATCTTTGTTGTTGATCTTGAAATCTTCAATCCTGCTTCGAGTACTCGCTTCCCGCCCAAACTTGATTCTTCACACAGAACTGAACTACCTTGATGAACTGATTCGCCAACGGATGGTCTTCTTCGAGATAACGCATAGGAAGACGACGAAGCTTTTTCAAATTTTCCATTTTCAAGTTAACCAGCCAAATCAGATCTAATATCCGCAAAATCTCATCAGACACTTTCTTTTCAATAATCACCACTTCCCCAGTTTTTCCATAAAGGTACCAAAAGCCAATATCCTTAACCCTCTCAAGATCAAATCTTTGTAAAGGAATTTTACGAAGACATCTAGCTGGTGGATAGATCATCTTCATCACCTGCTTCCATGTGAATTTATCTATGGACTTAACAACTCGTCCAACGGCAGGTTTGAAGGTTTTCCACTTGCTTCCACGACTCTCAACAACCAAATGAGAATTAACCCTCTAATGCTTCCTACAGTGGTATCATTGTTCAGTTAGATTCAACTGAGCGAGATGATGCAAATCAAGACCGGGTAAAGTCTGTAAATATTTAGTCTGTGGCCAAAAGTATTGAACTCCATCGGTCCGTTTGATCATGAGCAAGCTATGCTGCTCATTGAAATCCCAACTCCTAATCTGGCATGAGTACTCACCTCTGGTGTTGATACATCTCTTCTTTTGAGTTTCATCGGGAAGAGCTTTAAACCACTTATGAGCTGCCATACGGACCTCTTCAGGCACTTGGATAGGATTTGCGATTTCATCAGGCATAACATCTCCAAACACATAGCTTCTAAGATCATTCAAAGACTCATACTCAATACTCTTTCCTTTACCCGTTTCAATGAAATCAAACTTGCCAACAAGATCGTCGTCTGTCTTCCAGTCTTCTACTAAACCTTCTACAACATCACCATCATCTAGAACCAAGTTAACAACAGGATCATCTGAATCAGAAAGAGCACCCGTATCAGTATCAGTGGGGCCCGTGTCTCCCCCAACACCAGCACCCGAAGACTCCCCCTCAGCCTGAGCAGTGATTGTAGTTCAGAACATGTGAGCTCCTTGGCTGCTCCCCCTGCACAACAGCTTCAAGATCATTGTCTTTGTCGAGATCATCACGAATTTTCTTGAGCTCATCAATTTAGCATTGAGCCTTCACTTGTAAAGTCGTACTCTCCCCCTGAGCAGTAATGAGCTTCACAAGATCCACCACAATCTGATGTAGCTGATCGGTAGCTTTGACCAGAGTCTCTCATCGGGCAGATGAGGAAGCATCCCGTTTAATGAAATTACCCAGCTGAATACCCTGATCCTTGGTCAAACAAAGCAAATGAGTCATTTGTGATCCCTCATTGCATCCTTTTTCAGATAGTACGTGATCTCTCTTTGCTAATGGTGAATTTTCTCCTGATGTTCTTTAATGACTTTAGCAGCATCCTAGAACTGATTTCGAACGAAACCAGAAAAATTTTGCCCTTCACCAACATTCACTGTGCCCGGAGGTCTCGGTAGAAAAGCAGATGCAGTAGGTGTCGAACGAGAAGGCGGTTAAGGAACAGGAGGCCTCGACATAACATGCTTCTTTTAAGACTAAAGACTAGGACCGTAAGCGACCTTCAGACGAACATTTTGAGCCTTAGGAGCCCCGGTCTCAGTTGGTGACCATTTCAACCTTTTAACTCCCGAAAAACTTTGAGTAACTGGTGAACTCAGTCTTACAGAACTAGGAGTTGCACTCGATAGAGTTCCAAAAAATTCTGAAGGAAGAGATAGCAAAACAGTACTTCCTGAGGAGGCAAACAAATTACCGAACTCATTGGAGAAGTAAGCAATTCAAACAGCGAAGTGGTAGGTATAGTAGAAGACATTACTGGCATAGAGGTTCCCATTGCAGTAGAAATACTGATTGACTCCATAGAAGGAGTAACTGGTAGCGAAGCGGTAATTAACGGAAGAGAAACTTATCCTCCTAGAATAGACAAACCGCTAGAAACTAAAGTAACCACTGCACTCAATGAAATATTTACTGGAACATCTTCAATACTCGAAACCTGAATATCTGAACTCTCAATGACCCGTCGTCGTTTGTATGTCCTGATTGGAGGTGTGATACGAACAGCACCAGAATCAGGAGGATGACGGTCTTCATCATTATCATCATCCGAGGAAGAGCTGAAAGTAATAGAATCCAAATCATTTAACTTGTTATTCCAATCTGCTAATCGTAGACCCCACTCGAAAGAGGAACAAAAGGAGGTAACTTTTGTATGAAATAAATCAAGTTGTTCCTTCTCAGTAGGAGAAATCCTATTTCACAAATCCGTTTGCACTAACTGAAGATACTTCATTCCAGACAACATATCATCATCGGACTCATCAATAATACACTTCCCTTTATCTACAACACGAGAAGACGGATCAGCTTCTAGAGCCGTATCAAGCTCTAAAATTAATGGATCAGTCTCTACGGCAACACTCGGTGACGAAGAAGTAACAACTGGTTCATCAAAACATTTTCTGCAATCGGAATTTCAAAAACTGGTTCAGGAACATGTTCATTACCGGTGGTTGTTGAAGATCAACCGGAGGTTGAACAACCACTGGACTTTGATCAACTAGAGCACGTTCATTATCACCCGCTCCAAAAATATTTGCAACTCCATTTCGGATATTTATCCAAGTCTGATCATTTCAGGATTATAGTTTTCCTAAACAATGGCACCAAGTAGAGGATGAGGGATTGGAAGGACAGTTGCATGCTTTGTCACTTTTGCACCTTCATACTCTTTAAAGATAAACGGATGCATGGGGGTCTGAGCATAAGCAGGTAATTGAGTATCGAACGGTAGATTTGGCATAAGATGATGAAATATTATTGTTAGAAATCTCGGATAAAGAATCATCAACCGTTTTCCATCCTCCCGCAGTGCGAGGTGAGTCTTAAACGCCCGAAGAATCATGAGAGAGAAATTGTATGGTTGATTGAATGTTAAACCGATCATAGATGATAATAGATCGTGTTCCATTCCATCCATACCAGATTTCCAAGGATCCATGCACCGCATCATCACATGATAGAAGTACCTCCATTGCCTAAAAGACCCCACATATCCAAAAGCTCTCGCACTGTAGGACCACTTGGAGGATCAAGATTAACCTACTTCCCTGTTTATGTAACACACATACGAGTGCGAAATCCATGTAAGTATGCAAACTAAAGCAAAGTAAGAAACACAAGACAACCAAAGATTCACTATCTTGATTAATAGAAGAGAACTAGTACAAACACATACAAACAATGTTCATACAGACTCAGGAAATACTCTATGTGCTCTCTTTCTTGTGCTCTAAGTGTCTCGCTCTAGTGTCACATATCTACAACCACACTGAGAAGTGCATGTATGTTTATATAGTGCCAACACCTAGTAACAGTACGAAGAATGTTGCTAGTCGTACGAAACACTATAAGTCACGAAGAACATTCTGCTATGTATACTCGTACGAATAACCCATGGCTCGTACGAGCAGAAACTTGCTCATGCGAACAAGCAGAGAGCTTGTTGAAATGTTCCATTCGTACGATTATTGAATCACTCGTACGAACGGTTACTGACTCGTACGAGCAGCTCGTACGAAGCACCTTTCACTCGCACATAGATGTGTTCTTCATAGAACGTGCTAAAAGACATCCGTACACAAGACTTAACAGTATGCACAAATGCAACTGTTTTACAACACAGACAAACTAAATGCCGTACTAGATAAAGATAGGATGATATCTTGATTTGGCCAACATGACCAAACTATACAGACACAAAAAACAAAGACCGTACAATTAAAGACGTAATTAAGAACAAGCTATAGACTCAAAAGTGTATCAACAACTCCCCCTTGGCTATGGCTTGGTCTTCAGTCTTCATTTCTAATTGCCTGCTACTTCCATGATCTCTGAAAATCTTCAATCTAACGTTGATTGAGGATCAGGTCTTCAACATTTTCTAGAAACATCAAACCTTTCCTGCTCCCTCTTGAGTGCCGCTGGAGGTAACTGGATCGGTCACGATCTGCTGTACATTAGACTCTACCACAGGACTTGAAGCAGAGAGTTTTGGTTGCGAGGCTGAGGCTGAAGCATCAGGATTACCTGGGTTTTTACTATCCTGATCACATTTACGTTTGATCTCCTATGCCTTGCATCTTTCATTCCATAGAATGTTCACACGCTTTCTGCTCATTTCAAATACGTCCTTAATACCATTAAAGCCTTCAACCAGTGTAGAATTTTGAGAATGATACCATTCTCTCAAGTCGTTATGCTTAGCATTTAATGTTTCGGCAGATCCTTGTACAACTGCACTACGTTCTTTCAGCCTATTCAACTCAATCCCTCATGAGTTATCAGCTGCTCTCATTTGTTGTAATTGAGTTGCCCTTTCGGCATCTGCAGCCTTCAACCACTCATTTTCTTTTCTTAACTGTGCAATCTTAGAATCCTGTTTTCTAACAGTCTCTTTCAAAGAACTTATCTCCAACTGCTGTTTGACAACTATGTTCCGATTTGAAGACATAAATTCCGAGTGCTTGTTAATTTAAATTGCCGCAGCTTGCAACTGAGAGAACAAAAAATCCACTATCTCCTCCTGTTCCATTTCAGAGAATAAATGACTGATTCGTTTTGTATATTGTTGATGAATTGTGGACTTGGATTGTTGAACAGATGAAGTAGTAGGTTGTGATTGAACTAGAGTAGCTTCAGCCGAAAGTGTTTCCTGCTGTGGTATCTGAAGGTTGTGGTTCACAGATTGTAGTGGGTTCCGTCATTACAGGTTCAGTCTCCTTCGTTGTAAAGGTAGACTGGGCTTCTGCAACTGGTTCCAGTATAGTTTCTTGATGTGAGGTTGTAGGTTGTGTGATTTCAGGTTGTGCTGATGATGTTCCCATAGACTTTTTGCTTTGTTTCTTTCGACCCGTATCACCACCTGTAGTACCTACATCACTTGCACCACCATTAACATCATCATCACCGTCAACATCATCACCTTTTCCCTTTTGACGACCAAACTTATTTTCAATCATCTTTTTCAAAGTTGGTTCTTCATTATCTGACTCACTATCATCATGGCGCCACTTATCGTTATCTGGTGCAACATACTCATCATTTGATAGAAAACCGAATAATTTACGAGGTGGTGTGCTTTCCTTGTAATGTTTTGCTGCTACACCTCTAAAACTTTTCAACGAATGTTCCATCATGATTCAACTTTTAGAACATTGTTGTCGTTCTTAGGAAGATTCGGATGTTACACATTCAAGATCATTTGGAGAAAACGAGGATACATCCAAAACTTGTTTCCACCATATCCGGTTCTTCTCAGGTTTTCCTTCATGTTTGCAAAAATATAATTTGAAACACTGAATGGTTTGTTTAATGTCAAAGCTATCATCATTCCAACTAAGTCGTTATTTGCCATGTCATAACCACTTCGTCTGTTGCTCAAACACTGAATTAAAACATGTAGAAAACCCTTGTATCGGAGTGGCAACCATGCTTTGTTTAGTTGTCCTATGAGAAAATCTCCAACACATTTCATTCTAAGCAAACATCCACGTTGACATTTCAATAGAACTGAGATATCTATGTCCAAGTCATTTACTCTTCCGTGGATAAGTTCCTTCTCATTCACTTCAACAACTTTAGTTGTATCCCAAAATTCCTTGATCAACGTCTTGTAAGGTGGAGTCTTATGCGTGATAGCATAATGTATCCTTGAGTCGCATAAAAACTTCATTATACCGTTGTACTCAGCAAATTTATCTTTCAGATCTAAGTAGGCCACCATGTTATGTCTTGGTTCTGACATAATTTCCACTTCTGATTTGTCAGTTCTCTTCGTTGTCGGTTTTCTATTATGTTCTTTTTGTTCCATTCTGTACACAAAAGACAACCAGAATAAGAACATAAATTCGTTAGGGAATATACACAAAAAGTTTTATTGCAACTTTATGTATGTATGTATTCCCTACACGAAGAACTACTGACTCATACGAATAACAATTTATTCGTACGAAGAACAACTGATTTGTACGAACAACAAATTTTGTTAAACAAGTGATTTACTCGTACGAGTAACTGGCTCGTACGAGCGGTAGGTTAATCGTGCGAGTGATAATTCACACGTACGGATCTTGTTCGCACAAAGAACTTTAAGAGAAGATTATTCATGAAGAATTGTTTTTCGTTAAAAAGTTTCTTCGCTTAAAGTTTGTTGTTCATGTCAGGTAAAGTCACATAGGCAGATAATGTTCAAATTGTTTGTCTTCAAGGTATGCCTACATTGTCAATCATACCTTAAAGATATCAGAAACAACTTAAGGAGGGGTGAAAGGATGACGTGAGCAAGGTGAAAATACAATTGTTCCAAAGAACTACATTACCCTTTATACCACATTCTTGTACTCGCACGAAGAACACTTAGGTCGTACGAAGAACTGCCTGTCGTACGAAGACTATTTTGTACAAAGGAACCATGGTCTCGTTCGTACAAAGCAATACCACTCGTACGAGTAACCTCTGATTCATACGAATGTAAGTTTTTCATAACTGGACTTTCAGTTCTTATCAGACCTTAGGTTTTTCGTTGACCTGTTTAGATCTTTGCACATATCTACACATATTCACAATTGAAGTTAGGAGAAGTGCTCATTAAACAGATTTTGTTCTTTGAGATGAGTTTACCAGTTGTAAGAAAGTATTTTATGAAGTTATGATATCAAAGCAAATGGTTTTAGGACATATCTTGATGGAAAACATTTGAGCTTCAACTTTGGCTAAATAAAAAATAACTTAATTTAACAACAGAGTAAACTAAAATAAAATAACAACTAAAAGATAAGAATAAACTGTATATTTACTAGGCAATCTTTTTCAGAGTTTCAAAGTAAGAGGATCATACCAGCTTTTAATCTTGCCAAAAACGAGTTTTGTTCAAAACATCAAGTTAAATAAATAAGTATTCTACGTAAGCTCAGCTTATCAGATATAATCAAAATTAGGAGATATGTATGAATTATACTTACTAGCCGGTGTTCAACCACTTCATGACACATTCCCGTATCAAGACATGCATGAGAGAAAATCTTACCGGTGAGTATACTGCTTATCATCTGCTTTGACGTATAGATTGTGAGATACTCACTTATTTTGATTGAAAACAAACCCTATGTGATTAAATCACTTATTGATAAGGAACTTGATTTTTAGATGCATGCAGGGCACAGGAGTAAATCCGTGAACATGTTAGTACCATCGTACCGACAAAGAGACGAACTTAGCTCCCGCATAAAGCTGTGATATATTATCACTTATTTTTTGGTGAATGTGATATTTTTATCACTTATTGATGGTCGTATGCAATATTTACACATATGTATGGTATCATGGAAGTTCTAGACTTGTGTCACCGTTATTTCTCGGTAAAAGATTCAACCATGATACCCAGATGATAAGCAAGCATAAAGACCGTATATCTCGATCCTCGGCATACTATCAAGCGAAATTTCGGTACCAAGGCCATATGCCAATGAATGGTTCCCACCTGGCTTTCAGTCTGTTATGTTTATATCAACCTGCACATTTTAATCTGATTGTGAGCCTACTGATACATTATTAGTAAAGCTACCTATCAATTCTCATTTTATGCTTTTGACTGTTTTTTACTGATCACCGGTGTATCATCATCTTCTCTTATCTTTCCAAGAAACTCATTTTTTATTTAGTAAACTGTACAAAACGTCCTTTATGTTTCCTCAAACTTGCAGGTTCCAACCTTAATGTTTAAAACTTGCTGAAAACAGTCTTTATGTTTATTTTTGTTGCGGGTTCAATCCTTTACCACTAACCAAGTTAAGTATCTCAATTAAATTCCCTCACATGCCTAACATGTGAGGGTATATTTGTCTTTTTTATTTTACTCTTCTTATAAAACCCACAAGTATCATTAAACCATGATTCTTCATCTCCTACAACTGAAAACCCTAGAATTCATCATCTCGTTCATCGTCAAATTACTCATTTCACTGCACCTATGTGATAACCTTCGAATAGCCCGCAATGTGTTGTACTTGGATGAAACTCGAGTTAGACTACTTGAACAATCAATAGATATATAAAACAAGTATACAGTACAAAATCCTTTAGTCATAATATCTATGGCATAGCAATTTGAAATATTCTTATAATTCAAATAGATCATATGCATCAATGCAGCCACAAACATTACCTCAATATCTCCAACTTTTAAAGCATAATATTTATCCTTCTACTTCTCCAACTCGTGCAGACTTTCCACTTGACTTTTCAAAACCCTAATTTGAAACCAAAATCATCAACATCACCTAACAACATAAAAACAAGTAGTAGTTCAATACTTCTTCGACATTACGAACCTGAATCTCTGAAGATGATAAACTGAATCGAGATGATCGAGTTGAGATTTGACAGAATAAATGATGATTTTTTGTGTGGAAACTTTGTGTTCAAGCTTCAAACACCTTTCTTCGATGGATCTGATAACTTGAAGGTTGGAAGCTAGGGGTTGAATGTGAAGCCGATGATGAATTCTAGGGTTTTCAATTGTAGGAGATGAATCTATCATACTTGGGTTTTTACAAGAGGAATATAATAAAAAAAGACAAATATACCCTCACATGATAGGCATGTGAGGGAATTTAATTGAGATAAATAACTTGGTTAGTGGTAAAGGATTAAACCTGCAACAAAAATAAATATAAAGGCTGTTTTCAGCAAGTTTTAAACATTAAGGCTGAACCTGCAAGTTTGAGGAAACATAAAGGACATTTTGTGCAATTTACTCTTTTTTATTTCTGAATTTTCTAGTGTCTTTGTATTTTTCTAGAATTATTATTTTTATTTTTTATATTTTTTATATTTAAAAACATAAGGTAAATAAATAATAAAGACTTAACTAAATAAAGACATGTTTTTGTATTTTTCTCATGTTTTTGTATTTTTCTTGAAATTTTCTCCCCTAAAATATAAAACTAAGAGAAAATGGAAATTCTTTTTGTCATTTTAGATTTTAAGAAAATATTTACGAAAATGATTAGCCAAACATGATTTACTCGGGTTTCATCTTGATACCATTGACCAAACGTGATTTATCAAAAGCTTTTGTAAATAGGTCGGCACGTTGATGTGTGGATTTTAACATGTCTAAGTTTCTTTTCAGAACAATGTCGTATGAAATGATACTTAATCTCAATGTGTTTGGTTTTTGAGTGCTGTACAGGATTACAAGTGATCTGTAAAGCAGCTTCGTTGTCAACATAAATAGGAGTAGTTAGAAATTTAAACCGTAGTCGCGCATTTGTTGTTGGATCCATAAAACCTTAGAGCAGCAACTAGCAGCTGAAATATACTCAGCCTCACAGGTTGATGTCGCTACATAAGTCTGCTTTTTCCACTACCACATGACTAGGCAATTTCCCAAGAACTGACAACCTGCTGATGTTGATTTTGCATCGAGCTTGCAGCCACCATGATCAAAATCATTGAATGTTGTCAAATCAAACTTATCATCTTTAGTGTCACACACCCGGCAGCGGTATTTATTTTTTTTATTCACTATTTCTTTGTTTTTACTAATTATGTTTTAAAATTCTAACAATGTTTATAGTTATGTATCATTTAAAATTAATATGAACATTAAATACGCAACGAAAATTTATAACTGAAATATTCGATTAATAAACGAAGCGGGTTTTGATAACCCGTTTTTCGACGGATGTTACATTTAGGGTACCAAAGACTAGTGTCCGGGCGACCCTTCAGATAACGAAAGATTCTTTTCACAGCCCTCAAATGAGAAACTTTTGGACTTGACTAGTAGTGAGCTAGAAGACATGTTGGGTACATTATATCGGGTCTTGAAGCAGTAAGATACATAAGGGTCCGATCATAGCATGATAAAGAGACGGTTCCACATATTCCCCATTCCATCAGGAGTAATTCCATGATTTTGAGCTAATGGAGTTCCCAAGGGCTTTGAGTCTTCCATTTGAAACCGTTTGAGAATATCCCCGATGTACTTGGTTTGATGGATGAAAATCCCTTCCTTAGATTGATGAATCTGCAAACCTAAAATGAAAGTCATTTCTCCCATGGCGCTCAACTCGAACTACTCTTGCATCACCTGCTCGAATTCTTTGTACATTTTCTTGTTTTTGGACCCAAAAATAATATCATCAACATATACTTGTACCAGCAATAAGTCCTCATTCTCTTCCTTGATGAAGAGAGTATAGTCGATCAATCTACATCGAAAACCATTTTTGAGAAGATAGGCAGACAACGTTTCATACCAAGCCCAAGGAGCTTGATGAAGACCATACAACGCCTTATTGAGAAGGCAAACCTTGTCAATATGGATTGGATTTTCAAAACCAGGCGATTGCTCAACATATACTTCTTCTTCAACCACATCATGAAGAAATGCACTCTTCACATCCATTTGATAAACTGTGAACTTCTTGTAGGACGCATAAGCCAAGAAAATTCTTATGGCCTCAAGACATGCTATTGGTGCATAAACTTCATTATAATCAATGCCTTCTACCTGATTAAAGCCTTGGACAACCAATCTTGCTTTGTTTCTCACAACAACACCTCGGTCATCCTTCTTACATTTGTAAACCCATCTAGTACCAATCTTCTTGTAGTTGTCAGGCCTGTCAACCAATTTCCACACGCCCAACTTCTGAAACTGCTGAAGTTCTTCTTGCATAGCTTCAACCCATGAGTCTTCTTTCATTGCCTCCTTCCAAGATTTCGGTTCTACTTGGAAAACATAGTAGGCAAAGCACCAATCATTTTGTTCCCCAGATTCCCTAATAGCCGAATACAAACCAACAGTCTAGTAGTTTCTTAGCTGATTACGTGTCTGCACACCACTATGGACATCTCCTATTATATTCTACTGAGGATGGGTAATATGGATACGAGTTTCAGGAACATCAGGAACTCAAGATTTTATACCCAAATTGTTGATATTCAGATCAACAGCTAACTCGACGGCTGGAATTGATGAAGGTGAAGAAGCATGACCTTCATTCGTCCCTTGATTTTGCACATTTGACATGACATCCGAATTTCCAGGAATCGGAGCAGAAGTAGCTTCATGTGCATCATGGAACTCATCATCTTCTGACAAAACATTATAATCAGCAGCATCTTCGAATTCCTCATTTTGAACAAGATTGTTAACCAAAGTAGACACTTGAGGGCTAACAATAACTGGTCGTACTAATGATGAGTCAACTACAGTATCACTTTCTAGTAGCATTTGAGCAGCTGCAAATGCATCATCAAAAGTTGGCATATTAAAGGAGTTAAACAGTCCATCATAGCCAAACATCCAAGAAGCACCTGGAGCTCTTACTGATTTAGTGTATCTTTGAACCTTAACTTCACCCCATTCCTCAATCTTTTTCGATGACAAATTCCACACTCTGAAATTTGGAGTAGCATACCCAAGAAAGAAACCTTCAATAGCCTTTGGACCGAATTTATAATGTGGATCAAATAGTGCATGGAGCTCCAAAAGGTTCTAAGAAAGACACATCCGGTTTCCTTTTATGTAACAGCTCGAAACATGTTTTCCCATGCCTCTTCATCGTAAGAACTTTATTCATCGTATAACATGCAGTAGCCACAACCTCTCCCCAAAATTGAACAGGAAGTTCAGATTCTACTAACATAGTTCTTGCAGTCTCGATCAGAGTTCTATTTTTCCTCTCAGCGACACCATTTTGTTGTGGAGTGTAACGAGAACTGTACTCATGTAAAATTCCTTTAGAAGAACAGAACTCATCCATAATATGGTTCTTGAATTCGGTGCCATTGTCGCTTCTGATTCTCCTTATCTTTAAATTATACAAATTTTCAAGTAGCGTGAGGAGATTTTTGAGGATTTCAGAAACTTCACTCTTGTGTGCCAAAACATTCACCCATGAAAATCTAGAATAGTCATTAGTATCAACTAAACAATATGAATCACCAAAGGTAGTCTTGTGTTTCATAGGTCCAAAGAGGTCCATATGAAGACGTTCCAGAGGCATATTCAGCGTGTTAATCTTCTTCACAGGATGAGACTTTCGAGCTTGCTTTCCCTTTTGGCACGATACACAAACGTCTTGTAAATGAAAGTTCTTCACTAACAACACCATTGGAAACCATTCCTTCTCCAGTGATGTATCCACCCTTATCTCCAGCAAAGGCAACATAACCTCCCCTAATGCTTTTCACATTATAAAGGAGCCTTAAGTTGTCACACCCCATGTAATTCCATCACATCAGAGCTTGGCATGAACTAAACTGGTATCTTCATTGCACAGCGGAAGTAAACGTGAGTGCTAAGACTTCTAGATAGTGAACGCCTGCTAACTAATCGATTCCCCATGGGTTCTCCTAATCCAACCGTGCCATACTTGTGATTGTAACCTGAGAAAGAACATGCGAAAAAATTAACATAAAGTTGGCGAGTTGATATCTGTTTTTGTTTCAAATGAATCATAAAGCATTTGAAAGTCCTGCATTTGAAAAACCGGTTTGTGGGATCATAATCTCCCAAAGCATTTGAAATGTACCACTATGTCATAACTGTGAACCTTATTGAAATATTTCTGTGTTGTTTGATAATCCATGCATATAACTGTTATATTTGTAAACCGGTGGTAAAATGTTTTCAATTGTATTTGTAACCACATTGAAATGTTTTCTGCTATCTTTGTAAACCGGTATTGAAATATTTTATGTAATCTTTGTAAACCGGTATTGAAATATTTTCTGTTATCTTTGTAAACCAGTATTGAAATGTTTTCTGTTATCTTTGTAAACCAGTATTGAAATGTTTTCTGTTATCTTTGTAAACCAGTATTGAAATGTTTCCTGTTATCGTTGTAAACCGGTATTAAAATCATAGTATGTAGGATGCCTATGGAATCTAAGGATCTGTCAGTGTGTAGCTAATCACACTGACCTATGTGCCATAAGTAAGTAACCAACCCGAGACAACTCTGACATCATTGGGATCACAAAAGCACTCCTAACCGGTTAACAAACCAGGAGTGGAGCGTGTCTCAAACTCGATAGATCTATACCTTTTGCACCTTGGTCACTACGTGGTTAATGGTCACTACGTGATTAATGGTTACTATTGTCATCATCCTACTTACGCACAGTGATTTGTTATCATCTAATCCCATAGCTACATACCAATTGTTAAAATCTGTGTTTTCGATATGTATGAACAGGCCTCGCCCTTCATATGATTTCGTTCCTTATACTTTTGATATTGGGCCTCGCCCATGTTTTCTTGTTATTGGGCCTAGCCCATGTTTTCTTGTCATTGGGTCTAGCCCATGTTATCCGTGTTATTGGGCCTAGCCCATGTTATAAAAAAATTGGGGCCTCGCCCCCTAGTTGTGACTAAGACAATCCCGTCACTAGTCATAAACCTCATGCATGTTTCGAAAAGCTTTGTATAGCTTGTGAAAACCGGTAAATTTAGTCTAAACCATGCTTAAAACATCGTGTTTATTAAAATATGTATGTAATATGGTTTAGAAATATGCGATTTTCGTTATTCAAAATATTGTGTACTTTTGCAAAACTTAAATGTCTTTCCACCCCCAAAAACATTTATAAAAATGTAAAACGGTAAAAAATGGGGGTTATGAACTCACCTTGATATCCTTGTACAAAGCTAGCTTAATGTGATTCCATAGTGTTGTCTCCACAACTTGACTTGCTAGCATTCAATCTAAGGCATTCCTAAAACGGAATAACTTATAAGTATCTATAAATAACGTAGCTAAACTACGTCTCACCGAGCTCTACCGAATCGTTAACCATACGATTCTACGAAAGTGTCATTGCCTTAACTCAGAATAACAAATCTATGGTTTTCTTAGAAATGTCTTAGTTTTCAAGCTACTTGAAATATATGTTTATATATAAACAATACTATATTTCATGAAATCGTATTAGTCGTCATGTACGTCGCCGGATAATAGTACGACTTTCGTAGTTTTCGTAAGATGTAATCGTACGCTTGTTATAATCTTGCGGTATCGTGTCGTACTTTGTTAGGCGTTTAAATCGAATATAACCAATCTAATTATTGTTATAAAATTCTTCGAAAGTATTCGAGTCGTCGACGTTTGAAATAAATATATCTATATTTATTTTGTAAAAGTATTCAAGTCTCGACATTCGAATATATATAATTATATTCGTGTTATACGATTTCCGAATTCCGTCTTTTGAAATAATACGCGCATTGTACTTATCTTGTAAAAGTGTTCGAAAAATCTTAGCGTTTCGAAATAAATATAACCATTATATTTATTCTATATAAGTATTCAGATGAGTTATCGATGTTTTCATATCCAATTTCCATGTTTCGACGTTTGAAGTAATAAAAATAATTATATTTAGTTTATAATCGATTACCGAATCTTGTTATCTTGTAATCACTCTCGTTGGGAAGTTGTCGGGTCGATTTGTATGTATCGTCAAAATAAATTATATATATTAATATTTATTTTATAACAATTGTTTGAATCGGATGTGTTTTCCTTGAAATATAATGCGTTTTGTGTTAGGTATTTTTACGAAAGTCGGGCAGAGTTTCCTCTATTTTCGGACGATCCCGACAATGCTAGTTGTCGATGTAGGTCCCCTTTTCCATATGGATCTTCACAGAATCGTCTATCTAATCTAGAGTGCGGAATCCCTTAGATCAGATTTCACAGATTCAAGAACACGAACACTAACACGAACAATTTCCTTCAAACAGTCTTCTATTGATTATCTAGCATAAAGGTTTACAATCAATTCAAGACTCAAGAAATCTCTCAGCCACTCTCTGTAGATTTCTCACACTCCTCACTTTCTAACCCCCAAAACCCTAATGCACAACAGGTATATATTCTACATGTCTGCATACTAGGCTTTATACTGGGCTAGGCCATTCTCCAAGCCCATTACAACTCTAAACAAGCTAAACACAAATGCTAAGCCCAATACAAAATATCCAAAGACTAAAATATTAAACTCTTAAGCTATTGTCACAAATATGCACCAACAGACTCCCCCTTGACAATAGCTTCATAGTGTAACTTTGTCTTCAAACATCTTGTGATCTTTTGGTCTTTGGATAGCTTCAGCTACACACAGATTCTGACATTAACAAACTCCCCCTTTGCCGATGCTTCCAATCTCCAAAACTTTCATTCGTTGTAGATTAGCGAACTAGCATTCTCTGGTTAAGCTCATATCACCAAATTTATCTATATCTCCATTTGCAATGTAGTAGAAGGATCCTACCATGCATCTGCACACATTCTGCACTCCATTCTTAAAATGTATTTTACTTGAATTATGCACTTCATTTTGATAACTGCATCAATCTGTTTAGAAACACAAGCAAGTAACTCGAAAAACTATTAGTCCTTTTCTACATTAAAGATAAACAAATATTTTATCTTATCATGCAAAAACAAACAACTTATCAGATCAAACTGTGAGACTTTAAAAATAAATAACTAACAAGAAAATAAACACTCTATTTTTGTGAGAATCACCGGTAAGAAGATCATATCAACACCATCAAACTATTTTCACACTATCTGATAATTCTATATGCAATATTCATGAAAAACAGTCCAAGATGATTACCAGTATTGTTTATCCACTTAAACAAAATACATGAACATTTCAAGTACCATTACCTAGTGATATGTTTAGTCAATTTATACTGATATACTAGTGTGTCCCACTTCAGGACATACCCCCACGATCAAGGTATGCACAAAAATTCATCGTAGTAGGTGAGTATACCGAAATTCATCCTTTTGAATTACAACGTTAGATAATTGGTGATCAGATCAGTACTTCCGTACAGCAAAGAGACCAATATCCAATGAGGGTTAGGACAAATACCAAATTTTGGTACGAATTATGCAATTTGCACATTTGAATGACTCTCTAGGAGAGCTTCTTCAATATTTGGGATTTGGCATTCTAGCTCTTTTAAGATATCCTGGTTGTGCCTAGGTCAGCATATATCTGAATGCAGCAGAAAGACAACCTTGATACCCCGGATGAAATAACGATATAAGGACCTAAAACCTCAGATTTAGGAAATCTATCAACGCAAGATTTGAGGTTATAAAACCATACGCCACTGATATGTTACCCACTCATACACAGTTTATTATATTTGTATCACAAAGGTAAGTTGAGTATTTCATGTTTTTTGCCTACTGGTACATCATATGATGAAGCTGCTATCACACTTAAGCAATTTTAAGTTTCATTTCAGTGTGACAGACTAACTTGCTGATGTACTATCATTTCTTCTTTTTCACACTCATTTTTTATTTTAAAAGAACTTTAAACTTTTCAACTTACTCCCCCTAAACTCACGCACTAACTAAAACTCTTTTTGGCTTAGGGAAATTTCTCCCCCAATTTTTGTTTTTATGGAATAAGGATTTAAAAAAAGAAATTTATATACAAACAGACTCCCACTTCAACCTGACAAAAGGTTTTTCACTGTTAGAAAACATTTTCTATCACAGAAGTAAATAATTCGTTACCATGGGTAACCTACTATTCACCTCAGATGCTTTACAGGAATAACCACTGTTGAACACATCAACAATCCTTCTTGGCCATCCTGCACTCACTCAACAACTTAGTTAAACTTGAGAACCCAAACCCTACTGGTTTTGGGTTGGCCATAAATATCAATATAACTTAATTCTGTCCAGTATCCATCACATCCCACCGGTGTCTTGGATGTCTTCCAAGTTGCTGAACAAGATTTATAATTTCCACGAGATCTTTGATCGTTAGAGTTCCAATAAACTTTCGGATTTGCCAATCTTTGAAAATTATTATCTCCAAACCTTCTTCTACCATTATCATAGTCTGAACTTTAAAAATTTTTTGGATTATTTTGAACATTTGAGTTACTAAAACCCCAATATTCGTTTCTCCTCTAAAAATTTCGATTACCAGAAGTCTGGTATCGATTTTGATATCCAAAATTTTTCTTTGTAAAACAATTTGACTGTCCATTAACATGACTTGATTTAGGAGAAAATTTTCTTAGACTATCAAACCTTCTTGATGTTGAAGATTTAGGTTGAAATCCTGGTTGATTTAGTCTGAGAACTTGGTTTAACATACTTATTTGACCCAACCTGATCATTAACCTCAAGCTCAGTCTACAGTTTCTTACCCTTTTTAAAAGGATAACAACTAGCCACATGCCCTTTGTTGTGACATTTAAAACAAGATCTCCTCTTAAAAATTTTCTTTATGTTAGATCCCTTTTTAAATGTTTTGGTCATTTTGTCTTCATTGTCCTCATCCACTTTATGAGGTGTACTATTAGACCTACCGATTCTTTCAAAGAACCTGGACTATTAGGTATGTCAAGTTATCGGATCCACTCTAGCTGGTGTAGTAGGAACAAAATTTGTTAGCTCATTTTCATTTGGTAAAAAGGAGTAATCCTGATCCTCACAAGATGAAGCTTTACTAAACCCCACTCCCATTTTATCACTACTCCTTTTCAACTCTTTCTGAATTTGAGTACTTACTAACGAGGATTTCCCAAATTTGTCTAACATTGCATGAAGTTCAACAATTTTGGCCTGTGCACTAGCCAATTCTGTGCATTTTTCTGAAAGCTCGTTAGTCTTATCTTTCACAGTTTCACGAGCCAACTCAATGATCCGTAACAATTCAATGACTTTGCTAGTCAAACTGTTGATTTCTTGTTCATTTGATTTGAGTTTATTTAAACTATTTGACTCACTTTTACTCAAAAGAACATTTGACTCTTTCTGATTTTCTAGTTCAGCTAACAGAATTTTGTTTTGCTCCGATAGTTTGTCAACTTTACCTTGTAGTTCAGTGCAATGATGACAAGTATGACTTACAGATTGTAATTTTACCTGTCCTTCGGCTGTAAACTCATCTGTATCATCCATGCACACTATAGCACTTGCCTCCTTGACTTCCATTTTC
Source organism: Scalesia atractyloides (assembly GCA_947069175.1). NCBI lineage: Eukaryota > Viridiplantae > Streptophyta > Magnoliopsida > Asterales > Asteraceae > Scalesia > Scalesia atractyloides. The sequence continues at coordinate 34,439,746 of CAMTDV010000003.1, read as the reverse complement.
TCTTTCTCAGCTTCCTTTTTCTCTTCTTTCTTAGCAGCTGGTTCTTCAATCTTCACAACTCCAGTCTCAGCTAAACATGCTTGTTCACATGTACTCTGTCTTGAAGAACTCTGATAACATTTTCCTAAAGCTTCCCACAGCTCTCTAGACGATCCATACCTATTATAAATGTGTTTCATATCAGTTGGCAAGGACATCTTTATCGCTGCTAAAGCTTTCTTCTCAGCCTCATACATACGTTTCTCAGAGTCTTCCATCTTCTCATATGAAAGTACCAGAATTCTCTCGTTAACTCAACATGTGGGAGCAATATACCCATCAATCATACATCTCCACATCTTAAAATATTCACATTGAATAAATGCCTCAAACATCTTCTTCCAGTCTGCATATTGTTCATCATTTATCAACTTTGGGCATTTATTAACACCCTCACTCATATTGTTCATTCTGACCATCTTTAACATGCAGAGTATCAGTCTAAATGGATTTTGGTATACCTGTGTCAAAACCTAAATCTGACCTCTCTTCTGGTCCTTCTTCGTGTTTTACCGTAACCGTACCGTTAAAACGTTCAAAAATTTGTCCGAAAAGTGTGTTTACCAAATTGTACCGTTAAACTCGTTTTGACGATATGAATCCAATGATGTATATTGTCCGATAGTGATTTTAGGAATTTCCGTGCCTTAAAAATCACGCGGGTCTAAATGGAATCCGAGATGGGCTTGTTAAGATTGTTTACGGATCAACTTTTTTTTTGCCCTATAAATCACGCGAGTCTAACCGTGCAGTCGGTTTGTTAAGATTGTTTACGGATCAACTTCTACGTCCAAAAACGTTTAACTCTAGTTACGTCAGCTGATTAACTTTCCACCTTTTTGTATGGAACTCGGAACAATGTCAAATCCGGAACAGTATCTTGGATTGACAACCCGAGATGAAAACCTGGAACAGTAATCCGAATTGCTAATCCGAGATGGTGATTCGGAATAGTGATCCGATATGGAATACAGAATGTACTGTTCTTATCCGAAATGGAATCCGGAGTAGACTATTCTGATCAAAGATGGAATCCGGAATAGACTATTCTGATCCGAGATGGAATCCGGAATACACTTATAACCGATACTGAAATGTTTTCTGCTATCTTTATAAACCGGTATTGAAATATTTTCTGTTATCTTTGTAAACCGATATTGAAATATTTTCTGTTATCTTTGTAAAGCGGTATTGAAATATTTTCTGTTATCTTTGTAAACCAGTATTGAAATGTTTTCTGTTATCTTTGTAAACCGGTATTGAAATCATAGTATGTAGGATGCCTATGAAATCTAAGGATCCGTCAGTGTGTAGCTAATACACCGACCTATGTGCCATAAGTAAGTAACCAACCCGAGACAACTATGACATCATTGGGATCACAAAAGCACTCCTAATCGGTTAACAAACCAGGAGTGGAGCGTGTCTCAAACTCGATAGATCTATACCTTTTGCACCTTGGTCACTACGTGATTAATGGTTACTACGTGATTAATGGTTACTATTGTCATCATCCTACTTACGCACAATGATCTGTTATCATCCCATAACTACATACCAATTGTTAAAATCTATGTTTTCGATATGTATGAACGAGCCTCGCCCTTCATATGCCTTTACTTTTGATATTGGGCCTCGCCCATGTTTTCTTGTTATTGGGCCTAGCCCATGTTTTCTTGTCATTGGGCCTAGCCCATGTTATCCGTGTTATTGGGCCTAGCCCATGTTATAAAAAAAAATTGGGGCCTCGGCCCCCAATTGTGACTAAGACAATCCCGTCACTAGTCATAAACCTCATGCATGTTTCGAAAAGCTTTGTATAGCTTGTGAAAACCGGTAAATTTAGTCTAAACCATGCTTAAAACATCGTGTTTATTGAAATATGTATGTAATATGGTTTAGAAATATGCGATTTTCGTTATTCGAAACATAGTGTACTTTTGCAAAACTTGCATGTCATTCCACCCCCGAAAACATTTATAAAAATGTAAAACGGTAAAAAGTGGGGGTTATGAACTCACCTTGATATCCTTGTGCAAAGCTAGCGTAATGTGATTCCATAGTGTTGTCTCCACAACTTGACTTGCTAGCATTCAATCTAAGGCATTCCTAAAACGGAATAACTTATGAGTATCTATAAATGACGTAGCTAAACTACGTCTCACCGAGCTCTACCGAATCGTTAACCATACGATTCTACGAAAGTGTCATTGCCTTAACTCGGAATAACAAATCTATGGTTTTCTTAGAAATGTCTTAGTTTTCGAGCTACTTGAAATATATGTTTATATATAAATAATACTATATTTCATGAAATCGTATTAGTCGTCAAGTACGTCGCCGGATAATAATACGACTCTTCGTAGTTTTCCTAAGATGTAATCGTACGCTTGTTATAACCATTATATTTATTCTATAAAAGTATTCGGATGAGTTATCGATGTTTTCAAATCAAATTTCCGAGTTTCAAAGTTTGAAGTAATATAAATAATTATATTTAGTTTATAATCGATTACCGAATCTTATTATCTTGTAATCACTCTCGTTGGAAAGTTGTCGGATCGATTTGTATGTGTCGTCAAAATAAATATATATATTAATATTTATTTTATAACAATCGTTTGAATCGGATGTGTTTTCCTTGAAATATAATGCGTTTTGTGTTAGGTATTTTTACGAAAATCGGGCAGAGTTTCCTATGTTTTCGGACGATCTCGACAATGCTAGTTGTCGATTTATCTATCAAAACGCAATTAATTAATAGAAAAGTAATATATAACTTCTTGTCGCGATCAAATATAATTTTTTGCCGATTATAACTCATCGTCGTAGTTCAAATATATTTTTTGTCGAATATAAATCCGATTTTTATATATATCGTAATGTCGCCTTGATTCGGTCTTAACTAGTAATATCCGCGAGTAACGTACATCGATTCAATTGTTATTTTTAAACTTTTGACGATATGTAATTGCTAACAGGTCGGGTCGAGCTCGGTTCCGCTATAATTAAAACTAATATTTATATAAAGAATATAATTAAATTTCGCATCGTAATTAAATTTTTACCGAGTCTTGATTGACCCATTGACTGAGTTGACCGGGTTTCGACCCGTGTTGATTGTTGTTTACTAAGTTGGCCATGGTTGACCAAGTTTGACCGGAACAAACCCGGTGCCGATGAAACTGACTGAACCGGACCCGAATCAATACTGAACATGTTTGACCAGTCGACCCAAACCCGAAGTGAGACCCGAGTCGTTGACTGTTTTGACCGTACCCAGATCTGACCGAGTCGACCCGAGACCGAACCGAGTTGAACTGAACTCGAACCTTTGTTGAACTGAACCGAACCGAGAGCTGTACCAAAACTGAACTGAGATGAAGCCAAAACTAAGTTGAGTCGAACCAAAACTTGAACCAAAATAACCTTACTACCACTGCCGCCGTGACCCGTCGTTGCCGCCGCCGTGGAGCTGATGGCTGCGGCATGTTCGCCGTTGGTATCTTGACCCCAACCCAACCAACCCAACCCGAAAACAGCCACCAACATCATCATCGCCGCCGGTAACACCCATCCTGACAAACAACCACCACGCTGCCGCCGTCGCCGTTGAGGTCCTCCACCGCCGCTGCCGCCGCGGTTGGACCCGTCACGCCGCCGTCTCTCTCTCGTCTGATCTCTCTCTCTCTTCACTACTCTCTCTCATCGCTCTCTCTCGTCGCTCTCTCTTCTCTGTCTAGTTCTGGGTGTGTGCGAGTACAAGGGTACAGGAGAGAGGTGTCGTTGTGGGTGGTGTGTGTGTAGCCGGAGAAGATGACCGGAATCGGCAGGTTGTCCCGCCAGATTCCGGCAGCCAGGAAAGAGAGAGCAAGGGTTGCTGCACAAAGGGGGATAGGGTTTTAAGATGAGTGAAATTAGAGAATTTAGGGTTATATGTGCTTATATAGGTCTAGGGTTTAAATGAGTCGCTACATGTGGCCCAATAACGTTTCCACGGCCCGTTTTCATTCCCGAACTTTGTGAAATGTCGTAATACGTTAGTTTAGAGTTGAAACGCCTAAAATTATGTTGGTGTTTGACGCGTTCGTTTGCCGGTTACGTAAATAATTGCGAAATTCGCTACGGTCACCATTTTTATCCGTTTTTCGATCCGGTTTCTACCGCGAGTATTAAAATTTGAGAATGAAGCCAAATATATCAAAATATATATATTAATATTTAGACGTAACTCTAGTTCGTGGCTTCCGTTTCGTTGTCGGTGCGTTTCGGTTTTCGAGTAACTTCCGCGTTGTGCTTTGCGACGCCCGAATATCCAAATATATCGCATCATCATAACTGTATGATAAATACAAGTATAAAATTCATGTTTTTAGATGTTGTCAGTATTCATTTGGAATCCGTTCGCTTATTGTTCAAATTCGCGTTAGAGTTTTCGATTATCGCCATATCGCGTAACGTGAAGCAAGTAGACATTCCTAGGCTCTCTAGGGGCCTGATCGACTTAATTTACGTCCAAGTACGTTAATTATGATGGTATTACTGTTTTTTATGCGCTTAATTACAACCGGAAACTGCCGGTTGTCACATAAGTCGCCTGTCATGTGCCTTGATACTCCACTGTCAACAATCCAATGATTATTCAAAGTTCCTCCTGGAACATCCTGCACATTACATTACCCGATTAGTTTGAGATGGGGACCCAAGCCTTAGTGGTCTTAGGACGACCCTTATCATCAAGAAATGTAATTTCTATGTCTTGATGATTTGGAAACTTTGTGCCTCCCCCTGAAACTTTACCAGTTTTAGGTTTCCAAGATTGTTGATATTTACCAGATTGAGTATTATTTATAGATTTAAATACTTTTGGTTTTATCAAACTTGATGAACTTGGTTTCCTTTCTGAAACATCCGGTTTTAATGCCTTCTTAATTATTCTAACTTGTTTACGTCTCTGTTTTTCTTCTGGTTCCTTAACAATTCGTTTGTCTTGTTTAGGTGACACAGATCGACATTGGCAATTTGTTTCAAAAGGGGCTTTTTCAACAAACATCGATTTTGCTGGGTTGGTACAATTTTTGATTATGTGGCCAAACTCTCCACACTTAAAACATGTTCTCCTTTCAACAAATTTAGGAGATCCTGTTTTATGACTTGATGTTGAACTTGTGGGTCTAGAGGTACTTGGTTCATCTTCACACCTATTTGTGTGTTGAGTGTAATTGTTTTGACTTTTTCGTTTTGTGTGTTGAGTGTAATTGTTTTGATAAAATCTTGACTTGTTATAGAAAATCAATATTAGACATGCTTTCAAAAGTCTCGATTTTATCAGTACCGGTTGAACCCACAAATTTAACATTCTTCAATTTCTTCTTGTAGCGAGCTCCTTTAGCTTCAACCTTTAGTTGTGATACCTTAGGTTTTTTAGCTTGTTTTTCTTTTGTAACGAATAATGGTTGTGACTTGATTGGATTCTTCTTTTCCAAAAATTTGGTTGTTGAATTTTCAAAACTTGATCAATTGAAGTTGGATTTACATTTTTTATTGGAAAGTCTTTGTTTGAGTAAATTTTCTCATCCCCACTCAAAGTATACAACACATTATCATTTTCAGATGTAGACGCTGTTGTCTTGACAGTTTTGATAGGATCATTCCCTTGATTTTCAACAGATTTCACATTAGGAGTAGCAGAAATTTCTACCCCTTTTTATTCATCAAGAGATTGATCCGGATCGATTTTCTCTGACTCATCATCTGATGAATCATCTTCCTCTATTATAGATGGATTTTGATCGCTAACAGATGATGAGTTCTCTGTTTTTCTGGATTTTTCTAAGGAATTGTCCAGCTTAAACCCTAATCCTGTTGCAAACTCTTCAGGATTAAGAGGTACAGATGGTTCAAAGCATGACATTTCCTCTTCATCAGGTAATTTGGTATAATTGTGTTTCAATGGAGGTGGACATGATTTATAACCAATACATTTAACATCTTCCTTAAGTTTTTGAACGTCGATAATGTGATCAAGCACATATCAGGAGTTATAATAATTCTCCAATTTTAGCTTAATTACATCATGTTCACATTTCGCAAAGGCTAACTCCTTTCTCATTTCTTCAAGGATATTAATGTAGTTATTAATTCCTGTTTGCTTGTTCAAAACTGTTTGTGTTAATTCAGAAACGCTTTTCTTTAGAGTCTCAACTACATATTTGAATTCTTTTTTGTTTCTAGTTAAAGCCAGATTTGCCTCTTTGCATTTTGACAGTTCAACTACTAGGCTTTGATTGTGACTGTTTATTGTTTCAAATTTCGTTTTTAAGTCAGCACAGTCATTGCATATCTTAGGAGAGTCGGATTTTACCTAACTTGTTAAACCTGCAATGTGAGCCATAAAAGTAGTATGATGAGAAAAGGACGCATTGTTGCAAAGATTTTCTCCATTTCCTTTGATGCAACTTCTGCTTTCCTTATCAAACCAGCCTTTTGACTTTTCAACTTTTCTGCTTCTTTCAGCAACTCATTGACCTCAGTATCAGTCTTTTCCTTGACATCTGAATCAGATCCATAACCACCTACACTCGAGCTTTCCTCGTCAGAACTCCCATTATACCCAGAACTATCATCATCATCAGAGATGTCAATGTTGTGAACATGTTTGATCTGATTGATATCTTGGCATCACATGCCGTTCCTCCTTGATTCTCGTTTCCCAACTGAACTGACAAATCACATCCTTCATCTGCTTGAACTACTAATGCCCTATTTGTGTTGTTTGAAGGCCCAGACTGATTGGAGTTGTTTGGGTTGCTAACAGCTACTATTCTTCGTTCATTGTTAACTTGAATTGTGTTAGATGGTCGTGATTGATTTTGGAAAGGGTTATGATTTCCTTGTTTACTAGGTCGAGTACACTCACGCTTGAAATGACCTTTTTCGCCATAGTTGAAGCAAGTAACAACATCTTTATCAAAACCATACTCTGTATCTTTCTTGCTTTCCAAACTTGTTCTTCCAGTACTGCTCATGTAGTCTTTAGCTCTTCGGACCACACTTGAAAATACCCATTTAATATCCATCAATCCATCTCATCTCTGTCTATTTGTTGATAGTCTTCATTAGTCAAATTGATGTTTCCAATTTGACCAGTGACTAGTCCACAGTAAGCACTAACCATGGTGTTCAGAAGTTCCATGTGTTCCCGAGCAACTTCTACACTAACCTTGGAAAGATGTGATGTATCAAGTTTGACGGTATTAGGATTTGCAGGTTGAAAGCTGTTGCCATAGAAAGCTTGTTGTGGAACTTAAGGTGTATCAACTTGAGGTTGTGGTAGAAAGGCTTTAGGATCAAATAATTAACCATAGGTTGAAGTACATGAGCCGGAAGATTGATCTGCTTGAACTGGTGGTGGTAGAAAGGGGTTAACATTTGACACAAATGCGGTTTGAAGTTTTGGTTGCTGAGTTGTACTAACACCTGTGTTAATACCTCCAAAGTACATTTCAGGGTTTTGTGGAACAGAAACTCCTTTTGCTTTCCGAATTTCTTTTTCATTTTTGTTTTCCAGCTTCTGAACAAATTCATAAATACTAATCACATCCAAAACACCTGTATGCTTTAGTAAGTCATTAAATTGACTCCATTTTGGCGATAAGACGTCAACAAAATGCATCACGATTTCTTGTGGAGATGCTAAAACTTTGTATGAATACATTTCACTAAGTAGATGGTAGAAACGGGTTGTCATATCGCTCAGTGTTTCATTCTCCATGAACATGAAACCTTCAAACTCTTTCTTTAGCAGATCATGTCTTATCTTTCTTGTTGCAGCATTTCCTTCCCCTCTTGCTTCCAACGTATCCCACAAATTTTTGGTGATGGTACAGTACAGAAACTGATGGTAAATATCCTTATGAAGTGCTTGTGTAAGGATAGCAAACGCCTTCTTCTCTAAATCATGGGCCTTTTATCATTTTTATCTAAGTTGGCTAAGGAGGTTGGATTTGATCCTTCTTCTTTGAGAGATTCCTTATATGGTGTAGTAAAACATGTCCATAATTCTGTATTTTGACCTAGATTGTATGTATGGAAACGACTTTTCCATGAAGGATAATTGTTCATATGGTTCAATTTTGGTGGACGGTTATTACTTCCTGTTTCACTCTCGCTTATAAGAAGAGTCTGAATGCTCTGATTTTGATTTGCCACACACGCCCATTGATTAACGCTAATCATGGCTGTGTGTTGAGGCATTAGTGATTTAACCCATGAGATTGCGGAGCATTGTGATGAGTCTTGGTTTGAAGTTGAACTACTTCCCCAATCCCAAGGATTAGTACCCATTTTGTTTCTTGTTTATAAAGGTAAACTTTAAAAAATTTAAAGATTAATTTTCGAAATAACAGTCTACTTTTAAAGTTCACAATTTTAAAAACCACAAAGTTTTGAAAAACTAGAACACGAAAAACATATCAAAGAAGCTTGGTTCTTCGTACGAATCAATGATTCGTATGAGTCACAATTCTTCGTACGAACTAGGTTGTTCGTACGAACAACAGTCTTTCATGTGAGCAACCTATGCTTCGTGCAAACAAGGTTCTTCATGTGAATGACTTGGTCTTTCACACGAACAGTCTTGTTCTTCGTGCTGATGGGTTATTCGCACAGATGGTTTTTCGCTGAAGTTTGGTTTTTCGCAGGGAGGAATCTTTTTGAAGGGTTAGTTGGTGAAAATTTCCTTTTCTAACAGAGACTTATTTCTGAGTTTGTTCGAAAGTGGTCAATTGTCTGCACAATTTTGTTTAAAAAGACAAACATTCCAATATCAGCTTTTCAGTCAAAACAGTCAAGTCTAGAGATTTGGTTAACCCTAAAAGAATATTCTGGTGAGTTTTCCAGCAGATGTTTCACCTGAAAATATGTCCAACTGAACTTTGATAGAAAATTTTAAGAAAAACCATATCCTAGTATGTCTCTATGTATTCTAACAAGGTTTTTATGAAACTTTTCTGGACACAACAAGTTTTACCTAAGTTTTAAGCTACTTATCATATAAAAACTTAAGTTTCTTGTTATGAGTTCAAGAACACTTCCAGAAACCCTCACAACTAGCTCAGACACAACACTAAGCTTGGTTTTTAAATAAGGAAGAGAGCCAAAGCTCTGATACCACTGTAGGTCCACTTGGAGGATCAAGATTAACCTACTTCCCTGTTTATGTAACACAAATACGAGTGCGGAATCCACGTAAGTACAAACACATACAAACAATGTTCATACAGACTCAGGAAATACTCTCTGTGCTCTCTTTCTTGCGCTCTAAGTGTCTCGCTTTAATGTCACACAGCTACAGCCACACTGAGAAGTGCATGTCTTTTTATACAGTGCGAATACCTAGTATCAGTACGAAGAATGTTGCTAGTCGTACAAAACACTATAAGTCACAAAGAACATTCTGCTATGTATACTCATACGAATAACCCATGGCTCGTACGAGCAGAAATTGGCTCATGCGAACAAGCAAAGAGCTTGTTGAAATGTTCCATTCGTAGGATTATTGAATCACTCGTACGAACGGTTACTGGCTCGTACGAGCAACAACTTGCTCGTACGAAGCACCTTTCACTCGCACATAGATGTGTTCTTCGTAGAACGTGCTAACAGACATTCCGTACACAAGACTTAACAGTATGCACACATGCAACTGTTTTACAACACAGACAAACTAAACGTCGTACTAAATCAAGATAGTAGATATCTTGATTTGGCCGACACGACCAAACTATACAGACACAATAAACAAAGACCGTACAATTACAGACGTAATTAAGAACAAGCGACAAACACAAAAGTGTATCAACAAGCACCCCAATCCCGAATATCCTTATCATAACAAGTTTCTCCATGATCCAAGTCACCAAACCAAAAATATACACGAATAACGGCTTCTGTGATAAAAATTTGATTTCCGTTAATGGTTGCTTCAATAATATCTTCCACCGTTCAAGCTGAATTCCAAATTTCTTGAATGTACGATCTCACTTGATGTACATCTTCAGAAATTGCGAAACCAATTCTTGAATTTCATAGAAGATGTATAACTGAGCGTAATTGGCAGCACCATGAACATTCTCATTTAGCAAAGCTACCTGATAGTGATTGTCAAAGAACTCCCTTACTGGACCAGGCAGAGCGACTACTGCTGCAGGTTTGCTCCTTGTTGCCTATCTTGCGGATCAACTTGTTGGTATGCTATATCTGAAACTTTGAGATGCTAAGATGAACTAAAGTATTGAACTTCACATAAAGATTTTCAAGAATAAAGGTTTTTGTTAAGAGGGTTTTGAGAGAGAGTGGAACAGAGGATGAAGATGTGAGACTGATGAACTAACCATTGGAATCCTTTTATACGCTCACAAACTCGGATGGAACCCTAGAAGAGTCCGGACATGACGAAATTCGGAATAGATGTATAACCCAGAGGAGTGAGACCTAAATCCCAGATCCCACAACCTAAGGTTAAATCCAGAAATGAACATAACCAGATGATATCCCGGACAAGATAAAGGTTTAAACCCCGACCCGATTTCCTTTTCTTTTAAACCCGGAATACAAAGTCCCTACCCAGATCCAAAATCCGGAACAATTAAGTATATGAACCCAGAGCCCATAACATTTCTCATTTTAACTAAATTTTCATTTAAACCCTTAAATTTTTAAAGAATTTATAACTCTTCATCATTTTACCAAACATCCCTTTGATGAGAAACTTTCACAATTAGATAATTCTCACACGACCAATTTTTCATTGAAAACGACTTATTATAAGATTACCTAACCTGATGTTTAACACCTTATAGAAAGATTGTTCACAACCCCAATAGTATTTGGATGATAAGCTCGCTCATAGAAACAAAAATGTAAAATATTTTTAATGTTTTCATTTTTGACAAGTTAAAGGAAACTAATGCTAAGATAATATTTACACTATCTATATTATTGTGAAGTCTGAGCAATGAGATCATATCGGTTTTTCTCTGTCAATATCCAACACAAGATTATAGGATTCAGATGATGTAGGTCCCCTAATCCGTATGGATCTTCACAGAATCGTCTATCTAATCTAGAGTGCGGAATCCTCTAGATCAGATTATCATAGAACTATGAATCGGAACAGCAATCACAATAAACCCTTGACTATCTATCACAACGATTACAATCAATCTAAATCACTCGAATTCGTCCAAGCCAATCTCTCTACGAATTCTCTCTCAACTCTCTCTGAAGTGACTATCTGAGCAACCTTAACCTGATTGCAAAACTCTTTTATATAGAGACAGGTTTGCAACTGGGCTAGGGTTTAACATGGGCTGCAAATTGGTCTACGCCCAATTCGCCTACCACTCCTTATAATGTGGGTTTGGTTTAGCCCAATCACTATAACTAACTATTACAAAACTAAACCCGCTAACTGTTTATCGTTTTACTAATTACAAGATATCCAAAGACCAAATCTAATTTGTTGTCACAAATATGCACCAACAAACTCCCCTTGACAATAGCTTCATAAAAAAACTTTATCTTCCATCATCTTGCAATCTTCAACATCTTTGGTCTTTGGATAGATCCAGCTTTAATAGCTTCTGTCAACAACAGATGAAGCACTTAGGATAATATTAACAGTTCAAGACGTTCAACGGTAGTGTGATCCACTTAAGTTTTAGCACGCTTTCGAACACTGCTTTCGAGATATGCGATTAAGTGTATTAATTACTTATTATAACTATGTTTACCCACCTTAGAATATACTATCAAAACTACCAAACATTGCATCTACAAGTAAGTATATGTGAAAAATCTTTGTATCCGGCTAAATGCGATTCCTTGAGAGCTCAGGTTAGTGCCACCGCACAGACAGAGAGATGAAGTCTCGATTTAAAGGTGGTGTACCAATTTTTGGTATCTTTTTCTGTAGAATTTTGGCAGTTTATACTATGTACCTGGTGGAAGCATAGAGATGCGATTTGTACATCCGGTGATGACAATTTCGAACAAATAATATGGTGATTATTGTTGTGGAAGAAAAGAAATCCCCCAAAGGGGGTTTGCGCACAAACGAAGCTCTTAGCAAAGCATTATACGAGATCTAGGCCATTGCTTATGCAAAATCAGAAGACCAAGTATAATACCTCAGAGATTTAACAAACATAAGGACCTAGTATCTCAGGAGTTTGGCAATTTATCAAATGAAATTACGGTACCAAGACCATATATCCAAGAGATGTACCACACAAGTTACTAAGTTCATTATGTTTATATACCAAAAGCAGGCTCTTATTTACGCGTAAAACTTACCGAAACAACGTATAATGAATTGTTACAGTTAACAGTTAGAATTTATATATCTATACAATCCTACATCAGATATGACTAACCGATGTACTATCATTTCCCCTATTCCTCAACACAACTTCATTTTAACAATTTTTCAGATGTTTTTGCATTTCATTTAAAAAAATAAACCTACAAGTAAGTAATATATTTTCTTTTTTTGAGTTTTTAATTTTTGAAAAGTAATAAGAAACTATACATAAAACATAAAATAAGGTTTCTATGTGAGGTTCTAAAAGCATTTTACTCGGGGTTGATCATGCCGATCATTAAGACTAGATCCTCAAATCTAGCCCGATCGAATGTCTTAGTAAATAGGTCAGCAAGATTATCCAAAGTATCTACCCTAACCACCTCGATTAAACCCTTTTCAACACAGTCGCGAATGAAATGATGCCTAACATCTATGTGTTTAGTGCGTGAATGGTTAACCGGATTATTAGTTATGGAAATGGCAGAGTTATTGTCAACAAGAATTAGAGTTCGAGTAAAATTCAAACCGTAGTCTCTCATTTGTTGTCGAACCATAATACCTGAGCACAACAGCTCGAAACTGCAACGTACTCGGCCTCGCACATGGATAAATACACAACAACTTGCTTTTTGCATTGCCAAGACACAAGACGGTTTCCAAGCAGTTGTGCGCCGCCAGAGGTTGACTTTCTGTTGACTGGGATGTGATGTTGTAAGATATCGGGACGTAACACTATAAGATACATGAGTGAACCTATCATCGCCCGATACAGAGTTGGATCCACTTCAGGATCCTTCTCCTTATCAGTCGTCAGCTTGGGATTCGTCGGCAAAGATGTGCTGAAAGTTGAGCTGTCTTCCAAACCGAATCTCTTAAGAATCTCGTGGACATACTTTGTTCGATGCACGTACATCCCTTCTTTCTCCTGACTGGCTTGAAGACCAAGAAAGAATGAAACTCTCCCATCACACTCATTTCAAATTTCGACTTCATCACTTCTCAAACTCGCGACACAATTCTTCATTTAAAGACCCGAAAATTATGTCATCGACGTAAATTTGCACAATCAGAAAATCTCCCCATTTCTTCAAAATGAACAATGTGGAGTCGATCGCACCACGCGTGAATCCATGCTCCAATAGATGTTTTGATAAAGTCTCATACCAGGCACGAGGAGCCTGATGGAGACCATACAAAGCTTTATCTAACAAATAGACTTTATTATCAGACTCTAGAGCTGTGAACCGTGGTGGTTGAGATACATACACAGTTTCAGACAATTTTCCATAAAGGAACGCGTTTTTGACATCTAACCGATAGACTTTAAAGTGCATATGAGCTGCGAAGGCTAGAAACAAACGAATGGCTTCCAGTCTTGCCACAGGTGCATAGAATTCTGTGTAATCCATCCCTTCCTCTTGATTGAATCCTTAAACAACCAACCGTGCTTTATTTCTGACAACAACACCTTTATCATCCTTTTTGCACTTGAAGACCCACTTCGTGTTGATTGCATGTTAACCCTTCAGAAGATCGACTAAATTCCACACTGTTAACTTGTCGAACTGGGCTAACTCTTCTTGCATAGCCTCACACCATGAATTATCCCTCAAAGCCATATGATAATTTTTAGGCTCTATCTGAGAGATAAAACACTCATGTAAGCTAAGATTCTATATTTCTCATGCTTAATTTCAGTAAACAGACACTGCATCTCTGAAATACTTCTTTGCGTTTGCACTCCAACATTTGGATTCCTAATAATCTTATCAACAGGTTGATAGATATTTGTTCTTGGAACTGGGATTTCCGGAGCTTGAAGATTGTTTCCCAAATTTGATTGAATCTCCCCCTCATCACTTGCATTAGTGCTAGCTTCAGAATTACTAGGACCAGCTTCATTGGGGAACTAAACAGCAACATCATTATTTACTAACGAAGACTCAACGATTGGACCTCCTAATGTGGCATTCAGGGTCACTTTTGTCAGAATACTTGCTCTCCAGCTAGCATCCACTTCATCTTTATCTACAAGATGCATGTAGACAACCTCCAAATCTTCTTCTAAAACATCAGGAAGAACAAATGAATCAAATAATTTCTCATAATCATACCCATTTTTAGGACCAAATTCGGACGGTGGAGGATCGTAACTCAAAGGAGTTATATCAAACACGATCTCAACAATCCACTTTTTAATGTTATAAACACGTTTGTTTGGAGCTCCATTAGCATAACCCAGAAAGAAACCTATCTCTCCAATTTTGCCCATCTTAGGAGTATCCTTTGTGCGTTTGATAGCGCACTTGATCACAAAGGGTTGAAACCCTGCTAAATTAGGTTTCTTGTTTTCAAGCAATCCATAACAAATCTTATCTTCTCTTTTGACCGTTAGCACATGGTTAATGTAACACCCCGACCGCGTAAAACAACAAACCGTGGCGGAAACTTCGGGGAGGCATGTCACAGAACTATTGTTTCACAACACATGATACATAAAAATTTTGTATTATTGAATTTAAATGTTTACATTGTGTTGGGAGAATGAAATCAAAAACATAACAATTGTCTTGCAAATTTTAAAGTCACTAAGGCCCAAGTCCGCCCTATATGAAGCATGCTCAAAATCAAACATTAGCTCCTGAAACATATGTGAAAATAAAACGTCAGCATAAAAATGCCTATGAGTAACATAGGTTTTGTGATGAAGATTCATGGCTTAAAAAGTTAAAAGAAATGTTCAACTATTACAAAAGTAGCCATGATCCTTTACAAAAACGTTTCTTTATGAAATCATATGAAAATCAAATGATTTAAAAGAAATGATGCATGGTTAACTTAATAACCAAAATAACTCGTGCCTTGTATAAAATATGTCATGTCCTGTATTTTGTTTGAAATGGTTTAGATAACGCTATGTTTGAAATGAAAGCACTTATATATAAGAAGTACCAGCGACGTATCCACCATGCTTTTATCATATTACACACGTCTCGTCATTTAAATCACTTACCATGAGCCAACAATTGAGATGTCTTGTTTAAACCAATGTCATGTATAAACCAATGTCTTGTATGGCAAACAAAAGTCTTGTTTAAACCATAAAATAAATGTCTTGTATAAAATAACCAAAATGTCTTGTCTTGTCAAAATGTCTTGTATAAAACAAATGTTTTGTATAAACAAAGGTCTTGTTTAAACAAAAACTCTTGTCTTATAAATCAATTTCTTTTATTGTGTAGACACATATATATGGATTGTTGGCGAATACATTCAAGCCTTGTTGACTATCGGATAAAGCCTTATAAAGACAAAGGTTTATCAAATATTCATCGGATTTTGCCATTCCCTAAAGTCACTTCCAAACAAACCTAGGAAGCAGGAACGAGATTGTCAATCCTATGGTACCATTACATACTACCGGTCGCCATGATCTATGTTAATGAATGTAAATTGTATATTCAACGCACCAATATGTCTTGAACAATGTAAGCATGTCATAAATATGTTTTGAAATCATGTACTTGGCATATTAAGTCAATATACCAAGCAAAAATGTTTTTGAAATCATGTACTAGGTATGCTAAGTCAACATACGAAGTAAAAATGTCTTTGAAATCGTGTACTAGGTATGCTAAGTCAACATACGAAGCAAAATGTCTTTGAAATCATGTACTAGGTATGCTAAGTCAACATACGAAGCAAGAATGTCTTTGAAATCATGTACTAGGTATGCTAAGTCAACATATGAAGCAAAATGTCTTTGAAATCATGTATTGTATGTACTATATAAGCAAACATGTATAATGTCATGAAAACAAGAAAGCAATGATAGGGACATATGAATCACCCCAAAACATTTGAAAATGTAAAAGAAGGGGGCTATGTACTCACTTGGGATTGCGTAAATGTCTTGTTCAAATGATCAATAAAAGCTCTAGGATTGAAGAGTTCAAGTGTGTCCTAATGTATCTGAATACTATGTTAGTGTGTCGATACTTTAATCGGAGGATTGGATAGAATGAGGTCTTATAAACCAAACGAGTGTTGGGACTCGTATATTATGGTTTATAATACCTTACATTCTGATTTGGAAGAGTTTCTAAGTGCTTTGACCCATTACGACTTGTTAAAATGGTTTACGCCACTTTAACAGGTCACAAGCGTGACTATGGGTTTGGATGGTTACATAAGTCCTATGATGAGTCTTATATGTCAAAACAAGTTTGATTATGTTATAATATCAGTTTAGATGTCAAAACTATGGTCTTACGTGTTTAAACCATTTTATGCGCCAAAAGGGTATTTTCGGCATTTTAAAAGTACATAAAATTGACTCATCATATAACTAACCAAACTATATGAATATAAGGTATAACCTCAAAAGGTTATTCCCTAAATTACTATGGTCATAACAATGAGCTTGTTCATCCTAAGATTGACCAAACGGGTCAGATTCGAAAGTCAAAGCGGTAGTAAAAGCGCTCGACTTACGACTAAGAAATAAGCACTAAACTAGAAAAATAACGAGTTAGACATGTTTGAACATGTCTAATAATGTTATAAAATTGATTTGGCGTCAAAACCTTAAGTTTTAATACCCAATTACGTTTTCGTCGTAAGATGCATTCATACATATATGTATATATATATATATATATATGTATATACATGTATATATATATATACATGTATATATATATATACATGTATATATATATATATTACTTTGACTCGTCATCTCGCCTACTAAACGTGGTAATCAAAAGGTGCAATCGCAATGGATTAATACCTTCGTGATTACGATCACGTTGCAAAGTTCAATCTAAACTTTGACTTTACCAAAATGGTCAGAACCGAAAGTCAAATAGGAAGCCAAACTGTTTGACTTTTAGCTCAAAATAGCTAAAATAATGAAAGAACTAGGAAGAGTACTTACTTGTGTTGAAGAACACTTTTAGAACTCAAGATAGGAGGCCTCTAAAGGCTGGAAACAAGCTCCAAGAAGGATAGAAGAAGAACTTCACACTTTGCTTTGAAGTGGTGTGAAAAAAAATTGATGAATCAAAGGGTATTTATAGTGTTTTAGGATCAAAGAGGTGATGACCAGTGTTACCAAGTGTGGATTAGTGCCTAACATGTGTTAACACCAAATTAAGTGTGGCAAAATGAGTGCAAGGTATCAAAAATTGGAGATAGGTGGCAAACTTGGTGATGAAGCAAACTTTTTTTGACAATTTTGGCCCCTGGACTTGTATTGTCACGTTTTGTCATTTTAACCCCTCTTAACCTAATATTTAGGTTATATACAGGCGTTAAGGCATGTGTAACTTGGGTTTTGTCCGAAAATCTCGTGGATGTCAGTTTGTTAGATTGTACGGTTACACATTTTGTAAATAAAGTATAAAACTTTATCGAACACGAAAAATGACCGAATTTGTGTAATGATTTACATTTTTACATTCTTACCAATAAAATGCAAGATTTTATTGAATACAAAATGTCCGGGATTGTATAATGATTGATAAATATACATTCTCGCAAATAAAACACAAGATTCTATTAAATACGAAATGTTTCGGAATTGTTCAATGACTGAAAATGTACAAATGTCATAGTCCCCCCTACTTTAGGAAATTTCATCCCGAAAATTAATTAGAGGAACTTGTGAGAAAAGAGGTGGGTATTTCGCCTTCATTTGATCTTCTCGTTCCCAGGTAAACTCTAGGCCACGTTTGGAATCCCATCGAACTTTAACAATCGGTACGCGTTTGTGTTTGTGTTTCTTGACTTCACGATCCAATATTTCCACAGGTTTCTCGACAAAGTGCATTTTGTTATCAAGGCGAATTTCTTCAAGAGGGATGTGGAGGTTTTCATCAGCCAAACACTTTTTCAAATTGGACACGTGGAAAGTTGGATGAACATTCCCTAGCTTAGGTGGTAGCTCAAGTTTGTAAGCCACCTTTCGATCCTCTCAACGATCTAAATGATCCCATATATCGAGGTGCAAGTTTTCCTTTCTTTCCAAATCTAACCACACCTTTCCAAGGGGATACCTCGAGAAGGACGTGATCACCAATTTGGAATTCCAAGGGTTTGCGTCACTGATCCGCATAACTCTTTTGATGGCTTCTAGCTGTCAAATATCGTGTATTTTCTTGACTTTGTCTGCAGTCTCTAGAATGAGTTCTGGTCCGGTGAGCTGAGCTTCACCAACCTCATTCTAGCAGACAGGTGAACGACATTTTCGACCATATTGTCATACCCTGGTCATAGCGGAAGCGCAAGTGTGTGACTATTAGGTAATCATTGCATCCAATTTAGTAAACAATATAATTTAACAACGTTGCCATGCCATTAATAAGATTCAAAAGTGATATCATATTGTTATCTGTTTCAACTTGTCATCATAAAACATGATTCAAAATACATTGTTTCAAAATAAGACATTATTTTCATTATAATTGCATAATGAGGTTTTGACCCCTATATACCCAAACGAAGTTGGGATATAAAAGGCAAATCCTCCAAAAGATGGTACATCGTTGTCTTGACATTTTCCCATACCCGAATTTCACCAGCTCAGGTCTTGCGTCCTGAAATACATGTAATTTTAAAAAGTCAATATAAAGTTGGCAAGTTCATGTAGTTAATGTTTTCGTATAAAAATGTCTTTCATGAAATCCAGTAATGAAATCCGAGTATGTTATTAGCATCAATGGCGTTTTAAGGATCTATCAGTGTGTCGCGAGCACCCTGACATATATGTGCCATAAGTAAGTAACCAAACCGAGACAACTTTGACATCATAGGGATCACAAAAGCACTCAAAAGGGTATACCAACCAGGAGTGGAGCGGGTATCAAACTCAATAGATCTACTTCTTTTGCACCTTGGTCACTATATGATTAATGGTTACTATTATTATCCTCCTACTTACGCATAAATGATCGTGTTATCAACTAAACCCATAGTTAACATACTGTTTGTTATGACATGTATATCCCCTCGATAGTTTAAAACAAAACTTTGAAATAATTTGAAAAGAGGGACATGAACTCACAGTCTTGGTTTCCGTAAGTCATACTAGTCACGGTCGGTGTCCGTACACGTGTGTAACCTACATGTATATTAAGTTTATTAGACACCTAGGCCTCAATGGACCTTGTACTCGTTGCTCATCTTGAATTCTTGTTATGTATTTCCTTGTTACGATAGAACAACTTTTAGTGTTATTGTAGTGTTGGTAGTTTTGCTTGTTCGACTAATATTGTTATATATTTCTCAATATATATATATATAAAAATTGTTATCAATCTTTGATCATGTGTATCTTGTCATTGGGCCTAGCCCATGTTTTCTATGTATTTGTGCCTAGCCCATGTTTTTATTTCATTGGGCCTAGCCCATGTAATTTATGTCTTTGGGCCTAGCCCATGTTTTTATGTTATTTTTGGGCTTTGTCCATATATATTATTCATCTTGGGCCTTGTCCATAAGTATTATGGGCCTTGCCCATGCTTTTATAAATTGGGCCTAGCCCAAATTTATTTACAAGAGCCCATTTTTAATAACTTTACACTTTTAATATTTTTAACTTTCT
This sequence comes from Scalesia atractyloides, assembly GCA_947069175.1. Lineage (NCBI taxonomy): Eukaryota > Viridiplantae > Streptophyta > Magnoliopsida > Asterales > Asteraceae > Scalesia > Scalesia atractyloides. The sequence continues at coordinate 34,419,734 of CAMTDV010000003.1, read as the reverse complement.
GAATTTTTTTGTTTCGATAAAATATATATGTTAAACGTCTAAATATATATTTTAGACTCATCGCCGGCGTCGTTTATTATGTGCTTGTTTTCGTCAAAAATCGCCTGTTGTCATAATGACTTTTCGTGTCGGCAATTCACCCGTTGGTCGTTGACGCGACGGCGTAATTGTGAACGTACTACTATAGTCCGCATTGCTCTGTTTGTCCAATTATTGTTTCGATGCTTTGTAAGAATATATTTGTTTATGTCACTAACACTTGGTATTATTTTCAAGTGTTTGTGTTTTGTATATGATTGGGCATTTTTATTGTGAATACCCTAAGCTTATAAATACATACACATACATTACACATATCTATTTATACAAAATTCTTGGTGACAAAATATGTATACATTTTTTTATTTTCCAAGTAACTATATATATATTTATAAAAGTTACTTATTTTTACTTGTAAAAAAATAAATATAAACTTGTTAAATACTTGGGTATTTAGGGTTTAACCCTTGTCATTAGAACTTACTTAATGACGATTTAAGTTACTAATCGCGTTTAATCCCGCTAATCACCACATTAATCATGTCTTAATCGCGATTAGATTTTTAGAAAGTTTCTCCATAGTTTCCCCTAAACTATGGTGTTTTCCACGTTTTAAAAACGTATTTAAAACCCTTTTAAGCTCAAAATCAAGATCAACAATGCATCACAAACCTTCCTATTATTTAGTTACCACTTTAATATAGCATCATCCATGACTTTTTAGTGGTAAAGATCTTATTAAATTATGATGACATTTCCAATATTTATTAGCACTTTTACATGACCATTTTTGTTGTATCATTTAATCAAGTCCATCACTTTAAATCTCTTGATTTCTATACTTTTTAAGATGGTTACGTCTTAAATAATAATGTTTACTTCTTATAAAAATCATTCATGTGTAGTAAAATTATCTTTAAGTTGTAGAAATCTTCATGGATGATGTAGTTGATGATCTTGTTTAGATTTAAACATTATCATGTTTAATCCTCATTTTTACCCTTGCACACACAAGATCATCCAACTTTTATACTTTACTTAACATAACTAACACTATCATGCTAACTGTTACTCACATAAACATATAACAACACAATACAAATCATAATTAGTGTATTTATTATGGTGTGAGTTAGGATTTTTGGTTTATCTTTTCTTTATTTTCAAGATGATCAAGTTGTATATTATTAATCTAGGCGTAAAAATAAGCTAGATTATGAAAGAGTTTGCCTTACAATGGGTTCACAAGTTAGATGATGTTTTAAGAAGAAAATGAACCTCTAAAATGCCTCCAATAGACCTCCACCCTTTCTAGCTACTTGAATGACTTTGATAGGGTTTTAAAGTGGATGAAATGTGGTGTTTTATGGTGGCTAAGTGGTGGTTATATGGTGGATGGTGGTAGCCGTAGGTATGAGGGGGAAAAGGAAAGAAGTGTTGCAATTTTTTTGTGATAAAAATGATGAAGATCTAGTGTAAGTGATGATATATATTTACCATCTTTCAAATGTCATCACCACATCAACACCATGCTTCTAATCTACCATTTTCAACAAAATCAAGTGGGTGTGGGACCCACTTGAGCCTTGAATATGAAGTGGGGGGGTAAAGTGTAATATTTTTTATAACACATGTTAAATAAGAAGATATTTTGGCCATTAAGATAAGTATGGTGATTAGAGGTTTGTTCTTGCACTCTTAGTATATAATTAGGGTTTAGGGTGCTATTACATGGTAATTAATCCACTTGATCCTCCAATATAAGTTTCGGATGACGGAAATGTCGTTAGATCGTTCATCGATGCAATAATCGCTAATAAACGAACTTATTTATTTAGTACCGGAAGCTTTCGAGCTTTCGTTTAGGAGCACCGCAATTGTTATGGTGTCTACTTAGTGCATTTTTGACCTAAAAATATGTATACCTAGTTCACTATATGATTATACGATGAGTTAGGATGGCCAAAATGTCTTTCGTTTGATTGTTCGCTCTATATCGGCACTTTTATATTCCGCCGTCAAATTTTTCTGAAAGTGGTGTTTCCGTGACCTCATGTTAGTTGAATGGATTCCGAGTTCCAAATGAGGCTTAACTAGTTCGCTAGATGCCTGAATGAGGCCATCGGCTACCAAAATAAACAGTCGCTTTCCGGTCGCATTGTGCACTGTTTGCCGAATGACCGGAAACGATGTCTTTTGTGCATTCTTGCTATTCTCACATTGTTTTAGGATGATTAACATTGTTTTATTAATATTCTTACATCCGAAATTCACCGAATTAGTGTTGCGGACAAACTGACATTTGTCGCCTTTTTGGTCGAAACGGACAATTTTGCAATTTAGGCGTTGTACCGGAAAGTTATGTATTTTTGAAATGGTTGATCTCATATCAGTGTTTTCATTTATATATGGACTCATGTGTGGCATTAACATGCCGTTATTCGTTGTTCTGATTCGTTTTAGCGGATTTACCGACACAGTTAGTGTCACCGCAATTAGTGCGCCCAACACTTTCTACCAACACTTTTAGGGCATTGTTTTGGTTTGTTCCGCGTCGTAACAGAAACCAGTATATGTTATGATCAGATTTACTTGCCCTAATTCTTAGTATAGGACGTACGGCGCAGTTACGAAATTAAACTACGATAATATGCATGAGATTATAAGTTAAAAATAGTGATTAAATTGTACATAATTACTGGTTATTTGCCATTTGTTAAAAAGAATTTTATCCCGAAATTCAGTTTGAGGCATCCTCTGAAGGAGTCTTCTTGAACAGGTGGGGGTATTTTGACTTATTCTGATTTTCGCGCTCCCACGTGTACTCTGGACCGTGACACGAATTCTAGCGAACCTTCGCCAGTTTGATTTGGCTTCTTCTCGTCTTTTGGACTTTCTAGTCCATGACTTTCAACTCGTTCTTCGGTAAATTGTAATTTGTCATCAACATGAATCTCATCCGCTGGAATGACAACTGTGTCATTAGTTGGACTTTTCTTCAGATTAGACACATGAAATGTGTCGTGTACATTATTGAGTTCCTCTGGCAGTTTTAACTTGTAAGCCACTGTACCAATCTTTGCCAGAATTTCAAAAGGTCCAATATATCTCGGGTTGAGTTTTCCGCGCTTCCCGAATCTAGCTACGCCTTTCCAAGGTGAGACCTTTAACAACACTTGTCTCCGACCTCAAAGGATAATGGTTTGCGTCTCTTATCTGCGTAGCTCTTTTGTCTATCTCGGGCTACTTTGATACGCTCACGGATCTTAAATATCTTGTCTGTGGTCTCTTGTACTAATTCGGGACCAATGAATTGTCTGTCACCAACTTCCGCCCAACATAACGGCGATCGGCACTTTCGTCCATATAGTGCTTCGAATGGCGCGGCCTTGATACTTGTGTGATAACTGTTATTGTAGGAAAACTCTACCAACGGTAAATAAATATCCCAGTTTCCGCCTAAATCCATCACACTTGCCCGAAGCATGTCTTCCAACGTTTGGATGGTTCACTCGCTTTGACCATTGGTCTGCGGGTGAAAAGCTATGCTTAAATCTAAGCGAGAACCAAACATATTTTGAAATGATTGCCAGATCCATGACACAAAGCGACCATCTCTATCAGAGATTATCGAGATTAGCACTCCATGACGTGCCGCGATTTCTTTCAGATACAATTCAGCCAACTTCTCGGTACTGTCTTTTTCATGGATGGGTAAGAAGTGAGCTGATTTGGTTAACCGATCAATGATAATCCAGATCATGTCATGACCTCGAGAGGTCCGAGGTAATTTTGTGATGAAATCCATTGATATATGTTCCCACTTCCAAACCGGGATCTTAGGTTGTTGTAATAAACCAGATGGTTTTTGGTATTCGGCCTTGACCTTTGCACAAGTTAGGCATTTCCCAACATAGGTCGCAATGTCTCCCTTGAGATTAGGCAACCAATAATACTCTTTTAGATCCTGGTGCATTTTATCAGATCCTGGGTGTATCGAGTATTTGGACTTGTGTGCTTCATCCAGCACCAAGTCTCGCAAATCGCCATAATAGGGAATCCAGATCCTTCCCATGAAATATAAAGTTCCATCCTTGTTCGGTTCCAGCTGTTTTTCCATTCCCCGTAACGATTCCACCGGAACGTATTCTGGTTTCAATGCTTCTTGTTGTGCTTCGCGCACTCGAGTTGTGAAGTTCGTCTGGATCATCATTTCAAAACCTCGTACCTGTAATGTTTTGATTCGTTCTTTCCTGCTCAAGGCATCTGCCACAACATTTGCCTTGCCCTGGTGATACTTGATTTCACAATCATAATCATTCAACAGTTCCACCCAACGTCGTTGGCGCATATTCAGTTTCTTTTGATTGAATGCATGTTGAAGACTTTTATGATCTGTGAATCTGGTGCACTTAGTGCCATATAAATGATGACGCCAGATCTTTAATGCAAATACCACTGCGCCTAATTGTAGGTCATGTGTGGTATAGTTCCTTTCATGAACTTTCAACTGACTTGACGCGTACGCAATGACTTTTTCGCGTTGCATTAACACGCAACCCAAGCCTTGATGCGATTCATCACAGTACACCACAAAGTCATCGGTACCATCTGGGAGTGATAATATCGGTGCTTTACATCATTTCTCCTTTAATACTTGAAAGGCTGATTCTTGCTTTTCTCCCCACTCAAACTTCCTATCCTTCTATGTAAGTGTGGTTAGTGGCTGAGAAACTTTTGAGAAGTTCTCAATGAACCTTCTGTAATATCCCGGTAAGCCTAGGAATTGCCATATTTTCTTGGGGGTTCTTGGCGTGGTCCAGTTCTTTATAGCCTCGATCTTAGAAGGGTCAACATGTATTTCGTTCTCGTTCACCACGTGACCGAGAAATTGCACTTTGCGAATCCAAAATTCGCATTTCGAGAACTTAGCATATAATTACTCCTTCTTCAGCAATTCAAGTATAGTTCTCAAGTTTTTTTCGTGTTCTTCCTCAGTTCGTGAGTACAGCAAAATGTCATCTATGAAGACGATCACGAACTTGTTGAGGTATGGCTTACATACCCGGTTCATCAAATCCATGAACACTGCAGGGGCGTTCGTTAGGCCAAATGGCATAACAAGGAACTCGTAATGACCATAACAAGTCCTAAACGCCGTCTTAGGAATACTTTCCTCTTGGATTCTCAACTGATGATATTCGGATCTTAAATCGATTTTTGAGTAAAAACACGACCCTTGCAACTGATCGAATAGATCATCGATTCCTCGTCATGGGTACTGGTTTTTTATAATTAACTTGTTTAGTTCCCGTTAGTCGATGCACATGCGAATGGTTCCGTCCTTCTTTTTCTCAAACAGCACCAGTGCTCCCTAAGGCGAGAAACTCGGTCTTATGAAACCTTTGTCAAGCAATTCTTGCAACTGCGTAGATAATTCATGCATCTCCGAGGGCGCTAATCGATATGGAGCTTTTGACACAGGTGCAGCTCTTGGCACTAAATCAATACGGAATTCGACTTGTCACTGTGGAGGTAGTCCTGGCAAGTCTTCCGGAAATACTTCGGGATATTCCCTAACTACCGGTATGTCCTCAATCTTGCGCTCCTCGGCCTTCTTATCCACCACATGGGCAAGAAAGGGGATGCATCCTTTCCTCAAACATTTCTGAACCTTCATGCAGGTTATGATTCATAGTGGCGTGTCATGCTTCTCACCGTGAATCATCAAATGTTCTCCGTCAGATAAGGGGATGCGAATGATTTTCTCATGACATATAACTTCAACTCAATTATCGGATAGCCAATCCATCCCAATGACGACATCGAAACTACCCAGTTGAACTGGTAATAAATCTATATTAAACTTTCGTTCACCCAATTCTAACGTACATTTCTTTATTATTTCACCCGACCCTACCAATATCCCGTTAGCTAGTGCAATCGAGTACGGAACATCTAATTTACTCGACTCTACCCCAAGTATATCTCTAAACTCCTTAAAAATAAAACTGAAATATGCCCCGGTATCAAAAAGAATAGATGCAAAGTGATCATTGATAGGGAACGTACCGGTGACCACATTTGGGTCCTGGCGAGCATCCTTAGCTCCAGTCACGAATGCTCTTCCTCGTGCTTGATTTTCTTTAGGGCAATCTTTCTTGAAATGCCCTTTGTCTCCGCATCCAAAACAACCTTGCTCTCTTGTATTCGTTCCCTGGCACACATCAGCACGATGTCCAAACCTACCACATTTACCACACTTGGGGCCTCGGCATTCCCCGTAGTGGTGGAAAGGGCATTTGGGGCATTTCGGTGCTCCCCTAATATACGATTTCTTAACAGCAGTGTTTGTGGTAGTGGTAACATATGCCTTGGTTTCTTTGACTTCTCTCGCGGCTTGTTTCTTGTTACTGTTATTATTGCCTCGAGAGCGTTTCTTGAAATGGGAGGATTTCCATTTATTGGAGTCCGTAGTCTCCTCAGTGTTTTCCTTCTTGCTCATACCACACTTTGGTAACCTTCCCTGACGTACAGCCTCCTCAGTAAGGCTGACAGCTAGATCAATCGCTTCTCCAATCTCGGTGGGCTTTGAAGAGGTAACCAAGACTCGGAATCTCGGGGGCAAGTCCCCAGATGTACCTCTCAATTCGCTTAAATTCAGGCTCCACGAAGTATGGCACCACTCGAGATAAGTCATGATATCGCTGCGTGTACCCAACAATATCTGAACCAATCATCTTTAAATTCTAGAATTCCGTTTCCAACTTTTGAATTTCCGATCTTGAGCAATACTTCTTTTTCATCATTTCTTTAACTCCCTCCCAGGTTAGGGCGTATGCAGCATTGTCGCCCTTAGTTTGGACCTGGAGTTTCCACCAAGATAAAGCTCCATCCATGAAGAGTCTAGTAACATAAGTGACTCTTTGTTCAGCAGGGCACTTGCTCATTCAAATGACCGAGTCAGTCTTCTCAGTCCAACGTACAAAGGCTACAGCACCTCTGGTACCGTTGAAATTCAGAGGTTTGCAGTCTAAAAACTGCTTTTAAGTGCAACCTAAAATCATTGGATACACCATTTAAGCATGAGTAACCAAATAGCACGAATAGAATAAATGAGAGTATCGTGCAGTTTTTATGAATAACCATGTATTACCAGTCGGAGGATTTCCTTTGGTCGAACCTCTGGTACCACCGCTATGTTCAGAGCGGTTAGCTTCGTACTGGGAAATTGCCTGAGATATGCGTTCATTTACCTCTTCTTGGGTTGTTGGTAGTGCGTTATTGTTTGAACTCCTTCGGCGGGGCGGCATCGTGTTCTCATATAATATGTCGCTCACAATTAGCCGAATTACTTAATAATAAATTCATATTTTTTATTATATTTATTTATTTATTCATTATTATAATTATTACTATTTTTTTTATCGAACATGTATGTATAAACCATTGGTTCATAATGAATAAGAAAAAGAAAAAAAATATAGGCATACGCCATACGCACACCCATCGTCATCATAAGCACATAACTCATCGCATATATAGTCCACATCACAAGATATCAATCATAGCATCACCACGACAAAATACATCAACCATAGTATCACCACATCATAACACTATCAACCATAACATAAAAGAGAGACAATGTAAAATAAAGAAAATACACTTTTATACAATGACAACCTGTTACATTTTGTTTGTGAAGATCCAAAAAGGACTTAGGGATACACAACCCTAGTCAATACAAGTTTTTACATAACAAAAAGTAATATTTTCTCCTACATTGCTTCTTCACGTCATCTAGTTGTCTTCAAAAGGCCAGGATCTTCAAAGCTAAGTCTTCATGAGCTAAGTCATTAACAGTACATCTGATCCCCAAAAGAAAATCACAAACAAGCTACTAAGGTGGAGGGGGTGGTGGAAATGGTGTTTGGTGGAGCATACCACGATGGTAAGCCACCTCCTCCTCTAGGCCAGAAATGCGCCTAGTAGCATCAGTCTGAAACTGCTCTAACTCCTCCACTCGCGCCTCAGATGGGCATGACGAGTAGTGAAATGGGCAGTAAAAAGGTGGGGTCGTTGGTGGTGATAGTGGTAGTGGTTGGTATGATGGTGGGGGTGGTAGTGGCGATGATGGTGGTGGGGGTGTGGCTCTAGCAGCGGCATGAGCAGTGCGTTGGGTCTCTAATTCTCAGATCCTGTGAAAGATCAAGTGGAGTTGAAGATCATGCGAAGTCACTCTTTCCTCCACAGGAATCGGAGGAAAGTGTGAAGGGTGGTAGGGGTCAGAAGGGCTCATCCCCGGTGGGGGTAACGGGGTAAACATACCTGCTGCAGGAGGTATGGGGCGTGGGGCATATATGGGAGGTGATCCAGCAGAGAAAGAAGGTCCTATCATGTGGGAAGGTCCAGCTGCAGATGGGTTGAAAACAGGGTTGTAAGTGGACCTCCCAGAGAAAAATGGGGGTGGCTGCTCTGGGGCACATGGGGTACCGCTTAGTGAATAATATCGGGCGAGCGGGTCCAGCGTATGGAATGGGTCCATGGGTCGGGGTACTAGTTGGAAATGAGCTGACACGGGCCGATGAGGCTGCAGGGGGTGAATACATTGATATAGGAGTATCTGGGGCGGCAGAAGAGGCATTGCCATATGCTCACTCTGGGTGGCATCTGATATGACGAGATGTCAACGACTTGTATGACAGGGGGTGGGATCTCGAGTATAGCTAGTCGTCAAAGACCTCTCCGTCACCAAGGTCATCCTCCATATGCTCGACATGGAACACTGGTATGTCATCGTCATCATCGTCCAGGTCAATGACTGGAGGCACCATAGCAAGAGGCACAGCCAAGTGTACAATCGCATGCTCCCTTCCGGGTGGCCATAATAACATCGTGCGGGGGCTACGGAACGGCTAGCACGTCGTCTGCCGGTGGTGCATCGTCCTCCATAGGATCAATAAGAGCAAGCGGCTGAAAGAAATCAAAGTCTCCATGGTCGGCTCCATCCTCAATGGGTAGGGCCTCAGCATTGGGGTCGTATCCATCATCGTATACATACTCCATGGGTTCCTCTTTGTAACTCGACGAAGAAGACATATATATATATATACATGTTAGTAATTTATTATTGCTTATGATATATTTTATATTAATCACCACTTCTCATGCAAGACTTGTTTTCTTTTATTTTCTCATGTAATCTTAATGCTTCATGTCTATCCATTATTGACTAATCATGTATTAATTCGCGCTCGTTACTTATAGTTGAGCTGGTGTAATAGATCCTCATGTTATTGTCACGCAATGAAAACCTTTTTTATTTTGTCATAATTCTGAAAACCTTTCTGTTATGTTATAAACCTTGTTTTCATGTCTGAGCCCTTGGTGATTGTAGACCAAACTTTAATAAAAAGTTTTTCCCCGGTTCACTACAATCGGAGCTCTGATACCAACCTGTCACACCCTGGTCATAGCGGAAGCGCAAGTGTGTGACTATTAGGTAATCATTGCATCCAATTTAGTAAACAATATAATTTAACAACGATGCCATGCCATTAATAAGTTTCATTCCATAAATACAACCATTCAAAAGTGATATCATATTGTTATCTGTTTCAACTTGTCATCATAAAACATGATTCAAAATACATTGTTTCAAAATAAGACATTATTTTCATTATAATTGCATAATGATGTTTTGACCCCTATATACCTAAACGAAGTTGGGATATAAAAGGCAAATCCTCTAAAAGATGGTACATCGTTGTCTTGACATTTTCCCATACCCGAATTTCACCGGCCCATGTCTTGCATCCTGAAATACATGTAATTTTAAAATGTCAACATAAAGTTGGCGAGTTCATGTAGTTAATGTTTTTGTATAAAAATGTCATTCTTGAAATCCAGTAATGAAATCCGAGATGTTATTAGCATCAATGGCGTTTTAAGGATCTATCAGTGTGTCGCGAGCACCCTGACATATATGTGCCATAAGTAAGTAACCAAACCGAGACAACTTTGACATCATAGGGATCACAAAAGCACTCCAAAGGGTATACCTACCAGGAGTGGAGCGGGTCTCAAACTCAATAGATCTACTTCTTTTGCACCTTGGTCACTATGTGATTAATGGTTACTATTGTTATCCTCCTACTTACGCACAAATGATCGTGTTATCAACTAAACCCATAGCTAACATACTGTTTGTTATGACATGTATTTCCCCTCGATGGTTTAAGACAAAACTTTGAAATAATTTGAAAAGAGGGACATGAACTCACAGTTTTGCTTTACGTAAGTCGTACTAGTCACGGTCGGTGTCCGTACACGTCTGTAACCTACATGTGTATTAAGTTTATTACACACCTAGGCCTCAATGGACCTTGTACTCGTTGCTCATCTTGAATTCTTGTTATGTATTTCCTTGTTACGATAGAACAACTTTTAGTGTTATTATAGTGTTGGTAGTTTTGCTTGTTCGACTAATATTGTTATATATTTCTCAATATATATATATATATATATAAATTGTTATCAATCTTTGATCATGTGTATCTTGTCATTGGGCCTAGCCCATATTTTCTATGTATTTGGGCCTAGCCCATGTTTTTATGTTATTTTTGGGCTTTGTCCATATATATTATTCATCTTGGGCCTTGTCCATAAGTATTATGGGCCTTGCCCATGCTTTTATAAATTGGGCCTAGCCCAAATTTATTTACAAGAGCCCATTTTTAATAACTTTACACTTTTAATATTTTTAACTTTCTGAATTTTTTTGTTTCGATAAAATATATATGTTAAACGTCTAAATATATATTTTAGACTCATCGCCGGCGTCGTTTATTATATGCTTGTTTTCGTCAAAAATTGCCTGTTGTCATAATGACTTTTCGTGTCGGCAATTCACCCGTTGGTCGTTGACGCGACGGCGTAATTGTGCACGTACTCCTATAGTCCGCATTGCTCTGTTTGTCCGATTATTGTTTCGACGCTTTGTAAGAATATATTTGTTTATGTCACTAACACTTGGTATTATTTTCAAGTGTTTGTGTTTTGTATATGATTGGGCATTTTTATTGTGAATACCCTAAGCTTATAAATACATACACATACATTACACATATCTATTTATACAAAATTCTTGGTGACAAAATATGTATACATTTTTTTATTTTCCAAGTAACTATATATATATTTATAAAAGTTACTTAATTTTTAATTGTAAAAAAATATAGGGTTTAACCCTTGTCATTAGAACTTACTTAATGACGATTTAAGTTACTAATCGCGTTTAATCCCGCTAATCACCCCATTAATCATGTCTTAATCATGATTAGATTTTTAGAAAGTTTCTCCATAATTTCCCCTAAACTATGGTGTTTTCCACGTTTTAAAAACGTATTTAAAACCTTTTTAAGCTCAAAATCAAGATCAACAATGCATCACAAACCTTCCTATTATTTAGTTACCACTTTAATATAGCATCATCCATAGCTTTTTAGTGGTAAAGATCTTATTAGATTATGATGACATTTATTAGCACTTTTACATCACCATTTTTGTTGTATCATTTAATCAAGTCCATCACTTTAAATCTCTTGATTTCTATACTTTTTAAGATGGTTACATCTTAAATAATAATGTTTACTTCTTATAAAAATCATTCATGTGTAGTAAAATTATCTTTAAGTTGTAGAAATCTTCATGGATGATGTAGTTGATGATCTTGTTTAGATTTAAACATTATCATGTTTAAATCCTCATTTTTACCCTTGCACACACAAGATCATCCAACTTTTATACTTTACTTAACATAAATAACACTATCATGCTAACTGCTACTCACATAAACATATAACAACACAATACAAATCATATTTAGTGTATTTATTATGGTGTGAGTTAGGGTTTTTGGTTTATCTTTTCTTTATTTTCAAGATGATCAAGTTGTATATTATTAATCTAGACGTAAAAATAAGCTAGATTATGTAAGAGTTTGCCTTACAATGGGTTCACAAGTTACATGATGTTTTAAGAAGAAAATGAACCTCCAAAATGCCTCCAATAGACCTCCACCCTTTCTAGCTCCTTGAATGACTTTGATAAGGTTTTAAAGTGGATGAAATGTGGTGTTTTATGGTGGCTAAGTGGTGGTTATATGGTGGATGGTGGTAGCCATAGATATGAGGGGGAAAGGAAAGAAATGTTGCAATTTTTTTTGTGATAAAAATGATGAAGATCTAGTGTAAGTGATGATATATGTTTACCATCTTTCAAATGTCATCACCACATTAACACCATGCTTCTAATCTACCATTTTCAACAAAATCAAGTGGGTGTGGGACCCATTTGAGCCGTGAACATGAAGTGGGGGGTAAAGTGTAATATTTTTTATAACACATGCTAAATAAGAAGATATTTTGGCCATAAAGTTAAGTATGGTGATTAGAGGTTTGTTCTTGCACTCTTAGTATATAATTAGGGTTTAGGGTGCTATTACATGGTAATTAATCTACTTGATCCTCCAATGTAAGTTTCGAATGACGGAAATGTCGTTAGATCGTTCATCGATGCAATAATCGCTAATAAACGAACTTATTTATTTAGTACCGGAAGCTTTCGTTTTCGACCACCACAATTGTTATGGTGTCTAGTTAGTGCATTTCCGACCTAAAAATATGCATAACTAGTTCGCTAGATGATTATATGATGAGTTAGGATGGCCAAAATGCCTTTTGTTCGATTGTTCGCCCCATATTGGCACTTTTATATTCCGCCGACGAACTTTTCCGAAAGTTGTGTTTCTGTGACCTCATGTTAGTTGAATGGATTCCGAGTTCCAAATGAGGCTTAACTAGTTCGCTAGATGCCTGAATGAGGCTATCGGCCACCAAAATGTCCGTCGTTTTGGCAAACGGTCGCTTTCCGGTCGCATTGTGCACTGTTTGCCGAATGACCGGAAACGATGTCTTTTATGCATTCTTGATATTCTCACATTATTTTAGGATGATTAACATTGTTTTATTAATATTCTTACATCTGGAATTCACCGAATTAGTGTTGCGGACAAACTGACATTTGTCGCCTTTTTGGTCGAAACGGACAATTTTGCAATTTAGGCGTTGTACCGGAAAGTTATGTATTTTTGAAATGGTTGATCTCATATCAGTGTTTTCATTTATATATGGACTCACGTGTGGCATTAACATGCCGTTATTCGTTGTTCTGATTCGTTTTAGCGGATTTACCGACACAGTTAGTGTCACCGCAATTAGTGTGCCCAACATTTTCTACCAACACTTTTAGGGCATTGTTTTGGTTTGTTCCGCGTCGTAACAAAAACCAGTATATGTTATGATCAGATTTACTTGCCCTAATTCTTAGTATACAATGTACGACTCAGTTGCGAAATTAAACTATGATAATATGCATGAAATTATAAATTAAAAATAGTGATTAAATTGTACGGAATTACCAGTTATTTGCCATTTGTCACACGTATAGAGCTTTGAAAGGTGCCATGTTAATGCTGGAGTGATAACTATCATTGTAAGAGAATTCAATCAAAGGTAGATGCGAATCCCAACTTCCACCAAAGTAGATCACACAAGCTCTAAGCATATCCTCAAATGTTTGGATCGTCCTTTCAGATTGTCCATTCATCTAAGGATGATAAGCAGGCTCAAGTTAAGCTTGGTTCCCATGGCAGATTGCATGGTCTACCAAAAGTGAGATGAGAATCGAGCATCCCGGTCCGATATGGTGTTCAAAGGAACATCATGTCGAGATACTATCTCATCAACCTAGATCTTCGCAAGTTTATCAGCAGATAGATCCTCACGAATTGGAAAAAAGTGTGCTGACATTGTTAAACGATCAATGACTACCCAAATGGCATCATGACCTCTAGAAGTACGTAGTAGTTTGGTGATGAGATCCATAGCAATGTTTTCCCATTTCTAAACCGGAATTTCTGGTTGCTCAAGCAAAACCAGATGGATGTTGATGTTCCGCCTTAACTTTAAGACAAGTTAGGCATTTGGATACGTATAAGGCAATATCCTTCTTCATGCCCTGCCACCAATATTGGATATGAAGATCCTTGTACATTTTGTCTGCACCAGGATGAATTGAATAACGAGATTTGTGAGCCTCGTTCATCAATATGGTGTGCAGATTGTCTTGGCTTGGAACCCATAAACGTTCATGTAGTAGAGTAACCCATTGTCTTTTGTTTCAAGCTGATGCTCAAGATCATGGGGTAGTTTGTTTTTCAACAAACCTTGGGTGACACAAGTGCGTTGGGCTTCAAAAATACGTGTTTGGATATCAGATCGAACTTGAACACAATGTAGCTTGACACGTTCTTTATGATTAAGAGCATTAGCTACGATGTTCGCCTTACCAGGATGGTAGCGAATCTCGCAGTCATAGTCGTTTAGAAGTTCAACCCAACGTCGTTATCTCATATTCAGTTCTTTCTGATTAAGAATGTGTTGGAGACTTTTGTGGTCAGTGAAAACCACTCATTTTGTACCATAGAGGTAATGTCCCAAAAATTTGAGGGCAAAAACAACGGCACCTAACTCAAGATCATGAGTTGTGTAGTTCTTTTCATGGATTTTCAATTGTCTTGATGCATAGGCTGTGACTTTGTCTCTTTGCATGAGAACACAGCGAAGGCCTAGATTTGATGCATCACAATATACGACAAAGTCGTCGTTGCCATTGGGTAAGGATAAGATAGGAGCATCACAAAGCTTTTGTTTCAAGGTCTGAAAACCTTCTTCTTGTTTGGGTCCCCACTCAAAAGGTTTATTCTTTTGAGAAGTTTTCGATAAAGAAGCGGTAATAGCCAGCTAGACCGAGAAATGAACGAACTTCGGTAGGAGTAGTAGGTGTACTCCAATCCCTAATCGCACTGATTTTGGCAGGATCTACATGTATACCTTGTTCGTTAACAATGTGTCCCAAAAATCGAACTTCCTTCAGCCAAAATTCACACTTGGAGAATTTGGCATAAAGTTGTTCTTTCTTTAGGAGTTCCATCGTTAGACGAAGATGACGTTTGTGATTGGCTCAGGATTTCGAATAAATCAAAATGTCGTCGATGAAAACAATGATGAACTTGTCTAAATAAGGTTTGCAACCCCGATTCATTAAGTCCATGAAGATGGCAGGAGCATTTTTCAAACCAAAGGGCATGACAGTGAACTCGTAATGGCTGTATCGAGTGCGAAAACCAGTTTTGGGAATACATTTATCGAGTACACGAAGTTGATGATGCCCAGAATGCAGATCAACATTGGAGAAACATGTAGCACCTTGTAGTTGATCAAAAAGATCATCAATACGAGGTAGGGGATATCGATTTTGAATCATGAGTTTGTTGAGCTCACGATAATCGATGCACATACGAAAGGATCCATCCTTCTTTTTCACGAATAGGACAGGAGCACCCGAAGGTGAAAAGCTCGGACGAATAAATCCTTTTTCCAAATGTTCTTGGAGTATTTTTGGCAACTCTTGCATTTCAGACGGTGCAAGACAGTAAGGGATTTGGCAATTGGGTTGTTACCGGGTACAAGGTCTATACGAAACTCGACTTGGCTTGTTGGGGGTAAACAAGGTAGTTCTTCAGGAAACACCTTAGGAAAATCTCGAACAACGGGGATGTTTTGAATACTCTTACCCTTGCTTTTCTCCTCTACGATATGTGTCAAAAAGGCTACATAATTCTTTCGTAAGTATTTTTGGGCTTGGGTACATATCATGAGTTTAAGGCTATGAGAGGGTTTCTATCCACGAACTTCTAGGATTTCACCAGACAAAAGAGGGATGTGAACAATCTTATCAAAACAGATACTTCAGCATGGTGTTTAGTTAACCAGTCCATGCCTACTATGACGTCAAAACTCCCAAGTTGCATTGGCGTGAGGTCAATGGAAAAAAATAGTTACTGAGGTTCAATTAGCAGTTACGAATAACAGAATCAAGCACAAGAGGTTCGCCACTAGCTATCTCTATTGTTAAGGGTTTTCCTAGTTTGGTTCGTGGTGTTGAAAGATAAGGTTCAAAATCTAAGGATATAAAACTCCTATCGGCACCCGAATCAAAAAGAATAGAAGCAGGCTGATTATTAACAAGGAACGTACCGTTAACCACGTCATAGTCAGCACGAGCCTCATTAGAATATATGTTAAATGCTCATCCCTAAGCTGGATTTGCATTAACTAGCTTTGGGCAGTGTTTCAGTAGTGAGTAAAATCACCATAATTGTAGCAGGATCCAGGTGGGTAGTGGGGTCGTGCAGGATTGGCTTGTGGTTGAACAGGATTTTGAACCACTTGATTCGGGCAGGAGCAAAATGAAAAGTGTTAGCCAGATGGCCATATCATCCACAATTGGTACAATGACGGCACGGTAGATGGGGTTGGTGATGACTATCACACTTGTTGCATAGAGGTGCAGTACCGGATATTGTCTCTTGGCAAGAGGCTGTGCTGGTTGATTAGGAGTAGCTTTGTTGGGTTATGTAACACCAGCGAAATTCTTGGAAGCTTTACGCTTCCTAGACTTCTTGGAGGTTTGGCCTTGTTTCCCTTTTGTTTCCCTTTGTGCAGTCTTGGTAGATTGCTTCTTGTCGCCTTTGCGAAAAAGTTTACCCTTCTTGACTTGTGAGTCAGTCAGGGTTGCAGCCAACTTGATAGCCTGTCTGACTGTAGCAGGGTTACTACCAGTGACTATGTCCTGAACTGGGTCAGGAGGACGATCAATGTACTATTCAATAGCCTTATCCAAGGGCGTGACAATAGCAGGACATAACAAACTTAGCTCCTCATAACGGTCAGTGTAGGCACAATGTTCTCCACTATCCTGTTTCAGGTTGTGGAATTCGTTCTCAAGTGCTCTTTGCTCGTGGCATGGGTAGAATTTATTCATCATAAGAGCTCGAAGCTCTTCCCACGTCTAAGCCATTGCAACATCAGCTCCCCTATCTCTCACTACTCCGTTCCACCACGTGAGCGCCCTCTTTTGGAATACACTCGAAGAAAATTCTACTTTGCGCTCATTTGGACATTGAACATAAGGAATGTGCTCTCAAGACTCTCAAACCACTATAGGAGCCCATTAGCTCCCTCAGAACCACTAAACTTGAGCAGTTTAGCCGAATTGAATTGTTTAAAGTTGCACGAAACAGGTGCATTGTTGTTGTTATTGTTGGATTGGTTTAATTGAGTCACAAGATTTGGTAGTACAGGATCTATCTGCTGAGCTATCATTGCCGCCATATCGGCGTCTGATGTATTGAATAATACATGCATTTATCATGTAGAGTTTGTAAAGTTTTAACTCATTTTTGTTTCGGTTTGTCAAGAATTTATCTACTTTTAATCCAAATGCGTTTTGTAGGTCTTGGTTCGTGAAAACAGTTGGAAGGATGGGAAAAACGAGCTAAAATGGTGAATAGAACCAAACTGGAACGAAAAAGAGGAAACGAATCGAAATTAGAGGTTTTTCAACCTCTGGCAGGCCGCAACCGCATTGCCTTAAGTCTCTCGCGGGGGGCGAGAGGCTGATGTTTATCTTTGGAGTTTTAACTCGGTCGCGGGGCGCGACCGGAAGCCCTTATCCTTCTCGTGGCCGGCGAGAGGGTGTTTTATCCAGAAAGTTTGGAAATCCAGTTGATTTGGGATTTTATGTTATTTATTGAGTCATATTATGATTGAAAGACATCTTGGATCAACTTGGACGAACTTAGACCTTTTGGAGGAGATTTTCTGGAGCATCTGAGCTGGAAGAAGGAGATCTAGGTTGCAGGAATCATTCGGGTTGTCAAGGAGTTTCGAGGCAGAAGCATTAACGGTTTTATTGCGACATTCTTGATCCTTATACTTCCTTGTTTAACTTGATTATGAATTCTTGTTCTAAACCTTGTTTATTCAGTTTTACAAACATGATACTTGGCTAGATTTATTTCAGTTGCCTAGGTTTGGATGATTGAATTTAAGAAAGTTTGATTTATTTTAGTTTAATTATGGTTTGAAAGTGTATTTGGTAAAGTTCACAACTTTAATTTTCTAGTTTAGTGTATTTGCATGATCTTAATTGATTTGTGATTGTTTAATTGTTTTACATGAGTCTAGGTGGATGTCTTCCATAGAATAGGTTCGTGTTGCTTTTTCATGTCTTAGGGATTCGGGAAGTTGTCGATAAATTGGTCAATAAAACCGGGAAAACAATTACTTGAAATATAAAATCAATTTTGTCATTATACCTAAATTAATTATTGAGAAATAATAATTAGTTGACTGAATTAATCAGATAAATTGTTAGGTTTAGGTTTTGAGAAATTCTCAAATCTAATTTACTTGTCATAATTAAGTCGGTTAAGCTAAACTAGAAGTTGTAGTTGGTCTAGGTTAATTATTAATAAGTAGTTAACCTAGGTGTCTTCTTGAGAAGGGTCGAGGTCCAGTTTGGTAAACCTAGAGTTTAATATTTTAAGATCCCGGTAAATCATTCAACCAAATAAAGTTATTATCAGATCAAATGAGTGGTAATCTAAAAATCCAACCTAGGTAACCAGTTCTTTATTCCTGATTTAATTCCCAATTTTCTAAAAAGTTCAAAGTTTGATTTGTTCCCATTAAATAGTTTTAGTTTAATTAATAATTTAGAATTAGTTAGAAACCCCCCCCCCCCCTTAAATATATAAAGTTGTTTTAATCGAGTCTAAATTAAGTAGTCATAGTAATTAGTGAGTCTCGTGGGTTCGATAATCCGGACTTACTCAAACTATTTTACAATTGATCGGTCCACTTGTCGGTTAGTAGTTTAGTATAATTTAGGAGTCTAGAGTTTAATTTGAGTCTAGAATCAGGGTAATTTGATTTATTTTTAATTAACTACTTTTAGAACATCATGTTTTTGGTGCCATTGCCGGGGACTCTCTCATTGGCAATTGGGTTGATTACTCGATTTAGGCTTCATTATTGCACATGTGTTTAATTTTTATTTTTCGTTTGCGTCGTATGAGTTTAAATTATTTGATTAGTTTAATACCTATTTTTGTAATATATATTTTAATTGTTTTTGCTGAATTATTTTATTTGTCGTGTTCCGTGTTTAGTGGATGTCCCATACGCGTTCGCAAGGACCTCCGACGGATACGCCTTTCTCTCCCACACCAAAGGTTAGTGCTTCTTCCTCCACTTTTTCAAGTTCATCCTGTCCTTTTATACCGCTCCATTTCGATTTTACACCAAAGCCTTCATCACCCGGTTCCCCATCAACCCGGGTAGTTCATAGAAACGTAAGCCCACCAACCTATCACTTAACTTTCACATGGCCAATAATAATCAAACTGTTTACCAACAGACCACCACCGGTTTCACCGGTGCGAACTCACCCATCACCCTTCCCCCGATGAATAATGATAGAGCTTGGAAAATCCCTTCCTATATCATGATCGTGATCACTAACTCTTGCCAATTCCATGGTCGTGATGACGAGGATGCGCCTGCACATATTAACCGCCTCACCCGTCTCTGTCACACTTTCAATATGGAGGGTGCGGGCAACGATGCTCGTTTCCTTCAAGTCTTTCCATTCTCACTTGGGGGTCGAGCCGCCATCTGGCTTGACTCTCAACCACCTGGTACTTTTTCCACTTGGGCTGCTCTACGGGATGCTTTCCTAAAAAAATACTTCCCACCCGCAAAAGCATCTCGCCTTCGTGATCAGATCCATTCATTCCGAGTGGAACCTGACGAGCCTTACCATCTAGCTTGGGAGCGTTTCCAAACTTTAGTGTCTCGCTGCTCTCAACACGATCTGTCGGACTTGGCGCTTGTAGAGAATTCTACAACGGTCTCACCCCTGAGCCTCGCGCTCGATTCGACACTTCTACTGGTGGACACCTGATGGGAAAGAAAAGAGTAGCCGAGTGTAACGACCTTTTCGAAAGCTTTGCCCATTCCAACGTAGATTACAGCACTGCCGGCAGGAATTCAATTCATGTTTCTCGTACGCCCCCGGTTAACCGGGGTCTACACCAAGTTAGCTTGGAAACTACGGTAGCGGCTGCTTTAGATAGCTTTAAGAGGGAGGTCACTAAGGAGATTCAGGAGCTAAAAAAGAAAGTAGATAGGTGTGAGGTGTGTCGAGGGGGTCATGACACGATGGAGTGTCCTACGCTCACTGTCGAGCAGGTAGAGTTCATCACTAGTCAGAGTCGAGGTCCGACGAATCCTTTTAATAATAATACTTCCAATTATAACTCGAACTAGCGTAATAATAATAGCTTTCGATCTTCCGGTAACCCCCCTGGTTTCCAGTCAGGTTCATATCAAAACAGGGGCAGGGTCACTACTCTAGTGGAGGGTCAGGTCATTCTAGTCAGTTTAGTGGTGGGGGTTCGAATCAGGAGGGTCAGACTAGGAATGGAAGTTCAGGGGGTACTATAGATAGGATTGAAGAGTTATTATCTCAATTAGTTGTTAAGGATTAGGCTACCTAGAAAACTCTCGCGGAACACGATCTCCTCTTGAACAATCAACAGTCCGCACTCTTAGATCTGCAGAGGTCGGTAGGTAGTATCGCTAAGCAGCCGCAAGAGCAGCCACACAGCTAGTTCACTGGTAATACCCAACCTAACCTGGTGAACTAACACGCGAAAGCGATCTCTACACACAGTGGTAGGAGTTTGAAAGAAGTGGGTAGAGATGGGGTACAGGTAGAGGTAGAGGTAGAGGTAGAGGTAGAGGTAGAGGAGCTGGATGAGGAAGTGGATGAGGAGATAGAGATGGAGGCTCCACCAAGGGTGCACACTAGGCTAGACCCAGCAATTACCGCACCAACCAGTGGACCTTCAGTTGAGAGTAGGGGAGAGAGGAAACCGGTTGAGGTTAGGCCATCACCGATCGTAGATTCTTCACGCCTACCTTACCCAGCACGTCTGAAACAGCAAAAATATGTCAAGGAATACGGGAATTTCCTTGATATGTTTACTCAGTTGAAAATCAATCTCCCGTTCATTGAGGCCCTCCATCATATGCCTAAATATGCTAAGTTTTTAAAGGATATTCTTAAACGTAAAGATAGGCTGGGGGAGCTCTCGAATGTCCCGTTGACCGGAGGATGCTCTGCCGTCGTTCTGAACAAGTTACCCGAAAAACTGACTGATCCGGGTATCTTTACAATTCCATGCTTATTCGATGGCTCCATTGCTCCAGCTCATGCTTTAGCCGATCTTGGGGAGAGCATAAATCTGATGCCTTTCTCACTCTACGAGAGATTAGGTTTAGGGGAGCTCACCTCTACTCGTATGTCACTTTCGTTAGCCGATAGGTCTGTAAGTATCCGCGGGGAATTGTAGAGAACTTATTGGTTAAGGTTGATAGATTTGTATTTCCCGTGGATTTCGTCATCTTAGATATGGAGGCCGACGAGAAGGTGCCCATCATCCTATGTAACATTTGTCAAAAACGGGTTTTCAAAACCCGCTCCGTTTTGTAATCGAATATCAAGTTATAAAAGTCACGTTGAATATTTATGATTATTTTGATTTAAAATGATACATAATTAATAAATAAACTAAACTATAAAAATTATATTTGATAAAAGTTAAAACAAAATAAATAAAAAAAATATGTTGCTGCCGGGACTCGAACCCGGGTCAGCCGGTTTACAACTCCAACGACTTAACACACAAACACATCACCACTCCGCCACTTGTTGTTTTCTGTTATCTCTAGGAAACAAATAACATTTATACACAAACTCGGTTAAACCGGTTGCGCCAACTGAGAAACGGAAATCGGCAAATCAATCGTCAAATCGCTTGATTACTCGCACATTCAGTTTATAACCGATGCACCGACGATTTTTAATCAAGTCGGAATTGATTGAACATCAATCCTCATCATTATCGGTTTTTATAACCGAAAAGTATCAAAGTCCCAATTACTTCAACTCCAAACCCCTCTCGCGACTCAGAAACATCATACCAACATTCCATTTCACTTTCGTCACATTTTCAGACCATCAGAACGCTTAAATCAGCTCGCCGGAATTTTCTGCAAATTTCGCCGGAAAACCGTATTCATCCTCAAACGGTAAATCTTTCAATATCATTGTAGTTCAACAATTGTTAGGCTATTTCTAACTTAAACCTCTCAATTGAAATCGAATTCAGGCGCTGTATTCAGCTAATTCCAGTTCGCCGGAAATTTCCTGAAAGTCTTTATTTCCGTCTGTGAAACGGTAAGGACCTTCAATCCCGCTGTTAACGTTTGTTTATCACTTCAATTCCACGATTGACTAATCAAAATGGTTAATTGTTTTGGTTCAGTTGAGGTGCACAAAAACAGAGCCGACGCATTTGCCGGAAATTCTGTGATATATCATTCCTACGGTATGTTACTTCCAACACCGTTTCTGTCATTTCATTTTAACCTTAAGAATGTTTGATGATCGTAAAAACAAGAAACGGATCAGTGATTCAGTCGACGGAAATGTGAATGAAGAAGACGAAGTTAATTAAGTTATAAGTTTATTTAAAACCAGTAAAATGAACGGTTAGACACACAGTCCAGCGGTGGACTGTGTGCAAAATATACACGCATGTCCCGAGTTCGATCCCTGATACACGCACCCCTTATGTAATAAAATGCCTTTTTGTTTAAAAACTAAACCGGGTTAACTCCGTCAGTTGTTAAGTATAATAAAAACCGAGATATTAACCAGGTTAGACACACAGTCCAGCGGTGGACTGTGTGCAACACTAAGTCACATGTCGCGCGTTCGAAACCCGTCACTGGCACCGGTTCGTTGAATTAAAATGTTTTTGAAATTAAAAGAATTTTGGTTAAACCGAATTAGTATATAAATATAATTAAAAACAAGATTATTTCGGGTTAGACACGTAGCTCAGTTGGTAGAGCTGCGTGCATGCGTACGGGAGGTCTCGGGTTCGAGCCTCACCCGGCGCAAACTATTTCACTGACCGAACCGGTCAACAAGTCAACAGGTCAACGGT
Organism: Scalesia atractyloides; assembly: GCA_947069175.1. Classification (NCBI taxonomy): domain Eukaryota; kingdom Viridiplantae; phylum Streptophyta; class Magnoliopsida; order Asterales; family Asteraceae; genus Scalesia; species Scalesia atractyloides. The sequence continues at coordinate 34,396,645 of CAMTDV010000003.1, read as the reverse complement.
CAACGGTCAACGGTCAACGGTCAACGCAAAATAAACAATTTTTTTATATTTTTATTTATTTAATTTAATTTAAAAATCAATTAAAAATACTTAAAAATAACATTTTTAAAGATAGAAAATAGCCTTAAACTCACAAAAATATATCTAAAAATTTCATTAAAATCCTTAATAAAATCCACTCATTTAATATACTTTTCCGTTATTATTTAGGTTAGTATTTCTCGTTGTTCCGCTCATCTAATTCGTGGGCATCTCACCATCTCCAATCCAACGCCCCAATGTGAGTGAATCTTTACAAATTCCCCGTTTTAATCACGTTTTGGGGTGTATCATGTGTCTTGCTATATATATTATAATTAAACCATTGTGCATACATCATATCATGAACTTGTGTATTCAGTTTGTTTCAACTATTGTGTAGTTATTGTTGGATGCAATTTATTATTTTCAGTACATGCAATTTCATAGGCCGCCGCTCCCCATTACATTATGAGCGTTGAGCATGTTCCCCATTTTATTATGAGGTTGAACCTGGCGTGCCCACACACGATCGGCTCCGTTTGATTGAGCCTTGATCGCACAGACATTTTTCATTTTCAGTACATGCAATACGATCGGCTCCGTTTGATTGAGCCTTGATCGCACAGTTTCATTTATGTTATTTATCGTATGATGTTGGTATGTTCATGTATGCTGTCATATGTTATTGTATGTTATAGTTGTGACTGCTATTTGCCACTGCTTGATTATTTACATTTGCTCATTTATGATTATGCACAATTTTTCATTGATAAACTAACAAGTAATTCATTAATAAATGTTTATCTAATAAGGTTCACTCGCCAACTTATGTTGACCCAAAACCCCCATTTTTACACATGATACAGGTGAACCAGCAGCAGCTAGGAACACATAGGATTGGACTAGAAGAATAAAATGATTTAGAGTTGGGATTGTTATGTTTGGTTTATTTTCTTTGTATTGTATGAACATGTTTGGATATTTGGAAATGTAACTTTGACTTTATTAAATATGAAACATATTAGTAAATGTCATGAGCTTTGGTGATAACCCAATTATGCCCCGACTCTTATTCCGCTGCGGGTCGGGGTGTGACATCCTAGGTCGCCCATTCCTTCGCACCACGAAAGCGCTCATTGATGTTCATGATGGGAAAATCACACTTCGCGTCAGGGACGAGAACGTCACTTTCGAATCGCAAGGTCGATGCAACACCCAAGCGGTGGCGACAGTGATAGTGGCCCTTGTCACTCCGTATACTTTCTGAATTCATTCATGTCGTGCGTTGATCACTGTCTAGAGTATATTAGCATAGCCGGCCTAGTGAATGAGAGTGTAGGGGCTGAAGAGAGCGACAGCGAGGTTATAGAGGACGACCCCCTGGGGATTCCCAAGACCTTAGATTTCTGTGAGGTTAGTACAGCTAGTGAGAGTACACCTTTAGAGACCCTAGCAGTCGTAGAGCTTATGGTTCTCCCGTTCCACTTAGAGTACGTGTTCCTAGGCGACAATTCGAGCTTACCCGTTATCATTTCTTCGAAATTGTCGACGGAGGAGAAGGAGCGTTTGATGGAGGTTCTAAAAGCCAATAAGAAGGCCATCGCGTGGAAACTGTCTGATATCAAGGGAATTAGCCCTACCTTCTGTACGCATAGGATCCTCATGGAGGACATCTTTAAGCCAGTAGTGCAGCCTCAGCGCCGTCTAAACCCGAATATGCAAGAAGTTGTGAAGAAAGAGGTGCTCAAGCTGATGGAAGCTGGTCTCATCTACCCGATCTCCGATTCGGCATGGGTAAGCCCCACTCAGGTTGTTCCCAAGAAGGGGGGAATGACAGTGGTCATGAACGAGAAGTAAGAGCTTATCCCATAGCAAACAGCCATGGGCTGGCGGGTGTGCATTGATTATCAAAAATTAAATGACGTCACCCGCAAGGACCACTTCTCGCTCCCGTTATCGATCAAATGTTAGAGTGACTCGCAGGACAGCAATTTTATTGTTTTCTTGATGGGTTCTCAGGTTACTTCCAGATCCCAATTGCTCCCGAGGATCAAGAGAAGACAACCTTCACATGCCCATACGGTACTTACACCTATCGCCAAATGCCGTTCGGGTTATGCAACGCTCCGGCTACTTTTCAGCGATGTATGGTCGTTATCTTTCAGGACATGATCGAGACCCCGATGGAGTTTTTCAAGGACGATTTCTCGGTCTACAGAAACACTTTCGATCAATGTCTTAGCTATGACATCCCGGCTTTTCAGGTATCTTAAACGCGCTACTGCACGGTTATTCATTCCTATGCTAATTTGATTCGGAGAATAAATTACACGCTCGCAATAACTACGCTAACTTTTGAATGCATTGGTTAAATTACGTGCTATGTGTTATTAGACGTTTGTAAAGTTTGTGAATTATTATATCACGTTTTGATTTCGCGATTATTAGTTTTATAAAAAAATATATAATAAGTAAATAGCCGAACCAAACCGAGACACGAAACGTGTCGACCTCACCTCCTTGTGGCCCAAGGAACTAACCTAAACTTGCGGCCCAAGCTAATGACCCAAACCCCCCCCACCCCCTTTCTCCTTCTTTTTTTCCCTTGTGCTATATATTTACATGTATGCATGAGTTAGGTTTTTTAAAAAAAACAACAAGGAACCCTAGCTCCAAGAAAGCCGACGGCAGCCCCCCCCCCCCCTCTCTCGATTGCACAAGCCTCCAACCCCGGATTGATTTCCAATCTTGTCCCGGTTCGCTAATCTTCATCGTTTCAAGGTTAGGGTTTTAATTGTTTTACAAATCACATTAGGGTTTGTGTAATCTTGATCATGATTATATGTATTGTTAGGATCATTGGTATAAAAAGTGTTATGATTTATGATTAGTTCGGATAATTGTGCGAGTTTTTGCGATTGTGATCTTAGGATGAATACAAAAATCATAGGCTGCATTTTAGCGATAGAAATCATATTATATGATTAGGGTTTGCATGAATATTGATGTACATGATGATATGTGACAAATAAACATGTTCTTGATCATTATTATTTAGCGATCGTTTAAGCGTGTTCTATTGCGATAAAAGTCGAAAACAGGTTGCTGAATGGCATTTACAGCCAACTTCAATTGGCTGTAACCTGAACATTATTTATCGAAAAGTGGATTTTCTGAAGCCTAAAACGTGTATTTTTGAAAAAAACTTCTAATGGCGGTGGATTCATATTTTTCTGAGGTCGTTTACTATTTTTAAGTGGTCATTTAAGTGCAGCAGCTGAAGCTGCGTAAATTCTGAAAATTTGCTAGTTGTTTATCGAGTCGGATCTCATAATCTGTAGAGGGTTGGGTCATAAAATTTGTACAGTAACTGGAGACGGAAATTTCCGGAAAAATCCCACTGGAATTTTGTTAATTGGATGAACGATGATTTTTAAATAATTTTTCCCGTGGACTGCAGTCAGAAAGCGACAAATCTGACTGCAGCCTAGTATATAAATGTTTATAAATAATTGGTAAAGTGTTAGGACTTTAAAACTTTACATAAAATTCTACAGTTTAGTTGACACCTCCTGTAAAAAAGTTGGAATTTTAGAACGTTGGAACTATTTTATAAAAATCCTCGAAAACAGCCTAGTTATGAGCGTACAAGCTGAAACATGATAACTTGCGTATGTGTGTACCAAAGTGTTGTATGAGTTGATCTGTGTTTATGACAAGTTGGTTTGATCCCTATTTTGGTATGATGATACTTTTTATGCATGATTGTGTTTTCGAATTTGTTATTATGTGTGCCGCATTGTGTGTTAGTTATGCGTAGGTTTTGTATCAGTGTGTTCACACACTAACTTTAAATCGATTGACATGTTAGGACACAATTAGCGGTCCCATCATTTGCTACTTCTGTGTTACACTAACCGAGCAATTAAAAAGGTTAACCTATTCAGGAATCTCCGGATCTATGCTTATTTTCAACTCCCCGAAGCATTTCGTCGCTTACTACGCCCTTCCTCGTCTCTGGGTGCCTAGGTATCCACCGTAAGCCTTTCCTCGTTTGAACCTCGCCCTTCATTTTAAGGCTATATCTTTTTAGGTTATGCGAAATTAACGTCGTTAAACTACTCGTAACTAAGTTAATGTTAATGTACGTTATGGTCACTAAGCAGCTATATCACGGAAGTCCTCGACAAACTCTCGGATCGTTACTGGGCCCGACAAGCCCCACCCGAGCTAGTCGCGCTAGCCGACCGGGTATGGACAACGGGTGATTAATTTGGCCTAACTTTCGCCATGGTCAGTGATAGGCCTGGCAACACGGAGGCACAACTGTCAGCTTCGATCGCGAACTCTTATGTGACGTAACTTTAGGCTCGCTACCTACATGTTAACATTGAACTTAATTACGAACCAACATTATTATTCCGGGTTTGGAATAATGGAACCAACATTATTATTCCGGGTTAGGGATAATGGAACTATATCATTATCCCGGGTTAGGGATAACGGGGGAAACAAACTTCTAACCGAACTTGTGAACTTATAAAAACCTGTGAACTCACTCTTCTTTAATGTTGACACTTGTTTCTTTACATGTTTCTCAGGACGCTAGGAGCGCTAGGTGCACTCACTTGCGTTGATCAAGACATTTTTTTTATCGAGTCTCATTTACGAATATTGTTTTGGGATTTTTGGTTTTGGCGTTTATGTTGGCGCCCGTTACTTTACTTTACTTTAATGTTTCCGCACAACTTAGAAACTAATGCTTCCGCTAAACTTTGAAACTAAACTAAGACAATTTAAAATAACTATGAATGGTTAAACAAATGTTTTTGGAAAACGTTTAAATAAATCATATAGAGTCGTTCGATATTACTAGTGTCTCAGATTCTGGTTTGTTCACACGCCTCGCGGTAAAACTCCGCAAGTGGAAATTGAGGGTGTGACAGATTGGTATCAGAGCCTCTAGCTATAGAGAACCAGGTTTGCATTAAAAGTAGATCTAAACTATAGCTGTTACACGACACTAGACTTAGTTGGCACCGAACTGTGATATCTTATTATGTGTTATACTACAACTGTTTTATGTAAGATATAAATGTATATTATGATGCACGCAACTCGTAACTAACTACACAACCCAACAGGCAATGTCATCATCATCAGCCGACAAACCTCTACAACCAAGGGCGCCGGGGAAGGCACCCATGGTCGAACCCTCACCACCTCATGGCGTGGAGACACGCTCAGCTAAGTCCTATGGCGTGGAGACACGCTGCTAGGAAAAGACTCGCTCTAGGAGAGGAGTCGTCCTCCTGTCCGACCACCGCTATGCCGGTCGAACCGGTCAACTCGTTAGAGGTAGGGGATAACCTACTTTGGGATATGTTAAGAAAACAACAGGAACAACTAGAGAGAATGCAGGAGACTATCGAAGCACAGGGATGGATGATACGTCAACTAACTGGTAAAACTGGAGGCTCGAGAAAGAGCAACATGAGAATAGGAAAGCTTGAAACATTTTAGCTAAGGAACTTCGTGCTGAGCAGCTGAGGGCTGACTGGCTCGAAGACAGAGTTCTTGAGTCCAGTTGGAGGATTCAAGAACTGGAGCAGAATCAAGCACCTGTCCCAGTACCCGCCCCAGCACCGGCCCCTCCAGCGCCAGCGGAGGAAGAAGAGGAGGATCCAGAGGAAGACCCAGAGGAGGATCCGGAGGAAGACCCGGAGGAGGATCCGGAGGAAGAGGAGCCGGAACAGGAACCAGCTGTCGAAGCTGAAAACGCCGCAGAGGATAACGGCAACGATAGCGACTTGGGAGATGGAGACGTAGAAGACTGACTTGTCTCGCCAATCCCCGCTTTGTTTTTTTTAGTTTGTTCATTTTCCACTTATGTTTGAACTTGAAACTTTATAATTAAACTGAGATGTTTGGTTGGTATTTTGTGAGACATTGCAACTTATTTAATCGAATGTTCCTTTTTATTGTTTAATTAGTTGGGTTGACATAACTTGTGTGATGATTGAAGTGTGGAAATATGATAACTATATTGGATATATATACTTATCGGTGTGTGTTTGTGTTGTCTTGCAAAGATCTGAAATGGCAACTGGACGTCGCGGAAACCTCAACATGACACCTAAAGAATTAGCCGCAATGATCCAAGAACACGTGAATGCTGCTCTGGCAGGTGTTCAAACCCACCAGCAGGTAACCATTATTAAATTTTCATGGGAAAATCTAATAGTTGGGCTAGTATACTTTCTCGCTGACTACCTATCCTCTGTCTTCAGGAGGGGGTCTTAACCCCTACAAGATGTTCCTCGATGCAAAACCGAGCAAGTTCACGGGTGCAGAAGGACCCATAGGACTGGTCCGTTGGATTGAAAAGTCTGAATCGGTGTTCGAGATTTGCAATTGCCTTGAGGCCAATAAGGTCAAGTATGCTGCCTCAACGCTGGAAGATGGGGCATTAACCTGGTGGAACGCACAAGTCCAAACGCGTGGACTTATTGCTGCGAACGCAATGGCCTGGGCCGAGTTTAAGGCCCTAATCAGCAGTTGGAGCAAGCGTTATGGAACCACAAGATGGTAGGGTCTGAAATTGAAGCGTACACGGCGAAACATCATGATCTGGTGTTCCTATGCCCCGATCTGGCTAACACCGTTGAAAAACGACTTGAGTTTTATCTTGGGGGTCTGGTCCCTGAGATCCAGGGCATGGTAATGTCTAGCAACCCTGCGACGAAACATCAAGCGATCAGGTAGGCGCACAAACTCATCGATAAGGCGGTGGAGCAAAGGAAGTTGCCATCTCGGGGTGCAACTGAAGTTGTCCCTGATAACAAAAGAAAATTTGAAGACTCACCTGCTCGACAGTCTTCGTCAGCCCAGCCACAACAAGGAAACCAGAAATGGTCCAACAATTTCAACAACAATCGGGGTCACAATAATCAGTCCGCCAACAACACCCAGAACTCAAGCGGCTATGTGGGTTGAAAGCCGCAATGTAATCGTTGTAACCTCCATTATCACGGCCCTTGTGCCGGAAATCGCAGCCAACGATGTTGCAAAACATGACATGCGGCAAAGGATTGTCGCGGGGAAATCGTGTCTCGACAAAATCAAAATCAGCACCAGGTTCAACAGCAAGGTATTAACCGGGGGTGCTATCAGTGCGGTAGCACTACCCATTTCAAGCGAGACTGCCCGCAACTTCGCAACAACAACAACAATGGTGGGAACAACAACACCAACAACAACAACAACCACAACAACAACAACAACAACAATAACAACAATAGAAATGGTGGCACAGGAGGTGCCAAAGGTCGTGCCTTCACGCTAGGCCGCGAGAGGCCAGAAACGACTCGAAGGTGGTCACCGGTAAGTTTCCCCTTAACGATCATTTTGCTACTGTACTTTTTGATACGGGTGCGGATAGGAGTTTTATATCTGAGTCTTTTAGGAAGAACCTAAATCTCACGCCTAAACCCCTAGAGACCCCTTACGTCATAGAACTAGCCGATGGTAAATCTGTAGATGTGACCCATTTAGTAACCGGCTGTCAACTTAAACTCGCGGGCCACACCTTTACCATTGATCTAATGATAACTACCCTGGGTAGTTTTGACGTGGTAGCCGGAATGGACTGGCTATCCGACATCCGAGCTGAAGTTCTCTGTTTCGAGAAAGCTATCCGTATTCCGCTCTCTAGCGATGAAGTCTTGATGGTGCAAGGTGAGAAGGCAGGCGCCGTCATAAACATCATCTCTTACATGCAAGCTCAGAAGTATCTTCGGAGGAAGAACTCCTTCGCTTTGCTCGCACTGGTCACCGAGCAGCCTAAGGACGAGAAGCGGATTGAAGATATTCCCGTCGTCCGTGACTTTTCCGATGTGTTTCCAGAGGAGTTACCTGGTCTTCCACCACATCGACAAGTGGAGTTTGAAATCAAATTGGCGAACCATGCGACTCCTATCGCCAAGGCCCCGTGCCGCCTAGCTCCAGCGGAGCTGCAAGAGCTGTCTACCCAACTTCAGGAATTGTTGGAAAAAGGATTTATCCGACCCAGTACTTCGCCATGGGGAGCTCCGGTCCTTTTTGTCAAAAGGAAGGACGGGCCCTTCCGCATGTGCATCGACTACAGGGAACTCAATAAGGTTACCGTTAAGAACCGATACCCATTACCTCGCATCGACAATCTCTTCAACCAACTTCAAGGGTCAAGCTACTACTCCAAGATTGATCTACGGTCCGGTTATCACCAGTTACGCGTCAGAGAGGAGGATATCTCCAAGACGGCATTTCATACTCGGTATGGCCATTATGAGTTCTTGGTCATGTCCTTCGGTCTCATCAACGCACCCGCGGTGTTCATGGACCTCATGAACCGCGTGTGTAAGCCGTATCTCGACAAGTTTGTCATCGTGTTCATCGATGATATACTCATCTACTCTAAGAGTGAAAAAGAACATGCTGAGCATCTACGATTATTGCTGGAATTACTTCAACAGGAGAAACTATATGCCAAGCTTTCAAAGTGTGATTTCTGGATTCGGGAAGTTCAATTCCTCGGGCATATCGTGAATGAAAAGGGTATACACGTTGATCCCGCCAAGATCGATGCTATCAAGAACTGGGGAGCACCCAGGACACCGACAGAGATCCGCCAATTTTTGCGTTTGGCTGGTTACTACAGACGTTTCATCGAGGGATTTTTAAAGATCGCACAACCGCTTACCACTCTCACCCAGAAAGGCACTAAGTATGCTTGGGGTGACAAGCAGGAAGCAGCATTTCAATTGCTGAAGCAGAAACTTTGCAGTGCACCCATTTTGTCCTTGCCAGAAGGGACAGATGATTTTGTGGTATATTGTGACGCTTCCATTCAGGGATTGGGATGCGTACTCGTGCAACGTGATAAGGTCATCACGTACGCGTCCCGACAGTTGAAGGTTCACGAGAAAAACTACACAACACATGACCTGGAATTGGGAGCAGTTGTGTTTGCACTTAAGATTTAGAGACACTATCTATATGGAACAAAGTGCACAATTTACACGGATCACAAGAGCCTCCAGTATATCTTTGACCAGAAGGAGTTGAACATGCGACAGCGTCGCTGGGTCGAACTCCTGAACGATTATGAATGTGCCATTCGGTATCACCTGGGTAAAGCTAACGTGGTAGCTGATGCCCTCAGTAGGAAGGAGCACTTGAAACCTCGTCGGGTATGAGCACTACACTTCACCATTCATTCGGGGTTACCCGAACAGATACGCGATGAGCAGCTAGAAGCAGTTAAGGAAGAAAACATCAAGGCCGAATATGTGGGAAAGATGGAACGCGATTGGGAAGTAAAACCCAATGGTGCCCGGTATTTCATGAATCATATATGGGTACCTCTCTACGGAGACCTCAGAAAGCTAGTTATGGACGAAGCTCACAAATCCCGTTACTCTGTCCATCCCGGTTCGGATAAGATGTATCAAGACCTTAAAGCCGCGTACTGGTGGCCCAACATGAAAGCGGATATAGCCACCTACGTGAGCAAGTGTTTGACTTGTGCGAAAGTCAAGGTGGAATACCAGAAGCCATCAGGGCTATTTCAATAACCTGAGATCCCAGTGTGGAAATGGGATCAGATCTCGATGGACTTTATCACTAAACTCCCACGAACTCAGGGTGGTTGCGATACCATCTGGGTAATCGTGGATCGTTTAACTAAGTCCGCACACTTCCTAGCGATCAAAGAAACAGATAAGATGGATAAGCTGACTCGCATCTACATTAAGGAAGTAGTTTCTCGGCACGGAGTGCCAACGTCCATCATCTCAGATAGAGATGCTCGTTTCACGTCCAACTTTTGACAGTCACTTCAGAAAGCGTTGGGTACACGCTTAGATATGAGCACAGCTTATCACCCTCAGACGGATGGTCAAAGTGAAAGGACCATTCAGACCTTGGAAGACATGCTTAGGGCATGTGTGGTAGACTTCGGGAACAGTTGGGAAATCCATCTGCCTTTAGTGGAATTCGCGTATAACAACAGTTACCATACGAGTATTCAAGCGGCACCGTTTGAAGCATTATACGGTCGCAAATGTAGATCACCGGTCTGTTGGGCAGAAGTCGGTAACAGTCAACTCACAGGTCCTGAGTTGATACTTGAGGCTACTGAAAAGATTATGCAAATCAGAAACCACATGGTTCCGGCACGAGATCGATAGAAAAGCTACGCTGATCAACGACGTAAACCGCTCGAATTTCAAGTATGCGACCGCATCCTACTGAAGGTGTCACCCTGGAAGGGTGTAATCCGTTTTGGGAAACGAGGCAAACTAAACCCACGGTACGTAGGCCTTCCTGCCGAACTCAGTGGAGTTCACAACGTTTTTCACATGTCAAATCTGAAGAAGTGTCTATCAGATGAGACCCTAGTCATTCCATTGGATGAGATTCAAGTGGATGAACAACTGCACTTTGTGGAACAACCTATCGAGATCATGGATCGTGAGATCATGGATCGTGAGATCAAGACTCGAAGGCACAGCAAGATACCGATCGTCAAGGTTCGTTGGGATTCTAAGCGTGGACCGGAGTTCACGTGGGAAAGAGAGGACCAAATGAAAAGCAAATACCCACACCTTTTTGCAACTGAGCAGCAATCTAACAATACCACCAACTAAACTTCGAGACGAAATTCTTTCAACATGGGGATGATGTGACAGCCTGGGAATTTCTTGTACCATTGCTAACAAACTGAATCTTTGTGCGTTGCATTCTAAACCACGTTTACTCAATTTTCGGGACGAAAATTCTTTCAACATGGGGATAATGTGACATCCCGGCTTTTCAGGTATCTTAAACGCGCTACTGCACGGTTATTCATTCCTACGCTAATTTGATTCGGATAATTAAATTACACGCTGGCAATAACTACGCTAACTTTTGAATGCATTGGGTAAATTACGTGCTATGTGTTATTAGACGCTTGTAAAGTTTGTGAATTATTATATCACGTTTTGATTTCGCGATTATTAGTTTTATAAAAAAAATATATAATAAGTAAATAGCCGAACCAAACCGAGCCGCGAAACGTGTCGACCTCACCTCCTTGTGGCCCAAGGAACTAACCTAAACTTGAGGCCCAAGCTAATGACCCAACCCCCCCCCCCCCACCCCCTTTCTCCTTCTTTTTTTTCCCTTGTGCTATATATTTACATGTATGCATGAGTTAGGTTTTTAAAAAAAAACAAGGAACCCTAGCTCCAAGAAAGCCGACGGCAGCCCCCCCCCCCCTCTCGACCGCACAAGCCTCCAACCCCGGATTGATTTCCAATCTTGTCCCGGTTCGCTAATCTTCATCGTTTCAAGGTTAGGGTTTTAATTGTTTTACAAATCACATTAGGGTTTGTGTAATCTTGATCATGATTATATGTATTGTTAGGATCATTGGTATAAAAAGTGTTATGATTTATGATTAGTTCGGATAATTGTGCGAGTTTTTGCGATTGTGATCTTAGGATGAATACAAAAATCATAGGCTGCGTTTTAGCGATAGAAATCATATTATATGATTAGGGTTTGCATGAATATTGATGTACATGATGATATGTGACAAATAAACCTGTTCTTGATCATTATTATTTAGCGTCTTGATCGTTTAAGCGTGTTCTATTGCGATAAAAGTCGAAAACAGGTTGCTGAATGGCATTTACAGCCAACTTCAATTGGCTGTAACCTGATCATTATTTATCGAAAAGTGGATTTTCTGAAGTCTAAAACGTGTATTTTTGAAAAACGCTTCTAATGGCGCCGGATTCATATTTTTCTGAGGTCGTTTGCTATTTTTAAGTGGTCATTTAAGTGCAGCAGCTGAAGCTGCGTAAGTTCTGAAAATTTGCTAGTTGTTTATCGAGTCGGATCTCATAATCTGTAGAGGTTTGGGTCATGAAATTTGTACAGTAACTGGAGACGGGAATTTCCGGAAAACTCCCACTGGAATCTTGTTAATTGGATGAACCATGATTTTTAAATAATTTTTCCCGTGGACTGCAGTCAGAAAGCGACGAATCTGACTGCAGCCTAGAATATAAATGTTTATAAATAATTGGTAAAGTGTTAGGACTTGAAAACTTTACATAAAATTCTACAGTTTAGTTGACATCTCCTGTAAAAAAGTTGGAATTTTAGAACGTTGGAACTATTTTATAAAAATCCTCGAAAACAGCCTAGTTATGAGCGTACAAGCTGAAACATGATAACTTGCGTATGTGTGTACCAAAGTGTTGTATGAGTTGATCTGTGTTTATGACAAGTTGGTTTGATCCCTATTTTGGTATGATGATACTTTGCATGCATGATTGTGTTTTCGAATTTGTTATTATGTGTGCCGCATTGTGTGTTAGTTATGCGTAGGGTTTGTATCAGTGTGTTCACACACTAACTTTAAATCGATTGACATGTTAGGACGCAATTAGCGGTCCCATCATTTGCTACTTCTGTGTTACACTAAACGAGCAATTAAAGGTGAGTTCACGGCCCCTATTTTGTCCGGTTTTAAACAACACGGGGAGAAACATGTATACATTCTATAACTCTATCTTTTTACGTTATGCGAAATTAACGTCGTTAAACTACTCGGCAACTAAGTTAATGTTAATGTACGTTATGGTCACTAAGCAGCTATATCACGGAAGTCCTCGACAAACTCTCGGATCGTTAGTATTGGGTTAGATAGCGGGGAAATTATAAGTAGTACTACTGGGCCCGACGAGCCCCACCCGAGCTAGTCGCGCTAACCGACCGGGTATGGTCAACGGGTGATTAATTTGGCCTAACTTTCGCCATGGTCAGTGATAGGCCTGGCAACACGGAGGCACAACAGTCAGCTTCGATTGCGAACTCTTATGTGACGTAACTTTAGGCTCGCTACCTACATGTTAACATTGAACTTAATTACGAACCAACATTATTATTCCGGGTTAGGAATAATGGAACGAACACTATTTCCGGGTTAGGGATAATGGAACTATATCGTTATCCCGGGTTAGGGATAACGGGGGAAACAAACTTCTAACCGAACTTGTGAACTTATAAAAACCTGTGAACTCACTCTTCTTTAATGTTGACACTTGTTTCTTTACATGTTTCTCAGGACGCTAGGAGCGCTAGGTGCACTCACTTGCATTGATCAAGACATTTTTTTATCGAGTCTCATTTACGAATATTGTTTTGGGATTTTTGGTTTTGGCATTTATGTTGGCGCCCGTTACTTTACTTTACTTTAATGCTTCCGCACAACTTAGAAACTAATGCTTCCGCTAAACTTTGAAACTAAACTAAGACAATTTGAAAATAACTATGAATGGTTAAACAAATGTTTTTGGAAAACGTTTAAATAAATCATATAGAGTCGTTCGATATTACTAGTGTCTCAGATTCTGGTTTGTTCACACGCCTCGCGGTAAAACTCCGCAAGTGGAAATTGAGGGTGTGACATTAGTCACCTAGATGCAATGATGAAACGGTGTGTCGAGACGAGATTGATGCTAAACTGGGAGAAATGTCACTTTATGGTGACAGAGGGGATAGTACTAGGGCATAAGATATCATGTGCAGGTATAGAGGTCGATCGGGAACAGATAGATGCTATCAGTTGACTCCCTCCACCGACTAGCGTCAAATCTATCCATAGTTTTCTCGGTCGTGCGGGCTTCTACAGACGGTTTATTAGAGATTTCTCTAAAATCACCCGCCCCATGACACGACACCTCGAAAAGGATGTACCCTTCATCTTCAATGACGACTGCTTGAAATCCTTCACGATCCTTAAAGAGAAACTGGTGAGTGCTCCTATACTCGTCTCACCCGATTGGAGCTTGCCTTTCGAGCTCATGTGTGATGCGAGCGACTATGCGGTCGGCGTTGTTTTGGGTCAACAACGTGATAAACATTTTCATCCTATTTACTACGCTAGTAAAAACCTTAATGATGCTCAGGAGAACTACACCACTACTAGAAAAGGAGCTCTTAGCAGTAGTATTCGCGTTTCATAAATTCCGCTCCTACCTCATCCTTTCCAAAACCATCATCTTTGCTGACCATGCAGCTCTGTGCTTCCTCTTCCAAAAGAAGGACGCAAAGCCTCGTCTCATTCGGTGGATTCTCTTGTTTTCCGAGTTCGACATAGAGATTAGAGATAAGAAGGGAGCAGAGAATGTGGCCGCTGACCATCTATCTCGATTAGAGGATCCTAGTAGAGAAGAAATCCGAGAAGAAGAGATCGGTTATAGATTCCCACATGAGTCAGTGGAGTTTGTGGCAGCGGAAAAGGAGGGGATGTCGTGGTTTTCCGATTTTTCGAATTATCTTGCAAATGGAGTGGTACTGAAGGGTATGACCACTCAGCAGAAGAAGAAATTCTGCCACGATGTGAGGCGATACATCTGGGATGACCTTCTATTTCGGGTAGGGGAGATAGGATTCTCAGGCGCTGCGTTAGTAGAGAAGAGGGCCGGAGATTTTGAGATACGTACACGAGGGACTGACAGAGGTCATCACGGTCCGCACGTCACCGCACAGAAGGTTTTCGATTGTGGTTTTTATTGGCCCTCAGTAGTTAAGGATGCTCTAGAGTTCGTTAAGACTTGTGATCATTACCAGCGCACCGGCAACATCTCATCCAAGGACGAGATGCCCCAACATCCGATCTAAATTCTTGAAGTCTTTGATGTATGGGGGATCGACTACATGGGACCGTTTCCCGTCTCTAGCGGGAATCGGTACATCCTCGTGGCTATTGATTACGTTTCCAAGTGGGTTGAAGCTCAAGCTTTACCCACTAATGATGCCCGAGTGGTGGTGAGATTTTTGAAGAAGCTATTCACCTGTTTCGGTACCTCACGAGCTATTATTAGTGACCGTGGCACACACTTCTACAATGCCGTCATGGAAAAGGCATTGGCGCGTTACGGGGTCACTCATCGCCTCTCCACCGCTTATCATCCTCAGACGAGCGGCCAAGTGGAGAATGCGAACAGGGGTGAAACGGATTCTTGAAAAGACGGTAAGCAAGAGTCGGAAGGACTGGTTCGATAAGTTGGATGATGCTTTATGGGCGTTTCGAACCGCTTATAAGACACCGCTAGGCACCACGCCCTTCATGATCGTTTATGGTAAAGCCTGCCATCTCCCGGTTGAACTTGAGCATAGGGCGTTGTGGGCCTTGAAACCTTGAATTTGGACCTCACTAAAGCTGCCAAGAGACGATACTTCCAAATTCACGAGTTGGAGGCACTTCGAGATGCGGCGTAAGAGCGTTCAAGGAGCATTATGGAGAAATATAAGGCGCTGCATGACAAGAGATTGAAAGGGGTGAAAGAGTTTCACATTGGAGACAGAGTGCTCTTATATAACTCGAGATTGAAACTATTCGCTGGTAAGTTGAAGTCAAAATGGTCAGGCCCGTATGTGGTGAATGAGGTATTCCCATACGGAATGGTAGAGTTGAAAGATGAAGCTGACGGAGGGACGTGGAAGGTCAATGGGCATCGATTGAAGCACTATTTAGGAGGACCGCTAGATCCCACCAAGAAGGAGGAAACTCCTCTCGAAGTTCCACCTCATACCGCATAGGCTCTTGAGTATCGGCTCAAGTGTAGAGTACGTACATTTTCGCATTTAATTGCATTTCATGTCTTTTTAGTATTTAAGTCATGTTTTCGTACTTTGTGTGTTTTTGTTTGTTTGTGGGTCGTCTTAGCTGTTTTGCAGGTTTTATCACGCCACCATCGATGGGAAGCTGGAATTTGCAAGTACATTTTGTTAGTATCCAGTTGCAAGCGGGGTGTTTCACTAAGTTTATACAAGGTTGATGAAAACTTTCAAAAATTTTCTAAGGCATGAACCAAGCAAAACATCAAAACTTTCTGTGAAAACACCCCTCTCGCGGGGCGCAAGAGGTATAAGCTATCTCGGTCGCGGTCCGCGAGAGGCTTGCAAGTCCGGAGAATTTAGTTCGGTCGCGGAGTGCGAGAGGATTAAAGTCCTTTCTCGCGGCCCGCGAGAGGCCATATCTGAAATTCAAAACCCTAAAAGCACATTTTCCCCTTTTTCAACTTCATTCTTCCCCACTTTCACCTACGGTTTTCTTCTCCTCTCCACCAAAATCCACCATTTTTTCACCTACATTCACTAAAATCTTCCACTATTACTTCCTTACATCAACCTTACTCAACTTTCAAGTGCAAACCTGTGTTTTTCCCTTTCAACCGAGCTCTTTAACTGTGTTGCAACTTTTCCATTATTTGCTTACTAATTCTTACAGATCGGCGCCACGGTATGTTTTCTTGCAACCTTTATGCTTTCATTTTCATTATATCTAGTTGCTGAATATATTTTGGTGTTTGGTCTATTGATAGTTGCATGTTAGGTTATTTTGTGGGTTGGGGTTACACTTGGTTTGGTTTGATTTGATTGTGGTGGTCGTTACTCATTGTGGGCAGATTGGGTGTAAACAGGGTCTATCTTGGCGGGTTTGGTGAGGTTCAACATTGAGTGTGGGGATTCGGGTTGGTTAAAATTGGTACTAAAAATCAGATTTTTAAGATCTTCAACCTGTTGTTTCTGCTATGTTCATACAGTTTTTATCTTTAGACTTACACTCAATGTTGGATGATTTTTCGACACCTCGGTTTTAATTGAGGGCAATTAAAGCCCCCTGCGTCATGAGTATTCGAGACCTCCAGGCTGTAAGGATTTTGACTACCCAAGAGCTTGTTAGCTGGGAGCCAGTCCGCCAGGGACCTTAGGTGCAACCGCCTCCAAGATCTGAAGCTGCATCATCTATGCAGGCTGGTGTTCCCACTCGATATCAGCGGCCGGTCACGTGTCAGGAACTGCCAGGACGATAGTATCCTCTCCATCAGCCTCGCCCAGACCCACTGACTTTGGATTCTTTGTATGATAGGATGGAGACTGGGTTTAGGGACCTACGAGGCTATGTCGATCAGCAGTTTGGTGGTGTTCGTCAGACCATGATGGAGAGTCGGTGTATGCATGAGGCTAGCCAGCGAAGGTTGGAAGATGGGATGAGGTAATGATGCAAAATTTGAACATGGAGGTTCCATCCTACTTTCAGCATCAAGGTGGTCAGTCGGGGTCAAGTCAGTTTGGTAGTATGGAGGACGTCCAACCGTACCAAGTCTTCGAGGCGTCGGAAGAATCGGATGAGGATGATTGAAACAGCAGTGGAGCTTTATCTTTATTTTTCTTTTATGCTGTTTTAATTTCTTAATGGTCTGTAATTTAAACAATTTACTTTGTGGGGGTGTTGAACGGGTTGGGTATCATGGTGGACACTTTTCAAGACAATTTATTTACTTGCTTTATCATATTATGTTTTGGAAGTGTATGTTGATAGGTCGATGTTATATGCTGCTTCTGTTCGCAAGTGAGTTTTGAGAGTGGTATGCTGAGCGCGTTCGGATTGGAGAGAATGAGTGGACTGACTGGCACATTGACAGTCTTGCATTACCAGCTAAGTCGTTCCACTTTTGTATTGTGTTTTTCTTATTTAATTTGTTTTGTTTTATTTTGAGTGGTAGGTTGTCTCATCCTTGCATTGGGGACAATGCAAATTTAAGTGTGGGGATGAGATAGTAGAGTAAAGTATTTATTTTGATTTAAAAAAATCCGAAAATGTCTTTTGAAAAAGAAGGTTTGCGTGAAATTTAACGGAAAATGATAGAAAAATTAAATTTTTATTTGGTTTTAAATAATAATAATATGAGAAATAAAAAGGTGAGTCTGTGTCTAACTTGGGATATGTGTGTAGACTCGATTCGGTTCTTATATTCTTTGAGATTAATATACCTTGATTGTTGGTCTACTAGTGGGTACTCATCTAGGAAAAATGGGAAACTGAAACCGCCAAAAATAGTATAAGGAATGTCGGTATAAGCTAAACTCTTTATAATTTTCAATCACGTAAAAGAAAAGAAAAAAATAGGAAAAAATGAGCTTGATTGTAAAAGTAGACGAGGCCTATGGAATCTCGCTTGGGATGGTGACTCTGATCGAGAATCCCTCTAGGATTAGTTGAAATTTTAAGTATCGAAGCCCATGTTGTCGCTCTCGGGGATGGTGACTCTGGTTGAGACAGCCTCTAGGTTAGATATGCAAAAAGAAATCATATGCTCGAAAAAAGAGAAGAAAAAGAAAATTACTTTGTTTTAAATTCTTAATATTTTGGTATAAAACGGTTAGGAAATGGATTAAATAATTCGTTCCTTTTGTCCCATAAGCTTGAGGTGGGATTAGGGGTACTATGGATTCTAGTGTGAGACCCTAGGTAGATTGACTGCACTTAAACTAAATTCACATGATAAGAAGTTTGAACCGAATTTTGAGTTTAAATGGATACAAATACTTGCAATCGTGGTTAACATAAGTCTCATTCCCTAATGAAAATAACCTTAATCTTTGAAATCGAGTAATTATTTAGTTATGATTCCGTTTGTGCACAATTCTTTTTCGAGGGCGAAAAAAGAGCAAGTGTGGGGATATTTGATGTATTGAATAATACATGCATTTATCATGTAGAGTTTGTAAAGTTTTAACTGTTATTTCGGTTTGTAAGAATTTATCTACTTTTAATCCAAATGCGTTTTGCAGGTCTTGGTTCGTGAAAACGGTTGGAAGGATGGGAAAACGAGCTAAAAGGGTGAATAGAACTGAGCTGGAACGTGATTGGAACGAAAAAGAAGAAACGAATCGAAATTAGAGGTTTTTCAACCTCTGTCGGGCATCGACCGCATTGCCTTAAGCCTCTCGCGGGGCGCGGGAGGCTGATGTTTATCTCCGAAGTTTTAACTCGGTCGCGAGGTGCGACTGGAAGCCCCTATCCCTCTCACGGCCGGCGAGATGGTGCTTTATCCAGAAAGTTTCGAAATCCAGTTGATTTGGGATTTTATGTTATTTAATGAGTCATATTATGATTGAAAGACATCTTGGATCAACTTGGACGAACTTAGACCTTTTGGAGGAGATTTTCTGGAGCATTTGAGCTGGAAGAAGGAGATCTAGGTGCAGGGCTCATTCGGGCTGTCAAGGAGTTTCGAGGCAGGAGCATTAACGGTTTTATTGCCACATTCTTGATCCTTATACTTCCTTGTTTAATTTGATTATGAAGTCTTGTTCTAAACCTTGTTTATTCAGTTTTACAAACATGATACTTGGCTAGATTGTTTCAGTTACCTAGGTTTGGATGATTGAATTTATGAAAGTTTGATTTATTTTAGTTTAATTATGGTTTGAATGTGTATTTGGTAAACTTCACAACTTTAATTTTCTAGTTTAGTGTATTTGCATGATCTTAATTGATTTGTGATTGTTTAATTGTTTTACATGAATCGAGGTGGATGTCTTCCATAGAATAGGTTTGTGTTGCTTTTTCGTGTCTTTAGGGATTCGGGAAGTTGTCGATAAATTGGCCAATAAAACCGGGAAAACAATTACTTGAAATATAAAATCAATTTTGTCATTATACCTAAATAAATTATTGAGAAATAATAATTAGTTGACTGAATTAATTAGATAAATTGTTAGGTTTAGGTTTTGAAATTCCGAAATCTAATTTACTTGTCATAATTAAGTCGGTTAAGCTAAACTAGAAGTTGTAGTTGGTCTAGGTTAATTATTAAGAAGTAGTTAACTAGTTAGACACTTTACTAAATTAAAAGATAACTGAAAAGGAATCTTTAAAACCGGTAAACAAGTAATAATTTTAGGTTATCATAGGTGTCTCTTGAGAAGGGTCGGGGGTCCAGTTCGGTAAACCTAGAGTTTAATATTTTAAGATCCCAGTAAATCATTCAACCGAATAAAGTTATTATCAGATCAAATGAGTGATAATCTAAAAATCCAACCTAGGTAACCAGTTCATTATTCCTGATTTAATTCCCAATTTTCTAAAAGTTCAAAGTTTGATTTGTTCCAATTAAATAGTTTTAGTTTAATTAATAATTTAGAATTAGTTAGAACCCCCCCCCCCCTTAAAATATATAAAGTTGTTTTAATCGAGTCTAAATTAAGTAGTCATAGTAATTAGAGAGTCTCGTGGGTTCGATAATCCGGACTTACTCAAACTATTCTACAATTGATCGGTCCACTTGCGGGTTAGTAGTTTAGTATAATTTAGGAGTCTAGAGTTTAATTTGAGTCTAGAATCAGGGTAATTTGATTTGCTTTTAATTAACTACTTTTAGAACATCAGCGTCCTGAGCAGCATTTCGACGAGGAGGCATTCTAAAAGAGAAGGAAATATGAGAGAAAATGGAAACGACACATAGTGACTAATCAAAGTAAATGGGTCTTTATAATGTATCGCAAAGACATGATTTAGCCTATAAGTGGGCACTTACCCCAAGAGTTCCCAGGTAAGAGTGACTAGTCCGATAATACGGATTTGTACGAACACTCTAGCCTTAGACAGAAAACACAGGGTATAGGCATCCACCCTTCCAGATTGCACGTGTTCACATTATTAAAACCCAAACTTTGATGAGATTTTGAAAACTTTGAAAGCATGAAGCCTAAAAACAAATCATCTAAGGATAGATGATTGATTTTCAAAACAAATTTGTAACTTGTGAATTTGTTTGGTAATCACCTAAGGATAGGTGATAGTATTGTTTAAGATCTACTCACAAGATAACTTGTCTTAGGGACCTAGGAAGGTTATAGTCTAGGTCAAAGTATTACTAATAACCTAATTCCCTATAACCATGAGCTCTGATACCAATCTTTCTGTAACACCCCAACCGCGTAAAACAACAAACCGCGGCGGAAATGTCGGAGACTCATGTCACATGGTACATAAAGTTTTGTGTTATTGAATTTAATTATTTACAATGTCTTGGGAGAATGAAATCAAAAACATAACAATTGTCTTGCAAATTTTAAAGACACTAAGGCCCAAGTCAGCTATGTGAAGCATGCTTAAAGTCAAACATTAGCTCCTGAAACATATGTGAAAATAAAACATATGTGAAAATAAAACGTCAGCATAAAAATGCATGTGAGTAACATAGGTTTTGTGATGAAGATTCATGGCTTTGAAAGTTAAAAGAAATGTTCAACTATTACAAAAGTAGCCATGATCCATTACAAAAACATTTCTTTTATGAAATCATATGAAAATCAAATGATTTAAAAGAAATGATGCATGGTTAACTTAATAACCAAAATAACTCGTGCCTTGTATAAAATATGTCATGTCTTGTATTTTGTTTGAAATGGATTAGATAACGCTACATTATGTAATATAATGAAAGCACTTATATATAGGAAGTACCAGCGGTGTATCCACCATGCTTTTATCATATTACACATGTCTTGTCATTTAAATTACTTAACATGAGCCAACAATTGAGATGTCTTGTTTAAACCAATGTCATGTATAAACCAATTCTATGTAAAAACCAATGTCTTGTATGGCAAACAAAAGTCTTGTTTAAACCATAAAATAAATATCTTGTATAAAATAACAAAAATGTCTTGTCTCGTCAAAATGTCTTGTGTAAAACAGGTGTTTTGAATAAACAAAGCTCTTGTTTAAACAAAAACTCTTGTCTTATAAATCAATTGCTTTTATTATATAGACACACATATATATGGATTGTTGGCGAATACATTCAAGCCTTGTTGACTATCGGATAAACCCTTATAAAGACAAAGGTTTATCAAATGTTCATCGGATTCTGTCATTCCCAAAACTCACTTCCAAACAAACCTAGGAAGCGGGAATTGGATTGTCAATCCTATGGTACCATTACATACTACCTGTCAGCATGATCAATGTTAATGAATGTATCATTGTATATTCAATGCACCAATGTGTCTTGAACAATGTAAGCATGTCATGAAAATGTTTTGAAATCATGTACTTGGCATACTAAGTCAATATACCAAGCAAAAATGTTTTTAAAATCATGTACTAGGTATGCTAAGTCAACATACGAAGTAAAAATGTCTTTGAAATCGTGTACTAGGTATGCCAACATACAAAGCAAAATTTCTTTGAAATCGTGTACTAGGTATGCTAAGTCAACATGCGAAGCAAAAATCTCTTTGAAATCATGTACTAGGTATGCTAAGTCAACATACGAAGCAAAAAATGTCTTTGAAATCATGTACTAGGTATGCTAAGTCAACGTATGAAGCAAAAATGTCTTTGAAATCATGTACTAGGTATGCTAAGTCAACGTATGAAGCAAAATGTCTTTGAAATCATGTACTATATGTACTAGATAAGCAAAACATGTATCATGAAAACAAGAAAGTAGTGATAGGCATATATGAATCACCCCAAAACATTTGAAAACATAAAAGATGGGGGCTATGTACTCACTTGGGATTTGCATAAATGTCTTGTTAAAATGATCAAACAAAGCTCAAGGATTGAAGAGTTTAAGTGTGTCCTAATGTATCGAAATACTATGTTAGTGTGTCGAGACTTTAATCAGAGGATTAGGTAGAATGAGGTCTTATAAACCAAAGGAGTATTGGGACTCGTATGTTGTGGTTTATAATACCTTATATTCTGATTTGGAAGAGTTTCTAAGTGCTTTGACCCGTTACGACTTGTTAAAATGGTTTACGCCACTTTAACGGTTCGCAAGCGTAACTATGGGTTTGGATGGTTACATCAGTCCTATGATGAGTCTTATATGTCAAAACAAGTTTAACTATGTTATAATATCAGTTTAGATGTCAAAACTATGGTCTTACATGTTTAAAACCATTTTATGATCCAAAAGGGTGTTTTTGGCATTTTAAAAGTACATAAAATCGACTCATCATATAACTAACCAAACTATATGACTATAGGGTATAACCTCAGAGGGTTATTCCCTGAATTACTAGGTCATAAAAATGTGCTTGGTCGAACCTTAAGATTCACCAAACGGGTCAGATTCGAAAGTCAAAGCGGTAGTAAAACTGCTCAACTTACAACTAAGAAATAAGCACTAAACTAGAAATGACGAGTTAGACATGTTTGAACATGTCTAATAATGTTATAAACTGATTTAGTGTCAAAACCTTAAGTTTTAATACCCAAAAACATTTTCTTCGTAAAATGCATTCATATATATATATATATATATATATATATATATTACTCTTGACTCGTAAAACTTTGACTCGTCATCTCGCCTATTAAACGTGGTAATCAGAAAGTGTAATCGCAAGGGATTAATACCTTCGTGATTACAATCACGTTCCAAAGTTCAATTTGAACTTTGACTTGACCAAAATGGTCAGAACCGAAAGTCAAACAGGAAGCCAAACTATTTGACTTTTAGCTCAAAATAGCTAAAATAATGAAAGAACTAGGAAGAGTACTTACTTGTGTTGAAGAACACTTTCAGAACTCAAGATAGGAGGCTTCCAAAGACTAGAAACAAGCTCCAAGAAGGATAAAAAGAAGAACTTCACACTTTGCTTTGAAGTATTTTAAAGTGGTCTGAAAAAAATGGATGAATCAAAGGGTATTTATAGTGTTTTAGGATCAAGGAGGTGATGACCAGTGTTACCAAGTGTGGATTAATGTCCTAACATGTGTTAACACCAAATTAAGTGTGGCAAAATTAGTGCAATGTGTCAAAATTGGAGATAGGTGGCAAACTTGGTGATGACGCAAACTTTTTTTTGACAATTTTGGCCCGTGAACTTGTATTGTCGCGTTTTGTCATTTTTAACCCTCTTAACCTAATATTTAGGTTATATACAGGCGTTAAGGCATGTGTAACTTGGATTTTGTCCGGAAATGTTGTGGATGTTGGTTCGTTAGATTGTACGGTTACACGTTTCATAAATAAAGTATAAAACTATATCGAACATGAAAAACGACCGAATTTGTGTAATGATTGACATTTTTGCATTCTTACCAATAAAATGAAAGATTTTATTGAATAAAAAATGTCCAGGATTGTATAATGATTGATAAATATACATTCTCGCAAATAAAACACAAGACTTTATTAAATACGAAAATGTTTCGGAATTGTTCAATGATTAAAAATGTACAAATGTCACAGTTAAGCACATAGCATGCAGTGTTTACCGCCTCAGCCTAGAAGAAAATTGGTAATTTAGATTCAAAAATTTATTAAAACACCAAATTGTCCGGTCCGCAGAACAAAACAGCAAATGTCCAAAATTCAAAAATAAATATTATTGATCATAAATAATATATAGGGTATTAAAAACAACACAAAACCCTTACTTAAACTTTATGTTTTAAAGCTACAAGGTTAGTTCGGCAACTACCCGACAACAAAGTCGATACAGAAACTGTGTCCAAAATAATAAATTTATTAGTCTGGATGACTAGATTAATAAATTTGGACAATAAAAATATCACAAAGTTAATTGTGTAAATAAATTTACATAAGTAAAATAAAATGTCGGTATTCGACCCGTACGAGACATGAGCTGAATTCATCACCCGAACAACAAAACAATAAATCTAGTGAACAAGTTTGACAGGTTTTAACATCACCTTAGTGTGTTGGATCATTAGATATTATAAGAACTAATATATATATATATATATATATAGATATAGAATATCCAAGTTTAAAAGGTTTATAAAATACACAAGACTTTATAAAAAATTAAAACCCAAACCACCCCCCTGCTCACGGCTATGTGGGTCTCCCACCCACCCAATTTCTTTCTTTGATGTGTTGGAACAAGGAGAGCATGACTAGTGTTGGAAAGGTGTAAGATTATGACCAAACTAACACTCTTACACTCCACCAACATCTTCATTTCCAATATTCACCAAAAACTCTTCACCTCCTTCCTCTCTCTCTCCAAAAATCGGCCAACACTATCACCCATCATCTTCACCATTTCAAAATTTAAACTTAAGACTTTCAAGCAAATATGAAGGTGCATGAACGATTCAAAGCATATACAAGACTTGAAGACCCACTTGGAACATTTTCTCAAGACTTGAAGCTCATGGATCATCATCTTTTTCTTTAAATTATCATCACCTTCATCTTGTTATTCAAGCTAGTAGTAAGCTTCATACTTTATTACTACATTCTTATATTATGATTTAATATAAAATATACAAGATCATCTTGAATCTTACTTAAAAATCATTTAAAAACATTAACAAGAATTAACATACTAATATGATCATTTAACTTGTTTGATGATTTTGATGATCTTGAAGTTGTCTTTTTGTAGTAGAAGTGATGTTGACATTTTATGGTTAAAAATGAAGATGTAAACACATGCATGTTTAGATCAAGCAAGATCCATTAACAAAAATGTTATGAACATGATTTCACACCTAAAAATTGTCTATTACATGATATGAAGTATGGATTTTTCTATAAAACACCTAATCAAAGAATTTTGTGGAAAAGCACCAATAAAGTTTTCATTTTTGGTAAGATTATGAACATGTCCTCACTTTTGAAAAGGTTATGAACATGTCTACACACTTAAACAGAGTTCATGTATTACATAAAGTGTGGGTTTTTATATAAAATAAATAATCTAAGAGTTTTGTTAATAAAGTTTCCATTTTTGGAAGGTTTAAAGTTACTACAAGTTCATAACATTTCTTGTTCAGATTTAGATCTAGAAAATTAGTTATTGATATTTGATCATTATTTGAGTTGAAAAATGATTTAAAACATGTCTATTTTAACATGGGAAAGTCCATAGTTTAAGGGAAACTATGGCAAAAGTTTTATAAAATTTATTATGATTAAAGTGTGGTTAAACTAAAGATTTTTGTGATTAAAAATGATTAAGGGTTTTAATCATGATTAAACAAAATTTGGATGAAAAAGTTTAAATAAAATTTCAAGAGTTTCTCTCAAACTAATAATGGATAAATAAATATTTTTAGATGAAATCTATATTTCGTTATGATCAAGTATGTGTTTGTATTTTGTGTATAAATATTATGTATTTAGATCATGTAGGAATAAATATAAAAATATACAATTACACAAAGAGTACAAGAATATATATAAATACTTGAAACATGACAAGTATAAATATTTTTGTCCAAACATGGACATAAACTAACAATCGGACAATAAGACAACCCGGACAATTCGGACATACCAAACAAATAAAACAAGTGACACGGACAAAACAAACGACACGGACAAAGCAAACGACACGGACAAAACAAACGACACGGACGAAACGAATAATGCGGGTGAAACAGACGACGCAAACGCAACGGTCCAAACAAACAAATTGTCACAAACAAAGAAAACAAAGAAACACAAGTATAATTATGAATTCAAGATAAATACTTGTATGAAAACGATCATAAACCTAAGTGTCTAATGGGATTAGAACACTTGTAGGTTGAGAAAACGAACAAAGAATCAAACAACACATAGAGATTTGCACGGAACATGAATCTGTGAGTTCTTGTTTCCCCTTTTATTTAATCATTTTATAGTTTTAAACGTTCAGGGAGAATACATGTTTCAATTGGCATAACTATTTTAAAGAATGAATATATTTAGATCACATGCGGATAGAATTAAACAAAGGGACCATTAATGTATAAACAAGTATCGAGGAACAAGAGTGATAGATCGATTGGGTTTTCGCGGGCCCCACTTTTAACGGCAATAAAAACATATCGTTACAGAGTGCTTTTGTGTCTAAAATGAGTATCTCAGACACAACTTATCGTCAAATTTGGTTCCCTCCTATTCGGCATACAGATTAGTGTCCTTGCAAAACACTAATGATCTTAAAAGTTTCATTTAATTACATACCAGATTAAATACTTCAAACATTTTAAAGAATTATTTGATGCAAACTCAATACATGAATACAATAGCTTTTGTTGACTTTTTTTTAAACTAACATGTATTACAAGTAACTAGTGGACAGCTTTGGAAAAATATGTCTGTGTGTTGTGAATTCAAACAGTTTAATGTCATCCGGTTTTTAGTTATCATGTTGTAAAACTTGTGTTTTAAAGTTTGAAAATGTTATTAAAGTTGTACTATATTTTTTAAACAAGTAGTTGATTGTAAATTTGGTTTAAATAAAAAGTATGGATGAACATCTTATTATGATTTAATTTGTCGTTTACTTGGTTGAATGTAACAATTGCCGCCCTGGCCACACCTCGTTGACGCTTCCGCAACAATGAAAATCGGGGTGTGACAGATCCTTTGTTTTTAAGAAAAATACCCACGAATATTGTGAGAAATTGTTAGTGACAACAAGGCAGTAAGACATTCCACCAATGCTAGCACATGAATTGGTCCAAAAAAGATACATTTGAAGCAATTCAAGTGGTTTTTGGATTGAGTTAACAGTTTTTGGTTTGTGAGGCTTTCATTTAACCATATGCGGTCTTTGATTATGAAATCGGGGGGTGACACACTTCGGTCATTTACAAACCGGTTTTGAGGATGAGGTCTAACATAGTCGTTATTAGATCCTCCAGAATGTTGGACATTCTCATGTGATTGGAAAGTAACATGATTTTGGCGTCTGTGTGGTGTTTTCTCACTAGCATCATGTCTTTGTGGTGGGCAAATATCAAATGGTCCATCTCTTTGATCCTGACGTTGTTGATTTTTAACATTTGGTTTAAGAACAGGCTTTGTTTCTCGTTTAACCACATCATTTTTCTCAACCTTTTGAGTTTTCCCTTTTTTCTTTTCAACATTAGTTGTTTCAGGTTATGGTTTTTCAACAAAAGACTTTCTTTGATCAGGATCAACAAGAGATTTACCTTTGTCATTTGGGTAGTCCGCAGCCAAGTGTCCCTTCTCACGACATTTATAGCATTTGTGGATTTTAGCAACATTCTTTGGACGTTCCTCCTTACTAGTCGAAGATGCTGAAGCTTTTGTGGGATTTTTCAAAATTTGAGTGAGAAACATAGAGTTTGACCCCTTTTCAATTTTCTCTAACTCTTAATTAAATCTTTCTCTTTAACAAATTCAGTTTTAGGAATATTTTTTTGATTTCTTTGAGGTTTCCCACGAGATTTGGGCTTAGCATTTTGAACTTGATTAAAAATTTCTAAGATCTTATTGTGTATCAAGTTTTCAATGTTTTGAAATTTAGTTCACTTCTCTTTGTGGCTTCGCTTATCTTCGATTGTTCTGAATCTGAAGTAACTTCATGCTCAGATTCTGACTCACTTGTGGCTCAACAGCCAGTGGAGTCATTGGCACAAATTTTGCCAATTCAAGATCAATGCTTGTCATCAAGGTATAATTGTGATTGGTTGGAGGAGGCACATTACTATACCTGATGCCAAACATTTCTTCCTCAGTCTCTTTCAGATGTTGGCTCTTAATGCAAAAATTCATCACATCAGTTGAATTACCAAACTTTTCAATTTTTCTTTGTAAATCTAAAATCAGATTATCTTTTTCCAAAATAATTTTGTTTTTTTTTTCTAAAACACAATTTTGATTTAATTCAAGTTTGGATTTTAGCTCTTGATTTTTAAGAGTTGCTTGAGCCACACGTCTTTCAAATTCAGAGATATCATTCTTTAATGCTTTTATCTTAATTTGGTGTTCCTTATCCGAACAAGATAAAACTACAATGAGTTCTCTAGATTTTTCAAGATCCGCAATCAGATTTGTGTTTTGCGGGGCGTATCTATCAATCTTAGTAACAAACTCTACGCATCTAGCACAACGCCTATCTACAGGAGTCGATTTTACCTCAATTCCAGCCATGAATGCACAATCCTCCTTTTCCGAGGAACTTTCTCCCAACTTTTGTGTTTCAGCATCAGTAAACTCTTACATTTCAACTGTTGAGATCTTGAACTCGAAACTTTCGGTCTTATTTTTATTTTCTGAGCCTTTTGTTTCTTCTTCATTCAGGTTTTCTTCATTTCAACAGCTTTACTAACTTCCAATTCATCACTCATAACCTCAGCTACAACAGCAAGTACCTCCATACTTTCTTCTTCCATAATCTTTTCACACACCTCTTCTTCAATAATCTCAGCTATAAACGCTTGTGAGACAATAGCCCCCGAAATGTTTTCTATGGCATAACCCCAATCATATGGTTCGGTAACTTCTTATAGAGGTTGAGCTACGAAGGCATTGTTTGCAGAAGGAGTAAGATTATCTGAAGCACTTGATCGAGAATTTGGCATTTGTGAGTTTGAAGAATTTGTATGAGCTCTAGAGTTGTTTCCATTTTGGTAATTGCTTTCTCTGTTGGATCATTCCATCTTAGGCTTTAGACAATCCTGTGCATAATGCCCATAGACATTACAATTGTAACAATTTACTTTTGTCATATATATTCCCATTCGAGTCTTAGTTTGACCACCAATGAATTTCTTCCACGTTTTCATAAGGAACTTCGTAGCTCTTCTAACCAATAATGCCATATTGAGTTGAAGATCAAGTTCTTCCATTTCATCCTGATCAATTTGGTCAAAATCTTCATCGAGACTGGAATGCTCAACAAGCTTCCCAAGCAAAAGTTTTCATACGATGTCATGAAGGACGCCAAAAGACTCATGTTTTCTTCTATTAACTTTAAACAATTTGGATACACCTTTGGAACGTTAACACTAGCTGCCAGAGATTTCTGACTTCCACCAAACGAATACATTCCCTTATTTGAATTAAGATTACCGCTTGATACATTTGCAGTATTGCTTATAAAGGCATGGTAACTTGCTCATTCTTCATTGCAGAACCGAAAGTCAAACAGGAAGCCAAACTATTTGACTTTTAGCTCAAAATAGCTAAAATAATGAAAGAACTAGGAAGAGTACTTACTTGTGTTGAAGAACACTTTCAGAACTCAAGATATGAGGCTTCCAAAGACTGGAAACAAGCTCCAAGAAGGATAGAAAGAAGAACTTCACACTTTGCTTTGAAGTATTTTGAAGTGGTGTGAAAAAAATGGATGAATCAAAGGGTATTTATAGTATTCTAGGATCAAGGAGGTGATGACCAGTGTTACCAAGTGTGGATTAATGTCCTAACATGTGTTAACACCAAATTAAGTGTGGCAAAATGAGTGCAATGTGTCAAAAATTGGATATAGGTGGAAAACTTGGTGATGACGCAAACTTTTTTTTGACAATTTTGGCCCGTGGACTTGTATTGTCGCATTTTGTCATTTTTAACCCCTCTTAACCTAATATTTAGGTTATATACAGGCGTTAAGGCAAGTGTAACTTTGATTTTGTCCGGAAATGTCGTGGATGTCGGTTCGTTAGATTGTACGGTTACACGTTTCATAAATAAAGTATAAAACTATATCTAACATGAAAAACGACCGAATTTGTGTAATGATTGACATTTTTGCATTCTTACCAATAAAATGAAAGATTTTATTGAATAAAAAATGTCCATGATTGTATAATGATTGATAAATATACATTCTCGCAAATAAAACACAAGACTTTATTAAATACGAAAATGTTTCGGAATTGTTCAATGATTAAAAATGTACAAATGTCACAGTTAAGCACATAGCACGCAGTGTTTACCGCCTCAGCCTAGAAGAAAATTGGTAATTTAGATTCAGAAATCATAGTACGGGTCGCCTCAATTAGGGTACGGTTCTTCTGTCTACAACCCCATTCTGTTGGGGAACATAAGGAGTGCTGAACTGATCAACTATTCCCATTTCTTGACATAACTCGTCCATATGCTGATTTTCAAATTCAGTCCTGTTGTCACTTGAGATTTTCTTAATAGCAAGTGAATAATTTTTCTCAAGGTGATTAAATAGATCTCTTAAAATACCATGAGCTTGATCCTGTGACATACAGCAAAATACCAGTAAATCCGTACAGCCTAAACAACTATTACATTCATATTTTCGACTTG
Source organism: Scalesia atractyloides (assembly GCA_947069175.1). Lineage (NCBI taxonomy): Eukaryota > Viridiplantae > Streptophyta > Magnoliopsida > Asterales > Asteraceae > Scalesia > Scalesia atractyloides. Next base: position 34,365,719 of record CAMTDV010000003.1, on the reverse strand, counting down.
ATTTTATTTCATTGAGTCTTAAAAGTCTAAGAATTACAAAATCATAACTTAGTATGATAAAAAAATCCGCCACAATTAGAAACAGTTTAGTGCTATATTCTAGACTAGTGGTAGAAACGCGAACTCACTATACATTTCAGTACTAGTCGCGATACACCCGACAAGGCAAAACAAGACATAAAATATCTCAGCAATAAATATTATATGGGAACATTAGTTGGAAATAATGTGCAAATATTACTTTTCAGAAAAAAATTATTAAAACACCAAATTGTCCAGTCCGCAGAACAAAACAGCAAATGTCCAAAATTCAAAATAAATATTATTGATCATAAATAATATATAGGGTATTAAAAACAATACAAAACCCTTACTTAAACTTTATGTTTTAAAGCTACAAGGTTAGTTCGGTAACTACCCGACAACAAAGCCGATACAGAAACTGTGTCCAAAATAATAAATTATTAGTCTGGATGACTAGATTAATAAATTTGGACAATAAAATTATCACAAAGTTAATTGTGTAAATAATTTTACATAAGTAAAATAAAATGTCGGTATTCAACCCGTTCGAGACATGAGCTGAATTCGTCACCCGAACAACAAAACAATAAATCTAGTGAACAAGTTTGACAGGTTTTAACATCACCTTAGTGTGTTGGATCATTAGATATTATAAGAACTAATATATATATATATATATAATATCCAAGTTTAAAAGGTTTATAAAACGCAACAAGACTTTATAAAAAATTAAAACCCAAACACCCCCCTGCTCACGGCTATGTGGGTCTCCCACCCACCCAATTTCTTTCTTTGATGTGTTGGAACAAGGAGAGCATGACTAGTGTGGAAAGGTGTAAGATTATGGCCAAACTAACACTCCACCAACATCTTGATTTCCAATATTCACCAAAAACTTTCACCTCCTTCCTCTCTATCTCTCTCTCTCTCTCTCTCTCTCCAAAAATCGGCCAACACTATCATCCATCATCTTCACCATTTCAAAATTTAAACTTAAGACTTTCAAGCAAATATGAAGGTGCATGAATGATTCAAAGCATATACAAGACTTGAAAACCCATTTGGAGCATTTTCTCAAGACTTGAAGCTCATGGATCATCATATTTTTCTTTAAATCATCATCACCTTCATCTTGTTCTTGAAGCTAGTAGTAAGCTTCATACTTTATTACTACATTCTTATATTATGATTTAATATAAAATGTACAAGATCATCTTGAATCCTACTTAAAAATCATTTAAAAACATTAACAAGAATAAACATATTAATATGATCATTTAACTTGTTTGATGATTTTGATGATCTTGAAGTTGTCTTTTTGTAGTAGAAGTGATCTTGCATTTTTATGGTTAAAAATGAAGATCTAAACACATGCATGTTTAGATCTTGCAAGATCCATTAACAAAAATGTTATGAATATGATTTCACACCTAAAAATGGTCTATTACATGATATGAAGTATGGATTTTTCTATAAAACACCTAATCTAAGAATTTTGTGGAAAAGCACAAATAAAGTTTCCATTTTTTGAAAGATTATGAACATGTCCTCATTTTTTAAAAGGTTATAAACATGCCTACACACTTAAAAAGATCTCATGTATTACATAAAATATGGGTTTTTATATAAAATAAATAATCTAAGAGTTTTGTTAATAAAGTTTCCATTTTTGGAAGGTTTAAAGTTACTACAAGTTCATAACATTTTTTGTTACAGATTTATGATCTTGAAAATTAGTTATTGATACTTGATCATTATTTGAGTTTAAAAATGATTTAAAACATGTTTATTTAAACATGGGAAAGTCCATAGTTTAAGGGAAATAATGGCAAATTTTTTATAAAATATATTATGATTAAAGTGTGGTTAAACTAAAGGCTTTTGTGATTAAAAATGATTAAGGATTTTAATCATGATTAAACAAAATTTGGATGAAAAAGTTCAAACAAAATTTCAAGAGTTTTTCTCAAACTAATAACGGATAAATATATATATTTTTAGATGAAATATATATTTCATTATGATCAAGTATGTGTGTGTATTTTATGTATAATTATTATGTATTTAGATCATGTAGGAATAAATACAAAAATATACAATTACACAAAAAGTACAAGAATATATATAAATACTTAAAGATGACAAGTATAAATATTTTTGTCCAAACATGGACATAAACTAACAAATCGGACAATAAGACAATTCGGGCAAAAAACGGACAATTTGGACATACCAAAATAATAAAAGAAACGACACAGACAAAATAAATGACACGGACGAAACAAATGACACAGACAAAATAAACGACACGAATGAAACGAATAATGCGGGCAAAATGGACGACGCAAACGCAACGGTCAAAACAAACAAAAAAACTTTCACACACTACACAAAAAATTATACATACTAGAATTTATAAAAATAACTTATATTAAATATCTAGTAGTTTTATAAACAAAATTTTTATAAATTGTTACTAGTAAGTATTAAAACATGGATTAGGCAAAATTAAATAACCATATGTGCTAGTCCACCTTTATAAACTAAATTGGGCTAGAGCCCACTTTCATAAACTAGATTGGGCTAGAGTCCACTTGTATAAACTAAATTGGGCTAGAGCCCACTTTAAAAACTAAATTGGGTTAGAGCCCGCTTTTATAAATTGAATTGGGCTAGAGCCCACTTTTAAAAACTAGATTGAGCTAGAGTCCACTTTTATGAGATTATTTTGGGCTAAGAACACTTCTATGAATTATTTTGGCTAAGCCCACTCTTACATGATTAACTTGGGCTGGCCCCCTTTTATAAAACCATTTGGACTTAACCAATTTTTAATAAATTCATTTGGGCTAGGCCCACACATATAAAAACAAATTGAGCTAGGCCCACACATTTAAAATTAGTTGGGCTAGGCCCACACATATGAAACAAGTTGGGCTAGACCCACACATATGAAACCAATTGGGCTAGGCCCAGACATACAAAACCTAGGAATTAAATTCTTACACTTAACCTTTGGGCTAGGCCCATTCAAACACGAAAGATATGGAATATATATATATATATATATTATATATATATATATATACATATATATATATAATGTATATACACAAACAAAGAAAACAAACAAATACAAGTATAATTATGAATTCAAGATGATCACTTGTACGAAAACGATCATAAACCTAAGTGTCTAATGGGATTAGAACACTTGTAGGTTGAGAAAACGAACAAAGAATCAAACAACACATTGATATTTGCACGGAACGCGAATCTATGAGTTCATGTTTCCCCTTTTATTTAATCGTTTTATAGTTTTAAACGTTCGGGGAGAATACATGTTTCAATTGGCATGACTGTTTTAAAGAATGAATATATTTAGATCACATGCGGATAGAATTAAACGAAGGGACCATTAATTTATAAACAAGTACCAAGGAACAAGGTGATAGATCTATTGGGTTTTGGCGGGGCACACTTTGAACGGCAATAAAAACATATCGTTACAGAGTGCATTGTGTCTAAAATGGGTATCTCAGACACAACTTATCGTCAAGGTTTGTTCCCTCCTATTCGGCATACAGATTAGTGTCCTTGCAAAACACTAATGATCTTAAAAGTTTCATTTAATTACGTACCAGATTAAATACTTCAAATATTTTAAAGAATTATTTGATGCAAACTCAATACATGAATTCACCAGCTTTTGTTGACGTTTTTTTTTAAACTAGCATGTATTACAAGTGACTAGTGGACAGCTTTGGAAAAATATGTCTGTGTGTTGTGAATTCAAGCAGTTTAATGTCATCTAGTTTTTAGTTATCATGTTGTAAAACTAGTGTTTTAAAGTTTGAATAATGTTATTAAAGTTGTACTATGTTTTTGAAACAAGTAGTTGAGTGTAAATTTGGTTTAAATAAAACGTATGGATGAACATCTTATTATGATTTAATTTGTCGTTTACTTGGTTGAATGCAACGATTGCTGCTCTGGCCACACCTCGTCGACGCCTCCGCAACAACAAAAATCGGGTGTGACAGACCTGGTATCAGAGCTTCAATTGTAGTGAACTAAGATTCTTTTGAGTCAAGTCTACAATTTCAAAATGGTCATTTTATAAAAGTCGAAGAAGTCATTTACGAAAGAGTAAAAAGTGTTTTTCATTGCATTGTCACAAAATGTACACTAGTACACAAACTATGATTTGAAACTATAATGCAAGGACATTATATGAGTTAGTCTTTGAGGATTAGACCCGATAACAATAATATTGATCTAAACAATACATGAGATAACTTATAACGAAACCAAAATACCATTGCCCAAAATTTAGTATAAGTAATAATTGTTCACACATAAATTGTACGGATTATTTTGCCAGGACCATGTCTTCCGATACCAGTTCCGACACCGATTCTACAGGATTTATCTCAGACGTTGATTACATACCACTAGACGACCCCGTTCCACCCATTATCATCATCTCCGATGATGATCTCTCGAACGATGAATGGATGAACATTGACTTTCAGCCCTTTGCCCTTCTTGAGCCTGTTCTCGCAGAAGGTCCTTTAGAGGATGATGTACTAGCTATACCATACTATCATGAGATGGTTATCTATGGTCACCCTGAGGGTGAACATGTTGTTGCATATGTCCTCCTACCACTTAATGTGGTAGATCCATTGGACGAGGATATCGATGAGGACGACCACATCATCCTCCTGTTATCGACGAAGATGATGATATCATCCCATTCGTACATGTTGACCACCTAGAGGACGGCCTTGGTATAGGAGAGGACTTTGACATAGCCATGTTAGAGGTAGCTCAGCCTGAGGTCATGGTTGTCGACATCTCAACTTCTGCACCATCCACACCTGAGACACCATCACCTATGCTTTCACTAGATACAATTTTGCCACCATCTTCAGATACTCTACCTATACATGTTGATTCTGTAGGTCCCCTAGTCCTTATGGATCTTGACAGAATCGTCTATCTAATCTAGAGTTCGGAATCCCCTAGATCATATTTCACATAAATAACAAGAACACCAACACGAACACGAAAATTTCCTTCACACAGTCTTCTATTGATTATCTAACACAAAGTGTTTACAACCAATTCAAGACTCTCTCTCTAAAACTCTCTGAAGCAATTCTTTCTGCAACTGAACAACTAACTGAACAACCTTAACCCTAATCACAACCTCCCTATATAGAGATAGGTTATGCCATGGGCTAGGGTTTCCTACATGGACTGCTAATGGGTTTAAAGCCCAATTCGCCTACCATGCACTATTTTGTGTCTAGTTCAGCCCAACTACTTCTAATTCACTATTACAAAACTAAACCCGTTAATCGTTTATCATTTTACTAATTACAAGATATCCAAAGACCAAATCTAAGATGTTGTCACAAATATGCACCAACAAACTCCCCCTTGACAATAGCTTCGTAAAATGACTTTGTCTTCAGACTTCTTGCAATCTTCAACATCTTTGAAAAACGTTGGTCTTTGGATAGCTTCAGCTTTAACAGTTTCTGTCAGCAACAGACTCCCCCTAAGCTGATGTATCCAATCACCAAATCTTCTAAATCGTTAGCGTTTGAGTAAACTCCAGTTTAGTCCTTACATAGCAATCTACAAACTCTGCAACTTCGTCTGCAATATAGAAAGGAGGTTCTACCATGCATCCAAGCAAACTCCTCTTCACCCAACTACTCAGCAACACAATGCTACAATCTGTATATTATAAAACAAACATCTCGAGAAACCATAAGAATTTTTCAACATAAGTTAAACAAATTATTATTATTCAAGAGATAGTAAAACTGTATCACAGATTAAGCACTTCTCAACTCAAACCATATACTCAAAATTTTAAGCACACATAACCTGCAAGATCGTAAAAATTTTAAACTCAGCTTCTAACACCATCTCCCCCTATCGGTAACAACTCCTCCATGAACAACCAATATCCGTACAATAAGAATTTACAAGAAAATGAAATCTTTTTAGATTTTTATATTTTCCGAAAGCAAATAGATATCAAAATAATAAACACTCTGTTTTTGTGAGTATCACCGTTAAGAAGATCATCAGCAACATCAAACTGTTTTCACACTATTTGATAATTCTATATGTAACATTCATGACAAGCAGTTCAAGACGATTACCAGTATTATTTATCCACTTAAACAAAATACATGAACATTTCAAGTACCATTACCTCGTGATCTGTTTAGATAATTTATACTTATATACTAGTGTGTCCCACTTCAGGACATAGCCCCGCGATCAAGGTATGTACAAAGATTCATTGTAGTTGGTGAGTATACTGAAATTCAGCCTTTTGAATTACAACGTAGATAATTGGTGATCAGGTCAGCACTTCCGTACAGCAAAGAGACCAATATCCAACGAGGGTTAGGGCAAATACCAAATTTGGGTATGAATAATGCAATTTGCATATTTGAATGACTCACTAGGAGAGCTTCTTCAATTTTTGGGATTTGGCATTTTAGCTCTTTTACGATATCCTGGTTGTGCCTAGGTCAGCATATATCTAGATGCAGCAGAAAGACAACCTTGATACCTCGGATGAAATAACGATATAAAGACCTAAAACCTCGGATTTTGGCAATCTATCACGCAAGATTTAAGGTTATAAAACCATACGCCACTGATATGTTACCCACTCATACACAGTTTATTATATTTGTATCACAAAGGTAAGTTGATTATTTCATGCCTTTTGCCTACTGGTACATCATATGATAAAGCTGCTATCACACTTAAGCAATTTTCTTTTAATTTCAGTGTGACAGTCAAACTTGCTGATGTACTATCATTTCTTCTTTTTCACACAGTGAAAACTCATTTTTGATTTTTCTATTTTTTATGTTTTTGATTTTTTTGAAAAGCAGTAAATTTATTTACATACAATTTTTATGGAAAAATGGTTATTCAGGATTCTTCATCCCGTTGAGTTCGACCAAATGTTCAAAACGAGCCCTGTCAAATGATTTTGTGTAAAGATCTGCCAGGTTATCGAGTGTGTCGACTCGATGCAGTTCAATTAATTTCTTTTCAGCACAATCCCGTATAAAATGATGATGAATGTCAATATGTTTTGTGCGACTGTGTTTTACGGGATTGTTGGTGATTGAAATAGTGCCATTATTGTCTATCATAATAGGAGTACGAGTGAAATTTAAACCGTAATCGCGCATCTGCTATTGGATCCAGAGAACCTGAGAGCAACAGCTACCCGCAGCAATATATTCAGCTTCACACGTCGAGGTAGACACGCAAGACTGCTTCTTGCATTGCCATGGGACAAGCCTCCCTCCTAAGAACTGACAACCACCTGTGGTAGACTTCCTTGTGGATTTGCATCCTCCAAAGTCCAAATCAGTGAAAGCAACAAACTTCAAATCACTAGCAGCTGGATACCATAACCCAAGTTTAGGTTTCCCCTTCAAGTAACGAAGAATTCGCTTCACCGCTTCATGTGGGACTCCTTTGGATTCGCTTGATATCTGGCACAAAGACATACTGCGAACATGATGTTGGGTCTTGAAGCAGTCAAGTACATCAGAGAACCAATCATTGCCCTATATTAAGTTGGATCAACATCCTCCACACTCTCATGATCTGGGCCAAGATTGTGATTCTCACAGATACGTGTATTGAAAGTAGCGCAATCCTCCATTTTGAAACAAGACAAAATGTCATACACATACTTCGTCTGATGTATAAACATCCCATCCTTCTTCTGTTCAACTTGTAAACCCAAAAAGTAGTATAATTCACCCATCGCACTCATCTCAAACTTGCTCTTCATCACCTCTTCGAAATCATGACACATGTTCTCATCAGATGACCCAAAAATGATGTACGTATACCTGTACCAGCAGAAAGTCTTCCTTCTTCCTTTTAATGAAAAGTGTACTGTCAATCTGACCTCTTTCGAAACCATGTTTTAACAAATGTGCTGACAGCGTCTCATACCACCCCCTAGGTGCCTGATGCAATCCATACAATGCCTTATCAAGTCGATAAACTCGATCTGGATAGTCTGGATCAGTAAACCCATCTGGTTGTGAGACATACACCACTTCTTGGACTTTCCCGTAAAGAAACGCACTCTTCACGTCAAGTTGGTAAACTTTGAAGCCCTTGAATGAAGCAAAATCTAGGAACAAACGAATTGCTTCCAACCTTGCTACTGGTGCAAACACTTCATTGTAATCAATCCCTTCTTGTTGATTGAACTCTTTCACTACCAACCGAGCCTTATTCCTTATCACGATCCCTCGGTCGTCTTTCTTGCACTTGAACACCCACTTAGTGCCTATTCCTTTTTCTCCTTCAGGTTGATCAACTAGCTCCCAAACCTTCAATTTCTTGAACTGAGCTAGTTCCTCTTGCATAGCTTCCACCCAACAATTGTCTTTTAGAGCCATGTGAACACTCTCCGACTCCTCTTGGGCAATAAAGCAGCTATATAAACACTCATGAATCAACCTTGTCTTCTGAATCGAAGTAAACAAACAGGAACCTTGGAGCACACCTCTTCTTGTCTCAACACCTGCAGTAGCATCACCTATGATGTTTTCAACTGGATGATCTATGTGTACACGTGTGGTAGCAATGGTGTCAACAACCAGATTATCTCCCAGATTCGATCCAACCTCCCCTGAGTATTAGCATTAGCAAACGGATTAATGAAATCCTCCCCCTGAATAGGTTCAGACTCACTATCACTGGAGTCCTCTGGAGCTACACTGTAAGAAGTTTCTGGAGCATCCGTCATCGATATACTCGATCTAGGCATGAAGTCACACTCGCCATCTTCACTGATCACAGTATGGATCACCTGAGATTCATCTGCATTGGAAAATCAGGAATATTAAATGATTTAAAAACACTGTCATAATCATATAATATAGGAGGACCACTCGTTGATTGTTGAGGTGAATAACTAGTGATTTCCATGTTAAACACCACCTCAATTTTACCAGTTTTTAGATTAAAAACCCTTTTATTCGGTGTTCCAGGAATATAGCCTAGAAAGTAATTCTCATCAGCTACTTCACCGAATTTTTGCTTATCTTTGTTTCGCACAATGGTACAGGGTAATCCAAATGGTTCAAAGCCTTTTAAGTTTGGTTTTCGGTTAAAAAATAGTTTGTGACATGTTTTGCTAAACCGTTTAACCGTCAAAACTTTGTTCAGGACATAACAAGCTGTGTTCACATCTTCTCCCCATAAGAGAACTGGAAGCTTTGAATCAGAAAGCATAGTCCTTGTGGCTTCAATCAATGTCATGTTCTTCCTCTCAGCGACTCCATTCTGTTGAGGTGTATAAGGAGTAGAATATTGATGTTCAATTCCCTTGCGAAGATAATAGAGATCCAGAACTTGATTCTTGAACTTCGTGCCATTATCACTCCTTATCCTCTTGATCCATGCATCATGGACATTTTCCAATTTTGTAAAAAGATCAATCAGCATCTCCGCTGTCTCATCTTTTGTACCTAAAAAGAAAACCCATGAATATCGTGAGTAATCATCTGTGAGAACTAAACAATAGTACTTTTCACCTATACTCCTTACGTTCACTGGACCGAATATATCCATATGAAGTAATTCATAAGGGGCATCTATGGAATTTACCATTTTAGACTTGTGAGATTTCTTATGTTGTTTTCCTTTTTGACATGGAAGACATTTATCTTCCACGTGAAACCTCTGCACTGGCACCCCTTCCACTAAACCATTTTTAATAATATAGTTCATTTTTCTGTAGTGGATGTGGGTCATGTGTCTGTGCCACAACAATGACTCAGCCTCAGATACTTTTGATAGTAAACACGCCACCACAGTGGAAGAATCTTTGGCACCCATGTCCATGACATAAGTATCGTTTCTCCTTGGCGCTCTCATCACTATCCAGTCATCCGGTATCACCAAACCAAGTTTCAACACCAAAGCTTCAGACTTTGTAAAGTGGACCGAGTGACCCTTGTCACAGACTTGAGACACGCTCATCAGATTGTGCTTCAGCTGCTCAACATAGTTCACTTTGTCCAATGTGATATTCCCGTTGGTCACTTTTCCTCGACCTGTAATGTGCCCTCCTTTAGCACTTGCAAAATTCACGTATCCACCATCTATATTCTCAAACTCAGTCAACAGTCTCGCATCCCCTGTCATGTGCCTGGAGCAGCCACTGTCGACATACCACAAGTTGATAATCCTCCTTAGCAGCTCCTGCACAAGCCAACAAAATTAGTTAGATTGGGGGACCCAAGCCTTAATGGTCTTGGGTCTTCCAGATTCATCAACCACAGGGACATCCATCCAATATCCATCACTCCTAACAGGAGTCTTGGATCTTAGACCTGATGATGGAAATGGTTTTTGATTTCCACTAGGTATGTGGTCCTGAGGTTTCCTAACCATGTTTGGACCTTGTGACCTTTGGAAATTATGATTTTGGTTCCATGAATTTTGATGATAATAATTTCTAAAGCCGTCGTTATAAAAATTTCGACTACCAACATTCTGGTATCGATTTTGATATTGACCTTGACTTCTAAAATTATTTGATGGACCATTAAAGTTATTCATTCTTGGTGAACTACTTCTATGTCTATCATATCTGCCTGATGTAGATGTAGGCTGAAATCTTTGTTGATTTCTTTGAAAATGAGGAACTTGGTTAGTTCCTTTTTCAGCCTTATGTACACCCACATCAACACCCTGTTGCTTGATAGGAGATATCCTTGGTGAGTTAACCTTCTTCTCACCATCATCACATTTTGCTGGTGATTTTTCTCTCTGTTTCTCACTTACCTAAGCTTCACTCTTTTTGTTAGGACAGGAGCTAGCTACATGTCCTTTTTTATGACATCTGAAGCAAGATTTTCTAGCCGGAGACTTCTTTAAAGAAGCCTCTTGCTTAGATTCATCAGGCGATGATGATGATGATGATGATGCTTTAGAAGGATCTTGTTTAGTTTGCGTATTCTGATTTTTCTTTGTTTTTGTTCTTAGCAAACTGCATATTAGACTCTTTAGTAATAAAAGGGACCTCTTCATTCATGTCACTCCCTTTAACAAAATCAACCTTTTTAACAAAAAATTTGTTTTTGATTCTTAGGGTGTGGAATTTTTGTTTTCAAAACTGGTTCCCTATTAGTATCCTTCTTGGCATTCTTAGAATCATCAACACTTCCTGATGTGGAACTACCAGGTGTAGTTGACACAAAGTTTGTAAGCTCTTCTTCATCTGGCAAGAAAGAATAGTCGTGACCAAGAGGTGGTGGAACTTCATTCAAACCTTTGAAGCCCACACAAGTCTTATCATTACTCTGCTTCATGCCATTCATCATGTGCTTCATGACAAAAGATGAATCTCTGAATTGATTTAACTTCTTTTCAAGCTCACAAATTTTAAGTTGTGCTTCAGACAACTCTTTGCATTTTTCAGAAACCTCTTTTGTTTTCTCACTCATCGTATCATGAGCTAAATCAATAACTTGAAGTTTTTCATTAAGCTTACAGGTTAGAAATTTATTTCTTCTTCATAACCTTTAATTTTCTTCAAGCATAGTGACTCATTTCGTTTTACGGAAAAGTTAGATTCTTTTAAGTTTGAGAGCTCATTTGCCAGACTTTGGTTTTGCTTTGTTAATGTGTCAACTTCACTTTGCAGTTCATGACACTTCAGACAAACAGAACTACCAGAGTTAGAACATACCTCGCCTGTTGATTTGATTAGGTCAGCCATGAAAGCAGCAAAATTAGCAGCCATCTTCTTCTCTGTGGTATTCTGTTCTCCATCGGCTTTTTCAGCTACCTTCTCTTGCTCTTCCTTAGCATCAGCTTTCACTTCTTCATCAGCAACAGAGCTATCTCAGCCATGAATGCATGTGAGGCATTTTTATCACTCTCCAGATGAACACTCCAATCATAAGAACCCTCTATAGCAGTAGAAATCAGGGCCTTTGATCCAGTGTTGTTTGACGCATTCCTGTTGCTTGAACCATGACCAGGAGAATCTTGAAAGGATGAACTAGAACGAGATTCAGACTTAGCTCTTTGACACTCTCTAGCGAAATGTCTGTAGTTGTGACAGTTGTAGCACTTCACTTTTGACTTGTCAAAGCCCACACTCTTGCCAACGAACTTCCTGCCCATTCTGTTCATGAACCTCTTCACCTTTCTAGAGATCATGGCCATCTGCCATTGCAAATCCATCTCCTCTAAGTCATCAGGGTCGATCTGATCATAGTCTTCATCAACATAGCAGGATCAGATATTTTTCCCTGAATATAGTTCTCGTATGAAGCAATGAAAGAAGCAAGCAATGCCAGGTGTTCTTCAGCACTTTTGACACTCAGAGGCATAGACTTAGAACTGTTGTTACTAGATTGTTGTCTCTTAGCCCCTAACGAGCCTCCTGAAGCAGCAACAAAACATACTTCTCCATCAGAATTTGTCACTATCTGTTCATTCTCACATGAGAGAAACACAGTTGCAGTGTCACTAGAAGCATTGTTGAAAGATGAAGGTGTAAGACCTTTATAAATCCCCGGATCTTGAACCTGATCATAACCAGTCTCCTTCTTCTTCATATTGAGCTCATAAGCTCTTAATTTTCCAACAACCTCTTCCAAGTCTTTCTTTTCATAATCAACTTCCGTGTGTCCTGATATTCAATAAAGGATTGAAACCTATCCTTCCAAGGAAGATAGTTCTCTACCTTCAGCATCTTTGGAGGTTTATTTGTGGTGCCAACCTCGTGCTCCATTCTCAACAGCTCATTTAGGTTAGACATATTCGACATTTTTACCGAACCGGCTCGTTAAAAACGTGAAAACGTGTCCAAAATGGGTGGTTACCAAATTATACTGTTAGACTCGTCTCGCGATACGATTCTAATGATATATAATGTCCGATTATGATTTTTAGAATTTTTGTGCCTTTTTTTCAGATGAGTCTAACTGTCCAATCGGTTCATCAAAATTGTCTATAACTCAGAACACGATTAACTCTGGTTACGTTAGTTGGTTAACCTTCCACCTTTTTGTGTATAACTCGGAACAGTGTCAAATTCGGAATGGTATCACTGATTGATAATCCGAGATGACAATCCAGAACAGTAGTCCGAATTGCTAATCCGAATGGTGATGCGGAATAGTGATCCGAGATGAAATCCGGAATGCACTGTTCTGATCCGAAATGGAAATCCGGAACAAACTACTCTGATCCGAGATGGAATCCGGAATAGTTCTGATCCGAGATGGAATCCGGAATAGCTTCTGATCCGAGATGGAATCCGGAATAACTTCTAATCTGAAATTCAATCCGAAATGCAATCCGAAATGGAATCCGAAATAAGCTTTTCAGATCCGAATTACACTTCTGATGATCCGAAATTCAAGTCTGCAATCCGAAATGCTTCACTTTTTGATCCGAGATGCCTTTCTTCAATCCAAAATACCTGTTGTTAATCTGAAATAACTGCTGTTAATCCGAAATACCTGCAGAAAGCCTAAAACAGCAGTCAAAACCCTAATTCAGCCGTCACAAACTTCAAGAACAGCCTCCAAAACGCCCAAAAACCTAATTTCTCTGTTGTCACGATTCTGAACCGAGCAAAATCAAGAGTCGAATGCTCTGACACCAATTGTAGGTCCCCTAGTCCTTATGGATCTTGACAGAATCGGCTATCTAATCTAGAGTGCAGAATCCCCTAGATCAGATTTCACAGAAATAACAAGAACACCAACACAAACACAAACAATTTCTTCAAATAGTCTTCTATTGATTATCTAACACAAAGTGTTTACAACCAATTCAAGACTCTCTCCCTCTCTCTAAAACTCTCTGAAGCAATTCTTTCTGCAACTGAAAAACTAACTGAGCAACCTTAACCCTAATCACAAACTCCCCTTATATAGGGATAGGTTATGCTCATGGGCTAGGTTTTCCTACATGGACTGCTAATGGGTTTAAAGCCCAATTCGCCTACCATGCACTATTTTGTGTCTAGTTTAGCCCAATTACTTCTAATTCACTATTACAAAACTAAAAACCCGCTACCGTTTATCATTTTACTAATTACAAGATATCCAAAGACCAAATCTAAGCTGTTGTCACAAATATGCACCAATAGATTCTGATTTACCAGACACATTCCCCACCGATCATCTATCCGAATCTGTACCACCTTTGCATTCTTTGGGAGATATTTCACACCATGCTGATCACCAGATACATCCCCCTTTTTTCTAGACCGTCACACTTAACTCTAGGCAGTGCTTTTCAGCCTGCTGATCATGTACCCCCTTATCCTTTTGCTGGATCTTTCTCTACTACTATTACACCGATTCTCAGTTCTTATCATGACCTGTTTACTGCAGGGCCATCATGTGTTCCACACAGTTATCCTACGACTGAGTATCCTCATTTTGTTCCTACCCCCACTGTTGGAGGCCAGTCTTATCCCCCACCACTTGAGCATAGTACTATTACATACCCCTCACCCTACTATGTTGTTTCACATGTTCGGCCACCTCCGGGCATGAGCCCATCCGATCCGTACCATCCGAGCCACTTACTTACCACCACCGAGTATAGGGTCACATCCACCGAGATACAGCTCGGTATTTTGTTTCGACGGTTTCATGAACTTATTGCTTAATTTTCTGCTATTCGAGCATCTCAGAGTGCTCCGTTATCATCATCCCAGCCACCACTACCCATATCATCACCTCCACTACCACCACCACTACCGACATCTCCACCACCACCACCATCTCCATCAGTATCCTCACTTCCACCACCCCATGTTGCCTCTTCATCTTATGAGACGCGTATCAGTGCTATCGAGGAGGAGATAGCATATTTTCCTGGTGTGATACGCGCATCTTCACCCCCACCCCCACCATCTGTCTAGATTTGGTATGTGATTGCATTTTGAGGGTAGTATTCGTACCCATTTGGTTGAAGACTGGAGATTTTTGAAGATATATATAAGTCAACTTGAAGATTTTGAAGAAGCAATGTGAAGAAAAATACTTACTTTGTTTTGTATTGTATTGTATATGACTTCTATTTCGGAGCGATGTAACTCTGAATTATTTTTGTTCTTCACAAAAATGATGCAACAAGTTGACAATATATATATATATATATATATATATATGTGAAGTTGGTATATTTTCTTTTATTATGCATTGTTATTATTCGGTATGCTCATGTTATAATGATTACGTATGGATGCCTTATGTGAAGAGATGATTGATTTATTCGATCTTATACATTAGTATATTTTATGATGACGTATTTATTCAATTTGAATCCATGGATGACAATATTTATTTAAATATTTGTCTAATCACTTCTATATGTTATATATATGAAGATCATGGCACCAAAAAGAAGAAATATACATTAACGTCAACCAACTTCTCTACCTGCATCACAATGAACTAGATGCTCTGTTGAACCAGTGAATCGCCAAAGTGATCGCACAGCATGAAAGTAACCGTACCAATCAAGATAACGAAGCTAGAATTCAAACCCCACCAAGAGTTCAAAATCTTGCTAACAGTTGGTTATTCATAACCTTACCAAAAGAATTATCATTAATATTTATTTGCAAAATCTATATTTTTGACAATTTGAGAACAAACATTTCAGGATGCATGTACAAGCAAGTTTTGGATTGCAAGCCACTCAACTTTGATGGCACTCGCAGTGTTGTGGCATTTGTACGATGGACTGAAAAGACGAACTCTGTAATCCGTATGAGCAATTGTTCTCCTAATCAAAGAGTTAGGTATGTTTTAGGTTTGTTCATTGGCGAAGCTCTTTCATGGTGGAATCTACGAGTGTAGATGCTAGGAGATACAGCCGCATATGCTATTACGTGGGAAAGATTGAAGGACATGATGAGAGAAAAATATTGTTCAAGAGCTGAATTGTAGAAGCTGGAAACGGAATTTTGGAACTTAATGATGATTGGATCCGACATTTATGGCTATACTCAATGCTTTCACGATCTCTCTCGGGTTGTTCCATATATGGTAACTCCCGAATTCAAACGAATCAAGCGTTACATTTGGGGATTAGCCCCATAGATCCAAAGTACGGTTACATCATCGCATCCGGCAACTATCATCGAAGCTATAACAATTGTTGTGACTCTTACCGAAGAGGCAGTAAGAATGAATAAGTTGTAAAGAAGAGGTGTGGAAAAGCCCAAGGAGACACATGTGGAGTCATCATCGCATGACAACAAGAGAAAATTTTCTCATTTTAAAAAGGGATCAAGACCGAGCAACAAGAAGAAGGAAACCCCCGCAACGAGAGGAGGTAAAGCATTTGTGGCTACAACAGAAACTGGACCAAAAGGTTATGCAGGAAATGCACCAAAGTGCAACAAGTGTTGGGGAAATAACAAGGGAAGCAAGAACATAAAAAAGAGAGAAGGCGGTAGCGGAAATGGAAACAGGAAAGGAAAGAACCAAGGTTGCTATGGTTGCGGAGATTTGGGTCATTTTAGGAAAGATTGCCCAAAGGAAAATAAAGGTCACGGTCGAGCCTTTGTGATAGGAGCCTGAGAAGCACGCCAAGATCATAATGTGATCACGGGTACGTTGCCTATCAACAATCACTTTGCATCTATTTTATTTGATCCTGGTGCAGACTATAGTTTTATATCTTTAGAGTTCAAAGATATACTTAGATTAAATCCAAATAAATTAGATATTCCCTTAACTATCGAACTAGCGAATGGAAAAATAATTGAATCCGGTGAGATTGTTAATGGATTCTCTTTAGAGCTTGCTGAACAAAATTTTAACATCGACTTATTACCCGTTCAATTAGGAAGTTTCGATATCGTAGTTGGTATGGATTGGTTATCCAATAACCGAGCTAAAGTCATGTGTTGTGACAAGATCATTCGTATTCCTCTTCCTAATAATGAAACGCTTCTTGTTCATGGCGAGAAGAACGAAGTACAACTTCAAGTTATCACTTGTATGAAAGCTCAGAAGTGCTTACGCAAAGGATGCATAGCATTCTTAGCACACGTAATTGTAAGAAAACTAAGGAGACGAAACTTGGGAAGATCCCCATTGTGAAGGAATTCCCTAAAGTTTTCCCATAAGACTTGTTGGGAGTGACCACAACGAAAAGTCGAATTTCATATAGACTTAATTCCAGGTGCCGCACCTATTGCAAAATCCCTTACCGACTAGCTGCTTCAGAAATGCAAGAGTTGTCTAAGCAACTTCAAGAGTTGTTGGATAAAGGTTTCATTAGACCAAGCTTCTCACCCTCGGGAGCTCTAGTTTTATTCGTGAAGAAGAAGGATGGAAGTTTTAGGATGTGCATAGACTATCGAGAATTGGATAAGCTCATGATTAAGAATCGGTATCCATTACCGAGGATCGATGACATATTCAATCAACTTCAAGGATCGAGTTTCTATTCAAAGATTGAACTAAGGTCAGGATACCATCAACTTAGAGCTCAAGAAGAAAGTATTCCTAAGACGGCATTCCGAACTCGCTACGGTCATTACGAGTTCCTTATTATGCCTTTTGGCTTAACAAATGCACCAGCAGTGTTCATGGATTTAATGAACCGTGTGTGCAAGCCATACCTTGATAAATTCGTGATAGTGTTTATCGATGACATATTGATATATTCACGAAACAAGGATGAACACAAACATCATCTTAGAACTATTCTTGAATTGTTAAAGAAGGAGAAACTATATGCAAAATTCTCTAAATACAAGTTTTGGCTTCGTGAAGTTCAATTTCTCATACATGTAGTCTGTGAGAAAGGCATACATGTCGATAGATCTAAATAGAAGCCATTAAGAATTGGAACGCACCAAAGACGCCAACTGAAGTACACCAATTTTTAGGATTGGCTAGTTATTATCAGAGATTCATTGAGAACTTTTCAAAGCTAGCTCAACCTCTAACTTCCCACACTCAAAAAGATAAGAAGTTTGATTGCGGAGAGAAACAAGAAGCAGCTTTTCAACTACTTAAGGACAAACTTTGCGATGCACCGATTCTATCACTTCCAGATGGCACGGACGACTTTGTAGTTTATTGCGATGCATCACATCAAGGGTTAGGATGTTTGTTAATGCAACGAGAGAAAGTTATTGCATACGCATCACGTCAATTAAAAGTTCTCGAGAAGAACTATACCACACATGACCTAGAGTTAGGTGTAGTGGTATTTGCATTCTTAAAAATATGGCGTCATTGTCTTTATGGCACTAAGTGCATGATTTTTACTAATCATAAAAGTCTTCAACATATATTTAATCAGAAAGAGTTAAATATGCGCCAAAGGCATTGGCTTGAATTGTTGAATGACTATGATTGTGAAATCAAATATCATCCGGGCAAGGCGAATGTTGTCGCGGATGCCTTGAGCCGAAAAGAACGAGTAAAGCCCCAACGTGTATGAGCATTAGGACTCACAATTCACAATAACCTCACCTCTCGAATTCATGATGCCCAACAAGAAGCACTAAAGGAAGGAAACTTTAAAGCAGAAATGCTTAGAGGCATGGAAAAACATCTAGAACCAAAAGAAAACGGAGCCTTGTACTTTATGAGTAAAATTTGGGTTCCTCATTTTGGCGGTCTTCGAGATATAATTCTAGATGAAGCTCATAAATCCAAATACTCGACACATCCTGAAGCAGATAAAATGTATCATGATCTTAAAGAATATTATTGGTGGCCTAATATCAAAGGTGATATTGCAACTTATGTTGGAAACTATCTAACATGTGCTAAAATTAAGGCCGAATACCAAAAACCTTCAGGATTGTTACAACAACCTGAAATTCCCACTTGGAAATGGGAACAAATTTCCATGGGTTTCATAACTAAATTACCCAGGACCTCCAACGGTCATGACATGATTTGGGTAATTGTTGATCGATTAACCAAGTCAGCTCACTTCTTGCCGATATGTGAGAAAGATAAGACTGAGAAGTTAGCTGAACTCTATCTCAAAGAGATTGTGGCAAGACATGGAGTACCTATTTCGATAACCTCTGACCGAGATGGTCATTTCGTGTCAAGAATTTGGCAATGTTTTCAAAAGGCTTTTGGATCTCGCTTAGATCTAAGTACGGCCTTTCATCCCCAAACTGACGGCCAAAGTGAACGAACAATGCAAACTTTAGAAGACATGCTTCGTGCTTGTGTGTTGGAGTTAGGCAGAAATTGGGACACTCAGTTGTCTTTAGTGGAGTTCTCATACAATAACAGTTATACACAAGTATTCAAGTTTCTCCATTCGAAGCATTATATGGACGTGAGTATCAATCTCCGCTATGCTGGGCGGAAATGGGAGACAAACAAATAATAGGACCAGAGTTAGTCCAAGAGACTACTGATAAAATATTTAAAATCCAAGAATGTATTAAGGCGGCCCGAGACCGACAAAAAAGTTACACGCATAAACATCGCAAACTGTTATCCTTCGAAGTCGGAGACAAAGTGTTGTTAAAAGTCTCGCCTTGGAAAGGCGTAGCTAGATTTGGGAAGCAAGGAAAGCTTAGCCCTACATAGGACCTTATGGAATTTTGAAAAAGGTTGGAACTGTCGCTTACAAGTTAAGATTACCAGAAACTCTTAACAACGTCCACGACACCTTTCACGTGTCAAATCTTAGGAAGTGCCTTCCGGATGAATCATTCATTAATCCCCCGGATGAAATTAGTATAGACGACAAACACCATTTCATCAAAGAACATGTTGAGGTTTTGGATTCGAAAACTCTGAAAATGAGGAGGAGTCGTATCAAACTAATCAAAGTCCGTTGGAACTCGAAGCGCAGACCCGAGTTCACTTGGGAACGAGAAGATGAAATGAAAAGAAAGTACCCTCACCTGTTCGAGAAACTCCCTGCAACGGATAATGCGACTTAAATTTTGGGACGAAATTTTCTTAAACAAGGGGAGAATGTGACATACAGCAAAATACCGGTAAATCCGTATAGCCTAAACAACTATTGCAATCGTATTTTCGACTTGATTTATTTAATTGTCTAAAAAGTCTAATAATTACAAAATCATAACTTAGTAACATAACAAATCTGCCATAATTAGAAACAGTTTAAAACTATGTTCTAGACTGTCGGCGGAAACGTGAACACACTATACATGTCAGTACTAGTCACGATACACCCGACAAGGCAAAACGAGACAAAAAATATGTCAGCAATAAATATTATATAGGAATATTAGTGGGAAATAATGTGCAAATATTACTTTTCTGAAAAATTTTATTAAAACAACAAAGTGTCCGGTCCGCGGAAAAATACAACAATTTTGCAGAGTGTACAACACTGTGCAGAAGAAAGCAGCAAATGTCCAAAATTCAAAAATAAATATTATTGATCATAAATAATATATAGGGTATTAAAAACAACACAAAACCATTATTTAAATACGGTTAGTTCGGTAACTACCCGACAACAAAGCCGATACAGAAACTGTGTCCAAAATAATAATTTATTAGTCCGGAGGACTAGATTAATAAATTTGGACAATAAAAATATCACAAAGTTAATTGCGTAAATAAATTTACATAAGTAAAATAAAATGTCGGTATTCGACCCGTACGAGACATGAGCTGAATTCATCACCCGAACAACAAAGCAATAAATCTAGTGAACAAGTTTGACAGGTTTTAACATCACCTTAGTGTGTTGGATCATTAGATATTATAAGAACTAATATATATATATATATATAGAATATCCAAGTTTAAAAGGTTTATAAAATACAACAAGACTTTATAAAAAATTAAAACCCAAACCACCCGCCCTGCTCACGGCTATGTGGGTCTCCCACCCACCCAATTTCTTTCTTTGATGTGTTTGAACAAGGAGAGCATGACTAGTGTTGGAAAGGTGTAAGATTATGACCAAACTAACACTCTTACACTCCACCAACATCTTCATTTCCAATATTCACCAAAAACTCTTCACCTCCTTCCTCTCTCTCTCTCCAAAAATCGGCAACACTATCACCCATCATCTTCACCATTTCAAAATTTAAACTTAAGACTTTCAAGCAAATATGAAGGTGCATGAACGATTCAAAGCATATACAAGACTTGAAGACCCACTTGGAGCATTTTCTCAAGACTTGAAGCTCATGGATCATCATATTTTTCTTTAAATTATCATCACCTTCATCTTGTTCTTCAAGCTAGTAGTAAGCTTCATACTTTATACTACATTCTTATATTATGATTTAATATAAAATGTACAAGATCATCTTTAATCTTACTTAAAAATCATTTAAAAACATTAACAAGAATAAACATACTAATATGATCATTTAACTTGTTTGATGATTTTGATGATCTTGAAGTTGTCTTTTTGTAGTAGAAGTGATGTTGCATTTTTATGGTTAAAAATGAAGATGTAAACACATGCATGTTTAGATCTAGCAAGATCCATTAACAAAAATGTTATGAACATGATTTCACACCTAAAAATGGTCTATTACATGATATGAAGTATGGATTTTTCTATAAAACACCTAATCTAAGAATTTTGTGGAAAAGCACCAATAAAGTTTTCATTTTTGGTAAGATTATGAACATGTCCTCACTTTTGAAAAGGTTATGAACATGTCTACACACTTAAACAGAGTTCATGTATTACATAAAGTGTGGGTTTTTATATAAAATAAATAATCTAAGAGTTTTGTTAATAAAGTTTCCATTTTTGGAAGGTTTAAAGTTACCACAAGTTCATAACATTTCTTGTTCAGATTTATGATCTAGAAAATTAGTTATTGATACTTGGTCATTGTTTGAGTTGAAAATGATTTAAAACATGTTTATTTTAACATGGGAAAGTCCATAGTTTAAGGGAAACTATGGCAAAAGTTTTATAAAATTTATTATGATTAAAGTGTGGTTAAACTAAGGATTTTTGTGATTAAAAATGATTATGGGTTTTAATCATGATTAAACAAAATTTGGATGAAAAAGTTTAATAAAATTTCAAGAGTTTCTCTCAAACTAATAATGGATAAATATATATTTTTTAGATGAAATCTATATTTCGTTATGATCAAGTATGTGTGTGTATTTTGTGTATAAATATTATGTATTTAGATCATGTAGGAATAAATATAAAAATATACAATTACACAAAGAGTACAAGAATATATATAAATACTTGAAACATGACAAGTATAAATATTTTTGTCCAAACATGGACATAAACTAACAAATCGGACAATAAGACAACCCGGACAAAAAACGGACAATTCGGACATACCAAACAAATAAAACAAGCGACACGGACAAAACAAACGACACGGACAAAGCAAACGACATGGACAAAACAAACGACACAGACGAAACGAATAATGCGGGCGAAATAGACGACACAAACGCAACGGTCCAAACAAACGAACAAACTGTCACAAACAAAGAAAACCAAGAAACACAAGTATAATTATGAATTCAAGATAAATACTTGTATGAAAACGATCATAAACCTAAGTGTCTAATGGGATTAGAACACTTGTAGGTTGAGAAAACGAACAAAGAATCAAACAACACATAGATATTTGCACGGAACGCGAATCAGTGAGTTCTTGTTTCCCCTTTATCATTTTATAGTTTTAAACGTTCGGGGAGAATACATGTTTCAATTGGCATGACTATTTTAAAGAATGAATATATTTAGATCACATGCGGATAGAATTAAACAAAAGGACCATTAATGTATAAACAAGTATCGAGGAACAAGAGTGATAGATCGATTGGGTTTTGGCGGGCCCCACTTTGAACGGCAACAAAAACGGATCATTACAGAGTGCTTTTGTGTCTAAAACGAGTGTCTCTGACACAACTTATCGTCAAGGTTTGGTTGCCTCATATTCGACATACAGATTAGTGTCCTTGCAAAACACTAATGATCTTAAAAGTTTCATTTAATTACATACCAGATTAAATACTTCAAATATTTTAAAGAATTATTTGATGCAAACTCAATACATGAATTCACCAGCTTTTGTTGACGTTTTTTTTAAACTAACATGTATTACAAGTAACTAGTGGACAGCTTTGGAAAAATATGTCTGTGTGTTGTGAATTCAAGCAGTTTAATGTCATCCAGTTTTTAGTTATCATGTTGTAAAACTTGTGTTTTAAAGTTTGAAAATGTTATTAAAGTTGTACTATGTTTTTTAAACAAGTAGTTGATTGTAAATTTGGTTTAAATAAAAAGTATGGATGAACATCTTATTATGATTTAATTTGTCGTTTACTTGGTTGAATGTAACAATTGCCGCCCTGGCCACACCTCGTTGACGCTTCCGCAACAACGAAAATCGGGGTGTGACAGATCCTTTGTTTTTAAAAAACACCCACGAATATTGTGAGAAATCGTTAGTGACAACAAGGCAGTAAGACATTCCACCAATGCTAGCACATGAATTGGTCCAAAAAGATACATTTGAAGAAATTCAAGTGGTTTTTGGATTAAGTTAACAGTTTTCGGTTTGTGAGTTCATTTAACCAAATGCGGTCTTTGATTGTGAAATCGGGGGTGACACACTTTGGTCATTTATAAACCGGTTTTGAGGATGAGGTCTAACATAGTCGTTATTAGATCCTCCAGAATGTTGGACATTCTCATGTGATTGGAAAGTAACATGATTTTGGCGTCTGTGTGGTGTTTTCTTACTAGCATCATGTCTTTGTGGTGGGCAAATATCAAATGGTCCATCTCTTTGATCCTGACGTTGTTGATTTTTAACATTTGGTTTAAGAACAGGCTTTGTTTCTCGTTTAACCACATCATTTTTCTCAACCTTTTGAGTTTTCCCCTTTTTCTTTTCAGCATTAGTTGTTTCAGGTTGTGGTTTTTCAACAAAAGACTTTCTTTGATCAGGATCAACAAGAGATTTACCTTTGTCATTTGGGTAGTCCGCAGCCAAGTGTCCCTTCTCACAACACTTAAAGCATTTCTGGATTTTAGTAACATTCTTTGTACGTTCCTCCTGACTGGTGAAGATGCTGAAGCTTTTGTGGGATTTTTCAAAATTTGAGTGAGAAATGTAGAGTTTGACCCCTTTTCAATTTTCTCTAACTCTTAATTAAATCTTTCCTTTAACAAATTCAGTTTTAGGAATATTTTTCTGATTTCTTTGAGGTTTCCCACGAGATTTGGGCTTAGCATTTTGAACTTGATTAAAAATTTCTAAGATCTTATTGTGTATCAAGTTTTCAATATTTTGAAATTTAGTTCACTTCTCTTTGTGGCTTCGCTTATCTTCGATTGTTCTGAATCTGAAGTAACTTCATGCTCAGATTCTGACTCACTTGTGCCTCAATAGTCAGTGGAGTCATTGGCACAAATTTTGCCAATTCAAGATCAATGCTTGTCATCAAGGTATAATTGTGATTGGTCGGAGGAGGCACATTACTATACCTGATGCCAAACATTTCTTCCTCAGTCTCTTTCAGACGTTGGCTCTTAATGCAAAAATTCATCACATCAGTTGAATTACCAAACTTTTCAATTTTTCTTTGTAAATCCAAAATCAGATTATCTTTTTCCAAAATAATTTTGTTTTTTTTCTAAAACACAATTTTGATTTAATTCAAGTTTGGATTTTAGCTCTTAATTTTTAAGAGTTGCTTGAGCCACACGTCTTTCAAATTCAGAGATATCATTCTTTAATGCTTTTATCTTAATTTGGTGTTCCTTGTCCGAACAAGATAAAACTACAATGTTTTCAAGATCCACAATCAGATTTGTGTTGTGCAGGGCGTATCTATCAATCTTAGTAACAAACTCTACGCATCTAGCACAACGCCTATCTACAGGAGTCGATTTTATCTCAATTCCAGCCATGAATGCACAATCCTCCTTTTCCGAGGAACTTTCTCCCAACTTTTGTGTTTCAGCATCAGTAAACTCTTACATTTCAGCTGTTGAGATCTTGAACTCGAAACTTTCAGTCTTATTTTTATTTTCTAAGCCTTTTGTTTCTTCTTCATTCAGGTTTTCTTCATTTTCAACAGCTTTACTAACTTCCAATTCATCACTCATAACCTCAGCTACAACAGCAAGTACCTCCATACTTGCTTCTTCCATAATCTCTTCACACACCTCTTCTTCAATAATCTCAGCCATAAACGCTTGTGAGACAATCGCCCCCGAAATGTTTTCTATGGCACAACCCCAATCATATGGTTCGGTAACTTCTTGTAGAGGTTGAGCTACCAAGGCATTGTTTGCAGAAGGAGTAAGATTATCTGAAGCACTTGATCGAGAATTTGGCATTTGGGAGTTTGAAGAATTTGTATGAGCTCTAGAGTTGTTTCCATTTTGGTAATTGCTTTCTCTGTTGGATCATTCCATCTTAGGCTTTCGACAATCCTGTGCATAATGCCCATAGATATTACAATTGTAACACTTTACTTTTGTCATATATATTCCCATCCGAGTCTTAGTTTGACCACCAATGAATTTCTTCCACGTTTTCATAAGGAACTTCGTAGCTCTTCTAACCAATAATGCCATATTGAGTTGAAGATCAAGTTCTTCCATTTCATCCTGATCAATTTGGTCAAAATCTTCATCGAGACTGGATTGCTCAACAAGCTTCCCAAGACAAAAGTTTTCATACGCTATCATGAAGGACGCCAAAAGACTCATGTTTTCTTCTATTAACTTTAAACAATTTGGATCCACCTTAGGAATGTTAACACTAGCTGCTAGAGATTTCTGACTTCCACCAGATGAACATTCCCTGATTTGAATTAAGGTTACCGCTGATACATTTGCAGTATTGCTTATAAAGGCATGGTAACTTGCTGATTCTTCATTTCTTGAACATAAGGCAACACTGGATCCACTATTGCTTCCTTTTTCAATTGTTTTTGAAGCTTTATATAGCTGAGGATCTTGAATCTTTTCAAAGTCAGAAGCTTGATCTTCCAGGTTCCAAGCATAACCCTTCAACTTCTGAACAACATTTTCCAGTGAAAGCTCATCATAGAGAATACCTTCTCTAATTATAGCAGTATATATGTTCCATTCACTAGGAAGACAATTTAAGAACTTTTCAACTTTCTCAAATTTCGTGTAAAGATCCTCTTCACTTTGATCAAGCTCGCTTAGCAAGTGATAAAACCTATTCACTTTGTCATCAAAGGACTCATTCTTTAAGGCTTTAAACACAACAAATTGAGTCTTCAAACTTTCTAAGCGTCTCTTCTTATACATTGCATTTCCTTCATAGCATTCAATCATGCTATCCCATAATTCTTTTGATGTATTTCTTTTGCAAAACATATGGAGTATGGATTGGGTAAGAGCCATACTTATCATGGACATGGCTCTTTCTTCACATTCATAGAACTTTTTATGCTCATCTGTCAATGCCACATAAGTATTAATCTTTAAAGTTTTAATCGGTGTAGCTCCACGTCCTTTTGCAATACATAGCCAAATCTTGATGTCCTTAGCTCTCAAATATCTTTCAAAGCGATCCTTCTATCCTGGAAAATCTAGTTCATTTATCAATATAGGAGGTTTGTCATTACTCCCTACTTCTGCGTTGTGTTTGATATTTTTCACCATCGCAATCAGATTGTTTGCCATGGTGAAAGAGGTTTGAAAGAAACAGATTGTTCACAGAGGGTTACAGTAGGTTTTGACAGACAGTGTTTATTGGAAAAAATTCTAAGTCCAGAAAGTTTGGAAAACAGGAGTTAACTAGAAAACACGGAGTGAAATGTCCAAAGATTTAGTAGAGGGTAAACACATATCTAAAACCTAATTTGAACATAAACTCGGACACCTCACAAAGTTAAACTCAGAGCCTAAACTATAATAACGTTTAAATTCAGAAAACCACTTAAGGTCTTAAAATCAGACAGAGTTCAAGAAACTCAACCTCGGGCTGATTAAGACAAAAGTGAAACTCTGACTCAATTAAAAATTCAGACTGGTTAAAAATAAAAGTTAAACCCAGAAGTTGATGGTCTCAAAATCGGATAAAACTAAAACTCGGACAAATAACCACTCTTAAACTCGGAGGAGTTTAAGGAGAGGTTAAACTCGGAAAGTTCTCAAATGCGGGAAAAATGTCAAATCTGGAATTACAATTGATATGTGATCCAGACCGATTATCCCGGATGTGAAAGAACCAGCTTCCGGATATCTCACCAATGTGACTGCACACTGGATGACCAATAACCCGGAAACACAAACAGTAAATCAATCGCGGAAAAGCTTTTAAAAGATCAAATAAGGAATCTTTTACCAACCTTCAAAAACCCAGCAAGAACTTTATAAACCTCTGTAAAACCCCAGATGAAGATCAAATCTAAAAAGCTCTATCCTAATCAAAATCCATCATCAATTCACTCGAAATCAACAATGAATCATGAATAACTCACAAAAACTCACTAAGCACTAAACCCAATGAAAAGGTGATTTTTCTCACAAAAATCTTCAAACCAAGAACACCTACAGTAGTATGAGCACGCTACTTTGATACCACTTGAAAGGTCACTGAATCCTAGGATCTCACTCAGGAATACAATCACTAGGTGTGCGGAATCCACCTAGCAATCACCATTGTAGGATAATGTACCAGGAAACAAGATTGATGAGAGAAATCAAAGAATATACAGAGTATGCTTTGATGTAAAAGAGGAATGACATCACACACAGTAGCCAATAGTCGCCAGACAAACACATACACTAATGATTAGGTTTTTCTTGTTGCACAAACTTTCCACCAAAGAACTGTTGTCTTGCCTATTCCACTAAATGGTTATATACAAGACAAATCCAGACAACACTTGTCCGGATAACAAAACAAGGCCCAAAAAACTAGAAACTCAGACTAGCTAACAAAGGTTAAGTCCTGAAAAAACAAACTAGACTTAAACCCGGACTTGGGAACTACATACCCAAGTCCGAAATATATAATAGTAAACTCGGAACCCACCTAAAACCTGGATTAGGTAACATCCTAATCCAGAGATACTAAACTCGGACAAATGAGACAAGTTCGGACAAACTAACTAGAATTACAAGAATATAATAACAGACCCTGAACATTTGAGAGACTGCACTTATCACACCACATGCAATAACAGGTAACAAATTAAAAGAATGAGGCACTGAAGGCTTAAATAAAGTGGCTATGTTACCAGAATAAAGAAAAGAAATTATGTTTTATTAATTAGGGTCTATGCCCATAAAACTTTTGTTTTTAGTATGGGTTTCATCCTAGTTGTTTAATATTAAACTTTGGTGTTTTACAAACTCTGAAATTTTCCTAACTACGATCTTGATGAAATTCTCCGCTGCAAATGTAATAAACACCGGTACCACTTGTAGTTCACGGCTCCCGTCCAGGGTGTGGTCGGGGGTTTTGACACCAACTCTTCCTGTACCAACGACCTAACCTCCAATTCGAATTTCGATACCTTCATCCTTGTTGCGTTTCTGACCTTTGGTGTTGCACTTATCTCTTACTGACACTTACCTACAGGATCTTCATTTAAATCAGAAGTTCTATCCACTAGATCAATAACCTCGTCTAATAACTCCTCTCTCGTATCAACAGCACCATTGCAAGTTCTTAATCTCCTTTTAGATACTCCACCAGGTAAAGGTGAACGAATTACTCCCTTTCTTTCTTTTATTATGACTTTTTGTTTTAGCAGATCCCGAAATCAAAGCATCAATATTAAAAGGATCCTTAATTCGGTCATAACCAAGCCTATTACTAATGGGCTCCCACTTATTGGGTTTAGAACTATGTAGGGGTGTTCATCAAATCGAATATCAATTTTTCGAATTATTCGAATAATTTTTATTTTCCATTGAATTCAAATTTGATTAAAACCTACCCAATTCGATCGAATTCGTATTCGAATAAATAACCCAATTCAAATTAGAATAAATTCGATTTGATTCAGATTTTTTTAAAACATTTAAAAAACTATCAAAATGAAACACAAATTTTAAAGCAGCCATAAAGCACGATATCACATTAAAAAGTTCCAAATAAATCTAACATTCAAAACGAGAAGTCGGGAAATAACCACTCCACATTACAAGTTAATATCTTTAGGGTTAGAAATCTATTGATATATTTGCTACTTAGGTCTTAGTTTGGGTCAAGTGGGTTGGTAATGAGTAATTTTAATACATGGAATAAATTTTGAAAATAATTTACAGTATAGCCCAATAAAAGTTATATATGTATTAGATATAAAAGTAATAAATAAAAATGTATGTTTTTATTCGA
The DNA here is from genome assembly GCA_947069175.1 of Scalesia atractyloides. Lineage (NCBI taxonomy): Eukaryota > Viridiplantae > Streptophyta > Magnoliopsida > Asterales > Asteraceae > Scalesia > Scalesia atractyloides. Next base: position 34,336,303 of record CAMTDV010000003.1, on the reverse strand, counting down.
ATTTCGAATCAAATCGAATTTGAAATTATAAATTCGTGTTTAATTTACTTAACTCGAATTGAATCGATTCGAATTCTACTAATCGAAACGAATTCTTGATAATCGAATCGAATTCTTGATAATCAAATTCCACCCCTAGAAGTATAGCCCCTCCCATTATTATTATTATTATTATTATTATTATTATTATTATTATTATTATTATTAATTATTATTATTATTATTATTATTATTATTATTATTATTATTATTATTTAGATCCACCTCATCGAGCCCAACATTCTCCTCTTTCATGCGCCTGAAACGTCATGTTCTCTAAGGTCCCACTTGCCGCCTCTCTGTCTTCCAGAACAAAATTATTTTTCATTCCTAGGTTTTCGGGAGACTTTCCATTATTCACGCATGTTGCAAAAACCTCTCTCCAATTCCCACAAAAATTAGTTGCATTAGTTTTATTAGTTAACCTTTCCATTTCCTTTTCTTGTAGTGGTAACTTAGCAGTCACTAGAGGCTACTTTGATGCCTTTTCTGATCCATTTTTTGTCGGCATTCATTGTTGCAGACTCGTTTCTTATTTCCCCCTCTTCAACTTCATCATTATTGTTGTCGTGATCTCCTTCATTCCCATTCACCATCTCATCATCCTCAGCCTGATCTTCAGACTCCGAACTTACTTCCATCAACACATTGATCACCACAGAGTCATCGTTTACGTACTTCAGTACAATTGCTTGCTACTTCAGTTATCCACACTTTAAACACCTTGTTTTGTATTTAATGTCCACTTCTGTGTTGATCTACAACCCCATTTTAATAAGAATTCCTGCATGAGTGTATGATAGGTTACCATCCCTGTTGCTGACATTTGCTTTTTCTATAACGTATAGATCAAAGTTACCTAAATTTCTAGGGTAGCCATGATCCACGTATTGGATCGAGGTGTACCCAATTGCCAATCACTACCGATCCGGAACGTTATGGTCTGACAACCTAATTTACTTTGGTACGTCGTTCCAATTTTATAAGGTTCGACGCTCCAATTTGATCAGGTACAACGAATTTGTTACTAAATGGAGTGTAAAGTCACTGAAATGGAAACACCGAAAGGCATGACTGCACAGGAAATGGCTGCAAGAAAAGTGATAAAGAAGAAGACCTAGTTTTAATCTATGTTGTGTTGTAATGGGCCTCCTTAAAACTAAATGCACTACTCAATATTTTATCAAAGGGCCTAATTGCCTAAAACGCAAATAAGTAAAAGAGAAATTATGGAAGTCAAAAAGTAGTAACAATTAATATGGAAATTAATATTTTATCTAATTTTGTTTATAATGTTTTATATGTTATGTACTGATTTTGGTACACTGAACCAGATTTCATGGTACACCGTACTGATTCATACCGAAAATGAACCTACCTCTTTCGTACCGAACACACCAAATCTATCAAATCGCGTACCCGTACTAGAGCGTACCGCAGTGTAGGTAACTATGTGTCCGATACTTCAAGCAATACTATTAATAATCCTATCGTTCCACAACTGAACTAGGACGCCGTAAATTCTTAACCAAGCTAACCAATCATACTCGTAATCATCTTCATTGCATATCTTAGCATCGTTGAACCACTCGCTCCAGGCTTCCTTGTGGTTGATGAGGAAATCACTAGTCACCCAATGTGACCCAAACGTCACCAGGGTTCCTAGTCCACCAAGATACCTAACCTCCATCATCATCTCATCTAAGAGTAGATGTCAGTCAAGATACATTTTGCCTTAACGAGTCCACTGTCTTCGCCTTCATACAACGACTTTTGTGTTCATCCTCCAAAAATCCGGAAGTGATTTCCGGTAGGTTAATTGTCCTCCCCTGGTATAATTCTTTTCCCCCATTAGTACAGCTGTATACGACCATCCCATTCTATTTGTATTCCTTTCTTTCTGAACCCACTAGTGTTGTTTGTTTCGTGAGAAATTAAAACCGGCGGCCTCCCATTCTCCTCTGTACTGGTTTAGGATGATACACCATTGACTGTTGCCGATACCTAAAGTTTTGTTGCCCATATTGACTTATGTTTTCCACCCCACCCCACATTATCCTCTTCCCTCATGAACCTCGGAACATTTTTCCTTCAACCTCTTGCTTCCTATCGAGATGTTGTTTAAGGCCTGAACCAGTTTATTGATGTCTTGGATCTTGTTAAATCTTACGTAAGCAAATCTTTTGCCCATAAGATCTCTCTTTCTTGGCATGTATACATCTGTAAGGTTCCTCACCTTCCTTTTCTTTTCCTTTCTTCCTCTTCACTGTCTCCCATTCTTTATAATCTTCATCGGGTTGCACTTTCTTTTCTAGTGCCGTTTCCTTAACCTTCCATTGACGTGTCTCCTTTCATCCCCTTCCTCTCCTCTCCACCGCCATTAAGGTGATTCAAATAATATGTTTAGATAATGAAGAGAAAAGAAAACGTATAATTTTACAATTATACCATCATTGGGTTTTATAATAAGGTTAGGTGGAAGGGTAAAATGGTAAATGATAAAATCTTGTTTTTGTTTTCCTTCCCCTTCCTTCCACTTCCTTTCATTTTGGATAGAAATTATAAGGGAAGACTTTCCTTCTCTCTTCTTCTCACTTCTTTTGTATCACACACTGACAGGGCGGACGAAAAACACATTAATACCATACATTAGGCTATGCGAACGTATAACAAAAGTAACATATAAAAAACTTTACATGAAATGCAATATTGTTTACACTTAGTTTCAAATACTCTAGCTAAATGAATGAACAAAAATAATTATAATTCCGACCATAGAAGGGGGTTGTACCTAAACACATGCTTAAAATAGTTTTGTGTCAACATAAAGTGGACCTAAAATAAATGCTTATAACTCAAATTGTAATAGTTTTCAAGTAATATTATCACGTCGACAATCAATCCTATACCCAACATCATGCTCAACCATGCCTAGGTATTCTAGTGAACCTATATCCTTTATTGTCATGAGTTCTACCCATGTTATGCTAGATAAGCTATGCATCTGTCCAAAATACTTGCTGCATATGGTGCATAGACCTCGGTGGAGTGATTTCCATGTCTCAGCTGGTCCACCGTGCTTGGGATTTATTTGGTAAGCTCTAATCCCTAGAGTTAATGATTGTCTAGTGTGCATGCAAAGTAGTCTTGTAACTACCTACCATGTATGTAAAAAGTATGCATTTAAAAGTAAGCATGTAGTCACCACAAAACATGTAAGCAAAAAGGGGAAGTTCATGAGACTCACCTTTGTCACGTATGTTCGTATATATGCTCATTTCATTCGATACAACCACTTGACACTGCATAGGAATATTATAAATGATGTGTCTGAAAGACAACATGTTTTTTAAATGTAGAAGACCTGTATTTCGTAGTGTTTCGTCTATACCTTGCTAGAATAGACTAATGTTTTGTATTTTGATGAATTGCATGTAAAGCTCTAAAAATGAGTGGTTCGAAATGAAATATGAAGATTGAGTTAAAAAGAAAAAGAAAATGGAAAATTCAGATCGGGTACGACCCGTATCTAGTAAAGGGATACGGATTGTACTACAAGCTGACAAAGATGAAAAGTCAAAACCCTAATGGCGGCCCATTATTAATAAGTACGACCCATACACACTAAAGGGGTACGAATCGTACCTAAGTCGTGGAAACCCTAAAATTGAGTATAAAAAGAACACGACAGGTGAACGAAAAAAAAAAGGAGGTAAGAGGTGATTGGATGGATGTTTTTTAAGCTTTTCTGACTCGTCGTAACACGATTCAAGGCGGAAACATGAAGATCTTGATGATTTGAAGCACAAATTGCTTAAGAATCTTTGCAAACCGTGTGATAGTTCTTTTAACTTTTGTTTTGATACCTCTGTTTATGTTTTTGATGAGTTTTGTGAGGTTGATCTTTTAGTATGGTCAGCTAACCGCTTTATAGTCGGTTAGGTGTGATGAATCTTACTTTATTGGTTTATTTTGAATGAAAACTTATGTTTGTGTGATTTCTGATTATCGGTTATCATGAACTTGTGATGCATCTGATTGCATGTTATAAATTGATCTTATAGTTGGTTTGTGTGGTTTAAATCGGTCTTTCATGAGGTATGCTAGTTAGACTTAATTTATTCTAACTCTAGTTATATATCGATGTTGATCTAGGGACTGAAACCGTAATGGGTAATGGACAAACTAATTTATGGGTTGGTTAAGCATATGAGCTACCTACGGGAAAGGTTTGAATACAAGAATTCGGAAACTAGTTAGGGTTTTCTTTAAACTGAGCTTCTATGGATTGTAAACCGTAACTGTTGTTAACTTGTGAGAATACAACTAAGAAGCTCTAGGTCATGATGAATGGCTAATTATAGTTGCTACTTGAAATTGGTTCATCTACGTGTCTTTATAGCTTGGTTTTCCGAATTCTCGTGATTATCCTGGTAGGGCTCTAATCAAGCTAGTACTACACTATTTTTTATAATATAACTTTATAACGGCTGTCATAAGTAATTTATTTAAACTTTCCATGAAGTTTTGAGAATTCACTGCCTAACTGGTTATGTTTTTTATCACTGATTTTTCTAAGTTTTCTAAACCTGCAGTTTTTGTTTTCAATACTATTACATGCCACTGCATCCATGGATTGATACTCCATATCTTGCCACTACTATACTATAATAGGATAGTTGCGGTTTCCGGTTAACATAAGTCTATCTGGTGATTTACTAGAAAACTAGTATGTGCATCCTTAGGGTAATAATTTGTGTTACTATTCGCACACGTTGAGTTTTTGGCGCCGTTGTCGGGGAGACGGCGATTGTGAGAAACAACCTTAGTTAGTAGTTTAATAATTATATCTCTTTTAGTACTTTTATTTGTTATTTGCCTTAGGTTTAAGTGCTTAATGCTTTTAGTCTTGGTGAAAATGGCTAGTAGACGTTCAATTGCTGATTACGTTACGTCCAAACGTTGACACAGAATCCTCGAGCATTGTTATACCTGGAGTAGCAGCGAACAACTTTGCTTTTGATGCAAGGTTTATCCTTATTTGAATTTTAAAAGTTTGTTTTATCTACATCTTTATTTTACTAGTAGTTATCTCTAAAGTTGTTTGAACAAGTATAAACAATGTTCTTGGTGAATGTTTATAGTTAGTTGATTGATTATTAATGAATTTTGAACATTAGTTCGTGAACTTCTAGTTCGATTTCAAGACTTTGAATTATCAATTGTTCTACAGCCATTTGAGTGCGCACCCGCCTGCATCAGTTGGTATCAGAGCTTTTGGTTCTCAAATGGCTCGACGTGGAGGTGAATACTTGTTTGCTTGTAGAATCGCTGACAGAGGCAACGACATGAGTGTTTTCTATTCACGTGCTCGTGGAGAAGATCGACATCCTATTCGTAGATTTGACAGTGATGAAATCTATTCCAATCCTGGGATCTGAAGATCAAAAGGCTTCGACAACGAGTCCGAGATCTTGAAGAGATCGGACGACTTCGTCAACAAGTCCAAGATCTTGAATTACAATGGGAGATGTGTTGTAAGGAAACTGAATCGGAACCTATCATCCGGGACGATGTGAGCAAGGAAGAGGAGCATGCTTTTTGCCATCCCCACCCATGGTACTTTGAAACTATCTATGAGGAGAACGAACCCGATTCAAGCAATTTTATTTTGGACAAAAGTGATGATGAATTGTTGTTTACCGGTTCTAATGAGTTAGCCGGAGGTGATGAGTCAGTCATGGAAGGTCAATCGCACGTTAACTCGCATGATTCGGAAGATCCTATGAATTTAAATTTCAAAAAGAAGAAATTATTGGGGTTGTGGATATTATTGAGGATAAGCTTACGGAAAATATTATAAGCATTCTACGTGAAGAACCGATTAATTCTCAGTTCCAAAATAATGGGTCCAATCACAAAAATTCATGTGGAGATGCACTGTATTGGAAGTTAATGGTGTTGCCAATTTAGATTCAAAAGGTGGGCCTGAATGTACATAGTTCACGGCATGAAACTCTGGAAAATTTGTTTATTGGCCCAAATATTGTTACACTAAATGGGTTGAATGAGAATGCTCGAGTGATCATACAACAAGATGATGGGCCAATGAAGTCATATAAAAAGAGCGGGTCACACAAAACGGGTACATGTCTCGAGTCAGGCGAGACGAATTGTGACACTGAACTCTATCAACAGATCATAATAGTCAGTGCAAAAGAATCGCGTTGATGTTCCTTTTGATCCTGGTGGCTTTGATTCGAATACAAAACTCGAGGACGAGTTTTTTTCAAATACAGGGAGTATGATCCAGGGTTTATCCTTATTTGAATTTGAGTTTGTTTTATCTTTATTTTACTAGTAGTCATTTCTAAAGTTGTTAGAGCAAGTATAAATAATGTTCTTGATGAATGTTTATAGTTGGTTGATTGATTAATAATGAATTTTGAACATCAGTTCGTGAACTTCTAGTTTGATTTCGAGACTTTGAATTATCATTAGCTATTCCTCAAATCATTCAGATGATTCACTGGCGTTGCAGATGAAGACCTAAACGCTCATATTAATCTATTCCTTGAATTATGCGATACTTTCAAGATTCATGATGTCACTGATGAGTATCAAATTGCTTATGCGATACTTTCAAGATTCATGATGTTACTGATGAGTATCAAATTGCATCAATTTCTTCTCTCTTGCTGGATGAGCTGGATCTTGGCTGAGTACACTCCCAGCCGGTTCTACTCTCACTTGGAACAACATGGCTGAAAGATTCCTTACAAAATTCTTTCCACCCTCGAGAACTAATAAGTTGAGGGGTAAAATTCAATCTTGAGGATGATGAATCCTTATATGAAGCCCGGGAGTGATTCAAAGAGTTGCTAAGACTCTGTCCTCACCATGGGATGGAATCTTGGATGACCATGAATGCATTCTATAATGGTTTGTTTCGCCATCAAGACAAACCCTTGATACCATAGCTGGTGGAGTATTCAATGTTTTAACTGCCACTGCTGCGTATGACCTACTTAAGAAAATCGCTACTAATGATTATCCATCACCCTGATCTCAAAGTTCTGGAAAGAAAGTCACTGCACACAATCAATCTTTAGTGACAAAACAAATATGGTTACTAATTGATCTGCTAACTTAACCTGATTTTAGCTACACCTAAAGTTTTCGGTGATTCAATTGCTGATTGGTTTGTCAAACAAAACATTGTTTTGATAGTGTGCTTAATTACTGTTATGTCTCGGGAAACTAATAGGCTCCACACATGATTAGTTCAACCGGCTTATGACCACAAAGTGAAATGTTGATAAAGGATTCCACATAAGTTGCTTCTGTTGGGAACCGATTAGCTGGAAAAACCAATGAACAACGTTAAAAGGTAGGGGCGAATTTATTCAAGAATAGTGATCACTCAACCTTAAGCAATAATTAGTAGATTACGTTTATTGTAATAATTATACCTCATTTATTATACCCAAAAGTAGAGTAAATAAAAAGTTATTCAAGGCGTCAACAAATTGCTAGGACTTGAATGTTGGTTGTTTGAATTATTAAAAATCAATCCCTAACTCTTTATAGAAACCATGATGTTTCACTGTTGAACCAACATTTATCTTAGTTTTGAGTCATATACTTCACTATTACATTTTCATTTATACGGGTTTATAAACGTTATCCTTGTACATATATCCTATACTCGTATAAATGTTATATGATAAAGACAATCGTAAGAAGTATTCAATCATAGTTTCATGAATTCCCAAATCGTTCACACAGACTATATATCCTAAAGTCGTATACTAAAAACTAGCATCTAGTATAAGTGTACACTGTTGTAGCATAAACAGTCTGAAAAAGCAAGACACGTAAAACCTTTTTCTTTCTTTCTTTATTATTTTTTTTATTATTATTATTTTTTTTTTGAAAGGAAGACATAAACTTATTAGAATGAAATGTTTCCCGTTCACCGTGTTTACGTAAATGTACATAAATCCGAGGAAAATGACAGTTGGAAAAGAAACATAACAGCTCAAAAACAGGAATATTAAGTAAAAACAAAAGTAAAGCAATGATATAGGAAGGGAATGATTATCTCATCAGCTTTTGTTAGGCTTCTTTGGAGAAATCAACCAAGTCTCCAAAAAGCTTGTCTTCTGCCTTTGTGGGCTTCCCTGACGGCACATGTACATACGATGCATTAGCCATGGAAGGACCAGTGTAAACTGTTGTAGTGTTATTCAAAGACAACCCTGACATTCTTTGATCAATGAACTGCACATTCTGTTGTTGCGCATATCCGTATCCGTAGCCATAGCCATAGGGTGGTGGTTGTGGCATTTGGTTAGAGTACATTTGTTGAGCTAGTTGTTGAGGGTACAAGTGAAGTTGACCAGGTTGAATTTGCTGCTGTGGGATCATACCCATTATTTGTTGTCCTTGAAATTGTTGTTGAGGATATACAGACGGTGGGAGATGAGCAGTGGTAATTGGTTGCTGAATATACATACTCATCCCCTGATCATTGGTTTGTGGTTGAGGGTATCGAGCACTTCCTAGCTTGTTATCATCCATTGACTCAGCTTCCCAAGGTGGCGCTGGTAGCCCCTCACTTCCTGCAAATCACTTAAACAAAGAGCTAAATAGCAATTTACGTAAAATTGGTTTAAAAAATAATTAGCTAAAACAGAAATGGGTAATACCTAGACTGAAGAACATTATCAAGTGTTTTACAACCTATAAAGTTCCATTATTCGAGACACTTCTTCTTTTTTAGTAATATACATTACTTGTTTATTAAAGGAAAGACCAGTTTTGGTAAACAGAATAGGAAAAAGGTATCATTGTTTTTGTTATTGATAATAATAAGAGATTACAATCAAATATTCAAATATATACGAAAACTAATTACACTTTGGTACCCTAGACAATATTAAACTTAATTATCTAAACCACAGTCTAATATTCCCCCGCAAGTTCAGGGCGGCTAGCAATCTGCAACTTGGATCATAGAAACTCAAACTTCTGAGAAGACAAGGGCTTTATAAAGATATGAGAGATGAACCTGACATTTAGTTTTCCCTGAATAACTTGTTCATGAACAAAGTGATAGTCAACTTCAACGTGCTTGGTGGAGCATGAAAAACTGGATTAGCTGTGAGATATGTTGCGCCTAAGATTATCACACCAAAGTGTTGGTGCCATGCTATCCAATCCAAGTTCACAGAGAAGAGACTTCAACCAAATCAACTCTGCAACAGTATCTGCGATGGCCTTATACTCAGACTTTGTTGAGGATTGAGAGACAGTTCTCTGCTTGCGAGCAGACCATGAAATAAGATTTGAGCCTAAGTAGATAGCATATCCCCCAGTGGATCGACGATCGAATGGGCAACCAGCCTAGTCAGAGTCAGAGAAGGCCTGAAGATTAGTGTTCCAATGACAATCAGAAAAGGCTTGAAGCAGATAGCTCGTATTGTAATGAATCCATAAGCCTAAACTGAGCGTGCCCTTAAGATAACGTAGGATACGTTTGAGTCCGGCCCAATGGTTTTTAGTGGATGAACTGGCAGACTTTATTAACCGCAGATGCAATGTCAGGACGAGAAAGAGTAGCATACTGAAGACACCCGACCGTCTGTCTATATCGAGAGGGATCATCGAGTAATGGCTATCATCCAGTAATAAGACGTGAGAAGTATGCATGGGAGTAGAGATTGGTTTGCAATCTGCAAGACCAACTCGATGTAAGATCTCTTGAACATATTTCCGTTGTGAAAGAACCAAGTCAAAACCCCGACAGACAACCTCAACCCCCAAAAAATAATGTAATTGCCCCATATCTTTAAGTGCAAAGAGAGAACTGAGACGTTCAATAGTGGTGGCGACAATGGTGGAGTTGTTACCAGCGATGATGATGTCATCAACATATACCAGAAGGCAGACAAGAGAGCCCGAATGGTTGAGGATGAAAAGTGAAGGGTCTGTCTTAGACCCATAAAACCCCAACTGATGAAGGGTAGTGAGCAATTTGGTGAACAGGCACGAGGAGCTTGTTTGAGCCCATACTATGATTTGTTCATTAAGCAGACATGATCGGGTTTGGTTGGATCAATGAAACCAGGAGGTTGGCGCATGTAGACAGTTTCTTGAAGATCACATGAAGAAAAGTGGTCTGAATATCCAACTGTCTGAGAGGCCATTTGTTTGTGACGGCCAGAGATAAGACAGTGCGAATAGTGGTCAGCTTGATGACTGGGCTGAAAGTCTCATGATAATCCATGCCATGGTGTTAGATGAAAACCCTTGGCAACAAGACGGGCTTTGTACCTGCTAATTTTGCCATGTCCATCAGTTTTTAACCTTTAAATCCATTTACAATCAACAATATTAGCATTAGGGACAGTGGGCACAAGTGTCCACATGCCATTCCTATGAAGCGCAGCCAACTCAACAGCCATAGCTTGGTGTCATTCTATAGACTTGTTAGCAATGGTAAAGCTGGTAGGTTCAAGAGGAAGAGATGGGGAAGCAGTGGCAGCATAAGCGGCCGGGTTATATCAGTTAGAATGTTTGGGATTAGGACGAAGGTTTGAGGGTCGAGGCCAAGTGGCTGGTGGTGAAGGAATATTCTCGGGTGGAGGGGCAGCGGGGTTAGGTGGTGTAGGTGGAATGGGTGGTGATGGTGGTGATTGTGGAGGTGATGATGGTGGTGTTGGTGGAGGCGATTGTGGAGGTTTCGGTGGGAAGCCAGGTGGTGGACAAGGAAAGATAGAGATGAAAGGAGGAGTGGATGGTGGTGGGGAAGGAATATTAGGTGAGGTTGATAAGGAAATATATGTTCGTCGGACATGTCTAGCAATGTAGATTCGTTCATTGGAGAGATCAAAGCATCAATAACCATGGTGGGCGGGGTTGTAACCGAGGAAAATACAAGGAGTTGAACGAAACTCCATTTTGTGACGGTTGTATGGACGAAGGTAAGGAAAGCATTGACAGCCAAAGACTCGTAAAAATGAGTAATCAAGTTTTCGTTTGAAAACATGTTCAAAGGTAGATTTGTTTGAGGAGACACGAGAGGGGAGCCGATTGATTAAGTAAACGGTTGTTTCAAATGCAAAGTGCTAGACGCGTTGAGGAAGGCTGGATTGAGCCAAGAGAGTTAATCCAGTTTCCACAACATGACGATGATGGTGTTCAACGAAGCCATTTTGCTCACTGGTGCGAGGACAAGACCGTCTATGGATAATGCCAAGGTTGTGACAAAGATTGGTGAGAGGTCTAAATTCCCCCCCCCCCCCCCCTCCCCCAATCAGATTGTATACATTTTAACTTGGTGTTAAATTGGCGTTCAATCATGGTAATAAAGTTTGTTAAAATAGTGTAAACATCATATTTTTTATTCAGAGGATAAATCCACATATAACAGGTAACACATAAAAGAAAATAACGATGACCAGGGCCCCAAAGATCACAATAAACAAGATCCAAATATTTATTGCTACGAAAAGTAGAATCAAGGAAAGACAACTTCGAGGATTTTCCCAATTGACAAGAAGAACACAAGTTATTTGATAATGTGTCTGAAATAGGTAAAGAACAATAAGAAATAATTGAACGGAAAACTTGAGCATGAGGATGTCCTAATCGTGATGCCAAATGTTTGAAGAAGCTTTGACGGCTGTGAAGGCAACCCTGCGCAGAGACTTGAGTTGTGGAAGACGAATGGAGTACAAACCATGTTCACTGGGGCCTTTGAGGAGGGTAGTGCGTGTAGACGTGTCCTTCACAACAAAAAAAGAAGAGTGAAATCCAACGAAAACATTGTTGTCAAAGCAAAATTTTTTAACAGAATAGTTCAGGGACATGGAGAATGTCAGATAAGGTAAACGTTTTGTTTGGTGAGTATATTTTGGACGATTCAATGTGACAAATGGGTACAAAATTACCGTCACCAACAAGTAAAGAATCGTTACCGTAGTAGGCCTCAGAGTTGTCCGCGTTATTTAGGTCTGGAATAGCATGATGATTTGCACCAGTATCAGGCTTCCAAGTAGTTCTAGAAGATGAGCTCTGAGTTGTGCAGGATGAGACTGGTTCTGCTGATTTGGGCACTGTGAAGGTATGAGCTCTGAGTTGTGCAGGATGAGACTGGTTCTGCTGATTTGGGCACTGTGAAGGTAGATGACCTATTCCACATCTATTACAGTGGCCATAAACCGTGTTTTGGGTTGAAGTCCAAGAAAAATATCGCGTGCCACTGTTATCCGAGGACGATTGTTGAAACCACCAAGCGAGTTGCCACGAGAGGAACCACGAGATCCCTGACTACCTCGGTTATTATTGAAGGAGCGAGAACCATAGTATGCTTGAGGTCATGGGAAAGAAATAGGGTTTAGTTGATAACCCAATTGGGAGGCCATAAGTTGAATGTTTTGAAGTTGCTGCTGGAGCTGATCAAGATTCGGTTGTGGGGCCGAGGATGCAACAGTCGTGAGTGGTTGTGGTCGTGAGTGGTTGTGGTTTTGGAGCAGCATAAGCCACGAAAGCTTGTGGAGTGGTGGCCAAGATTATTGTAATAACATAGTCTTGATCACTCAAAAGACCATGTAGTTCATGAAAACTAACAAGAGGTGAACGAGCCAGTAAATTACTAAATCCTTGTCCTTCATTGGTTCTCCTTCATTGGTTCTCCAATATTAGCAAGAGTAGTGGCATATTCTTGAGCCCTGCTAAGGCAACCAACTGGTTTTTCATCACCTTTCATGGTGATTCTAAGAAGTTGATTTTTAAGAGTAAACTCATGAGAAGATGTAACAGGTGCATAAGCTCGTTCAAGAGACAACCATACCTCACGTGACGTTTTGCCCTGAATATGTTGATAGGAATCTTCAGACACGGTAGAGATGATAAGCATACGAATATGGGCATCGTTTGAGATCCACGGGGTGTAGCTTGGATTGTTGGTAGTTACAAATTCGTTTGTTACTTTCTGCTCCGGGCATGGTATTGTTCCATCAACATACCCAAAGCGATTATGAGAGGTGAGAAAAGATTCAATCATGGAGCGCCAATAGCCATAGTTGTTAGGTTTGAGACCGAAGGAAAATTAATGGAAGTTGTGAACACTGGTGTGAAAAAGAGATTATCGCTGCCATGAAATCTGTTGGCTGTTGTTGATTAGAAACGTTGGATCAGAAACTGTTAAATAAGTTACTAGTTTGTCAATCTATTTATTGTTAAGGGTGTTCAATTGTAATTAGTATTATCTATATATAGGACCTTTGTAATCTCTTTTATTGAATAATACAATTTCAAGATTTGATTTGGTATCAGAGCCAAATCAACACATCACACTCCAAAAATTCTGGCAAAAAAAAACATCTTCAGCCAACTAATAACCCCAACAGCCGTCTTGCTTTTTTCAGCCATTCTAAGAAACCCTAACAGTCGTCCTGCTTTTTCAGCCATTCTTCAGCCAACTAACACATCAATGGCTGCTATACTACCCTTTTCAACACAAGAGAAAACCATACATAACACTCATAAGTTTGCTTTTTCCCTCAAACCAACAAACTATGGCCATTGGCGGACAATGATTGAACCGTTTCTCACATCTCACAATCTGTTTGGTTATGTCGATGGCTCCATTCCCTGTCCAGAATCAAAGGTTACAACAGAGTCTGCTGAAACTGATCATCCGAGTTATGCTCCATGGATTGCAAGCGATGCTCATGTCCGAATGCTCATCGCGCCCACAGTTTCTGAAGAATCTTTTCAGCATATTCAGGGTCGCACTTCTCGTGAGATATGGCTCTCTCTAGAACGAGCCTATGCACCGGTAACGTCCTCACATGAATTTACTCTTAAAAGTCAATTGCTTCGAATCACCATGAAAGGTGATGAAAAACCCGTTGAATACCTAAGTCGGGCTCTAGAATATGCAACAGCCTTAGCGAATATTGGTGAACAGATGAAAGATAAGGATCTTGTCATGCTCACTCTCGCGGGCCTTCGTGAAGAGTACAACGGTCTTAAGGCCAATCTTTTAACACGTTCACCACCGGTAAGTTTCAATGAACTCCATGGTCTTCTAAGTGACCATGACTATATGATAGCAAAGGTTCTACCATCTGCCATGTCTAACAACAGCCCTCAGGCCTTTTTGGCGGCTGCCCACCTTTCTAATGCTGCTCTACCAGCCATTGCAGCCGCCACCAACTCACCTGACATTGCTGCACTCCAGAATCAACTTCAAAGTCTTCAACTCATGGCTGCACAAATTCAAAATCAGATCGGTTTACCGGTAAACACAACAGTTTATTCTCAGCCTCAGGCCTATTTTACCCCTCGGACATCTAATAGTAATCGGGATAATCGTGGATATCGTGGGTCACGTGGCAACTCACGACTAAACAATCGTGGTCGAGACACTAGTGGCATACGCCAATTCTCTTGGGCTTCCACTCAAAACACCGTTTATGGACATGCAACCGTTGTGGCATCGGGCACTCCCATCTCAATGTCCAAATCAATCAAATCAGTCTCGTATGCAATCACAAGCCAACTATGCAACTCGTACAGATGTTGATTCTCAGTCAGGCTTCACTTGGCTTCCTGACACGGGAGCTAATGATCATGGCACTCCAGATGTAATGTAGCTAGTCTAGACAACTCTGCACATACTATGGTAACGACTCTCTCCTTGTTGGTAACGGTCAATCTTTACCTATTTTAAATATTGGCTCAACTAAAATTTACTCACCTAATAAAACCCTTGTCCTTTCTAACGTTCTTCATGTCCCTGAACTTCAACGAAATCTTTTATCAATTCAGAAATTTTGTGTTGATAATGACGTTTTCTTTGAATTTCATGCTTCTTATTTTGTTGTGAAGGACGAGTCTACACACAACATCCTTCTCACGGGACCAAGTGAACAGGGCTTATATTCCATCCGTCTTCCTCAGCTCAAGTCTTGTCCAAAAGTTGCCTTTATTGCTACCAAAGCATCTTCCAACACTTGGCATCAACGCTTAGGCCATCCTCATGCTCAAGTTTTTCGTTCTGTTATTTCGCATTGTTCATTACCTATTTTAGACAAAATATCAACTGATTTATGTACTTCTTGTCAAATGAGCAAGTCTTCTAAGTTATCTTTATCAGACTCAACTTTTCGTAGCAAAAATTTCTTGGATCTTGTTTATTGTGATGTTTGGGGCCCTGCCCCTACTTTGTCTAGTGATGGTTGTCGTTTCTTTTTACTTTGTGTTGACCACCACTCTAGGTACATGTGGTTTTACCCACTAGTTCATAAATCCGATGTTTATCCTATTTTAACAAACTTTATTAAATGGTTGAGCGACAATTTAACACCAAATTAAAAAGTATTCAATCTGACTGGGGAGGGGAGTTTCGTAGCCTCGCGTCCTACTGTCACAACCTTGGCATAATTCACCGACGTTCTTGTCCCCATACAAGTGAACAAAATGGGATTGTAGAACGCTGTCATCGACACGTTGTGGAAACGGGACTTACTCTCTTGGCACAGTCCAGTCTTCCCCATGTTTCTGGCAATTTACCTTTGAAACCGCCGTTTATTTGATCAATCGGCTTCCTTCTCGTGTCTCCTCCAACAAGTCTCCTTTTGAACACGTTTTTAAACGCAAACCTGATTATTCCTTCCTTCGAGTTTTTGGATGTCAATGTTTCCCTTATCTTCGTCCGTATAACCACCACAAAATCGAGTTTCGCTCTACCCCGTGTGTCTTTCTTGGTTATAGCCCTGTTCACCATGGTTACCGTTGTTTCGACCCTTGCACTGAACGGGTGTATATTGTCCGGCATGTTCGCTTTAACGAACATGTTTTTCCCTACCATAAAGTCCCATCTACTGAATCAACATCCTCACACACCAACACACCATACATCTCTGTTTTTCCAAACCCACCACCAGGTTTTCCCACCGAACCACCCCACTCTCGTCCACCCTCTACTACTACTACTACCACCGACCAAATTCAGCCTACTACTATCGAACCCACTCTCACAGCTCATCATGATCCCACTTCCTCTCCCTCACCCATTACCGAACCCATCTTACCAGCCCAGAACAGTCCTATGACCGACCCAACACCACAACCCAACACAACCCATTCCAACCCACCACCACGCACCCGCCCCTCCAACCTTCGGCCCAACCCTAAACCCACCACGCGCTATAACCCTGCTGCTTACTCTACCACCACCACTCACCCTTTACCTGTTGAGCCTACCTCGTTTACCGTTGCCAACAAATCTCCGGAGTGGCGTCAAGCCATGGCTGAAGAATTGACTGCACTACATACAAATGGGACGTGGTCATTAGTTCCTCCTGTTAGGAATGCTAATATTGTTGATTGCAGATGGGTTTACAGGTTGAAAACAGATCCAAATGGGAAGATCAGTCGTTACAAAGCTCGACTAGTGGCTAAAGGTTTTCACCAACAACCTGGTGTGGATTATCATGAAACATTCAGTCCCGTAGTTAAACCTACTACTATTCGCACTATTTTGTCTATTGTTGTTACGAACAAGCGGTCACTTCGCCAACTAGACGTTCAAAATGCTTTCTTGCATGGTGATCTTCAAGAGACAGTGTATATGAAACAACCTCCTGGTTTCGTTGATCCCACCAAACCTGATCATGTGTGCCTATTACACAAGTCCTTATATGGGCTCAAGCAAGCACCACGTGCCTTGTTTACTCGATTGTCCACGGCACTTCAGCAGCTTGGTTTTTACGGGTCCAAAACTGACCCGTCACTCTTTATTCTTAACTCAAATGGCACTATTATCTATGTCCTTGTGTATGTGGATGATATTATAATCACAGGAAATCAACCTCAAGCTGTTGCTGATATCATTCAACGTCTCAGTTCTTTATTTGCTGTCAAGGATCTTGGACAACTGCATTATTTTTTGGGAATTGAAGTTCTACATCATGATCCTGATCTTATATATATTCTGGATATTCTTCAACGAGCAGGTCTTTCTGATTGCAAACCGGTTGCTTCTCCTATGAGTACTCTTGATGTTTTGCTTCCTAATGATAGTCCCCTCCTTGATGACCCGTCTAAATATCGGCAAACTGTAGGTGCGCTTCAGTATGCCACTTTGTCCAGACCGGATATTGCTTTTGCAGTTAACAAAGTTTGTCAATTTATGCATGCACCTACTGAAAACCATTGGGTGACGGTCAAGCGCATTCTACGTTACCTAAAAGGAATGACTCAACTTGGTTTACTATTCCGTCATGATTCAAGTTATCATCTACAAGCCTTTTCTGATTCAACATGCCCCAATCTTCAGGCTTTCTCAGATTCAGATTGGGCTGGCTGCCCTATCGATCGTCGATCCACAGGGGGATATGCTATTTATTTGGGCTTCAATCTTATTTCATGGGCTGCTAGGAAGCAACGCACCGTCTCTCGATCCTCTACAGAATCAGAGTATAAGCCTATCGCTGATACTGTAGCAGAACTGATCTGGTTAAGATCCCTCCTTCGTGAACTTGGTATGGTTGATAAACCACCGACACTTTGGTGTGACAACCTTGGTGCGACCTATCTTTCTGCAAATCCGATTTTTCATGCGCAAACAAAGCATGTTGAAGTCGATTATCATTTTGTTCGTGAACAAGTTGCTCAAAGGATGTTGAAGGTTAACTTTATTTCTACTGATGATCAAATAGCTGATGTCTTTACAAAGCCATTGTCCACACAGAGATTCTTATCAATGCGGTCCAAGTTGCAGGTCGTTCCCCGCCCTCAACTTGCGGGGGAATGTTAAACTAGGTTATTAGTTTGTCAATCTATTTATTGTTAACGGTGTTCAATTGTAATTAGTATTATCTATATATAGGACCTTTGTAATCTCTTTTATTGAATAATACAATTTCAAGATTTGAGCTGTGATGCTGCTGTTTGAGGATGACTGAAACTGCGTTGTTGCTGCTGTTAGAGGATACTGAAACTGCGTTGGTTATTTTTTTGGGCGCTAATTGTTGTGGTCGGCAGAAGGCTGGGAATTGTTTTTGTGTACAGCAATATTTAGGGGTTACGGTTAGAGATAGATGATTGCTCTGATACCAAAACAGAATAGGAAAAAGGTATCGTTTTTTTGTTATTGATAATAATAAGAGATTACCATCAAATATATAAGAAAACTAATTACACTTTGGTACCCTAGACAATATTAAACTTAATTATCTAAACCACATAGTCTAATATTGGCATGTCCTAAAACGTACCTAGTTTGACCCCATTACACGATTTGCCCATCTTGCCACAAACAAACACATTGTACACAATAGCCATGAATATAATCTACTGTACTTGCTTTTACGGTGTGGGGTGAAAACAAGCTGAGCCACTAGTGAGCTACCCAAGATCAGCTCACGAAACAATCGAATTGAGCCGTGCTTGAATGAGCCCAAGTTCGAACGTATATTAGAGGTATTTCAGTAGACCATTACGAGCCCGTGCTTCACATATCTAATCTATCATTTATATAACTTTTTATATGTTTACATATATATGTATATAATAAATAAAATTTTGTAGAAAATTATGATAAAATAAATTAAATAATATATTTTATGTTATATATAAAAACAAAATTATTGGTATATATATATAATAAACGAGCTGAGCTCTAGCTTTATAAAATTTACTCACAAGCCAAGCTTGACCTTTAGAAATAGAGTTCTAAACGACCAAAAATCAAGCAAAGCTACTCATGAGCCAAGCTTGAGCTTTAAAATTAAGTCTAAATGACCAGTCACCCCTACTCGGTTGAACTAATTGTTACAAACAAACAGGAACTTACCAAAAGCAGCAGGAGGTGAAGGTGACTGCTGTTGAGACAGATCATTCCATAAAGAAGTAGATCCTAGGTTGAATGGTGTTTGTGGGTCATATGGATTGTTGGGAGCAGTTGCACCTGTGTAAAGTGAATCAAAACTTTGTGATGGTTGAAACTGATGTGGTGTTTGTCCTGGAGCACTTGGCACGTTGTTGTTGTTGTCCACAAGGGCTAGGGCATTGTGCTGTTGAGATGTAGTAGTAGTGGGTTCACCCATTGGCATTGGTACAATAGCTAGGGAATTTTCAGAGCTAAAGTCATCTCCACTCAAAAGGTCAAACTTGGGATTGACTTCTGCTGTTGCATTGGCATTGGTTGTAAGAGGAGTAATAGCCAGTAACTCTGCCGCCACACCACCGGAGGCAGACCTATATACAATGGAAGAAAGTCATATATACTTATACTTAACCATCAAACCATACCAAAATAATTCCCTTATGACGATAACCTAGAAAATGTCCGCTATTAAAACAAATTGTTCATCCAAATGATGCAACCCCATCTTGTAAGCCCATAAAAAAGAAGATAAATAAAGTTGATGGATTACCCAGCAGCAGCAGATTGTTTGGTGTCGCCCGTATCAATAAGAGAGGCTTCAACTGGTACCAATGCTTGACTACCCGTTTCAGGCTTTGTTCCGGAAACTAGTGATTCGTGTTTGGCTAGGACCCCTGCAGGTCATCATTTAGAGCTAAACCTTGACATAAAAGTGATTCATCCCTGTGAAAGAAACAGCTCCGCAGTTGCAAAATCAAACTGCAGGTTAAGTTTGTAGTTAGAAAAGGCCTCACAAAGTTGAGTTCACAAGGTGCACCACTCTTTGCTTGTTAGTACGAGACTGCTCAACCAAGTCTACAATAACCTCTTGCCTAAGCCCCTGGTTGGTTATTAATAGATTGATCTTAAGACCATCAAAAAAAGAATCATAAAAGAGTAATTTATATTACCTCTTTCTTTTCTGGATCTATTGAAGTCAGCATTTCAGCAAGTACATCCATGATACCACGTGCATTCTGGAGTTCTGTCAAGATGAAAAGAAAAATAGGATAAGAAAATCGATCTACAACATCACACATAATAAGATAGTGCAAACGCCATTTAAACTGATGATACAACACAGAGCGATTCCAGCAAACGTGAGATGCATGGCCTCGGTCCTTAAAACAGCATATTCCCTTACGGACTTGTAACTTCCTTTAGTGGGGTTAGGCATTTTTTCAATAAACAAAGTGCATATGTCAACTATGTAAAATACAGTCACACGATATGCAGTTGCTCATACAGACTCTAGTAAAAACAAATGCCAATGATCAAAATTTCATACAGAAAACTGAAATGTGATATACCTCAAGGTTGGAAACTCTGATGATTCATTGCAATTTTCTGGATATGATGATGACCTGCTACTACTACTCTGTGCTTGTGGGTTTGTTAAGACAGGTGCTGCCTTGTGTGGAAATACCGCCCCAAGACGCTGAAAGAAGGTAATGGATTGGAGTCTGAGTGTCGATTAGGCCTTTCAATTTCTTAATAAAAAAGAAAAAGATGTATGAAATGTTAAACATGCAGATGAGTTACCAGTAACTCATGGTAAGCTGCGTAGTACTGTGGATACCTTGCCCTTGCCACTCCGAATGCTTCTTGCCAAGTATCTATTAGAATTAAGATCTTCTCTTTTACATGAAAATCAGGCTGCAATTCACCACATGATATATTATTATGTCATGCTTTACCAAGCGAATGATGTCACCTTGGCTTGCATAATCATCTAACCTTTTTTTTAACTATTTTCACCACCTCATGAAGCACATCTCTCTCAGCCACATGCATATGGACAAAATCCCCGCAGTTCATCATTGTCTCCAATAGCTTAAATACAGTAAGCAAATTCATGTTAATTAACATGTCTTATCCCATTCATACACACATGGTAAAAAACCCAATCAAGTGGAAATGACAACACAACTCAGTAAGATATATAATCAACTCCGAATTAAACAAAATAATGACCTTCAAGAGAAACTAGATTGGATTTGGCAAATGGTAAAAAAGATCTACAAAGACAAACAAGTAGTTTTTTATTCTTACTGTTAAGGCAAGAAGCTGAGCTTTTGGATTCTTGCTTCCCATACGCTTTTTAATGCCTTTAACAACATCCTTAGCTCGCCTGAGTAATATAACATTTACTATCATCTATTAATACCACATGAGTAAATTTCAGACAACATATGGTAAACACCAACTGCTATGCAAATAAAAAATGAGATATCGCTTTTAGAAACTAGCTGGCCCAACAAAGCAGGAGGAAAGTCCTTTATTGATTACATTCCTCCCTTCATACAACCTATAAAGCACAAGGCAATCTAGCTACAAATGTCAAGAGCATTGTTGGTTATCAACAAACCATCTTCTCGTTGGTCATGGGGGACAAACAACTCAAAATGGAGACAAAACCATTTAAGAGACTAAAGGGGTATGGTCCCAAATCCTACGTAAGGCATTCTAAGACATGCGGGCAAAGGACCATGCCCAGGCTCAACAAAACATGCTTAGCCACAACAAGAGCACGCGCACAAGCCCAGACCGGCGCATGTAGCGCAGCAACAGCTAAGACAAGTACAATAGTACAGATGGCAGGGGTTGTAGCCAATCAGCATGTGCCAGACCCTGACCAGACAACTCCCACGATGGCCAATCGAGCAGGAGACAAGAAGTACAAAAGGACAATGACGTGGAACCAATCAGGTTACGCCATTCATTGCTCCATGAACTCCACTCACAGCTGGTGACAGATTTGAAAAACAAGAGCAACTGTCAGGCCACGTGGCTCCAATCACAGTGCGCCAACGTCTCAATCCTCTGCAAACACTAACTGTCATGCAAGAGAAGACAAATAGGATTTTCCTTGTTGGCGACGTCTGGCCCAAGGCCCATCAGCCCATTTCCTTCTCCACAATCTTCAACTATAAATACAGAACTTCAAGTGAAGGTTTAACGATGGGCTCTCTCACTCTCTCACTCAAAACACGCACTCGTTTACTCCTTTTAAACGATACTTATTCTCACGTCGGAGGGTGGTTATAAGGATGCCGAAGGGTGGTTATAAGGAGAACCCCCAACCTCTCCTCCTTGTAACGAGTCTCACGGTGCTTTGTTTTGCAGATTACATTCCGAATATTGTCGAGGAAAGATTAAGGATTAACTATTATTGACGAGACCACTCCCACAAGGATAAACCCGTCGGTTTATACTTGGTGTTTCTTAAGAGACCTACGAAGACAGAACCGTTCATTATACCGGGTGCTGCAGGCCACTAAACAACCCGTGTTGTTAGGGTATCACGGCTGTTAACAGATTCAAAAACTAATCTCAAACGCAGCAACTACTGTTTGACCGGTGTTGTTAGGGCATCACGTTGCGCTCCCAGCGCTCTTGCTAGCCTCCACGCTAACCTCTTTCTATGTTTTCTTTACACATGTGGTGTAAAGCCCAGCAAGCGTATCAAACACGAGAACGTAGTCATCGAAAGAGCTTTGTTTGACGCGGGACGTTCCTTTCTTGGATCCAGCATCGGGAGCAGTTACCACTGGCTCAACCTTTTTCTTCTTCGAAACGCCCACAGTGCTCACAGCCTTCTTCTTCCCACCTTTCAACGCCTTGCCGCTATCAGGCTCAATCCCTAAGTTGCACCCCATAAGTCAAAAGATTTGAGACCATTAATGATGTGATCAAAAGTGGCTTCACTCCACTCAAATGGCGGCAAACTGCCGACTAGTTCCTTAACGTCGGGGGCAATGTCTTCCGGCTGAGACGAAGTAGACATGATAAATGACTACAGAAAATAACCGAGGATGAAGGAAACTAGAAGTTCTATAAATGATCTTCAAGAAAGACGAAGATGACAGAGATGAAGTTTGAGAGAAAGTGGGAAAGTTTTTCAAAAGAAAGTGAAGAAGTCGACTCACCCTAAACGATTATTTATACGCATCGCATTTAAAACGATGGGTAACCGTGCGCAATCACGGGGGGACAAGGCGGCAGATGTGAAGCGACAGTTTTCGCACGCGTGGGCGCCAGTCATCTGACACAAAGACGAAAGGCGTTGTTGACACTGTGACGACATCTTTGCACATTGTCAGCAGTCACATCAACCGTATTTCTCACCAAACCTTATCTTCAAAAGATCCTCTTTTTAAATTTTAAAACTTCAACCAATGCGCGACAAGTTTCTTTCCCTCCAAGGAAGCAACGTCATGCGCGTCGCACGCTAGCAACCAGAACTTGGGTAGAAGCATAAGCAGCATGCGCTTCACCACAAAGCGTCAAAGAATAAACTAGGCTTGCGCCAACCTATAAAACCAAAGGCAACAACAATCTAGTCCTGAGCTCCATTCACTTGCAGTCCGCGCATGGGAGCAACACTAGACTGGGGGGACTTGAAGGGGTATGGTCCCAAATCCTGCGCAAGGCATTCTAAGACATGCGCGCAAAGGACCATGCCCAAGCTTAACAAAATCATGCTTAGCCACAACAAGAGCACACGCGCAGGCCCAGACCGGCGCATGCAGCACGGCGACAACTAAGACAAGTACAATAGTATAGATGGTAGGAGCTATAGCCAATCAGCATGCGCCAGAGCCTGGCCAGACAACTCTCACGATGGCCAATCGTACAGGAGACAAGAAGTACAAAAGGACAGTGGCGTGGAACCAATCAGGTTACACCGTTCATTGCTCCGTGAACTCCACCCACAGCTGGTGACAGATTCGAAAAACAAGAACCGTCAGCCACGTGGTTCCACTCACAGTGCACCAATGTCTCAATCTTCTGCAAACACTAATGGCCATACCAAATGAGACAAATAGGATTTTCCTTGTCGGCGACGTCTGGCCCAAGGCCCATCAGCCCATCCCCTTCTCCACAATTTTCAGCTATATATGCAGACCTTCGACTACCGGTTTAAATATGGGCTCTCTCACTTATAACACAGACTCGTTTACTCCTCTTAAACGATACTTATTCTCACGTTGGAGGGTGGTGACAAGGAGAACCCCCCAACTTCTCATCCTTGTAACGAGTCTCACGGTGCTTTGTTTTGCATATTACATTCCGAATATCGTCAACCATTATTGACAAGACCACTCCCACAAGGATAAACCCGTCGGTTTATACTTGGTGTCTTCAGAGACCTAGGAAGACACAATAGTTCATTATAGCTGGTGCTACAGGCCATTAAACAACCCATCTTATTAGGGTATTACAGCTGTTAACATATTCAAAAACTTATCTCAAACGCAGCAGCTACTATTGTTTGACCAGTGGTGATTTATGCAAAAGTTGTCATGATAGGTTGCGTTCTGACTTGTGG
This sequence comes from Scalesia atractyloides, assembly GCA_947069175.1. NCBI lineage: Eukaryota > Viridiplantae > Streptophyta > Magnoliopsida > Asterales > Asteraceae > Scalesia > Scalesia atractyloides. Next base: position 34,311,986 of record CAMTDV010000003.1, on the reverse strand, counting down.
TCACAACAATTGTTGATGATCAGCAGCACCTAACACGCAGTAGATGAAAAAGAACACGAATATGGTTTGGTCTAAACAGACCTACTACCGGAGGTTATGAAAAACTAGAAGTAGAATGGCCTATATTTATAGAATAGTAGTTAGGGTTGAGTTCTTCCTAACAAGCTAGGATGGCAATTTGGCAACTTTGCTGGATTCCCCGACCGACAACTAGATCCCCTCACCCTCTTATCTCTACCTATAATAATGGAGATGATTTCCGTGCTCCGACCGTCAGAGATATCTTCTGGTCACTGAACTTTTAACCACAACTCGTTCCTTACCTTATTGTCCTTTCTGAACTGGTTTTTCTTTTTGAACCATTACCAGACCCAACTTTCCCTTGCTTCAGTTCTCACATCTTCATACAACCAAGAGCATCAGCCAAGTTTCCTTTGATTACCTTCCATTTATCATAAGCTGATCGGATTCCAACTGCCTGACACATTCACTTCAGGTCTGGAATAAGTTTGACATCCTTCAACATTCAAGTACATCCCGGAGATGTCTCCTATGTATGGACTTGGTTCACAACATCCTATGCCTGTGATATCTAGAGTCTCATTATCTGCAAGTCCTACCTTCCCAGAGTTTCCACATCTGAGATTTCCCATGTTCCATGAATCTACAACACTTTCCAAGCTACAAATCAGAGCATCATCTGAATTTCTACTGTGGCATTCATCCCCTTCTTAGCTGATCTGCACTGATTTCTAAAGTGGCTGATATTCCGACATACCACGTCTTTACTATTCTTTGACTGACCTCTCTTTCTACCCTTCATGTCATCTGCCACTGCATTAGTATTCAATAATGCGTTTGAAAATTCTCTTGAACTTCTGCATCGCAAGTCTTCTCCCAAAATCAGGACATATTCCTCGTTTGAACTTAAAGGTGCCTAACGAACTGCCGACTGCTATCACTATTCCTGACCAACTCTCCAGCAAAAAAGACAACAAAATGGGTGCTTAAATCTCATTGTCAAATTTAATAACAGAAGCGATATGATTAAATTGAAATCGTTGATATGAGAATTAACCTTCTGTCATTCTAGTATTTAACAACTGCAGAATCATATATACCTTTGTTTGAGGGTGACGGCTTCTTGTACATGTTGGTTAGAGCATTCAGCAATACTGCAATGGTTCTTTCGACATGTTGTAAGCCACGTTCTTTGCCAAGGATAATCCGACCACCCCCAACGTCTGTCGGTCGAACAAATCCCCATTTGCATCAAACATCTTTTCTAGTTTCAGTCCCATCAGCGGTAAATACAGATTTTTCTGGTAACGGTAATCCTCTATCTGCATTTTCCAGAACCTCGAATTCATGCCCATCAAACTTATCAATCCTGATCATCCCGTCTTCTGCCGTAATAACCAGATTAAAAAACCCCAGAACCAGGAACAAACTGAGCCTAAGCTGTGACACTAATCTCATACGCAACAACTACAGTTGTTTGGCTGTGTTTGACCAGCAGTTGATCGGCAGGTTTGACCGGTGGTGATTTGATCAGGTGTTGTTCTGATAAGCTGTGGTTCTGATCACAGCAGCTGATGATGATCAGCAACACCACACACACAAACACATAAATTAGATGATAAAAGAAGCACATGGGGGATTTATGTGCTTCGATCTAAACTGACCTACGTCCACGGCTGCAACTAGGGCTTACTTTTATTACTTCGGAGGTGATAAGAAATTACAAGTAGAATTGCCTAAATTTATAGAATAGCAATTAGGCCAGGCTGGCAATATGAGAACGTGCCATGAATTGCCTAGGGCCGCAAGCCTCCACATCCTAACAGCCTGCAACCGTGAAATGTACTTATAAAGTCTTAATTATGCATCCCTCCATCGACATGTATTGATCTAAATGGTGCTACATTATATATAAATTTAAACATATCCACGTGTTGAAGCTCCACATGTGACCTTAGTTGGTAAACAATATCTTTTTGCAAAGATGGCAACAACAAATAGTGCTCCACAAACCATAGCATGACACTATTCACAATCGTTGGTCAACATACACACTTAGTAAAAATGCTTGTGTAGATTAGAAGTTAACCATGTGATGGTCAACTTATGTGGTTTCATATAGTCATCCTTTCGTGATTGTCAGCCTAAACACGAGTTGAATTGCCCGTGTGTTGTTAGCAGTTAGCTTACGCAATTACAGTGAGTTGATGTTCAAATTTATACCAAGTCAGTCACATGGTTTGCGGTACGCTCTGGTACGGGATCGCCATTCGCTTGGTCTCTAAAACTTGGTGGTGGTGGGGGGTAGGGTAGGCGTACCATATAATGTGGTACACTAGTTAAACTTGGGGTCTGCTTATATGCTTTTTAGGTGTTAGCCTATCCTTCGAGTTTTTGTCCATGGAAGTTTCTTTGTGCAATCCTACTTCTCTATCTTCATTTCCTGAGGCGAAGCCAAAGTTTATGGAAAAAAAAAACAATAGTCATGCTTCCGCACCTTTACAAGGTTCAAGAAGGAGCTACAAAAGAACACAACACATGAAATTCTACAAATCAACTTGGTGTAGTTAATTATGCAGGACTGCTACAACTTAGCCAGGTTACTGTTAAAGCATAATACCATTTTTATAACATCTGCAAGGACTATATATACTCATAAAATTTTGAAATCTTAAGGTCTAAATATATAAAAAAATTCAACCTTGTTGTCGGCCTTAGCCCTAATTTCAACACGACAAAGCTTTCAGTACGGATAGAGATGTAAAGTAAAATATAGTTAAAACCAAGTGAAATGTATAGATAGAGATGATGATCACCATGGCAATTGGATAGTAGATGTAAAGTGAAAGAAAGCAGCATGTGTGGATAGGGAAAAGGAATAGAAGAACATACGCAGGATCATGATTGCAGATATCGCAGATCTCAGTATTCATGGCCCAGTCAGGTCCAATAAGCATGCTGCTGTTGCTCTTTCCACCAATGAATTCACCATTTCCAACCAACAAAACCTAATGACAAACCCTCTTCCTTCCATCCCTCCCTCCCTGATCGCTCTTTCTTAATTATTTCTTCCTTCTCCCCTCACCACCGGAACCAAAACCACCCAATCAAACGTGCCACGTTGGATATTCTCATCCAACGGCTACCATTTTTTCGACTAACTTTGGGATTTGTCATAAAGCCAACCCAATGTTTTATGTTTTATAGGATTTTCCCACCACTAAAACGCAATAAAATCTAATAAGAAAAAAAAACATGCGACGTTACAATCTGACACGTCAGAGATTATCAACTCGTAACAACCACCTTCACCACCACTAACAATAACCATAAGTTGAAGGGGTGATACTAGCCCACTAAATATGGAATATCTTTAGAAAAAGGAAAATCTAACAATATTAAAAATAAATACGATAAATAAATAAAGTAAAACAAATATCTAATAGATTTGTCCTCGTTTTTTTCATAGTTTGAAATCGTTCAATCACATCTTCGTCTTTTACTTTAAAAAAACAAATACCTAAGCAGGGGCGGAACGGCCAGAACCAGTGTTATTGCAGCAGCAAACAGCAGGATTATGGATTCTTTTATCGAACGTGTGTTATTGGCAGCAGCAAAACCGTAGACTAGTGCGTAAAGGATGACCAACGACGTTTGGTTTTCTTTCAGAACCTAAGCAACGATCAGAAATAATGCCACCATACATATTTTGTGTTTTTTGGGCTAATCTAATCAGTATGGCTTATCTAATCAATTGGGTCATTGTTTCAATCAGACTCCCTTATTTTATAAGTTTGGTTTGGTCAGGGGTAACCTTATATTATTTTAGGGGTATCATTGCATAAAACCGGCTCACATAACATTGGTTCCGCCCCTGATAATTTGTGTTTTAATATTATATTTATTATTATTGTAATGACCGGGCGACTTGATTTTTAATAGATATTAAAAGGGAAATATTTAGTTTTTTTTTTTCTAAATCAATAATTTTCTTTTAGTGGGTAACCGGTCGGTTCTTTTAAGAAAACTAAGCAATGAAAGTTGTAAGAAGAAAATAAAATTATTGGGTTAACGACTTATATAATTAATAGTTATGTATAGAAATTTTGGTTTGGTATCATGAGTTCTCGTTAGAGATCCTGAATCTTGAATTTGACAATATGACCAAACTTTGAAAATAATGTTTTAATGATTTTACTAATTATTTTCTTTGTCTCCGCATGTATACAATAATGATATACAGATTGGAGATTTATTATAAATCCTTTTATATGTTAGGGATACCGGATCTTGAATGATTTCGGTATCTTGAATATTGTTGCTACTAATAATTGTTTAAATATGACCGCTACTTACAGGAATTGTTATAAGACTGAGTCTCAACCCAAAAAATCAGAGCAGTAGTTGAATAGCGCGTGGGATAAAGCGTTAAACAAGTCCACAACGGTCACAAGAGAAGACCGAGATTATCCCGGATAGTTAATTACTTGATATTTTCTGTATTTAAGCGATAATGGATCGGATAGGAACACACTTCACATGTCACACCCCGACCCGCAGCGAAATAGGTGACTGAGACATGATTGATTGCTCATATCTTATAACAAGATAATTAAAATTTGAAATATTATTGATGATAAAATTTGACAATGTCACAATACACATAACAATGCATAACCTCACACAAACTGATTTATTTCTGTAAGGCACCATTCGTAAGTGTCATCATCCACTCTTCGAACATGTTCATTTATATCATGTGTACAAATAGGTTTTTGAGTCAACATAAGTTAGTGAGTAAATCTAAAAGTTTTAATCAAAATGTTTTTTATTTATTTGTTTAAAATAGAAAATTATTGACATTGCAAATCAACGGTAATTAAGTGATAAATTTCACACAACAAATAACCAAATGAACCAACAAGTAACCAACCATGAATATGTAAACTGTTGTAAATGTACCAAACACTAAATATGAGACTCAAGCCACCACAATGAGCGAATCTAAATGTGGTGGCGATACTAGACTACAACCCATGGTCGTGGGGATTCTAGTCAGCTGATGGATCATCTGAATACTAAATTGCACACTAATAAACAAAACACGACAAAACATAATTACATCTTGAACTTTGCATGTATTTGAATAATGAACTTGAAGTATTGAAAATACACATAATACACCCCCAAATGGTTAAATGATAAAAAGGAGAATCAGGAACGATTTACTTACCTTAGGGTGCAAACAAATCAAACAAGCTGCAAGTATGAAAGATGTTGGGATAAATCCAAAAGTGTTACCCTATCATAATTAAGTAATAATGTTTAATTGGTATAACTTTGATTGATGTCTAAAACATGCATGGACTATAAAGGCGATTGTGTTTCTATAACTAATTTGGAAATACTAGGGTTTTAAGTTGTAGTGTTTTAATTGATTAACTTTTGATTGATGTCTAAAACATGCAAGGACTATAAATTGGAAATACTAAGGGTTTTAAGTTGTAGTGTTTTAATTGATTAACTTAAATGAATATTGAATAAAAGTGGTATCCATTATCTAACCGATTTATAATTAATTGTTTATTTAGAATTATTAATAAGATAATATGAAGTAGACATCATACAACAAAACGTGCTAAATGGTTATCACACAACTATACATATTTTTATAGATGGATAATCATTTTAAACTGGGAAAATAATTAATTTATAACTTAATAAATTAAAAAATGTGAGAATTTATTTTATTTTATTTAAAACAATAAATCATAAGTAGGGAATATTGTGTGTAATTTATCTAAATTGATTTGTACGAAATACGATATATATATATATATTTTATTTTTTTTGAAGAGTTCAAATGAGAAGAAAAATTTTGTAAGAATAAAAATAATAACTTTTAAACCAATATAAATTTTACATTTACTTCATTTAATGTGTGTATTTAATATTATGAAAAATGACATATAGGTAAATCTATAATTGTCATTAATTAGCTAATTAATTAAACTTGTAACTCATTTTTTTTTCATATACTCTTTCAAGATAAAATAATTTATGGTGTAGGACAATTTTCGACATGTGTAGGATAACTTTTAGTATGTGTAGGATAAATTTTGAAATGTGTTGGGTAAATTCACATGTGTGTAGGATAAATTCGGTAAATGTAAGACATATGTAAGATAAATTTTGAAATGTGTAGAATAAAATGTTTTTGCTCTATTAATGAGAGATAACATAATTAATGAAAGGAGTTATAAACTATTTAATGTTTTACCATTATGTCATTTCTTCTTTTTCTTCTCACATTAAATTTCTTCTCAAATGAACCTTTCCCATATATATATATATATATGCACACACTAGTCGGCTAACCGTGTGATGCGGCGGCTGTGGCGATTTACAATATGATAAACGTTTACTGTTAGTTTATCAGTCGTCTTGTGATATATTGGTAATCATTTTATGTTAGTTTATCAATTCTTTGGTGATATACTTTTGTTGATTTTTTTTAGCTGTAGTTTCAGCATGATCTATCTATGCCTTGGATGTTTCTGGAATTTTTGAAATGAGTACTAAGAAAATTTAAGGTTTATTAGATACTTTTAGCCAATCTATAAACTATGAGTTTAAAGTTGATGAAGGATAACGTAATTAATAACATAAAGAGCACAAAACAAGCAAGTAGCTAGATAAACACCGAATCTCACTCAAAAGTCTTCTTGCGGGGCTTGGGCTTGCTTTGATGATGGGTTTAAGTTTGACACAAAAATTATTTAAATTAAGCAGACATGATAAATTGATCCACAATCAAATTGCAGTTGGAGGATTAATTTCTGGAGGTTTACAGGATTGAAAAGACGAGCAACAAATGGTATGCGAACAAAAGTCGTTACAGCAACACTGCATGTTTCCATTCAATTACAAGAGGTAATTCCAATGGTATATTACTTGAACAACATGTTTCCATTCAATTACAAGAGGTAATTCCAAATACATGAACCATCAGTCTGTTATAAGAATTTTAGGATTGAAAAGACGAACAACAAATGGTCTGTCGAACAACCATGTGTCTAGTAGGGGGACCCGCGCGATGCGGCAGCAATGACAATTTACAATGCCGTATCGTATTCTGTTAGTTTATCGATCTACTCGCAATATATTATATTGTAGGGATGAGCATCGTATCCGTTCGGTACCGAAAGTACCGGTACTGAGTATACCGGTTCGGTACAGATACGGTACCGGTGTTTTTACCCGTAAATACTGGTATCATACCGGTACCGAAAAAACGTGAAAAATAAGTACCGGTACAGAATACCTAGTACAGTTCGGTACAGGTACCAAATGCTCATCCCTATTATATTATACGTATGTCAGTTTCTTTATTCGTAAAATATTTTACAAAAGTTCATCAAGTTTATTGGTTTATTTTTCTTAAAGTTTTCAAGTTATTAGCATCGATGTTATGCATCAATTGTTTAGTAAAAGTAAATGATCTTGATCTACACTATATGTTTGTCAACCACGAGCAAGACCCTGTGCATCTGATCTTCTTAAAGACATGTTTGTTAACGATAGCAATGGTGAAAAGAGTAACAACATTACCTAAGTGTATTCATGTTTCTATGTAACTTGGTGTGCCGTGCCCTCAAGATCAAGATAGATTTTGTAATCTTTAAACCATAAATGTTGGCGTTATCATTATGTTGTTGTAGAATTGTGAATTTCATATCTCCATCGAGCCGGGGTCTCACTCGAAGCAAGCTTTCTATTCCTACAAGGTAGAGGTAAGGTTGTCTATATCCTACCCTTCTCAGACTCCACTTTAGCTTTATTATTGGTGGAATTTACTGAGTATGATGATGATAATATCTCCCACGTATAGCTAGTGACACAAAAACGGACTCCAAAAAACTCATGGAACTTCTTCCAAACTATATGGCAATATCATGTACATAAATAAACATATAAATAAATCGAACATATATAAAATAATTTTATTAACGCTTGGCTCTTATACAAGTATACCTCGAAAAAAAGCAAAAACATGTGTCTCGCATTCTCATTAAAATTTTAATTTAATATTTATACAACTACTTTGGAATAGCATTTGTATTGATGTAATTAGCAATATCCTCTATTGTTAAAACTATTTACATATCGCCTTCCTAATTTTGATGTTTGCATCCCTTTTGTTTCATGAACTGTTACAAAAGTTTTCCAAATAAGGATCTAAAAATAAATAAATTTGCCAACACTATTTAGATTGATGTTTAAATGTGTAAATATGAAAAGATTAAATGGTTATTTAACAATTTAACCTATGGTTCGTTCTATATTACCAAATAAAAATGCTACATTGAAACCGTGTGGCGTGACCAAGTAGATAAAAACGGGTGTCTTTCACCTAAACAGAGCTTTGACTCACCAAAATGAGTATTTTTGCAATCTATGTTAGAAGTAAAATGGTTCATAATGCTTTTTTTTTGTAGACTTCACCAAAATGGGTGTGCTTGGAAAGTTTAACAAAAGGTTGTACATAAACAACCAATGATAACATATAGTTAAAAAACAGACCTTGATGTAAAAGAGTGGCGATCCAGCTTAGTTAATATAAACACGGAAGGTGCAAAAAAATAAAAAGTTCAGGTACCAATCAACCAGAAATTAAGTTGATACAGAAATATGAATGCTCGAACTCAACCTCAAAATTTATATAACCAGTCTATGACGGATACCCTATCATCCAATTGATTAAAAAAAAGAACAAAAAACTAATTTAAATGCCCAAATACCCAAAACCCTTTTCATACTCGCAGCAGCTTGATGATGCGTTTGATTAGATAAGAACGTGCCTCTTATTTCGTTTACAGAGAACTATCTTGTTCCAAAAAAAAATGGATTAAAGTGTACACCAACACCATTTGGCTACACTAATCAAAATACATGGACTTATTAAATATGAAAATTGTTCGGCTTGGATTAAAAATATACTCTTGGTTAAAAACTTGAAAAAAAAGGGTCAAAAGTCGACCAGAATTTTATTCAAAAGATTACTTAATAACTAAAAGATAAATACTAATTACCCTAACCGTTTTGACCCATTACCGATTCTACCTGAACCATCCATTTTGCCACATTTTCTAGAGGTTCAATAACGTCTTTGAAAACCTTGTCTTGCCCCTCAACAACTTCCTGGCCCGGAAAAAAAAGAAAAAAAATAACATTTTGTTCCCACCGTTCATGAAAATTGCAAGATGGTCCAATACCCCTAACTGAAATTGTAAGCCTAATTATTCATAATACAAAAAATTTAATGAAAAAGAATAAAAAAAAACATATATTATACATGCCATCCAAAGGCCTAGGCGCAGTCTTTCTCAGGCAATCAGGCAACCAAAAACAGGTCTGACTCTATGACAATGATACAAGCCTAATATCAAATACTACAAAAATATTGTCTAATAAATAACTGCCAACGGTATATATGTATAGCAATGATCAAGGACCACAAAGTAAAATATTTAAAAATCGATGCCAATATATTGACTTCTGAACAAAATTGGAACTCCCTTTCTAGGCATTACCTAATGTTCTAACATCTTGAATATTTTTTTTACTTTTGCAGGTATAAAACACCATACAAATTCCAAAAACATCTTGAATTGAATTATAATACAGACATAGTGTTTACATCTAGATTGATTCTATTGTTATTTCAGATGTTAAAACACCATGACTTTAATCACAATACAATATTATAGACTCTAGATGTTAAAACACCATGACTTAAATCATAATTCATTATTTGCAATGTTATGGTGTTTTATGTACGTTCATGGTGTTTTATTGTAAAACATAACGCCTTAAATCACAATACAATTAAAATATCATTGTATGAACATAGACAAAACACCATAGACTAAAGTATCTGACCGAAACGTGTTTTTTTTTCTCTATATAAGTATAACAATATGGTACTCATAATAAAGATAAAAAAATCACTCGTTATTATGGTATAATTTAAAAAAACGAGTTATGTATAAAAAGTTATTGACATTTAAAAAAGAAGAGAGGAATTTGCATGTACATTGCATGTGGGTTTCTATTTACAATTTTTAATGGTAAACACTATTTACAATTTTGCCATTATAATCTCAACCATTAGATTATAGATCAAATGGTGTAGATTCCTTCCTACACTTCTCACAAAACACATCCATTTTACAATAACCTTACCCTATATATATATACACACACATATATATATATATAGGAAGGTTCATTTGAGAAGAAATTTAATGTGAGAAGAAAAAGAAGAAATGGCATAATGGTAAAACATTAAATAGTTTACAACTTCTCTCATTAATTATGTTATCTCTCATTAATAAAGAAAAAACATTTTATCCTACACATTTCAAAATTTATCTTACATATGTCTTACATTTACCGAAATTTACCCTACACACATGTAAATTTACCTTACACATTTCAAAATTTATCCTATACATGTCGAAAATTGTCCTACACTACAAATTATTTTATCTTGAAAGTGTATATGAAAAAATGAGTTACAAGTTTAATTAATTAGCTAATTAATAAAAATTATAGACTTACCTATATGCCCTTTTTCATAACATCAAATACACGTATTAAATGAAGTAAATAGAGAATTTCCATTGGTTTAAAAGTTATTCTTTTTATTCTTACACAATTTTTCTTCTCATTTGAACTCTCCAAAATATATATATATATATATGGGAAGGTTCATTTGAGAATAAATTTAATATGAGAAGAAAAAGCAGAAAGGACATAATGGTAAAACATTAAATAGTTTATAACTCTTCTCATTAATTATGTTATTTCTCATTAATAAAGAAAAAACATTTTATCATACACATTTCAAATTTATCCTACATATGTCTTACATTTACCGGAATTTACCCTACACACATATAAATTTACCCTACGCATTTCAAAATTTATCCTACACATACTAAAATTTATCTTGCATATGTCGAAAATTGTCTTACACTATAAATTATTTTATCTTGAAAGAGTATATAAAAAAATGAGTTACAAGTTTAATTAATTAGCTAATTAATGACAATTATATATTTACCTATATGTTTTTTTTCATAACATTAAATACACATATTAAATAAAGTAAATGGAGAATTTATATTGGTTTAAAAATTATTCTTTTTATTCTTACAAAATTTTTCTTCTCATTTGAACTCTCCAATATATATATATATATATATATATATATATATATATATATATATATATATATAGGGGAGGGTTATCTTGAGAAAAAGATTTTTGTGAGAACACTAAGAACAATTTTCATCCATAGATCATCCTAAAATAAGGGCTAAGATTAAAAGAGCTTTAATGAGAAGGGGATATAAAAGAAAAGACTAGTAGTGGCATTATTGTAAACATACAATTCAAAAACACTTTCAGTCTTCCATCTCATAACCTAATAACCAGTTTCTTCCTTACATAATCACAAAATCGCCGTCGGAGACAAGGCAGCCACCGGAGACAAGGTCGATGCCGGAGATAACTAAACCTAAATTAGATGACGCTGCAGATAACTAGACCTATAGTCGACGCTAGTACCATACGATTTTCGATTCTCTGATTGTTCTTCAACTTTGAAGTCGTTCACATAACCGTGGTCTACCGATGCAGGTACCTACATCCACCATCAAGAAAAAGGTTTGATTACTGCTTGACTTGAAGAATCTAGAGTCAATCTCTAAATCTATTCACTTTTTGCTCATCTTATTTAGGTACTGATTTTTGTTGTGATTTGGATCTGATTGATGGTGTGAAATATGATTATTAGGTTTTTGTTAGTTAAGTGTGAAATTGTTAATTTTTTTGGACTTGGTGTAATTTTTAGTTTTCTATATGTTGAATTGTTGGAACTAGGATTTCTATGATTAAATTTGGGTCTGAAATTGTTAGTGTTGTTCGGATATTGATGTGAATTTAGTTATGTATATGGAGAATTGGGAGAATTTGGGTTTCTACGACTCAATTTGAATATAAAATTGTTAGGTGTGGTTGGACATTAATGTGATTTTTAGTTATGTATGTTGGGAGAATTGGTGGAGTTCTGATCACGTTATCATATCATTATCTATCAGTATCAATTAACTTTTCGGAACTCACGCAACGTCTATTATCACTGATTCATTGTTCTATTGCCAATGTTTTGTTGATGTTGATGTTGCTTAGGGTTTTTCATTTACTTACATGTATTGCAGAGTCTTTCCTAAATTTTTTTTGGAATGTGAAAATGAACAACTTACACATGTGTAAAATTGACACTGTTGTGGAAATTGTGGTACTATGTTGTCATTACGCAACATAATGCATTTGTGAGCTAAGTCTAATCTACTTTTGTAACTCTGATGTGGTAAAGTTGTTAGTGAAGAGCTTTTTCTAATCTTGTGTTGTTTGGAAGGGATAACAGGACCATAAGTAGCAAAGTTGAGAAATGACTAGAATGATTAACGCCATGTAGGTGTAAAATGAAAGGAATTTTTATTGATGGTAAAGTATTTTAGCTGGTGAGAAATTTAATTTCTCCTTGAACAAAGCTTTACAACAAAAGAGTGGGATTGATTTAAGTATAGAGATGGTGTCTTATGTTCATAGGTCAACTGAGTTTTTTGGATTATACGTTGATGAACTGTTTTTAACTACATGTTAATGTTACTTTTTATTTATTGATAAAAATAAAAATGTGCCTGAGCTTAATGCAGATTGACGATGCGATCAACTCGGGAATTGTGTTGTATCGCATTTCCGTCTCGGGATTTCCATATGTTTTTACACATGTGCAAATTATATATATGATGGTTTACACATGTGTAAATCATAATACTTTTAAAAAAATAATCATAGATATGAAGGTTTACACATGTGTAAATTATATATATGAAGGTTTACATATTTGTAAATCATAATACTTTTAAAAAATAAATATAAATATGAAGGTTTACACATGTGTAAATTATATATATGAAGGTTTACGCATATGTAAATCAGGTTGGATTTGGTGTTTGTTGCTGATATTCTTTGGTGTATGGTTGTTTGAAGTTTGGGAAGGTTGAGGAATGAGGATGGTGTTGCTGCTTGGTCGACTTCAAGGTTTTTGGGAAGTACAAGATGAACTCTCGGATGTTATGCTTCAGATGTTGTCTTAATATTTTGGTCATGTTTGATTGTTTTTTTGGAGGGTTTAGCTTGTTTGAAACTTGATTGTATAGATTTATTTTTATGTTGTACTTGGGCCAGGTGTAGCTTTAAGTCTAGAATAGGTTGTTTTCATTTCTAGTTTAGCTAATGGTTGGGGCCTTTTAGGTTCTAATTTTTAGACCATAGCTAATGGTTTGGGGTTGGTGTCTTCCTTGGGGTATATCCCGGGAAGCCCTAATACTTGTAGGTTGTAAATATTTTTTGTTATCAATAAAATTTACCGGGTGTTATCCCCTTATACATAACATACTATATTGTTTAATTCACAATTTACACATGTGTAAATGAACTCCAAATGTGTAAATCAGAAACATTTAATTGACGTGGAACAATTTAAACATGTGGCTGAAAATGTGTAAAACATAAGAAATAAGTGACCAAGGAACAGTTTATACATGTGTAACTGATCTGAAAATGTGTTAAAGCATAACCAAATTGGTGATACTGAACAGTTTACACAAGTGTAATTCAGTTAAAAATGTGTAAAACAACCGTGTACACATGTGTACTTCAGCTGAACATCTGTAAACCAGACACAAATATCTGACAGGGAATAAATTTACACATGTGTAATTCAGCTTCACATAAGTAAAAAATACACAAATATCTGACCATGAACAGTTTACACATGTGTAAGACATAATTCATAATAATACGTAACATTTACATATATGTAAAACACACACGTACACATGTGTAATCTGAAGACTTACACATCTGTACAATCAATTATTAGACATACATAAATTTGAATAGATACAAAATGAAATAACCATTCATATACTAATATCGGATTAGTGATGATAAAATATAGAAAAGAAAAAGCCACCAACAGAACCAACATAAAACGTAAATAATAATTACATTGAATTAATAAAGCGTACAAATAGTTTGAGCTTTTGTTTTCAAAGGACTATCAAAATTCAAATCGACTTCTACATCATTATAATAACTTCATTGATTTGTGGTATCGTTAGGCTTCATCTTATTGCTAACGCTTCTACTACAGTCATCAGATTTCCTCTTTTTTCCTTTCGTTGTTTGTGATATATACAATGGGAACATCATTGGTATCTCAAAGTTGGTCCTCGTTTTGACCATGTTAGTCGCCTTGCTGCAACGTCACAAGCACGGGCATCTCCTATGCGGTATCAAACATCCCTAGCAATGCCTACACCACCCTATCATAAATAAAATAATATCAGCGAGTGAGTTGGGAAACAATTTGTGTATCTTGTAAATATGTTTAAAATGGATTGGTTAGCGGGTCAAAACATATGACATTTATAGAAATAGTTACAGAAAAATTATCTGAATGTAGTGAAAAGGTAGGACGACTTATTAGAAGGAAATTAAGAATAAAAAGGAACATGTAGTGATTGTGTACATAATAGCTAGCGTCTAATTGATGAAGAAAATTAATATATATATATATATATATATATATATATATATGTTGAACATGAAAGCTAATTAATTTGGTTTATGGGCATTACGAGTTCCACATAGTTTATAATACTCAAGCTTCATTGTTGGATTGTTACAGTTGGCAGAAGATACTTATAACATATCTTATAGCTTGAGGAAAACTGTCAATCATAAATCCTGATTCGCCTTTCGGTTCTCCTGCTTCGAGTCGTTTTGACAATAAAAATGAATAAAATTTCATTAGAAACAAACTTCCCATGATTCACTATTTCAGCAAACCGAATAACATCCAAACAACAACAAATATTATTCATTTTCTTGTAAAATTATAACCAATATTTAAAGCACATTATAGTCCTTCACAATTTACACCTTCAATAAACATTAGGAATATTCCACTATGTTTGCCATAATTAATCGAAAACAACAATTACAAGATTCCAATTCTCAAATCACAGTGCATTAAAAATAAAGTGTACCTGATGAGCTAGATGGTTATAACACCTAACTTCAATTTGATAAGAAGTGCAATCTTCACCCAACTGCGAACTTCATATAAAAATCAAGAATTAGGTTTACTTTCATGAGGTTAAGCATTATCATATCTTGAATTCAACATATGAAATTAAAACAAATCATTATGTTCAAAGAATGAATGGATGAAGATACTTGCAATTGGAATGGTTGAAGATCACATAGTGAATCACTGAAGTTGATTTAGAATTGAATGAATAATACAAACACCAATCAAAATCGAGTATGAATGAATCGTAATCCAATATCTTCAAGCGTGGAGGTTTGAATAACCCTAATTTATGATATTTGAGCGTGAGTGTAAATCATATAAGAATTGATGTTGACTGACATTAGAGTAGGGGATTGTATGATTACCAATTTATCCTTTTCATTAATAACACAAGAGATAAATGAGTGGTTAAGATTTGTTCTCATGGTTCTCACAAAAAATAGGTGTTCTCATTTAAACCATCCTCTATATATATATATATATTAATCATGGAGTAATAATTAAGTAAAATGAAAAGGGTCAGTGTAGAGTAACAAACTCCTGCTAAAAAGACGGCAACATTTACCTGCAGATTAGTTTCTTTACTAATAATCAAAACTTTAAATAAATACTTAAGGGAAGAATAATGCAAGAACACGTGAATGTGAATGGAAGTCAATGTCATAATTATGAATCGGTATATAGGTAGATTCGGATTGAAATTTCCATCAACTTGAATATGGGATTTGACTTAAAAAGATTTAAGATACATGTAATTTGTTTCCACTTGCTAAACATTACGAATATGCAATGATGTACAAAGTCGTCTTACTTTGATTATTGTATCATGCAGTGCATTGTAGGAAGGCCTCTTTTAAGTGTTATTTAGTCTTTCCCACAACCTGTTGCAGTTAAAGAAGCAACCAGTGGTCTATACACAGTCAAAAGTTGATTATGAAATATATATGCTCCTTTTGTGCCAGCCAAAAGACTTTATTAACAAAAGGCCTCCTTTAGCAAGCTACTAAAAGTATGTTGAACATACACCAAACAGAGAAATACAAATGCCAGTCATGAGACAAAGACACCACCCACCCCTACACACTGCCCAGGTCTTCAAAACTGCACTTTTCCAGCTCATCTGTTGTCTATAAAGACATCTTTCCAGCTGTCAAAGATCCTGAATTTATATTAAAACAATCTAACCTACCACAACATGCGACTTGAAAAAACCAAACAAACTATCCCCTACTAAACAGCAAATCATTGACCCATCACTCATGATCCACTACTTTTCTAATAAATTGTGACAACAATCCAAAATGGGAAGCATAGTTTGGACAAATCCAGTTAATGGAACATGTTATGACGGTTGGAAGAGAACTTGAAGTAATCAAAGTGAAATTTTGAACCACATTCGCGATCATCAACCAAGCCCATCATCCAAATCAACAAACCGGCCTAACCAGGCCCTAGCAATCTCTGAAACACAAGACATGAGCGATAAAGTTCATAATTTAAACCCTAGATTTATATTTGAAATCTGAAGTGAAATAGAGTAACAAACTTACCCTGCAAGAATGTCTAACTTTTGAGCGATTAGCCCAGAAAGGAATCTGGGTTACCAAGATCAAGTTGAAAATCTTTGTTGACTTTGACATAAAACTCGGCATCTCAATTTTTAACAGTTGAACTCAGAACTTCTCTTTCTTAGATGATCATCCTAAGAATAATATAACTATTTGACTCAGAAAGTACATGTAACCAAAACACGACACATTACCTCAAAAGCAAAAATTACTGGTCAACTAAAGCAATCACTAAATAGTTCTCGACAGGATCAATAATGCAATTCTGTCTTCATCTACACTGTTAGCAACTCAAGAATATTAGAGTCAATATAATAAAACAGACATATTCATAAAATCTTGGGCCAATTTAATGAAATTAATTTGGGAAATCATAAATCTTAGCGCATACCTCAATATCTATCCATGCTCCCTTTGATCTCTTGAACAACATATTGAACCTTACTATATCATGCGTCAATTGTTTCTGCGAACATGTTTAACAGATAAAATTCTAGTAAAAGCAAGTTTATGCAAACATGTTTAGAAGTTGAAGTTCCAATATTTGTTACAGTTCATATAAATCTTAATAATTTCATGACAAAAAGCAAGTTTAAAATCCAACAAAAAAAAGTTCAAGAATGACCCAAATAAAGATCTAAACGTCCAACTCCGTTTGAAAAAAATATACATCTTTACCTCATAAAACGTCTCCAGTGACTAATTAGGATTCACACCTAAAGTTATAACGATGTAAGAGAGTTGATAGATAATTTCTGCAATATATATGGCAGATCCACAATCCAAATAAAAATCAACATGTGATAAAAATAGAAGTCAATTAAATGAAAATAACTGAACCTGGATCGATGATCAAGATGTTGAAGCTAGTATGTGTGCAAATTTATCCCCCAAATTAGTAAATCGCATTGAGTTGATAATATTTTTCATCAATTTGGGTGCCCTAATTCATTATACATCATTAATATAAATCGCAAATAACAAACCAAGAAATAACAAATTAACAAAACGATTCACAATTAGCAACATAAAATTTAAAACCTCACCCATCTGAAAAAGAATAAAAAGCGATTTATGAACTTGGAAAATATAAGCCATAAGTATAGCACCGGCTCTTACATTCTTTTTCTTCAACACAAGCCTACGTTCCAGAAGTTCATTATGAGCATGCGGCAACTTTTCAGAGTTCGCCTTAATCTATATAGCTTCGGCTCAAGTTCTCCAGGTTTGATCTAACAATTGACAAAGAAGATATAAATTAAGTACAGTTCTTGAACATGCACAAACGAAAAAGACCATACAAAAACAAAGCAAGAACTCATTTTTTACTTCTAAAATTAAATCTTATCATAGTGAAGCAAAATCGCATAAGTTAGCTAAAATACCCATTTTGCTCCAAACCATGAAAGTGTACACGAGCTTAATACATCCTCCTTTTACTAACCCTAAATTTAAGCAGAGCAACCATATATTAAGCACATATAAACATTACTTGATAGTAAGCATGAAATACAAATAGGGTGAGGTTAGGTATGAAAGAACCCCTAGAAGTATACAAACCCTTACTTAAGCCACTTTTGTATATGAACCTTAAATCAAAACATATCAACAAAAAATGTGAAATAAAGAAATTTATAACTTTAAAAACAAAGAATAAAGTAAAACCTTATCATTGTAAATGCAAAGATAAGAAAACTCACACTAACAACAAATGACCAGGTGTACTACTCCGCATGAGATTTGTCCAGCATCCAACTCATCTATCTCATTAGAGGAATATTGGCCAGTCTCCAAATGCAGCACAACATAATTTTGTAATTGTTTTATAGCATTTAGAGGAATATGGACGTCGCAAATTATCTGTGGTTTGTATGCTATTAATATTCTTGAAATTAATTCAAACATAAAAAGAATACCAACTATATTTTAGAAGAATATATCAGCTGACCTGTCATCCCACTATGCAAACCGGTTGACTAAGAGCACTATAACCTCATCTATTGTCCAACTAATATTTTTTACCTAAGTAAAGGATAATCCGGTAACCAGAGATAAACAGAAGAATTAAATTAATATCAATGGCAGATCGTAACGAACCGGAATTTCTATGACAACCAATACGTTTAGACTTGATGTAACCCCTTTTGGGTGTAATTTATTTTTTGAGCCAAAAACCGACCCATGCATACCCTAAAATTCCCGATTTACCATCATAAACTAATATAAACTAATCTGGCAGAAAGTATGAAACTTGCCTCTTGATCAAACCATAGCCATGACTACCCAAAAACACCATTTCAACACCCATCTTCTCCGCCACATCGCATATCACATCCCTCAGATCACCGATATCCATTCTCATGTCCACCTTCATCTACACAAAACAACACAATTCACCAAACGTCATCTAGAAGATTGAATGTTTGTAACTGAAATTCATTATTTTTCACCAAAACTTTTATTTTTGATATTGGACAACCTTTATTCTGATCAAAAAATTCCTAAGACTAACTCATTACCGAACCAAACCGAACCTATCGTAAAACCAAAAAATTAAAACACCAAAAGGAGATTGATTAAGAAATATAATTAAAAAAACACCCCAGTGTCCTGAAACTCCATGTAAACATCTGAAGACATATTTGATAAAATTATCCATGTAAAAGGAGACATCTTTATACTTTTAGAGTCTTAAACCAAACCACATTAAAAAAGAACTAATCTTTACAGTCAAAGATAAGACACATTGAGCTCAATAGCCAAACCATTTGCCCTTTCAAACCCCGCTCCTTCAACACCTTGTACATATAATGCAACACCATAAATTAATTTATGAAAAGAAATATGAAAAGCTATCTCAATGCTAAAAGTAAACTAAAACAATTTTGATGAAATTCCTTTGCAAAAAAAAAAAACTCAATTTCGGAAACATATTGATCATTATCTTCATCAGAATCTCCGACCTCATTATCTAAGTTCAATAAAAGAACATACTTGCTTAATGAACTGAAACGAAGATACAAAAAGATAGAATGATAAAGTTTAAACAAAAGAATTGGGCAATATCAATTAACTGATAAACTTACAAACATCAACTTCATTATCCATTTCAGAATCGTATAAAAGCAAGATTTGATCTTTGAGGGGTTATCGTGTTGTTATTTTGACTTGTGATCCTTTCTTCAATGTTCATAATCGATTGGAAACAAAGTAGGATCTTCAATCTTCAACAAAAACCATCAATTAGGGTTCAACAGAAAACCCTCACCAAACCGTATAGTAGAGATTAATAATAGATATGATCCGATAGCTTTATGTGGTTTTCAGATCTGCGTACACAAAAACCCTCACCAAATCGTATAGCGATAAGGAGGTTAAGTGAGATTTCATACCTGATAGATTGTATTGTCTGGAGCGTATATGATTTAATCAGAAGGAAAAATGCTTCTCATACCCAGGGTTTTTTTAGAAAAGAAGCGATTTGTGTTTAGAAATCGGAAAGAACGATCTAAGATATATAAAATTAACAATCAGAATATGAATTAACATACAGGAATGATTGTAGCGGCTGGATCTTTGAAGAAATGAGTATTAGGTATTTAGAAGGTTTATATAACCGGGTAAAAAAAGGGTCCGCCTAACCCATATAAAAATAACTTTGACCCTAACATTTTCCCGCCTTAAATTGTAGTTGCACCACAACGCCGACTCGTGTCTCCAACCTTCCTTACTTATTATATATACTAGGTTACTTACCCCTCTAATACACTGGCTACTATAATATCTTATGTTAATAGAAATTTTAAATAAAACTATGACATATTAAGAATATAGACTTGTAATTAAAATTAGTGCTTACAAATAGAACAAATATAATAATAATTCATAAATCTCTAACTACTTCTTTGTATACAACATTTGTTGTTTTATTCATGACATTATCTATAAGTAGTTTAACTCCGTCTCTTCTTTTAATTCTTGATAACGCCACATACAATTGTCCATGCGTGAAAACCGGATCTTTTAGAAACAACCCAACTCTAGATAATGATTGTCCCTAACTTTTATTAATAGTCATTGCAAAACATACTGATAATGGAAATTGTCTTCTCTAAAACTTGAAAGGAATCCTTCTGTCCGAAGGTATCAAACTAATTCTTGGAATGAAAGCCCGAGTTCCAATATTACCTCCAGATATAATTTTAGCTTCTATAACCCGTTTGTGAAGTGATAGTATTTGTAGTCTCGTCCCACTACATAAACTACTTCTTTGGTCAATATTTCTTAACAGCATTACTGAAACATCGACCTTCAAAACTAACCTATGGTTTGGCAATCCGGAGATTTTAAGACCGTTGAGAAGGTGAGGAGAGTATAACCGTTCTTGCAATGGATCATTAATATGCTCGGTCTGTAAAATACTATCTGAACTTAGGTATTATCTTGCTTCGCCAGGAAACATTGAAAGAAGCATTGATTTCTGGAACAACTTCATTTTTCGGCGCCAAAATTGCTCGTTCACGAAAGTAGTCTTGATTTTCATAATCTTGAAGAACCGACAAAGTCAATTAAACTTTTGATAGGATCAGATGAGTCCTTTATTAGAAGATCATCCGGTATCTCTATACATGCATCACCATCGTTTGTATCACCAACTTTTCCCTCACCCAAATCCAAAAGCCAATGAGCAAAATTTTTTGTTTGTTCCGTATCAGATGTCTGGCTTCCTATGGTTAGCCTCATGTTCTTTGTTAATTTTAACAACTTGTATTTTCTCCAGAGGTAAGAAGAGCTTAGAGAAGCATTAACAATTTCTTGTCTACTACCATTGGGGATAACATGAAGAATTTGTCGAAAATCACCACCAAAACACAATAACTTTACCTCCGAAAGGTATTTCTTCATTGATAGGAGTACCCGAACTAAAAATGTCTTTTATGGTTCTATCCAAAGCTTCAAATGCATGTTTATGAACCATTGGTGCCTCATCCCATATAATTAACTTTGTTTCCTTTAATAAATGAGCAACATCACTACCTGGTTTTATATGGCAAAGAGAATCCTCGTTAAGATTGATTAGAATTAGAAATCTAGAGGGAGATGTCCTACCTCCGGTCAACAACAATGATGCTATTCCGCTTGATGCTACATTTAAACCTATCTCACCTTTTGATGTGATAGCTGCTGATAATGTCTTCCAAAGAAATGTCTTACCAGATCCACCATAACCATAAACAAAAAAGACTCCACCTGTGTTGACATCAACGGCTGTAATGATTTCATTAAAAACCATTTATTGTCCATTTGTTAACGAATTTAACAAACTATCAAACTCAGTTTCTAGATTCATTGTGTCATAAGACAAGTCCTCACTAATTAGAAGATTGTTTGCAGAAGACAAAGCCTCATGATCAGGATAAGGCATAGTCGTAAATCTTCGTAGAGAGGAATTATTACGAAGCAAGAATTTCTATATTTCATATAAAGCCAAGTTTTTAATTCGTGGATCAGGAACTGAAACACCTGCAAAAACATATAAAGAATCAAATATAATTATTGTATCCAATATTTTGAATTAAAATATTAACAGATAAGATAACAAAAAAATAAACAATTTAAAAAACCTAATTGAATGATTTGCTAATTATTTAATTATTTAATACTGAATATTAACATATAATACCTCGAAATATCTTTGCTTGTCTGTAAACAATGTCATTAGATGAGTATTTCCATGTGTTTTCCCACACAAAATCTGGTCTAGAAAGAGTATTTGATAATAAAATTGTGACAAATAAAGCGCGGACAGAAAAACCGAAACCATCAAAACTTGCTTCTTTAATTGCCTCGATATATTCCGCGTCATCATCTAGCAGACCAAGCGCGTAACATGCATCTCTAAACATAGGAAACACTTCTCCATTTACGATTCTAATGTATTCAAATGATTTCGGTCCCATAATTTAAAAGAATCCTCAAAAAATACGCTTCACCGAGAGAAGGAGGATCTGAATGAGTTCTACCAATTGAAACTCCTTTTATTCTTGGTTGCCAACATCTTTTTTTAAGTTTCCAGACAAACTTTGAAGGGAATTCAACATAAGTAAGCTTGCGTGCTCCTAATACATCATTTTGGTTACACTGCATCCAGGATAAAAACATGGAAGAACCAACTGTTGGTTTATTGAGGATATTATCAATATCATCGTCTGCACCATATATGACTTGTTGCTGACCAGGAAGATGGAAAGGAAGCCTCATAACAGAAGGATACCTATAGTGGATGTCAAATACAAATATCCTCCAAGATGCTTCGCATGCTGAAATATATCTACAATCATAATATTCTTTGATTTCATCTTTTGGCTTATCTTGATCTTGTAGTCTGTTACTATGTACAACAACAATAATAGCTTTGTCAGCACCTTTGTTAATATATTTAAATAAATATTTTATAGACGAAGCCTGGCTGCACCATTCAACATTAATATGCGCCTGGTATCTTTTCAAAAGTTTTTTGTTGTAAGGAACCACACTTCAATTGTCTAACTTAACACTGGACTTTTCAACAAAACTGCCAGAATCTCTTCTTCTATATAGAGGGAAACCATTTGCATCAACAGACATGTAATCAGAGAAGTTCTTGGGAAAGTTCTTTGAACACTTTTTTGTCGATCATGCATGGACAATTCATATTATAACTGCCACAAGGTCCGTGAATCATGATCTTCATCTTTGTTTGGAATTTCAGCGGATATAAATGGACCAACATGCTCAATCGTATGAAGCTTATCATTAACGTTCATGAATAAACAAATATGAACATGAGGCAAACCTCGCTTTTGAAATTCCACTGTATAAACAACTACATAAAATAAGAAAATTTAATTAGTCACAATGCCTTTTCACATAGAATAGGCATTAAATAATAAGGTATTATAATAAAAAGATAAACATACCTGCTTCAACCTTGCCAAATAATGAATTATCCTTTAAGTCTTTGATTATTACATCAAGCTTGATTTTAAATAGTCTACATAGTATATCAGGTCCGTCTACAGGGTTAACTATGGTGTCTTTGAGAAATCTATTAACTTCAGGCCACTTTGGATTACATGTTATAGTTATGAAAAAGTCTGGGTATCCATAACATTTACAAAGAGACACCGCGTCCAAGTAGTTTTGCGTCATGTACCGAGAACCACCAGTAAAAGAAGAAGGTAATATTATATGTTGTCCATTTTTAGACATATTTGGATGTAACACCTTGTAAAATCATGTCCAAAAGTATAGTGACACGTGTTGTATATTATTTTAGTCTATTAAAGACTAATAGGGACTAAAGGTGTTAACATGCTCAAACTAAGCCTCTGAGTGAAATCGGGGTCAACATGCTTATAGTGGGCCTCTGAGTGATCCTTTACGAAGCCCTAACTCTCATACGTACAACTTGTTAAACGAGAGAGGTTAATTCCGTAAAAATGTGAAAGTTGGATAATAGAGGGGTTAAAAGTGTCAACATGTTAATTTATACCTCTGAGTGACCATTTAACAAACCAAGAGCTCGACAATGTCTGGGAATACTGCCGGGTACGCCATATATTGGTTATGGAGGGCTAAATATGCTAAAAAGGTGTTTTATGAGGTTTTATAAGTTAAGGGGCTAAATGTATCAAAGTTTGAAAATGGCCTTGGGGCGCTCACGGGGCGCGAGAGGCCAGGCCTGTGCCTCTCGCGTCCCGCCAGAGACCTGTATCTACATAATTTTTGCTTGGCCTCTACACATGTTGCCAAAAACCATTTGATTCGAAACCATGGTCTTCCAAACTGCTATGCCACGTTTTCGGACACTTGTAAGCTCCTTCTTACACCCCTTAGCACCTGGCATCACCTCCTTCAAGCTCTCCAACTATAAATAGGTGCAAGGGTTCACCCTTTGAACTTGCACCTTTCTCATTCACAACTCGATCTCCCTCCTCTAGAAGTTCCTAACTGAAAGGAGCATCCAACTTAGTTCTATTGCATCCTAGGAATCACTTGTAAGTGTTCCTTCCTCTTGCATTTTCGTTTATAGGCTTTTATAGTCAAAAGTCAAGCGTTTTACGAAAAACGCCTTGACTTTCAGTTAAGACCATTATGGTCCAGCCATTGTTCGTAACGAACATGGCTAAGTGATCGGAATAAGGCAGGTGTTAGTCCCTATAAAGGGCACATCCTGAAGATTACGTTTGCTAGACCAATTGACGGGTCAAAGTTATTATATTAAAAAGTCAAACAGACCATTTTTCGGAAATATTATAATTTAAGCTTATATATGTTATGAAACATGTTTTGACACTTAAACAAGTTGGTAATAATTAATAGAACATGTAAGAACATGTTTGGCTCGTCAATTTCAGTTATAGGGTCGGTTCGCAACCGAAAGTCGCAAAGTTTGACTTCTGCTTTGACTTTCGATTCTGACCCGATTTAGATTAGTTAGCCACTAATCTAAAGTTGCATTATGGTCGTAAAATAATGTAGCATAACCCTCTGAGGTTATGTTATAAGATCATAATTAGAATCTGAGTTTATGCACAAGTTATATAATTATGCCATTTTGACAAAAATGCCCTTTTTGCATAAAACAAGGTTTAATCGATAACGAACTTAAAAATGAGTTTACTACTGATGTAATATTATAAGTAGGATTAATTGGGATGTCAAAATAGATTATAAACTGAGTTTATGAACAAGTCATTGAATTATGTCGATAAATGACGATAAAGCCCTTGTGGCTCGTAAAACGGTTTTAATCATACATTTTCAAAGTAAATCTTTTATCTACTGATATGTTATACTAAATAACATATCTAAGATATTTTAACCTAAACTTAACATCAGTTTACATTAAACATTGCATAAATCGTCATTTTAGGACATAAGTATGGTTTTAGACCACATTTATCAACTAAGACTTGTTACCTACTGATTTCAAAACTTATTTTAAATATTTTTACAGTAGGTACATGATATAAATTCAGAATCCCAAATAATTTATAAAACTATGTGTAAAATGACCAAAATGCCCATTTGGTGCATAGTTTGGTCATAAAAGATAAATTACACATATAATTAATATCATACTGATATTATATCATAAATAAGTTAATTTTACAGAATACTTATAGTTAAAACATTAGAATATGATTAAGTTCCTTTTATAAGGTATGAAATTACCAAAATGCCCATACGGGGCATAGTTTCGCTTTAAAACCGTAATGGGCATAAAAGTTGACATCATACTGATATTACAACTTATTTAAAGAATAATGGCCTATAGAACTTGTCCATGACTTATCCGGTTACCCGATATCGCTGATATGCGTACGGTTAAATATATGTAACTAGTTTACGGAAATTAACCGAAATGGGTCTAACCTTGTCATTTAAGTCTCAAAATCCAGAATGTTTATAGTTTATCCATATTATACAAGTCAAAGTACTTGTTGGGATTAAACTACATTCTATCCAATCATCTTTAATCTAGCGTCATACATTTTGATCCTGTACGCTACTCGGTCTAAGTCCATGACTTAAATAAGATCGTTAGTATTTAAGTGGTTAGCTTATGCTATAATACAGACTAGAGACTTGCCGGTAAATGCTATCTGCACTTAGTACTTTTGTGTACGGCTGAGTTATTAAAATCTTGCGTTTAAATGAAGACTAGCTCAGGTAAATAATCTCGACTTATTCCCCTATACGGGCTTGGGTTACGGTAATTTATTATCGCTTGGTCGGAAATATGATCAATCGAATGCCGGATTGTGGCTAGTAAATCCGCATATTCCGTATTAATCAGTTTTGTTTGATAACTTAAACATCGGGGGTTAACTACCGTGCCGTGGATATTCTCGGCTCATTACATTAGATAATGGCCACGACCTTAGCGCGAGTGTAGGCATACACCCGATAGACGCTCAAAATGCATTACCCACAAGGTTGGGAGAATAACTCCTTCGTGAGTTCAAAGGGGTGAGTACGTTAATCATGTCCCGGTCTTCGTACCGGGCCCTGTATGTATGGACAAACATGTGAATCTGTTAACAAGGTTGGACGATCAACTTTCCCATTATAAAATATTTTGTTCCAATGTGCACTTAAAACATTTTTTAAATGTTTTCAAAATGAGTCAGTTGGGTGTATTTGCCAGCGAAAGCTGACGTATTTTCAAAAGACTAAGCTTGACGGAAATAGGCTGGAAGTGCTCGGTGGTGATAAGAGGATCTTGCAAATCCTAGATCTACCCAAAGTCTGTTTTACATTCCTTTTGTACAATTTACGATCCGCATGTGGATCTTCTATTACGAGCCGTCTGTATATTATTTTTGTACTTTGAACATTTGGTTTGTAATAGTAATTTAACTCCAAGACTTCCGATGTGCTGTGTTTAATTGACTATGATTATATCAACTTACGTCACGATATTCCCCACCCGGGCCCACCGGTGTTTGGATTGGCTGTGGAAATCCGGGGTGTGATAGGTTGGTATCAGAGCCAACGTTTGAGAGAATTAAACACTAACCTTCTTGTGTTTAATCTCAAACTTACACCAGCACATTCCTTAGACTTCCGAGTCTAGGCATTGACCTAGGATTACTCATTTCATTATTAAGTTATTAGTATTGTTTTGATTTGATTTTTAACAGGAAATGCCACCAAGAGTAAGAGGAAGAGGTAAAGGACCAATGAGGGGAGGACCTTCTGGACATATTCCTTAACATCCTCATCACCCGAACCCCTATAAGGACTCGGGGGATTCATGGCCATTATCGCAACATTCACCTTCTCATACGCAAAACTCTTACCACTCGTACCATTCACATCATTCACACCACTCTCACCACTCTCATCATTTTTATCACGATGAGTTTAACCCCAACCAATATTTTAATACACCCCCAGCAGACCAAAATCAGTTAGACCAACCCAATCCCATGGATGAGGACTCCGGGCCCAGAGATGCCGCCGTCAGTATCACACACCCACCCCATCGAAATTTCAAGCGATTCGAACTCTTACAGTGGATTGCCATACCAAGGTCCTAATGAATGGGACCAATATTAGAACCACTTTACCTTTACAAACACTCCTTCCCATCACTCCCCAACTCCTCCTGTACAAGAAGATGTCCACATGGAACCGGTGGAACAACCCCAATCGCCATCTGAATCGCCAAGAAGGAAAAGAGGAGCACGTATGTCGGTACGTGCGGGCCAACGGTCGGGATCGCTGCCACCTTTGCCCAAACCTTACCCAACCATTCACGAGGACCCACAAATGGGTGGACCCTCCAATGTTTCACCTGTGGTGGAACCGACACCACCACTAATGTTCAACCACCAACCTCGAGTTATAATAACCCTATCCCAACATATCCGGATACATCTGGATAGAATCCTTTTAACCCATCTACACCTGTTGATTACCAAGCATTATCACATGACCCTTATATGCAAGCGATCATGCATAACGCACTTTACCCGTCTCCTTTTCCACCTACTTATCCACCTACTGGGTATCCAAGTTATGGGTACCAGTATCCTGTTATGCCACAACCATAGCCACAACCTCCGCCACCACTCGAGGCCATCAATGAGGCATTGGAACGAATGAAAGAAATGCAACAACAAGCGGAGAAAATGGAGAAAAAAACAAACAAGTTCTTCAAGAAACTCTCCAAGCTGGTTAAGGGAAGGAAGGACGAGTGAAGTCTCTTCTAATAATATATGTTAGTCCCTGCAAGGACATTGTTATTTCTTTAGTCCCTGCGTGGACATTTTTATTTATTTTAGAGTAAATTGCTCAAAACATCCTTTATGTTTCCTCAAACTTGCAGGTTCCAGCCTTAATGTTTAAAAGTTGCTAAAAACAACCTTTAAGTTTATTTTTGTTGCGGGTTCAATCCTTTACAGCTAACCATGTTATTTTCTTCAGTTAAGTTCCCTCACATGATCAACCAAAATGACGAATATACCCTCACATGTTATGCATGTGAGGGAACTTAACTGAAGAAAATAACGTGGTTAGCTGTAAAGGATTGAACCCGCAACAAAAATAAACTTAAAGGCTGTTTTTAGCAACTTTTAAACATTAAGGCTGGAACCTGCAAGTTTGAGGAAACATAAAGGATGTTTTGTGCAATTTACTCTTTATTTTAAGTCCTTACATGGACAGTTTGTTTTATTTATTCTAGTATTGTATTTCCTTATTTGGCATTTAATGAATTATTTTGGAATTATATATATGTATTCATTCTCTTGAAGCGAACGTCTCGATTTTAC
Source organism: Scalesia atractyloides (assembly GCA_947069175.1). NCBI lineage: Eukaryota > Viridiplantae > Streptophyta > Magnoliopsida > Asterales > Asteraceae > Scalesia > Scalesia atractyloides. The sequence continues at coordinate 34,282,833 of CAMTDV010000003.1, read as the reverse complement.
TCGAAATTTATGTTCTGCTATATAATTTCAAAAGAACTTAATTGGTTTGATTATGCCAAGTAGCATAGACCACACATTGGCCAAGAAAAGATAGTTAAGGATAAGAGGGCCTTCTATCAGGATAGTTGAGGAAAGTTATCCTTCTATCCAGAGGTGGTGGACTAGGTTCAAGCCTCCAAGGTCGTTAAGGTCCAAGGCGACCGGAACCATTAATCAACCATTAAGGTACTCTTATGTTAACATTAAGGAATGTTCATACTCCTGGTAGTGTGACTTGAGGAACCACACTAGCCATCTAGGCCAAGGTGCCATAATTTGTCCAAGGTGACAGGCCAATGTGGCATAATTTGTCCAAGGTGACAGGCCAATGTGCCATATTTTTGTCCATTAGTGACAAACCAATGTGCCATAATTTGTCCAAGGTGACATGCCAATGTGCTATATGATATGTCCAAAGTGACAGGCCAACGTGCCCAAATTTTTTTATGTCCATTAGTGACAAGCCTATGAGCTATATATAATTGTCAAAAGACAATGACAGTTGTGACATTACGATCCACTGTCTAATAATATATGGACTATGTCTAGATTGTAATTTGCCTTTAATGGTCCTATTAAGACCTAGGCCAAATATAGATACGATAAGCCTAAGAGTTGTGATGTTATTCACACTAGCTTAAATGGGCAATGGATTGTTATATCCAATATTTTAAGCCGACATGGTTATTAATACCATGGCTAAGAGAAGTTTTATTTGATGTTTAGAACCAAAGCTTCGGAATGGCTAACTCGGACGAGGCACAAAGTAGCCACCGGGATGTTAACTCTAGTAACGCTAAAAATATAACCATTAATAATGATGATTTCCAAGCTCGCATAGATGCAGCTGTTGGAAAGGCCATGGAAAAGGCCATAGAAAAACTTAGGGAGTCGAGTGCTACTCGCTCCAGACCGTTGTCAATCCCACCATCCTCAGCTTATAAGGAGAGCTCATTCACTCTTCAAATGCGAAGAGTGAACCAAAGAAATTAGAATTTGCTGATAGGTCCCGTACTTCAAAGGACGGATGTACCTACAAATATTTCGTTTCCTGTAAACCCCGGGATTTTAATGGGGAAAAAGGAGCAGTAGAAGCCTTGAAATGGCTTGATGAGATGGAAACGATTGTGGATATCAGCGCCTGTGCTGATAAGGATGTGGTAAAGTATTTATCACAGTCCTTTAAGGGCGATGCCCTGATTTGGTGGAAGGCTATGATCCAATCTACAGGTAAAGTACACCTGTACAACTTATGATGGCCTAAGTTCGTTGATTTAGTCAAGGAGACTTACTGTCCACCTCATGAGGTGGAGAAATTAGAGACAGACTTTTTGACTCTCTCAATGAAGAACCTAGATTGTCGGAAGTATGTTTCTGACTTCAATTCCCTGTCTAGGGCACCCCTGAAACCAAACGCATTGCGTGTTTTATAAATGGGTTAGAGCCTGAGATAAAAGGCATGGTAAAGGCTGCTCAGCCTAGTACCTATAGGTTTGCTGTTGACCTATCTCTCTCACTCACCTCAGATTTGGTGAGACAAAAGCCAGTCAAAGCTGAAACTGATGGAAAAAGGAAACGGGAGGAGGATAACTCCTAAAGGTTCAAAAGAAAGGAAATTTCGGGTTCAAAAAGAAGAACTAGTACACGTCTAATGACAAACCCCAGTGCAAGAACTGTAACTATAGACATTGGGGACAATGTAGTATTAATCCACAGACTAAGCTCTGTGGTATCTGCAAGAGAAGGGGTATAAGACCCTAGAATGTAAGGATCTTAAGAATGCCATTTGCTACAACTGTAATGAAAAAGGGCATATTACGTTCAATTGCCCAAGAACCCCAAAATTAATGATGCAAAGTCTGGAGAGGCTAAGAAAGGGAATGCTCGGGCCTTTCAAATGAATGCCAGGGAGGCCGTTAATGACAATAACGTCATAACAGGTACATTCCTCATCAATGATGTATATGCTAGAGTTCTTTTCGATTCAGGTGCAGATAAATCTTTTTTTGATCATAAGTTTAGTAAACTATTGAACTTGCCCATAAGAACTCTAGATATAACTTATGAGGTAGAACTCGCTGATGGAATGTTAGAGACAGCATCTTCCATTCTTGATGGATGTTCTGATATCCATTAAGAATAATTCTATTTCTATCTCTCTTTTGCCAATGAAGTTGGCGGGGTTGATGTAGTCTTAAGCATGGATTGGTTATCCTATAACCAAGCCCGCATTGCCTGCGATAAGAAACTCATCGAGATTAAAACCCCAACTTGTGAAACAATCACCATCCCTGGAGATTTACACTACGGATTGCCAGACAAGGTGTCGTTATTTAAGGCATCCAAGTGTTTGAGGAGAGGTTGTGTCATTTACATGGCACAAGTAACTATCAACGAGCCTAAGCCAAATATCGAAGACCTTCCAGTTATCTCGGAGTATTCCGATGTTTTCCCTGAAGAATTACCACGCCTACCTCCAAATAGACAAGTAGAGTTTAGAATTAATATCCTGCCATGAACATCACCTGTACCTAGGGCTCCATATCGATCAGCACCAATGGAAATGAAGGAACTGAGAATTCAGTTTGATGAACGTTTGGAGAAAGGTTTCATATAACCTAGTTCATCACCTTGGGGAGCTCCTATTCTTTTCGTAAAGAAGAAGGACGGATCAATGCGGATGTGCATTGATTACCGCAAACTAAATAAGATAACGATCAAGAATCGTTACCCTCTGCCTAGGATCGATGACTTGTTCAATCAACTTCAAGGAGCTAGCTATTTTTCTAAAATTGATTTAAGATCAGGATATCATCAGTTGAAGGTTAGGAATAAGGATGTTCCTAAGACTGCTTTCAGAACCCGATATGGTCATTATGAATTTTTAGTGATGCCATTTGGGCTTACAAATGCACCTGCAACATTCATGGATCTCATGAAGAGAGTCTGCAAACCGTATTTGGATAAGTTTGTCATTGTCTTCATAGACGACATACTCATCTACTCTCGTAATCAAGTTGATCACGAGAAACACCTTCGGTGCATCCTAGAATTGCTAAGGCGGGAGAAGCTTTATGCTAAATTTTCTAACTGTGAATTTTGGCTTAGAGAAGTCCAATTTCTTGGACATATGGTAAGTGAGCATGGTATCCAAGTGGATCACGCCAAAATAGAAGCCATAATGAATTGGGAAGTACCCAAAACCCCATCGGAGATTCATAGTTTCCTAGAATTGGCTGGTTATTATAGGAGATTCATTGAGAACTTCTCGAGGAAGCCATTCCTTTGACTACCTTGACCCGTAAGAATGAAAAAATTGTTTGGGGTCCAAAACAACAAGAATCCTTTGAGACTCTAAAACACAAGTTGAGCAATGCTCCTGTGTTATCTCTACCTGAGGGTATTGAGGATTTTGTAGTTTATTGTGATGCTTCGCACAATGGCATGGGTTGTGTGCTAATGCAAAAAGGCAAAGTAATTACTTATGCATCACGACAATTAAAGGTGCACGAAAGGAATTACACCACCCATGATTTGGAATTGGGTGCCGTTGTATTTACACATAAGTTATGGAGACATTACTTATATGGCACAAAGTGTACTATATACACTGACCATAAAAGTCTCCAGCATCTGTTCAATCCGAAGGAATTGAACATGCGACAACGCCTATGGATGGAAACACTTAATGATTATGATTGTGAAATTCGCTATCATCCCGGCAAGGCAAATGTCATTGTTGACGCCTTAAGTCGCAAGGAAAGAATTAAACCCATTAGGATTAGCGCCAAGAGCATTGAGCTCAGAAATAGCTTGAATGAGAAGCTATTAGATGCGCAGAAGCAAGCCTTATTAGAGGCTAACACTCCTAATGCGGGATTAGATGGAAATGTTGATCAGTTAACGCCTGGAAAGGATGGAATCCTTATATTTAATGGAAGAATCTGGGTTCCAATTTTTGGAGGACTTAGAGATCTAATCCTCCAAAAAGCACATAATACAAATACTCGGTTCACCCAGGTGGTGACAAGATGTATCAGGACTTGAAGAAAAATTATTGGTGGATGGGTTTGAAGAAATCCATAGCCACCTATGTAGATAAGTGTCTAACGTGTTCACAAGTTAAAGCTGAACATCAGAAACCATCAGGACTTCTACAACAACTTGAGATTCCCACTTGGAAATGAGAAATGGTAACTATGGACTTGATTACCAAGTTACCAAAGACCAAATGTGGTAATGACACGATTTGGGTCACTGTAGATAGGCTGACTAAGTCAGCGCATTTCTTGCCAATTAAGGAAACATATAACTCTGGCAAATTGGCTAAGTTGTATGTGGATAAGATTGTGTCCCTGCACGGTGTACCGGTATCTATTGTATCTGATAGAAATACTAGATATACCTCTCACTTTTGGAAAAGTTTCTAATAACCTTAGGCACAAGATTAAACTTTAGTACGGCTTACCACCCCCAGACAGATGGACAAAGTGAGCATACTATTCAAACTTTAGAAGACATGCTTAGAGCATGTGTAATTGATTTAGGTGGAAGTTGGGATGACCACTTACCCCTAAAAGAATTCTCCTATAATAATGTTATCATATGAGTATTAAAGCTGCTCCTTATGAGGCCTTGTATGGGAGAAAATGTCGAACACCCGTGTGTTGGGCAGAAGTTGGGGAAGCCCAACTATCAGGACCTAAGATTGTCTTGGAAACCACGGATAAGTTTGTGCAAATCCGTGATCGTCTCAAAGCTGCCCGTGATAGGCAGAAGAGCTATGCTGACAAGAGGTGTAAACCTCTCAGGTTCCAAGTAGGGGACAAAGTCATGCTGAAAGTATCACCTTGGAAAGGTGTAATGAGGTTTGGAAAGAAGGACAAGCTAAGCCCAAGGTATATAGGACCATTCGAGATAGTCGAATGTGTCGGCACTGTATCTTATAAGCTTAAGCTGCCAGAGGAGCTTAGTGGAATTCACGATGTATTCCACATATCTAACCTTAAGAAATGGCTAGCCAATGAGTCGCTAGCAATGTCGCACAAAGATGTGCAAATAGATGAAAACCTGAGGTTCGTTGAGAAACCAATTTCGATCGAGGATCGACAGGTTAAGAAGCTCCGAAGGAAATTAATACCTATAGTAAAGGTTAAGTGGGACGCCTTTAGAGGTCCCGAGTATACATGGGAGGTTGAGTCCACTATGCGACAAAATTACCCCCATCTTTTTTAATAAAATTTCGAGGATGAGATTTCTTTTAAGGGGGTGAGGATGTAACACCTCGTAAAATCGTGTCCAATAGTATAGTGACACGTGTTGTATTTTATTTAGTCTATTAAAGACTAATAGGGAATAAAGGTGTCAACATGCTCAAACTGAGCCTCTGAGTGACATCGGGGTCAACATGCTTATAGTGGACTTCTGAGTGATCCTTTACGAAGTCCTAACTCTCATACGTACCACTTGTTGGACGAGAGAGGTTCATTCTGTAAAAATGTGAAAGTTGGATAATGGAGGGGTTAAAAGTGTAAACATGATAATTTATACCTCTGAGTGACCTTTTAAGAAACCGAGAGCTCGACAATGTCCTGGCATACTCCCGGGTACGCCAAATATTGGTTACGGAGGGCTAAATATGCTAAAAAGGTGTTTTAGGAGGTTTTATAAGTAAAGGGGCTAAATGTGTCAAAATTTGAAAGTGGCCTTGGGGCGCTCGCGGGCCGCGAGAGGCCAGGCCTATGCCTCTCGCGGCCCGCCAGAGACCTGTATCTGCATAATTTTTGCTTGGCCTCCACACATGTTGCTAAGGCCATGTTTTCGGACACTTGTAAGCTCCTTCTTACACCCTTTAGCACCTGGCATCACCTCCTTTAAGCTCTCCAACTATAAATAGGTTCAAAGGTTCACCCTTTGAACTTGCACCTTTCTCATTCACAACTCTATCTCCCTCCTCTAGAAGTTCCTAACTGAAAGGAGCATCCAACTTAGTTCTATTACATCCTAGGAATCACTTGTAAGTGTTCCTTCCTCTTGCATTTTCGTTTATAGGCTTTTATAGCTAAAAGTCTATCGTTTTACGGAAAACGCCTTGACTTTCGGTTAAGACCATTATGGTCCAGCCATTGTTCGTAACGAACATGGCTACGTGATCGTAATAAGGCAGGTGTTAGTCCCTATAAAGGGCACCTCCTGAAGATTACGTTTGCTAGACCAATTGACGGGTCAAAGTTATTATATTAAAAAGTCAAACAGGCCATTTTTCAGAAATATTATAATTTGAGCTTATATATGTTATGAAACATGTTTTGACACTTAAACAAGTTGGTAATAATTATTAGAACATGTAAGAACATGTTCGGCTTATCAATTTCAGTTCTAGGGTCGGTTCGCAACCAAAAGTCGCAAAGTTTGACTTCTGCTTTGACTTTCGATTCTGACCCGATTTAGATTAGTCGCAAAGGTACGAAACATGTAGTTCAGTTATACATTTTAATCGTCCTGTTTTAGTTTCTACAATGATATTTCTCTTTTCAAAATCCTTATCAATGTCACCAACAATGAGGGCAGCAACTTCAGAAGCATTTGGTAGATTGAATGTCCTACCGTCTTTCTCTCTTTTCCCAATAAGTTGTAGTTTAATATGAATGTGAGTATTTTCCTTAAAACAATCTCTAACCATTGATGCGTGGTTGAAAACTGGTGTTCGGTTATGTTTAAGTTTATGTTTGTACATAACTTTTAGTTTCGAATGGCCTACTTTTAATTGGAAATGTATTTTACAGGTCTCATGGAGTTTAAGCAGCTATTCGGGAGCTTTACAAAGCATCAGGACGGAAAACGGGTCAACCGGGATCGCAAAATGGAAAAACAGAAAAACAAGAATTGGAGGGACCGTCAGCGACGCCCTCCAGATATTCCATCGGCTAAAAATCTCAGTAGGCAGTGGATTAGAGCGTCGGAGGAAAATGCAAACAACCACGAGCCGTCGGCGACGCCCCATATGGCCGTCGGCGACGCCCTTTCTTTATGTTTGACGTAAAATTTTCTTGTTTGTTGATTGGGGATGGGTTATAACACAAGTTTGACCAATTTCGAGGAGTTATGCAAAATTGGAGTTTGAAAGTTCATCTTGGAGCCAAGAACACCAAAACCTTCAACCACAAGTCACCCAATTCATCCCTTATCATCCGAATTGATCATTCATCATTCTAAACCCTAATATATCATCTTCATCGTCATCAATTCTTCAAACCTTTCATCATAATCATCATCATCCACTCTCAACCCTAATCATCATCATCACCATCATCAAAGCTTCATGATGTTCATGTTCGAGTTTCAATCATCCGGTGATCTTGTTCCATTCACCATGAGAGGCTAATCTCTTCGGTTTCACCCCGGTGTAAACTTTTGTAAGGATTTCTAGGGTTTGCTACTTATTTACTATTTAGTTTGTGACTAATTGAATTGCATTTGAATCATTGGATAATTGTCGTACGTTTGTATTGAATTTATGAATTGTTGAGTGATTTATGAAATTTGAATTCGTGAGATGAATATGCGTATTTATGCCTTGTCTTGTGATAGGATTTGTTTGTCCAAGGTAACGAAGTGCATTGCGGTCCGTTGTCTATAATGTCGATAGCAATTGGCACCTAAGCCTTGTGATTCTAAAACCGTTAATGAACTATTTCGATTAAACCAAGTTAAAACGTGTAGTAACCCTAGGTCCTACAATTGTTGAACCAGGTGTGAACCTTGTTCCAAGTTATTGTTTACAACCATTCAATCAAGTTTTCGTGAAAATCTTAATTGTTAAAGTTTTCGTAGTCTAATAATTGCAAACAAACTTGTGGGTTAAATCTGACATCTTTTTTAATCAAATAATCATTCCAATTAAACAATATAACAAGCTTCATAAATTGTGACAACCTTTAAAATCAATCGCATCCATCGCAAACCATAAACTCTTCGTGGTTCGACCCCTTACTACCACTAACACATTGTTAAGGGTAATTTGGGACTATAAATATTATCTTTGATCGGGGCGCGACACTCCGATCAAATTTTGGCGCCATTGCCGGGGTGCTGTTTGTGCGCTTTGTTTGGATTATTTGTTGATTTGTGTGATTACTGTTTGTCTTTTTTATCGTTTCTGCTTTTGTGTTACGCGGTGTGTGTTACTTTATGCAGGTTACAGGTAGTGCATCCATACACGGAACTCCGGGAGGACCTCGCCGTTAGTGTTTGAACCGGAGATCGAGTGGGTCGTTAGAAGAAACCTGGCCAACCGATTAGAGGAAACACTTGTCTCTAATCCACCCAATACCAACTCACCACCTGCACCATCCTTTGGACCCATTCCAATGGATAACCAAAACTCCAACCAACCCAACAACCAACACCAATACCATGTTTACCAACCCCAAAATCAAAACGTCCAAAACAATCAACTGGGGGGTGGTAACAACTCGAGACCACCAACACCACCATTCAAAAATCATGGCCGGAAGCAAACCAATAGCCAACATACACCCACACCTCCACCTCAAAACCAAAACCGACAAAACTCATCACCACCCAACCTCAACAACCGAAATGTTAACGCCAACCGTGGAGTTAACGAAAATCGTGGCACTCCCACGAACAAAGCTCGGTTTCTTGATCTTGACGAATTGCGAAACAACATTCCCGACGATGCACCTTATAGTGTTCCCAGTTATCAATCACCAGAACATGTGAGTATTCATTCGGAATACTTAGATGATGGTAGGAATTATAATGAGCGGTTCGAAGATGACGCTTGGGGAATGAAAATGAGGGGAATTTTTACCAAGCTCAGGGTTTTCATTATGAAGAAGGTGGCTATCAAAACGCCAACTTTGTGGGGAATGACCAAGGATATGCTTATGATTATGGTAGAGATGAAGGCTACGGGAATAACCGTCAACCACGAAACAATCGAAGGAACCGGGATTACGGTAACAATAATAATAATAACGGTAACCGTAATCGAATTCCGCAATTCGTGGGTGGTGGAAATCAAGGTGGAGATAGGGGTGGTGATCGAAGGGGCAACAATAGGCCGGTGAATCAAGAGGTCAATGGTCCAAGACGTCAATTGCATCAACAAGCTTCGCGAGGTGTAAATGGTCGATTTAGACAGGTGCTCACCGATAATGACTCACCCATTATTCCTACGCCTCGTGGGAAAAGGGCTTTTGATTGTAAGCCTAATTACATCAACATCTTACCCTACTTTAATGGTAGGACTAATGACGAGCCATACACGCATTTGGCGGAGTTTTCTGCCATATGTGGCACTATTGGGGGTCATGATTCTGCACTAGAAGAGGTGAAGTTGCGGTTGTTCCAATTCTCGTTGAAAGATAAAGCTAAACAGTGGTTTCTCACACTTCCGACAAATAGTATTCACACTTGGGTCAAAATGCAACAAGTGTTTCTTGATGAATACTATTCAATAGCAAAGACCGACGATGCAAGAGATGAGATTCAGTCATTTAGACAGTTACCGGGGAGTTATTACATGAGGCATTGACATATTTCAAAGAATTGGTTAGGAAGTGTCTTCATCATCAAATTCCGAGATGGGAATTATTGAAATGCTTTGTAAGGGGGTTGGATGCCGATGATCACAAGTATTTGCAATTGGCAAGTAATGGGACTTTGTTGAATAATCATGTGGAAGACGATTGGGATTTCTTGGAAAGGATGAGTAAGAACTCCAAAGCACTCGCTATGGTGGACCGATCTAAAAAGCATCCCATCTCCCAATCTCTTCCCAACCTTGATTCAACTTCTAAGGATCGAATTGTCACTTTGGAACGAAGATTGTGAAGAAAAAAGATGTTGGGGCAATTCAATTTGAGTTGTGCGAAGATTGTGGAGACATTGGGCACCAGACCGAAGAGTGCCAAGTGAGTATGGCACATACGACTGAGGAGGTGAGTCAAGTGTACGGGGATAGAAAGCAATTTGACATGAATTCCAACACATATCACCCGGGTTTGAGGAGGCATCCTAATTTCAGGTATGGTAATGCCTCAAACCAAATGAACCCAAACTTCCAGCCGGGTAACCAAAGTGGAAATCAAGGTGGATCGATGTACCAAAACCGTCAAGGCAGTAATCAAGGGGGGTACCAAAGAAATTATAACCAAGGAAGTGGCCAAGGCTATCAAAATCGTGAATGTAATTACCAACGGGGCTACAACCAAAGTGGTAATGGAGGTGGTAACTCAAAGCCTCAAATGGGTGGTGAAGAACTTCGAATCAAGAGATAAAGTTGGAAATGAAGAAGGAGTTTGAGGTACGTGACAAATCGCATAAGGCTTTGGAAAAGCAAGTTGGTTAACTTGCGGAAGAGATGGCGCAAATGTGAGGAAATGGCGGGAGATTGCCAAGTGATACCATGGTGAACCCTAAGCATCAAGGGTCAAGCTCGAAGAACACACTTGAGGCACCTATAAATAAAATTTCTTTACGTAGTGGTCGAGTCATAAATACCGGTGTAGTGTCACCACCACCCCAGTTTGTCGAGGGGGTGGTGGAAGATGTTAGTGATGATGAAGGAGTTGATGGTCAAACGAGTCAAAACGAAAAAATTTCTAAAAATGACAATAACACACCGTTGTGACCATCCCCGTTCCAAAGGCTACGGAAAAGGTGTGGCGGTTAATATCGCCCCTTATCCCGAAGCTTTGTTAGGACCATCCAAAAAAGTGGTAAACAAACGTGGTCCCCATAAAAAAGAGATGTAGGAAATTTTTAAACAAGTAAAAATAAATTTACCACTTTTGGATGCTATTAAACAAGTGCCTTCATATGCTAAGTACTTGAAAGATTTATATACTCAGAAACGAACTCACAAGTTTCCAAAGAAACTTGATTTGACTGAAAATGTGAGTTCCATTCTTTCGGGTGCACTACCACCCAAGTTACAAGATCCAGAGGCGCCTATTATTTCCATTCAAGTTGGAGAATTTAAAAAACATGAGCACTTTTGGATCTTGGGGCGAGTGTGAGTATTCTGCCGGGTAGTCTATATGACCAATATGAGTTTGGTCCACTTCAAGCGGCTAACACCACTTTGGTGTTAGCCGATTTGACTCCTAAACTACCCCGTAGGATAGTCACGGATGTAATTGTCAAAGTCGAGGACTTTTACTATTCGGTGGATTTTTAGTGCTCGATTACGTCTTGTTGGACCGAACCAAGCAACCAACGCTTATTCTTGAGCGACCATTTTTCGCAACATCGAATGCCCAAATTAATTGTAAAACGTGTATGGTCGACATGACTTTCGGTAACCGTCGGTTGTGGTTAAATGTTTTTTCAGGACTAACGGATCCTCTGGTTAGCGACGAATGCTATATGGCTGACGTTGTTGACGAGTGTATACCTCTTTGCGATATGGGTGTCAAGGTGGGAAACACAATAGAGGAATGTTTTATGTTTGACAGGTTGCAAACAGAGATGAATCGGATCATAGATGAAGAAGAGAGGAAAATGGATGTGATAGCGGTGAAGGAAGGAAGACCACCTTGGACACACCAAGTGGAAAGTCTTCCTGATAAGATTGATACCAAGCTGAAGCCATCGTTGGTAGAGCCTCCAATTGTGGAATTAAAGGTGTTGCCCAAGCATTTGAAATATGCTTATGTGGGTGAGAGCAAGACGCTACCGGTCATTATTGCATCAAATTTGACCGAAGCGCAAGAAGAGAAGTTAATGGAAGTTTTGGTCACCAATAGAGCAGCTATTGGGTGGACCATTGCAGATCTGAAGGGAATTAGTCCCTCCGTGGTGATGCATAAGATCATCATTGAAGATGGTATTGCTCCTTCTTGTGACGCACAACGAAGGTTGAATCTGAATATGCGAGATGTGGTCCAGAAGGAGGTACTTAAGTGGCTAGATGCAGGTATTATATACCCCATTTCTGATAGCCAATGGGTGAGCCCTATGCAAATCGTTCCTAAAAAGGCAGGTATTCAAGTCGTCACAAATGACGCAGGTGAAGAGGTCACCACTCGGCCGGTAACCGGGTGCCGAATTTGTATTGATTATAGGAAGTTGAATTCCGCAACTTCCAAAGACCATTTCCCTTTACCTTTTATTGATCAAATTGTTGAGAAGTTAGCGGGTCAAAAATATTTTTGTTTCTTGGATGGGTATTCGGGTTATAATCAAATTGCTATCCATCCGGATGATCAAGCTAAAACTACATTTACTTGCCTATATGGTACCTGCGCATTTAGGCGAATGCCATTTGGGCTATATGGTACTTGCATTCTTTTGCTTGTGGGTGCCATTTAGTGGTCACAAAATAGGGCATAAAGTGCTCAATAGCGGTCTTTATTTGCCGACTATTTTTAAGGATGCTTTCAGCTTTGCTAAAAACTATGTTGAGTGTCAAAAGTTAGGGGGCATTTCCAAGCGGGATGAGATACCCATGCAGCCGATTCTCATTGTCGATATTTTTGATGTGTGGGGAATCAATTTCATGGGCCCATTCCCGAATTCGCATGGAAATTTGTATATTTTGGTGGCGGTGGATTATGTATCTAAATGGGTCGAAACAATCGCCACCAAAACAAACGACCATACCGTTGTTTGCAATTTTGTTCAAACCAATATTATTTCTAGATTTGGGATTCCTTGGGTGATCATTAGTGACGGGGGATCTCATTTTAAGAATTTTAATTTCAGAAAATTACTAAAACGGTATGGTGTTGGCCATCGAATTGCTACCCCTTACCATCCGCAAACAAGTGGTCAAGTGGAAGTGTCGAATAGGCAAATTACAGAAATTTTGCAAAAGACCGTTCGACCGAACCGTAAGGATTGGTCAACGAAGTTGAACGATGCCTTATGGGCCTATCGAATGGCACATAAGATACCTATTAGCACTACGCCTTACCGCTTAGTTTATGGTAAAAATTGTCACTTGCCGGTTGAACTTGTACATCGTGCTTTTTGGGCTATCAAAGAAGTTAATGTTAAGTATGATGATGCAGGTAAGGAACGCAAGTTGAAGTTGTGCGAATTGGAAGAGCTTTGGGAGGATTTATATGAGTGCACTTCGAAATACAAGGATGGTATGAAACGAGCACATGATGCCAAGTTGAAGCCGAAGGAATTCGTGGTGGGTCAAAAGGTTTGGCTATACAATTCGAGGCTCAAGTTTTTTCCAGGGAAGCTAAAGAGTAAGTGGATGGGCCCGTATGTGGTTACACAGGTCCGAAAGGTAGGTGATGTTACCATTGAGGACCCAAAGGACGGGTCAAAACAAACGGTCAATGGTCATCATCTTAAACCGTTTCTTGATGCTAACGAGGAGAACAACACGGAATTGGTAAGCTTTTTGGTAAGCATGCCAACTTATGCGGTCAATTAAAGGACCAGGAACAATTTTGTAGAGTTTTGTACCAATTTTATTTTTTGTGAGTAGTGTTATGTATTTTATTGTTGTTGTTTCGTACTAATCTCTTTAACGTGTGAAGTTCGGATACCGCAAACGGGTCATGAAGACCTAAGGTATGTCTTAAACTTGTTTGGTGTATTAAGGACAATACAAGATTTTTAGGGGGGTCGTAGGAATCGTAACGATTACTATGTTTATTGTGTTTAAGTGCCTTAAAAAACACTACTAGGCATGCGTCAGCGACGGAGTCCCAGGCCGTCGCCGAAGGTGAAGAATGGGCGCCGTCGGGTGCAACGTAGCGTAGACAGAGGATTAGACCGTCAGGGATTTTTGGCAAAATGGGGCATGCGTCGGCGACGGTCCAAGGTACCGTCAGCGACGGTACTAGGTTTGTCTGCTTACGTTGATTGAATTTTAGCGTGCAACTTCAGACCCGAACCATTAAACCCATCTAAACTTGACCCGAACCTCATTTTAACCACATAACTAACCCGGGAGAACCTTATCTGACCCTTTCCTCATTATAAACCACAAAATCTATGCACTTATCTTCACCATAACCTACCAATTCCTTCATCTTCTTCATCTACCTCTCCAAGAACCCAAATCTTCAATCATTCATATCTCTTTCAATTCTTAACCAAATCAAGCAATTCTTGAGCCTCTTTTGGGTATACTTTCGAGAGGAACAAAACCCCTAACACGGTTTTCATCAATTCTTGTCCATTTGCAAGATTGTTGAACTTGAAGTTTCGGGTTTTTAAGCAAAAGTGTTCTTCAAGTGTTAATTTACATCTTTTCTTAGTTCTTTCGAATCTACAACACTAAAGGTTTGTTTTTTACTTGAATTTGAACATGATTATCATATGGTTTGTTAATTTCTTTCGAAATTTTAAACTTTTTGTTTAAGAGTAGGTTGTTTATTATGGTAGTACCCCCAGAGAAATGGAGTACTCCCAGTCGTTACTAAAATATGAGTCAAACACTCATAGGCGAGCGTTTATTCATTCACGGCTAGGCCCGCGTCCTCTAGAGGGGTGGGACACCCAGTGTGAAGAAGATAGAACATATGGCGAGGGTGACAGCACCAGCGTGTTTCACAGGCTGCCTAAAGATCACGCCGCACACAAGCCTATGCCACGGGCTGTGTACAACTTGGAGGCGGAGTACAACTACAACCTGATCTACAGGCCAGCTGAAGCAGCCGAACACTCGAAGTTTGTGAAGGAGATCGCGTTAGCCCCACTTGAATGCGCGAAACTACCATCAAATGTGGGAAAGTTTAATGGGTTGACAGACCCTGAAGACTCCATGCTTTGTTCACTGGCGCGGGGCTAAGCGGAGGTTGGACGCTGCCTATGTGGTGTCACCTGCTTGTTCAAACTCTTATAGGCGTTGCACGCCTGTGGTTTGACAACTTATCCACGGGTAAGCTTACGTCATGGAACGATCCCAAAGATGAGTTCCTGACTCATTTCAGCCAACAACGATGGTACGTCAGAGATTCCTCTGACTTCATGAATATCTAGCGGCGGGATGATGAAAGTCTGGGAGATTTCATCACCCGCTACAACAAGGAGGTGTTGGAAATTGGAGATGTGCACGAAGACCTGATTCGTGTATAGTTCAAATATGTTGTCTGCTATGACGAGATGATAAAAGTCTTGTCAGGAACTTATGGCCTCCCAAAAAGCTAGGAGAAACTAATGGCGGCAACAAAGGTCTACGCGCAGATGGAGCGTAACCTAAACTCCAATTGACCTCCTCTACCCCAGTACCGTCCGCAAGTCATGAGTAGGTGTTTTGCGAAGAAAAATAAGAAGAGTTGGAAGGAGTCCAACCAAAACTCTTCCTACTCACCGTCTATGAACGTGCAATGATAAATAAGATTGCTACTCAGAGAGCAATCAAGCAAGATAATCGAGATCGTTAGTGGACGCCACTGACGAAGACCCCGGCAGAGGTGCTTAGCATAGAATATCATCAGTTCAAGCAGCCTCCGCCGATGAGAAACAAAAAAAGCTCAAGACCCTAACCTTTTTTGCGATTATCACAAAGATACAGGGCACACGACCGACAACTGCATCAGCTTGCGCACGGAAATCGATAAGGCGCTGAAGAGTGGGAAGCTCACCCATCTACTTCAAAACGTGCGCAAGGAGGTGCGTCAGATTACTTGCGGTGAAGAGGGCCTGAGTAACAAGAAGATGAAACAAGCATTTGTTCATATGATACAGGGTAGCCCAGCGCGCAAGCGCAACCATCAGAAGAGTTGTACGCCACATTGGCGCGAACAACATATCATCTTCCCCATAGTTCCCGGGGGGCACAGGAGGAATGTTCGGTCGTGATAACTGGCATCTTTGCCCATTATCGTACCGAATACATGTTCATAGACCCGGGAAGCTCTATGGACATTATCTATGAACAATGCTTTCAAAAGTTGGACCCGGAGGATAAGGCGCGCTTGGAGCCGGTCGATTTCCCATTGACTGGTTTCTTCAATGAAGCTGTTTTTCCGCTGGGTCAGATCTCTTTCCCGGTAACTCTTTTTGATGGACGACACTCACGCACGATCTCTGTCAACTTCATGGTAATGGCAACAACGTCGCGCCATGACGTGTTAGTAGGCCGTCGCGCCAAAGAGAGTTCAGCATGATCACCTCCACTCCTCACGCTGCCTGCGTGTTTCCAACAGAAACTGGGGTGGCCATTATGTATTCGAGGAAGGAGGTCATGTCCATCGAAGAAGAACCACCGGTGAAGGTACCGAAGTCATCATCAAATGGTGAGCCGGAGATGGGTACTCAACAACAAGTACCCGGAACAAACGGTGTTGTTAGGACCCGCCATGACCCCTGCAGTCAAGGCTTTTGTTCCGCAATCTGGACATTTTCACTTGGTCACCAGTAGATATGATAGGGGTACCAAGAGAGATAGCAGAGCATGCGCTGCACACTTTCCCTTAAGTTGAGCCGGTCGTTCAGAAAAAGCGCAGTTTTGGTCCTGAAAAAACTTGCACAATGAACGAGCAAGTTTCATAGCTCCTCCAAGCAAGCATCCTTAGAGAAGTACGCTACCAAACATGAGTAGCCAATCCAGTCATGGTCCAGAAGCACAACGGCGGTTGGCGCATGTGCATCGATTTCAAAGATTTGAACAAAGCATGTCCAAAAGATTGCTATTCTTTGCCCAAAATCGACAAAAAGGTGGACTCCCTCGCTTCATTCAGGTGGAAATGTTTTCTTGACTGCTACAAAGGATATGACCAGGTTCAAATGAAGAAGGAAGAAGAAGACAAAACCGCATTCTGCACCGTCAAGGGAATCTTTTGCTACATAAAGATGCCCTTTAGATTGTGCAACGCGGGAGCCACCTACCAGCATTTAATGGACCATGTCTTCAGAGATGACATTGGGCGATACCATAGAAGAGTACATTGATGACCTAGTCATCATGAGCCCAACCACGTCATTCACCCTAAACGCCTTTTCCTTTGTTACAATCGCGACACTACCGACCTTGGGATCAAACAGCCAGAAGTTAAAGTTCTTTAAAATCCCTCGTGGAAAAGTCGGAGCGACCGGTATAACCAATTCCTTATCCGTTGGCGGCCACATCACAAACTTGAACCTTCTTCTTGTTCGCGCATCGTATACTCCCTTTGCGGCTCGCAAGTATGGTTTGGCGGTCTTCATCATCTTGAACCCGATTTTCACCTCATGTTCCAATTTCTTGAAGAATCTCCATCCTGGGCCACGCTTAGTTGTATCATCATCAGAATACGGAGCTCGCAATAAATCAATAAGAGCTATTTTCGTCCATGTCTCGAACTGAGATTCCTTAGAATAATACTCTCGATTCCTATCCTTGCGAACAATGATCCACATTTTCTTGA
This sequence comes from Scalesia atractyloides, assembly GCA_947069175.1. NCBI lineage: Eukaryota > Viridiplantae > Streptophyta > Magnoliopsida > Asterales > Asteraceae > Scalesia > Scalesia atractyloides. The sequence goes on along the minus strand of CAMTDV010000003.1, from coordinate 34,265,446 downwards.
CATAATCATACATCCAGCTCAACACCTTCGATTTATTCCCGACCTTGCTGTAGTAGCTAGAACCAAGCTCCATCACATATCGTTCAGATTGGTTTGTCGGATCTTTCAACTGGAAGTTTTCATCAAGAGGTTAACATCAACGTTCTTCATCAATACCACCTGTTTCTTCTTTTGAGTCGTTGGACGCTTCTGGCTTGCAGTATATTTCTTTCATGGATCGCCCAGATAATCCTCCAATCCAGCTTGGCGTTCAGAAGCCAATTGTTCCGCCACTAACCTTTCTGCCTCACTTTCCTCTGCCGCTCGTTGTTGAGCAGCTCAGTGTCTGTGCTCTTTATTCATCCGATCGTCCATAGGATCAAAAAATTCCCTTCCAAACTTGTTCTCCAATTTGGCTTTCAAATTAAACACCATGGTCATTAGCATAGTAACATCTCCCTGCAGTTGATCTATTGTTTGGTCTCTAACATCCAATCGTGTTTGTAACGAGGCGATTTGAGCATCCTTCAATATAACCTCTTGCTCTAAAACGACCACTCGCTTCTTCAGATCTACAACATCAACTTCCATATCCTCATCATCACTATCCAATCCACCAAATTCAAATGCACGCTTTTCCGACCTTCACAAATATTCTGCAGAATCATCATCACCACGACCCATACCACTTCCATCTACCCCAGACCCTTCAACACCCATTGAACCTTCCCTAAATTCCATCATTTGTAGTACCGAGTCTGCCGGAATCGAAACAACTATAGAATGCATAGCAACATGAGTGGTTGTCGGTTCAGATGAAATGGGAGTGTCAACTATTGGAGTATCTGTAATAGATGCAACGACTGAAGATAAAACAACAGTAGACGTCACCAGAGTAGACTCTTCAGCAACACTAACAACACGAGCTTCAGATTGACTTGCCTGAACACATGGCTTTGTTCGCCTCCTCTTGATCAATGGAACTTCGTCCTCTTCATCTTCTTCATCATCTTCAACCATACCAACTGGAGCAGCAACATATGGAATTACAAGTGGAGGATCACCCTGTTTTTCTTGGATTTCCTTTAAATGAGCAATTAAGGCTTCCAAGTTCTCTGAGGATAATTCCGGCAACACTGAGTTAAATTGGCATTGAACTCTGTAAGATCATCTAGGAAGGCTTGTTCTGCGTCAGTATCTTCATCTGTAACCTGATCTTCTACATCGATCTCTTTCTCTTTTACAGGCACGTCATGTTCTTCTGCAACAATGACATTTACCGTGGAGGAGCTAGGACGTCCTGGCCAATAACCTCAACAAATTTTCCAAATTTCTTTAGTGCAAAGCGACCAACAAATACAGTTTTTGACGTCGAGCGATTCTTCTTCATTGTGCTGAAAATGGCTGGTCCCATCGGCTTCATATTTAACAAATTCTCATCTGAAGCATCTTTTGCCAGATCAGGATATCGAGCATCGAGAATCAACTGTACGAAACGTGGATACAATAGAAACATTCTCTTCTTGGACTGCTCCAAAATTTTCTTCATGTTTTCGAAGATATAACCAGAGTAGTTATACTTCAAGTCCATAACAAGAGATACAATAGCAGAGGTCTGGGTTTGGTTCGGCTGATCGAGACCTCCTTTGTTTTCTGAAACGCACTGCATAAACATATGCACTAATAATCACCAGTATGCAGGAAACATCTTCTTAAGTAACGACGGATACGACCCTTCATAACCCATCTCCACGAGTATCGGCACCACCTTCTCTTTCGCGTATACCGTTGGGTCGCTAGTAGTATCAGCAATCTGTAGAACCTCTCTAACGCAAGCTTCATTGACTAAATCTCCTTCCCTTGTATCTGAGAACTGATATATGGTCTCCCATCCGCGTCTTTCTGATGAAATCGAGCTCTCTTCCAGAATGAATGCACGAGATCTCTGTATATGACTGGATTAGCCCGGAGTTCATAAGCAATCTTGCATGCGTTCAAACCTGCTATCATCGATTGGAACTCCTGATAAAACTCAGCTGGTGGGTCCGAAAGATATCCTGCCTAATTGTGGAACTGCTCCTCAACCAACATAACCACATCAAAAGCTTCTTCAACCATTTCTGTCAAAACAATAACCAGGTTAAATCACAACTAACACAAGTTAATGCTGTTTATCAGGATGAAGGTCAACACTAACTGAATGGGTCAAACAGATTTCGAAGGTTCAATTATTAAAAAGTTCAAATCAGTTTGAAAGGTTCAAGCATTTGAAAAAGTTCAAAAGAGTTCAAAGGTTCAAAACCCAGAATCCGGATTTACTAAACAGGTCAACACTAATCCGGATGAACCTTAACATCATTCCGGATTAGCAAGAGGTCACTCGTATTTCGGATAAAACAACAATCTGGATTAGCCAATAGTATCTCGAATAAATCATCAATCCGGATGAAGATTATCCGAGATGAAATTCGAGTTCATCAATTCGGATGAATATCCATCCGGAATGGGATCCGAAATGCATGTTTCTTTGAAGATCAATCCGAGATGCTATCCGGAATGCTTTAAACATGAAGATTATCATCCGGATTTTATGTTTTTACGCAATTTTACCTAATCTGGATGAGGTTCGAAATATAAGATCCGGGATGGACAGTGAAAAACAGAGAGAAAGTCAGAGAAGAGCAGGGATTTCAGAAATTTGTGAATAAACCGGAATGACATTTCTGAATCACTTATATACTTTCCAGAATGGGCTTGGGCCTCACATCCAAAGAATCCGGATTGGGCTTTTGTCAAGCCCAATCCGCAACAGTAAAGTCTAAGTGGGTATGTCCGGAAATGCTTATAAGCCCAATCCGGAACAGTAATTCAAGTGGGCCTGTCCGGAAACTTCTGTAAAAGCCAAATCCAGAACAGTAATATGTGAATTCTAAATTTTCAATTTTTAGGACTTTCAGAACTTCTATTAAATTGGCCCAAATTTGAAACTCAGTAGGCCAGTCCAATATCCATTGACAGAAACCATCTAACAAAAAATCACCAAGTTGACTAACCAAGCATCCAACCACCTTTTACCAATCTACAAAGAGAAGACATTTTAGCACACACATAAACATAAACACAGCCTTGCTAAGGGATCAAATCATTTCAAAGGTCGACTAAGGAACGTTTTTCAGTATGAGCAGGGTCAAGCTAGTCTAAGCGATTGTTAATATACTTGTCCATCTAAATCTAAAACTCAACCATTCTAGTTCAAGCTTTATGATACGCTTAAGGCAGTTTTATACTATGATACCCGTGTGTCCCATACCATGACATACCCCCGTGATTAAGGTAAGCACAACAATTCATCGTAGCAGGTGAGTATACTGTGGTCATCCTTTATATTTTACAACGTCAGGCTATTGGTGAACAGGTCAGTACTTTCGTACAGCAGAGAGACCAATAGTGTCTGACGAGGGTTAGGCAAATACCTTATGTGGTATGTATGAACTCATGGAATTTTCTCATGAAGAGACTTCCGTTCTCTTAGGTTTTGGCCCTGCTATTTTGGCTCTTTTAAAAAGATATCCTGACTGTGCCTAGGTCTACATATAATCTGGATGCGACAGAAGTGCAGCCAAGATATCACCGAATGACTCAACAGCATAAAGACCTAAAACCTCAGACGTTGGCTATCTATCAACACAGGATTTAAGACCATGAAATCATACGCCTATAGTAAGTGACCCACTAAGTACATAGCTCGTTATGTTTATATCATTTGGCTAACTCTATCTGGTTGAGTTTTAGACCTACCGACACATCACCTTCGATCCAAGCTTTTTTCCGCTTCAACACCTTACATGTGTTAAACAGACATGTTATCACGAAAAAGTATTTCATTTCCCAATCATTGCAAAAGCTGTTTTAAAAACAAAACCGTTTTTTTAAGATTTCTCCCCCTAAATTTGTGCATATAAATGAACAAATTTACAAAGCAAAGGAAATTAAACGAAAGACAATAATCAAAACGAAAAGAACAGAGGATGCCTAGTTAGAAAACTAAATCATTTTGAGACGATCCACAAGCACTTGAAAACGCGCGTTGCTAACGGGTTTTATGAACAAATCCGCCACATTTGCATCAGTGTGGATTTGCTCAAGATTAACGAGACCCTTTTCATAGCAATCACGGATAAAATGAACTTTGATATTTATGTGATTGTTTTTGGAGTGGAAAACAGGGTTTTTACGATTTGGATAGCGGCATCATTATTACAATAGATTGTGGTGTTTAGATAAGTCAAACCGTAATCCGCAAGCTGGTGTTGCATCCATAAAACCTGGGAGTAGAAAGCGAGACCGTCTGTTGCTTCTTGTATTGCCACGAGATTAAACGATCTCCCAAGAATTGACAGCCAGCTGAAGTTGAGCGCATATCGCTATTTGTACATCCAAGATTACTGTCAGAGAAAGCATACAGTTCAAATTCAGAATTTTTAGGATACCAGAGGCCCAATGATGGTGCCCCTTTAGGTACCTAAAAATTCTTTTAACAACCTGTAAATGAGAGAGTTTAGGAGTAGCCTGATAACGAGCACACTGGCAGACAGCAAACATGATATCTGGGTGACTTGCAGTGAGATACATGAGTGAACCAATCATTGAGTGATACATAGTCGGATTAACAGGCATTCCTTCAACATCTTCATTTAGCAAAGGTCGTTCTTCAATAGGTGAAGCCATGGGCTTTGAGTCTGTAAGCTTGAATTTTGCAAGAACATCATGGACATATTTTCCTTGATGAATCAACATTTCCTGCGGGCTCTGACGAACTTGAAGTCCCAAAAACATGGTCATCTCCCCCAATGAGCTCATCTCAAATTTCTTCTTCATAATTGCTTCAAATTTGCGACACAACCCATCATTTCTAGAACTAAAAATGATATCATCAACGTAAAATTGAACAAGAATAAGGTCCTTGTCAACACGTTTGATGAACAGGGTTTGATCAATGGTTCCCCGAGTGTATCCATGAGCAAGCAGATGCTCTGTGAGAGTTGCGTACCATGCGCAAGGCGCTTGATGCAACCCATACAAAGCTTTGTCTAATTTGTATGCATAGTCTGGCTTGTCAGGATCAGTAAAACCCGGTGGTTGTGCCACTATCTTTCCTCTTTCACCGTGCCGTAGAGAAACACAGTCTTGACATCCATTTGATAGACAGTGAAATCCATGTAAGATGCATATGCCAAGAAAATGCGAATAGCCTCCAAATGAGCGACCGGTGCGTAGACCTCATTGTAGTCTAATCCTTCACTCTGACGAAAACCCTGAACCACCGGTCGAGCTTTATTTCGAACAATGACTCCAGTGTCATCCTGTTTGTTACGGAAAACCCAACGAGTTCCGAGAGCACGTTTTCCTTGAGGCAGCTTCACCAATTGCCAAACACCAAGCTTCTCAAATTGATTGAGTTCTTCATGCATAGCATCCACCCAGCCTAGTTCCTGCAAAGCAACATCAATACTTTTAGGTCAATTTGTGAGATGAAGCAAGAGTAGAGATAAGTATTGATATCCCCTGATTGGCTGCGGGTTCGAACAACAACATTAACAGGACCAATAATATTTTCAATGGGATGATCACGCTGTAGACGCTGCGGTATTGGTGTAGCAGGAACAAGAAGATCCGGTTGCAAGTTGGTAACACTTGCTGAAGCAACTCCAGATGACTCCCCCTCATTAGTTGCACCAGTATTGGCTGATGAATCAACGGAACAATCTTGCGGAGTAGGCTCAGGAAACAGAGATGAACCCAAGACATCGGGAGGAGTAGACCCTTCATTTGTCGTAGGAGGCTCTGCGTCAGAGGCCTCAACTTCAGGAGAATCATCCTAAGAAGTCTGATTGGATGCTGTTTCGGGAGGTTGCGATACTGGTGAAGAAGTAGATATAGCATCATTAAATCTAGGTGGATCCACACTCAACTTCTTTAACGTCTCATGTAGTAGTGCAGTATCAGAATCGTCTTCGGGTGAGATGGGCATTGTTGGAAGGTCAGAAATTTGGCTTGTACCTGCAGACACATTTGAAGGAACATCAACATGGTTAAACAATATGGAATAATCATATAGCCAGTCAGGACCAATGCGTGTGTCTTTGGGATTTTCCTCCAGCCAACCCACATTGTAGGTTTCAACCACCATTTTCTTGATCTTGTTATAAACACGGTATGAAGTATTTTTGGAATATCCAACGAAGATGCATGGGTCCCCGCGTGATTCAAATTTCCCTTTAGCGTCCATGAGCAGGAGAACACAAAGGCATCCGAACTTGCGAAATGCTTGACCGAAGGTTTGCGACCTTCAACCACTTCGTATGGAGTTTTCATGTGTCGTTTATTGATCAGGGCATGATTCTGAATATAACAAGCGATATTGATTGCTTCTGCCCAGAAAATGAGAGGTAGCTCGGATTCAACCAGCATAGTACGTGCAGCTTCAATTAGCGTTCGATTTTTGCATTCGGCAACCCCATTCTGTTGTGGAGTTCTGGCTGCACTAAATTGGCGGTCAATACCCTTGGAGGAACAAAAAGAATTTAAGGTAATATTTTTAAATTCGGTTCCGTATCACACCGAATAGCCTTCACAGTTGTGTCTGTCTGGTCTTCCATAAGCGTGACAAACTATTTGACTAAATCAGCGGTTTCACTTTTATGTGTAAGAAAGAAAACCCAGGTGAATAGCGAGTAGTCATCAATAATGACCAGACAGTATGCCTTCCCGTCAATGCGCAGAATGTCTGTCGGACCAAAAAGATCCATGTGAAGCAGTTCTAAGACTTAAGACGTGGAAGGATCGGCTATAGATTTGTGTGGCTTTCGATGTTGTTTCCCACGTGCACATGATTCACACTTTTCGACCTGCATAAAGTCGCGAACTGGTAGATCTCTGACTAAACCACCTTTTGCAAGACGATTTAAGTTCTTCATGTTGATGTGTCCCAATCTACTATGCCATAACATTGCATCATGTTCAGCTGTAGACGAGAATAGGCAAGTGAGCTTGTTAGAGGGAGCCTTGTTCATGTCGATGACATATGCATTTCCTTTTCGTGCAGCTTTAAGAAGAATCCAATCATCCGGAATAATAAGACCTGGTTTTAGCACATAACACCCTTTCTTGGTAAACTGGACATCCAAATGATTGTCACAGAGTTGAGACACACTCAAAAGACTATGCTTCAATTCTGGTACGTAGTTAACATTCTTAAAGCTGAGGGCTCCATTGCAAACTGTTCCTCTCATAGTAATCTTCCCTGTCTCACCACATGCAAAGGAAACAAACCCGCCATCAAAAACTGAATGTCGTTCAACTGCGAGATGTCTCCAGTCATGTGCCTGGAACAGCCACTGTCAATATACCAGAGTGTGACAAGAGTTCGCCAGAGCTGTTCCTGCACATTTAAACAGGATTTAGTTAGAGGCTGCAACCCAGGCCATTGAAGATCCGGGCGTGCTATTTGCATCAATATAAGTAACCTCACGGAAAATTAAATTAGTTGAGGATGAGGTTGATGATGCTTTTGATTGGTTTGTAATAGGGGCAGAAGACTGAATCTTTGTCAATGTTTTAGGCCTCCAGGTTCACGAAGCAGACTTTTGCACAATCCTTGGAGTGCTAGAAGGATTCTGGGAACCTGAAGGGCTTAAAGACTTAAGAAATTGTTTCTTGGCCAAGTTCCAGTCTTGATTAGAAGACTTAGACATAAATCGAGCCTGAGGTAGGCGATTAGGCATAGTCTTCTGATATTGTGAGTATAATGTCTTAAACGGTGTAAAGGGTCTACCTCTTCTGGAACTGAAACAGGTCTACCTCTTCTGGAAGAAAACAGGTCTACCTCTTCTGGAACTGAAACATTATATTGTGAGTATAATGCCCGGGAAATCCACAACTGAAACAGGTCTACCTCTTCTGGAAGAAAACAATCCGTTCAGCTTGGGAAATTCTACGCAATTTGTCTGTCAGTTTCTTGCTTGCGGGTACTGACGGCCGATGCACGGTGTTGTTCTTGATTGTTGCCTGCGCACAACCATCAGCACACTTGTTAGTTTTGTGATTTGAATTTGACAATTTGGAATGTGTAGATTTAGGTGCAACTTTAACTAATTTCTGTTCAGCTATTTACTTAACAGATTAAGTCTGTGGCTGCTGAGTCAATTTCTCAGAGTGATGAGAGAACTCAGCAGTTGCCTTTTCGTTTGTCGGAGATGCCTATTTGGTTTTCTTCCTTTTGGATCGGCGTATTCTCCGTTTCTTATTCTTATTTTTCAAATCACATTTCGTGACAGATTCTGTAGAGGACACGGGTGGCTCCGCAAGGACATCCTTTTCTGAATTTTCAGAAGATGAGCTTGAAATATTACAGGCAGGTGGAATATCTAAATTTTGAAAAGTTTGAGAATCCGATTCAGAATCAGTTTGAAGATTTGCATCTGAATCAACAGTAAAAGGATGCTCATCATCTGTCATTTCAGAATCAGTCCCTTGTGCTTGGTTTGAAGAAGCTGAGTCACCCGAATCTTCTAGAATTATGCCAACATCAATGTTCACAGGGTCGGTTGGTTGGTTGACTTTCTCACTGTTAACCCTGGATTAGCATCAACAGACAAAACCTCTAGAGAAGAACTTCTGGTTTCTTCAGTTGGAAATGATGAAACCGAATCATCTGTCGATGCTGGACCTGTAGCTAAATTCGTGTTTTCATCACAAGAGTTATCACAGTTATTAGTATCATTCAAAACATCAGCATTCGATGAAAAACCAGAACTAAAACTGTCTGTGTTATCAACACAACCACACTGTCTGAGAATTTAAATTATTCAGCAAGAAATTGATTTAAAATGTCAAAAGCGGGCTTATAAAATTCATAATCAGCAGCCGAATTGTCTGAATTTGCATTCAGACATTCCTCTTGATCACCATCTGTGATATCCTCAACTAAAATTTCTTCTGCACATGAGGTAGACACGTTAGTATTGTTCACTAATTTAGTTTCAGTTTCAGAATATTTTTCTCCTTTGAGATTCTGTGGAGGATGTTGATTTCTCTGCCTTAGGTGTTACTTTCGCCAAATCATCTTTACTACAAGAAGGATGATCACCAGATTCATGTGAAAGTGGTGTGGAAGTCACGAAAGCATCATCCCTCTTGAGGTCAGTTGGTTTAGAGAACTTTGGGTAATAGGGCTTCCATGGTTTAAAGAGATAATCTGAAGGTTTACCATAAATCATTTTTTCTGCATTTTCTAGATCAGCCTCAGATTCAGGCATTCTTGTATAATTATGATTATATGGTGGAGGAGCCCGATTATACCCAAGACCTTTGGTGAAATTTTTCTGGTAATTTAGCTGAAGATCACACAAGTCCTTGACCAGTTTGCTGGAAGTTTCAAATTTTTTTTATGTTTATTTCATTTTCGTGAAACTTCCCTGTCAAGGAATTTAGCTTGGCTAAGGCTGCTTGAAGTTCTACGTCCTTTTCGGCTAATTTTAGCTTATAGTCATAAACCCAACACTGCTGTTGGTTCAAGTCTAGCTTTAGCTGAGCTATATCTTGTTTTTGAGCTTCGACCTTTTCCATAAGAAGTTTGTTCTTATGTTTAAGGGCGATGTTCTGTGACGCAGCTTGCTGGTATTCAGCTACAAGAGTTGAATTATGGGCGCACATTTGTGATAATTTAAAACGACAACTATCAAAATAGAGAATTCGATTTACCGTTTCCGAAAGATCGGGCGTCCCAGTTGTCTGCGCTATCATGCAGTGGTTGCTGTTCTTGGAGAGATTCAAAGTTTCCATCTGAGTTGTAGCATATGCCCAGTTGAATCCTTCGTGCTGTTGTGCCAGCAATGCTGTTGATTTCCCGCCCGAGCTACTTGAGGGACTCGTAGTAGACTTCGAGGGAGAGACTGGCACCAGCTGTCTGTCGCTGCTCTGTATGTCTACCACTCTGGATGACACATATCCGGATGGTGGCTTCTTGCATTCCCTGGCAAAGTGTCCTGGTTCGTGACATCTGTAGCATCTGAATTTATCCTTTGTAAGACCAGTCTTCAGATTTGACAATGGTTGCCGTCCATACTTCTTTTGAAACTTGTTGACACGAAAGGCAGCCATTGCAAGATTCCAGGACACATCAATCTCGTCCAGATCCTCCTCCATTATTTGATCTACTTTGGTTGGAAGAATGGATGGAGGATTCAGATCACCAGCTAAAAAGGCGTTCAATGCTACAAACCACATACTGGGTTTTCTGTGGCGTGGCGAGAGGACTGCAAACCACATTTGAGCTACCCGGTGTTCGAGAATTTCCTTGCAGAGGGCTATAAACCAAGTTTTGTGACATCAATGCTGCATTTTGCCATGTTATCCCGGTGGCCATCAAACTACTCTGATGATTTATGTCTCTCCGCTTGTTATCAATCTCACACGATTTAATAGTAGCTATCATTTCTGTGAGAGTGACATCATTCAGGTTCTTCGTCTTTTTGATCATTCCAACATCCGCATCCCAACTCTTTGGCAGTGAATTTAACAACTGTCTGTTCATAGCACTATTTGTGAGAGTAATCTCAGCTGATATCATCTGGGAAACAAGCTTTACATATCTACGAATCTGGTTCTCAATGGCTACGCCGTAGATGTGATTAAATGAGCCGAATTGTTGATTCAGCTAATTTACTCTGCTCGCCTTCATATCTGCATTTCCCTCATAGAGATTTTGCAGTTCACTTCATACTTTTTTAGCGGTCTTACAATTTCTTACCGCAATAGAAATATCGGGTCCAAGCGCATAGTCAGTACAGCCGAGGCCTTTTCATCTTCCTCAATTATTTTAACATCTTTTGGAGCCCACAGGTGATGGGCTTAGGAATCTTTGTATTTGGATCTTGATCGGTACTATAAACTATCGTTCGCGGACCATTCATAATACACTTCCACACACCAAGCTCTTTTGCCTTACAATATTGCTCGAATCTAAACTTCCATTTGTATTACTCATCTCCATACAACAGACGAGGCACTTTAGTTGAAGTGCCAATCACTTGATCTAATTCTTGATGGAGGGCTAGAGTCTGTGATTGCAGAGCAGCCAAAGTGGCACTGGTTAAATCTTGTGTTGTCATGTAGCCGTTCATCATGATTAAATAATTAAAATTACCAAGCAGATTTAAATTCAGTTTATTTCAAGTTTTCTAATATGAACAGTGATTGGTCTGAAATGAATCCGGAATGGTCAACTCAGAGATGGTCAAATCCGAAAACAGTCTGATATGGTCAAATCTGAGTTGGATAAATCCGAATTGAATCCAAGATGATTGATCTGGAATAATATTGATCTGAGACGAATAATATGAAACTGAAAAAATCCGAATTGATGATCCGAAAACCTGTGTGTCCGAAATGAGAAATCCGAAATGATGAGAATCCGGAATAAAGAGAATCCAGAATAATGAGAATCTGGAATACAGAGAATCCGGAATAATGAGAATCCGGAATACAGAGAATCCGGATTAATGAGAATCCGGAATGAAATTAGTCTGGAGTCCAATCCTTATCCGAATGCAACAGTGATCCGAAATCTAAGCAACAGTAATCCGACTTCCAAGCAACCGATAACCACCAACAGTATCTCGGATCCGAAAATAGCAATCCGAATTGAACAATAGTCTAGGATAAATCCGAGATAGATGATCTCCTTCGTGTTCTTTGGAATCCGTAACAGTAGCAGATCCAAAATACGTGAATCTTCTTCGAGTTCTTCGAAATCCGTAATAGTAGCAGATCCAAAAACTTCAAATCGTCTTGGAATTCTTCGGAACAATAGCAATTCCGAAGAAAAACCAGTGATTCTTTGATTCTGAACAGTAATCCGGATGAACAGCAGCAATACTACTTCCAATCAGCTCTTCAATCAGCGATACCTGGAGCCTGTATTGAACAGCAGGCTCTGATACCAATTGTAAGTTCTGATATCGGATCTAACAGGTATCACAAACCTAATCAGTAGCGGAAATAATGATTAGGAAGAGGAACAATCTCTTTGAATTAAGAACAACTTGCATACATAGAAAAGTGTCTGATACAAGTTTTGCAAATACAACTCTCTAACCCTTTAACGTTGACCTAAGACATGTATTTATACTACTCACTAAGCCCACCATTTACAACCCTAGGTCCACAAGGCACTAGGAAGCCCAAAAAACCCCTTTAAAGCCCAAATGTAGCTCTAATGTGTAAACCTTTGTTAATATAAGCCCAACATTAGACGAGAGGGATTAATACTGTTAATATGTAAAAGTTGGATAATGGAGGGATTAAAAGTGTCAACATGTTAATTTATACCTCTGAGTGACCTTTTAACGAACCGAGAGCTGGACAATGTCCGGGCATACTCCCAGGTACGCCAAATATTGGCTACGAGGGTTAAATATGCTAAAAAGGTGTTTTAGGAGGTTTTATAAGTTGAGGGGCTAAATGTGACAAGTTTGGAAAGTTACCATGGGGCGCTCGCGGGGCGCGAGAGGCACAGGCCTGCCCTCTTGCGGCCTGCCAGAGGCCTGTGTCTGTAGAAAATTGCCTTGGCCTCCACACATGTTGCCAAAAACCATATGATTAGAAACCATGGACTTCCAAACTGCTATGCCACGTTTTAGGACACTTGTAAGCTCCCTCTAACACCCCTTAACACCTGGCATCACATCCTTCAAGCTCTCCAACTATAAATAGGGGCCAAGGTTTACCATTTGAACTTGCACCTTTCTCATTCTTCACTCTATCTCCCTCCTTTGGAAGTTCCTAACTGAAAGGAGCATCCAACTTAGTTCTATTTCATCCTAGGAATTACTTGTAAGTGTTCCTTTCTCTTGCATTTTCGTTTATAGGCTTTTATAGCCAAAAGTCAAGCGTTTTATGGAAAATGCCTTGACTTTCGGTTAAGATCATTATGGTCCAGCCATTATTCGTAACGAACATGGCTAAGTGATCGTAATAAGGTAGGTGTTAATCCTTATTAAGGGCACCTCCTAAAGATCACGTTTGCTAGACCAATTGACGGGCCAAAGTTTTATTATTAAAAAGTCAAACACGTCATTTTTCGAAAATATTATAAGCTAAGCTTATATATGTTATGAAACCTGTTTTGACACTTAAACAAGTTGGTAATAATTATTAGAATATGTACGAACATGTTCGGCTCGTCAATTTCAGTTCTAGGGTCGGTTCGCAACCGAAGGTCGCAAAGTTTGACTTTTGCTTTGACATTCGATTCTGACCCGATTTAGAAAAGTTAGCCATTGATATAAGGTTGCATTATGATCGTAATATAATGTAGCATAACCCCCTGAGGTTATATTACATGATCATAATCAGAATATGAGTTTATGCACAAGTTCCGTTATTATACCATTTTGACAAAAATGCCTTTTTTACGTAAAATAAGTTTTAACGATAAACTTGAAAATGAACTACCTACTGATGTAATATCATAAGTAAGATTATTTCGGGTGCCAAATCAGATTATAAACTAAGTTTATAAACAAGTCCCTGTATTATGTCGACAAATGACAATAAAGCCCTTGTGGCGCGTAAAATGGTTTTAATCATACTTTGTCATATAAAAAATTTTACCTACTGATATGTTATATTAAATAACATATCTAGGACATATAAACCTGATCTTAACATCAGTTTTTACTAAACTTCGCACAAATCGTCATTTTACAACATAAGCGCTGTTTCGGCACATAATATGGTTTTAAACCATATTTATCAACCAATACTTGTTACCTACTGACTTTAAAACTTATTTAAAATATTTTTATAGTAGGTACATGATATAAACTCAGAATCCCAAATAAACTATCATACTATGTGTAAAATTACCAGAATGCCCATTCGGTGCATAGTTTGGTCATAAATGATAATTTACACATATTATCATGTTCCTACTGATATTATATCATAAATTAATTATTTTTCCAGAATACTTATAATTGTAACATTAAAATATATTCAAGTTTCTTTTATACGGTATATAATTACCGAAACGCCCTTATGAGGCATAATTTCGTTTTAAAACCTTAACGGGTATATAAGTTGATATCCTAGTAATATTACAACTTATTTAAAGTATAATGGCATGTAGAACTTGTCCATGACTTATCCGGTTACCCGATATCGCTTTTATGCGCACGGTTAAGTATATGTAACTAGTTTACGGAAATTAACCAAAACAGGTTTAACCTTGTCATTTAAGTCTCAAGATCCAGAATGTTTATGGTTTACCCATGTTATGCAAGTCAAAGTACTTGTTAGGTTTAAACTACATTCTATCCGATCATCACTTAATCTAGCGTATTATACCGTTTTGTTCCTGTTCGCTAGTCGGTCTAAGCATTTTAATTGGTTAGCTTATGCCCTAATCCAGACTAGAGCCTTCCGGTAAATGCTATCTGCACTTAGTTTATTTTGTGTATGGCTGAGATATTAAATCTTGCATTTAAGCCAAGACTAGCTCAGGTAAATACTCTCGACTTTTTCCCCTATACGGGCTTGGGCTACGTAAATTATTCCCGCTTGGTCAGAAATGAGATCAATCGAATGCCGGATTGTGGCTAGTAAATCTGCATATTCTGTTTTAATCAGTTTTGTTTGATAAAACATCGGGGTTAACTATCGTGTCTTGGATATCCCCAGCTCATTACATTAGTTAACGGCCACGACCAAAGCCCCGTATGTATGGACAAACATGTGAATCTGTTAACATGGTTACAAAGTAACTTTCCCAAGTTATAAAAGATTTTGTGCCATGTGCACTTAAAATCATTTTCAAATGTTTTCAAAATGAGTCAGTTGGATGTATTTACCAGCGAAAGCTGACGTATTTTCAAAAGACTAAGCTTGCAGGTACAATACGAAAATAGGCTTGAAGCTGCTCGGTAATGATATAAGAGGATCTTGCAAATCCTTAGATCTGTCCTAAAGTCTGTTATACATTTGTACATTTTATGATCCGCCTGTGGATCTTCTATTAGAAGCCGTCTGTATATTATTTTTGTACTTTGAACATTTGGTTTGTAATAGTAATTTAACTCCAAGACTTCCGCTGTGCTGTGTTTAATTGACTATGATGATATCAACTTACGTCACGATTGGATTGGTTGGAAATCCGGGGTGTGACACTTGTTCTCAACAAAGGTTGGATTATCAATGAAAATGCACTGGTTTTCATGAAGAAGATGTGAAAAATTTCCATAATTTTTAAAGAAAACATTACATTGAACTTTGTTGCCCTACATATACAACACATAATAAAGTTAATTATATTCAATTTAAATGTTAAAGAGATTTAAATATAAATTATATGGAGAATAAACTTTAAAATACTGCCACATCCATGATGATCATCTCTTTCGAATAGAATCCTTTGGTGCTGTTGAACAATGGTCTTGTCCACAGCCTTATGATACGGACCTTTAAGGTCACATTGTCCATCAAAACATTCAAGTCGTTCAACAAAGTGACATTTGCTTGCTCTATTTGCTGTAGAAGAAAATAATATTTTCGTGTTATAACATTCACATGTTAGAAATAAGTATTGGAAAGAGAAAGTTGAGAATGAGAAAAGGTTGAAGTAAAATATGTCTACATACGTAGCTATGTTGTATTACCTGATGTTTGAGAATGTGATGCATAGTGAAAGTGTATTGTGTTGAAAGATTAGCTATTTATATTTAAACTTACAAAGTGGTTATATAGAAATGCCAATCATTTCATTTTTACATTACAAATTTAGGAATGTATAAATAGGTTGACCGAAATTTAAGAAAAGATTGATTGAAATTTTAAAAAGATTCTACAAATAAGTGTTATTTACATTTAAAAGGTTAATCTATTCCTTACTTATCGTTCACAAATTCAAAGGATCTATTCCTTATAAACTGATTGATTGAAATTTAAAAAGTTTCAAAAAAACAACAGTTGTTTTAAGTTTTCAAGGTACGAAATTGTACACATATTTAAAGATTTACATGATTTTTTTACGTATATTGACCTAACTAAAACAATATTCATATTTCATATTTATTAACTAAATCATATATGATACCTAAGAAACATGTCAGAACATATATGGGAATGATCAGTAACCTTTTACGAAATCACGTCAATGAAATTTAATTTTATATGGTATTTTTTAGACTCAAATATCCAAGAAACATTGCACAACATATAAATGCAATTACGGTGTAAGAAACATGTCTGCTATAGCTAAGCTCTGTTGAAGACAAAGCTCTGCTGAAGTCTAAATATCCAAGGTCTGCTATAATAAGCTCTGCTGAAGATCAGAAGAGGATGTCTTATCAGTGTTTTCTATCGGTCCTTGTAATGTTTAGCGTATAGCAGTGGTTAGCTTAGCAGTGGTTATCAATAATGTCTTCTATCAGTCCTTGTAATGTTTAGCGTATAGCAGTGGTTATCATCAGTGTTTTCTATATGTCCTTGTAATGTTTAGCGTATAGCAGTCGTTAGCTTAGCACTGGTTATCCTCAATGTTTTCAATCAGTCCTTGTAATGTTTAACTTTTATATAAATTCACAAATGTGTAGAGATTCGTCAATTGAAATATATAAGAGTATGCAGACTTTGTAAATAAAAGGGTAACTTGGTCCTTTTGAGGTTTTTAAATTTCAATTCTTTTTTACAAATTTACCAACCAAGCACTTTTATAGATATTCCTTACTTATCGTTCACAAATTCAAAGGATTTATTCTTTATAAACTAATTGATTGAAATTTAAAAGTTTTTAAAAACAACAGCTTTTTAAGTTTACAAGGTATGAGATTGTACACATATTTAAAGATTTATAGGATTTTTTATGTATATTGACCTAACTAAAACAATAAAACAATATTCATATTTATATTTATTAACCAAATCATATATGATACCTAAGAAACATGTCAGAACATATATGGGAATGATCAGTAACCTTTTACGAAAACACGTCAATGAAATTTAAGTCACAGTAATTTGAAAGTCAGCGAGGAAGAAAGTTTCAGTTTAGAAAAACTTGCCATAATGTCCTTATTCCTACCTGGTGGCATCTTCATGAGTTTTGATCTCAAACGATGCAGGACCAACTTGTATCTTTACATGAAATGACACATTAAACGTTTGAGTTACATGTAAAAAGTCAAAGGTAGTTAGGAAGTGAGCTCCGTTTAAAAAAACTTACCACAACGACCGTATTCTCATCTAATAAGGCTGGTGACATCTTCATGAGTTTTGATCTAAAATATGAAACCTCTCCCTCTCTCTCACACACACAAAGAATCAAAATTCAGAACCAATGAAACAAAATATCAAAGTTCGAATACCTAAGGCTCCAACCGAAAGAAATCACGGCAAGCCTCGCCGAATCCCAAATCGCTTCAATCCCATACCCATCGGGTATTGCGTATACCCATCCCAAATGTTTCGGGTTGACGATATACCTGTCTAAATACCCAAGATAATAGCTAAGACAAACGTTTTATGCAAGACCATACGCATATGATAAATGAACAAAAAGAAAACAATATCAGAAGTAACGCAAACATCAAGCCGATGAACAGATCTGCGTTTGGATCGGTCACGAGAACATGGAATCTTCGATGAACATATCTGCAATTGTAGATCATATCTCTATCAGCGGACGGCGGATGGCGGCTGAAGTTAGGAGAGGCTGGAGGCGCTGGAAGAAAGGAGAAGGTTTGGGAGGATTTTAAGGCCGGACGGCGGCTGAAGATAGGAGAAGCTTTGGGAGAATTTTGTCTATTTTATGTAAACCTAAATAGAGATGATTTGGAAGGAGAGTTGGTGGAGAACAACAAAAAAGAAACGACACGTGTACAATAATCTGACGTGGCAGCTTATAATTTAACCATTTAGTAGAAAGTTAAAAATGGAGAGCTGAAACCTAGCCAAGTGTAAATCATTTTGATTTATAAGTATATATATATATATATATATATATATTGTTGTGAATAATATTTATATAATAAATCTAATACTGTTTTTTATTTGAGTAAAAAGTTAAATAGACTTGTTTTATTGCAATAATGGTATTTGTTTTTAGTTTTCAAAAGATAAAAATAAATTTTTGCGTTTATAAAATTGACAAGCCTGACATTGCTGATTTGGAAACTAAAGCTAATTTTATAATATATTTGGAATAACTATTAGAGTTTTCATTTTCAAAAAGTTATATGGATATTGTTATGAATAATAAAAAAGAAAGTAAAACAAATCAAATGTTAACTTGTTTTACTAATTAATACAAAAACAATTAAACAAACTGAATCTCACTTTTTTTTTTCTTTTAATAGCCCACGATTAATCATTTTTTTAATTGATTAAAATTATTATGTTGCATCCAATAAACATTCGGTTTATAAAATGAAACATATAAGAAATTTTATTGTATTCTATTAGCTCGACAGGTTAAAAAAATAGTTGCTAGAAAGATTTTAATATCAACATATAAAAAAACATTAAACAAACAATAATTAAAAAAAATGAACAAAATAAGAAACGGGGTAGGCTGCGTTCGAAACCGGGTCCCAAGCGAGTCTTAAACAAAGACACATGCATATTAACCAGCTAGCAACGCTCCCAAATTCGAACAGAGCTAGTTTTAAATTTACTTATTTCGTATCGGTGCTCGTCCCCTACATCCCCAAATCATTTAGTTTCAAGCACTAATCCTTTGTCCTCATAATTGAGCATGCAATTCGTATGGAAATTGAACAAAACAACAAAGAAAAAAACGAGCAGAATCATGTACAAGGCTTACGGGTTGCGAAGTGTGCATGAAGAGAAGGTGGTTGGATAATAAGGTAATTCCGGCGATTGTGAATGCCCCGGCGAAGCAAAGAACGACGAACGGTGAAGATTGAAAGTGATTTGGAGTGTGTGAAGGTTAGAGACGTTGGTAAGACGGGTGTATATATATATAATAACTCGGACCAACACATCGAAGTAGGAAAGTATCGCATGGTTAAAAAAAATAATCCGAGCTTTGTATGAAATTGGGGTTTCGAATGATTTTGTCAACAATGGACATCTTATACGCGTCGGCAATTTAAGGTAATGATGGGCGATTGATTTTGGATTGGTAGCTGTTGATTTGTGTTTAAAGGCGTCTGATTTTGGAAGCCCCGGGTTAGTCGGGATTGCACGGTTGTGCCGAAAGTGAAAATGGAAGGTAGCGTTCTTTTGGTTTAAATATTTTGAGTTTCATAAAAATTCACTTTGGGTCCCTAAAGTTCCATTTGTTTTAAAACATGTTTTTGAAATTGCTCCATGAAGTTGAGATCTTTTGTTAAGAGGTTAGTAAAACTTTATTAAAACCCAACAATTACTTTTCTTCAATGGTTTCCAATATTATCTTATAATTAATAACTATGACAAAGAACATAACTTCTATAAATGATTAATTATAAATAAGTGTGTGTATATATATATATATATATATATATATATATATATATATTCAAGATATAAAATTAAATAATTCTTAATTACTTAATAAAATATACTAATAAAATGAATCTCTTTATATATATATACACACACAAAACACATCGAATATATTGGAGTTATCACACCCCAACCGATGGCGAAAACATCGTAGTAAGACGAAAACATGATTGCTCAAGACATCATAACTTGCTAGTTGTGACAATAATTAAGTAATTCGAATTTCATTAATAAAAATGGAAATACATCGTTTGGAAAAGGAACATACAACATGGAACAAATAAACATAACATCATGAAATGAAGACATAAGTTTAAACTCTAGGTGTGTGATGTGGTTTAAAATATACATTTTTTCTCTCTAAATATTCCTACATTTTTGAGTAGCTTTAATGTTGTTTTTATTAAATTTCAATCCTAATTGGTTCATAACTGAAGTGTAGTGATTTCAAATGAAACGAGCTAAAACAATCAAATCTTATGGCATTGGTGTAATTTAGATATGATGTTAACGTTTCACGAAATACTTTAAAATGTTGTATTGTTTTGGCTTGTGAATTTATATAACTTGATCAGATCAAAGAGTACATGATATAATAAGTTAATGCATTATTTTATTTATGCAGGCCATCGAGACTCACAAATGGACTAAAAAATTGGCTGGAGGTGTTGTAATCCAATAATAATATCATTGCAAAATCATTATTTCATATTTTGCAAACCTACGGCATATATAATTTAATTTGTGAGATACAATTCAAGAGGCTAATGTTAGACAAATTAAAAGATATACATCAAGAGGAGGTGGACTATTGATTCGAGAGGGCTATATTAATTGATAATCATACAGCATCCAATAGAGAACTGCCACCATCCTCCTATTTGTTTTTCTTTGGGCCGGTTGGAAATAAGGAGTCCAGGCCCACCAGTTGACTTTCGTGACCCGCTGGATGAAGTCCAATCCGTGAGAGTTTGTGTTAGACACCAGTTATTAATGATATACGGATATACGGGGGAACAACATCAGACGCAAACAAGGAGAGGGCTGCGATGCGACGAACAAGAAGGGAAGGAACCTGCTCGAAGATTTCGAGAGGATCTTTAGCAAGGAAGAAGGATGCGAACTATTTGGATTGAAGAAGCTTGGAAGTCAAGGGATTAACGAGTTTTGCTACTCGATTTCTTTTATTTTCTAGTTTCTTTGTTTTTTCCAAAGAATTCAGAATTCGAACTTTGTTTTATTGTTTTTAAGACCATCTTCTTGGCTACATTATATAGACTATCTAGGTTGCGATAAACTCTTAAATAAAGTACGGAATTTTATCGTTGCTAATGTGATTTATGGTTTTATCATGAAAGGTAGCAAACTTTGGAATAATGATTTAATGTATGCGTATTTAATCTTGTTTAAATCTGATTACATGTTTCACTTGCGTTTTTGTGAATGTCTTCCATGTATGAATGCTAGTTAGTTCATGGACTGTGTGTTAGTGACTAGTTTATGGTTAATTGTGCACGTTTTCCTTAGAACCTGTGATTAAGGTTTTTAATAGGATTTAATATTCTACCAATCTTGATAGCCGAGAGGTAAGAGGTTGTTGGTCTGTCTTTAGTCTAAGATTGCTAGGGTTCGATACTTTGAGAGAAGATCCCCCTGGTTCACCTTTCATTATTTGCATACCGAGTTAAATCAAGTTCCTTAGTTGACTTAGACTTTCCACTAAGAGGTAGTTAGTCACATTAGGGCACTTTTCTAGATAATTAGATAACCGTAGGGGAGTCTAATCAACCGGTATTCTTAACAGTCTTTTAGAGTTCCATAGGTGTATTCCTGAGAAGGGTCGGGGGTCTGTTCGGTTTCTCTTAGGGTTTGGCATTTAAAGATCCCGGATCCATAACATATTAGCGTCTGATAGAAACCATACGATATCAACTGGGATTCCATGTCACACCCTGACTCGCAGCGGATATGGTAGTCGGGGCATGATTGGGTTTTCATCAAAGCTCATGACATTTACTATTATAAAAGTTTCATATTTATTATTTCAAATTAAAAAGAAATATTCCAACCAACACATAAACCGTACAAACACAAAAATGTTCTAAACAAGACATTCAAGTAACGCTTTATTTTTCTTCTAAGGCCCGATCCTATGTGTTCCTTGCTTCAACCTGATCACCTATATCATGTGTAAAAATAGAGATTTGGGTCAACAAAAGTTGGCGAGTGAATCCCGTTTAAACATTAGAAAGAAAGGATATGTTGATTAATTTAATAAAAATGTGCATAAACCAAATATGAGCAAACTTATGTGTAAACTATCCACAAACCACATAATCATCCAGCAATGTACATGTGAGTACGACAAGCGATGTGCTGTGAGATCAAGGCTCAATCAAACAGAGCCGATCTAATTAGGCAACGCGATGCTCTACCTGTATGAAACCGGGAACTGATGGGCCTAATGTGAAAGCTTGACTGAAATGAGAAATTATAACCACAAATAACAATAAACCAAATATCACATAGCACGTTAGTTCATATAATCGTAGTAGCATAAGTGTTTGAATAAATGATATAAATAAACGACACATGGGACACCCCAAACATGAATAAAAAAAGGGAGTTTGTAGGAATTCACTCACAGTGGGTGCGTTCTTGATTTGATAACGAGCGCGCACGATTTAAAAATATCAACTGACGAGAAAAGCTAACCTAAATAATCACGTAATAATTCGGTAAATATATTTCTTTTACTTAAAATTAGTATTTTTATTTAATAAATTTTATTAGACTTTTAGATAATTTATAGTATTTGTTACTAATTTTTATGCTTAAAATGGACTCATTTTATTATATATTTTTATAGTTTTTAGAGAAAAATACATAAAAGGTTAATTAAAAAAATATGCTCCTTAGCAGGTCGAACCGGGTTGAATCGGGATTATACGCAGCGTGTGGGACTCGGACGCGTGACCTCTCGTTTACGTGCATCCAACTCTACCAACTGAGCTACGTGTCTAACCCGAAATCTATTCAGTTTTAATTATATATATACATACTAAGCCTAACCATAATCTGGTAATATTTTAAAAAGGATAGATAATTTCAGAAACATGTAACCGACCGGACTCGAACCCGCGACCAAGGCTTCGTGTTGCACACAACCCGACCAATTGGGCTGTGTGACTAACCCGGAGGATATGGGTTTTTAATTAAATTTATACACTTACTGAGTCTTATTATATATAAGTTATAAAAAGATTTGGTAATATATAGGAAATCGGTAGCGTAGGTAAGGATCGAACCCGGGACCCTTTGTTTAAAATGCACACAGTCCACCACTGGACTGTGTGTCTAACTCGGTATATTTACCGGTTTTAATTTCTTTTATATACTGCTTCCAACTCATCTTCTTCATTCTGAAATCCCAGAATAATAATCCGATTGTTTTGCAAATCCGATAAAATTTATTTTTGTTTGAAACAATTACTGAATATAAATAATAATAAAAAGGATTTAAGTGTGTTTATACGATGGCTTTGGTTTTCTTCGGTGAAGTTCAGGCGACGAGCCAACGTTATCCGGCGATGAGTAGAGAGTTTAGAATAAGATTTGCGAGTGAGCGGGTTCTCAATAGATTTCAAAGATCACTATTTATAGATATAGGGTGGTTTGAGTTTGAGTTTCGGTTTCATATATTTTCGGTCAAAGATTTATGGCCGAAATGATTTCATGACCGTTTTTTAGCATTGACGACCCCATAATTGAGTCTATCACATGATTATAGAAACGGTTTTGACTTTAAAACGAAGATTGATGATTGAATTGGGTGTTTCATCCGTTTCAGGCGGGTGTTTAAAATTTGATTTTAGTAGTTTGTTTTAATATAAATATCATTTAGTTTAGAATTATAACAGATGTGTGTATGTGGTGTAGTGGTGTGTAATGTGTTTAATTTGGGTGAAGACCCGGGTTCGATACCCGCGGTCTACACCCTTTTGTTATTTTATTTTTATTACTTATATTTTATTTATTATCATTATTATTTTAACCTTAATACTTTATTTATGATCTAATGCAAATAATATAACGAATTTTTAAACGTTTGACATAAACACCTAACGAATATCATAACGAATACTCGTATTACAAAACAGAGCGGGTTTTAGAACTCGTTTTACGACAAATGTTACAGTATCCCATTCTTTTAGAAATTTTGTCCCGAAATCTAAGTAGTGATAGGTTTGCCTTGGAAGAGATGAGGGTATTTTTCGCGCATTGAGTCTTCGCGTTCCCAAGTAACTATCGGAATTCGACTTCGTCTTAAACACTTCTCACTGAAGTCCATGATTTCTACAGGTTGTTCTACGAAATGCATCAATTAATCAATTTGAATATCTTCCAACGGTATATGGAGGTTTTCGTTGGCAAGGCACTTTTGCAAGGTAGATACATGGAACGTTGGATGGATCTTATTGAGTTGTTCAGGTAGGTCAAGCTTGTAGGCTACAGGACCAACTCTCTCGAGTATTTTGAATCCAACATAGCGAGGTGCTAGCTTCCCTTTTTGTCCAAACCGAACAACTCCCTTCCATGGTGATACTTTCAAAAGTACTTGATCGCCAACACAAAACTCGAGTGACTTTCGTCGTTTATCTGCATAACTCTTTTGACGACTCTGAGCTACTAGAAGATTATTGCGGATTTGAAGAATCTTATCGGTTGTTTCTTGAATTAATTCGGGTTCATTGATCTATGCTTCCCCGATTTCGTGCCAACATACCGGTGATCGACACTTACGACCGTATAATGCTTCAAAAGGAGCCATACCAATGCTCGAATGGTAACTATTATTATATGAAAATTCAACTAATGGTAGATGAGTATCCCAATTGCCTTGAAATCGATGACACATGCTCGCAACATGTCTTCAAGAGTCTGTATGGTGCGCTCAGATTGACCATCAGTTTGAGGGTGAAAGGAGGTGCTGAGATCTAAGTGAGTGCCTAATGCTAATTGCACGGCTTGCCATGCGCATGAAGTAAAACGCCCCTCTCGATCCGAGATGATGCTAAGGATATACATAACTAGGTGAGTGTGAAGTTTGGATTTTTTTGGAGGCGGTAACGTTCCTAGTAAGGGTTGAATACCCTGCTACAGGGAGCGCTTTTTGATCCCTGAGGTGTAGAAGTGAAAAGCGTTGTAATACGGAGATGACTAACTGAATATGGTCTCATGATAAAGGGCTTTGAGTGAATTGAAGCGTCGAAAAGATACAATTACATCACAAAATGAAATCATCAACCACGTCGCTATCCAAATTAAGATGACACTACTTACACGGAACTTCCTATAACCGTCTAACAATGCCTTTGCTCACCTAACAAGAATACTTATATATAGGAAGTACCTGCGGCGTATCCACCATATCCTTGTCAAATTTTCATCGGCCTTGGTATCAAGTCACGATTAGCTCTATGTGAGACGTTCTAAAAATCTACCAAACATAAACAAACACAATTGCTAATGCTTGAGTCTCGAATCCGAGGAAAGCGAGACTGAATGACGGCGGTACCTCCCTCGTGTGTTATGAGGAAGTGGTCAGTCTATGAAAAAGTGAGACACGACCCAACTTCCTAAATGATGAGACGGGGTTCGCCGTGATATATGATAACATGAAATTTAATTGATGAATAGAAACATGTATGAAACAAATTGGCATAGCGTGATATAAATTGCGTTAATGCATTAATATGAAGTAACAAAATCATTATTACCCAATTTAAACAATGGTAACTTGAATAGTCAGAATAAGAAATGAAATCTATTAAAGCTTGGATTGGGAATAAAAATAAAAATAAACAACTGAAGCAGTGTCTTGAGTCTTCATGACGGGAGAAAGGCTAGTTAGGTTGTTCGTTCGCACCGTTGTTGACCTCAACTGGGTTTGCGTTGATATTGTAGGCTCTCCCTCTTGCTGGTGGGGGTGATGGGTTTGCTTGGGCTTGAGCGTTAATGATGTTAACCAGGCTAGGGCACGTGTTTTTGAAGTGGATAGGATCTCCACAATTGAAACAAGCTCTACATAAGGTACCATGGAATAGTTCGACTGTTGGTAGGGTTGGGTCATGTTTTGGGTAAGAAGTGGAGCATGGTTTTGAGGAGCGCGACAAGTTTACTCGAATGACCATAACGCCCACAATTGGCACACAATCGTCAAGGTAAGGTGGGTTGGTGGTGATAATGGCAGGTGTTGCATTGAGGGTGGGAACCAGTGTAGGGTTTCTTGTTTGGGCATACTGAGTTGGGTGCCACTTGGGTGATTGGGATGGCTTGGAGAGGTACGGTTTGTGGAGTTGGTTGACTGGTTTTGGGGGGTGACAACAAAATTTTTCCCGTTTCGCTTTCTCTTGGTAGTGAATTGGGAAGAGGATTCGGCTTGAGTTGGGTTGGGGGTTTCGGTTGGTGTTTTGCTACTTACATCCTGCTTCTTCTCTCCCTTGAAATCCCCATTCCTGATGTGGTTTTCGGTGAGCTCAGTAGCTAGCTCCATTGCTGCTTCCAGAGTTGCAGGCACGGTACTCATCACATAATCCTGAATCGTCAAAGGAAGACCCCGAATGTAATGTTCAATCAAACTGTAAAGAGGAGTAAATAGATTCGGAACCATTTGATTCAACTCAAGAAATCTTTTGTTGTAGGTTATATAGTCTCCCTCGTTTTGTTTTAGGAAGTAGAACTCGTCTTCCAGCTTCTTAATTTCGCTTCTTGGACAGAAGCGTCTTGTCATGAGTTCTCGAAGTTGTTCCCAAGTCAGCGCTACAGCGGCTTCAACGCCTCTTCTGCCTTTTTCGGCATTCCACCAAGTTAATGCTACCCCAAAAAGACGGCCAGTAGCATAACAAACCTTACGGTCGTTGGGCAGTCACAATTGAGAAATTACTCTCCATTTCCTCAAACCACCGAAGGAGAGCAGTGACCCCTTCAGTTCCCTCATATTTTGGAGGGTCACATGAGCTGAAGTACTTGTAAGTGCACTTGGTGGTGTTCGCGGGAGGGTTGGCAGTATTTTGTTCCCCTTGGTTGATTGGGTTGACAGGGTCCGCGGCGAGAGCTTGTTGAACTTGTATTACAATATCGGGAATCACGGCAGCCATTTGTTGGGCTATTTGAGCAGCTATCCACTCGCCGAATTTTCCTGATCTCCTACCTCTACGAGAGTGCCTAGAAGACATCTACAGGAAATGCGTAACGAGATTATGAGTTTGGCGTATAGGTGTCATTGTCGCATTTAGAAATTAACATCTACAAAACAAATGAGAAAAAAATAATTTCACTACATCCATAGGATGTCTTGGGCCTTGCTCATGTTTGGGCCCCATATGCCCCCATACTTGGCCTAGGTAGTCATGTGGGCCCCCATGACTACTGGGCTTTGTAGGATTCACATTGGTTTTGGCCTGTTAACACTTGCACCACCCGAATGAAAATCTTAAAACATGATTGCGAGATATAAAGTCGAAAGGTGTCCTGGTGTAGACACGGTGACAACTCAAAATGGGGTTAGTTCACACGACGTTTGGTGTGGCATGCTTTGGCCTAATAGGTCCTTTGTACTCTCATCGTTAGTCCCCAGGTAGGCAAACTGGTCCGTTATATTGGATTTATACGAATGCCAATCCTAGACAGGACATTTCGACTACCGGTAATTGTACCCTTCCGGTTACTACATGCCCGTCGTAAAACTCACTTTGATGAGACTGAAAAATGAAAACATCACAAAATTTTGAGAAGAGAACCATGAAAATGTTAAAACATGTGAGAATTTAGACGTGCGTGATGCGTATATATGTAAGCATGTTATGTTAAAAATATGTATATCACATTGAATATCACAAAAAATCATACAGTAGTGCTTGCATGCATTTATGTGTGAAATAAATGTAAAACAAGTAAATATCATTAGTTTGGATGTAACCAATTAACACGTAAGCAATTAAAATCTAATCGACCATAGTATATGCTCTAAGGGTCTTATAACCTATCCTATATCCCTATAGTCAAAAGCTCTGATACCAATCTGTCACACCCTGACCCGCAACGGATATGGTAGTCGGGACATGATTAGGTTTTTAACAAAGCTCATGACATTTACTGTTATAAAAGTTTCATATTTATTATTTCAAATTAAGAAGAAATATTCCAACCAACACATAAACCGTACAAACACAAAAATGTTCTAAACAAGACATTCAAGTAACGCTTTATTTTTCTTCTAAGGCCCGATCCTATGTGTTCCTTGCTTCAACCTGATCACCTATATCATGTGTAAAAATAGAGATTTGGGTCACAAAAGTTGGCGAGTGAATCCCGTTTAAACATTAGAAAGAAAGGATATGTTGATTAATTTAATAAAAATGTGCATAAACCAATATGAGCAAACTTATGTGTAAACTATCCACAAACCACATAATCATCCAGCAATGTACATGTGAGCACGATAAGCGATGTGCTGTGAGATCAAGGCTTAATCAAACGGAGCCGATCTAATTAGGCAACGCGATGCTCTACCTGTATGAAACCGGGAACTGATGGGCCTAATGTGAAAGCTTGAATAAATTGAGAAACTATAACCATAAATAACAATAAACCAAATATCACATAGCACGTTAGTTCATATAATCGTAGTAGCACAAGTGTTTGAATAAATGATATAAATAAACGACACATGATACACCCCAAAACATGAATAAAAAAGGAGTTTGTAGGAATTCACTCACAGTGGGTGCGTTCTTGATTTGATAACGAGCGCGCACGATATAAAAATATCAACCGTCGAGAAAAGCTAACCTAAATATTCACGTAATAACTCGGTAAATATATTTCTTTTACTTAAAATTAGTATTTTTATTTAATGAATTTTATTAGACTTTTTAGATAATTTATAGAATTTGTTACTAATTTTTATGCTTAAAATGGACTCAATTTTTATATATTTTTATAGTTTTTAGAGAAAAATACACAAAAGGTTAATTAAAAAAATATGCTCCTTAGCAGGTAGAACCGGGTTGAATCGGAATTATACACAGAGTGTGGGACTCGAACGCATGACCTCTCGTTTACGTGCATGCAGCTCTACCAACTGAGCTACGTGTCTAACCCGAAATCTATTCAGTTTTAATTATATATATATTATAGTTTTTAGAGAAAAATACACAAAAGGTTAATTAAAAAAATATGCTCCTTAGCAGGTCGAACCGGGTTGAATCGGAATTATACACAGAGTGTGGGACTCGAACGTGTGACCTCTCGTTTACGTGCATGCAGCTCTACCAACTGAGCTACGTGTCTAACCCGAAATCTATTCAGTTTTAATTATATATATATATATATATATATATATATATATATACATACATACATACTAAGCCTAACCATAATCTGGTTATATTTTAAAAAGGTTTGATAATTTCAGAAACATGTAACCGACCGGACTCGAACCCGCGACCAAGGCTTCGTGTTGCACACAACTCGACCAATTGGGCTGTGTGACTAACCTGGAGGATATGGGTTTTTAATTAAATTTATACACTTACTGAGTCTTATTATATATAAGTTATAAAAAGATTTGGTAACATATAGGAAATCGGCAGCGTAGGTAAGGATCGAACCCAGGACCCTTTGTTTAAAATGCACACAATCCACCACTGGACTGTGTGTCTAACCCGGTATATTTACCCGTTTTAATTTCTTTTATATACTGCTTCCAACTCATCTTCTTCATTCTGAAATCCCAGAATAATAATCCGACTGTTTGCAAATCCGATAAAATTTATCTTTTTATTTGAAACAATTACTGAATATAAATAATAATAAAAAGGATTCAAGAGTTTTTATACCGTACGAAAGATGGGTTTGATTTTCTCCGCTGATGTTCAGGCGACGAGCCAACGTTCTCCGGCGATGAGTAGAGAGTTTAGAATAAGGTTTGCGAGTGAGCGAGTTCTCAATAGGTTTCAAAGATCACTATTTATAGATATAGGGTGGTTTGAGTTTGAGTTTCGGTTTCATATATTTTCGGTCAAAGATTTATGGCTGAAATGATTTCGTAACCGTTTTTAGCATTGATGACCCCATAATTGAGTCTATCACATGATTAGAGAAACGATTTTGGCTTTAAAACGAAGAGTGATGATTGAATTGGGTGTTTCATCCATTTCAGGCGGGTGTTTAAAATTTGATTTCAGTAGTTTGTTTTAATATAAATATCATTTAGTTTAGAATTATAACAAATGTGTGTATATGGTGTAGTGGTGTGTAATGTGTTTAATTTGGGTGAACACCCGGGTTCAATACCCGCGGTCTACACCCTTTTGTTATTTTATTTTTGTTACTTATATTTTATTTATTATCATTATTATTTTAACCTTAATATTTTATTTATTATTTAATGCAAATAATATAACAAATTTTTAAACGTTTGACATAAATACGTAACGAACATCATAACATATACTTGTATTACAAAACGGAGCGGAGTTTAGAACCCGTTTTACGACAAATGTTACATTCCAACCTAGGTAGTTGTTCGTCATCACTGATCTGAATCTCATTTAAGTCGCGTCTTAGTTATTTAGTTTAATTAGTTTATTTAATTGCAATTTAGTATTTTAGTAAACCCCCCTCAAAATATAAAATCAATTTAGTCGTGTCAGTCTGTCAAATCTAAAGAGTCTAGTAAATGTAATTAGAGAGTCTCCTGAGTTCGATACTCGGACTTACATAAGTTATACTACATTGACCGGTACACATGCCGTTTGTGTGATCTAGGTTAGAGAGTCTTAGTGTCATAAATTTTAGCGTATCTAATTTAGGGTCTAATCTAGGTAATTTGTCTAGACCACTTTTAGCATATCAGTGTGTTTCTAATTCACCCTAAGTGTGTTCTTCGTTCGTCATAAACTAGTTTCTTGTAACATGTATTAAAATAAAATCAACAAAAGTTGGCGAGCATACAAATTTGAATACATAGCATAATAGTGTCTAAAAGTTGTCTCATATCCAACATGGTAATTTGCATACATTGTTATTAATCTTACTAGCATGTGTTAACTATAAGTCAAACCAAAGTATACCGCAATCGTGCGTGTATCCTTGTTGTCGCAATGACAAGATCGTAAAATAGTTTACTTAACAATACCGCAAGAATTGGGTGGTGCGTTAATTCTATAGCGCTATAATTGTTAAGGTAGGCTTGCAAAGTTAACGAGCATATAAAACACAAGTTTAAGCATCACATGGAGTAACGAGATTGTAATAAGTATCATGTTTGTGACGGATAGAGTATTTGCATAAACAACTTTAATCGTGTGTATGTGATTTGTATATATTTGTGTATGTGTTGCAACCAAAGTGTGTAAAACGGTAAATGGGATCTAGTATACTCATGGGTTGCGTAGTAAATTTCCACAAATGTGGGTTAACGAGTCTTGAGTTGAGAACACCGAAGTTACCCTAAGATGGGAAACGAAGGTGTGTGAGTTGCGGATTTGATTGGATTCGGAATTTAGAGGGCGATTTATAAGTCATAGTAAAACGTAAAATAAGGTACCATGAAAATGGTCCTGCAAGGAGGTAGGATGATTAGCATCCATTGAACCTCAATATATGATTCACCAAAGCACAAAATCATCAACTTTGTTGATGATGTCGGTTGGTCATGAATGTGAAAATAATAAGAACTTAAACCTACTAAATCTACAAACAACCAAGTGAGCAGGCTAGATGTGTGCATCCCAAACATGGAAAGTGTTCGGGGACGTGTTGTAGCATTGTCCATTTTATTGGAAATTGTTTGAGTTTTGGTGGCATGAACATAGTAAATCAACAACTGAGGTAATGGAACATAGTTGGAAAGCCAAGGCTTCCATGGTTCACACTTGCACTAAAACACAAGTTTCACCATAATGAAGATGATGAACTTGGATGATCTCAACACTTGTAGGTTGTTTAAAACTTTGTTAAAACAGAAAGTTTGGGAGGTGTTTAGACCTCTAAACTTGGGAGAATCAATCATACTCAAGCTCATAACTATAGGTTTGGTTAGAAGCATGGTAGGTGCGAGTTTCTCACAAGATGAATGAATTTATGAAAAGTGATGAAAGATTAAAGCAAAACAGAAAGTTGGACCTCAAAATTGTGATGTTCTACCTTAGTTTACCATGCTAAACATTCCTAGAGGTGTTCCAAGCTTTCAAGAAGAAGAAATATATAAAGAAACATGATGAAAAGTGAGGTAGAAGGTTACTTTTGAGCTCAAGTAGAATCTACCCAAAATTGAGATTTCAGCTGATGTGAAAGTCTTTTGAGAGTGTTTGAGGGTTAGAAAAAGTGAAATGGAGGTGTAGGAGGCTTGGTTATATAGTGGTGAAGTAGGGTTTGTGTTTAAATGGAGTTAGAAGGTGATTGGGGAAGAAGAGAGGTGGAAAAAGCCCCCTACGAATTAAGCCCCCTCGACACCCGCGGCGGGAAAGAGGTTAGCCCCCCCCCCGCGACGGGCTCTTTCTCCTACCCAACTTTAGTTTTTAACATTTTGACCCCTGAACTTCGATAAGTTCGTTATTTTATTCCCAAAGTTGTGTTTTAACTTGTTTTCGAGTATGGAACATGATTGTGAATTTGTGACAAGTATGGCGTATGTAAAAACAATGATTCAAGTGAATAATTAGTCTAGGTTTGCACGTAAATGTGCATTTGATAATTATTTGTGTATAACACAAGTATAACATGTATAAGTATAAAATGAATTTCCATTATGATTAATGTCTCAGATTACAAGATTGGAAAATGAAATATGAATACGATACGATACGATACAAGTCTCTAAAAATAGAAATGAGAAATAAACATTCTAAATAAGGAAAGGACAGAAATGAGAAGCGTTATAGTCCCCCTACTTTAGGAAATTTCATCCCAAAATTTATTCAAGAGGAAGACTCAACAAACAAGTGTGGATACTTAGTCTTCATATCACTTTCGAGTTACCAAGTGAATTCGGTGCCACGTTTTCCTTCCCATCAAATCTTGACTATGGGAATTCTTAGTTGCTTGTTTCCTCAGTCCATGATTTCGATTGGTTTCTCAACGAAGTGTAAAGACTTGTTGATTTGTATGTCATCGAGAGGAACATGAAGTCCTTCTTCAGCTAAACACCTCTTGAGATTTGAAACATGAAATACTGGATGGACGTTGTTGAGTTCTTGTGGTAGGTCTAAACGATATGCCACTTCGCCAATCCTCTCGAGTATCTTGAAAGTACCCATGAAGCATGGAGCGAGTTTGCCCTTTTTACTGAAACGGATGACTCCCTTCCAAGGGAATACCTTGAGGAGTACAAAATCACCAACGTTAAATTCCAATGGTTTGTGACGTTTATCGGCTAGCTCTTTTGTCGGTTCTAGCATTGTGGAGATTATCTCAGATTTGTAGGATCTTGTCTATCGTCTATTGTATGAGCTCGGGACCGGGATTTGTGCGTCGCCGATCTCGTGCCAACAAATAGGCGAACGACACTTACGACCATACAATGCTTCAAAAGGAGCCATTTGAGTTCTAGAGTAATAACTGTTGTCGTACGAGAATTCCATCAAGGGTAAATGTACATCCCAATTTCCACCAAAATCAACTACACACGAACGAAGTATGTCCTCGAGGGTTTGGATAGTATGTTCGGTTTGACCATCTGATTAAGGATGAAAAGCCGTACTAAGGTTAAGTTGTGTACCCATTGCGGTTTAAATTTTTGCCAAAGGCGAGAAGTGAAACGACCATTGCGGTCCAAAATGATATCGATGGGGATGCCATGACGGCAAATGATTTTTTCAGTGTAGATACGAGCCAATTTCTCAACTCGATAATCTTCACGAATGGGGAGGAAGTGACCGGATTTGGTCAAACGGTCGATGATCACCCAAATATTATCATGACTGGAAGAGGTTCGTGGAAGTTTGGTTATGAAGTCCATGGCAATACTCTACCCTTTCCAAACGGGAATCTTAGGTTGTTCGAGTAGGCCAGAAGGACGTTGATGTTCGGCTTTGACCTTAGAGCACGTGAGAGATTTGGATACGAAAGTGACGATGTCTTTCTCCATGCCAGGCAACCAATAAGTTTGATGAAGGTCTAAGTACATCTTTTCGGCACCTGGATGAATGGAGTACTGAGTCTTGTGTGCTTCTTTCATCAAGAGGCCACGGAGGTTTTCACGGTTCTGAACCTAATTTCGATCAAGGAAGTAGAGGATTCCGTTGGATTTGGAAACAAGCTGGCTTTTGTTACCACACTTCATCTCATCGTACAAGTTATCCTCATTGACGGATGAGTATTGCACCTCATGAATGCGGGTTTGAATGTCATTCTGGATTTGGAAGTAGCGAATGCTCTTTACATGAGGTTTTCGACTAAGGGCATAGGCCACGACATTCGCGTTACCAGGGTGGTAGCGAATATCGCAATCGTAGTCATTGAGCAACTCTACCCCATCATCTTTGACGCATGTTGAGTTCTTTTTGATTAAAGATATGTTGTAGGTTCTTATGGTCGGTGAAGACCACACACTTAGTATCGTAAAGGTAGTGTCGCCAAATCTTTAACGCAAAAACAACCTCACCAAGTTCAAGGTCGTGGGTAGTGTAGTTCTTCTCGTGTATTTTAAGTTGTGTTGATGTGTAAGCGATAACCTTGACTCGTTGCATGAGAACACACCCGAGACCTTGGTTAGAAGCATCACAATAGACAACGAATACCATTAGGGAGAGCGAGGATCAGAGAATTGCAAAGCAAGTCCTTGAGAGTTTGAAAAGACTCCTCTTGTTCGGAACCCCAAACAAAATATTTATCTTTTTGAGTCAACAAAGTAAGTAGAACAGTGATCTTTGAAAAGTTGGAGATGAATTGGCGGTAGTAACCAACTAATCCAAGGAATGGACGAATTATGGATGAAGACTTTAGTGCGACCCAATTTTTGACGGCTTCGATTTTGACGGGATCAACGTGAATACCTTTCTCGTTCACGACGTGACCGAGAAATTGAACTTATTTTAGCCAAAATTCACAATTGGAGAATTTGGCATATAGTTGTTCGATACGAAGAAGTTATAGAATCAAACATAGATGTCGCTCGTGTCCGATTTTGGTCTTGGAATAGATGAGGATGTTGTCTATGAATACGATCTCAAGACGGTCCAAGTATAGTTTACACAGACCATTCATCAAATCCATGAAGACTGTGTGTGCATTGGCCAAAACAAAAGGCGTGTCTATGACTCGTAGTGACCATATCTAGTACAAAATGCGGTTTTTGGAATGTCCTCTTCGAGGACTCAAAGTTGATTGTAGCCGGAACGAAGATAAATTTTGGAAAACACAAGTTGCACCTTGGAGGTGATCATAAAGGTCATCGATGCGAGGAAGGAGATAACGGTTTTTTACAGTGAGTTTGTTAAGCTCACGATAATAGATTCACATGCGGAAAGATCCATCTTTCTTCTTGACGAAAATGACTGGAGCACCCCATGTCACACCCGCTATAAAATCAGAGTTGGTGTGATCTGACTGGTATCTTCATTGCACAACGAAAGTATAAAAGTGCTAAGACTACTAGAAAGTGAACGCCCACTAAGTACTCGAATCCCCATGGGTTCCCCTGTTCTGACCGTGCCATAGTTTGAAAATATGACCTGAGAAAGAAACATGCGAAAAATCAACATAATGTTGGCGAGTTCATAGTTTGTTTGTTTTGTATCAAATGAATCATAACATTTGAAAATCTTGCATTTGAAAAACTGGTTTGTGAGATCATAGTATCCTAAAGCGTTTGAATGTCGTATCTGTATGTCGGTATTCAAATGTTTTCTGTTATGTTTGTAAACCGATACATGTAACTGTTGTGTTTGTAAACCGGTAATGAAATGTAATCTCTCGTATCTGTAAACAAGTATTGAAATCATAGTATGTAGGATGCCTATGGAATCTAAGTATCAATCAGTGTGTAGCTAATACACAACCTATGTGCCATAAGTAAGTAACCAAACCAAGACAACTCTGACATTATTGGGATCACAAAAGCACTCCTAAAGGGTTAACAAACCAGGAGTGGAGCAAGCCTCAAACTTGATGGATCTATACCTTTTGCACCTTGGTCACTACGTGATTAATGGTTACTTTTGTCATCATCCTTCTTACGACAGTGATCTGTCATCATCTAATCCCATAGCTACATACCACTTGTTAAAAATATGTATTTTCTATGTGTATAAACGGGCCTCGCCCTTCATATGATTTTCGTTCCTCACACTTTTGGTAATGGGCCTAGCCCATGTTATTAATAAAATTGGGGCCTAGCCCCTAGTTGTGACTAAGACAATCCCGTCACTAGTCATAAAACTCATGCATGTTTCAAAAAACCTTGTATTGTTATGAAAGCCGATAAATTTAGCCTAAACCATTCACAAACCATCGTGTTTGTTGAAATCTGTTTGTAACATGATTTAGAAATATGTGATTTTCGTTTATCGAAACATTGTGTGCTTTTGCAAAACTTGCATGTCTATCCACCCCCGAAAACATTCATAAAAATGTAAAATGGTAAAAAGTTGGGGTTATGAACTCACCTTGATATCCTTGTGCAAAGCTAGCATAATGTGATTCCATAATGTTGTTTCCAAAATGTAACTCGCTAGCATGCAATCTATAGCATTCCTATCAAGGAATAACTTATAAGTTTCTAATAAGATGATGTTGCTAAACTACGTGCCACCAAGCTCTACCGAGTCGCTAACTGAATGACTCAATGGGAAGATGTTAATTTGATGGAAACGAATAAGATATACTTATTTAGTTCCATTTGTAGTCGGTGATAAATACTAAGTTTAGGAAGTACTTGGTTTCAGAGAAGTTTAAAATATATATTTATATAAAATATAAATATATTTATAGAATAGTGTTGGTTGTTCTGGATGGTAACACGTGTACGTAAACAAGTGTTTGTATGAAAATAATACACGTTATAGACTCGTATAGCGTGTTCACGTGTTTCTCGAATAGTCGTCGTATACGTTGACGGATACTAATACGAGACGTTGCAGTGTTTCATAAGATGTAGACATATATGTGCAAACGTAAATGTATATGTAAAGGTAGATACATATATGTATGTGTATGTGTATGTAAAAGTTGTGTAGCCGAATACAGTTCCGCATTATATCTCTTTTAGTCATATAAAATAAGAATAAATAGTCATATTTATTTTATAAACTTTTCAAGTTGTGGATGTTTGAAATAAATATACATGATTATATTTATTTTATATAAGTTCTCGGGTTTCGTTAGCTAGTAACTTTTGTAAGTTATACAGTATCGTCAAAATAAATATACGTTTATATTTATTTTATAAAATACTTGAGCCCCGAAAGGTGTCGTTTTTAAAATATAATCATGCTTTGTATTACGGATTTTTACAAAAAACGGACAGAGTTTCGTCTGTATTTGGACGATCTCGACAACACAAGTTGTCGATAAATGTTTTCAAAACTCAACATTTGCAAGACGAACATCGTATCCAATAATTATTATATGTCCGATAGATGACGACATCACAATTTAAACTTTATATAAATATATATAGGTGTATGCATAAATATATGAACTAAACTACGCGTAATCGGTCGGTAAATGAATGATTAACGTCATATCCCCAAAGTTTGACAATGTGCAAATTTTAATTGATCTGGTCGAGCTTGGTTATGTCAAAATGAAATTAAAATTAAATTGTAATGTAATACACGTCGTTAAAGTTTTACCAATTCTCGCATCGACTTGTTGACTATGTTGACTGAGTCGACCAGGTTTGACCATGTTTACCAAACTTTGACCACAGTTGACCAAACCCGAATTTGACCGCGTTGACCACAGTTTGACCCGAGCCGAAATCTGACCGCATTGACTGAGTTGACCCGTGTTGACCGGGTTTGTCCGAACCCAAAACTAAACCGAGGCACCAAAAATGACCCAAAACTGTCCCTTGACCAGTTTGGCCTGTTGATCATGTTGAACCGAGCCCGAGAGTGTCCCGAACTTTAATTTTAACCGAGCTGAAAGTGTTTCGTATGGACTCTACGGGTTCCCAGGAGCCCAAAAATATATTTTTCGTTGAAAATGGAGGTCAGGAATCTCGCTAGAAGTTGGAATCTCGCCGGAGAATAAAATTTCACAAAAACTTGCAGAAAGGTCTCTAACCACCCGATCTAAACATGCACGAAGTGAAAAGTCCAAAACGGGTTCGCCGAACTTTGGCCAGAATGTCGCCGGAGTTGCTTCTGTGCTCAAACGGCTTTGAATCTTGAAAAATGGTCACCTTCATCGCGTCGGGAAGGCTCGATTTAGTGGGGGTAGAGTGTTGGATCAAAAAAATTCGCCGGAAAAATTCGCCGAAGAATTGCCGAACTGCAGCCACCAACGGTGACTCCGCCGTCGCACCACCGCGGTCAACGGCTGGCTCCGCCGTGTTCTTGCCGGTTGCCGGCTTCTAGAGAGAGAGAGAGCTGAGAGAGAAAGTGAGGTAGAGAGAGAGAGTATGTAGGTGTGAAATGAGAGGGCGAAGAAGGAAAATGAGTTTATATAGGTGGGGTTTTGGTGGATTGGGCCCAAGGCCCACAAGTCCGTTTCTAGTGTTTTGAGCAGCCCAATCGCGTTTACGAGGCGCGTTTTCGAACCCGAACTTCATGGTACATCATATAATATTATTTTAGATTCAAAAACATGAAAAATGATGGCGGAAGCTTGCGTTTGGCGCGCACGTTCGTTGGTTGCGGTAAAACTGCGTAAATTGCTTCGGTCGTTGTTTCTTGTCCGTTTTTCGATCCGATTTCTATCGAGTATGTTAAAATTTGATTATGAAGCTAAAATTATCATAATATATCAGTTTCAATAAACGAGTCCGATGCTCCCGTTCCGTTGTCGTTGCGTTCCTACACGCGTTTTCGCTCATGTATGCGTTTTGTGACGTTCGAAAGCATGATAATTCATCAAAGCCTATTCTTGTGGTTAAAAAATTTGTATAAAAATCGTATTTGTTGGTGTTTTCAGTATTTCATTCGGTGTCAGTTCGTTACCCTATAAATGTGGGCAAATTCCCGAAATCACCAATCACGTAGTGTACAATTCAAAGAGGCGTTTCCACGCATTCCAAAGGTCTAGTTGAGTTAATTTGTGTTTCAAAACAATACTTATAATCTTCTTAATGTTATTTACGTAATTAAAACCCGTAATTTGCCGGTTGTCACACCCCAAGGAGAAGTGCTAGAGCGTATGAAACCTTTATCAAGTAATTCTTGAAATTGGCATGATAGCTCGTGCATCTCCAAAGGTTTGGGATGATATGGAGATCTAGTAATAGGTGTAACGCCAGGAATGAGATCTATATGAAAATCGACAGAACGAGGAGGAGGACTTGATAAATCTTCGGGGAAAACATCGGGGTAATCGCGAACGACCAGAACATCACTCACGCTTTTTCCCTTGTCCTTCTTTTCAACAATGTGGGCCAGAAAAGCAAGATACTCTTTGCGCAAGTACTTGTTCACTTGAGTACATGACATAAGCTTAAGACCTTTTGATGGTTTTTCTCCGTAGACGTGCAAGGTGTCACCAGACGAAAGAGAAAGGTGTACGAATTTTTCAGATGAAACAACTTTGGCACGATGTTTACGAAGCCAATCCAATGATATCAAAACTACCCAGTTGCATGGGTATGAGATCTATTGGGAATTTATGTTCCTTAAGGTTAAGAATGCAATTGCGAAGAACGGATTCGACGATGATTGATTTGCCATTGGCGACTTCGACGGTGAATGATTTTGGAAGTTTAGAGCATGCACATTTAAGTATTGGTTCAAATTCCATGTATACAATACTCTTATCCGCGCTAGTATCAAATAATAAAGAAGCATATAAACTGTTTAAAAGGAATATCATTTATGACCTCGTTGTCGTGTTGCGCTTGATTTACGTTGATGTTGAAAGCGTGTCCATGAGGTTGTTGTTGTTGTTGCTCTTGATTGTTTTACGGACATTAAGGTCGAAGGTGAGTAGGATCACTAGCAAGCTCTAGTATTGTTTACGGGAGCTTGACGGTTTTGGTTTTGGGGTTGTGCATGAATTTGGTTGCCTTGTGGCGATGCGCCATTTTGACAGGTAGTGGCTAGGTGCCCAAACCGATTGCAAGTTGTGCAATGGCAGCATGCGATGTTGGTTGGGTGATAATAGTGACATGTATTACACTTGGGGTGAGTCCAAGTGTAAGGTTTTCTTGTGGCATATTGTGGGGGATTAGGGTTGTTAACCGGTGTGATAGCATTGCAACTTTGGCTTTGAAACTTCTGTTTCTTGCCGTTGTTGTTTCACGGCTGTGTTTTGGTGTCCTTGGGTTTGGTGGTTGCTTGCTTGATGGATTTGGTGGTGCCTATCTCTCACTCTGTTTTCGTTAAGGCTAGCAACAAGCAGCTAAACTAGTTCTATGGTGTCGGGTTTAGTACCTTGGATAACGTCGCGGATGAAAGAAGGAAGACCTTGAAGGTATTTCCTAATTGCACTTTCGGGTGTGCTAACGAGGTGAGGAACTATGATACTTAGTTGTTTGAAGCGGGTTGTGTAACTGATGTTATCGTCACCCACTTCTTTGAGGTGCCAAAATTCTTCCTCGAGCTTTTGCTGCTCGTGCAGAGGACAGAATTCTGCTAGCATCATTTGTTTAACCTCGGCTCAAGGGAGGGCGTAGGCTTCTTCGTTGCTATAGATATTGCACTCGTTTGTCCACTAGTCGAGATCCCTCGACTCGAAGACGCCGGTTGCGCTTTGGGTTTTCAAGTGTTTAGGACACTCACTATTAATGAATGTTACCTCAATGCTATCGAACCATTCGAGCATTTTGGTGGCACCTTCGTTGCCGGTGAATTTCCGAGGGTTGCAAGCAGCGAAGTGCTTATAGCTAAAGGTGGTTGGTTTAGGTTGGTCGACTTTGGAGTCTACCGAAGAGTTAGGGGTATTGGAGGCGTTGATTTTGCTCACAATGTCGGGTATCACTTGGGCCATTTGCTTGGCTATAAACGAAAGCATCTTTTTGTTAGAGCTCGACTTGGAACCCTTCTTGGAGTTTGAGAGGCGGTTTGAAGACATTTATAAGATTGAGTAAAATGAAAGGATGAGACTTGATCATAAGGTGTTTGAAAAATAACTTGTATAATTTAGTACATAACACGTAAGTTCAAGTAGTTCACATAAGCATAATAAGAATTTATCTTGAGTAATAACAAATAATGACGAAGAGATTGTAAATTTAGTTTGTTCGCAGTGATCGTTAGTGTTTGAGATTGCGAGTAAATTGCGATTCATGTTTTTGACATTGAAATGAGAGAGGTATCAAATGTAAAACACCTTAAAATTGATATGACATAAAAGAGATTCAATGTAAAACGTGGAGGGTTTCGAAACGAAACTAAGACTATTATTCCAAAGCGGTCGAAAATTCCTTTGAGTTTGGGAAGCAGGCTTTGGCCTAATAGGTAGAATACTGTCGCTGAAATTTTGGTTAAGGTATTAACCCTTCTGGTGACTACATGTCCCAATTCAAACGAAAGTTCAAGACTTTGGCAAGATTGAAAATCGAAGAGTTGGACTAGTTCTCAAGATGCGGGTATCACCCCAACTTGGTAACGTCGTTCCCTAAGTGTGGTTAGTACTTACTGAACAAGATAAGGAAATAAATTCCGAATCGGTAAGGGTCCACTAGAATATGGATGGGAAATTCTCCATTAAGGTGTGGAAATCACTCCTAACTTGATGGCACAATTTCGTGGAAAAATAGGTAACGCGGATTCAAGGATTTCACCAAAAGGGAGGGTTTTCACGTTTTTCTTGGTGAGATCGTCTTGTTTGTGAAATAAGGGTGTCTTCACATATTCGTGTGTATTATAGTTTGTCTTAGAAAAGACATGTATATTTGAGACCAAAAAGAAATAGATAAGAAGCAATTAGGGAGAATTCAAGTATTAAGCATGATAAAACAATGGTAAAGTACGAGTCCTAAACTATAAACTAGGTCAAATCATGACAATTTTTCCTAATTCCCTATACTTATGGCTCAGATACCAATCTGTCACACCCCAACCGATGGCGGAAACATCAAAGTGAGACGAAAACATGATTGCTCGAGACATCATAACTTGCTAATTGTGACAATAATTAAGTAATTCGAATTTCATTGACACTAGAATGGAAATACATCATTTTGGAAAGGAAATTACAACATGGAACAAGTAAACATAACATCATGAAATAGAGACATAAGTTTAAAATATAGGTGTGTTTCAAATCCACCCTAAGTACTTTCTTCGTTCGTCATCAACTAGTTTTCTGCAACATGTATAAAAAATAAATCAGCAAAAGTTGGTGAGTATACAAGTTTGAATACATAGCAGAATCGTGTCAAAAAGTTGTCTCATATCCAACATGGTAATTTGTATACATTGTTATTTAGCATACTAGCATGTTTTAACTATAAGTTAAATCAAAGTACACCAAGCAATCGTGCATATCCTTGTTGTCGAAACGACAAGGCCGTAAAACAGTTTACTTAACAATACCACAAGAATACGAGCGGTGCGTTAATCCTATAGCGCTGTAATTGTTAAGGTAAGCTTGCAAAGTTAATGAGCATATAGAACACAAGTTTAAGCATGGCATGTAGTAAAGAGAATGTATCAAGTATCATGATTGTGACGGATATAGTATTTGCATAACAAGTTTAATCGTGAGTATGTGAATTGTATATATTTGTGTACATGTTGCACCCAAAGTGTGTAAAATAGTAAATGAGATCGTGTATACTCATGGTTTGCATAGTAAATTTCATGAACGTGAGTTGACGAGTCTTGAGTTAAGAACACCTAAGTTACCCTAAGATGGGAAACAAAGGTGTGTGAGTTGAATTTAGAGGGAAATTTATAAGTCATAGTAAAACATAAAATAAGGTACCATGAAAATGGTCATGCAA
This sequence comes from Scalesia atractyloides, assembly GCA_947069175.1. Taxonomy (NCBI): domain Eukaryota; kingdom Viridiplantae; phylum Streptophyta; class Magnoliopsida; order Asterales; family Asteraceae; genus Scalesia; species Scalesia atractyloides. Next base: position 34,222,791 of record CAMTDV010000003.1, on the reverse strand, counting down.
GGAGGTAGGATGATTAGCATCCATTGAAACTCAATATATGATTCACCAAAGCACAAAATCATCAACTTTGTTGATGATTTCGGTTTGTCATGATTGTGAATATAATAAGAACTTAAACCTACTAAATCCCCAAACAACCAAGTGAGCAAGCTAGATGCGTGCATCCCAAACATGGAAAGTGTTCGGGGACGTGTTGTAGCATTGTCCCTTTAATGGAAATTGTTTGAGTTTTGGTGGCATGAACATAGTAAATCAACAAGTGAGGTAATGGAACATAGTTGGAAAGCCAAGCGTTCCATGGTTCACACTTGCACCAAAACATAAGTTTCACCATAATGAATATGAGGAACTTAGATGGTCTCAACACTTGTAGTTTGTTTAAAACCTTATTAAAACTTAAAGTATGGGAGGTGTTTAGACCTCTAAACTTGTGAGAATCAACCATACTCAAGCCCCATAACTATAGGTTTGGTTAGAAGCATGGTAGGTGCAAGTTTCTCACAAGATGAACGAGTTTATGAAAAGTTGGTGAAAGATAACACCAAAACAGAAAGTTGGATCTCAAAATGATGATGTTCCACCTTAGTTTACCATGGTAAACTTGTGAAAAACATTCATAGAGGTATTCCAAACTTTCAAGAAGAAGAAAAAAGATAAAGAAACATGATGAAAAGTGAGGTAGAAGTTCACTTTTGAACTCAAGTAGAATTTGCCCAAACTTGTGATTGCAGTGATGTGAGAGTGTTTGAGGGTTCGAAAAAGTGAAATAGAGGTGTAGGAGGCTTGCTTATATAGTGGTGAAGTAGGGTTTGTGTTTAAATGGAGTTAGAAGGTGATTGGGGAAGAAGAGAGGTGGAAAAAGGTGACCAACCCCGTATGCTCTAAACAACTCGCTGCGGATTAAGCCCCTCGCCATCCGGCGACGGGTAAGGTATTAGTCCCTTGCCCCACCACAACGGGCTCTTTCTCCTACCCAAGTTTGGTTTTTAGCATTTTGGCCCCTGAACTTCCATAAGTTCGTTATTTTATGCCCAAAGCTGTGTTTTAACTTGTTTTCAAGTATTGTGAATATGTGACAGGTATGGTGCACGTAAAAATGATGATTCAAGTGCATAATACGTAAGTTTGCACGTAAATGTGCATTTGATAATTGTTTGTGTATAACACAAGTATAACATGTATGAGTATAAAATGAATTTCCATTATGATCAAAGTCTTGAATTACAAGATTGGAAAATGAAATATGAATATGATACGATTACAAGTATCTAAAAATAGAAATGAGAATACAACCTTTTAAATAAGGAAAGTACATTAATGCGAAGCGTTACAGGTGTGACAAGTTTGAATTTTAGTATTCGATGCATAGTTAAACACGTTTGTATATACACTATATAATTAATTGGATGTGTAAATGTATGAGATTGAATAAGTGTAATGGCAAATTGAGGAATATAACCCACGGAGTTTATATAAAAAAATTACAGGGTAAATACCATGGAAGTAAACTGATGAACAATAACATCACATATAAAAATATGGTTGTTATAGTCTCCCCTACGTTAGGAAATTTCCTCACGAAATTAGGAGGAAACCTCTTGTATAGGATGGTGTGTAGGGCTTCTCATAAACATAAGAGACAATAGTTTAATTTAGATTGTTGGGTGTGTCAGGTAATAAGAGTCTTAAAGATGCTGGGGGTATGCTTAGGTTAAGATATATCGAAAGAAAGGTTTAGATTCAATTGAGGCGTTAGCGTTCCTGACAAGGGCTGGACACATGAATAGAGGAATCGTTTTTTGATGCCAGAGATACACGAGTGAAAAGCATCATGGCACGAAGATGATGTGTTACATGATAGGAGGGTTTACTATTGAGTCATACTCATGATGTCTAACTAGAATTTGTGTCCCAAGATAGGTTTTGAGAAGAATAAAGTGCCAAAATGATAAAGTTTCATACAAAAGTCACAAATATGAAATTATCAACCAGACCGACACATAAAATCTCATGATTAGTTTAACGCTGCTTTTGAAAATTTGTTAGAGATACTTATATATAGGAAGTCCCAGGGGTGTATCCACCATGTCTCTACCAAAATTTCATCCACCTCGTCATTTGAATCATGATTGACAATACATACACATAACTTCCCATGACCAGTCTAGCAATGCTTTTGATTGTTTGACAAGAACACTTATATATAGGAAGTACTAGCAACGTAACCACCAGATCCTTCTCAAAGTTTCATCGGCTTTGTTATCGAGTCATGATTGGTTCTATATGACTCAGCCTAAAATCTACTAACCAAGTAAACATATCCACAACAGCTGATACTTGAGTCTTGAGCCCAAAAAGGCGAGACTAAATGATAGTAGTTCCTACATCCCACATTATGAGGAAAGGGCCGGTCTTTGAAAAAGTGAGGCGATATCTACGTCCCCCTAAATTATGAGATGAGGTTAGCCATGATGCATGATGACATGAAATGGTAATAACATGAAACATAGTTGATGTAAAATGTCATGAATTGCAAATGATAGTTGCACGGGTAAACATAATATGAAATAACAATGATATGAAATGAGGATAACTGGAAATGTCAGAACATGAAATGAAAATGATATTAATTTGAAATAAGAACTTCGAATCTTCATGGCGAAAAAGATCTGTTGAGCTATTCTTTCACATCATTGTTGTTAGCTTCGGATAGATTTGCATTGATGTTGAAAGCTCTACCCCATGCTGGAAGAGTTATCGGGTGTTCCTGATTTTCTTGGTTAACTGGGTTGGCTTGAGCTTTAGAATTTATGATATTAACCAACCTAGACATGAGTTTCTGAAATGAGTAGGGTCCCCACAGTTAAAGCAAGCTCTAGTATAGGGTACCATGGGGTAGTTTGGCTGTTGGTAAGTTTGCATCATGTTGTGGGTAGGAGGTGGAACTTGGTTTTAGGTAGCATGACAAGTGTTGGCCAACTGGCCATATCGACCACAATTGGTGCAGTCGGCAAGGGACATTGAGTTGATGGTGGTAGTAACAGTGGTTGCATTGGGGTGAGAACCAGTGTATGGTTTCTTGTTTTGATATACAGTGTTGGGTGCAACTTGGGTAATGGGCGTGGCTTGTATAGGTGGGTTGGTAGAGTTACAACATAGTTCCTATCATGTTAAATTCGGAGGTCTTTTGGTTGATTATATCGAGTCCAGATTTATTAGATGGTTGTATTAGGGTGTAGTCTAAACTTATAATAAGTTCAGATAGTGTTTTGTTTGGACTATTGTGTTCAAGTTTGTTTATTATGAATCTGGAATTGTTTTGTTTCTGATTTAGTCATTATATATAAATAGTGAATGAAATGCAATGATAGTAAACTTTTTGGGAAAACTTTTTGTGCAAGACTTGGTCTAGAGATAGAAAGAAACCCTACCATTTTGTGTGCTATCAATGTGTGTGATTGTTTAGGTGTGTGATCTGTGAATACTCAATGTTTTCAAAGATTGATCGGTTCTCTCATCTTTACTCCTATTGTACGAGATCTACGGAGCGGTGCGACTCACATGGTGGTTTCCGCACATCGTGTGTGTGTCGTGTGGTCCTGGTTCGTGTGTTCGAGGTACGTTAGGCGGCTTTACAAGTGGTATCAGAGCAGGCTTTGTATAGAGAGTGCTCTTATCACTGTAGGTTTCGTGTTTTGGAGGTTAGTTTCTAGATTGGTTTTGTTGTTCTAGAGGGTTTTCCATTTTCTAGTGGTTTTCATCTTTTTCTAGTGATTTCCATTGTTTCTTCATCTATTTCTTTAGTTTTCTATGATGGATGGTGATTAGGTTGTGGTTTATAGTTGTGTTCTTGATTAGACTGTAGAGATTTTGTTTAATTTGTGTCATATCTGAAAAAGCTCTGCAAATTCTCTAGGTTTTCCTGAAAAAGGTGAAGAAGATTGCTGAGGGAAGCATTTGTCAGATCTATTTTCGGATTTTATCTTTTCCGAATTGTGACACTCGGCAAAATACCGGTAATTCCATACTACTTAAACAATTATTACATTATTATTTTTCACATACTTGACTTAGTTTTATTTAATTAAGCCTCAAAAGTCTAGGATTATACAAAATAATATTGTGAAAAGATATCGAGTTTGTTGCGTTGTGAAACAATGTAAACTATGTCCTAGACAAACTAGTAGAAATGCGAACACACTATTCATGCCAAGACTAGTCGCGGTACAGCCTGACACGACAAAACAAGACTTGGAAATATGTTCACAACGAATATTACATTAAAACATAAATTGGGAATAACTTACAATTAATTTGTTCCGGAAAAATTATATAAACACTAAATTGTCTTGTTCGCAGACAAATTTAGCAATTTTTTAGAAGCGTACAACACTCCGAAGAACCACACAACAAACGTCCAAAATCCAAATATAAATGTATTTATCATAAAACATATATAGGGTAGTGAAAACAACACAAATATCCTTATATAAACTTTATTGTTTAAAGCTACACAACTCGTTCGGTAAGTACCCGATAACAAAACCGGTACAAAAACTATGACCAAAATAATAAATTTACTAGTCTAGCGAACTAGCTAGTGAAATTTGGACATAAAAAATATCACAAAGATGGATATGTAAACATTTCCATATAAGTGATATAATTTGTCGGTATTTGACCCGATAACGAAACATGAGCCAATTCGCTATCCAAACAAGAAAACGACTAGTCTAGTGAACCTAGCTAACATGATTTAGCATACCAAACATTGTATAACTTACCATTTATACATTCGTATTATAAAAACCCAATACCCTAAACATCATAGTTTATAAAGTTTATAAAATATAACAAATTTTATACATATAAAAAAACAAACCAACCCCCTATTCACGGCATTAGTGGGACTCCCACTAACCAAATTTGGTGACGAGTTGTAAGTGTTATAAGCATGCAAGGTGTTTTGGCTTAGATGTAAGAAAATTATAACAACAACACATCACTTCTCCTTCCATTCACCTTTCCATCATCCTTTCTTCATCTTCATCTTCATACCTTCATAATCTTCAAGAACACCATTTTTTGTTATCTTCATAAACATTCAATTTTATTATGTTTTTTTTTATCTTCATAAACATTCAATTTTATTACAAGCATGGTTCCTTCATGATGATCAAAAGCAATTGAAAGCTGATGGTATTTGAAGCATTTCTCACGACTTGGAGCCTTAGGATCTTCATCTTTTCATTTTTCTTCATCTTTTTCATCATCTTGTTTATAAGCTAGTTGTAAGGTCTAAATCTTGTACTTATTTTTTTTTTGTGATTTATATTTAAACACAAATGTACAAGTAATCGTTTTGAAGCTTATCTAAAAAATCACATTAAATACAAACAAATACTAAACAAACTAATATGATTATATGTTGTTCTTGATGATTCTTGATGATCTTTGAAGTTGTAATTATGTAGTTACTAAGATCTTGCAAAATCATGTTTAAAAGTATTATCTAAACACATGCATGTTTAGATCTAGCAAGATCTATAACATGAATATTATGAACTTGTAATCTTGCTTAAAAATGTTTTCATGAAACATGTGATGCATGGATTTACATAAAAAATATGTTACAAAAATAAAGTCTTGAAATATTTACATAAGCTTTTGTATAAACTAAAAAGTTTACATGAACATGCTAAGAAAAGTAAAGATGAACGTACTATAAAAACATGATTTTTGAACTATACAAGATTACATACAAGTTCATAATACTTCTTGTTAAAATTTTAACTTTATAATGTTTTTGGTGGAAGATTGGAAAATTGTTGAGTTGAAAAGTATATAAAATCATTTTTATAAAACATGGGAAAGTCCATAGTTTAGGGGAAACTATGGCAAAATTTTTATAAAATTTAATCAAGTTTAAGGTGTGATTAACAATGTATTATTTTATTAAAAATGATAAGAAACCTTAATCATGATTATACTAAGTTTTGGGTAAAAAGTTTAAGTTAAAAATCACTAGATTTTCTTAAACTAAAAGTAGTTAAATATGTATATCTTAGGATTAAATATATATATCTGAGGATCGTTTATCCTTTCATAGCTCAGGTAATATCTGTTAACCCAGTTCAAATCTTGCAGATTCAAATTTTAGTTAGGTGACAATAACAAGATTACTTAATTACTTATTTTATTAACTGTTCAAATGTTTACAAGATCCTGAAAACACACGAACAGAGCTTAGCTGTCTAATCTGCAAAAACAGTACAAAACACGCAGTCCACCCAGCTATTTATACTAAACCTGTCTTCCCTCGTGCGGACATGGGTACCTCCGTACAGACTAGCTATCTTCGTGAGGACTAGCTTCCTCCGCACGAACATATACCTTCGTACAGAGGTAACTTTATAAAACAAACTATAATCTAACATTGTAATCCCTATCACAAACTTGACACGACTCATGGACACAGACAACAAACTGTATCAACAAACTCCCCCTTGGATGTTGCTGCAGTCTCGATCGGTCTTCAAAACTTCATAACTTTAACATGTTCAACGTCCAACGAAATAGTTTCTTACTCATTGACGTTTAACCTCGAATGATGACATAGGTGTCTGATATGTTGGAACAAGCTTGTTCATGATTGAAAACTTTTGATCGAATCCTTTTCACCTTTGCTGTGATTCTTTCTTCCTTTTTAATCTCTTTAAAAATTCCACTCTTTCTATCTCTCTCTATTTAGACTTCCACATTTTTTCTGAGTTTATCTTGTAAGCATAACAAACTATCATCTCTGATAAGTTCACAAGCCACATAGGATCAAGAATCCTTATAGCTCTCCAAAGACATTCAGTTTTCAATACAATGATAGCTTCACCAATTTCAAAATCGTATTCCCACCATTTGAAATCACCATAAAAATCTTGTTCTATCTTCATTAGTGGCATATGCTTCATAGCTCCCGGACGCTTTATAATCAGAGTTACATAAGGAAGTTGTGTAACCAGATTAATCTTCATGATTCTTTTTGGTTTTTGTGGTTTCCAATTTGGAAAACCATGACAGGCTTCATATCTAATCACCTTCCCTAGCTTTTGATCTCCCGGTTTCATTAGATAATTTATCAGTTTAGTTTAGTCTGACACAATTCCTGAATGTCCCACCATGGCAAAGTTTGTATATCTTGTAAATACTTGAAACATTGAACACCATACTCTCTTTTAATACCCCAAATGTGCAACTCTGGAATCCATGCCCAGCTAATAATGTAACCAAGCAAAACATCAGGATGTCGAGTAAAGAACATCAATGGTCGTCTGAATTTTTCACTCTTTTGGAAAAACTTTGAATCAAGCTTTCTTGGCGGTTTTGATCTCATCTCTATCTACCACTGGACATTCACCATCTTTGATCATTTCTTCAGTTAACTCATTTGTATCTTGATCAAACATTTCCCGGAATGTTGGGAAACCATTGGTTCCATCACCTGAATATTTAGCAATCTCATCGTCTGAATCATCTTCCACGACAACATTGTTATAATTGTCAGCCTCTTCAACATAATTAAAAACATAGTCTTCAGGCTTTAAAGCTTTGATATTATTCGATTCTTCTTCGAAGTCAAATTCAAATGCATTCTCATCAATTCCCATCATCTGAGTTATTTCCTCTTTAGTATAGTTATGAACATACTCTCCTTCTTCAACATCATGCTCAAGATAAATCGTTCTTTGTTAAATTGCAGGAACAACCGTTATAAGAGTAACGTCTGTGAAGATTGCTGAATTCTCTTCATCATGCATCGTATCATCTGGCTGCCCCTTACGATATGAATCATCTTCTTGATTAGTGTTATCATTCAAAAAATCATAATGATCACTAGTTCCTGAAGATTTAGCTTGATATATAATAGATCTAGTACCACCTTGATTGTAGTCATCATTATCATCACGCTTAGCATCATCACCACCATGATCAGAACCATCTACATCCAGATCTTTTTCTTTTTCTTTAACATCAGTTTCTTTCTCTTTTCCTTCTCTGTTTCATAAGGAACATCTTTCACACTTCCAATAAGAACAAACTTTGAAATATCAATCTTAGGCTCTGTCTCTTTCTCAGGCTCTGGTGTAATGATAAGAACATCATCAATCATTCCCTTACCTTTATCTTTACTCACAATTTTTGCTTCAGCAGCAGCTTTTTGAGCCCTTTCAATAGCTTTAGCCTTTGCCTCATCAATTTCAATCTAGTTGAATTCAGCCTCAAAGTCTATCCTCATTTTCTTTTCTAGAACTTTGTATAGAATCTCTATCTTTTGATCCTTTAAGTTCTTGTCAGCTACCAGATCGCTTGTATTGTTCTCAATCTTTCATTTTCACTAACCAAAGTTGCTATCACTCCTTCCATCTGTTCTTGTTCAGTTTCAAAAAACTTTTTCTGCCATCCGACAACTTAATCTTTTCGTCAAGTGGATCATTCAAGAAATCCAAATTCATACCATCTGGAAATAACTGTTCATCTCCAATTATGAATCCATTGTCTTTAAATGCTAGACTAGTTCGATGAGATTGACGTCTAGTAGAAGATCTTGATTGTGATTGAGGTGATAGTTGTGGTGGTTGTTGCTGTTGTGGTGGAATTGGTGGAATGGGTGTTGTTGGGGGTTGCCGTGAAGTTGTTGGTGGAGTTTGAATCGGAATTACATGCTCAACTTCAAATTGAGTTTCCACTGTTGGCATCACTTTCTCAGTAACTACTGGTTTAGCTATAGTAGTTGTTTTCTTTTGTGAGAGGGGATCGGCTCTCCTCCGATAAGCACCGGACCGATCTGACTCAGCTAATAGAGGCGGAATTCATTGCTAGAGAGTTTGACAAACAAACAAGTAAGATATACTGCTTAAATGCCTATTAATAAACATGAACAAGTACAGAGCAAGTAAAAAGTTTGACAGGGCTTCGCCGTAGATCAACATATTAACCAGTTACTGACACAGCACCCAATCTCCTCTATTTATAGGTCGACATGACTCGCACAGGAGAGTGTGTGTCTGAGTGACTCGTGCGAGTGGTGCCTCGTACGAGTGACAATGTGTCACTCGTACGAGTCACAAGACTCACTCGTACGAGTCATTCTTTAAACAAATAAAACATATATAAACATATACTAACTGACGTTCTAAGCCCTATATACATAATCAACATATCCTAGACGTAGGCAATAGACATTATGCACCAACAAACTCCCCCTTGGATGTTGCCGCAGTCTTGGATAGTCTACAAAAAATCTTCAAAAGATCTGATAATTAACGCCCAAAGAAATGTTTCGGTGGCTTGAGATGCTCCTCAAAAGATATTGGCGTTTGATCTGTAGGAGGAGGCCGGTTAACTGTATTGCCACACCGAAAGTTCCTTAGCGAAGAAATTCGTGCTCGCTCAGCAATCCTTTCTTCCTTCTTATCTTTGTTTCTCTGCTCGATCTCCTCCAGCTTTCTCCAAGAAGTGTTCCATGCTGTGTCTGAATGTACATCGTTAGCAAAAAGACATTAACAATCTTCTAGAACTGGAGAGCTTGTTCTTTTTCTTTCTCTTCAAAATTGATCTTGCTGTGGAACAAGCATTCAATATCTTTCTTTGAACAATTGACTAGCCACATCGGGTCTAGTACTCGAATGCCACGCCATAGTCCGTATATACGTTTGTGAGCTATGACGGGTTCGGTTAGTTCGTCAGTAATCTTCCAAGAATCATCATCTGGATGGACACATATAACAACTTCACCTGTACTCGAATCGTAGTGCCACCATTTGAAGATCTTGTGGAAGTCTTGTTCCGTCTTGATTAGAGGCATATTCTTCATCACTTTTGGCCTCTTTACGATTAGCGTCACATCTTTTTATTTGGTTACTGGATCGATCTTTGTAATTCCCTTAGGGAAATGCGGCTTCCAGTGTGTAAAACCATGCGTAGCCTCAAGCTTTATCAGTTTCCATAGCCGCTGGTCGTGGAATCTCATCTTAAGATTTATCATCTTTGTTTGCACAAGCTCTTTGATATCCTAGTACGGCAGGGTCTCGATATCGCTCAAGTATCGAAAATACTGGAACCCATACTCCCTTTTAATAGCATAACATTCAACTCCTTGATCCAGCCCCAGCTAATAATGTCCCCCAAAGAAATATCCGCATCACGCGTAAATAATGCTAAGGGACGTTTGAACTTTCGCTCAGCTGGTGCTACTTTAAACCACTGCTTCCTCATCTCAGCAATTTCTTCAGCAGATAATTGTTGAGGAATGGTTCCTTGTTTAACAGCCTCCTCTACTTTTTGCTTCAAAAGATCATCACTTTCTACTGTAAACAAATCGCTGAAAGTTGGGGAGTCATCTGTACCCTTATTGGCAATATCTGTATCATCATCATCGAAATCATCCTCCACGACAACTTTATCATAGACATGTGCATCAGACATATGTTCGAAGACATAATCTAAAGGCTCGAAAGCACTGATATCATTGAGCTCTTCTTCGAAATCAAACACAAAAACTTCGTTGTTCACGCCTAACATTTTAGCAATCTCTTCCTTTGAGTAGCTATGGACAAACTCACCTTCTTCAACATCATGCTCTAACTATAGTATCTTTGGTTTTTGCACGACAGGACGATACACATTTCAGTCACCATGAAAATTCATGCCTGCTGAGCATCCTTAGAGCTATTAGTCTTTCCCTGATCTCTATCTTCTTCAACTTGATTTGCTGAGTCATCCAAGTACACAGTAAAATCAATATCATCATTCAAATCAGACTTTGTTACAACGACTCCCGATCCACCTAAGTCATCATCACCACCATCACTATCGTCATCAGACTTATCAGAAAATATATCATCAAAATCGTCTAAGTCTTCAGTTTCTTTCTCAGGCTCTTTAACAAACTCATCAATCTCAACTTCTATCTCCTCTCCAATTTACTCTTTTTCAACCATTCTTGATGCTTAGCAGAAAGATTAGACGTGTCAATATCAACATCTTTAGGCTTTCCCACCAATACAAACTTCTTTGAAATAGCATATACTACCACCTCAGATGATACTGTCGCAGATTCATCTTCTGGCTTAGTTGACACAATCACGGGATCCTGTCCAACCTTTGCCTTACCCTTGCCCTGAGCATCAGATGGTTCTTTGGCAATACGTTCATGCTCGACAACCCTTTCTCTGGCTTCTTCTTTCTCAATTTCATTAATTTCAGCAACTATGTTTATTCCAAGCTTCTTTGTGAGTATCTTCTCGAATAAGCTCATCTTTCTTTGATTCTTGAGACATTCTTCATCATATTTTGCCATTCTATTTCTCAAATGCTCATTTTCAGATACTATACTCGACAACATAGCTTCTAGCTGTTGTTTATTCTGCATTCAGCCCATTGATTTGCTCCTGAAGTTCAACAATTCTGACATTGTTCAACATTACTTGTTTTTCTAATTATTCAAAACGTGCATCATTGAACATGTCTACAGAGAAATCCTCCCCTGGTATATCACCGAAATCAAAGCCAAAATCAAACTGGGGTTGAGAATGAGAGGGTTGTGGTGTTAGCTGCGGTGTTGGTTGTGGTGGTGGTTGTGGTGTTGGCTGTTGTGGTGGAGATGGTGGTTGCTGTGGAGTTGGCTGAGGAGTCGGTGTTGGTGGTAGTTGTGGAGACGGCTCAACATTATCTTCTTGAACAATCTTTTTCTGTACTTTTCTTTTGGATTTGTCTATCGGAGAATCATAGCTTCTAACTACTGGCCTTTTAAGACGCCTAGAATATTTCTTAGGAGTTTTACGAACATGAGTATCGCTATCAGAACCCGAAGGCACATATGTCGTATCATCCTCTCCTGACGTTTTTCTTTTCTTCTCTTCGGCTTTACGTTTAAGCTTAGCCTGATGTATAACCTCTCTTTCCTTATCTATTTCTTTTTCACCAGCAATCCTATCTTTAGTATCTGTACTCGAAGATGATGCTTCTTCAACCTCTCCTTCTCGAACACCAAATGCATCTCTTTCGATTTCAACAGCCATAGTTTCAACATTCTCCTCTGGCTCGAATTCATCAACCAATCTCGAGGTTTCAGACGCTCACTGTTTCTTTTGAGGGGCATTTGAGGAAGATGTGGATGCTTGTTTTCTTTTCTGTCACACCCTCAAAAATCCACATGCGGGGTTTTACCGCGAGGCGCGTGACGAACCAGGATCACAGTCATTAGTCATATTGAACGACCACTATATGCGTTTAAAAATTTTCCTGTTTGCTCATTCATTAGAAAATACTGCTTATACAATTGAGTTGCGGAAGAGTAATCAATTACAGAACAAAAATAACAATGTAATTTTAAAGTTGTGTATAAATATTTGATGAAATCAATGCGACACCATAATGCATCCTAGTCCTGATGTGTGCTACCTTAGCAACCTGAGAAAACATGTAAAATCAAGTGTCAACAATAAACATAAGTGTTTCCCCACTGGTTCAACCCTGAACCAGTGTCTCATAAGTTACCCTGATCCAACCCAAATAAGATTAATATTATGTAGTTTAGCAGTTCATGTTATATGTTTAGGTAGCTAGCCTAGGTCATGTCAACAAAGTGTTCGATCCGAAGCTGACGTTGCTGCCCCTGTTGTGCCAGGCCTATCACCAACCATGGCTAAAAAGTTAGGCAAATTCTACACTCGTGACCATCAACGTTCGGTCTAACTGGCGCGACCAGTTCGAGTGGGGCTTGTCGGGCCCAGTAGTACTACTAAAAATTCCCTCGCTATAATCCAATACTAACGGCATCATAAGTGTTAAGGGGACGGACATGTGATATATGCTCTCTTGTGACCATAACCGTATAACATAACTCTAAATAGAAAGGCGTTACTGTACCGTAATATGATCAACCCATATATCACTGTAACGTGTATATGTTTTCTCCCCCTGTGTTTAGTAAACGTTTAAAGAAATATGGGCCGTGAACTCACCTTAAGTTGCTCGGTTAGATAAATGCAAAAGAAGTAAAGGATGGAACCGCAATCACGTCCTATCATGTCAACCGGTTCAAGGTTAGTGTGTGAACGCACACTGACACAAAACCCTACGCGTAACTAGCACACCGTAGGAAACATGTAATGACAAGTTCAAAACCATCATCATGCATGCAAGGTGTCACTATACGAAATAACGACCAACAACTTGTCACAAACACAGGATAGCACATACATCACTTAGATAGTAAGTTGTCATGTTTCAGCTTGTACATTCCTAACTGGGCTGTTTTAGGGAATTTTATAAAATAGTTCACACGTTCCAAAATTCCAATTTTCTTACAGAAGGTGTCAATTAGACTGTAGAATTGTGTATAAAATTTTCAAGTCTTGGTTCCTTACCAATTATTTATAAGAATTTATTTACTAGCCTACAGTCAGATTCGTCGCTATCTGACTGAAGTCCACGAGAAAAATTATTTAAAAATACACGTTTGTCCGATTGATGAAATTCTATTTGGAGATTTCTCTGAAAACCTAGGAGTATCCACTGTATAAATTTCGTGACTTAATTCTTTCCGGTTTACAAGTTATGATAGAAAACATTACGTGAATTTTCTGCAGAAAAAACGCAGCTTCAGCTGCTGCACGAAATCACTAATTTAAAATAGCAAACGACTTCAGAAAAATGTGATTCCGGTGCCATTAGAAGAGTTTTTTGAAAAAGTATGTTTTAGGCTTCTGAAAATCGATTTTTCGAGTTATAACAGTTCAGTTACAGCCAATTGAAGTTGGTTGTCTTCGCGCATCAGCTTGCTGTTTTACCCTTAAAACTCCACCCGAAACCCTCCTAACGATCACCACGACTTATTATAACGATTTGCAGCAGGTTATACTTTAATTATCATGCATCTATAATCATAATATCAAAACCCTAAACATATATAATGATTTTATAGAGAAAAACACAGCCTATGATTCTAATACCCAACCACATCATCACAAACCCTAAGAACCGCATATTCACCCGAAAAAAATCATACATAACAACACTTTTCATAATATTATCATACATAACATGATCATGCGATATCACACAAAATCAACACGTGAAATCATAACACGATTAAAACCGTAACCTTGAAACGATCATAACTAGTGAACCGGAACCGTAACGAGTCTTTTAACTAAAACTATGGACGTGAGAGAGAGATCGTACCGGTGTTCGTCGTAGGCTGAACTCGCCGGAGAAGAAGATGGTGATGGCTGGTTCGTCGTAGGGTTTCAAGTGAGGGAAGAAGAGTTGTGACGGTGAGAGGGATGGGTCTTCTTGCTGCCGTAGGGTTTGTGTTTATGTCGGTGTTGGATTCTTATTATGCGAACATATACGTATACTAATAAACAACATGTTTGGGGGCGGTTTGGGATACATGTGGGCTTGGGCCGATTATAGGATAAGGGAAACGATAGTTAAGTTATACCAACTACCACAAACGTTTCATTGCAAAGAATATAAAGATCAGAATGCATGTTAACGTAATTAATGGAGTTAGAGAATTAGATATGGGCTGAAAAAATAAAAGAATGAAATGAAGAGAATTCTGGCTTGGGGTTATAGGCCATAAATGGCTGACAACAAAACACCAAAAAGGTGGAGTTGGTAGGCAACGAATTTCATTAATATGTTTATATATATATATTTTTCTTTTAATATATTCTACAAATAATAATAATAATAATAAGATAATTGATTAACTAAATAAAAAATGGTAATTAATCAACTAATATAATGTATAATGATCATGCTCTGGTTCGGGACTCATAAGTTCAGAGCTACAAAACGAACGATTTTTACCTCGAAGTTACGGGTTGTCACATCATCCCCAAGATGCAAGAAATTTCGTCCTGAAATTTAGCATGCATTCACTGAAGAAGCTAATGTTTTTGAATGTTTTTGCGGGGTGTCACATCCTCCCCAAGTTGGTTTAGAATTTCGTACCGAAATTCAGTTGTAGCTTCAGCACTGGATGCGTTGTTCTTGAACAACTCATATTATTTGCGCATCATTTGATCTTCCCGTTCCCAAGTAAACTCTGGGCCACATTTTGAATTCCAACGAACCCGAACAATCAGAATCTTGCTTCGCTTAAGTGATTTGATCTCACGATCCATGATTTCAACTGGTTCCTCGATGAAACGGAGCTGATCGTCAATTTTGAGCTCTTTGAATGGAACCACAAGTGTTTCGTCCGATAGGCACTTCTTCAAATTAGATACATGAAAGACATTGTGCACACCACTGAGTTCTTCAGGTAAATTCAGTCTATACGCCACTTCGCCAATTGTTTCTGTGATCTCAAATGGTCCAACATAACGCGGATTGAGTTTTACTCGTTTACCAAAACGAACCACGCCTTTCCATGGTGATACCTTTAGCAAAACTCGGTCTCTAACTTGTAATTTCAACGGTTTTCTACGCTTATCAGCGTAGCTTTTCTGACGGTCACGAGCTGCCGTCCTTCGTTGTCTGATTTGGGCAATCTTCTCCGTTGTGTCAAGTACGAGTTCAGGGCCAGTGATTTGGCTATCGCCAACTTCGGCCCAACACAGAGGTGATCGGCAATGCCTCGAACGGAGCAGCCTGAATGCTGGTGTGGTAGCTATTGTTGTAAAAAAATTCTACCAAAGGTAAGTGTCTTCCTAGCCGTTGCCAAAGTCGATGACACATGCCCGCAACATGTCTTCAAGGGTTTGGATGGTATGCTCAGTTTGACCATCGGTTTGTGGGTGATAGGCTGCGCTCATGTTTAGACGTGAGCCAAAAGATTTATGCATTGCTTGCCATAGTTCAGATGCGAAACGCGGGTCACGATCAGAGATGATCGAAGTTGGAACTCCGTGCCTAGCAACTACTTCCTTCAAATAGATATCAGCGAGTGTAGAGAACTTGTCCGTTTCCTTAACAGCTAGGAAGTGTGAAGATTTAGTCAGTCGGTCTACGATGACCCAAATGGTATCGTTCCCTCGTTGAGATCTAGGTAAACCGGTGACAAAATCCATGGAAATTTGTTCCAATTTCCACGTTGGTATCTCCGGTTGTTGCAGCAGCCCTGATGGCTTTTGATATTCGATCTTGACTCTAGCACAGGTTAAGCATTTGCTAACGTACTTTGCGATGATCGCTTTCATTGTAGGCCACCAGTACAAGGCCTTGAGGTCGTGATACATCTTATCGGAACCAGGATGTACTGAGTAGCGAGACTATATGCTTCATCCATAACATGCTCTCGTAGGCTCCCATATAATGGAACCCAGATACATTCCATGAAGTAGTGGATGCCGTCATCTTTGAGTTCGAGCTGCTTCTCCATGCCCCGCAGGGATTCAGCCAAAAGATTTTCTTCATTCAGGGAGGTTCGAATGAATAGTAAGCTGCAACGCGGGAACACGTTTGGGCTTAGTTACTTTTCGACTGAGGGCGTCCGCTACAACGTTTGCTTTGCCAGGATGATATTTGATGGCGCACTCATAATCATTTAGCAGTTCAACCCATCGGCGTTGGTGCATGTTCAACTCCTTTTGATCGAGTATGTGCTGGAGACTCTTGTGATCAGTGTAAATCGTGCATTTGGTACCGTACAAGTAGTGTCTCCATATCTTGAGTGCAAAGACTACAGCTCCCAGCTCCAGGTCGTGGGTAGTGTAGTTCTTTTCATGAACCTTGAGTTGTCGAGAAGCGTAAGCAATGACCTTATCGCGTTGCATCAACACGCAACCGAGTTCTTAAATGGATGCATCATAGTAGACAATGAAATCATCGGTCCCTTCAGGTAGAGATAGAATGGGTGTACTACAGAGTTTCACCTTCAACTGTTGAAACGCGGATTACTTAGTAGTCTTTCGAGTTAGAGTTGCGAGGGTTTGTGCCTATGATCAAGAAAAGCGGGCTTCGCAACGTTAAAAGTCCTTCGTTAGAAGCTAAACATAAGGTTGTTTGTGTGGTAGGGGCTCCATGGTAAGGTGTAGGTATCGTTTGGATTCCTACTAGTTCTTGGAGTAGATTCGGATGTCGTCAAAGAAAACAAGTGGCATATTCGTCATGGTAGGCTAAATTCGAATGTCGTGACTGGGAACCTGCCTCGTTCGTAACGAGTTCTAAGGACAGTTCTTGTGGTACCTCCATACCTGTGATATTCATGGCCCATTGCTCCTTGAGTAACGTTTGTAGAGAGTAACCCATCCAAGCGAGAGTTCGTGAAGAA
Organism: Scalesia atractyloides; assembly: GCA_947069175.1. NCBI lineage: Eukaryota > Viridiplantae > Streptophyta > Magnoliopsida > Asterales > Asteraceae > Scalesia > Scalesia atractyloides. Next base: position 34,205,507 of record CAMTDV010000003.1, on the reverse strand, counting down.
TGTGGTTAGGATAAGGATCATAGAATCTGAGAAGTATATCCCGAATGGATGTGGAAACATGCAAAAAGGGTAGTCGCAATCGATGCGTAAGTGTGTAAGGATCTGCATCAGTGGTTTACTTGATGTCAGGGGTATAGCTGGTCGTATACAAGTTGCATAAAAAAATTGAAGAACACCATTTGTCAAAAAGGGGTGTCCCGTGGATATATCAATCATAACAAGAATTTACCATCCAAGAATGGTCGCCGCACAATTTCGTACTGTTAAGATTCACTGAAACCTCCGTCTAATTTGTCGGGCTCGCCTACTCGCGAAGGGGAATAATTACTTTGATCCATGAACTTAGATGAGTGTGCAATTTATCGTGTCGGTAATTCAGAGGAGTTTCCTTTGGTCGTGTGAATGAATCTAAAATATGCCTGTGGAGTCAAGAGGTTTCAAAGAAAGGACGCGAAAACATGTTTAAGAGGCTATGATCATATCAACAATTCATCACCATCCTCAAGGTTTCAAGAAGTGATCACCAAGGATCAAAAAGACAAGTTCACCGAGTTCTTAAAAAAATTGAACACATATTTGATGGGAGATTATGCGTAAAGTTTCGAAGATGTAGTGCGACCACGACAATTGGGTGGGAGATTTGTCTACGCCGTCAACAGTAACTAACAGTCGCATTAAACAGTAAGCATCGATCAGTGCAATGGCTAGGAGATAGACTAGCTCAGAAGGGAAAACTGTTATGGAATAACTATCCTAGCAATACGAGGAGTAAGATTATTGTATATGTCATCATGTTTATCTGGGTGTTGAATAACTTACATCTTGTCTTCTGATGTCCATAAGATGATGGGACCATTTTGTGGAAATCCGTTTGTAGGGTTGGATATGTTGCAATGTACATCAGGTTAGACTAAAGATTAGCGACAGGACCGAGTATAAGGGGTCAAAAGAAATTTTATAGCTAAGGCAAGGGATAAGGTGTGAGCGTACGAGAGATTCTTCATAATTCGTTTGCTGATGTTGAATGGTTTACCCTACGATTTCTGATAGGGTTTCAATCGAGCTAACAGGTTCTGATGAGAATCTTAGTTTCACTAAGACTCGTATATGAGAAAAGAAATAAATAAATAAATAATAACGAGGGATTCCATTGACAATAGGTCAATGTGTCTAAAAAAAGATCTTAAATCTAATTGTTGCGTCCATCAACTGCTAGACAAGTTTAACGACACTAGTTAGTCGTTGAATGAGTTACGAGAGATTCTATTGACAATGGAAGTTTTAAATATGAGATTCACAGGTTAGGACAATTCATCCACACACAGGGTTTCACAAGGACTTACATGCATCGCAAATTACTACTACGTGTGCACCCGTAATGATAATTTGGTTTGCATGTTCACCCTAGTTCCATCTATCTTGTGTCAAAATGTCCCTCAGATTTAATTTTTCAAGTACAAAGTGTTGTCAAAATGATAGGGTTATCAAAAGCTTAGTCAATAATCCAAATGTTGATAAACGCATAGTATATCAGAAAGAGTAATGTGGGATCAATTGATCTGAGGATCTACTCAAGTTGAAACACACCATGAGAATCCAATGCAGCGGATCGTAGAGGTAAGAGTGCGCATGGAACAAACATGCACATGATATGTGACTTTGAGAGATGAACTGGTTCATTAACGTAGGTTACCAGAAAAAGCAAAGCAACCACTCCACCGTCCGAGTCAGGTTAGAGTTCAGGTGTGCAATAGGCAAAGTGTTCTTAGCTTCGTGGTCAACCATTCTCTCGAAGAATATAAACCAAAGATGCAGAACGTGGCTCAGGAAAAATGATGACATCTCGATGTTAATGGTTTATGCAATAACGTGTGCACGAACTGCCCTAACGCGGAGTGCCTCATGAGAGGCCCACGTGCTCATTTTGAAAGAAAGTGGAACTAGTGGGGCCGGGGTAATGTCGTTGGTAGGTAGAGAAATGACTCATTTTCGATAAACTCAACTCCCAAGAGATATGCATCAATGTTGTATGTCGTCCCAATCATGGACTTGAGAAAGCTCACCATACCCGATAGTACTATCGGTAGGCTCAAGCTAGTGTTTTGCTCATCTGTGTGGTGTAGGAAGAAGTACAGATGATTGTGATGGGAAACGCTCCTCAAGAGGCTCCGTCTCATGGCCCTCAGATTGGAGTAGATTAACGTTGTTGGTGATCCCACGAACATCGCCACTAGGGATGAAGATACAAAGAGTTTGGTGTGTTCCTTGTCAGTAGAGGGTTAAATGGATGATGTCGACATGCCTACAATTTCAATGTAAGTTTTGATGCGATGTACATAGCCATATCATGTATGAGTGTTCTTATATGTCAGGTATGTGTGTTGGTGTTGGTGTGTGACTAATGCATTGTCTAAGGCTATAGACTAAGTCTACTCTCTAATGTAAACCTAGTTCACTATAACCATTGGCTCTGATACCAATCTGTCAGACCCTCAAAAATCCACTTGCGGGGTTTTACCGCGAGGCGCGTGATGAACCAGGGTTACAGTCATTAGTCATATTGAACGACCACTATATGAGTTTAAACAATTTTCCTGTTTGCTCATTCATGAGAAAATACTGCTTATACAATTGAGTTGCGGAAGCGTAATCAATTACAGAACAAAAATAACAATGTAATTTTAAAGTTGTGTCTAAATATTTGATGAAATCAATGCGACACCATAATGCATCCTAGTCCTGATGTGTGCTACCTTAGCAACCTGAGAAAACATGTAACATCAAGTGTCAACAATAATGATGAGTGAGTTCACAGGTTTTAGTTCACAAGTTTAAACATAAGTGTTTCCCCACTGGTTCAACCCTGAACCAGTGTCTCATAAGTTACCCTGATCCAACCCGAATCAGATTAATATTATGTAGTTTAGCAGTTCATGTTATATGTTTAGGTAGCTACCGTAGGTCATGTAAACAAAGTGTTCGATCCGAAGCTGACGTTGCTGCCTCTGTTGTGCCAGGCCTATCACCAACCATGGCTAAAAAGTTAGGCAAATTCTACACTCTTGACCATCAACGTTCGGTCTAACTGGCACGACCAGTTCGAGTGGGGCTTGTCGGGCCCAGTAGTACTACTAAAAATTCCCTCGCTATAGTCTAATACTAACGGCATCATAAGTGTTAAGGGGATGGACATGTGATATATGCTCTCTTGTGACCATAACCGTATAACATAACTCTAAATAGAAAGGCGTTACTGTACCGTAATATGATCAACCCATATATCACTGTAACGTGTACATGTTTTCTCCCCCTGTGTTTAGTAAACGTTTACAGAAATAGGGGCCGTGAACTCACCTTAAGTTGCTCGGTTAGATAAATGCAAAAGAAGTAAAGGAATGGAACCGCTAATCACGTCCTATCATGTGAACCGGTTCAAGGTTAGTGTGTGAACGCACACTGACACAAAACCCTACGCGTAACTAGCACACCGTAGGAAACACGTAATGACAAGTTCAAAACCATAATCATGCATGCAAGGTGTCACTATACGAAATAACGACCAACAACTTGTCACAAACACAGGATAGCACATACATCACTTAGATACACACAAATGTAAGTTGTCATGTTTCAGCTTGTACATTCCTAACAGGGCTGTTTTCGGGAATTTTTATAAAATAGTTCCCACGTTCCAAAAATTCCAATCTTCTTACAGAAGGTGTCAATTAGACTGTAGAATTGTGTATAAAATTTTCAAATCTTGGTTCCTTACCAATTATTTATAAGAATTTATTTACTAGGCTGCAGTCAGATTCATTGCTATCTGACTGCAGTCCACGAGAAAAATCATTTAAAAATACACGTTTGTCCGATTGATGAAATTCTAGTTGGAGATTTCTATGAAAACCTAGGAGTATCTACTGTATAAATTTCGTGACTTAATTCTTTCCGGTTTACAGGTTATGACAAAAAAAATTACATGAATGTTCTGCAGAAAAAACGCAGCTTCAGCTGCTGCTCGAAATCCCTAATTTAAAATAGCAAACGACTTCAGAAAAATGTGATTCCAGTTCGATTAGAAGAGTTTTTCGAAAAAGTATGTTTTAGGCTTCTGAAAATCGAACTTTTGAGTTATAACGGTTCAGTTACAGCCAATTGAAGTTGGCTGTCTTCGCGCATCAGCTTGCTGTTTTACCCTTAAAACTCCACCCGAAACCCTCCTAACGATCACCACGACTTATTATAACGATTTGCAGCAGGTTATACTTTAATTATCATGCATCTATAATCATAATATCAAAACCCTAAACATATATAATGATTTTATAGAGAAAAACAGCCTATGATTCTAATACCCAACCACATCATCACAAACCCTAAGAACCGCATATTCACCCGAAAAAATCATACATAACAACACTTTTCATAATATTATCATACATAACATGATCATGCGATATCACACAAAATCAACACGTGAAATCATGACACGATTAAAACCCTAACCTTGAAACGATCATAACTAGCGAACCGGAACCATAATGAGTCTTTTAACTAAAACTACGGACGTGAGAGAGAGATCGTACCGGTGTTCGTCGTAGGCTGAACTCGCCGGAGAAGAAGATGGTGATGGCTGGTTCGTCGTAGGGTTTCAATGGAGGGAAGATGAGTTGTGACGGTGAGAGGGATGGGTCTTCTTGCTGCCGTAGGGTTTGTGTTTATGTCGGTGTTGGATTCTTATTATGCGAACATATACGTAAACTAATAAACAACATGTTTGGGGCGGTTTGGGATACATGTGGGCTTGGGCCGATTATAAGATAAGGGAAACGATAGTTCAGTTATACCAACTACCACAAACGTTTCATTGCAAAGAATATAAAGATCAGAATGCATGTTAACGTAATTAATGGAGTTAGAGAATTAGATATGGGCTGAAAAAATAAAAGAATGAAATGAAGAGAATTCTGGCTTGGGGTTATAGGCCATAAATGGCTGACAACAAAACACCAAAAAGGTGGAGTTGGTAGGCAACGAATTTCATTAATATGTTTATATATATATATATATTTCTTTTAATATATTCTACAAATAATAATAATAAGATAATTGATTAACTAAATAAAAAAATGGTTATTAATCAACTAATATAATGTATAATGATCATGCTCTGGTTCGGGACTCATAAGTTCAGAGCTAGGAAACGAACGGTTTTTACCTCGAAGTTACGGGTTGTCACATTTTCATCCCCTTACCCCCTTTTTATCATCTTTCACAAACCATACACTTCTTTTGACAACGAAACCGTCTAATGCTTCAAGCTCTTCATCTTCGTCTCCGCTGTCGTCTTTTCTCCACTTCCCTTTAGATGGAGCCACATAATCTTTATCAACGATAGCTTCGAAAACTGGCTTTGCATTTGGGAAGACTTTAAGATGCAAATTCATCTTTTTCAACGTTGATACATCCATATGCTCCAGCTTTAACACATCATCTTTTTTCTTCTTCAAATTCAGATGTAAATGGTCAAGCAACATCTGAATAAAACAAGGATATTGCAAGAACTTATCTCGTTGCGTATTTTGGACCATTTGGGAAAAGATTACTCTTGAGAAGTTGTAAGGCAGATTAAGAACAAGTGCAGTGATCATACACATTTGATAATCAACTAAGTCATCAAATCTGCCCTTTCGGTGGCTAAGAGTGTGAATAATGCAGTGTGCTATATATCTGAATGGAGCACTGAGGTTAGCCTTCTTGAACACCCTTTCACTATATACTCAGGAAAACCAGTAGGGTCGTCTTCTTGATCGTTGAACTCTAGCACTGTTCTAATTAGCTCTTTAGTAATCATAACTTGAATATCTTCGTTACTTATCTTTACTGCAGACATAATTGCATTCTCATCTTCATAAAACTCAGCAGCATTCCAGAAATATTCGACATGAGATCTATATGCTGTGTGGCGATATGTGAGAGCTTTGGTGATAGGAAGTTGCTTAGAAAATCTAGAACTTCTCGATATGCAACAATTTCTGGAATAGTATCATCCAAAAGACAACAAATATTGTGGAACGACGAAAACGAAGACTTCTTGATCTGCAAGCATAGACATTTCAAAGATATAGAAATTTTTCAAAAAAATTCAACTTTTAAATCATTCGTATGAGTTATCAGTCGTACGAGTCTCAAACTAAATCAATAAAACAAGTCTAAGTCAAAAACCCCACTCGTACGAGCCACTACATCGTACGAATGAAAATATACTTAACAAATTTTAAGACTTTTGACCAGAACTTCTTCGTACGAGTCATCAAGATTTAAACATTTAAGGTTCTACTCATACGAACGATCACTGGGAGTGAAACTAATAATGAGACATTCTGAAAAACTTGCTCGTACGAGTGAATATTCGTATGAATTGCAAACCGTACCAAATAACACCTAGTCAAACCGAACATAATGTGACAACGGGCGGTTTCCGGTCGTAATTAAGCGCATAACAAACAGTAATACCATTATAACTAGCGTAATTAGACGTAAATTAACTCGATCAAGCCATTGGAAAGCCTAGGAACGTCTACTTGCTTCACGTTACGCGATGGGGCGACAATCGAGAACTTTAACGCGAATTTGAACGATAAGCGAACTGATGCTGAACAAATACTGACAATGCCTAAAAATACGAGTTTTGTACTTGTATTTATCATACAGTTATGATTTTGATGAATTATTATGCTTCGAACGCCACAAAACGCTTACGTAAACGAAAAACGCGTCCGCAGGAACGCACCGACAACAAAACGAAAGCAACGGACTCGAGTTATGCCTCGATATTAATATATTATGATATATTTAGCTTCGTAATTGAATTTTATTATTCGTGGTCGAAATCAGATCGAAAAACGGACAAGAAACAACCATCGAATCGTTTTATGCAACTTTAACGCAACGAACGGATTACGCGTCAAAACCCGACCTCCGATATAATTTTAAGCACTCTCGACTCAAATAAAAATATTTTGACACTATACGAGGTTCGGGAAATGAAAACAGTCCATGGAAACGTTATTGGGCCACATGTAACGTTAGCAGGCTTTAGGCCTGGCCCACCGAAAACCCTAAGTATATAAACAACTTAATACCTTAATTCCCTCATTTTTGTTTTAGAAACCCTAGCACACAACATCCCTTCTCTCCTCTTTGAAAATCCAGTCATCCAGCATCATTTGCACAAATATTGGATATTGCAGAAATTTTTCTTTGGTTATGTTTGCCGTCATTATCTCCAAAATTAATCTGGTGAAGTTGTAAGGCAAGTTCAAAGTTAATGCAACAATCATGCACTTCTGATAATCAACTAACACATAAAATCCACCCTTCCTGTACCCCATGGCATGAATCACCGAGTGTACAAAGAACTTGTAGGGACTTGAGAAATTTGATTTAGAAAAGTTTGTATCATTGACGTCACCAACGTACCCCATGAGGTAGAAACATCCTTTGACCATTTGCTCTGGATAACCCGTTGGATCACATGATTTGTCAACGAAATCTAACACCCTCCTTATCAACAACTCCTCTACAATAATAACTTCCTTGTCCTCATTTCCGACTTTTACGATTGATTGAATAGCCGGCAGATCTAGAATGAACTTTGCATTTTCCCAAACGCTCAATATGTGATCTATACGCTTTATGTTAATCTGTTGGTGCTTTCTTTATACGTATACGATCCATAAACTCCAAAACTGATTCGAACAGTTTCATCTTCGTTAGACTTTTAACAAGCACATAGCAAATATTGTGCTTTGGATCAAAATATCGAATCTTTCACCTACACAAACAACATAATCAATTCGTCATATTCTCTAAAGCAGCTCATCGAATTCTTCTATTGCAAGAATAGGAATCAAATCATCCAACATCATTTGCACAAATCTTGATGTTGTAGAAAATTTTCTTTGGTTATATTTGCCGTCATTTGCTCCAAAATTTATCTTGTGAAGTTGAAGGCAAGTTCAAAGTTAATGCAACAATCATGCACATCTAATAATCAACTAACACATAAAATCCAACCTTCTTGCACCCCATGGCGTGAATCACTGAGTGTACAAAGAACTTGTAGGGACTTTAGAAATTTGATTTTGAAAAATTTGGATCATTGACGTGACCTACGTATCCCGTTAGGTAGAAACATCCTTTGACCATTCGCTCTGGATAACCTGTTGGATCACATGATTTGTCAATGAAACCTAACACCCTCTTTATCAACAACTCCTTTGCAACAATACCTTTATTGTCCTCATTTCCGACTTTTGCGATTGAATGAATAGCCGGCTGATCTGGAAGAACTTTGCATTTTCCCAAAAACGCTCAATATGTGATCTATACGCTTTAAGTTAATCTGTTAGTGCTTTCTTTATACGGATACGATCCATAAACTCCAAAACTGCTTCGAACAGTTTCATCTTCGTAAGACTTTTATCAAGCACACAGCAAATATTGTGCTTCAGATCAAAATTCGAAACTTCCGCCTACAAAAACAACATAATCAATTCGTCATATGCTCTAAAGACAGCACATCGGACTCTTCTTCTGCAAGATTAGGAATCAAATCATCCAACATATTTGCACAAATATTGGATACTACATAAATTTTTCTTTGGTTATGTTTGCCTTCATTTGCTCAAAAATTAATCTTGTGAAGTTGTAAGGCAAGTTCAAAGTTAATGCAACAATCATGCACTTCTGATAATCAACTAACTCATAAAATCCACCCTTTCAATGCCCCATGGCGTGAATCACGGGTGTACAAAGAACTTGTAGGGACTTGAGAAATTTGCTTTTGAAAAATTTGTATCATTGACGTGACCTACGTATCCTATCAGGTAGAAACATCCTTTGATAATTCGTTCTGGATAACCCGTTGGATCACATGATTTGTCAATGAAATCCAACACCCTCCTTATTAACAACTCCTCTGCAATAATAACTTCCTTGTCCTCTCTTTCAACTTTTACGATTGAAAGAATAGCCGGCAGATCTAGAATGAACTTTGCATTTCCCAAAAATGCTCAATATGTGATCTATACGCTTTATGTTAATCTGTTAGTGCTTTCTTTATACGTATATGATCCATAAACTCTAAAATTGATTCGAACAGTTTCATCTTCGTAAGACTTTTATCAAGCACATAGCAAATATTGTGCTTCGAATCAAAATTCGAAACTTTTGCCTACACAAACAACATAATCAATTCGTCATATGCTCTAAAGGCTGTTCATCGGATTCTTCTTTTGCAAGAATAGGAATCAAATCATTCAGCATCATTGCACAAATATCGAATATTGCAGAAATTTTTATTTGCTTAAGTTTGCCGTCATTTGCTCCAAAATTAATCTTGTGAAGTTGTAAGGCAAGTTCAAAGTTAATGCAACAATCATGCACTTCTGATAATCAACTAACACATAAAATCCACCCTTCCAGTACCCCATGGCGTGAATCACCGAGTGTACAAAGAACTTGTATGGACTTGAGAAATTTGCTTTAGAAAAATTTGTATCATTGACGTCACCTACGTATCCCATGAGGTAGAAACATCCTTTGACCATTCACTCTGGATAACCCGTTGGATCACATGATTTGTCAATGAAATCTAACACCCTCCTTATCAACAACTCCTCTACAATAATAACTTCCTTGTCCTCATTTCCGACTTTTATGATTGATTGAATAGCCGGCAGATCTAGAAGGACCTTTGCATTTTCCCAAAAACGCTTAATATATGATCTATACGCTTTATGTTAATCTATTAGCGCTTTCTTTATACGTATACGATCCATAAACTCCAAAATTGATTCTAACAGTTTCATCTTCGTTAGACTTTTATCAAGCATATAGCAAATATTGTGCTTCGGATCAAATATCGAATCTTTCGCCTACACAAAAAACATAATCAATTCGTCATATGCTCCAAAGGCAGCTCATCGGATTCTTCTTTTGCAAGAATAGGGATCAAATCATCCAGCAACATTTGCACAAATCTTGGATGTTGCAGAAATTTTTCTTTGGTTAAGTTTGCCATCATTTGCTATAAACTAATCTTGTGAAGTTGTAAGGCAACTTCAAAGTTAATGCAACAATCATGCACATCTGATAATCAACTAACACATAAAATCCACCATTCCTGTGCCTCATGGCGTGAATCATCGAGTGTACAAAGAACTTGTATGGACTTGAGAAATTTGCTTTTGAAAAATATGTATCATTGACGTGACCTACGTATCCTATCAGGTTGAACATCCTTTGACCATTCGCTCTGGATAACCCGTTGGATCACATGATTTGTCAATGAAATCTAACACCCTCCTTATCAATAACTCCTATGCAATAATAACTTCCTTGTCCTCAGATTCGACTTTTACGATTGAAAGAATAGCCGACAGATCTGGAATGAACTTCGCGTTTTCACAAAAACGTTCAATATGTGATCTATACGCTTTAATTTAATCTGTTAGTGCTTTCTTTATACGTATACGATCCATAAACTCCAAAACTGATTCGAACAGTTTCATCTTCGTAAGACTTTTATCAAGCACATAACAAATATTGTGCTTCGGATCAAAATTCAAAACTTTCACCTAGACAAACAACATAATCAATTCGTCATATGCTCTAAAGGCAGCTCATCGGATTCTTCTTTTGCAAGATTAGGAATCAAACCATCCAGCATCATTCACACAAACAAATCTTAGATATTGTAGAAGTTTTTCTCTAGTTATGTTTGCCGTCGGTTGCTCCAAAATTAATCTTGTGAAGTTGTAAGGCAAGTTCAAAGTTAATGCAAAAATCATGAACATCTGATAATCAACTAACTCTTCGAATCCAACCTTCCTGTGTCCCATGGTGTGAATCCACAGAGTGTACAAAGAACTTGTAGGGACTTGAGAAATTTGCTTTTGAAATTTTTTTATCATTGACGTGACCTACGTATCCCATCAGGCAGCAACATCATTTGACCATTCGCTCTGGATAACTAGTTGGATAACATGATTTGTCAATGAAATCTAACACTCTCTTTATCATCAACTCCTCTGCAATCGACTTTTGCGATTGAATAAATCACCGGCAGATTTGGAATGAACTTCGCATTTTCCCAAAAACGCTAAATATGTGATCTATACACTTTATGTTAATATGTTAGTGCGTTCTTTATACGTATACGATCCATAAACTCCAAAACTGATTCGAAGAGTTTCATCTTTGTAAGACTTTTATCAAGCACATAGCAAATATTGTGCTTCGGATCAAAATTCGAACTTTCGCCTACACAAATAACATAATCAATTCGTCATATGCTCTAAAGGCAGTTCATCGGATTCTTCTTTTGCAAAAATAGGAATCAAATCATCCAGCATCATTTGCACAAATATTGGATATTGCAGAAATTTTTCTTTGGTTATGTTTGCCGTCATTTGCTCCAAAATTAATCTTGTGAAGTTGTAGGCAAGTTCAAAGTTAATGCAAAAATCATGCACTTCTGATAATCAACTAACACATACAAACCACCCATCCTGTACCCCATGGCGTGAATCACCGAGTGTACAAAGAACTTATAGGGACTTAAGAAATTTGCTTTAGAAAAATTTGTATCATTGACGTCACATACGTACCCCATGAGGTAGAAACATCCTTTGACCATTCGCTTTGGATAACCCGTTGGATCACATGATTTGTCAATGAAATCTAACACCCTCTTTATCAACAACTCCTCTGCAATAATAACTTCCTTATCCTCATTTCCGACTTTTATGATTGATTGAATAGCCGGCAGATATAGAATGAACTTTGCATTTTGCCAAAAACGTTCAATATATGATCTATACGCTTTATGTTAATCTGTTTGCGCTTTCTTTATACGTATACGATCCATAAACTCCAAAACTGATTCGAACAGTTTCATCTTCGTTAGACTTTTATCAAGCACATAGCAAATATTGTGCTTCGGATCAAATATCGAATCTTTCGCCTACATAAACAACATAATCAATTCGTCATATGCTCACAAGGCAGCTCATCGGATTATTCTTTTGCAAGAATAGGAATCAAATCATCCAGCATCATTTGCACAAATCTTGGATGTTGCAGAAATTTTTCTTTGGTTAAGTTGCCGTCAATTGCTCTAAATTAGTCTTGTGAAGTTGTAAGGCAAGTTCAAAGTTAATGCAACAATCATGCACACCAGATAATCAACTAACACATAAAATCCACCCTTCCCTCATGGCGTGAATCATCGAGTGTACAAAGAACTTGTAGGGACTTGAGAAATTTGGTTTTGAAAAATATGTATCATTGACGTGACCTACGTATCCTATCAGGTAGAAACATCCTTTGACCATTCATTCTGGATAACCCGTTGGATCACATGATTTGTCAATGAAATCTAACACCTTCCTTATCAACAACTCCTCTGCATTAATAACTTCCTTGTCCTTAATTTTCAACTTTTACGATTGAAAGAATAACCGACAGATGTGGAATGAACTTTGCATTTTCCCAAAAATCCTCAATATGTGATCTATACGCTTTAAGTTAATATGTTAGTGCTTTCTTTATACGTATACGATCCATAAACTTCAAAACTGATTCGAACAGTTTCATCTTCGTAAGACTTTTATCAAGCACATAGCAAATATTGTGCTTCGGATCAAAATTCAAAACATTCACCTAAACAAACAACATAATCAATTCGCCATATGCTCTAAAGGCAGCTCATCGGATTCTTCTTTTGCAAGATTACAAATCAAATCATCCAGCATCATTCGCACAAACAAATCTTAGATATTGCAGAAATTTTTCTCTGGCTATGTTTTTCGTCGGTTGCTCCAAAATTAATCTTGTGAAGTTGTAAGGCAAGTTCAAAGTTAATGCAACAATCATGAACATCTGATAATCAGCTAACACTTCGAATCCACCCTTCCTGTGCCCCATGGTGTGAATCACAGAGTGTACAAAGAACTTGTAGGGACTTGAGAAATTTGCTTTTAAAAAATTTGTATCATTGACGTGACCTACGTATCCCATCAGGTAGAAACATCCTTTGACCATTCGCTCTGGATAACCAGTTGGATTACTTGATTTGTCAATGAAATCTAACACTCTCTTTATCATCAACTCCTCTGTAATAATAACTTCCTTGTCCTCATTTCCGACTTTTGCGATTGAATGAATCGCCGGCAGATTTGGAATGAACTTCACATTTTCCCAAAAACGCTCAATATGTGATCTATACACTTTATGTTAATCTGTTAGTGCTTTCTTTATACCTATACGATCCATAAACTCCAAAACTGATTCGAACAGTTTCATCTTCATAAGACTTTTATCAAGCACATAGCAAATATTGTGCTTCGGATCAAAATTCAAAACTTTCGCCTACACAAACAGCATAATCAATTCGTCATATGCTCTAAAGGTAGTTAATTGGAATCTTCTTTTGCAATAATAGGAATCAAATCATCCAGCATCATTTGCACAAATATTAGATATTGCAGAAATTTTTCTTTGGTTATGTTTGCCGTCATTTGCTCCAAAATTAATCTTGTGAGGTTGTAAAGCAGGTTCAAAGTTAATGTAACAATCATGCACATCTGATAATCAACTAACACATAAAATCCACCCTTCCTGTACCCCATGGCGTGAATCACTGAGTGTACAAAGAACTTATAGGGACTTGAGAAATTTGCTTTTGAAAAATTTGTATCATTGACGTGACCTACGTATCCCATCAGGTATAAACATCCTTTGACCACTTGCTCTGAATAACCCGTTGGATCACATGATTTGTCAATGAAATCTAACACCCTTCTTATCAACAACTCCTCTGCAATAATAACTTCCTTGTCCTAATTTTTGACTTTTACGATTGATTGAATAGCCGACAGATCAAGAATGAACTTTGCATTTTCCCAAAAACGCTCAATATGTGATCTATACGCTTTATGCTAATCTGTTAGCGCTTTCTTTATACGTATACGATCCATAAACTCCAAAACTGATTTGAACAGTTTCATCTTCGTTAGACTTTTATCAAGCACACAGCAAATATTATGCTTCGGATCAAAATTCGAAACTTTCGCCTACACAAACAACATAATCAATTCGTTATATACTCTAAAGGCAAATCATCAGATTCTTCTTTTGCAAGATTAGGAATCAAATCATCCAGCATGATTTGCACAAATCTTGGATGTTGCAGAAATTTTTCTTTGGTTATGTTTGCCGACATTTGCTCTAAAATTAATCTTGTGAAGTTGTAAGGCAAGTTCAAAGTTAATGCAACAATCATGCACTTCTGATAATCAACTAACACATAAAATCCACCCTTCATGTGGCTCATGGCGTGAATCATTGAGTGTACAAAGAACTTGTAGGGACTTGAGAAATTTGGTTTTGAAAAATTTTATCATTGACGTGACCTACGTATCCTATCAGGTAGAAACATCCTTTGACCATTCGCTCTGGATAACCCGTTGGATCACATGATTTGTCAATGAAATCTAACACCCTCCCTATTAATAACTCCTCTGTAATAATAAATTCCTTGTCCTCATTTTCGACTTTACGATTGAAAGAATAGCCGGCAGATCTGGAATGAACTATCGCATTTTCCCCAAAATGCTCAATATGTGATCTATACGCTTTAAGTTAATCTAGTAGTGATTTCTTTATACGTATACCATCCATAAACTCCAAAACTGATTCGAATAGTTTCATCTTCTTAAGACTTTTATCAAGCACATAGCAAATATTGTTCTTCAAATCAAAATTCAAAACTTCGCCTAGACAAACAACATATCAATTCGTCATATGCTCTAAGGCAGCTTATCGGAATCTTCTTTTGCAAGATTAGGAATCAAATCATCCAGCATCATTTGCACAAACAAATCCTAGATATTGTATAAGTTTTTCTTTGGTTATGTTTGCCGTTGGTTGCTCCAAAATTAATCTTGTGAAGTTGTAAGGCAAGTTCAAAGTTAATGCAACCATCATGAACATCTGATAATCAACTAACACTTTTAATCCACCCTTCCTGTGCCCCATGGCGTGAATCACAGAGTGTACAAAGAACTTGTAGGGACTTGAGAAATTTGCTTTTGAAAAATTTGTATCATTGACGTGACCTACGTATCCCATCAGGTAGAAACATCCTTTTACCATTCGCCCTCGATAACCAGTTGGATTACATGATTTGTCAATGAAATCTAGCACATTCTTTATCATCAACTCCTCTGTAATAATAAATTCCTTGTCCTCATTTCCGACCTTTGCGATTGAATGAATCGTCGGCATATCTGGAATGAACTTTGCATTTTCCCAAAAACGCTCAATATGTGATCTATACGCTTTATGTTGATCAGTTAGCGCTTTGTTTATACGTATACGATCCATAACTTCAAAATTGATTTGAACGGTTTTCATCTTCCTTAGACTTTTATCAAGCACATAGCAAATATTGTGCTTCAGATCAAAATTCGAAACTTCCGCCTACACAAACAACATAATCAATTCGTCATATGCTCTAAAGACAGCTCATCGGACTCTTCTCTTGCAAGATTAGGAATCAAATCATCCTGCATCATTTGTACAAATCTTGGAAACTGTTGAAATTTTTATTTGGTTATGTTTGCCTACGTTTGCTCTGAAATTAATCTTGTGAAGTTGTAAGGCATGTTCAAAGTTAATGCAACAATCATGCACATCTGATAATCAACTAACACATGAAATCCACCCTTCCTCTGCCCCATGGCGTGAATCACCGAGTATATGAAGAACTTGTAGGGACTTGAGAAATTTGCTTTTGAAAAATTTGTATCATTGACGTGACCTACGTATCCCATCAGGTAGAAACATCCTTTGACCATTCGCTGTGGATAACCTATTGGATCACATGATTTGTCAATGAAATCTAAAACCCTCCTTATCAACAACTCCTCTGCAATAATAACTTCCTTGTCCTCATTTTCGGCTTTTACGATTGAAAGAATAGCCGGCAGATCTGGAATGAACTTTGCATTTTCCCAGAAACGCTCAATATTTAATCTATATGCTTTATGTTGATCTGTTAGTGCTTTCTTTGCACGTATACGATCCATAAACTCGAAAAGTGATTCGAACAGTTTCATCATCGTTAGACTTTAATCAAGCACATAGCAAATATCGTGCTTCGGATCAAAATTCAAAACTTTCGCCTACACAAACAACATAATCAATTCGTCATGTCCTCTAAAGGCAGCTCATCGGATTCTTCTTTTTGCAAGAATCGGAATCAAATCATCCAGCATCATTTGCACAAATCTTGGATATTGCAGAAAATTTTCTTTGGTTATGTTTGCTGTCATTTGCTCCAAAATTAATCTTGTTAGGTTGTAAAGCAAGTTCGAAGTTAACGCAACAATCATGCACATCTGATAATCAACTAACACATAAAATCCACCCTTCCTGTGCCCCATGGAGTGAATCACTGAGTGTACAACGAACTTGTAGGGACTTGAGAAATTTGCTTTTGAAAAATTTGTATCATTGATGTGACTTACGTATCCCATTAGGTATAAACATCCTTTGACCATTTGCTCTGGATAACCTGTTGGATCACATGAATTGTCAATGAAATCAAACACCCTCCATATCAACAACTCCTCTACAATAGTAACTTCCTTGTCCTCATTTTTGACTTTTGCGATTAAATGAATAGCCGGCAGATCTGGAATGAACTTTGCATTTTCCCAAAAACGCTCAATATATGATCTATACGCTTTATGTTAATCTGTTAGCGCTTTCTTTATACGTATACGATCCATAAACTCCAAAACAGATTCGAACAGTTTCATCTTCGTTAGACTTTTATCAAGCACATAGCAAATATTGTGCTTCGGATCAAAATTCGAACCTTTCGCCTACACAAACAACTTAATCAATTCGCCATATGCTCTAAAGGAAAATCATCGGATTCTTCTTTTGTAAGATTAGGAATCAAATCATCCACATCATTTGCACAAATCTTGGATGTTGCAGAAATTTTTCTTTGGTTAAGTTTGCCGTCATTTGCTCTAAATTAATCTTGTGAAGTTGTAAGGCAAGTTCAAATTTAATGCAACAATCATGCACATCAGATAATCAACTAACACATAAAATCCACCCTTCCTGTGCCTCATGGCGTGAATCATCGAGTGTACAAAGAACTTGTAGGGACTTGACAAATTTTCTTTTGAAAAATATGTATCATTGACATGACCTATGTATCCTATTAGGTAGAAACATCCTTTGACCATTCACTCTGGATAACCCGTTGGATCACATGATTTGTCAATGAAATCTAACACCCTCCTTATCAACAACTCCTCTAGAATAATAACTTCCTTGTCCTTATTTTCAACTTTTACGATTGAAAGAATAGCTGACAGATCTGGAATGAACTTTACATTTTCCCAAAAACGCTCAATATGTGATCTATACGCTTTAAGTCAATCTGTTAGTGCTTTCTTTATACGTATACGAACCATAAACTTCAAAACTGATTCGAACAGTTTCAACTTCGTAAGACTTTTATCAAGCACATAGCAAATATTGTGCTTCGGATTAAAATTCGAACCTTTCGCCTACACAAACAACATAATCAATTCGCCATATGCTCTAAAGACAGCTCATCGGACTCTTCTCTTGCAAGATTAGGAATCAAATCATCCTTCATCATTTGTACAAATCTTGGATGTTGCAGAAATTTTTCTTTGGTTATGTTTGCCGACGTTTGCTCTGAAATTAATCTTGTGAAGTTGTAAGGCATGTTCAAAGTTAATGCAATCTGATAATCAACTAACACTTCGAATCCACCCTTCCTGTGCCCCATGGCGTGAATCACCGAGTGTACAAAGAACTTGTAGGGACTTGAGAAATTTGCTTTTGAAAAATTTGTATCATTGACGTGACCTACGTATCCTATCAGGTAGAAACATCCTTTGACCATTCACTCTGGATAACCCGTTGGATCACATGATTTGTCAATGAAATCTAACACCCTCCCTATTAACAACTCCTCTGAAATAATAACTTCCTTGTCCTCATTTTCGCCTTTTACGATTGAAAGAATAGCCGACAGATCTGGAATGAACTATCGCATTTTCCCCAAAACGCTCAACATGTGATCTATACGCTTTAAGTTAATCTGTTAGTGCTTTCTTTATACGGATACGATCCATAAACTCCAAAACTGCTTCGAACAGTTTCATCTTCGTAAGACTTTTATTAAGCACATAGCAAATATTGTGCTTCAGATCAAAATTCGAAACTTTCGCTACACAAACAACATAATCAATTCATCATATGCTCTAAAGGCAGCTCATCGGATTCTTCTTTTGCAAGATTAGGAATCAAATCATTCAGCATCATTTGCACAAATCTTGGATATTGCAGAAAATTTTCTTTGGTTATGTTTGCCGTCGGTTGCTCCAAAATTAATCTTGTGAAGTTGTAAGGCAAGTTCAAAGTTAATGCAACAATCATGCACATCTGATAATCAACTAACACATCGTATCCACCCTTCCTGTGCCCCATGATGTGAATCACCGAGTGTACAAAGAACTTGTAGGGACTTGAGAAATTTTCTTTTGGAAAAATTGTATCATTGACGTGACCTACATATCCCATCAGGTAGAAATATCCTTTGACCATTCGCTATGGATAACCGTTAGATTACATGATTTGTCAATGAAATCTAACACATTCTTTATCATCAACTCCTTTGCAATAATAAATTCCTTGTCCTCGTTTCCGACTTTTACGATTGAATGAATAGCCGACAGATCTGGAATGAGCTTTGCATTTTCCCAAAAACGTTCTATATGTGATCTATATGCTTTATGTTGATGTGTTAGCGCTTTCTTTATACGTATACTATCTCTAAACTCCAAAACTGATTCGAACGGTTTCATCTTCGTTAGACTTTTATCAAGCACATAGCAATTATTGTGCTTCGATCAAAATTCAAAACTTCCGCCTACACAAACAACATAACCAATTCGTTATATGCTCTAAAGGAGCTCATCGGATTCTTCTTTTGCAAGAATAGGAATCAAATCATCCAGCATCATTTGCACAAATCTTGGATATTGCAGAAATTTTTCTTTGGTTATGTTTGCCGTCATTTGCTCCAAAACTAATCTTGTGAGGTTGTAAGCAAGTTCAAAGTTAATGCAACAATCATGCACATCTGATAATCAACTAACACATAAATCCACCCTTCATGTGCCCCATGGCATGAATCACCGAGTGTACAACGAACTTTTAGGGACTTGAGAAATTTGCTTTTGAAAAATTTGTATCATTGACGTAACCTATGTATCCCATCAGGTATAAACATCCTTTGACAATTTACTCTGAATAACCCGTTGGATCACATGATTTGTCAATGAAATCTAACACCCTCCTTATCAACAACTCCTCTTCAATAATAACTTCCTTGTCCTCATTTTTGACTCTTGCGATTGAATGAATAGCCGGCAGATCTGGAATGAACTTTGCATTTTCCCAAAAGCGCTCAATATGTGATCTATATTATGTTAATCTGTTAGCGCTTTCTTTATACGTATACGATCCATAAACTACAAAAGTGATTTGAATAGTTTCATCTTCGTTAGACTTTTATCAAGCACATTGCAAATATTATGCTTCGGATCAAGGTTCAAGACTTTCGCCTACACAAACAACATAATCAATTCGTCATATGCTCTAAAGGCAAATTATCAGATTCTTCTTTTGCAAGATTAGGAATCAAATCATCCAGCATCATTTGCACAAATCTTGGATGTTGCAGAAATTTTTCTTTGGTTATGTTTGCCGACATTTGCTCTGAAATTAATCTTGTGAAGTTGTAAGGCAAGTTCAAAGTTAATGCAACAATCATGCACATCTGATAATCAACTAACACATCAAATCCACCCTTCCTGTGCCCCATGGTGTGAATCACCGAGTGTATAAAGAACTTGTAGGGACTAGAGAAATTTGCTTTTAAAAAATTTGTATCATTGATGTGACC
This sequence comes from Scalesia atractyloides, assembly GCA_947069175.1. Lineage (NCBI taxonomy): Eukaryota > Viridiplantae > Streptophyta > Magnoliopsida > Asterales > Asteraceae > Scalesia > Scalesia atractyloides. The sequence continues at coordinate 34,185,415 of CAMTDV010000003.1, read as the reverse complement.
TACGTATCCCATCAGGTAGAAACATCCTTTGACCATTCGCTCTGGATAACCCGTTGGATTACATGATTTGTCAATGAAATCTAACACCCTCTTTATCATCAATTCCTCTACAATAATAACTTCCTTGTCCTCATTTTTGACTTTAGCGATTGAATGGATCGCCGAGAGATCTGGAATGAACTTTGCATTTTCCCAAAAATGCTCAATATGTGATCTATATGCTTTATGTTGATCTGTTAGCGCTTTCTTTATACGTATACGATCCATAAACTCCAAAACTGATTCGAACAGTTTCATCTTCGTAAGACTTTTATCAAGCACATAGCAACTATTGTGCTTCAGATCAAAATTCAAAACTTTTAAATTTGACACAATTTGGTGCGAAGGTATTTCATGCGAAGGTATACTTAATTTGGTATGAAGATGACTATCTTCGTACGAAGGTACACACATTTTACCAAATACCATTTACCTTCATGCGAAGGTGATCATATTTACGAAACACATTTACGTCTGTGGGAAGGTAATTACATTCGTGCGAATGTGTTACCTTCGTACGAAGTTTTTTACATCCGTATGAAATCCTTTGATCAATTCAAGTGATTTTTTCATGTTATGATCAAATTAATCATACTATAATGACCTAAGAATGCGGATTAACACTTTTATGGATTCAATTTTACATTTTATCGGTCCAATATTCACAGATCTAAAGTTATGTTCATATTAGTCCAATTTGTCCAATTTAGGTCCGATTTGATATGTTAATGTAAGTGTTGTGTGAATCAACACCCCAAGGTTTGATTTGGACAGCACATCATTACAAGTAAAGCTTTTCTCTCAAAAACTCAGTTCGTGCGGAGTAAGTTTCTTTGTGTGAATGAGGATACATTCGTACGAAGTAACTTATATACTGCCACTGTTACTCCTTCGTGCGAGGGTAACTACCTTCGTGCGGAGGAGACTACTTCCGTGCGAAGGTAACCAGTTTTTTCAAGATTTTCAATTTTCAAACATTTTACTAGTTTTAACAACTCACTCAATTAACAAAGTCCAAGCTAATGACCCTAGTAAGTTGATTTGTCTTCCAAGTCCAACTTAATGACCTTGGTTAAATACATTGTGAACAAACTGATGTTTTATGTCATTTTTAAGTTTCAAATTAATGAAATTTTAATCTTTTTAAAACATTTTCACATTTTAGATAAACTCCCAACCCATTATTCTTCAGATTTTGTTCAGCAGTTTCGGATTTTGAAGATCAGCATTCCATCATCGGTAGTAAAAAATAAGATGAAATAAAATCTTTTTGCTTTTTCCAAAGTTTAAGCTAAAACACATTGAAAATCTTTTTAGGTTTCTAAAATGAAATAACTATGTACAAACATATTTACATACATTTTTGTGAGTTTGTGTAAGAATATCATATCAGTTTATGAGACATGTCACTAGTACCGTTGATTTGATTAAACTTTAAGTTTTGAACAAATTCACTTAGATTGTCAGTATATTTGTCCATTTAAACCACTACATATTGCTTAATTGTTTCAAGATATGGTAATTAGATGTCTTAGAACTTGACTTAATCGCGTTTCCCACCTTAGAATATACTCCCGTGTTAAGATTCTTTGGATTTCATCTTACAGGTGAATATATCTAATTGATATCTGTATCTGGGTTATGCGATGTGACACCTGGCTATTTTGAGTCTGTATTGTACTAGTGTGACACGTGTTATGAAATAATAAAGGCTCTATTTTATTACATTTGGTGTTAATATATAGTATTTGATGTGTTGGTAAATGCAAACTTTATTAGAGATTATGTTGGCAATAAAAAGATAAACGCTTATCGCGTGATGAACAAAATGCGAAACAAACGTCGGTGACCGCCCAATTAATGTTAAAATCCTAAAAATATTCCATTATGTTTAAATGTAATTTTTAATCATATCCGTGAGGAAAAATTCATTAATACGCCTAAAAACATTGTTTAGCGAATTTAAGCGCATAATGCGTGATATCGCGTGTATCTTACAAAATATAAACGATGAAGCCAGTCAAGGCAAATTGGCGTGCGTATGACACTAATCCACAATTTTAAAGCGCGATACATCAACTAACACCAAAATCGGTTATTATTGATTAAAAATATTGGTATTTGGTAGGAAAAATTATTTGGATAATATAGATTGGGAAACTACCAAAAACACACCTAATTTTTATAATACTTTCTTGAAATTCTATAAAAAGTGAGATTTTTATAAAAATAAAGGGGGAACCCTTCCCCACTCAAAAATTTTGAAGCTTTTGAGATCGTTGGTAATTGGTTTTAGTAGGTTTTGGACAGTTTTGTAATAGTTTATTGTAATGTAGAAAGTTCAGAGGTTGAAAATGTAATTTCAGGAAAACTTCCCTGTAGCGGCATATTTAATGTCCCAGCGTGTTTAATAAATGCGCTGGGTAGTCATTGTGTGTATATATTTGATCCATGAAAACCCTAGTCCAAGGTTCTTGGACAAATTTTGGTGATTTCTCTTGTGTTGTGATTATTGTTCTTATGCTAAATCCGAACATCCAAGTGCTTTTAGTTATTATATCTTTTGGGATTACATAGATAACACTTGTTGTTTGATCCATACAAGAATCTTCATCTTCATCTTTTGGTTTTTCTAAACTTTTACACATTCAAGCAAATAATCTATAGTTGTTTGGGTGATAACAATCAAACCACTGTGATCCGAATCTGTATTGGGACTCACAATTTGGTATCAGAGCCTTTGTGCTCTTAATTGTTTGAGTTTTTGTTAAGATTCTTCAAGTTTTGAAGGTTTTTCAAAAGTTTTCAAAGTTTCAAGGTTTTTCAAACTTTCGGACTTAAAATGGCTTGATCTGGTGTGATAAATCGTTAGGTTGTTGTTAATCATTGTTTTGGTGAACATTTGGGTTATTTTGGTACAAAGAAACATGTATTTTGGGTCGTTTTTGAGCAATTAGAGGGTTTTTCTTTGTGTTTAAACCCTATTGGGCGTATTTAATGTGACATTGCACATTTTTAGTCATTGAACGATTCCGAAACATTTTCGTATTTAATAATGCCAAAAACACCTTTTGGCGCATAAAGTGGTTTTAAACATGTAAGACCAAAGCTTTGACATCTAAACTGATATTATAACATAAACTTTTTTTGACATATAAGACTCATCATAGGACTTATTTAACTATCCAAACCCATAGTTATGCTGGCGACCCGTTAAAGTGGCGCAAACCATTTTACCAAGTTGTAACGGGTCAAAGCACTTAGAAACTCTTCCAAATCAGAATGTAAGGTATTATAAACCATATCATATGAGTCCCAACACTCGTTTGGTTTATAAGACCTCATTCTATACAATCCTTCGATTAAAGTATCGACACACTAACATAGTATTCTGATACATTATGACACTTTTAAACTCTTCAATCCTTGAGCTTTTTTTGATCATTTAAACAAGACATTTACACAATTCCATGTGAGTACATAACCCCTCTTTTACGTTTTCAAATGTTTCAGGGTGATTCATTTGTGCCTAGCACTACTTTCTTGTTTTCATGACATTATACAAGGGTTTTGCTTATCTAGTACATATAGTACATGATTTCAAAGACGTTTTGCTTCGTATGTTGACTTAGCATGCCTAGTACATGATTTCAAAGACATTTTTGCTTCGTATGTTGACTTAGCATACCTAGTACATGATTTCAAAGACATTTTACTTCGTATGTTGACTTAGCATACCTAGTACACGATTTCAAAGACATTTTTTTACTTCGTATGTTGACTTAGCATACCTAGTACATGATATAACGACATTTTTTATTGGTATATTGACTTAGTATGCCAAGTACATGATTTCAAAACATTTTCATGACATCCTTACATTGTCCAAGACATATTGGTGCGTTGAATATACAATGATAAATTCATTGACAATGACCACGCCGACCGGTAGTATGTAATGGTACCATAGGATTGACAATCCCGTTCCCGCTTCCTAGGTTTGTTTGGAAGTGACTATAGGGAATGACAGAATCCGATGAACATTTGATAAACCTTTGTTTTTATAAGGGTTTATCCAACAGTCAACAAGGCTTGAATGTATTCGCCAACAATCCATATATATGTGTCTACACAATAAAAACAATTGATTTATAAGACAAGAGTTTTTGTTTAAACAAGACCTTTGTTTATTCAAAACACCTGTTTTATACAAGACATTTTGATGAGTCAAGACATTTTTTGTTATTTTATACAAGACGTTTATTTTATGGTTTAAACAAGACTTTTGTTTGCCATACAAGACATTTGGTTTATACATGCCATTGGTTTATACATCACATTGGTTTAAACAAGACATCTCAATTGTTGGCTCATGGTAAGTGATTTAAATGACGAGACGTGTGTAATATGATAAAAGCATGGTGGATACCCCACTGGTGGTGCTTTCATTATATTACATAACGTAGCGTTATCTAAACTACTTCAAACAAAATACAAGACATGACATATTTTATATAAGGCATGAGTTATTTTGGTTATTAAGTTAACCATACATCATTTCTTTTAAATCATTTGATTTTCATATGATTTCATAAAGGATCATGGCCACTTTTGTAATAGTTGAACATTTCTTTTAACTTTCAAAGCCATGAATCTTCATCACAAAACCTATGTTATCACATGCATTTTTATGTTTACGTTTTATTTTCACATATGTTTCAGGAGCTAATGTTTGACTTTGAGCTTGCTTCACATATGGCGGACTTGGGCCTTAGTGACTTTAAAATTTGCATGACAATAGTTATGTTTTTTATTTCATTATCCCAAGACAATGTAAACATTTAAATTCAATAATACAAAACTTCATGTACCATGTGTTGTGAAACAATAGTTCTGTGACATGACTCCCCAACGTTTCCGCCGCGGTTTGTTGTTTTACACGGTCGGGGTGTTACAGAATGATTGATATCAGAGCTCATGGTTATAGGGAATTAGGTTATTAGTAATACTTTGACCTAGACTATAACCTTCCTAGGTCCCTTACACAAGTTATCTTGTGTTTAGATCTTAAAACAATACCATCACCTATCCTTAGGTGATTACTAAAACAAATTCTCAAGTTACAAATTCATTTTGAAAATCAATCATCTATCCTTAGATGATTTGTTTTTAGGCTTCATGCCTTCAAAGTTTTCGAAATCTCATCAAAGTTTGCATTTTAATAATATGAACACGTGCAATCTGGAAGGCTGGATGCCTGTACCCTGAGTTCTCTGTCTAAGGCTGGAGTGTTCGTACAAATCCGCATTATCGGACCAGTCACTCTTACCTGGGAACTCTTGGGGTGAGTGTCCACTTATAGGCTAAAGCATGTCTTCATGATACATTATAAAGACCTATTTACTTTGATTAGTCACTGTGTGTCGTTTGTTTGTTTTAGGTAACGAACAGATGATCACAATCCTTATGTTTCGTCGATATTTTGAACGTTTCCTTTTGACTATCCAATATCAATCTCACCCGTTTTCTCTCATATTTCCTTCTCTTTCAGAATGCCTCCTCGTCAAAATGTTGCTCAGGACGCCTATATGGTAGCAATGATAGCTCAGCAGATAGCTGTTGTGCTACCAAATCTCGTGACTCAATTAAACTAAGCCAACAATAACAACAACAATGCACCTGTTTTAGGCAACTTTAAACAATTTAATTCGGCTAAACCGCTCAAGCTTAGTGGTTCTGAGGGAGCTACTGGGCTCCTACAGTGTTTGAGAGTCTTGAGAGCACATTCCGTTCATGTTCAATGTCCAAATGAGCGCCAAGTAGAATTTACTTCGAGTGTATTCCAAAAGAGGGTGCTTACGTGGTGGAACGGAGTGGTGAGAGATAGGGGAGTTGATGTTGTAATGACTCAGACGTGGGAAGAGCTTCGAGCTCTTATGATGAAGGAATTCTTCCGCGCCATGAGCAAAGAGCACTTGAGAATGAATTCCACGACCTGAAACAGGATAGTGGAGAACATCATGCCTACACTGACCGTTATGAGGAGCTAAGTTTGTTATGTCCTGCTATGGTCACGCCCTTGGATAAGGCTATTGAAAAGTACATTGATGACCTTCCTGACCCAATTTAGGACATAGTCACTGGTAGCAACCCTGCTACAATCAGACATGCTGTCGAGTTGGCTGCAACCCTGACTGACTCGTAAGTCAAGAAGGTAAACTTTTTCGCAAAGGTGACAAGAAGCAATATACCAAGACTACACAAGAGAAACACGAGGGAAACAGGCCGAAACCTCCAAGAAGTCTAGGAAGCGTAAAGCTTCCAAGAATTTCGTTATTGTTACATAACCCAACCAAGCTGCTCCCAATCAACGAGCCCAACCTCCCACCAAGAGATAATATGTCAGTACTGTACCTCTGTGCAACAAGTGTGATAGTCATCACCAACCCCATCTACCATGCCGTCATTGTACCAATTGTGGACGATATGGCAATCTGGCCAACACTTGTCATTTTGTTCCTGCCCCGAATCAAGTGGTTCGAAATCCTGTTCAACCACAAGCCAATCCTACACGACCCCACTACCCACCTGGATCCTACTACAATTGTGGCGATCTTACTCACTACTGAAATAACTGCCTGGGGCTAGTTAATGCAAATCCAGTCTGGGACGAGCATTTAACATAAATGCTAATGAGGCTCGTGCTGACAATGATGTGGTTAACGATACGTTCCTTGTCAATAATCAGCCTGCTTCTATTCTTTTTGATTCGAGTGCCGATAGGAGTTATGTATCCTTAGATTTTGAGCCTTATCTTTCAACACCACGAGCCAAACTAGGAAAACTCTTAACAGTAGAGATAGCTAGTGCGAACCTCTAGTACTTGATTCTGTTATTCGTAACTGCCAATCGATCCTCATTAACCATCTTTTTTCCATTGACCTCACGCCAATACAACTTGGGAGTTTTGACGTCATAATAGGCATGGACTGTTAACCAAACACCATGCTGAAGTGATATGTTTTTATAAGTTGTTCACATCCCTCTTTTGTCTGGTGAAATCCTAGAAATTCATGGAGAGAAACCCTCTCATAGCCTTAAACTCATGACATGTACCCAAGCCTAAAAATACGTATGAAAGAATTATGTAGCCTTTTTGGCACATATCGTAAAGGAGAAAAGCAAGGGTAAGAGTATTCAAGACATTCCCGTTGTTCAAGATTTTCCTGAGGTGTTTCCTGAAGAACTACCTGGTTTACCCCCAACATGTCAAGTCAAGTTTTGTATAGACCTTGTACCTAGTGCCAACCCAATTGCCAAATCCTCTAATCGTCTTGCACCGTCTGAAATGCAAGAGTTGTCAAAACAACTCCAAGAACTTTAAAGCAAATGATTTATTCATCCAAGCTTTTCACCTTGGGGCGCTCCTGTCCTATTCATGAAAAAGAAGGATGGATCCTTTCGCATGTGCATCGGTTATCGTGAGCTCAACAAACTCATGATTAAAAATCGATATACCCTACCTCGTATTGATGATCTTTCTGATAACTACAAGGTGCTACATGTTTCTCCAAGGTTGATCTGTGTTCTAGGTATCATCAGCTTAGTGTACTCGATGAAGATATTCTGAAAACTGCTCTTCGCACTCGATACGGCCATTACGAGTTCATTGTCATGCCCTTTGGTTTAAAAGATGCTCTTGCCGTCTTTATGGACTTAATGAATAGGGTTTGTAAACCTTATTTAGACAAGTTCATCACTGTTTTCATCGACGACATTTTGATTTATTCGAAATCCCGAGCTGATCACAAACGTCATCTTCGTCTAACAATGGAACTCCTAAAGAAAGAACAACTTTATGCCAAATTCTCCAAGTGTGAATTTTGGTTGAAGGAAGTTCAAACTTTGGGACACATTGTCAACGAACAAGGTATACATGTCGATCCCACCAAAATCAATGCGATTAGGGATTGTAGTACACCTACTACTCCTACCGAAGTTCGTTCATTTTCTTGGTCTTGTTGGCTATTACCACTGCTTTATCGCAAACTTCTCCAAGATTGCGGTTGCCCTCACTACTTTGACTTAAAAGAATAAACCTTTTGAGTGGGGACCCAAACAAGAAGAAGCTTTTCAGACCTTGAAACAAAAGCTTAATGATGCTCCTATTTTATCCTTACCCAATGGCAATGACGACTTTGTCATATATTGTGATGCATCGAATCTAGGCCTTGGCTGTGTTCTCATGCAAAGAGACAAAGTCATAGCCTATGCATCAAGACAATTGAAAATCCACAAAAAGAACTACACAACTCATGATCTTGAGTTAGGTGCCGTTGTTTTTGCTCTCTAAATTTGGAGACATTACCTCTATGGTACCAAATGTGTCGTTTTCACTAACCACAAAAGTCTCCAACACATTCTTAATCGGAAAGAACTGAACATGAGACAATGAAGTTGGATTGAACTTCTAAACGACTATGACTGCGAGATTCGCTACCATCCTGGTAAGGCGAATGTCGTAGCTGATGCTTTTAGTCGTAAAGAACGTGTCAAGGTACATTGTGTTCAAGTTCGATCTGATATCCAAACACGTATTTTTGAAGCCAACGCACTTGTGTAACCAAAGGTTTGTTGAAAAACGAACTACCCCATCATCTGGAGCTTCAGCTTGAAACAAAAGACAATGGGTTACTCTACTACATGAACCATTTATGGGTTCCAAGCCAAGACAATCTCCGCATCCTATTGATGAACGAGGCTCACAAATCTCATTATTCAATTCATCCTAGTGCAAAAAAATGTACAAGGATCTTCGTACCCAATATTGGTGGTAGGGTATGAAGAAGGATATTGCCTTATACGTATCCAAATGCCTAACTTGTCTTAAAGTTAAGGCAGAACATCAACATCCATCTGGTTTGCTTGAGCAACCAGAAATTCCGGTTTAGAAATGGGAAAACATTGCTATGGATCTCATCACCAAACTACCACGTACTTCTAGAGGTCATGATGCCATTTGGGTAGTCATTAACCGTTTAACAAAGTCAGCATACTTTTTGCCAATTCGTGAGGATCTATCTACTGACAAACTTGCGAAGATCTATGTTGATGAGATAGTATCTCGACATGGTGTTCCTTTGAACATCATATCGGACCGGGATGCTCGATTCTCATCTCACTTTTGGAAGACCATGCAATCTGCCATGGGAACCAAACTTAACTTGAGCACTACTTATCATCCTCAAATGGATGGACAATCTGAAAGGACGATCCAAACATTAGAGGATATTCTTAGAGCTTGTGTGATCGACTTTGGAGGTAGTTGGGATTCGCATCTACCTTTGATCAAATTCTCCTACAACAATAGTTATCACTGCAGCATTAACATGGCTCCTTTCGAAGCTCTATCGGTCGAAAAAGTCGATCACCAGTCTGTTGGAATGAGGTTGGTGAAGCTCAGCCCACCAGACCAGAACTCATTCTAGAGACTATAGACAAAGTCAAGAAAATACGCAATAACTTTTTGACAGCTAGAAGCCGTCAAAAGAGTTATGCGGATCAGCGACGCAAGCCCTTGGAATTCCAAATTGGTGATCACGTCCTTCTCAAGTTATCCCCTTGGAAATGTGTGATTAGATTTAGATAGATAGGAAAACTTGCACCTCGATATGTGGGACCATTTAAGATTGTTAAGAGAATCGGAAAGGTGGCCTACAAACTTGAGCTACTTCCTGAGCTTGGGAATGTTCATCCAACTTTCCACATCTACAATTTGAAAAAGTGTTTGGCTAATGAAAATCTCCACATCCCTCTTGATGAAATTTTCATTGATAACACAATGCACTTTGTTGAGAAACATGTGGAAATATTGGACCGTGAAGTCAAGAAACTCAAACACAAACGCATACCGATTGTTAAAGTTTGATGGGAGTCTAAATATGGCCTAGAGTTTACTTGGGAACGAGAGGATCAAATGAAGGCGAAATACCCACATCTTTTCTCACAAATTTACTCTAATTAAATTTCGGGACGAAATTTCCTAAAATAGGGAAGACTGTGACATTTGTACATTTTTAGTCATTGAACAATTCTGAAACATTTTCGTATTTAATAAAATCATGTGTTTTATTTGCGAGAATGTATATTTATCAATCATTATACAATCCCGGACATTTTTATTCAATAAAATCTTTCATTATATTGGTAAGAATGCAAAAATGTCAATCATTGCACAAATTCGGTCATTTTCATGTTCAATAAAGTTTTATACTTTATTTACGAAACGTGTAACAATACAATCGAATGAACCGACATCCATGACACTTCCGGACAAAATCCAAGTTACACATGCCTTAACACTTTATATAACCTAAATATTAGGTTAAGAGGGGTAAAAAATGACAAAACACGACAATACAAGTCCAGGGGGCAAAATAGTCAAAAGAAAGAAATTTGCTTCATTACCAAGTTTAGCAACCTATCTCTAATTTTTGACACCTTGCACTCATTTTGCCACACTTAATTTGGTGTTAACACATGTTAGGACACTAATCTACACTTGGTAACACTTGTGATCACCTCCTTGATCCTAAAACACTATAAATACCCTTTGTCATCTCCAATTTTTTTCACACCACTTCAAAGCAAAGTGTGAAGTTCTTCTTCCTATCCTTCTTAGAGCTTGTTTCCAGCCTTTGGAAGCCTCCTATCTTGAATTCTGAAAGTGTTCTTCAACACAAGTAAGTACTCTTCCTAGTTCTTCCATTATTTTAGCTATTTTGAGCGAAAAGTCAAACAGTTTGGCTTCTTGTTTGACTTTGGGTTCTGAACATTTTGGTCGAGTCAAAGTTCAAATTGAACTTTGCAACGTGATCGTAATCACGAAGGTATTATCCCATAAGATTGCACCTTCTGATTACCAAGTTTAGTAGGCGAGATGACGAGTCAAAGTTTTACGAGTTAAAAGTAATATATATATATATATATATATATATATATATAAATGCATTTTACAATGAAAACATTTTTGGGTATTAAAACGTAAGGTCTTGACATCAAATCAGTTTTATAACATTATTAGACATGTTCAAACATGTCTAACTCGTCATTTCTAGTTTAGTGCTTATTTCTTAGTCGTAAGTCGAGCGGTTTTACTACCGCTTTGAATTTCGAATTTGACCCGTCTGGTTAATCTTAGGATTCGACCAAGCGCATTTTTATAACCATAGTAATTTAGGGAATAACCCTCTAAGGTTATACCTTATACTCATATAGTTTGGTTAGCTATATGATGAGTCAATTTAAGTACTTTAAAATGCCAAAAACACCCTTTTGGTGCATAAAGTGGTTTTAAACATGTAAGACGAAGTTTTGACATCTAAACTGATATTATAACATAAACTTGTTTTGACATATAAGACTCATTATAGGACTTATTTAACCATCCAAACCCATAGTTACACTGGCCACCCGTTAAAGTGGTGTAAACCATTTTAACAAGTCGTAACGGGTCAAAGCACTTAGAAACTCTTCTAAATTAGAATGTAAGGTATTATAAACCATATCATACGAGTCCCAACACTCGTTTGGTTTATAAGACCTCATTCTATCTAATCCTTCGATTAAAGTCTCGACACACTAACATAGTATTCCGATACATTAGGACACTTTGATCATTTAAACAAGACATTTACGCAATTCCATGTGAGTACATAACCACTTCTTTTACGTTTCAAATGTTTCAGGGTGATTCATATGTGCCTAGCACTACTTTCTTGTTTTCATGACATTATACATGGGTTTTGCTTATCTAGTACATATAGTACATGATTTCAAAGACGTTTTGCTTCGTATGTTGACTTAGCATACCTAGTACATGATTTCAAAGACATTTTTGCTTCGTATGTTGACTTAGCATACCTAGTACATGATTTCAAAGACATTTTGCTTCGTATGTTGACTTAGCATACCTGTACACGATTTCAAAGACATTTTTTACTTCGTATGTTGACTTAGCATACCTAGTACATGATTTCAACGACATTTTTGATTGGTATATTGACTTAGTATGCCAAGTACATGATTTCAAAACATTTTCATGACATCCTTGCATTGTCCAAGACATATTGGTGGGTTGAATATACAATGATAAATTCATTAACATTGATCACGCCGACCAGTAGTATGTAATGGTACCATAGGATTGACAATCCTGTACCCGCTTCCTTGGTTTGTTTGGAAGTGACTATAGGGAATGACAAAATCCGATGAATATTTGATAAGCGTTTGTCTTTATAAGGGTTTATCCGACAGTCAACAAGGCTTGAATGTATTCGCCAACAATCCATATATATATGTGTCTACAAAATAAAAGCAATTGATTTATAAGACAATAATTTTTGTTTAAACAAGACCTTTGTTTATTCAAAACACCTGTTTTATACAAGACATTTTGACGAGACAAGACATTTTTTGTTATTTTATACAAGACATTTATTTTATGGTTTAAACAAGACTTTTGTTTACCATACAAGACATTTGGTTTATACATGACATTGGTTTATACATAAATTTGGTTTAAACAAGACATCTCAATTGTTGGCTCATGGTAAGTGATTTAAATGACAAGACGTGTGTAATATGATAAAAGCATGGTGGATACGCCGCTGGTGGTGCTTTCATTACATTACATAACGTAGCGTTATCTAAACCACTTCAAACAAAATACAAGACATGACATATTTTATACAATGCACAAGTTATTTTGGTTATTAAGTTAACCATGCATCATTTTTTTAAATCATTTAATTTTCATATGATTTCATAAAAGAAACATTTTTGTAAAGGATCATGGCTACTTTTGTAATAGTTGAACATTTCTTTTAACTTTCAAAGCCATGAATCTTCATCATAAAACCTATGTTACTCACATGCATTTTTATGCTGATGTTTTATTTTCACATATGTTCACATACGACGGACTTGGGCCTTAGTGACTTCAAAATTTGCAAGACAATTGTTATGTTTTTGATTTCATTCTCCCAAGATAATGTAAACATTCAATAATACAAAACTTTATGTATCATGTGTTGTGAAACAATAGTTCTGTGACATGACTCTCCGACGTTTCCGCCGCGGTTTATTGTTTTTCGCGGTGGGGTGTTACAGTTAATTTGCAGGCAGAGTAATTAACTTGAAGGCAGTGTAGATAAACTTGAAGGCAAAGTAATTAATCTTGAAGGCAGTGTAGATAATCTTGAAGGCAGCGTAATTAAACTTGAAGGCAATGTAGATAATTTTGAAGGCGGAGTAATTAATCTTGATAGCAGTGTAGATAAACTTGAATGCAACATAATTAATCTTGCAGGCAGTGTAGATAATCTTGAAGGCAATGTAGATAATCTTTAAGGTAGAGTAATTAATCTTGAAGGTAGTGTAATTATATCTACACCAGCTTTAAAGCAAGCGTAACTAGGAGAGTCAGCGTATTTATTCGAAGGCGACTTCGGGGTCAGTGGTATAAATCTTTTGCGATTTTATCATGGTGTTCAGTGGTTTTAGCCAAGCATTTGTGTGTCTGATCTGTTCGCGTAATTGTTTTTTTCGCAGGTCCAAGAGACTTGTCACTCAAACCAGCAAAAATGAATTCTTGAGCACATTTAACTAATCAGACTTAGAACTGATTGACCAGCGTAATTAACAACTATACAACATTCTTATCTAGCGAACTTATGATTTATTTAAAATTATGTAAATAGTTTGTAAATATTCTGTAAATATTTTAACCAACTAACCGGTATATTTCGAAACCCAGATCTCACTTGGCTTGTTCCCATGTTTTCAGAAATGGTGAAAGAGATAATCTGGGATAAAACACGGAAGCACAATCAACCATGCAAAATACTGCCACCACCGAAAGACTTTGAAGACGTGGCAGACTGGATAAACTCAAGCAAGATCAGTTACGCTGTCCAAGCAGATCCAACTATACATAACATCATATCGAAGAATTCTGGAAAACAGCTAAAGTCGCGACTGTCAACGAAGTCAAGAGAATCACGGCAACCTTTTGAAACAATAAGTACAAGATGGTGTACAAAAAGCTAGAGAGAGGCAGGAAAAACAAGTTAATGAAGAACATGAAGCGAACGATAAAAATGTATTATGCGAGACGCTGAGAGAGCAGAGGTAGAAAAACAAGGAGCTTCATGCTTATGTGACTGAACAAACAAGATTTGTAAGATTTCAACAAGACGACATCTTCGACTATGAGAAGTTTAAGGTAGAGGAAGATGAACAAAAAGCCAAAGAAGCTGAGAAAAAGAAAAGACGATTAGAATCGGCGGTAAACGTCAACGAAGATGATGAAAGTGAGGAAGAGGAAGTGGATCGGGATGAAATGCCGCATGGTTTGTTGAATGGGGATTAGAGGAAGAGGTTCTGTATGAAATGGAAGACGGTGATGAAGTGACCCCGCAACATCCTGAATGGTTTAAAAAGGAAAGAGAAAAACTTATAGATTTTTATCTAGGAGTCATTGTTGAAAAGACAGAAGCCACCGACAAGATAATCAACTGGAAGTACTACAATTTAAAAGGGATGTTCATCGTGAAGAGATGTGGTGGGGTCATCCAATACTTCAAGAATGGATTAGACATGAAAAGCCTTCATTGGTGGGATATCCCGTGAGCTCGGAAAATTAGATATGATCATTCCGGCCAACAGTAGCATCGGTGCTGATTTTGAAAGACTAATCTTAAGAGAATGCAATCGTGGGTTTATTGTCTTCAAGCCCCAACGCCCTAGCAGAAGGGTTTCGAAGACAACAAAGGATTCCATCACCCAGTAAAGGAAAAGTCACATGGGTCGTCGACCATGCTAAAGTTGTGACCAGAATTAAGATCCCTCTAAAGATTCCAGTGATGCTCACAAATTTCAAAAAATGGTTCTATGATGGAAAAACAGGTGAAGCGGTCATCAGATCCAACTCAAATGAAGATAGACGCATTTTGGATCCAATGGATGTCTTCATGTTCTTCTTATCCGACTTGAATTTTCTTTATGGTCATAAAATTCATGTCGGTGCAGGAAACGAGTACAAGGAATAAGACGCGTTATTTCGAAGGGCAATAGAAAGAGCGAGGGAACGGAAGATAGAAATGATGGATATTCTGAACAGAATTGAAAAACAAAAGGAGAGAGAGGAAGCGAAGTAAAAGAAAATTAAAGAGAACAAGAAGCAAAAGTCTCCAGAAAAACAAAAAGATGGGGACTTCGGGGAATTTGCTTGACCCCAAGAGAGTAAATATCTAAATCGGCGTATGTTTCGGTGGGGACTTCGGGGAATTTAGTAGGATATATATATATTGTTCATGAGGCAAGCACTATAAGTGACCCATTGTGTGGCATTTTGCGTGAATTTAGCCGTTTAATAATTAATACCAGTATGCGTAGAATTGTTGATAGATCTATCGGGTTGACCACCCCGTCGTGACCTGGCTCCGTGTAAAGTCAAGCGACGAATTTATATTCTATTATTGTCTAGCGTTGATTATACCCTTATTGTTAGTATATAGTTCGTATGTCTTGCAAACTTATGAATCTGAACATTTGATGCTATCAAATTAATATATAAACCTTGAGAAGATGATTTCTATCGAAGATTTTTGGAAAATGCTTGCGATAACTGACCCTCGGATTTTTGTAAAGGAAGTAAAAAAATTGATTTTGTTAAATATATATGGATGTTTTATTATAAAATTCATAATAAGAAAGTCTTCCTTAAACAAATTAATTACAATTTGAATATGTGAACTCACCTTCCTTTGTGTTGACACTTGACTTTATGTGTTCTTCACGTACATGAGTTCGGCTTTGCGATTTTTGCATATCTTGTGGTTGTTGATGCATGTCATGTTAAATAATTATTTGGACAACTTTTAAAACTATTTTGGGATTAAGTGTACTAAGGTCCATAAGGATCAAACAACTATGTCGTGGTTGTGGTTATGTTTAAACTTTAAAGTCTAAACTTTGAACTTATGTTTTAATTAAGTTGTACATCCAAAATTTACGTTGCGTTGTCCACTAAGATATTTATGGGTACCAACTCCGTCACCGCCATGTTTATATTTCAACTGTGAAGTTTTTGGGGTGTGACATGCGAGGCCTTGAGAGCTTTAGGTTAGTACCACCATACAGACAAAGAGATGAAGGCTTGACTTAAAAGTGGTGTTCCAAATTTTAGAATCTTTTGACTGCAATTGTCAGATCTTTTGATACTTTCAATTTTGACACAGTTTTAGAGTTTTAAAGCAAAAGTATTCTACAAGCTCTAGGCCATTTCTTACACAAAATCAGAAGAACTTGTATAATACCCTAGATATCAATTATCTATAAAGACCTAGTATCTCAGAATCCGACAATCTCTCAAACGAAATTTTTGGTGTACTAAGACCATATATCCGAGAGATGTTAAGTCACTAATTAAGAAGTTTTTCGTTATGTTTATATCTTGAAAAAAATTACTGAATATACGAAGTCTACTAGCACATCATCAGTGAGACATGTGTTAAACACTTTTTGACACTACATTTCTTTAGCGTGCCGTGATAGTCCACTGATGTACTATCATTTCCTCTTTTATACACGAAAACCCTTTTTGTCTTTTTCTATGTTTTTATATGTTTTTGTATTTTTCTGAGGATCTACTCATCTAATAAGCTCAGGTCCTAATTTGTTTACCTAGTTCGTTATGTGCGGAATTCATGTTAAATTAGTGACAATATCAAGATTTATTGTTTAATCTTTATATTTCATCAATTCAGATTAACGTTTATAATCATGAGAGAAATTTGACAGGGCTTCGCCTTATCAGTCAACAAAACAGTTATAGACTCAAGACCCTAGCACACCTATATATAGACATAGGACTTCGTGTGGGGATAGAGTCTTCACTTCGTACAAAGATAGTTAATCTTCGTATGAAGGTAACATGCTACCTTCGTACAAAGTGAACTTTCACTACATGCGAAGTTAAAAATACAAATCATAATTCGAACATTTACGCCTTATTATTGACACATACATGACTCAAAGACGTAGGCGATAGACATTCTGCATCAACAAACTCCCCTTGGATATTGCTGCATTCTTTGTCAGTCTTCAGTCTTCAAAATCTTCATAATATTAAACGTCAATCATCTTCCAAAAAAGTTCTTTCTAGGCTTCTGACGCTCTTCACTTGGGATAGGCACTTGATCCGTCTGTAGAGCCCATTTCATAAATTGAAACCTTCTTATAGATGCCTTCTTCATAGTTTCAGCAATCTTTTCCTCTTTCCTCATCTGCTTTCGGAATTCTTTACCTTCCAATTCACGCCATTTAGACTACCACATCTTTCCAGAGTTAATACCATGTGCATAATATACATTGATCACACCTTGGTATTGCATCGCCTAGACTTTCTCTTTGGCTTCATAACAAATCTTGTTGTAGAACAAGCATTCGATATCCTTTTTAGAACAATTCACTAGCTACATCGAGTCTAGTATCCATATAGCCCTCCATAAACCTTCATATTTTAGCACTATCATTACTTCACCTGTTTTAATATCATATTGCGACCATTTGAAAAATTCATTGAAGTCTTGCTCAATCTTCATCAGCGGCATATTTTTCATTACACCGCTTCACTATCAAAGTAACATCTTTCTCTTTGGTGATTGGATCTATCTTGATTTTCTTCTTTGGATATGTATTACCCAGTTATGAAAACCATGAGCAGCTTCATACTTATCAACTTCCATATTTTTTTATTGTTGAACTTCATTTGGTAGTTGATAGTCTTTGTTTGAACTAATTCTTCGACATCCCACCATAGTATAGTCTGAATTTTACATAAAAATATGAAATAATGCACTGCAAATTCCCTCTTTATAGCATACACGTTCAATTTCGGGATCTAACCCCAACTTAGGATATCCCTTAAAGACTTATCTTGATCACGTGTGAAGAAAAGATAGCGGTCATCGGAATTTTCGTTCTTTGGGCAACTCCTTGAACCATGTCTTCTTGGCTTCAAGTATTTCTTCCTTAGATAACCTTCTCGGCACATTTCCATCTTTCACAGTCTCTTCAACTTTTCTCTTTAACAAGCCATCAATAGCCTCAGCAAACATGTCCTAAAAGGTTGGGAAGTCATCTGTACCTTCTCCAGTATATTTGATGGTTTCGTCATCAGAATCAACCTCCATGACAACCTGATTGTAATTGTCAGCATCTTCCACGTATTTGTAAACATAGTCTTTAGGTTTTGAAGCACTTATGTTGTTCAAATCTTCTTTGAAATCAAACTCAAACGTGCTATCATCAACCCCTAACATCTTAGCAATCTCTTCCTTGGTGTAATTATGTACAAACTCTCTTTCTTCTACACTGTGCTCTAAATAGAACACTCTGGGTTGTGGCAAATAAAAAAAAACCCGTTAAAGGAGTAGCGTCTGTGAGGATTCCCGATTGCTCTGCTTCATGAACAGTATCTTTAATCTCCCCCTGTCTATGAGCATCATTCTTTTCATTCACTTCATCGTTCAGAAAAGCATCATAGTCGAACGATTCATTTATCTTTGCATCCTGAACTACCAAACCAGTACCACCTTGGGTGGTGTCATCATCATCACCCTTATCATCATCGTCTTTCTTATCACCTCCATCAACATATTCATCATCATCCTTCCTCATATTCATCTATCTCTATGTCAATCTCTGCTTACATTTTCTTTTTCTCTAAGTATTTTTGCTTCTGTGAAATCCTAGTAACATATACAACCTCTCCCACAAGCACATAATTGACCAACTGTTCAGATTCAGCTTCTTGATGAACAGGCGTAAACACAGGAATGTCACCAATATTATTCTTTCCTTCGCCTGCAGCTACAGCTTTTCTAGCTCTTTCAGCAGCCCTGGCCTTTGCCTCTTCGATCTCAGTCACATTATACTCAGCATCAAAGTTTATGCTTAACCTTTTCTTTAATACTTTGTACAGAAACATCAAACTTCTTTGGATTCAAAGATTTTTCTACTAGTAGATCTTGTACCACTTTATGAAGTCTCTCGTTCTCAGCAGTAACATTTGTAAGCATTTAGACTAACTGTACATTCTTAGCTTCAAGTTATTTAACTCTACTCTCAAGATATCTAACCTTCTGATCGTTAAAGAAATCTCCTTCAAAACCTGTGAATAACAAATCATCATCAATGTTTGTAGGACCTATAGGATGAGATCAACGTTTGGTGGATGATTGCAGTGTTGATTGTTGACGTCTAGTAGATGATTACGGTGTCGATTGTTGTTGTATAGGAGGTGTTGGCTGTTTTGGTGGTGATGGTGGTAGTTGTGGTGATGGTGGTTATACTTCAACTGTTGATGTAACCACTGCCTCAGATTCAGTCAACGTTGTCTTCGCAGCTTTCTTGTACTTTCGTCTTGGTTTCTTTACGACCGAAGACCCTGTTGCCTTTTTAGTTGCTTGCTTTTGATGTTTTTGGCTTTCTTTGTTGATCTCTTAATAATCTCCACTGGTTAAGAAGGCACATACATTTAATCATCATCATCCAAAGCCTTTCTTTTCCTTTGTTTGGTTTTCTCTGCTGTTCTTGCCTCGAAATCAATACTTTCATCAGAACTTTCTTCATTATCGCTTTCAAAATTTTGTTGTTTTATCTCAGTAGCAATGTTCATAACATTTATCATCTCATTCTTGATCAGATGTTGTAGAGAACACCTCAACTTCAACATTAGTTTCGACCTCAACGTTCTCCTCAACCTCAACTTCTTCGTCAGTTGTCTCATCTCTTAGTGACGTCTCTGCTTTCTTTCTTTTATGTGCTTTCTTATTCGGAGTTGTCTTTTTCTTTTTCGTTTCCTCTTTCTTGTACCAGACACCCCTCTTCGGATCATAGTCAGCCATGCGATCATCTTCGTTATCAGAATTAATACCATCGTTCCTCCATTTATCTATGGGCGGTGCCTTATATTTCTTATCTTTAATAGATCCAAAGAAATCTCTCGCTAAAGGCTCAGTTTTCTTCTTCAAATATTGGTTAAGACGAATCAATGATAAATCTGACATATGATACAATTTCTGCTCGTCTTTTTTATCTCTCACAAGGTTTAGAAATTGGTCATCCAACATCATCTGAACAAACCTTGGATATTGCAAAACTTTTCTTTCTCAATATTCAACTTCATTTGCTTGAAATCAATATGGTAAAATTGTAAGGTCGATTCAATGTTAGAGTAGCTATCATACACCTATGATAATCAACTAAAGCATCACTTCCTCCTTTTATGTGACTTAAGGCGGCAATGCCAAAATGTACGAAGAATTTATACTGCCTACCCAGAAAAGCTTTGTTAAACGGTGCAAACTCGGTAAAAGCATCCTTTACACATTCACAACTCCTTTGTGACCTATACGGTAAAAGCATCCTTTACACATTCTCTCTCAGTACGTCGTCGGATCATCGTCTTTATCTTTGAAATCCAACACTCTTTGAATCAAAGCCTTAGTAATAAGTACTTCTTTATCTTCATTATCAATTCGTACGAATGATCTGATCACTTTCAACTCTGGTACAAACTTCGCATGATCCCAAAATATTTGTACATGGGATCTATATGCTTTATGTTGATCTATCAAAGCTTTCTGGATTGCCAACGATCCATAAACTTCAAAATGTCTTTAAAAGGTGCAATGGCAGAAATATTTTCGTCGAGTACACAACAAATGTTGTGCTTAGGTTCAAAATTTGACATCTTATCCTGCAAAAACAATATGAACAAACACTTAGACATAAATTTTAAAAATTACCAATATTCCTTGTACGAAGTTGAGTTGGAACAAAGTGAGATTTTCTATTCGTGCGAAGAAAGATTCTTAAACATTTTGACCAAATACAATTTCACTTTGTACGAACTAAACTTCAACAGTTTTAACCTTTTGACTTCGTGCGAAGTTAATTTTAACTTCATTTGAAGTCGGTTTTAGACCAAACAAAAAATTTTCAAGATTTGTTGAAATTGAAGGTTCCATCATGTTCTAAAAACACCGATAAGTCTAGATCTATGCTCACTTCTAATTTTTGTCGACTAGATTTTCCTAGATCTAAGATTAAAGTTCAGAAATGACGACACAGTTAAATATGGTTCAATTACGGTTCAAATTCGTTCAATCTACCTTAGGCATTGTTAGTGGTGTGCAAATCAACCACTACAAGTCTAAATTTTGGCAACACTTCGTTACTTGTTTTGCAAAAACTTTAGATCGCATAGAGAAAGCTGAACAGTGAATAATGAATTCACTTTGTGCGAAGTTGCTTATATAGTAAAGAGCTTTTCACTTCGTGCGAAGTGAACTTTCACTTCATGCGGAGTGAACTTTCACTTCTTGCGAAGTTAACTACTAACTTTCAAAATTTCAACTTCTCGTTCATTTTACCAGTTTTAATGATCCACTCAGTTAACCAAGTCTAAGTTAATGACTCTGATTAACTAGATTTGTCTACCAGTTCCAAGTTAATGACCTTGGTTGAACACTTTGTGAACAAACTGATGTTTTTAGGAAATTTTAAGTTTCAAATTAATGAACTTTTAATCATTTCAAATCTTTTTCTCATTTCAGATAAGCTCCCAACCTGTTGTCCTCCGGATTTGTCATAGCATTCAACATCTTTGGATATTGAAGATCAGTTTTCCATCATCGACAATCGAAACTAAGATAGAAATAAAAACTTTTTAGTTTTTCCAAACTTTATGCTAAAACACACTGAAAATCTTTTTGGTTTTTTCTGAAATGAAATGCAATAACTATGCAAACATATTTACAAACAATTTTTGTGATTTTGTGTAAGATGATCATATTAGTTTTGAGACATATCACTAGTATCGTTGATCTTGAAAAACTTTAAGTTCTAAACAGATGCACTTAGATTATAAGTATACTGGTCCACTTAAACCTCTACACATTTCTCAATTGATCCGAGATACGTTAATTAGATGTCTTAGGACTTGACTTAATAGGGTTTCCCACCTCAGAATATACTCCCGTGTCAAGATTGCCTGGAATTCATCTTATAGGTGAATATATCTAACTGATATTGTATCTGGGTTGTGCGAGACCTTGAGAGCTCAGGTTAGTACCACCGTACAGACAAAGAGATGGAGGCTCGACTTAAAAGTGTTGTTCCATATTTGGAATCTTTTGACTACAATTGTTAGATCTTTCGATGCTTTCAATTTAATGCAGTTTTTCAGTTTTAAAGCAAAAGTATTCTACAAGTTCTAGGCCATTGCTGACGCAAAATCAGAAGAACTTGTATAATGCCCCAGATATCAATTATCTATAAAGACCTAGTATCTCAGAATTAGGCAATCTCTCAAATAAATTTCGGTGTACTAAGACCATGTATCCGAGAGATGTTAAGCCACTAATTAAGAAGTTTTTCTTTATGTTTATCTCTCAAAGACAATTTATTGAATGTGCGAAGTCTACTAGCACATCAACAGTGAGACCCGTTTAAACTTTTTGACACTACATTTCTTTAGCATACTATGATAGTCCAATGATGTACTATAATTTGCTCTTTTTACACGAAAACTCTTTTTGTCTTTTTTCATGTTTTTGTACATTTTCATATTTTTATATTTTTTGTATTTTTCACAACATATTTATCCCCCTAAAATCAAAAACATATTTTAAGATTTTTGTTTTTAATGAAAGAAATCTAAAGACTAAAAAATTTTTGACACACAGATGAGAATCACGTCAACTCGTCATCCGCTTCGAATTCAACCTTAAATCCCCCGAATGACAGATTTTTCATCCCGTTAAGTTTCAAAAGATATTTTTAGCTTGATCAAAAGGTTTTGTGTAAAAATCTACCTTTTGTTCATTAGTGTGGATCTTTTCTCTTCGAACCAACTTTTTCTCATAGCAATCTTGAATACAGTGGTGTCGAATTTCAATGTGTTTAGTTTTAGAGTGTTGAACCAGATTGTTTGTTATGTTAATGGCAGCCTGGTTATCTACATATATAGGCATATCAAGAAAGTACAATCCATAGTCTCTCATCTGTTGATGTATCCACAAGATTTGGGAACAACAACTGGAAGCTAAAACGTATTCTGCTTCGCAAGTCGAGAGAGCGGCCGTAGTTTGCTTCTTGCATTGCCACGTTAGTAATCGCATGTGGTAGTAGATTTAGCGTTTAATTTGCAGCAGTCTAAATCAGAATCGGAGTATCCAGGAAGGTTGAAATTTCTGTTCCGTGGATACCACAAGCCGTTGCATGGGCAACCCTTCAAATATCAGAGAATCCATTTGACGATCAGCATGTGTGACACTCGTGGATTTGACTGATGTCAGGCACAGAGGCATGTCAGATACATGATATTCGGCCTTGATGCTGTAAGGTACATCAATGATCCAATCATTGATTGATATAAGGTCTCATCAATCTTCACTCCTTTTTCATCTGATCCTATGCCGTGGTTGAGAGCTAATGGGGTAGATAGTGGTAATGATTACGACATATTGAATTTCTCCAAAAGGTCGTGAACATACTTCGTCTAATGGATAAAGATACCATCAGGCAACTGATCGACCTAAAGTCCCAAGAAGAACTTCATCTCTCCCATTGAACTCATCTCGGATTTCTTTTGCATGACTTTCTCGAAGTCTTTACACAACATGTCGTTGGTAGAATTAAAGATGATGTCATCCACATAAATTTGCACAATTAGGATGTGTCCTTTTACTTCCCGTGTAAAGAGGGTATTGTCTACTGTTGCTCTGGTGAAACCGTTTTCTAGAAGATGTTGAGAAAGCGTCTCGTACCAGGCTCTCTGGGCCTGGTGTAAACCGTATAACGCCTTATCCAGTAGATAAACCTTTTCTTTGTGTATCGGATCGATAAACTCAGGTGGTTGGCTGACGTACACCTCCTCTTTCATCTTTCCGTATACGAATGTTGATTTGACATCCAATTGGTACACCTTGAAACCTTTCCATGACGGGAATGCCAGGAAAATGCGGATGGCTTCCAATCGGGGGACATGAGCATAGACCTTAGTATAATCTATTCTCTCTTGTTGATGAATTCCCTGAACAATGAGTCGAGCTTTATTTCGAATGATCACTCCTCTGTCATCTATCTTACACTTGAAGACCCACTTTGTATTGATTTTCTTGTGGTCATCCGGTAGATCAACAAGTTTCTAAACTCCAAGTTTCTCAAACTGTAGCAACTCATCCTGCATTACGTTTACCCAACTTTCTTTGGTAAGCACTTCTTTGTACATTTTAGGTTCAACCTGTGAAATAACACAACTATATGAGACCGTATCTTGAATAGGTGCAACTTTAGTATACAAACAACTAAGATCTTTATTGATCTGATTTCTCGTTTTGACAACAGACTACAACTCTCCAACGATGTTCTCCAATGGGTGGTAAGACATCGTCCTCAGCATTACCTCGTTTGAGACACTCACTACACGTTCCCGATTAGTGATGTTTTTTTAACAGCTTGACTACTCATGGATGCTTCTTTCTGAGCACTTGGAACAACAGGTTGATTGTTCAGCAAACTTTCAATCTACTATGCTCCATCATCGAAAGTAGGCCCGTCATTGTCATATGTCGGTTCAACATCAGAATCAGAATCATCACTTTGACCAAACGTGGGCACAAATTCATTCATATCTTGATTTTTAGTGGGAGCACTTGTTCCAACAGTCTAAGTATTTGGATGTTGAGTACTTGGCCCTACTTCTGCATCGTGCGTACCAACAGGCTTTTAAGTAATCACCATAGGTCTAGGAACTTGTTCTTGTGATGAAGCTTGTTTTTGTTGGTAAAGAATCAAGATTTCCTCTTCTGTTGGTTCCGTAGGCAGTTCGAAAGAATCCCAGAGACTATCATAGTTGAACAACTAAGCATCTCCTGGTTTCTGTGTTAGAGACGTGTATCGTTGACAATCGACATTCTGAGCTTCAATAACTCGGTTTATGCTCAGAAGATAAACTCTTCTAAGTGGACTCGCATATCCCACGAAGAACCCCTATAATGATTTAGCTCCGAATTTGCCATCTGCGTCGATTACCGTGCAAGATGACCCAAACGGTTCTAAATACTTCAGGTTTGGCTTTCGCTGGTTAAGTAACTCGAAACACATTTTCTTGTGCGGCTAAACTAGTCAACACCCTGTTCAAAGTATAGTATGCAGAAGCCACAGCTTCGCTCTAAAAGCTGACTGCAGTTCAGAATCAGCGAGCATGGTTCTTGCTATCTCTATCAGGGTTCTGTTCTTGCGTTCAGCTACACCGTTTTGTTGTGGTGTATATGGTGCACTGAATTCATGCAAAACTCCCTTCTCATTGCAGAATTCGGCCATCCTATTGTTTTTGAACTCTATACCGTTATCACTTCTAATGCGACAAATATAAAAGCACCTTATCGCCGGCTTTAAATTCTTTCAATCCCTTCAACTTCCTATCATGCAATGCCTTTTTTTCTCCTTAATACTCCATGAACGTTCATAGGCTGCATCTCTAAGCCCTTCCAACTCATGATTTTGGAAATAACGTTTCTTAGCCGCTTCGCTAAGGTCTAGGTTTTCGGTTTTAAGGGCCCATAGTGCTCGGTGTTCGAGTTTTACCTGGAGATGGCAAGCTTTGCCATAGGCAATCATGAACGGAGTGGTACCTAAAGGTGTCTTATAAGCGGTTCTAAACGCCCATAATGCATCATCGAGCTTATCTGACCAATCCTTTCTACTTTTGCCTACCGTCTTCTCTAAGGTTCTCTTCACCCCTCGGTTTGCATTCTCAACTTGACCGCTCATTTGAGGATGATAAGCGGTGGAAAAACGATGAGTGACACCGTAACGTATTTCAAGAATTTGGATCGGATTTTGGGACATCTCGTCCCTAGATGAGATATTGCCGATACGTTGGCAACGATCGCATTTCTTAACGAATTCTAAAGCATCCTTAACTACCGAAGGCCAATAAACACCGCAATAAAAAACTTTTTGGACGGTAACGTGTGGACCGTGGTGACCTCCCGCCAACCCCTCATGAACATGCCTAAGAATTTCTATCCCCTCTTCTCGACTCACACACCTTCGAAGAATCCTATCTCCTCCTACCCTAAACAAAAATGGTCATCCCATATATACCTCCTAACATCCCTAAAGAATTTCTTCTTCTGTTGAGTGGTCATACCCTTAAGAACTACTCCATTTGCAAGGTAGTTTGCCAAATCTGAAAACCATGGCATACCTTCCTTTTCTTCTGCCACAAACTCCACCGATTCATGAGGGAATCTATCACCTATTTCCTCCTCATGAATCTATTCTCCATTCAGATCTTCTAGTCGTGATAGATGATCGACAGCTACATTCTCTGCTCCCTTCTTGTCACACCCTGGATTTCCAACCCAAATCCATACCCCGGTGGGCCCGGGTGGGGAGTATTGTGACGTGAGTTGATAACATCATAGTCAATTAAACACGGCACATCGGAAGTCTTGGAGTAAAATTACTATTATAAACCAAATGTTCGAAATAGAATAATATACTGGCTCATAATAGAAGATCCACATGCGGATCATTAAAATGTACAAGAAAGAATATAAAACAGACTTTAGGGCATATCTAAGGACTTGCAAGATCCTCTTATTCACTACCGAGCAGCTTCCGACCTATTTCGTATTGTACCTGCAGTTTAGTCTTTGGACGATACGTCAGCGTTCGCTGGTAAATACACCCAACTGACTCATTTTGAAAATATTTTAAAATGATTTTAAATGCACATGGCACAAAATCTTTTATAACTTGGGAAGTTACTTTGTAACCTTGTTAACAGATTTACATATTTGTCCATACATACAGGGCCCAGTACAGAGACCGAGACATGATTAAATACACACCACTTAGAACTCACAGAGGAGTTATCCCCAACGTCTTGGGTAATTTGCATTTGAGCGTCTGTCAGGTGTATGCCTACACCCCGCGCTAAGGTCGTGGTCATTAACTAATCTAATGAGCCGAGGATATCCAGAACACGGTAATTTAACCCCCGATGTTTAAGTTATCAAACAAAACTGATTAAAACAGAATATACAGATTTACTAGCCACAATCTAGCATTCGATTGATCCCATTTCTGACCAAGCGGTAATAATTTACCGTATCCCAAGCCCGTATAGGGAAAACAAGTCGAGAGTATTTACCTGAGCTAGTCTTCTTTTAATTTCAATAACTCAGCCGTATACAAAAGTACTAACGTGCAGATAGCATTTACTGGCAAGGCTCTAGTCTGGATTATGGCATAAGCTAACCAATTAATACTAACGGTCTTTATTTAAGTCATGGACTTAGACCGAGTAGTTTACATGATCAAAACATATAACGCCTGCATTAAATGATGATTGGATAGAATGTAGTTTAGACCTGACAAGTACTTTGACTTGCATAATATAGGTAAACAATTAACATTCTGGATTTTGAGATTAAAATGATAAGGTTAAACCCGTTTCGGTTAATATTCGTAAAATAGTTACATATACTTAACCGTGTGCATATTAGCGATATCGGGTAACCGGATAAGTCATGGACAAGTTCTACATTCCATTATACTCTAAATAAGTTAAAATACCAGTAGGATATTAACTTATATGCCCGTTAAGGTTTTAAAACGAAACTATGCCTCATAAGGGTAATTTCATACCGTATAAATGGAACTTGAATATAATCTAAGTTTATAATCATGAGTATTCTGGAAAAATAGTTTATTTATGATATAATATAAGTAGCATATCAATTATATGTGAAATTTATCTTTCATGACCAAACTATGCACCGAAGGGGCATTTTGGTCATTTCACACATAGTTTATAAATTATTTGGGATTCTGGGTTCACAACATGTACCTATTCTGGATATGTTTAAAATAAGTTTGAAAATCAGTAGGTAACAAGTCTTGGTTAATTAATATGGTTTAAAACCATACTATGCGCCGAAACGGCGCTTATGTCGTAAAATGACGTTTTATGTGATATTTAATGAAAACTGACATTAGGGTCAGATTAAAATGTCTTAGATATGTTATTTAATATAACATATCAATAGGTAAAATATTTACCTTGAAAAGATTTGATTAAAACCATTTTATGAGGCACAGGGGCTAAAATCGTCATTTATCGACTTAGTTTAAGGATCTGTTTGAAAACTCAGTTTATAACTTTGTTTAACATCCCAAATAATCCTACTTATAATACTACATCAGTAGGAAACTCATTTTCAAGTTCATTATCATTAAAAGCTTGTTTTATGCAAAAAGGGCATTTTAGTTAAAAGTGGCATAATTATGGAACTTGCGCATAAACTTGGATTCTGATTATGATCATGTAATATAAACTCAGAGGGTTATGCTACATTATATTACGATCATAATGCAACTTTAGATCAGTAGGTAACTAATCTAAATTGGTTCAGAATCGGAAGTCAAAGAAGAAGTCAAACTTTGGGACTTTCAGTTGCGAACCGACCCTAGAACTGAAATTGATGAGCCGAACATGTTCTTACTTGTTCTAATAATTATTACCAACTTGTTTAAGTGTCAAAACAGGTTTCATAACATATATAAGATCAATTTATGATTTTTCCGAAAAATGACTTGTTTCACTTTTTAATATCATAACTTTGACCCGCCAGTTGGTCTAGCGAACGTGATCTTCAGGAGGTGCCCTTTATAGGGATTAACACCTACCTTATTGCGATCACTTAGCATGTTCATTTTGAACAATGGCTGGACCATAATGGTCTTAACCGAAAGTCAAAGTGTTTTCCGTAAAACGCTTGACTTTTGGCTATAAAAGCCTATAAACAAAAATGCAAGAGCAAGGAACACTTACAAGAGGTTCCTAGAATGCAAGAAAACTAAGTTGGATGCTCCTTTCAGCTAAGAGCTTCCAGAGAAGGGAGAAGAGTGTATGAATGAGAAAGGTGCAAGTTGGAATGGTGAACTTAAGCACCTATTTATAGTTGGAGAACTCAAAGGAGGTGATGCCAGTGTTTAGGGGTGTAATAGGAAGCTTAAAAGTGCCCCAAAATGTGGTATAGCTGTTTGTAAGTCCATAGTTTCGAATACATGGTTTCTTGGCATTTTTGTTTGGAGGCCAAGAAACTTTCTGTAGCAGCAGGCTTCTCGCGCCCCGCGAGAGACCCAGGCCGGGACTCTCGCGGCCCTCGACCGCCCGTTGGCCAGTTTCAAAAATTGACACTTTAACCCCTTAACTTTATAAAGCTTCTAAAAACCTTCCAAAACACCTTTTTGGCACTTTTAGCCCTCCGTAGCCAATACTTGGCATACCCAGGATTATGTCCGGACATTGTCGAGCTCTCGGTTCATTAAAAGGTCACTTAGAGGTATAAATTAACATGTTGACACTTTTAATCCCTCCATTATCCAACTTTCACATATGTACAGATTGAACCCTCTCGTCCAACAGGTGGCACGTATGAGAGTTAGGAATTCGCAAAGATCACTCAGAGGCTTATTATAAGCATGTTGACTCTGATGTCACTCAAAGGCTGGGCATGTTGACATATCAGTCACTTAGAGGCCAAATTTCAAGCATGTTGACATAACAGTCAATCAGAGGCTGTTATTTATGCATGTTGGCATCAGACTGTCACTTAGAGGCTCAGTTTGAGCATGTTGACGCCTTTAGTCCTTATTGATCTTTAATAGACTAACCTTAAAATTCAACACGTGTCACTATACTATTGGACACGATTTTACAGTGTGTTACATCCTCACCTCTTAAAAGAAATCTCGACCTCGAGATTTTATTCAAAAAGATGGGGGTACTTTTGTCGCATAGTGGACTCAACCTCCCATGTATACTCAGGACCTCTAAAGGCGTCCCACTTAACCTTTACTATAGGTATCATTTTTCTTCGGAGCTTCTTAAACTGTCGATTCTCGATCGAAATCGGTTTCTCAACAAACCTAAGGTTTTCATCTATTTGCACATCCTTGTGCGAGGGCTAGACATTTCTTAAGGTTAGATATGTGGAATACATCATGAATTCCACTAAGCTCCTCTGGCAATATGAGCTTATAAGCTACAGTGCCGACATTCGACTATCTCGAATGGTCCAATATATCTTGGGCTCAACTTGCCCTTCTTTCCAAAATGCATCACACCTTTCTAGTGCGATACTTTTAGCATGACCTTGTCCCCTACTTGGAACTTAAGAGGTTTACGCCTCTTGTCAGCATAACTCTTCTACCTATCCCTGGCAGCTTTGAGACGATCACGGATTTGCACAATCTTTTCCGTGGTCTACAGGACGATCTCTGGTCCTGATAGTTGGGCTTCCCCAACTTCTGCCCAACACATGGGCGTTCGACACTTTATCCCATACAAGGCCTCAAAAGGAGCAGCCTTGATGCTAGTATGATAGCTGTTATTATAGGAGGATTCTATTAGGGGTAAGTGGTCATCCCAACTTCCACCTAAATCAATCACACATGCCCTAAGCATGTATTCCAATGTCTGGATAGTACGCTCACTTTGACCATCAGTCTGCGGATGGTAAGCCGTACTAAAGTTTAATCTTGTGCCTAATGATTGTTGGAACCTTTCCAAAAATGAGAGGTATATCTAGTATCTATAAGATACAATAGATACCGGCACACCGTGTAAGGACACAATTTTGTTCACATACAACTTAGCCAATTGGTCTGAATTATACGTTTCCTTTATTGGCAAGAAATGTTCTGACTTAGTTAGCCTATCCACAATGACCCAAATAGTGTCATTTCTACTTTTGGTCTTTGGTAACTTGGTAATCAAATCCATAGTTACCATTTCCCAATTCCAGGTGGGAATCTCAAGCTGTTGTAGGAGTCATGACGGTTTTTGATGTTCGGCTTTAACTTACGAACACGTAAGACACTTAGCTACATAAGTGACTATGGATTTCTTCAAACCCATCCACCAATAATTCTTTCTCAGATCCTGATACATCTTGTCACCACCTGGGTGAACTGAGTATCTTGAGTAATGCGCTTCTTGGAGGATTAGATCTCTAAGTCCTCCAAAGATTGGAACCCAAATTCTATCATTGAATCTAAGGATTCCATCCTTTCCAGGCGCTAACTGATCCATAGTTCCTCCTAATCCCTCATTAGGGATATTAGCCTTTAATAGAGCTTTCTTTTGCGCATCTAATAGCTTCTCATTTAAGCTATTTCTGAGCTCAATGCTCTTGGCGTTAATCCTTATAGGTTTAACTCGTTCCTTGCGACTTAAGGCATCAGCAACTACATTTGCCTTTCCTGGATGGTAGTGAATCTCGCAATCATAGCCATTAAGCGTTTCCATCCATCGACGTTGTCACATGTTCAATTCCTTCTGATTGAACAAATGCTGGAGACTTTTATGGTCTGTGTATATAATACACTCTGTGCCATACAAGTAATGTCTCCATGGTTTTAGTGCAAATACAACGACACCCAATTCCAAATCGTGGGTGGTGTAATTCTTTCATGCACCTTTAACTGTTGTGATGCGTAGGCAATCACTTTGCCTTTTTGCATTAGCACACAACCCATGCCAGTGTGCGATGCATCACAGTAGACTACAAAATCTTCAACACCCTCTGGTAGGGATAACACAGGAGCATTGCTCAACTTGTGTTTAAGAACCTCAAAAGGTTCTTGTTGCTTTGGACCCCAATTATACTTAACATTCTTATGGGTCAAGGTAGTTAAAGGAGTGGCTATCCTTGAAAAGTTTTCAATGAACTTCCTATATTATCCAGCCAATCCTAGGAATCTATGAATTTCCGATGGGGTCTTGGGCACTTCCCAATTCATTATAGCCTCAATTTTGGCGGGATCCACTTGGATACCACGCTCACTTACCATATGTACAAGAAATTGGACCTCTCTAAGCCAAAACTCACACTTAGAGAATTTAGCATAAAGCTTCTCTTCCCTTAGCAGTTCTAAGATGCACCTAAGATGTTTCTCGTGATCAACTTGATTACGAAAATAAATACGTATGTCTTCTATGAAGACAATGACAAACTTATCCAGATATAGCTTGCAGACTCTATTCATGAGATCCATATGCTGCAGGTGCATTTGTGAGCCCAAAAGGCATCACCAAGAATTCAAAATGACCATAACGGGTCCTAAAGGCTGTCTTAGGAACATCCTCACTCATAACCTTTAGCTGATGATATCCTGATCTCAAATCGATCTTGGAGAAGTAACTAGCCCCTTGAAGTTAGTCAAATAAATCATCGATCTTGGGCAGAGGATATCTATTCTTGGTTGTTAACTTGTTTAGCTCTCGGTAATCAATGCACATTCGCATTGAACCGTCTTTCTTCTTTACAAAAAGGATAGAAACCCCAAGGCGAGGAACTAGGCTGAATAAAGCCTTTCTCCAAGAGTTCATCCAATTGAACTCTTAACTTATTCATTTCGGTTGGTGCTAGTCTATATGGAGCTCTAGCTACGGGTGCTGATCTTGGCATAATATCAATCCTGAACTCCACTTGCCTGTCTGGAGGTAGGCCTGGTAATTCTGGGAATACATCGGGATACTCTGAGATGACTGGGAGGTCTTCCATATTTGGCTTAGGCTCGTTTATAGTGACTTGTGCCATGTAGATGACACAACCTTTTCTCAAACACTTGGATGCCTTAAATAATGACACCTTGTCTGGCAGTCCATAGTGTGAGTTCTCGGGATGGTGATCATTTCACCAGATGGGGTTTTGATTTCGATGAGTTTCTTATCACAGGCAATGCAGGCTTGATTATGAGATAACCAATCCATGCCTAAGACAACATCGAACCCCGCTAATTTCATTGGCAGAAGAGATATAGGGATGGAATGATTCTTAATGGATATAGAGCATCCATCAAGAATGGAAGATGCTGTTTCTAAACTTCCATCAGCAAGTTCTATCTCATAAGTTTTATCTAGAGTTCTTATGGGTAGGTTTAATAGTTTACTAAACTTATGGTCAACAAAAGATCTATCTGCACCCGAATCAAAAAGAACTCTATCATAAATATTGTTGATGAGGAATGTACTTGTTATGACATTGTCGTCATTTACAGCCTCTCTTGCAGTTATTTGAAAGGCACGAGCATTCCCTTTCTTGGCCTCTCCAGGCTTTGCATTATTATTCTTAAGAATCTTAGGGCAGTTAGTCTTAATATGCCCTTTTTCATTGCAGATATAGCAAACGACATTCTTAAGATCCTTGCATTCTAGGGTCTTATGCCCCTTTCTCTTACAGATGCCACAGGGTTTGGCTTGTGAACCAAAATTACATTGTCCCTAGTGTCTGCGGTTGCAAGTTTTGCATGTTGGCATCACAGCCATTTTGCCTTGGTTCCCTTTAAACCCAAATCTCCCTTTATTCTTCTTATTAAACTTATGGGAGTTGTCATCTTCTCTCTTCCTTTTCCCGTCAGTTTAAGATTTAACTGACTTTTGTCTCACTAGATCCAAGGTGAGTGAGAGAGATAGGTCAACAGAAGACCTATAGGTAGTAGGCTGAGCAGCTTTTACCATGTCGTTAATCTCGTGCGCTAACCCATTAATAAAACGTGCAATGCGTTTGGGCTCCGGGGTAATCAAATAGGAAACTAACCTAGATAGGGAATTGAAATCGGAAACATATTTCCGACAATCTAGGTTTTTCATGGAAAGAGACAAGAAGTCGGTCTCTAATTTCTCCACCTCATGGGGTGGGCAATATGTTTCCTTAACAAGGTCCACAAATTTGGACCACCCCAAATTATACAGGTGTACTTTACCTGTAGACTGGATCATGGCTTTCCACCAGATTAGGGCATCGCCCTTAAAGGACTGTGATACATACTTGACCACATCCTTATCAGCACAGTTGATGATGTCTATAATCGTTTCCATCTCGTCTAGCCACTTTAGGGCTTCTACAACTCCTTTCTCCCTGTTAAAGTCTCGGGGCTTACAGGAGACAAAGTACTTATGGGTACATCCGTCTTTAACAGAACGGGACTTTTCAGCAAAATCTATTTTCTTTGGTTCACTCTTCGCATTTGAAGAGTGAACGGAGCTCTCCTTATGAGCTGAAGATGGTGGAATAGATAAGGGTCTAGAGCGAGTAGCACTCGACTCTCTAAGCTTTTCTATGGCCCTACCCATGGCCTTTTCCATTGCTGCATCAATGCGAGCTTGAAAATTATCATTATCGATATCTTTGTTTTTGGCTTTGTTAGATTCCACATTCCGATGGCTACTTTGTGCTTCATTTGAGTTAGCCATCTTTAAGCCTTGTGTTCTATACACCAATAAAGCTTTACTTAGCCATGGTATTTCAACCATATTGGCTTTAAACATTGGATATTACAAACAATTGCCTATTCTAGTGTGAATAACATCACAACTCTTAGGCATAATATAACTATATTTGGCCTAGGTCACAAAAGGACCATCAAAGGCAAATTACAATTTGGACATAGTCTATATATTATTAGACCGCGGATCGATTGTCACAACTGTCATTGTCATAAATGACAATATTTAGCTCATAGGCTTGTCTCGAAGGACATTAATTAGGGCACATAGGCTTGTCACTAATGGATATAAAATATGGCACATAGGCCTGTCACTAATGGACATAAAATATGGCACATAGGCACTACATCACCAATGGATGTTTAATCAAATCCCCAAGGGCAATACATCACTAATGGATGTTTTAATCATAGCCCCAAGGGTAATACATCACTAATGGATGTTTTAATCATAGCCCCAAGGGCAATACATCACTAATGGATGTTTTATCATAGCCCCAAGGGCAATACATCACTAATGGATGTTTTTATCATAGCGCCAAGGGCAATACATCACCAATTGATGTTTTAATCATAGCCCCAAGGGCAATACATCACTAAAGGATGTTTTAATCATAGCCCCAAGGGCAATACATCACTAATGGAGGTTTTATCATAGCCCCAAGGACAATACATCACTAATGGATGTTTTAATCATAGCCCCAAGGGCAATTCATCACTAATGGATGTTTTAATCATAGCCCCAAGGGCAATACATCACTAATGGATGTTTTATCATAGCCCCAAGGGCAATACATCACTAATGGATGTTTTAATCATAGCCCCAAGGGCAATACATCACTAATGGATGTTTTATTTATTGCCCTTCATAGCCCAAGGGCAATATATCACTAACGGATGTTTTAATCATAGCCCAAAGGGCAATACATCACTAATGGATGTTTTAATCATAGCCCCAAGGGCAATACATCACTAATGGATGTTTTAATCATCACACTGATGATATTAGCCGGGATCAAATTTGATCACAGAGGCTATATAAAGTTAGGACATAGTCCATTCCCTAGAAGGCTAGTGTGATTCCTCAAGTCACACTGCCAAGAGTATGAACATTCTTAAATGTTAACATAAGAGTACCTTAATGGTTGATTAATAGTCCCGGTCGCATTGACCTTTACGACTTGGAGGCTTGAACTTTAAGTCCACCACCTCTGGATATAAGGATAACTTCCCTTAACTATCCTGATAGAAGACCCCTTCATACTTAACTATCATTTATAATTTGGCCAAATGTGTGGTTTGTGCCACTTGGCTAATCAAAACCATTAAGATCTTTTTTGAATTATATCGCAGAGCATAAATTTCAGTAAAATCGAGACGCTCGTTTGAAGAGGATGAATACATATATATAATTCCAAAAGTACTTTATTAAATTCCAAATTAGAAATTACAATACTAGAAAAATGAAATAAACTGTCCATGCAAGGACTTTAAAGAAATAAACATGTCCACGTAGGGACTAAAGAAATAACAATGTCCTCGAAGGGACTACATATAATTAGAAGAGACTTTACTCGTCCTTCTTTCCCTTGACCAACTTGGAGAGTTTCTTGAAGAACTTGTTTGTCTTCTTCTCCGTTTTCTCCGCTTCCTACTGCATTTCTTTCATCCTTTCCAAGGCCTCATTAATGGCCTCAAGTGGTGGCGGAGGTTGTGGTTGTGGTTGTGGCATAACCGGATACTGGTACCCATAAGTTGGATATCCAGTCGATGGATAACTAGGTGGGAAAGGAGACAGGTAAAGTGCATTGTGCATTACTGCTTGCATATAGGGGTCTTGCGACCATGCTTGTTAGTTTACTGTGTAGACGGGTTAAAAGGATCATATCAAGACATATCTGGATATGTGGGGATCAGGTTACTATAACCCGATGGTTGTGGTTGAACTGTAGGTGTGGGTGTTGGTTCCACCACAGGTGAAGTGTTAGAGGGTCCACCCATTTGTGGGTCCTTGTGAATTGTGGGGTAGGAATTGGAAAAAGGTGGCAGCGATCCCGACCTTTGTCCTGCACGTACCGACATGCATGCTCCACGCTTCCTCCTTGGTGGTTCAGGTGGTGGTTGAGGTTGGTCCACCGGTTCTATGTGGACATCTTCTTGAATAGGAGGTGGTTGGGAGTGATGAGAAAGAGTGTGGGTGAAAGAAAAATTAAGTCCAATATTGGTCCCACTCATTAAGACCTTGGTAAGGCGATCCGGCATAAGAGTTCGAATCGCTTGAAATTTCTATGGGATGCGTATTCGATCCCGACGGCAGCATCTCTAGGTCGGAGTCCTCGTCCATAGGGTTTGGCTGGTCCAACTGATTTTTATCGGCTGGAGGCGTGTTAAAGTAGTGGTTAGGGTTAAATTCTTCATGGTAAGAGTGTGAATGGGAATGATGAGAATGGTGTGAATGATAGGAGTGGTGAGAGTGGTAAGAATTTTGGGAATGTGGGGGCGAGTGTCTATGAGAGACAGAGCGTCTCGCTGGTTGCCAAGGAGATGAATCTCCTGATTTTTGGTAGGCATCTGAGTTGTGAGGTTGAGGAGGAATGCGCCCCGATGGTCCTCCTCTCATTGGACCTTTTCCTCTCCCACTTTGTCCTCGTACACGTGGCGGCATTTTCCTGTTAAAGATCAATTCAAACTAATAACTTAATAATGAAATGAGTAATCCTAGGTCAATGCCTAGACTCGGAAGTCTAAGGAATGTGCTCATGTAAGTTTGAGATTAAACACAAGAAGGATAGTGTTTAATTCTCTCTAACGTTGGCTCTGATATCAACCTATCACACCCCGAATTTCCAACCCAAATCCATACACCGGTGGGCTCGGGTGGGGAGTATTGTGATGTGAGTTGATAACATCATAATCAATTAAACACGGCACATCGGAAGTCTTGGAGTAAAATTACTATTACAAACCAAATGTTCAAAATAAAATAATATACAAGCTTGTAATAGAAGATCCACATGCGGATCATTAAAATCTACAAGAAAGAATATAAAACAGACTTTATGGCAGATCGAAGGATTTGCAATATTCTCTTATTCACTACCGAGCAGCTTCCGGCCTATTTCGTATTGTACCTGCAGTTTAGTCTTTTGAGGATACATCAGCTTTCGCTGGTAAATACACACAACTGACTCATTTTGAAAAATTTTAAAATGATTTTAAATGTACATGGCACAAAATCTTTTATAACTTGGGAAAGTTACTTTGTAACCTTGTTAACAGATTCACATGTTTGTCCATACATACAGGGCCCAGTACAGAGACCGAGACATGATTAAATACACACCACTTAGAACTCACAGAGGAGTTATCCCCAACGTCTTGGGTAATTTGCATTTGAGCGTCTGTCAGGTGTATGCCTACACCCCGCGCTAAGGTCGTGGCCATTAACTAATCTAATGAGCCGAGGATATCCAGAACACGGTAATTTAACCCCCGATGTTTAAGTTATCAAACAAAACTGATTAAAACAGAATATGCAGATTTGTTGATACAGTTTTGTGTCTGTCGCTTGTTCTTAATTACAGTTGTAATTGTACGGTCTTTGCTCAAGTGTCTGAATAGGTTTGGTCGTGTCGAATAGATCGAGATATCCTTCTATCTTGATCTAGTACGACATCTTAGCTTGTCTGAGTTAAACGGTTGCATGTGTGCATACTGTTAAGTCTTGTGTACGTCATGTTTGCGGCACGTTCTCCAGAGTAAGGTTTTAGTACGAGCAAGATGCTCCGTACGAAACAAGTATTTCATACGAACCACATGATTCGTACGAAACAGTCTTAAGTAACAAGTGTGTTACTTGTTTCGTACGAAATAAGTATTTCGTATGAAACAGTTAACTCGTACCAAATCTTCTGGAACTCTGTCTCGTGTGAAATAGTGTGTTCATTATGTTTAGAATCGTGTTTCGTACGAATATCTAGACAGACACTATATAAGCAGACATGCACCTCTCAGTCAGAGTTGGTTGGCTGACTAGAACGAGCTAGAAAACTGATCCTTTGTGTGGGATATCTAAGTTAGAATTTCTAGTGAAGATGAAGACACAAGAACACAGCAAGTTAGTTTGAGTCATACGAACATTGTGTGTATATGTTTGTACTTGTTCTCAATCATTAATCAAGATAGTGAATCTTTGGTTACCCCGTGTTCTTTACTTTACTTTGGTTGCATGCACACTTGGATTCCGCACTTGTTTGTGTGTTATATGAACAAGGAATAGGTTTAACACCATCCGCAGGTGGGCACACAAGTGGTATCAGAGCTTTGGCTCTTTCCTTGTTCAAAACCGGGCTTAATTGTGTCTGAGCTAGTTTGAAGATTTCTGAAGTGTTCTTGAATCTCCAGTAGAAAACATAAGTTTTGGATAGTAAACTAACTTAAAACTTGGTTAAAATCTGCTGCATGCAGAAAATTTTATAGTAAAATTTTTCTGAAGAACACCCTTGAAGAAAAATCTGCAAAAAATTGAATCTGATTAGTTTTGGTAGGGTTGACATTTTCTGACTTGGATTTGAACTTGGACTGTTGACTGATTAAAATCTGTGTTTTAACTAAAAGTGGGTAAGACAACAGGTATTTTCGAAAAAGCAAGTCTGAACAAGAAAGGAAATTTTTCACCAAACCATTTCTGAAAAGATTCTTCTGAAAAACGCTGAACAAAACAGTTTGTGCGAGTGAAAAGATTCGTGTGATTCATCTGATCCGCACGAAAACACCTGATCCGCACGAAACAACTGTTTTGCACGAAACATCCTTGTTTCGCACGAAAAAGTTGTTCATCCGCACGAACTTGGTTCGTACGAATAACTTTCGTTATTGTTTGTTTTTCGTGTTTTTCAAAGCTTTGTGATTTTCTGAATTTGTCATATTTTCAAATCTATGAATTTTTAAAAGGTAATTATAATTTTAAAACTTTAAAACCTTTAAATTTTCATAAAACAAAAAAAAATATAATGAGTTCTAACCCGTGGGATTGGAATTGTTCAAGCACAAATCAGGAGTCTTCGCAAAGCTCCGCAACATCATGGGTAAAATCTTTGATGCCTCAACATACAGCAATGATCTCCGCAAATCAATGGGCGTGTGTTGCGAATCAGAATCAAAGCATACAAACTCTGTTAATGAGCGAAAGTGAAACAGGGAGTAACAACCGTCCGCCGAAGCTAAATCATATGAACGATTATCCTTCTTGGAAAAGTCGTTTTCATACATATGTTCTTGGACAGAACACATGTGAGTTCCTAAATAGATTCGGATCATAGTGGTTGATTGTTTTCACCCAAACAACTATGGATTAGTTGTTTGAATGTGCAAATACTAAGAAAAACCAACCAAAGAAGATGAAGAATCTTGTTTGGATCAAACAACTAGTGTTGTATATGTAATCCCAATAACACGTAATCAATAACAGCACCTGGATATACGGATGAAAGCACAATAGCAAAAATCACAACACAAGAAGATCACCAAAATCTGTCCAGGAAACTTGGACATAACTTCATTCACAAAGGTATTTATACAGACTGATCACCCAACTTATTTATTAAATACGCTGGGCAATTAAATACGCCACATACATAGATGTTTCACAAAGTGACACTTTTGACCCTTTTGTTTTTCTAACTATTTCAGAATCAGCTCAAACTATGGTTTATCAAGTACCAACGGTCTCCAAAAGTTCCAGCAGTATCCCCCCTAGACCGTTGCGTGCTTGATTTTTATTCAATCTTGTTTCCGAGCATCAGGGTCTGCGGCTGGATCCTCGGCTTGCTGTTTGGTTGCTGCATCAGTTGATTGTTGAATAAAAGCTTCACTAATGGTTGGATGGGCCTCCAGTGTGACTTCATATGTGGATGAAGTCAGGGATGGTTGAATGATCTGGACGTCTGAATCTGGAGATGGATCTTTGGTTGGAGGAGAGGATGATTCTTGTTCAGCTGCTTTCTTCTTGCTTAACGCTTCTTTTTCCTTTTTCGCTTCCATTCTGAGCAAGATTTCCATTATTTCAATCTTTCGAGCTCTAGCACGTTCGACTGCCTTCTGAAAGAGCATTCCCTCCTCAAGATATTCATTTCCGGCCCCAACGTTTATCTTATGTCCAAACAAGATGTTCACGTCGGAAAGACAGAACATAAAAACATCCATAGGGTCCAGAAGGCGAATGTCTTCATTTGAATCAGACCTTATGACTGCCTCACCTCTTTTGCCGTCATAGAACCACTTCTTGAAATTGGTGAGCATCACAGGTTGTTCTAGAGGAAGCTTCACCCCACGTTATCTTTCCTTTACCGGTGAACGGATCCTTGGTGGTTTTAGACACACATTTTCTGGGGCGCTGAGGCTTGAACACTGAAAATCCTCGCAAGCATTCTCTTTTTATTAATCTTTCTAAATCTCCACCTATGCTACTGTTTGTCGGATTAATCAGCTCATGCTTGCTAAGCTCACGTATGTCCCATGTGGGCAAGCTCTGCATATCTTGAGCGCTTCAAAAATATTGAATCACTCCACCTCTTCGTTTTACAACGAACCACCAGGTCAGATTGCAGTACTTCCAACAAATGATTTTATCAGTAATCTCAGTTTTCTCAACTGTGATTACCTGATAAAAGTCAGGCATTTTCGCTCGTTCCTTTTTGAACCACTCTGGATGCTGTGGCTCAAATTCATCTCCCCATCCGTTTCATACACCATATCTTCTTCCAACCCCCATTCCAAGAACTTTGCAGGCATTTCTGCTTTGTCAACTTCCTCTTCGTCGCTGTCGTCATCAAGGCCAACATCAACCGCTGATTCAAGACGCTTTTCCTTCTTTTTAGCTTTGTCTGCTTTCTTTTTCTGCTCTCTTTCTTTAAATAAGTCAAAGTTAAAGATTTCTTTATTTGAGTACTTTGGCTTTCTGTTTGCAGCACCATATAGCTCTTGAACCATTTCATGCAGCTTCTCCATCCCTTCCTGCTGAAATCTAATGAATTCTGTTTGCTTAGCAACGTATGCATGTAGTTCTTTGTTCTTCAACCTTTGCTCTTTCAACTTTCTCTTGAGAACATCGGTATCATTGACTTTGTTCTTCAACAGACAGAATCCCTTAGCAGAGAAAGACCCGATTTCCTTAGATAGACGGTTGTAGAGCTCTTGAAAAGGTCTGGGTCGAGAAGGAATTTGCTGACGAGGGGGTTGTGCTGATACTGGAGGTTTGGGTGGAACTCTTGCAGATGATCCTTCTCCTGATTTTCTCTTCTTTGGCGCTGCAACTTCGCTTGGAGAAGGTTCCTGTGGATCAGCAAAAAGTCCCTCCACGAATCTATCTAACTGTTCTTGCTCTGATGTAACAACCTTCGGGTTTCAGATTCGGTCATTTCCCTTCTTTTCATTCTCCTCTCCCGTTTCTCAGGCTCTGTCACTGCATGAATGGCCTGCATCCTTTCGATCTCTTCCCTGGTCGATCCAGCGCGAATGCTGTTAGCCATGATTCGCTCTGGGTTTGGCGTATCTTTCTTGCTCTTCTTCCTCGAAGGTTCCTCTTCTACTACTTTCTTTCCTTTTTCTTTCCTCTTACGTACCAGAGGAATTTCTTCTTCTTCTTCTTCTTCAGCTTTTTCAGAGACATCAACTAGACGACTTCCACCTTCCCTACTTTTTCTTGTCTTTTCTCGATATTTGTTGTAAGCAGCAAGAACAACTGGAAGTCTTTCCTCACGATACATCCAGTGATGCAACATCACCACTCTTTGGTTTTTAGCTCAGTGATCTGCCTTCCTTTTGGTAACTGAAACTGGTACGTGTTTCCATCATGTTGCAAGTTTCGATGCTGATCGTCGATGAGCAATCGCATGAATCTAGGATACATCGCCCATGCACCTTTATTGATGTTGTCAATCATGCAGTAAAAAATCAATCCAGAAATGTTGAACGGCTGATTTGTACACAAATTCAGCATAACCGCGGACCACTCTAGATTCAAGCCATCATAACCGCCCTTTCGATGACAGATGCTCATACAAAACGTGTGCAAAATGAATCTCCAGTCTTTCGTTAGCCCTGACTTTTTGATTTCGTTTATGTGACGAGAATCTCCGACGTAATTCATTCCACGAAATCCCTCTAGAATTTCCTCCTTCTTTAGCTTCAATGGATCATTTGCATTATCTCCTAGGCTCAGAACTTTCCGAATTCGTTCCTCGGTCACTCTAATTTCTTTGTTTCTAACAATCGTTGTGATATGTTTGACGTTGTTCAGCGTTCTTGCTCTTGCCGTTCTCCAAAATTCTTCTATGTGAATGGAGTAAATAGTAGGATTAGCTTGGATTGCATAGCTAATTTTACTACGTGACAACCAATCCATCACGTCTTCAAAATCTGGCTCCGGAGGCACTAGAGTAATTGGTTGATTATGCTTTCTTGTACCGTCCCATACCAACTGTTGAGTCAAGTTAGATTTTCATAAAACGATGTAAGTTTAGAATTATATATATATATATATACATATATATATATATATATATATACATATATATGTATATACAAAACAATTAAAATCGCTGATAAAAACGCTGAACCTGAGGATAAATACGCAGAACATCTAACTAGCGAAATTAAGTAATATTCGGCGTAAAAGCTTTATTACGCTGGTTTGACTGGCGTATTACTTTATACGCCGGTTGCTTAGCTAATTGTTTAGGACTTAACTTCGCCATTAGATGTCTCGTACAAATGCGCTGATCAGACATAATTACGCTGATTATAGCTTAGCGTATTTAAGTGCCAGCGTATATGACTATCTACGCTTAGCTTAGCCGGCGTATTTGTCTAATACGCCGGTTGCTTGAACTCGCGTTCAAGACTTAATTCGCCAATCCTTTACCAACATAATTACGCTATCTTCATATTAAATACGCTATATTCAAATATAAATACGCCATATTAAAAAATTTCTTGATAAACCCTTTTTAAACCAGAACTGACCCGATCAATAACACTATTAAACAGAACAGAAAACTGAAATCGATGATTGAAACTCATTCAAACAATGACCGATGTACATTAGAATATCAAAAACATACCGTTATCGATTTCGTTCAGTTATGCTAAAGGAAGATTGAAAAACAGAGGATGTAGTGTGGGTGAATACTGATGTGGAAGAAGATTACGCTGAAAAAAATTAAGTATTTATATGATTTTACATTCAAG
The DNA here is from genome assembly GCA_947069175.1 of Scalesia atractyloides. Classification (NCBI taxonomy): domain Eukaryota; kingdom Viridiplantae; phylum Streptophyta; class Magnoliopsida; order Asterales; family Asteraceae; genus Scalesia; species Scalesia atractyloides. Next base: position 34,141,684 of record CAMTDV010000003.1, on the reverse strand, counting down.
CGTAATTATTAATTACGTTGGATAATTAATTACGCTGCAAAGATACTTTTCAAGGTTTCTTCAAGCCTAAGAATTTGAAATCAATTACGCTCGAAAACTTCAAATTTTCTCGAAAAATGTGCCCTTTTTGATTAAAAATAATGCAAGAAATGAAAAATAAGCTTAAGAAAAATTGAAAGTTGAAGTACGGATCCGGAAATTTGTTTCTGGGGCCAGGAAGCCTCCTTTTTCACACAAAATTTATGCTAACTGACTTGACTCCTGTGACTTTCCTGCAAAAGATCATACTGGTAACACTTCGTTTGTTTGAGATAAAATATTAGTTATATTAAAAATTAAGGCACAAGAAAAACTGTCAGTATGCTTGTCCTTTTAAATTCATGCACCTATCTTTCAACATGCGATCGAAGAGCCTTTTTATCATGTTGCGGTAATATTGACAAGAACTTCAATGTTCCCAACTCATGCCGACACAGTCAGAATGTTGTGCCCGTGAGTCCAACGTCAGGACATACCCCCGCGATCAAGGTATGCGCAAAGATTCCTCATAACGGGTGACTATACTGACTTCATTCGTTTTTGAGATTTCAACGTTAGACAGTTGGTGTTCAGGTCAGTACTTCCGTACAGCAGAGAGACCAAGGTCTAACGAGGGCTATGACAGATACCAGATACGGTACGAATTAAGCAATTGAATGATTCTCAATGAGAGATTCATTTGTGTAGGGTTTTGGCCGCATAGGCTCTTTTAGAAAAGATATCATAGTTGTGTCTAGATCAGCATATATCTGGATGCAGCAGAAGAGCAACTATGATATCCCCGAATGATTACCTAATATAAAGACCCGAAATCTCAGACTTTGGCAATCTATCAACCAAGATTTAAGACCATTAAGCCATACGCCGCAACGTGTTACCCGCAAGTTGCACAACATTGTGGGTATTCAGAATTCTTGTATGATCATTAGAGTTTGTCTTCGTTTTGCAGTTTACTTCAAGGTATTGCTGAATCTACCGACACGTCGTTGCTTGAGACCTTAATCTTTTTCTGTTTTAAGATCAGAACAAAAGTGTTAGCAGTTTTTCTATCATTTCTCGTGCAGGTGTCAAAGAAGAGATTCAGTCTCAACAATATTTTCTGGAAAACTTCCCCCCTTAAAATTTTATTTTCGAGAATCCATTGCTTGAAAAGAAATTTTAACTTTGCAGAAAATCCTTTTGCTGGGCATATTTTATGAGATTGTTATTTATTATGAAAACCATTTTTATTTTACCAAAAGTCAATTCCACTCAAGGAAGTTCACCATTTCCAACCAGGTTACCAACTGGTTGAATCGAGCTTTATCGAAGGCTTTCGTAAATATATCAGCTTTTTGTTTCACTGAATCCACTGGCACCACTTGGACGTATCCTTTCTCGTACGCATCTCTAATCGCATGAATGCGAATTTTGTGTGTTTCGTTCTGGAGTGGTGGATAGGATTCTTCACAATCCCCAGACACGCTTCATTGTCGATGAATATTGGAGTCTTCATGATGTTGATCCCATAATCAAACAACTGATTCTGTATCTAAAGGACTTGTGAACAGCAACTGTAAGCTGCCATGTACTCAGCCTGCGGTAGATGTAGAGACTGTTGTCTGATTTTTGCTCTGCCACGAAATAAGACGATTTCCCAAAAATTGGCAGCCTCTAGAGACAGATTTTCTGTCTACTTTGCAACCTGCATGATCACTGTCATAGTAAGCTATTAGATCAAAATTACTATCTTTAGGATACCACAAACCAAGCTTTGGAGTTCCTTTGAGATAGCGAAAGATTCTCTTGACGGCAGCATCATGCAATTCTTTGGGATTCGTCTGAAAGCGGGCACAGAGACAGACAACCCACATTATGTTAGGCCTACTAGTGGTCAGATACATTAACGAGCCAATCATTGAGCGATAGAGAGATTTGTTCACTGGCTTTCCTTGAAGATCTGAAGTGAGTTTCGTCTGAGCAGCAAAAGGAGTGCTTGCAGATTTGCAGTCATTCATGCTGTATTTGGAAGGAATATCTCTTATATACTTAGCCTGATGAATGAGAATACCATCCTTTTGTTGCTTCACTTCTAGTCCTAAGAAAAACGTGAGTTCCCCCATCATACTCATCTCGAACTTCGCTTTCATCACCTTCTCGAATTCTCTGCAAAGGGCTTCATCTGTTGACCCAAAAATGATATCATCTACGTAGATTTGAACCAACATCACATCTTCTCCAATCCTTTTTGTGAAGAGAGTCATGTCAATTTTGCCTCTTGAGTATCCACACTCCAGTAGATATGTTGACAAAGTCTCGTACCATGCTCTAGGAGCTTGGTGAAGACCATAGAGAGCTTTGTTAAGCTTGTAGTATTTCGTGGGAGATGAGGATCTTCAAAACCTGGAGGTTGACAAACATAAACTTCTTCTTTTTCACTTTCTCATACAGAAGGGCACTCTTTACATCCATTTGAAACACCTTAAAGTTTTTAAACGAAGCATAGGCTAAGAAGATTCTGATGGCTTCTAACCGTGCAACAGGTGCAAAAACTTCCTCGTAGTCAATCCCCTCTTCTTGTCGAAACCCTTGAACCACTAATCTAGCCTTATTCTTGATAACTACACTACGATCATCCATCTTATTACGAAACACCCACTTGGTACCAATTGGATACTTTCCGTTTGGTAGGTCAACGAGTTCCCAGACTTTAAGTTTCCAAAATTGTGCCAATTCTTCCTGCATAGCTTGTACCCAACTTGAATCTTGAATAGCTTCTTCGATATCCCTTGGGACAAACTGCGAAAGAAAGGTTGTATACAGTCCTGTGTTGATGGTATGTGTTTGACCACGTGTTCGAACTCCATCTTCAACAGAACCAATGACATTTTCAAGTGGATGGTTTCGATTGGTCTTGTACCCTGCATTGGTGTGAGTTTCAACTTGTTGAGGCCGATTAGAAAAGTGTTCATCGACGTAGATGATTGGAGTTTCGTCTTCTTTGGGTGGTTCATCCACAGCCTGCTGTGAAGAAGAATCATCATGTGTAGATGCATTCTCAGCAGATGTGTCACCATTTACTTCGAACACCAGAAGAGTAGGAGAGGCAGAGGCAGGGGTGAAACGGGTTGTAAACGGAGTAAAACCAATGTTTGAGGCATCAAACAAAGGTTCCAATGGAGTGGATTCTGAAGGTTTGGATTCAGTGATGGGTTCATTGATGTTGAAAGTGTTGAATATAATATCCACGTCATAAAACCAGTTCGGAGCGCTTCCAGTGTTAGTGGAGTTTCCTTCTTGAAAATCAACGTAGTATGATTAAATCACCATCTTAGTCTGTTTGTTGTAGACTCGATATGCCTTTTGAGAAGATGAATAGCCCATGAAGTAGCACACGTCACCGACTACTTCAACTTGATGAGATTGTCTTCAGTGTTGAGAAGTGTGCATGAACACCCGAACGGTTTGAAGAAATCTATCAGAGGCTTCCTTTTGAAAAGTAGTTCATAGGTTGTCTTTCCATGAGGTTTGACGATAAGAACACGATTCAAAACATAGCATGCTATATTGACCGCTTCAGCCCAGAAGATTATGGGAAGCTTAGAGTCGACAAGCATAGTTCTTGCAACTTCGATGAGAGTTCTGTTTTTGTGTTCTGCTACCCCATTTTGCTGAGGAGTCCTGGTAGCATTGTATTGGAGGCGAATTCCCTTATCTTCACAGAAGGAGACAAACGTATGATTTTTAAATTCAGTTCCGTTGTCGCTTCTGATGGAGTTGACTTTCAGCTGATCACGTTTTCAATCATGGGAATGAAGCTCTTCAGAATGGATGCCGTTTTGCTTTTGGCTTCAAGAAAGAATACCCATGAAAACCGTGAGAAATCATTTGTAATCACCAAACAATAAGATCTTTTAGCTAAACTTTTAACGCTAATTGGGCCAAAAAGATCCATGTGAAGTAATTGTAGAGGAGCAGATATCGTATTCACTGCTTTGGACTTATGAGGCTTTTTATGCTGCTTTCCTTGGGCACATGCGATGCACTTTTCTGAAAAAGGAAAATCCTTCATAGGTAAACCTCTTACTAGATTTAATTTAGAAAGTTTATTTATGTTCTTAAAATTTACATGCCCCAAACGCCTGTGCCACAGCAGTGATTCCGATTCAGATGCTTTTGACATAAGACATGTCATTGGCTCATATGATTTGGCATTCTTCATATTTAGCACGTAGGTGTTATTTTGACGGGGAGCTCTAAGCATGATCATCTCTTTTAGGACGGAGTAACCGGGTTTGAGGAATAAGCATTCCGCGTCATTGAACAGCACCGCGGTTCCTTTGTCACAGACTTGTGAAACACTCATAAGATTGTAACACAATTCTGGATCATAGTTCACATTCTCCAAAGTGAGTGCTTCTGACACGACGTCACCCATTCCGATGATTTTTCCTCCCTTTTGTCTCCGGCAAAGGATACAAAGTAACCATCAATAACTCGAAAGTTGGTAAGCATATCCTTTAGCCCAGTCATGTGCCTGGAGCAACCCCTGTCAACATGCCAGATATATTCCATGAGCATCCGAAGCCATTTTTGAATCTTATTCTGTTATACAACAACAACAAAAACAAAAAATTATTTACAATTAGCTAGTTTTTGGAACCCAGACTTGCTTTACATTCGTTCTATCATGATTTTGAGCAAGAGTGTTGTCTTTTCTTTTCCAAAAACAGGTTGAATCAACTATGTATTTTACTGATTTCTTTAAACTGTCAAATTGATCAGTAAAACTTTTAACCAGATCTTGACTAGGTTTAGAAAATTTCTTGCTTTTACAATGTTTCGCCGTATGTCCTAAATGACCACAGCGAAAACATTGTTTTTGACTCGATCTTTTCTTCCTGGGTGCTGAGTGTGAAGATGATGTATGTGATGAGAGTCTGGAGCATCTTGAGGAGTTTGATGATGTAATGTGGCTTGAATCTTTAGCTTTCTTCAGTTTCTCTTCAGGATGATGTTTATCTTCAATGACTTCACTGTGCTCACTGTCTGATGAGGTAATTGAGTCTTGACTTTCATCTGACCTTTCTTCATCGCTTTCTGAAGTTGTTGTGCTTGAATCTTCAGTGAAATCTTTATCAGTCTCTGATGTACCTGCAACTGATGGAACAAATTCTGGAATTTCCTCTGTAAGGAATTTTCCAAAATTGTTTTTCTTTAACTCTGGCACAAATACAGGAGATTCAAGCATAACATTTTCATCATTGAGAGCAAAGTTTAGGTCACGACCCTCAACCTTGGCAAACCCTTGGTTGTGAGCCTTAAGTGTAGGCACATTGCCTTTACAGTCATCCTGAATTGTCAATTTAGGCATACAACCATTACAATCATCCATCCTAGATAAACTATTACAGTTATCTCCAATAGAAATTTTGTTCATCCTATCACAATTCCAGGCGAACCAGTTAACAGTTGAATAACTGTGGCCTGAATAGCCTATTCCTATTTTCATCCCTCCACAATCATCTTCCCCATCGCACACATCTTCCTTACTCTCGCACAGATCTGCATTACTTTCAGAAAGGTTAGTGTTGTTTTCGGATTTATAAAAAATACTTTGATCCAAAAGATCATTTTTATTGATTAAGTTGTTCTTAGGATGAGGAGATGGCATAGGAACCTAATTTTTGCTGTGCGGAGGAGGAAATAATTTTCTTTCGTTTCCGAATTTATCTTTATATCCAATTCCATCCTTTATGAATATCGGTCGTTGGCAGTTTATAATGTCAACCAGTGCTTTTTGGCTAATTTTCCATTTATCACTAATAATTTGTAACTTATTGTTTTCGTTTTGAGATTTTTCTAGCTTTTCGGTCAAATCATTTATGATAAAATCTTTTCTGATAACAAATACCTTTAGAGTCTGCATTTCAGCTATGGTTGAATTCAACTTTCGCTGATATGTAGCCTCATTTTCCTTTAGTTCTTGATTTACTTTCAAAATCTTTTCTTTTTCTTTAATTATATCACAGTTGAGTGATTTGTAGTGTCCCACGACGTTCAAACATGGTTTTGAGCAAAGCTTTGCTTTAAATTCATATGGAATGCTGTTTACCAAATCCTTATCTTCGGCTTCTAATTTCATGGCGGTAGAGGATGTTCCAACCGCTGCATTCTTGCTGATATTGATGACTTCTTGAACAACAGACTTTGACTCATTCATTTCAGCTTTCTGTTGTCTCTTCTCTGAGGCAGGAGAGATGATGCTTTTCAAACCAGTGTCATCTTTTGGAATCTTGGAGGTTTGTTTTTCAACATCATTTGAGGCAGATGTGGTAGAGACAATGGTAATGTTTGCCATGAGGGCCTTGTTTACTTCACCTTTTGCCTCAGCTATCTCCTCCGACCAATCATAATCTTCCACCACTAAAGCCTTATGATTATTTTCAGTAGCATTATTATTTCCTTCAATGGCAATCGGCTTCCTTGTCTGGTTGATTTCGGTATTCTCATTCTTCAGCAATGGACACTCTCTTTTGAAGTGGCCCAAGTCTTGCAGTTACAACATCTAAGCTTGGATTTGTCAAATCCAGCTTTTCCAAGAGCCAACCTCTTTCCTGTTTTATCTTGGAATTTCTTCAACCGTAGAGTGATCATTGCCATCTGCCACTTCAGATCCATCTCCTCCATGTCATCTGGATCTACTTGATACATGTCCTCTGCTGTTAGGAATTCTCTCTTCAACTCTCCTGACATAAGCGCCTCATAGCTACTTAAGAAAGTATTAAAAAGAGCTACATGTTCTGTGGAAATTTTAAGTGCTTGAGTGTCGCTGGCCACGGTGGTCTTCTCAGAAGATGACGAGGCCTTCACAGAGTTTGGGGAAGCATTTGAATAGGATTCGACAGCACTTTGGGGATTTGATCCACATGAGGTGACATGAGCAAGAAATGCCATATTCTTGGGGACCGAGGTTGCAGCAGCTTGCTGAGACGTCTTCTGAGAATATCCAGTTTGATTCATCTCTCGTTTCATGATGTCCATTTCAAAGGCTTTTAAAGTGTTAATCAGTTCTGAGAGAGTAACTGGAGTTGTGCTGGTGAGGAAAGTTCTCTTAATCATCATGCATTGAAGACTCCATTCTTTAGGTAGAGAATCTAGCAGCTTCTTGACCGATGCATAATTTGCAACTGGGTTTCCCACTTTCTTCATCTTGGTCAACACCCCTAGAAATCTGCTTATGTGGTCGGACAAGCTTTCGCCACGAATACTTCCAAACATATCATATTCTTTCTGCACTATGTCTCGTTTGTTCTCCCTGAGTTCCTCATTGCCTTCATAATGGTCGATTAGAGCCACCCACAGTTCATGTGCCGTGGTGTATTCTTCAAACAGATTGTTATCATCCTTTGACAGAGCCATAGTGAGAGCAGTGTGAGCCCTCCGGTCACGTTGAATGGGTGTCCTATCTTCATCTGTGAATGTTGAAGGATCTTCATTGATAGTACGGATGTTGTCATGTGTTATCATGGGAACATGCGGGCCCATAGTGACTGACATCCATTGAGTATAATCGGTATACTCAAAAAAATACTTGATCCTGTTTTTCCAGCTGCTGAAATCTTCCGAACCTTTCAACTTTGGTGGCCTTGTAGCGGTTCCATTTTCTAGTTCGGCTTGAGCAATCGTATGGAGTTGATTGAGAGACATGATGGATGAAAGATGATCAATTATGCTGAGATTTACTGAATCAGAGAACAATTACGCTCGCAAGGAGGTAAATACGCTGGACCAGAGATTAATTACGCTGCACTTGGAAACAATTATGCTGATGGGATCGGCGATTTTGTCCTGCAAAAAGCTAAATCCGCTGGATATTTGAAAACAAGCAAAGGTTTAGTTAATTTCGCTGAACACCATGATAAAATCGCTGAGGATTAGTATCATTGATTCCGAAGTCGCCTTCGAGTAAATTCGCTGGACAATTACGCTGCCAATTTTATAACTCCGCTGATTTAAGAACTAGCGTAGTTGTTAACTACGCTAGATTCAAAATAAATACGCCAACTTCAAATATATCTACGCTAGCTTCAACATTAAATACGCCCAGAAGGGTTTTAGTACGCACAAAAACCCTCTAATCACCCAAAAACGACCCAAAATTCATGTTTCTTTGCAGCTAAATGATCAAAATGTTTACCAAACTACTGATTAACAACAACCCAAAGATTAAACGCACCAGATCAAGCATTTTAATCCCAAAAATTTGAAAAAACCATGAAACTTTGAGAACTTTTGTAAAACCTTCAAAACTTGACAAATCTTAACAAAAACTCAAACAATCAAGAGCACAAAGGCTCGGATACCAAATTGTGAGTCCCAAAACAGATTCAGATCACCGTGGTTGATTGTTTTCACCCAAACAACAATTGATTGGTTGTTTGAATGTGCAAATACTAAGAAAAACCAACCAAGGAAGATGAAGAATCTTTTTTGGATCAAACAACTAGTGTTGTATATGTAATCCCAATAACACGTAATCAATAACAGCACCTGGATATTCGGATGAAAGCACAATAGCAAAAATCACAACACAAGAAGATCACCAAAATCTGTCCAAGAAACTGGGACATAACTTCATTCACAAAGGTATTTATACAGACTGATCACCCAGCGTATTTATTAAATACGCTGGGCAATTAAATACGTCGCATACATAGATGTTTCACAAAGTGACACTTTTGACCCTTTTGTTTTTCTAACTATTTAAGAATCAGCTCAAACTATGGTTTATCAAGTACCAACGGTCTCCAAAAGTTCCAACAACACAGAACTATGGACGTGTTTCACTACCCCCTACAAGGAATAACTTGAAGAAGCTGGATCAAATCCAACCTCATTGGCCAATCTAGACGAAAGTGACAAGAAAGCTTATGATTTAGAGAAAAAGGCATTTGCTATCCTCACACAAGCTCTTCATAAAGACATTTATCATCAGTTTGTGTATTGTACTACAACGAAAAATTTGTGTGACACTTTGAAAGCAAGAGGTGAAGGTAACGCTGCTTACAGGAAGATTTGACATGATCTGCTCAAGAAAGAGTTTGAAGGTTTCATGTTCATGGGGAACGAAACCTTGAGTGATATGACCACTCGGTTTTATCATCTTCTCAGCGAAATGTACTTGTATAAAGTGTTAGCAGCACCACAAGAAATTGTGATGCGATTTGCTGATGTTTTACCACCAAAGTGGGGTCAATTTATTGATATATTATAACATACAGGCATTTTTGACTCAATTAGTATTTATGAATTTGTGTAGAAACTGAAGAACAAGAATGAAGAAGAGCTCCGGAAGGCACAACGAGTCAATGTTCCACAAAACCCTGAAATGTATTTTGGAGGTATAAATGCAAGTACAAGCTCAAGCCAGCAACCGAAGCTTCAAACCGCGTTTGTGTCAAACGTGAACCCTTTTCTAACCCCAACCAGTTCAATCAAGTCAGTCTACAGGTTCGAGTAATCAAGCCTATGGACAAGCTTTTGATCCGAAAGCTATCCTTCCACAGCAAGGGATTTAGCGCATAAAGCTCCACAGCAAGCTCCTCAACAAGCTTTCTATGGAAGCAACAGTCAATCTGCAAATCCCAAATCTCTCCAAAATCAACGTAGAAGTTGCACAGGAACATGCAGAACTCCTAAATACCATGGTCAGTGCGTATTGTGGTTTAGTTGCAGGTCAAATAGGGAACATCAATTTGACAAACGAAGACTATGAACAAATCGACCGAGATGAAATGGAGCTGATGGACATCAAGTGGACATTTGCAAGCGCTATGAGAAGAGCGAAGGATTATATGAGAAGAACGGGTAGAACCAGTTTGGAAAGCAAGAAGGATACAAAATACAGCTTTGACAAAACCGCCATTACTTGCTTCAACTATGGAGAAAAAGGTCACTTCAAACGGGAATGCACAAGACCCAACAAGGAAGGAAATCACAACCCCTTTTGAAATCAGTCTCAACCATCCAACACAGCACAGTACAATAATGAAAGAAGAATTGTAGATATTGGAAACTCTAACAACACCAATCAATCAGGACCTTCAAACACACATAGAGCTTTGGTAGTTCAATCTGATGAAGGATGCGATTGGTCAGTACAGTTGGGAACTGAGAACAATGGAAGAATTGCATGCTATGCAAAGGTCGTAGATCAAATCAAGCATGATCACAGCATCAACACTCCAAATAATGATGATACATCTGGGGATGTTGGAAGTTCTGATGAAAAATGTTCAAGTTCAGATGGTTATGAATCTGATTCTGATGTGAAGAAAGGAAGTGATGCTGAGGTTGAAAAGTTGCTAAGTGAAGCTGAGTTGTTGAAGAGTGAAAAGGTAAGTATGACGGGGAATGCAGAAGCTGCAGTGAAAGAGACAGAGGAACTCTCTACAGATGATGCAGCTTTTCCTCATCACACTGCATTTATGGCAAATGTTGACGGTTCTTCAAAACAGGTAAATTCTGACCCTCCTACTGTTTGCAATGACTGTGTTGAGTTGAAAATAAAATATGAAATCGTCAACAGTCATAATCAGAATTTAGTTGTTGAATTATCAAAATGCAAAGAGGCGAATTTGGTGCTAACTAGAAATGAAAAAGAATTCAAATATGTAATAGAAACCCCTAAGAAAAGTGTTTCTGAATTGACAAAAACAGTTTTGAATAAATAGATAGGAATTAATAACTACATTAATCTCCTAGAAGAAACAAAGAAAGAGTTAGTCATCGCCAAATGCGAATATGATTCGATCAAACGCAAATTGGAAAGTTATTCTAACTCCCAATATGTGCTTGATCATATTATTGAAGTTCAAAAACTAAAGGAAGATGCTCAATTCATAGGGTATAAGTTGTGTCCACCCCCAATGAAACACAACTACAACAAAATGCATGATGAAGAGGAGATGCCTCGTTTTGAACCCTCTGTACCTTTGAATCCTGAGGAACTCGCAGCAGGGTTAGGATTCAAACTAGGCAATTCCTCTCAAGAATCAAGCAAGCCAGTAAGTTCATCGTCTGATGAAGAAGAAGATGATACATCAGATCATGAATCAAGAAATGATGATCAGGATCAGCCTCTTGATGAGAGGTAAAGAGTAGAATCTTCTGCTACTCCTAGTACTCAGTCTGTTGAGAGTCAAGAGACCGTTCCTAAGAAATCTGTGAAGACAAGGGTGTCTACACAAGAAGTAGATAATGTGTTGTACACATTGGTTGGAGATAAGAAAATCTATTCAAACAAAGATTTTCCAATTAAAAACGTAAATCCAATCTCTATAGATCAGGTTTTTGAAAAGTCAACAACCAAACCTTTAGAGAGGAAAAGTCCACCAAATCACAACCATTATCCGCTTCAACAGAAAAACAATGGAAGCGAGTTGAAAAGTCTACAGTTTCTCAACCGAAGGTTGAAACAATAGGCTCTCGTTACCAGAAAGGCTAAAACTGTTAAATTTGTGAGCTCTAAAGGTACCGATAAAGTCGAAACTTTTCAAGGAAAATCTAATGTTGATTTTGTAAAGGAAGTTAAGATTTTGAAAAGAAACAGTCAAAAAAATTACACCCAACACACTGATGGATGTAATGAACCCAATACCTCAAGACCCACAAGTTCAACATCAAGCCGAGAAACACGATCTCCTAGTTTTGTTGAGAGGAGAACATGTTTCAAATGTGGAGAATTTGGCCACATTATAAAGGATTGTCAAAATCCAGCCAAATCAAGATGTATAGAGAAAACCCCTCATGAACCAACTTGCAAACGTAAATTTGTTTCTCCGACACAAGATAAACGAGTTATTAAAGATCAAAAAGAGAAGCAAAAACATAAACTAGTTAAAGCAATTGAGAAAGCTTTAAAATTGGATTCTTCAAATAAGGATCAAAGATCTTCAAAGTCAACAAAACCTGACTCTGTCAAAACTGTAAATAATAGTAAATCTGGTAATAAACAAGGATATTGGAAACAGAAGACCGGTAATGGTTCAAAAGGAGTCTCTCAGTTTGTTAATCATCAAGAAATTGAGATTACATTTCTCGATGATAAGGGACGACCCAAGACCACTAAGGCTTGGGTCCCCATCTCAAACTAATCGTGTTTGTGCAATGTGCAAGATGTTCCAGGAGGAACTGTAAACAGCCATTGGATTGTTGACAATGGAGCATCAAGGCACATGATGGGCGACTTGCGGCTCCTATATGATGTGAAAAGCATAAGGGGTGGTTATGTTGCTTTTGCTGGTGACAAAGGTGGATACATCACTGGAGAAGGAATGGTCTCCAATGGTGTGGTGAGCTTCGACAAGATCAATTATGTGCGGCAAATTGATCACAATCTTCTTAACGTTTCTCAAATCTGCGACAAGAAGTTCACGGTACATTTTGATGATGCCGGATGTTATGTGCTGAAGCCTAGATTCAAGATCCCCAAGGAATGGATTCTCCTGTCGGCTCCAAGAATTAATGATTTGTATATTCTTGATATGAACCAAGCTATTACAACATCTGCACAAGTCACATGTTTTGTCTCTAAAGCCACCGAGAAGGAATCAATCTCTTGGCATAGACGTATGGGACACATTCACCTGAGAAAAATGAACTATTTGGTGAAGAACAATCTAGTGAATGGTGTACCAGTGAAGAACTTTCATCTTTAAGACGTTTGTGTATCATGCAAGAAAGGGAAGTAAGCAAGAAAGTCCCATCCCGTGAAGAAGATCAACACTGTGAATATGCCACTAGAACGTCTTCATATGGACCTCTTTGGACCTATGAAAACACAAGACAGCCTTTGGTGATTCTTATTGTCTGGTAGTTACTGATGACTATTCCAGATTTTGCATGTTGACACACAAGAGTGAAGTTCCTACTATCCTCAAGAATCTCCTGACTCTGCTAGAAAATTTGTATAATCTGAAAGTAAGGAGAATCAGAAGCGACAATGGCACCGAATTCAAGAATCAAGTTACGGATGAGTACTGTTCCTCAAAGGGTATTCTGCATGAGTACAGTTCTCGATACACTCCACAACAAAATGGCGTCGATGAGAGGAAAAATCAAACTCTTATTGAAACTGCAAGAACTATGTTAGTATAATCAGAACTTCCTGTTCAATTTTTGGGAGAAGTTGTTGCTATTGCGTGCTACATGATTAATAGAGTTCTAACGGTGAAGAGACATGGGAAGACATGCTTTGAGTTGTTACATAAAAGGAAACCAGATATTTCTTTCTTAGAACCTTTTGGAGCTCCATGCACTATGATCGACCCACATGGAAAGTTTGGTCCCAAGGCTATCGAAGGTTTCTTTCTTGGATATGCTACTCCTAATTTCCGGGTGTGGAATTTGTCTTCAAAGAAGATTGAAGAATGGGGTGAAGTCAAGGTTCAGAGATACACAGAAGCGGTTAGAGCTCCGGGTGCTCCTTGGATGTTCGACTATGATGGGCAATTTGACTCCTTTAATCTGCCAACTTTTGATGATGCAACAGCTGCTGCTCAGATGTTATTGGAAAGTGATACAGCAGTGGACTCGTCATTAGTTTGACCAATTATTCTTAATCCTCAAGTATCGACTTCGGTTAACAATCTTGTTCAAAATGAGGAATTCGAAGACGCTGCGGATTATAATGTTTCATCAGAAGATTATGATTTTCATGATGCAAATGAAGCTACCTCTGGTGCTGTTCCTGGATTTTCCGATGGTAAGTCGAATATTCAACCGCAAGGGACACAGAAGGTCATGAATCTACAACCTCATCACATCCAGCTCTCGATTTAACTGTTTCTAGAAACTCGTATTCATAATATCCATCCTCAGCAGAATATTATTGGAGATATCCAGAGTGGTGTGCAGACTCGTAATTAGCTTCGAAACAATCAGAATGCTAGATTGTATTTGGAAATCAGGGAATCTGGTGGTCTGAATGATTGGCCTTTTGCCTGCTATGTGTGCCAAGTAGAACCAAAATCTTGGAAGGAGGCAATGAAAGAAGACTCGTGGGTTGAAGCCATGCAGGAAGAACTTCAGCAGTTTCAGAAGTTAGTCGTCTGGAAATTGGTTGACAGGCCTGACGGCTACAAGAAGATTGGTACACGATGGGTGTACAAGTGCAAGAAGGATGACCGAGGTGTTGTTGTGAGAAACAAAGCACGATTGGTTGTTCAAGGTTTTAATCGGGTTGAAGGGATCAATTACAATGAAGTTTATGCACAGGTTGCATGACTTGAGGCCATAAGATCTTTTTGGCTTATGCGTCCTTCAAGAAGTTCACCGTTTATCATATGGATGTGAAGAGTGCATTTCTTCATGGTGTGGTAGAAGAGGAAGTATATGTTGAGCAACCGCCAGGTTTTGAAGATCCTCTCCACCCTAAAAAGGTTTGGCTTCTCAACAAGGTGTTATATGGTCTTCATCAAGCTCCGAGGGCTTGGTATGAAATGTTGTCCACCTATCTGTTGAAGAATGGTTTTCGACGAGGCCTGGTCGACTGTACTCTCTTCATCAAGGCACGGGACGAGGACTTGCTGCTCGTACATGTTTATGTTAATGATATTATGTTTGGGTCTACTAACACTCGAATGTGCAAAGAATTCGAACAGGTTATGCAGGAGAAGTTCGAGATGAGCACAATGGGAGAAATGACTTTCTTTTTAGGTTTGCAGGTTCAGCAATCAAAGGAAGGGATTTTTATCCATCAAACCAAGTACGTCGGAGATATTCTCAAGCGATTTCAGATGGATGACTCAAAACCCTGGGGAACTCCATTAGCTCAAAATCATGGGATTACTCCAGACGGAATGGGTGAACATGTAGAATCATCTCTCTATCGTGCTATGATCGGATCTCTCATGTATCTTACTGCTTGAAGACCCGACATAATGTACCCAACATGTCTTCTGGCGCGCTATCAGTCTAGTCCGAATGTTTCTCATTTGATGGCTGTGAAAAGGATCTTTCGTAATCTAAAGGGTCGCCCTTACACTGGTCTATGGTACCCTAAGGATGATAACTTTGATCTGACAGCATTCAGTGATTCTGATCACGGCGGCTACAAAATCGATGCAAAGTCAACAACAGCAGGATGTCAGTTCTTGGGAAATCGCCTAGTCACGTGGCAATGCAAAAAGCAGACTTGTGTAGCTACATCAACATGTGAGGCTGAGTATATTTCAGCTTCTAGTTGCTGCTCTCAAGTTCTATGGATTCAACAGCAAATGCGCGACTATGGTTTTGAATTTCTTACTACTCCTATTTTTGTTGATAATGAAGCTGCTTTACAAATCACTCGGAATCCTGTACAGCACTCAAAAACAAAACACATTGAGATTAAGTATCATTTCATACAAGATTGTTATGAAAAGAAACTTATCAATGTTGTTAAAATCCACACTATTCACCAACGTGCCGACCTTTTTACCAAAGCCTTTGATAAATCATGTTTTGATTATCTACTTTTGGTCAATGGCATCAAGGTGAAGCCCGAGTAACTCAACCATGGCTAACTATTTTTGTATATCCTTTTCTAAAAATCTAAAACTACAAAAAGATTTCCAATTTTATATTTTAGAGGGAGTAAATTTCAAGAAAATACCAAAATACGTCTTTTATTTACCTTCTTTGTTTAAGTGGGGGAAAATTTCAGAAAAACACAAAAACAATAGAAAAATCAAAAATGAGTTTCCTGGATAAGTTGAAGATGATGAAATTCACCGGTAAATCTGTCAGAAATGGTTAAAAGCATAGAAAGAAGATTGATAAGTAGCTTTTACTTATGATGTATCGGTAGGCTCACAATCAGACTAAAATGTGCAGGTTGATATAAACTTAACAGACAGAACGCCAAGTGGGAACCATTCATTGGCATATGGTCTTGGTACCAAAATTTCGTTTGATATAGAGCCGAGGTTCTGAGATATACGGTCTTTATGCTTGCTTATCATCTGGGTACCATGGTTGAATCTTTTGCCGAAAAATAACGGTGGCGCAAGTCTAGAACTTCCATGATACCATACATACGTGTACATACTGCATCCGACCTTCAAATAAGTGATAAAAATATCACATCCAAAGTGATAAAATATCACAGCTTTATGCGGGAGCTAAGTTTTCTCTTTGTCGGTACGATGGTACTAACCTGTTCACGGACTTATTCCTGTGCCCTGCATGCACATGAAAATCAAGTTCCTCATCAGTAAGTGATTAAATCACAAAGGGCTTGTTTCAATCAAATTAAGTGAGTATCTCACATCATTCATATACGTCAAAACAGATGATAAAGCAGTATACTCACCGGTAAGATTTTCTCTCGTACATATCTTGATACGGGAATGTGTCGTGATGTGGTTAAACACCGACTAGTAAGTATAATTCATACCTTAATCATATCTCCTAATCATGATTATATCTGATAAGTCTGAGTTTACATGGACAACAATACCGATAATCATAGTTGAATACTTATCTGTTTAATTTTGAAAACCAAATATCGTTTTTGACAAAGATTAAAATGCTGGTATGATTCCTTTACCTTGAAACTCGAAAAAGATTGTAGTTTATCTGTCTATTTTGTTTTTATGTGTAGTTTACTTAGTTGCTTATGTAATTACTTTTTGAAAGTTAGCCAAAGTTGATGCTCGAAAGTTTTATACCAAGATACGCAAGAAAACCATTTGTTTGATATCGCAACTTCATAAAGTAATTCTTGCAACAAGTAACTCATCAAAAGAAATCCAAAATCTGAAAGTCGTTTGAGTGTGTGTATCTCATACGAATGAACCTAGTCATTTGATTTGACTTGGTCACTTGTATCTCTCAAATCTGCTGCTGGAATTCATACGAGTGTGTGTATCTCGTTTAGGGAATACAATCATACGAACAATTTATGATAAGTCTTTCGTGTGTATTCCCTTAGAAAGTTGTATGCTAATTATATTTGTCTTTTGAGTACAGATTGATACAAAAGAACATGAACAAAGACCAGCAACGAAGAAATCTGACAAGTCATAAGAGAAAACAAGAAAGATTTGAAGTTTCTTAGAAGTTCGAAGACCTGATGCTCTAATCATTGGATAGCAGATCTATCAATAGATAAGCAGATCTTCACGGGGAGTTTGTAGATACTCCAAACCATTCAATGTGAAGACCAACTTATGAAGACCAAAGACCGAAGACCAAGCAACATCCAAGGGGGAGTTTGTTGGTACAGTTTTGTGTCTGTCACTTGTTCTTAATTACAGTTGTAATTGTACGGTCTTTGCTCATGTGTCTGTATAGGTTGGGTCATGTCGAATAGATCGAGATATCCTTCTATCTTGATCTAGTACGACATCTTAGCTTGTCTGTGTTAAACGGTTGCATGTGTGCATACTGTTAAGTCTTGTGTACGTCATGTCTGCGGCACGTTCTCCAGAGTAAGGTTTTAGTGCGAGCAAGATGCTCTGTACGAAACAAGTATTTCATACGAACCACATGATTCGTACGAAACAGTCTTAAGTAACAAGTGTGTTACTTGTTTCGTACGGAATAAGTATTTCGTACGAAATAGTTAACTCGTACCAAATCTTCTGGAACTGTATCTCGTGTGAAATAGTGTGTTCAGTATGTTTAGAATCGTGTTTCGTACGAATATCTAGACAGACACTATATAAGCAGACATGCACCTCTCAGTTAGAGTTGGTTGGTTGACTAGAACGAGCTAGCAAACTGATCCTTTGTGTGGGATATCTAAGTTAGCATTTCTGGTGAAGACGAAGACACAAGAACATAGCAAGTTTGTTTGAGTCATACGAACATTGTGTGTATATGTTTGTACTTGTTCTCAATCATTAACCAAGATAGTGAATCTTTGGTTACCCCGTGTTCTTTACTTTGCTTTGGTTGCATGCACACTTGGATTCCGCACTTGTGTGTGTGTTTATATGAACAAGGAATAGGTTTAACACCATCCGAAGGTGGGCCTACAAGATTTACTAGCCACAATCTGGCATTCGCTTGATCCCATTTCTGACCAAGCGGTAATAATTTACCGTATCCCAAGCCGGTATAGGGAAAATAAGTCGAGAGTATTTACCTGAGCTAGTCTTAATTTCAATAACTCATCCATATAGAAAAGTACTAACATGCAGATAGCATTTACCGGAAAGGCTCTAGTCTGGATTATGGCATAAGCTAACCAATTAATACTAACAGTCTCTATTTAAGTCATGGACTTAGACCGAGTAGTGTACATGATCAAAACGTATAACGCCTGATTAAACACTGATTGGATAGAATGTAGTTTAAACCCGACAAGTACTTTGACTTGCATAATATGGGTAAATAATTAACATTTTGGATTTTGAGATTAAAATGATAAGGTTAAACCCGTTTCGGTTAATATTCGTAAAATAGGTACATATACTTAACCGTGCGCATATTAGTGATATCGGGTAACCGGATAAGTCATGGACAAGTTCTATATGCCATTATACTTTAAATAAGTTAAAATATCAGTAGGATATTAACTTATATGTCCGTTAAGTTTTAAAACGAAACTATGCCTCATAAGGGTATTTCGGTAATTTCATACCGTATAAAAGGAACTTGAATATAATCTAAGTTTATAATCATGAGTATTCTGTAAAAATAGTTTATTTATGATATAATATCAGTAGGATATCAATTATATGTGAAATTTATCTTTTATGACCAAACTATGCACCAAAGGGGCATTTTGGTCATTTCACACATAGTTTATAAATTATTTGGGATTCTGAGTTCATAACATGTACCTACTGTGGATATGTTTAAAATAAGTTTTAAAATCAGTAGGTAACAAATCTTGGTTAATTAATATGGTTTAAAACCATACTATGCGCCGAAACGGCGCTTATGTCGTAAAATGACGTTTTATGTGATGTTTTATGAAAACTGACATTAGGGTCAGATTAAAATGTCTTAGATATGTTATTTAATATAACATATCAGTAGGTAAAATATTTACCTTGAAAATATATGACTAAAACCATTTTATGAGCCACAAGGGCTAAAATCGTCATTTATCGACTTAGTTTAAGGATCTGTTTGAAAACTCAGTTTATAACTTGGTTTAACATCCCAAATAATCCTACTTATAATATTACATTAGTAGGAAACTCATTTTCAAGTTCATTATCATTAAAACCTTGTTTTATGCAAAAAGGTCATTTTAGTCAAAAATTGCATAATTACGAAACTTGCGCATAAACATGGCTTCTGATTATGATCATGTAATATAACCTCAGAGGGTTATGCTACATTATATTACAATCATAATGCAACATTAGATCAGTAGGTAACTAATCTAAATCGGGTCAGAATCGGAAGTCAAAGCAGAAGTCAAACTTCGCGACATTCGGTTGTGAACCGACCAACTGAAATTGACGACCTGAACATGTTCTTACATGTTCTAATAATTATTACCAACTTGTTTAAGTGTCAAAACAGGTTTCATAACATATATAAGATCAATTTATGATTTTTAGCAGAAGTCAAACTTCACGACTTTCGGTTGTGAACCGACCCTAGAACTGAAATTGACGAGCCGAACATGTTCTTACATGTTTTAATAATTATTACCAACTTGTTTAAGTGTCAAAACAGGTTTCATTACACATATAAGATAAATTTATGATTTTTCCGAAAAATGGCGTGTTTGACTTTTTAATATCATAACTTTAACCCGTCAATTAGTCTAGCAAACGTGATCTTTAGGAGGTTCCCTTTATAGGGATTAACACCTACCTTATTACAATCACTTAGCCATGTTCATTTCGAACAATGGCTGGACCATAATCGTCTTAACCAAAAGTCAAAGCGTTTTCCGTAAAACGCTTGAGTTTTGGCTATAAAAGCCTATAAATAAACATGCAAGAGCAAGGAACACTTACAAAAGGTTCCTAGAATGCAAGAGAACTAAGTTGGATGCTCCTTTCAGCTAGGAGATTCCAGAGGAGGGAGAAGAGTGTATGAATGAGAAAGGTGCAAGTTGTATTGGTGAACTTAAGCACTATTTATAGTTGGAGAACTCAAAGGAGGTGATGCCAGATATTTAGGGGTGTAAGAGGAAGCTTACAAGTGTCCCAAAACGTGGCATAGCTGTTTGTAAGTCCATAGTTTCGAATACATGGTTTCTTGGCATTTTTGTTCGGAGGCCAAGAAACTTTCTGCAGCAGCAGCTTCTCGCGCCTCGCGAGAGACCCAGGCCAGGTCTCTCGCGGCCCGCGACCGCCCCTTGGCCAGTTTCAAAAATTGACACTTTAACCCCTTAACTTTATAAAGCTTCTAAAAACCTTCCAAAACACCTTTTTAGCACTTTTAGCCCTCCGTAGCCAATACTTGGCATACCTAGGATTATGTCCGGACATTATCGAGCTCTCGGTTCGTTAAAAGGTCACTTAGAGGTATAAATTAACATGTTGACACTTTTAATTCCTCCATTATCCAACTTTCACATATATACAGAATTGAACCCTCTCGTCCAACAAGTGGCACGTATGAGAGTTAGACTTCGCAAAGATCACTCAGAGGCTTATTATAAGCATGTTGACTCCAATGTCCCTCAGAGGCTGGGCATGTTGACATATCAGTCACTTAGAGGCCAAATTTCAAGCATGTTGACATATCAGTCACTCAAAGGCTGTTATTTATGCATGTTGACATCGGACCGTCACTTAGAGGATCAGTTTGAGCATGTTGACGCCTTTAGTCCTCATTGGTCTTTAATAGACTATATTTAAAATACAACACGTGTCACAATACTATTGGACACGATTTTACAGGGTGTTACACTTCTTATCCTTAATTTCTATATCAAATTCTGAGAGTAGAAGAATCCACCTAATAAGACGAGGCTTAGCGTCCTTCTTTTGGAAGAGATAACGCAAAGCCGTATGATCGGTAAAAACGATGGTCTTTGAAAGTACGAGGTATGAACGGAACTTATCGAAGGCAAAGACTACGACTAGGAGTTCCTTCTCGGTAGTGGTATATTCTCTTGGGCGTCATTAAGGGTTTTGATCGCGTAATAGATACGGTGGAAGTGTTTATTTCGTCTTTGGCCTAAAACTACACCACCTACGTAATCGCTCGCACCACACATGAGCTCAAAAGGTAAGCTCCAGTCGGGTGATACAAGAATGGGAGCACTAAAAAGTTTCTCTTTTAAGATAGCAAAGGCCTTAAGGCATTCCTCGTCGAAGACAAAAGGGACATCCTTCTCGAGGAGTCAGGTCATGGGTCGTGTGATTTTGGAGAAATCCTTAATAAATCGCCTATAGAAGCCCGCATGACCAAGGAAACTGCAGATGGATTTCACACTTGTCGGCGGAGGAAGTATACTAATGGTATATATTTTTTCTCTATCTACCTCTATGCCGGCTCTAGATATCTTATGGCCTAACACAATCCCCTCTGTCACCATGAAATGACACTTCTCCCAGTTTAACATCAACCTTTTCTCCACACACCTCTTCATCATAGCTTCAAGATTACTAAGACATTGATTGAAAGAATTTCCATAGACAGAAAAATCATCCATGAAAACCTCCATCCAATTCTCGATCATAACTTGAAAGATGGCGAACATGCACCGCTGAAATGTCGCTAGGGCGTTACATAATCCAAAAGGCATACAGCGGTACGCGTATGTGTCGTATGGACATGTAAAGGTTGTCTTCTCTTGATCCTCCGGGGCGATGGGGATCTGGAAGTAGCCTAAAAACCCGTCGAGAAAACAATAGAACTGTTGCCCCACGAGATGCTCTAGCATCTGGTGGATGAACGGGAGCGGAAAATGGTCTTTTCGGGTGGCGTCGTTTAATTTTCGGTAATCGATGCACACACGCCAACCGTAATCGTACGTGATGGGATGAGTTCATTTTTCTAATTCATGATGACTGTCATTCCCCCTTTCTTGGGAACAACCTGAGTTGGACTCACCCAGGAAGAATCTGATATAGGATAGATTAGCCCGGCTTAACCTCTTTCTTGACTACTTCTTGCATATTCGGATTGAGGCGTCGTTGAGGTTATACCACTGGCTTGTAGATATCCTCCATGAGGACCCGGTGAGTATAGAAAGTTGGGCTTATTCCCTTGATGTCGGATAGTTTCCATGCGATGGCTTCTTTGTTCTCTTTCAGAACAGCTATCAACTTGACCTTCTCCTCCGTCGTCAATTTCAAAGAAATTATGACGGGTAAGCTCTAAAGGGGCTGGAGTATCTATGGGTTTGCTCTCACTCGCCTCACGAACCTCGCAAAAGTCTTAACTTTTCGGGAGGCCAAAGTGGGTCATCCTCTATGTCCTCTTCTTCAACCTCCTCGTCTATTACCCCCTCATTCACTAAAACGGCCCCACTAATATATTCAAGACAATGATCTACGCACAAAATGAATGAATTGAGAAAATAGACGGAATGACATGGGCCACTATCATTATCTCCACCGCTAGGGTGTCACATTAACCTAGCGATTTCAAAAGTGACATTCTCATCCCCAACACGGAGTGTAATCTTACCGTCATGGACATCGATAATTGCCTTTGCGGAACGGAGGAATGGACGAAGGATGATGGGCACTCTCTCATCAGCCTCCATATCTAAGATAACAAAATCGACGGGGAAAACAAATTTATCGACCTTAACTAGCAAGTTTTCTATGATTCCCCGAGGATACGTAACTGACCGATCAACTAGAGACAGTGACATATGGGTAGGAGTAAGATCCCCTAAACCTAATTCTCATAGAGAGTGGTATCAGGTTGATGCTAGCACCTAGATCGACTAATGCGTGAGTGGGAGCGATGGAACTACCAAAGAAACACGGAATGGTAAAGATACCTGGGTCGGTGAGTTTTTTCGGTAACTTATTCAAAACTATGGTGGAACATCCTCCAGTTAAAAGAATGTTTGAGAGCTTCCCCAGCCTATCCTTGCGTTTAAGAAGATCTTTCAAAAACTTTGCGTATTTTGGCATATGCTGGAGGGCCTCAATGAATGGAAGATTAATTTTAAGCTGGGTGAACATATCGATAAAGTTCCCGTATTCCTTAGCATATTTTTGTTGTTTAAGGCGGGCGGGGTAGGGTAGCGTGAATGATCTACGTATGGTGACGGTCTAACCTCTATCGGTTTCTTTTCTACTCTACTCTCGACTTGAGGCTCACGGTTTGTGCGGTACTTTCCGGGTCTAGCCTATTTTGCACCCTAGGTGGAGCCTCCATCTCTATCTCTTCATCTACTTCTTCCTCCTTATCCTCTATCTCTACTTTCTCTCTCTCTCTCTCTCTAACCACTTCTCCTAAACTCTTACCGCTACGGGTGGTTATCGCTTTTGCATGTTGGTTCGCCGGGTTAGGTTGAGTGTTACCCGAGAACTGACCATGTGGTTGTTCTTGTAGTTGCTTAGCGATTCTACCTATGGACATTTGAAGATCTAAGGGTACGGATTGTTGATTCTTTAAGAGAAGATCATGCTACGCTAACGTTTTCTGAGATCCTTAACCACTAACTGAGAAAGAGGTTCCTCTATCCTATCCAAACTACCTCCTGAACCTCAACTCCTATTTTGACCCACTTGGTTTGAACCCCCACCACTAAACTGACCTTGTTGACCTGAACCTCCACTAGAGTAATGACCCTGCCCCCTGTTTTGATATTGACCTAATGGAAACCAAGGGGATTACCGGAAGAACAGAAAATATTATTATTACTAGGCCAGTTAGAGTTATAATTAGAATTATTATTATAATTATTATAGGGGTTCGTTTGGCCTCGATTCTAACCCGTGATGAGCTCTACTTGCTCGACAGTGAGCGTAGGACATTCTATAGTATCATGACATCCTCTATATACCTCACATCTATTCACCTTCTTTTTTAACTCTTTTATTTCCTTAGTAACCTCTCGCTTAAAACTATCTAGTGCAGCAGCTACCGTAGTTTCCAAGCTAACTTGGTGTAGTTCCTGATTGACCGGGGTGGTACGAGAAACAGGGATCGAATTCCTTTCGGTAGCACCGTAATCTATATCAGAATGTGCGAAGCTCTCGAAGAGGTCATTACATTCAACAACCGTCTTCTTGCCCATAAGTTGCCCTCCAACAGAATTGTCAAATTGGGCTCGAGTTTCAGGGGTGAGACCGTTGTAGAATTTCTCTACAAGTGCCCAATCAAACAAACCGTGTTGAGAACAACGGGACACTAGGGTTTGGATACGCTCCCATGCTAAATGGTAGGGTTCATCAGGTTCCATCCAGAACGAATGAATCTGATCACGAAGACGAGATGCTTTAGCGGGTGGAAAATATTTCTTAAGGAAAGCATCTCGAAGGGCAGCCCAAGTAGTAAAGGTGCCCACCGGTTGATAGTCAAGCTATACGACGGCCCGACCTCTAAGAGATAAAGGGAAGACTTCAAGGAAACCAGCATCATTGCCTGCACCCTCCGTGTTAAAGGTGTGACAGAGGCGGGTAAGGCGGTTGATGTTGGAAGGCGCATCCTCGTCATCACGACCGTGAAATTGGCACGAGTTAGTTATAGCAGTCATGATGTAAGACGGATTTACCAGGCTTTGTCATTGTTCATTGGGGAAGAGTGATGGGCGAGTTTGCACCGGTGAACCGGTGGTTGCTTGCTAGTAAACTGTTTGGTTGTTAGCCATGTGGAAAACAAGTGGTGGGCTTGTGTTTTGGTGGATTATGCGGGGAGGTGTTGAACTATGCGGTGAGGACTTCGGTGTGAAGTCAAAGTTCGGTGGTATAAATGGACGGGAAGAATCAGAAAAACCTGAAGATGAGGATGAAGAAGTACTAACCTTTTGCGCGGAAGAAAGAGACGTGTCCGTTTGCGGCTTCGGCGGAGGTCATTGCGATCGCGTATGGGGCATCCACTAAAAACTGGAAATGAGACAAGTAAGAAAACTCAGAAAATATACTTTACAGGAAATATATAAAACTGAAAAATTAAATTAACTAAATTATTTAGACTCCTACAACGCAAACAAAACGGAAAACATGTATGATGTCAATTAAGCCTAAACAATGTAATCAACGCAATTGCCAAAGAGAGTCCCCAGCAATGGCACCAAAACTTGATGTACTAAAGTAGTATAATAACAATAAATGAACTTAACCTAAATCTAGACTCAAAGTAATACTCTAGACTCTTAAACTCGAATAAAACTACTAACCGGCAAGTGGACCGATCAGTTGTAGTAAGCTTAAGTAATTTCGGATATCGAACCCACAAGACTCTCTAATTACGTTAATGACCTTATTGAAACTATATTGACACAACTTAACTTTTTTATATTATATTTGGGGGGGGGGGTTTACTAAAAATCCTAAAATTATAATTAACCTAAGATTAACTTAACTAAGACGACTTAAGGCGGAATTTCGAAGCGAAGACTTAATTCAACAATATTGGAACGACTACCTAGGTTAGAATCCTTATTACTATTGAATGGCTTTTATTCAAATATTAATATGATAGGAACCGGGACTTAAAATACTAAATCCTAAGGAATACCAAACAGGACTCCTGACCCTTCTCGGGAAAACACCTATGATATTCTAAAGCTAGTTATACTTTCTGGCTTATAAGAATTCCTTTCGGTTATATAATGTTTAATAAAGTGTCTAGAATAGCCAACTATCTCTCAATAGAAAGCTTAGACTAACTAGGGTTCTAGATTGGTTCAACTGACACAAATATGGAAAGTAAACTAAAACCGAGCTTCCCTCAAAACCTAATCCTAGAAATTTACCTATTTAATTCAGTTAATAAACTATTGATTCTCAATAATTAAGTTTAGTATAATGTGACAGCCTAACCTCTACCGGTTTCTTTTCTGCTCTATTCTCGACTTTAGGCTCACGGTTTGATGTTGTACTTTCTGGGTCTAGCCTATTTTGCCCCCTAGGTGGAGCCTCCATCTCTATCTCTTCATCTACTTCTTCCTCCTTATCCTCTATCTCTACTTTCTCTAATCACTTCTCCTAAACTCTTACCGCTACGGGTGGTTATCGCTTTTGCATGTTGGTTTGCCACGTTAGGTTGAGTGTTAACCCAGAACTGACCATGTGGTTGTTCTTGCAGCTGCTTAGGGATACTACCTACGGACCTTTGATGATCTAAGAGTGCGGATTGCTGATTCTTTAAGAGAAGATCAAGCTCCGCTAACGTTTTCTGAGTAGCCTGATCCTTAACCACTAACTGAGAAAGAAGTTCCTCTATCCTATCCAAACTACCTCTCGAACCTTCACTCCTATTTTGACCCTCTTGGTTTGAACCCCACCACTAAACTGACTTTGTTGACCTAAACCTCCACTAGAGTAATGACCCTGCCCTCTGTTTTGATATTGACCTGATTGGAAACCAAGGGGATTACCGGAAGAACGGAAATTATTATTATTACTACGCCGGTTAGAGTTATAATTAGAATTATTATTATTATAGGGGTTCGTTTGGCCTCGATTCTAACCCGTGATGAATTCTACTTGCTCGACAGTGAGCGTAGGACATTCTATAGTATCATGACCTCCTCTACATACCTCACATCTATCCACCTTCTTTTTCAACTCTTGTATTTCCTTAGTAACTTCTCGCTTTGTTGGTGTATATTTACGACAACAGCTTACATTTGGTCTTTGGATATCTTGTAATTAGTAAAACGATAAACAATTAGCGGGTTTAGTTTTGTAATAGTTAGATATAGTACATAAGCAAAATATAAAATCAAAAATGAGTTTTTCACTATGTGGAAAAGAAGAAATGATTAGTACATCAGCAAGTTAGACTGTCACACTGAAATAAAAATTAAACTGCTTAAGTGTGATAGCAGCTTCATCATATGATGTACAAGTAGGCAAATAGCATGAAATAATCAACTTACCTTGGTGATATAAACATAACGAACTATGTATGAGTGGGTAACATATCAGTGGCGTATGGTTTTATAACCATAAATCTTGTGTTGATAGATTGCTAAAATTTGAGGTTTTGGGTCTTTATATCGTTATTTCATCCGGGGTATCAAGGTTGTCCTTCTACTGCGTCCAGATATATGCTGACCTAAGCACAACCAGGATATATTAAAAGAGCTTAAAAGCCAAATCCAAGAAATTGAAGAAGCTCTCCTAGAGAGTCATTCAAATGTGCAAAATGCATTAATCGTACCAAAATTTGGTATTTGCCCTAGCCCTCGTTGGATATTGGGCTCTTTGTTGTACGGAAGTACTGACCTGATCACCAATTATCTAACGTTGTAAATCAAAAAGGATGAATTTCGGTATACTCACCTACTACGAGAAATTTTGTGCATACCTTGATCGTATGGGTATGTCTTGAAGTCGGACACACTTGTATATAAGTATAAAATTACCTTAACATATCACTAGGTAATGGTACTTGAAATGTTCATGTATTTTGTTCAAGTGGATAAAGAATACTGGTAATCATCATGAACTTCTTTTCATGAACATTACATATGGAATTATCTGATAGTGTGAAAATAGTTTGATATTGCTGATATGATCTTCTTCCTGGTGATTCTCACAAAAACAGAGTGTTTATTATTCTGTTATTATTTGCTTTTTGAAAATTTAAAAAAATCCAAAAAGATTTTCTTTTACTTGTAAATTCTTAGCGTACGGAAAATGGGTGTTCATGGAGGAGTTGCTACCGATAGGGGGAGACGGTGTAAGCAGATGAGTTAAAATTTAAAATCTTGCAGGTTCAGTGTGCTTAAAACTTTGAGTGTGTAGTTTGAGTTGAAGATTGCTTAACCTATGATACAGTTTTACCATCTCTTGAATAATAATAATTTATAGTGTTGAAAAATTCTTATGGTTTCTCGAGATGTTTGTTTTATAGTGTACAGATTGTAGCAGTGTGTTACGGAGAAGTTTAGTGAAGAGGAGTTTGCTTGGATGCATGGTAGAACATCCTTTCTACATTATAGAGAAAGTTGAAGAGTTTGAAGATTGCTATGCGAGTGCTAAACTGGAGTTTACTCAAACGCTAACGATTTAGAAGATTTGGTGATTGGATGCATCAGCTTAGGGGGAGTCTGTTGCTGACAGAAGCTATTAAAACTGAAGCTATCTAAAGACCAAAGACGTTGAAGATTGCTGAAGACAAAGTTGTTTTATGAAGCTATTATCAAGGGGGAGTTTGTTGGTGCATATTTATGACAACAACTTAGATTTGGTCTTTGGATATCTTGTAATTAGTAAAACGATAAATAGTTAGCGGGTTTAGTTTTGTAATAGTTAGTTATAGTGATTGGGCTAAACCAGACCCACATAATAGGGAGTGGTAGGCGAATTAGGCCTAGACTAATTTGCAGCCCATGAGGTTAAACCCTAGCCCAGTTTCAAACCAGTCTATATATAAAGAGAGTTTTGCATTAGGGTTAAGGTTGCTCAGTTAGTCACTTCAGAGAGAGTTGAGAGAGAATTCGTAGAGAGATTGGCTTGGACGATTTCTTGTGATCTAGATTGATTGTAATCGGTGTGATAGATAATCAATAAAGATTGGGTTTATTGTGATTTCGGTTTCTACTCATATTTCTGTGATAATCTGATCTAGAGGATTTCGTACTCTAGATTGGATAGACGATTATGTGAAGATCCATATGGATTAGGGGACCTACACGCTTAAAACTATCTAGTGCAGCAACTACCGTAGTTTCCAAGCTAACTTGGTGTAGTCCCCGATTGACCGGGGTGGTATGAGAAACAGGGATCGAATTCCTGTCGGTAGCGCTGTAATCTATATCAGAATGTGCAAAGCACTCGAAGAGGTCATTACATTCAACAACCGTCTTCTTGCCCATAAGTTGTCCTCTAGCAGAAGTGTTAAATCGGGCTCGAGTTTCGGGGGTGAGCCCGTTGTAGAATTTCTCTACAATTGCCCAATCAGACAAACTGTGTTGAGAACAATGGGACACTAGGGTTTGGAAACGCTCCCGTGCTAAATGGTAGGGTTCATCAGGTTCCATCCGGAATGAATGAATCTGATAACGAAGACAAGATGCTTTGGCGGGTGGAAAATATTTCTTAAGGAAAGCATCTCGAAGGGTGGCCCAAGTAGTAAAGGTGCCCACCGGTTGAGAGTCAAGCCAGATGGGGAATACTTTAAGGAAATGAGCATCGTTGCCTGTACCCTTCGTGTTAAAGGTGTGACAGAGACACGTAAGGCAGTTGATGTGGGCGGGCGCATCCTCGTCATCACGACCGTGAAATTGGCACGAGTTAGTTATAGCAGTCATGATGTAAGACGGGATTTGACAGGCTTTGTCATTGTTCATTGGGGGAAGAGTGATGGGCGAGTTTGCATCGGTGAAACCGTGGTTGCTTGCTAGTAAACTGTTTGATTGTTAGCCATGTGGAAAACAGGTGGTGGCTTGTGTTTCGGTGGATTATGCGGGGAGGTGGTGTAGTGAGGACTTCGGTGTGAAGTCAAAGTTCGGTGGTATAAAAGGACGGGAAGAATCGGAAAAACATGAAGATGAGGATGAAGAAGTACTAACATTTTGTGAGGAAGAAAGAGACGTGTCCGTTGGCGGCTTCGGCGGAGGTCCTTGCGATCACGTATAGGGCGTCCCCTAAAAATAGGAAACCATACAAGTAAGAAAACTCAGAAAAGATACTTAATGAGAAATATATAAAACTGGAAATTAAATTAACTAAATTATTTAGACTCCTACGACGTAAACAAAACGGAAAACACGTATGATGTCAGTTAAGCTTAAACAAAGTAATCAACGCAATTGCCAAAGAGAGTCCCTGGCAACGGCACCAAAAACTTGATGTAGTAAAAGTAGTCTAATTAAAATAATGAAATTAACCTAAGTCTAGACTCAAAGTAAAACTCTAGACTCTTAAACTCGACTAAAACTACTAACCGACAAGTGGACCGATCAATTGTAGTAAGCTTAAGTAAGTCCGGATATCGAACCCATGAGACTCTCTAATTACGTTAATGACTTATTTAAACTATATTGACACAACGCTATTTATTTTATATTTTTTTTTGGGGGGGGGGTTTACTAATATCCTAAAATTATAATTAACCTAAGATTAACTTAACTAAGACGACTTAAGGCAGAATTTCGAGGTTAGAATCCTTATTACTATTGAGTGGTTTTAATTCGAATATTAATGTGATAGGGAACCGGGATCTTAAAATACTAAATCCTAAGGAATACCGAACAAGACTCCCGACCATTCTCGGGAAGACACCTATGATATTCTAAAGATAGTTATACTTAGAGGCTTATAAGATTTCCTTTCGGTTATCTAATGTTTAATAAAGTGTCTAGAATAGCCAATTATCTCTCAATAGAAAACTTAGACTAACTAGCGTTCTTGATTTGGTTCACTGACACAAATATGGCAAGTAAACTAAAACCGGGCTTCTCTCAAAACCCAATCCTAGCAATTTACCTTTTTAATTCAGTTAATAGACTATTATTTCTCAATAATTATGTTTAGTATAATGTTGAGATTTAACTATATTTTTCACTTAATTGTTTCTAGGGTTTATTGGCCAATTTACCGAAAGATTACCCGAACCCGTTAAGACTCGATAATCAACATAAAGCTATTCTTTGAAAGACATTCAACTAGATCTATGTGAAACAATTAAACAATCAAACTTAATTCAAAACATGCAAATACACCAAATCTATTTACCAAAGTTTACTACGTTATCAAAAATCCCATAAACACGTTATAAACTCAATAAAAATCCAAACTTTAATAATAAATTATCAAAACCTAGGTAGCAACAGAAATGTAGCCAATAATCATTGTCTCAAACATAGATAACAAGGTTTAAAAACTGGATACATCGAATAAGAAAAAGAAAGCTAAAGGTTAGAAAAATCGGTAAACAAAACCCGGAATTTCTTGATCTGTAGACTTCCAGCTTCAACTTCAATGAATCCCGAGCGATCTCTACTTCAAAAACGAACACAAGGTCTCCAGAAATCACCTCTAGTTCTTCAAAATCATCTATGTATTGTTATTAGAGTAAAACTCTAATATAAATAACCTTCTTCACCAAAAGACTGATAAGATTTCGAAACTTTCTGATAAAATCATTCTCTCGCTGGCTTCGAGAGCCTTGTGCAACCCGGTCGCCCCCCGCGACTTCGTAATATTTCTCTGGACATCCTCCTTCCTCTCGCTGGCGGCGAGAAGCTTGATTTGTTGTGGTCGTGGGCCACCAGAGGACCATTTTCCATGTTTTTCCAATTCGTTTCTTCTCTCGACTTCCAATTACGATCCGTCTCGGTTTCTTCAACATTTTAGCTCGTTTTCTTCTCTTTTCAGCTATTTCCAAGAACCAAGACCTGCGAAACATAATTGGATTAAAAGTAGATAAATTTTTATAAAACTGAAACGAACTTTAACGAAACTTATACAAACTATACACGATAGATGTCTTATTCAATACATCAAGAACTATCTTCGCACGAAGATAGACTTTATCTCCGCACGAAGTTATCTTTTATCTTCGCACGAAATTAAAGCTAAATTGTTCTTTGAAAATCTTGGTTACATTCGCACGAACTCAATTTTTGAAGTTTTTTTTAAATTGTAGTTTGCACGAGTGTGTATATGTTCGTTTGAATTGTCGTGCGCACGAAGTTAAATTCGTTTGTACGAATTGATTACCTTGGTACTAAGGAGTTTGATTCGCATGAACAAACTTTTCAAAATGTTGATAAATGATTTTAAAATGATGAATAGCTGTTGAAAAGCGAGAAAAACAAGAGGCTTTAAAAGATAGATTTGAAAATGTTAAAATCAAAGACGACGAACCAATAAGAGAAGAATTAGAAAGATATACAAAATACTTTTAGAAATGGACAAGCTTAGTGTGTATAAAACTCCAAAACAGAAAAATTGACAAATTAATAGAATCTTTATCTTCATATTAGGATGAAGAATTGAATATATTTAAAAGTGAATTTGATTATAAGTACATCGATGGGTATAATTTCATTGATGAGATGAGATTGAAGATACCAAGAGTTGAAGAGAAAAAATATAAGAGGTTTGAATTGGAGAAAAGAAAAATAATCGCGAAAAACTATGAAGTCAAAGATTCAAGTACATTTACAAATGAGACTTCAAGTTAAAAACCAATCTGCCCAAATTGTGATGATAAATTAAAAGATTACCAAGTAGATAATGCCAAACTTTTGAATAAGTTGGAGAGTTTGACATTAGAGAATAAAAATTCAAAAGAAAATGAAAAAGAATTTCAAAACAAAATAGAAATTTCAGAATATGAAAAATTACAAACTGAAATAGATTTTAAAAATCAAATAAAAATTTTTGAAAATGAAAAATTTGTTATGAATAAAAATAATTTCGAAAACCAAATTTCAATAAATTCTCATCTTGAAAAAATAACTCAACTTGAAAATGATATTGAGATTGCTAAAAATAAAAGTGATGATCTAGAAAATAAATTGAACGGTTTTGTTACAATGTCGTTAATGCAAGATCATATAGTTCCAAAATCGATCGACAAAAATGAAGATACTTCTTCAGTTGAAATTCCAGTAATTGACAATGTCACAAATTATGACGATGTCATAATTTAAGATTGTGATGATGATGATACTGATGATGAAAATGATAAAAATAAAATATATTTCAAGAAAGTGTTCTACAATCTGCTAAAAAGGGTTAATGTTCAACGCAAAAACCTTATAAGCAGAATGAGGAACGAAAACAAAAGCAAAAACAAAATTATAAAAATTTTCAAAGTAATAAAGAATCATTAGTTTAGTCATCCAATCATTATCATGAAAATTCACAAATATTTGTAAAACAGAATTCACAAAAAGTTGATAATAAGTGGTGCATGTATAACCACAGTGCTCAAAAGTCAAATCAAGTTAACAAAAGAAGATGGAAAGATAACTATAACACATTAAATCAGTGTTATGATTTGAGTGTATGGTTTGATAAAGAGAAGTGGTGTGATAATAGGGTGTGTTTCAACTATGGAATCAGTGGACACATTGTTGTAAATTGTTAAAAGCAGAGATTTGATACGAGAACATGCTATAACTGCCAAATCAAAGGTCATATTACCAGAGATTGTCCAATGAGATCAAAGAGAGAATTGTTAGATAAATTTCACAAGAAATTTAAGAATAATGATAAAGAGAAGAAGAAAATAGATAAGAAAACTGAAAAAAAAACCAGAAGATAAGCCTAAAGAACCAAAAGTCAAGCTATCGCAAGGGTAGAAAGATAGATTGAGGAAAAAGAGGAAGAAAGTTAGAGAATATTTGAAGAAAATTTTCTCCTCGGATACCACAAATGATTTAGATAACAGTTCTGAAGAATCGTTTACTTTTCGAAGAGTGTGCTGAGTCGAGTAAAATGAATTCATTAGATACAAATATAAGGACAGAAGAGAGAACAGTGGAGAAGAAAGTTATTCATCAAACAGTTGCTAAAAAGCAAGTTAGATTTTCGGATGAAATATCTATCAGACTGTTTGATGATAAAAGAGATTGTGAATGGAATGTGGTTTCATATGCAGATGAATTTGGTCAACCTAAATCCTTTATGGATTGGGTTCCAATTCAAAATTAATTAAAGTTTTATTTGAATGTGTAGGATAACCAGGCTTCAAGGAAACGTCTATTCAGAAGTAGTGGTTGTTCGTGAAGAGTTTGAAGAGATGGAGATTAAAGTTTTTGAATGTCCACACAAATAAAATGATAGTCTCGCGTTCACATTCGTAAAAATTCGTTAAGCAGTTAAAATGGAAGATTTTTATTTTCGATTTCGAAAAGATGTTTTCAATTTGAGGGGGAGAAAAAAATTATTCAAAATTTCATTTCAAATTGAAAAACATCATTTCAAAGTCATTTCAGATAGATAAAAATATTTAAAAAAACATATAAAAATTTAAAAATATACAAAAACATGAAAAAGACAAAAAAGTTATCGTGTAAAAAGGGGAAATAATAGTATATCAGTGGACTATCACAGTATGCTAAAGAAATGTAGTGTTAAAAGGTGTTAAACAGGTCTCACTAATGATGTGTCAGTAGAGTTCGCACATTTAGTAAATTGTCTTTGAGATATAAACATAAAGAAAAACTTCTTAGTTAGTGGCTTAACATCTCTCGGATATATGGTCTTAGTACACCGAAATTTCGTTTGAGAGTTTGTCGGATTCTGAGATACTAGGTCTTTCTAGATAATTGATATCTGGGGTATTATAAAAGTTCTTCCGATTTTGCGTCAACAATGGCCTAAACTTGTAGAATACTTTTGCTTAAAACCCTAAAAACTGCGTCAAATTGAAAATATCGAAAGATATGACCATTGTAGTACAAAAGATTCCAAATATGGGACATCATTTTTAAGTCGACTCTTCATCTCTCTGTCTGTACGCTGGTACTAACTTGAGCTCTCATGGCCTCGCATAACCCAGGTACCGATACCAGTTAGATATATTCACCTGTAAAATGAAATCCCTAGAATCTTGATACGGGAATATACTTTGGGTGGGAAACACTATTAAGTTAAGTTTATAAGACATCTATATACTGTATCTTAGAGCAATTGAAAAATGTGTAGAGGTTTAAGTGGACCAGTATACTGACAATCTATGTGAATTTGTTTAGAACTTAAAGTTTATTCAAGATCAATGGTACTAGTGATATGTCCTTGTAAACCGGTATGATCCTTTGGCACGTTTTCTTACAAAAATATAAATTGTAATATAACATTTTAGTAAGTTTACATTTTTGTATTCTAATCTAAAATCCAAAAAGATTTTCTTTCACATATTTTCCATTATAGCTGAATAATGTTGAATGTGTTCTAGAAAAAAAAAGATTGTTTAGAAATTGTTTGTGTGATGATATGAAAGAGTACATCATGTCAAATCTTAAAGATACATAGTATGATTTAAGGGGGAGATTGTGATTATGAAGATATTTCTAGATCAAGTCAAATATAAGTGTAAAGATTTCCGAGTTATGTCCAGGGGGGTTTGTTGATGCATATGTCCATAGCTAAGAAATCTCAATAGTGAAGATTTGAAGACTGGAAGATAAATCAAGATTCAAGATCAAGACTACGACAACATCCAAGGGGGAGATTGTTGATGCATATGTATGTTGCCTACGTCTTGATGTAATAGGAGCGTTAATGTATAGAAATCTATGTTTTGTGTATTCACTTTGTACGAAGGTGGAATGCCAACTTCGTATGAAGATGGCTTACCTTCGTACGAAGATGGCTTACCTTCGTACGAAGATAAAGAGATAGCTTCGCACGAACTTAAATGTGTATATATAGGTGTGCAAGCTAGTTCATTGGTAACGTTCTGGTCAAACCAGGAGGCGAAGCGCTTTCAAAATTGTAACAGGAATGTGATGTTAATAGAAAACCTTGAAAATTGTGAAATCTTGTGTTTCTACCTATTTCTGATGGATTCTACACATCTGACTTAGGATTAGATATCTCCAGAAATCTAAACGTCAATCCGCAAACCGGACCTACAATACTCATGTCTAAGATATACAAGTCATTTTCTCGGGGAACGCGTATCAGAATCCACTCCTCCGAGATATGGAATCCAGGTTTCAGAATGAGACATTCTCGATCAGTGAAATGTGTAGCTGTAACACCCCAACCCAGAAGGGCTGACGTGTCACAATAACATTGGTATCATAAACAAAAGTCATAATTCCATTTATTTATTTAACAAGGATACAACCATGACCACTAAACTTGAGGTTAATTTACAAGCTGACACATTCAACTAGATTAGCTAACACCTTTAAGATTTAGTCCTAGGTTTTATCCTTCTTTCTTCATCCCACACAAAGTAACTTATGAACCTGTACATACAAAAAAAATACGGAATGAGTCGAATGCTCAGTACGGAATAATAGGCTCAAATAACAAATAATGCTTTATTTGAAATGTTATCCAAATGGAACTTACGTTAAGATGATTCGATGCAAGTAAAGAAATTTTATAATTAAATCGTATCATACGGATGTACCCATGAGTCAAACTTAAAAGCGTGACTACACGCAGGTAATTACTCCTACATAATTATCACATGAGATGGCGAGTTGGTATACCCGGTATCCACCTCCTTAACTTAAATCCTAGAATCGACTCATATGCCTCCTAGTAGCTTTGTACCACACTTGTACCTAGGGATGCCGTGAACTAATCTCTCCGTCACGGGAGGAGCACACGTTGTCGATGCCACAACAACATACTCGTGGGACACTCCACGAGAAGTGACACTCAGGATATCAGAGTACAAATGATCTTATTCGCATAATTCCATGTAATAGCCATAGCAAAGATATAATCATAACAATGCTTAACATATATCGGAACATGCGATAAAGAGTACAACTAAACATAATCCTATCGCATGACATGAAAGCTAAATCCAATTATTATAATAAGAATACGAATCCAACGGACAGTCAAATGAATCGTTAATCAAAGACGTGAGGAGTTTTAGAAGATAAATTAATTCAGTGGGTTTATAACAAGTGAATATGAAGGAACAATGAGTGAAGGTATGGATCTGTACCTTTAATTTTCCAACGTGATGTTAACTTGTTCACGGGCTTTTGTAATTATCTTAATACAAGTTATATATTTATTTGTTGGATAAGTGCATTTTAAACATTACTATTTTATATAATATTTATCTTTAACTTATTAAATAATTCAATTGTCGCTTATGACATCAAAATTTTAAAGATGGATTCAATGGTACGTAAGGCTATTATCGAATAATAATAGAATAATAATTTATTCATCAACTCATCTTTTTAACTAAAATAGTAAAACGTGAAAGAACTTAGGTTTTCAAATTTCATTTCTATAGCCAGTTTATCAGAAATTTTTAGTATAATATGAAACTTAAATTGAATTAAAAGTGTTCATATTTACATAAATATCGGTATTATTTATACAACGTAAAATTGAATAATACTTATGTATTTACTATTATTTATTATATATTTAATAAACAAAATAACTAAATTTTTTTATTTTTCAATAATACCTTAGATGGTTTTATAAAATTATGAAACATGATTCTTTACTAAAAACATGATTTCTATTATATAACTTTTAAAGAAAATGGAAAATAAAATCAAGTTTACAATACTGAATATGATTCCCTCTTAATATATAAAAATATAATATGATACAAACATATGACACAAACTTTTGGAGGGTCAATTAAAAAAGAACTTTGAGTTGCTATAAACAATAAATAATAAAATATT
Source organism: Scalesia atractyloides (assembly GCA_947069175.1). Taxonomy (NCBI): domain Eukaryota; kingdom Viridiplantae; phylum Streptophyta; class Magnoliopsida; order Asterales; family Asteraceae; genus Scalesia; species Scalesia atractyloides. The sequence continues at coordinate 34,104,258 of CAMTDV010000003.1, read as the reverse complement.
AATTTCAATCATCTCCTTCATACAAAAATATTAAAACGCAGGTGCCATACACAGGTAATAGGTTCTTTTTATAGTTTATCAATTAAGTTATCTAAGAATCATAAATAAAAGATATACATATACCTGAAGTTTGAGATGAACAATAGATCGGGTAACAAAGGTTAGCCGGAAAATGTGCAGGTCATCGAATAATATTGGTTTTGTCGTCACATCAATTACGGTGGTTCAAAGGTGGTCGGAAGGTGACTACAGAGTGGTGATAGTGGACATGGGTAACGGTATTATCGGTCTGCATCGGGTTTTTATTTGCCGGAATAATGAGCTAGTTCAAAAAGACGATATCTTAATTTATAGCTGGGTGTTTCAAGTTTGTTGTGTGGATGGCAGGTTGTGGCTGAGGGCGGATTTTATTTATATTTTTCTTTTTATTTAACTTGTAACGATGGTTGTTTATCAAAAGAATATATTTAGAAATTCTTCACAACTTTAATAATATTTTTATTTGTTAAAACTTGAAACGGATTTTATTTATATTTTGTTTCATACAATTCAATTCTGTTGATGCATATAAGATAAACGTTAGTTTACTAAAATATTTAAAACTAATTATTAATATTTGATAATTAAATTACTTAAAAATTCTGGTTATTACAACTCTTACCCTTAAAAAAATTTCGTTCTCGAAATTTTGGAATTAATGAGTCAGGACATAAATGATCACGAAGATATCAAAAACAGAAATTTTATAACCTAGACAAAATAAGTTTCACACTTACTTGGGCTTAAAGGTTATATTGTTCGAACAACTTAGGATATACTGAACGGACTGACTCCTCGGTTTCCCACGTAGCTTTGCGTTCAGAGTGATTCTTCCAAAGTATTTTAACGAATGGGATTACTTTCCTATGCATAATCTTTTCTTGTCGATCTAAGATGGTTTTTGGTTCTTCTTCGTAAGACAAATCCTCGTGAATTATAATTAACAGGTAACTATTGACATGGAGTGGATAATAATTGTATCCTCTTAGCGAGGACACATGGAAAACTTTATGAACATGTGAAAGTTGAGGAGGCAACGCTAGTCGGTACGATACTTCTCCAACTCTTTCAAGATTTGAAACGGACCAATTATGTCACCCCGACTCACAACGGAAGTAAAATATGGGATGCAATAGACACCTCTTGTACAAGCACATTGTTTATAAAGATACTACATTTATTATTCAACTATATTTTCATTACACTGTTGATTACATACTACATGTATGTTACAACGGCGTGTTCCCGCGAACCACGTTATCCTTCTTAACCGCATGCTTCTATACATGTATGCATCTGTAAATCACAGCTTGAACGACAAACAGGTGTATCACACAAGTCTCAAGTTATCTGAAAAGCATGTTAAAGTTTTGAAAGATCAACTACAAATAGCTGGTGAGTTTCATTGTTTTAGTTTGTTTCACAATTTAGTTTGAACTGATTGATTATGCACGTTTGACATGAAATTATACTAAGCCCACAAGTGAAACATTGACTGTTCACAGTGTTGTGTCCCACACCCGACACCTCAGCACTTTCACGCCCCAAGTAGCTATGTCTAATACCACATATCATGCTAACAGAGAGTGCATGTGGAGTGGTATGGTCCCAAAAACTCTGCGCTAGCACAAGGAACCATACCCTCAATGACAAAGTAACAAGAATAACCTCGCGCACAATGCACAACGGTGTGCCTTTCTTGGAACTAGCAGGTCATACAATGAACCTTGCGCAGCCTGTGCAACGGTAAGTTAGACCGTTGGCACAGGCCCTTGACCCTAAGCTGACAGACAAACCTTGCGCACAACGCGCAAGGGTAATACAATCCCAATGCTAACAGGTCACCCAACGAACCTTGCGCACTCAGCACAACGGCAAGTTAGACCAAAAAATATAAGTCACACAACGAACCTTGTGTACTTGGCACAGCGGTGAGTTAGACTTAGACGCGTAGGATACTTGACCCTGCGTGGATAAAACAACTCTTTAGCTGCGAAGTCCTAAACCTTGCAAGGCCAAGACGAACATGAGAGCACCTGATAGTCTTGTGGACAAAAGGATTTATCCCCTGCAACTCTGCTCTGGCCAGAAAGCACTGACAGCCTCGCAGAAGGGATAAGCGCAAAGAGGCGTTGACTATATACAAGGGTACAGAGTGGCAGAGCTGTGACCCAATGGTTGCTCGGAAGGTTGCTTCAGACTGCGTCGCATGAACAGTAATGCAGACGCCAGACTGTGCACCAACCATACTTACGCCAGTGACTAACACACATTCTCCGCTTTCGGTTGATAGCAGGTCTGACGTAGGGACAGTTGCCTTTACACGTGGTACCATTCAGCATCCGACAAAGCACACCTCCTGCCAGAGAACATTAAAGCTCCTACAGGGAACATTTAATGATCGATGTAGAGGGACAGAACGGATAACCCTGGTCGTCTGGGTCGAGTCCAAGGTCCATCAGCCCATCTCCTAAGCCCACTTATTTCCGGCTATAAAATGAGTATCGAACCACAAGGTAAACCATTCAGAAACTTACGAACAAACTTATTGCATGCTACTTGAGCTTACTTACTTATTACTTGCAATCAACCAATACTTATTCTCACGCCAGAGTGTGGTCACGTAGAAAACCCTCCCTTTTCCCCGTGACGAGACTAACGGTCTTGCTAGTTTTGCAGATTAGTCCCAGTGAGATCACCTTGAAGAGCAAACGAAGAGGCAACCTTTTATGTAGAAATCTCTCGGTTGTAACTAATATATCCCTGGATACCCTAGGTTCAACCGGTGTTTCTTCATTGGCGCCATCCGCTATTTACTCTCTCTCAAATCCGTTTCCTCGTTTCATTTTTTCATAAACCTCACGTCCAAATGACTGATTTTCCATCCAACACTCCACGAGGTCCTCGAGCTGAAGGCAAGAACCCAGTTCATGCCTCTCGACTTGACGAACTAGTGGAAGAAGCTTCTTCCGGGAATGCCGGAGCTCATCATGACTCTGGTCGTGTGAACATTCCGGTAACCCCTGGAGCTCAAATGGAGACTCCTTTCGTACCAATCACATCAGTCTTGTCCCCGGGTGAGACTCTGATGTATTGGTACATCAAGTCTTAGACGGCTCTGAACGCCGTTTACGTGCAACTCTGCGCACAAACAAACACTTCTGCTGCCCCAGTGTAGCCAACTGCTCAGGTGCATTCTTCGCCTGCACCAAAAACACTGAGCTACGACTCACCGGCTGTGGCGAGCGTCCCATCTGAACTTCATACCTGAGAGACGAAGTACTCTCAATCGTTGTCCAAACCTGAGTCTCATACACATAGGCGAGCGTCTATCCACTCACGGTTGGGCCCGCGTTCCCCGGGGAGCGGTACACCCAACGTGAGGAGGATAAGACTTATAGTGAGGGTGATAGCGCCAGTGTGTTTCACCGGCTGCCAAAGGATCATGCTGCTTACAGATCTGTGCCACGGGCTGGTTACAACCCGGAGGCGGAGTACAACTATAATTTGATCTATAGGCCGGCTGAAGCAGCCGAACAATTAAAATTCATCAGGGAGATCGCGCTCGCACCGCTGGAGCGCGCAAAACTTCCCTCCAACGTGGGGAAGTACAATGGGTTGACAGACCCAGATGACCACCTACGCCTTTTCACCGGCGCAGGACTGATCGAAGGCTGGACACTGCCTATCTGGTATCACTTGTTTGTCCAAACTGTCACATGCGCTACACGCCTATGGTTTGACAACTTGCCCACTGGCAAGCTCGCGTCATGGAACAACTTGAAGGACAAGTTCCTGACGCACTTCAGCCAATAGCGGCGTTACGTCAGAGATTCTTCTGACGTAATGAACATCTGGCGGCGTGATGACGAAAGTCTTGAAGACTTCATCACCAGCTATAATAAAGAGTTGCTTGAGATAGGGGATGTGCACGAAGACCTCATTCGTGCACAGTTCAAGTACGTTGTACGCTGCGACGAGGATCAAAGTCTTGTCGGGAACTATAGGCCTCTCGAAAAGATGGAGAAGCTAATGGCAGCAGCAAAGGTCTATGCGCAGACGGAGCGCAACCTCAATAACAATAGACCTCCCCTACCTCATCACCGTCCCCAAGACATGAACAAAGTTTTGGGAAGAAGAATAAGAGTTGGAGGGAGCACAACCAAAACCCTCCCTACTCATCGGTCGACGCACGCGCGACCATCAATAAAATCGCTACTCAGCAAGCAATAAAGCAGGATAATCGCGATCGTCAGTGGACCCCACTGACGAAAACACCGGCAGAGGTACTCAGCACCGAGGACCACCAATTCAAGCAACCGCAGCCGATGCGCAATAAGAAAGGTCAAGACCCCAACCTTTTCTGCGATTATACAAGGATACGGGGCATACTACTGATAACTGCATCTCCTTGCGTATAGAGATCGAGACAGCGCTCCAAAGTGGGAAGCTCACCCACTTCCTACAAAATGTGCGCAAGGAGGTGCGCCAAATCACTCGAGGCGACGAGGGCCCGAGTAATAAAAAGATGACGTTTGTTCATATGATCCAGGGTAGCCCGTCGCGCAAACGTGACCATCAGAAGAGTTACACGCCTCACTAACGCGAGCAACATGTCATCTTCCCGGTAGTTCCCTGGGGCCCACAAGAAGACCAACAGGTCATGATAACTGGCATCTTCGGCCATTATCGCACTGATTACATGTTCATAGACCATGGAGCTCTATCGACATCATCTATGACAGTGCTTCCAGCAGCTTGACCCAGAAGACAAGGCGCGCCTGGAGTCGGTGGACTTCCCACTCACTGGTTCTACAATGAGGCCATCTTCCCACTAGGCCAAATTTCATTTTCGGTGACTCTTTCCGACGGGCGACGCTCTCGCACGGTCTCGATCCATTTCATGGTCATGCCCGCGACTTCGCGCCATGACGTATTGCTAGGCTGGCGCGCTCAACGAGAGTTAAGCACGATCACTTCCACTAGCCATGCTGCCTGCGAGTTTCCCATGGAAAACGGGGTGGCCATTATGTACGCAAGGAAGGAAATCATGTCCGTTGAAGAGGAACCACCGACGAAACAACCAAAGTCATCATCTAGCGGTGAACCAAAGAAATGGGTATTAAACAACAAGTACCTGGAGCAAACAGTGTTGTTAGGACCCCCCATGACTCCCGCAATCAAGGCGCGGTTAAAACAACTATTGTTCTGCAATGTAGATATCTTCGCCTGGTCACCAGTGGATATGACTGGAGTACCGAGGGAAATCGCTGAGCACGCGCTGCACACATTCCCTTCAGTTCAGCCCATCGTTCAGAAGAACTGCAACTTCAGTCCCGAAAGGACCCGCGCACTGAACGAGCAAGTTTTAGAGCTTCTCCAAGCAGAAATCATCTGAGAGGTATGCAATCAGACATGGGTAGCAAACCCAGTCATGGTCCAAAAGTCCAACAGCAGTTGGTGCATGTGCGTCGATTTCAAGGATCTTAACAAGGCATGTCCCAAGGACTGCTACGCCTTACCTGAAATCGAAAAAAGGGTGGACTCCCTCACTTCATTTAGGTGGAAATGTTTCCTTGATTGCTACAAAGGCTACCACCAAATTCAAATGAAGAGAGAGGACGAAGACAAGACCGTTTTCCGTACTGAAAAGGGGATCTTTTGTTACACAAAGATGCCCTTCGGATTGCGCAACGCAGGAGCCACCTATCAGCGCTTAATGGACCATGTCTTCGAGGACGACATTGGCGAAACTGTTGAAGTGTACATTGATGACCTCCTCATCATGAGCTCGGATGAGGAGAAGATGCTGACAAACGTTCAAAAAATGTTTGCATCCTTACGCAAGGAAAACCTGAAGCTGAACCCCAGCAAGTGCTCGATTGGAATGGAAGAAGGCAAATTTTTGGGATTCATCGTCACGCGCGATAGTTTCAAAGTTAATCCTGAGAAAGTGGATGCTATTCAGCGTATGCCTTCCCCCTCAACTATCAAAGAAATGCAACACTTGGCGGGGCGATTGGCTGTGCTGAACAGATTCCTGGCCAACCACGCAATGAAGTCCTTCCCATTCATCAGCACTCCGCGGAACTAAGTTTCAGTGGACTTCGGATGCAGAGAAAGCCTTCACTCAAATGAAGGAGTGCTTAATTCAACTGCCCACGCTCACGGCACCGCAAAAGAACAAGCCACTGATACTTTACCTTTCCGCATCAGATATCGCTCTAGGAGCAGTCCTGCTAGTAGAGCACGCAAGAGTTCAAACTCCAATCTACTATGTCAGCAAGATGCTAACTGACCCAGAGACACGATATCTTATGATGGAAAAGCTTGCTCTAGCTTTGGTCCACGCATCCCGCCGGTTGCGTCGGTATTTTTCCGGCCATGTGATAACAGTTCTCTCGAACTATCACTTAGGCCAAATTTTGTCGAAACCGGACATATCTGGTCGTCTAGCAAAATGGGCGATTGAGCTTGGTGGACACAACATCGTGTACAAACCACGTCCAGCAATAAAAGGCCAGATATTAGCCGATTTCATTGCAGAAGTACCACACAATAAAGCGCAAGAGTGTGAAGATGTACAGAACCCAACGTCGGTTACAGATGACCGCGCGTGGATACATCACACAGACGGTGCATCCAATGTTGATGGCGCAGGGGCAGGTCTTCGCCTAATAAGCCCCGACAATCAGGAATTCACCTACACCATCAGGTTGGATTTCAAAAGCACCAATAACAAAGCTGAGTACGAAGCGTTATTGGCAGGCCTTCGGTTAGCAATAAAAATGGGCGTACGGAATTTGGAAGCAAACGCCGACTCCCTTTTAGTCCCAGGACAGCTCAACGGCCTATAAAACGCAAAAGGTGAGTCGATGGCTTTGTATCTTGAACAGGCGCAAGCCTTAATAACCAGATTCCAACACTTCAAAATAACCCATGTCAACCGAAGCGAAAATAAACATGCCGACACACTCAACAAATTAGCCACTACAAGCTTCAAGCACCTCGCGTGTGAAATGCGCATTGAGGTACTCAAGAATCCTTCTGTCCCTTTGCGTCAAGTAAACATCATCGAAATGGGGGCTCCTTCCTGGATGTCTCCCATAATCATGTTCTTGCAATACGGGACCCTCCCCGAAAACAAGGCGGAAACATGAAGGGTTCAGAACAAGGCACTCAACTACGAAATGGTGGACGGTATCCTTTACCGGAAGTCATACCTTGGACTCCTTCTCTACTGCGATGACCCGTAAGATGCGGAATACTTGATCCGTGAAATACATGAAGTGTTATGCGGAATTGACGCCGGTCCGCGCATCGTCATGGCAAAGATCATGAGCGCTGGTTACTATTGGCCTATCATGCGCCTCGATACAGTCAAAACACTGCGGAAATGCACATCATGCCAGTGCCATGCGCTGAAGGTTTTGCACCCCAAGAATTCCTTGATGCCAGTGACAACAGCATGGCCCTTCCAGCATGGGCAATTGATATGGTGGGACCTTTCCCAGACGCCCCAGGTGCGGTGAAGTTCATAATCGTCGACGTCGATTACTTCACCAAGTGGGTAGAAGCAAAACCCCTTGCATCCACCACAACAACTGTAGTTCGGAAATTCATTTGGGAGCACATCATTTGCCGCTTTGGGTTACCCCTGCGCATAGTCAGTGATAAGGACCCCAACTTTGCAGCTGAAGAGCTACAGCAATGGATGAAGAAATGCATATCGAGCTTGTCTTCACTTTGGTCGTGCATCCCCAAGGGAACGGCCAAGTAAAGAGCATAAACAAGAGCATTGTCAAAGGGATCAAGACGAGATTGGGTACGGCGCGAAAAGGCTAGGTAGATGAGTTGCCAAGCATCCTTTGGGCTCATCGAACCATGCCAAAAACCAGCACAGGCGAAACTCCTTTCAGCCTAGTGTATGGAACGGAGGCAGTGTTAGGCCTCCCATCACCACGCATGCTAGCTGTGCAAAGCCAAAACAACGAAGACTAGCGCAGACTCGACTTGGACTTACTAGAAGAAAGGCGTGAAAACGCCGCAATCAACAAAGCAAAATACAAGTCCAAGCTCGAGAAGTACTACAACGCGCGAGTCCGCATATGTACCTTTCTACCCGGTGATTCTATTCACGCGACAATTAAGCGTCTAACGCTGAAGGTCCTGAAAATTCGCACCTAAATGGGAAGGTCCTGTCACACCCCGGATTTCCAACCCAAATCCGTACACTGGTGGGCCCGGGTGGGGAGTATCGTGAGGTCAGTTGATAATTTCATAGTCAATTAAACATGGCACAGCGGAAGTCTTGGAGTAAAATTACTATTACAAACCAAATGTTTGAAATACAAAATAATATACAGGCTCGTAATAGAAGATCAATAGGCGGATCATAAATTGTACATGGAAAGAATATAAAACAGACTTTGGGCAGATCTAGGATTTGCAAGATCCTCTATCACTACCGAGCACTTCCAGACTATTTTTGTATTGTACCTACAAGCTTAGTCTTTTGAAAATAAGTTAGCTTTCGCTGGTAAATACAGCCAACTGACTCATTTTGAAATCATTAAAAAAATTGTTTTAAGTGCGTATTAGCACAAAATCTTTTTATAACTTGGGAAAGTAGACCGTTCCAACCTTGTTAACAGATTTACATGTTTGTCCATCCATACAGGGCCCGGTACGGAGACCGAGACATGATTAACGTACACACCGCTTTGGACTCACGAAGGAGTCAATTCTTCCCAACCTTGTGGGAATGCATTTTTGAGCGTCTATCGGGTGTATGCCTACACCCGCGCTAAGGTCGTGGCCATTTCTATTGTAATGAGCCGAGGATATCTAGGACACGGTAGTTAACCCCTGATGTTTAAGTTATCAAACAAAACTGATTAAAACAGAATGTGCGGATTTACTAGCCACACCCGGCATTCGATTGATCCCATTTCCGACCAAGCGGTAATAATTTACCGTAACCCAAGCCTGTATAGGGGAAATAAGTCGAGAGTATTTACCTGAGCTAGTCTTCTTTTAATTTTTATAACTCAGCCGTACACAAAAGTACTAAGTGCAGATAGCATTTACTGGCAAGTCTCTAGTCTGGATTATGGCATAAACTAACAAATTAAATACTAACGGTCTTATTTAAGTCATAGATTAGACCGTGTAGTGTACAGGATCAAGACGTATAACGCTTGATTAAACGGTGATTGGATAGAATGTAGTTTAAATCCAACAAGTACCTTAACTTGTGTAATATGGATAAACTATAAACATTCTGGATTTTGAGTCTTAAATGACAAAGTTAAACCCGTTTCTGCTAATTTCCGTAAACTAGTTACATATACTAACCGTACGCTTATTAGCGGTATCGGGTAACCGGATAAGTCATGGAAAAGTTCTATATGTTAAATAAGTGGTAATATCAATAGGATATCAACTTATTTGCCCGTTATGGTTTTAAAATGGAATTATGCCTTATAAGGGCATTTTGGTAATTTAATATCATATAAAAGGAAATTGATTATAATTTAATGTTATAACCATAAGTATTCTGAAAAAATGATTTATTTATGATATAATATTAGTAGGATGTCAGTTATATGCGTAATTTATCTTTTATGACCAAACTATGCACTGAAGGGGCATTGTGGTCATTTTACACATAGTTCATAAATTATTTGGGATTCTGAGTTTATAACATGTACCTACTGTAAGAATGTTTAAAATAAGTTTTAAAATCAGTAGGTAACAAGTATTGGTTAATTAATATGGTTTAAAACCATACTATGCGCCGAAACGGCGCTTATGTTGTAAAATGACGTTTTATGCGATGTTTAATGAAAACCGATGTTAAGGTCAGATTAAAATGTCTTCGATATGTTATTTGATATAACATATCAGTAGGAAAAAGATTTACCTTGAAAAGATTTAATTAAAACCATTTTATGAGCCACAAGGGCTTTATTGTCATTTTTCGACATAATTCAAGGACCTACTTGTAAACTCAGTTATTGTCCTCCCGTTTTCTCTTTCCGTCAGTTTTAGTCCTAACTGACCTTTGCATCACCAAATCAAGGGTGAGGGAAAGAGATAGGTCTACAACGGACCTATAGGTACTAGGCTGAGCAGCCTTTACCATGCCCTTTATCTCGGGCGCCAACCCATTTATAAAGCGCGCAATGCATTTGGATTCAGGTGTGATTAGATAGGAAACCAACCTAGACAGTGAATTGAAGTCAGAAACGTACTTTTGACAATCTAGGTTCTTCATTAAAAGAGACAAAAAGTCAGTCTATAATTTCTCCACCTCATGAGATGGGCAATATGTTTCCTTAACAAGGTCTACAAACTTGGACCATCCCAAATTGTACAGGTGGACTTTACCCGTAGATTGGATATAGCTTTCCACCGGATTAGGGCATCGCCTTTGAAGGACTGTGATACATACTTGACCACATCCTTATCAGCACAACCGCTGATATCTACAATCGTCTCCATCTCATCAAGCCATTTCAAGGCTTCCACAACTCCTTTCTCCCCATTAAAGTCTCGGGGCTTGCAGGAGACAAAATACTTATAGGTACACCCGTCTTTAAAAGAAACGAGACCTATCATCGAAATCTATTTTCTTTGGTTCACTCTTCGCATTCGAAGAGTGAACTGAGCTCTCCTTACGAGCTGAAGATGGGGTAATCGATAATGGTCTAGAGTGAGTAGCAATCGACTCTTTAAGCTTTTCTATGGCCTTTCCCATGGCCTTTTCAACAGCCGCATCAATGCAAGCTTGAAAATTATCATTATCCATATTTCTATTTTCGGCTTTGTTGGAGTCATTATCCCGGTGGCTACTTTGTGCCTCATCCGAGTTAGCCATCTTTTGAGCTTTGGTTCTATACACCAATAAAATCTTTCTTAGCCATGGTATAACAACCATATTGGCTTTAAACAGTGGATATAATAATCCAAAGCCTACTTAAGCTAGTGTGAATAACATCACAACTCTTAGGCTTAACATATCTATATTTAGCCTAGGTCTTAATCGGACCATCATAGGCAAATTACAATCCGGACGTAGTCCATATATTATTGGACAGTGGATCATAAGGTCACAACTGTCATTGTCATAATTGACAATTATATAGCTCATAGGCTTGTCACTAATGGAAATAATAATTGGGCACATTGGCCAGGTCACATTGGACATTTAAAAATTGGGCACATTGGCCTACATCATAATAGATGTAATTCATGGCATATCAGCCTACATCATAACAGATGTAATTCATGGCATATCAGTCTACATCATAACAGATGTAATTCATGACATATTAGCCTACATCATAACAGATGTAAATTTATGGCATATCAGACCTACTCATAACAGATGTAAATTTATGGCACCTTGGCCTACATCGTAACAGATGTATTCATGGCATATCAGCCTGTCACATTGGACATAAATTGGGCACCTTGGCCTGTCACATTAGACATAAATTGGGCACCTTGGCCTGTCACATTGGACATAAATTGGGCACCTTGGCCTGTCACATTGGACATAAATTGGGCACCTTGGCCTGTCATTTGTCATCGATGATGTTAGTCGGGATCACATTGATCACATAGGCTATATAATAGGTCTTAGGACATAGTCCTTTTACCTAGACTACTAGTGTGGTTCCTCAAGTCACACCTACCAAGAGTATGAACATTTCTTAATGTTAACATAAGAGTACCTTAATGATTGATTAATGGTCCCGGTCACCTTCGACCTTCACGACCTTGGAGGTTGAACCTAGTTCACCACCTCTGATAGAAGGATAACTTCCCTTAACTATCTTGATAGAAGGCCCCTTGTCCTTATCTATCATTTCTTGGCCAATATGTGGGTTACTCCACTTGGCATAATCAAATCTATTAAGGTCTTTTAGAATTATATAGCAGAGAATAAATTTCGAATAAAATCGAGACGCTCGTTTTAAGAGGATGAATACATATATATATAATTCCAAAAATACTTCATTAAATTCCCAAATAGAAATTACAATACTAGAAACACTGAAATAAATTGTCCATACATGGACTACTGAAACAAAATATCCACGCAGGGACTAAAGAAATAACAATGTCCTTGCAGGGACTAACATATATTAGAAGAGACTTCACTCGTCCTTCTTTCCCTTAACCAGTTTGGAGATTTTCTTGAAAAACTTGTTTGTCTTCTTTTCCGTCTTCTCCGCTTGTTGTTGCATTTCCTTCATTCGTTCTAAGGCTTCGTTAATAGCTTCAAGTGGTGGCGGAGGTCATGGTTACGGTTGTGGCATAACCGGATACTGGTACCCATAAGTTGGATATCCAGTTGGTGGATAAGCAGGTGGGAAAGGAGACGGGTAAAGTGCGTTGTGCATAACCGCTTGCATATAGGGGTCATGCGACCATGCTTGATAGTCTACTGGTGTAGACGGGTTAAAAGGATCATATCCGGACATATCTGGATATGTGGGGATTGGGTTAATATAACCCGATGGTGGTGGTTGAACTGTAGGTGTTGGTGTTGGTTCCACCATAGGTGAGGTGTTAGAGGGTCTACCCATTTGTGGGTCCTCTTGAATTGTAGGGTAGGGTTTAGGCAAAGGTGGTAGCGAACCCGACCGTTGGCCCGCACGTACCGATGTACGTGCTCCTCTTTTCCTCCTTGGCGGTTCTGGTGGGGATTGGGGTTGTTGCACCGGTTCCATGTGCACATCTTCTTACATGGGAGGTGGTTGGGAGTGATGGGAAGGAGCATTAGTGAAGGTAAATTAGTTCCAATATTGGTCTCACTCATTAGGACCTTGGTAAGGCGATCCGGCATAGGAGTTCGAATCGCTTGAAATTTCAATGGGATGCGTATGCGATCCCGACGGCGGCATCTCCGGATCGGAGTCATCGTCCATGGGGTTTGGTTGGTCCAACTGATTTTGATCGGCTGGAGGCGTTTTTAAATATTGGTTTGGATTAAACTCATCATGGTAAGAATGATGAGAGTGATGGGAGTGGTGAGAGTGGTGCGAATGGTACGAGTGGTAAGAACTTTGAGTGTGGCTAGGTGAATGTTGGGTAAATGGTCATGAATCTCCCGAGTCCTCATAGGGGTTTGGGTGATGTGGCTGTGGGGGATATGTCCTGATGATCCTCTCCTCATGGGTCCTTTTCCTCATCCTCGTACACGTGGCGGCATTTTCCTGTTAAAAATTAATTCAAAAACAATACTAATAACTTAATAATGAAATGAGTAATCCAAGGTCAATGCCTAGACTCGGAAGTCTAAGGAATGTGCTCATGTAAGTTTGAGATTAAACACAAGAAGGATAGTGTTTAATTCACTCAAACGTTGGCTCTGATACCAACCTGTCACACCCGGATTTCCAACCCAAATCCATACACCGGTGGGCCCGGGTGGGGAGTATCGTGACGTCAGTTGATACACATCATAGTCAATTAAACACGGCACAATGTAAGTCTTGGAGTAAAATTACTATTACAAACCAAATGTTCAAAATACAAAATAATATACAGGCTCGTAATAGAAGATCCACAGGCGGATCATAAATTGTACATGAAAAGAATATAAAATAGACTTTAGGCAGATCTAGGATTTACAAGATCTTCTATCACTACCGAGCACTTCTAGCCTATTTTCCTATTGTATCTTCAAGCTTAGTATTGTGAAACTACGTCAGCTTTCGCTGGTAAATACACCCAACGGACTCATTTTGAAATCATTTAAAAAGTTATTTTAAGTGCGTATCAGCACAAAATCTTTTTATAACTTGGGAAAGTTGACCGTCCAACCTTGTTAACAGATTTACATGTTTGTCCATACATACAGGACCCGGTACGGAGACCGAGACGTGAATAACGTACACACCACTTTGGACTCACGAAGGAGTCAATTCTTCCCAACCATGTGGGAATGCATTTTTGAGCATTTATCGGGTGTATGCCTACACCCGCGCTAAGGTCGTGGCCATTTCTATTGTAATGAGCCGAGGATATCAAGGACACGGTAGTTAACCCCCGATGTTTAAGTTATCAAACAAACCTGATTAAAACAGAATATGCGGATTTACTAGCCGCACCCGGCATTCGATTGATCCCATTTCCGATCAAGCGGTAATAATTTACCGTAACCCAAGCCCGTATAGGGGAAATAAGTCGAGAGTATTTACCTGAGCTAGTCTTCTTTTAATTTTTATAACTCAACCGTACACAAAAGTACTAAGTGCAGATAGCATTTACCGACAAGTCTCTAGTTTGGATTATGGCATAAACTAACCAATTAATACTAACGGTCTTATTTAAGTCATAGACTTAGACCGTGTAGTGTACAGGATCAAGACATATAACGCTTGATTAAAAGGTGATTGGATAGAATGTAGTTTAAATCCAACAAGTACCTTGACTTGTGTAACATGGATAAACTATAAACATTCTGGATTTTTAGACTTAAATGACAACGTTAAACCCATTTCGGTTAATTTCCGTAAACTAGTTACATATACTTAATCGGGTAACCGGATAAGTCATGGACAAGTTCTATATGCCATTACACTTTAAATAAGTTGTAATATCAGTAGGATATCAACTTATATGCCCGTTATGGTTATAAAATGGAATTATGCCTTATAGGGGCATTTTGGTAATTTAATATCGTATAAAAGGAACTTGATTATAATTTAATTTTATAACCATAAGTATTCTGAAAAAAATGATTTATTTGTGATATAATATTAGTAGGATGTCAATTATATGCATAATTTATCTTTTATGACCAAACTACGCACCGAAGGGGCATTTTGGCCATTTAACACATAGTTCATAAATTATTTGGGATTCTGAGTTTATAACATGTACCTACTATAAAAATGTTTAAAATAAGTTTTAAAATAAGTAGGTAACAAGTATTGGTTAATTAATATGGTTTAAGACCATACTATGCACCGAAACGGCGCTTATGTCGTAAAATGACGTTTTATGAGATGTTTAATGAAAACCGATGTTAAGGTCAGATTAAAATGTCTTAGATATGTTATTTGATATGACATATCAGTAGGAAAAAGATTTACCTTGAAAAGATTTAAGTACAACCATTTTATGAGCCACAAGGGCTTTATTGTCATTTTTCGACATAATTCAAGGACCTACTTGTAAACTCAGTTTATAATCTGGTTTAACATCCCAAATAATCCTACTTGTTTAAGTGTCAAACCAGGTTTCATAACATATATAAGATCAATTTATGATTTTTCTGAAAAATGGCATGTTTGACTTTTTAAAAACTGAACTTTGACCCGCCAATTGGTTAAGCAAACGTGATCTTCAGGAGGTGCCCTTTATAGGGACTGACACCTACCTTATTATGATCACTTAGCCATGTTCGTTAAGAACAATGGCTAGACCATAATGGTCTTAACCGAAAGTCAAAGCGTTTTCCGTAAAACGCTTGACTTTTGGCTATAAAAGCCTATAAACGAAAATGCAAGAGCAAGGAACACTTACAAGAGGTTACTAGAATGCAAGAGAACTAAGTTGTATGCTCCTTTCAGTTAGGAACTTCCAGAGGAGGGAAAAGAGTTGAAAATGAGAAAGGTGCAAGTTCAAAGGTTGAACCTTTGCACCTATTTATAGTTGGAGAGCTTGAAGGAGGTGATGCCATGTGCTAAGGGGTGTAAGAGGGAGCGTACAAGTGTCCTAAAATGTGGCATAGCAGTTTGGGAATCCATAGTTTTGAGCAAATTGGTTTTTGGCACTTTGTGTGGTGGCCAAGGAAACTTTCTACAGACACAGGCCTCTCGCGCCCCGCGAGAGGCCATGCCTTAGCCTCTCGCGCCCCGCGAGCGCCTCATGTCAGGTTCAAAATTTACCACATTTAGCCCCTCAACTTATTAAACCCTCCAAAGACCTTCTAAAACACCCTTTTGACATACTTAGCCCTCCGTAGCCAATATTTGGCATACCCAGGATTATGCCCGGACATTGTCGAGCTCTAGGTTTGTTAAATGGTCACTCAGAGGTATAAATTAACATGTTGACACTTTTAACCCCTCCCTTATCCAACTTTCACATATTTATAGAATTGAACCCTCTCGTCCAACAAATGGCACGTATGAGAGTTAGGACTTCGTAAAAGATTACTCAGAGGCCCATTATAAGCATGTTGACTCCGATGTCACTCCAAGGCTGGGCATGTTGACATATCAGTCACTAAGAGGCCAAGTTTAAGCATGTTGACATATCAGTCACTCAGAGGCTGTTATTTATGCATGTTGACATCGGACAATCACTCAGAGGTTTAGTTTGAGCATGTTGACACCTTTAGTCCTTATGAGTCTTTTAATAGACTAAATTTAAAATACAACGCATGTCACTATACTATTGGACACGATTTTACAGGGTGTTACAGGTCCTTACATTATCCATGAAGTCCTAGGAAAGGGCGCATACACCCTTAAACGCATGGACGGAACAAACGTCCCTAGGACATGGAATGTGCAGCAGCTAAGACGGTGCTACATGAATTTCTTTATCTAAATGTTTTGTTACAAATGCGCAAAACCACTTTGGGCCTATGCGAAAACACCTTGATACACTGACTCATGAATAAAAATTCACTACCTACTGCATGCGCATGGGAGGGGATGTTCAGTCACGAGTTCATTACCAGTCTCATTCGCTATAATTCGCTATACCTAAACAAAGTTGGTCCTTTTCATGCAAATATTGTAAACTAAAAGAAACATTCCATTAAATAAAATATTCACAAGGCATATGTACAAACATGCGCAATGCGCAGTTACATTCAACTTTGAAGATATTACAATTAAGGATCCTACACTACTCTTCATCCGCAGCGGCCTCGCCTTCTTTCGATAATATGTCTTTAAGGCGATCAACAAAGTCGTGTGTGTGAGCGCCTCGCTCACCAATTCCATTATCGGGAGTTAAGACGGTCATATTTCCGCTTAGCCCGGGAGAAGGCAGCTTCGGTATCAACACCATGAGTGGCAGCGCGGCTGTTGTCCCATGGAACGTCCATTGCATGAGTGACGTGTTGCACACACTCAGCATAGCCCTACACGTACCCGTCGTGGCGTGCAGTGACCACCAGCTTGGCCATTGCGCCGTCTAGCTCCGCGGAGTTCATAATGGAGTTTGTGATCTGCAATTCAAGAATAGGGTTGCATCCGCAGCATGTTGCATCCACAAAACAACTGGAGTTTGTGACCACAAAACAACTAGAGTACTTACATTGACAACTCCATGCTGTTGCATCCACAGCATGTTGTTGGTCAGCAACTCCACCAACGACTCGGAGATGGCGCGGGTGTCTTCATGACATCTCATCAAGGGAGGGGATGTTCAGTCACGAGTTCATTACCAGTCTCATTCGCTATACCTAAACAAAGTTGGTCCTTTTCATGCAAATATTGTAAACTGAAAGAAACATTCCATTAAATAAAATATTCACAAGGCATATGTACAAACATGCGCAATGCACAGTTACATTCAACTTTGAAGATATTACAATTAAGGATCCTACACTACTCTTCATCCGCAGCGGCCTCGCCTTCTTTCGATAATATGTCTTTAAGGCGATCAACAAAGTCGTGTGTGTGAGCGCCTCGCTCACCAACTCCATTATCGGGAGTTAAGACGGTCATATTTCCGCTTAGCCCGGGAGAAGGCAGCTTCGGTATCAACACCATGAGTGGCAGCGCGGCTGTTGTCCCATGGAACGTCCATTGCATGAGTGACGTGTTGCACACACTCAGCATAGCCCTACACGTACCCGTCGTGGCGTGCAGTGACCACCAGCTTGGCCATTGCGCCGTCTAGCTCCGCGGAGTTCATAATGGAGTTTGTGATCTGCAATTCAAGAATAGGGTTGCATCCGCAGCATGTTGCATCCACAAAACAACTGGAGTTTGTGACCACAAAACAACTAGAGTACTTACATTGACAACTCCATGCTGTTGCATCCACAGCATGTTGTTGGTCAGCAACTCCACCAACGACTCGGAGATGGCGGGGGTGTCTTCAGAATTCTCTATTCTTCTCGCCCGCGTCCACCTTGGCTTCCACCAATCGCAGAAGCTCCTAATCCTCCACGTGCCTGCGTTGTATTTCAGCCTTTTCCACCAAGGCCACCTAGAGATCTTTCTTTGCGCCCTGGTGATCCCTCTTGGCACCCTCCAAAGCGGCGCAAATAGCAACCTGGTCACATACAAAAAGGTTAGTAGGACAACCTAAAGATCATACAAATAAAGGAAGAATTAGAGGCAGGTTTTTACCTCCTTTTGTCACTGCACTCGCGGTGCGCCCTTGCCTTCGCGGCCGCAGCAACAACTACCTCTTTCTCCTTCTTCTCGCACTCTACCTCGGTGCGCATCCGGGCAAATTCATCCCTTAAGGATTTTTTCTCGTTATTGTCCTTTTCACAAGCATCCTTCCTGTAGGTCCCCTAATCCGTATGGATCTTCACATAATCGTCTATCCAACCTAGAGTGCGAATTTCACAGAAAACGAACAAGATCATGATCACAATCACTTTCATCCTGTCTTCTAATTCACTGAGCAACCTTAACCCTAGTGCAAAACTCTCTTTATATAGAGACATGTTTGCAACTGGGCTAGGGTTTCACCACATGGGCTGCTATTGGGTCTAGGCCCAATTCGTCTACCACTCACTATATTGTGTCTGGTTTATCCCAATCACTTCTAATCAACTACTACAATTCTAAACCCACTAACCGTTTATCGTTTTACTAATACAAGATATCCAAAGACCAAACCTAAGCTGTTGTCACAAATATGCACCAACAAACTCCCCTTGACAATAGCAATCTTTATTAAACATGTTTTGTCTTTAGTCATCTTGCAATCTTCAACATCTTTGAAAATCATTGGTCTTTGGATAGCTTCAGCTTTAATAGCTTCTGTCAGCAACAGACTTCCCTAAGCTGATGCATCCAATCACCAAATCTTCTAAACCGTTAGCTTTTGAGTAAACTCCAGTTTAGCACTTGCATAGCAATCTTCAAACTCTTCAACTTTGTCTGCAATGTGGAAAGGAGGTTCTACCATGCATCTAAGCAAACTCCTCTTCACCAAACTTCACATCAACATACTGCTACAATTTGTATAATATAAAACAAACATCTCGAGAAACCATAAGAATGTTTCAACACAAATTAATAAATTATTATTATTCTAGAGATGATAAAACTGTATCACATATTAAGCAATTCTAAATTCAAACCAAAACTTAAAATTTTGAGCACACTGAACCTACAAGATTTTAAAATTTTGAACTCATCTTCTAACACCGTCTCCCCCTGTCGGTAACAACTCCATGAACAACTATATTCCATACATTAAGAATTTACAAGAAACTAAAATCTTTTTGGATTTTTAAATAACGAAATAATAAACACTCTGTTTTTTGTGAGAACCACCGGGAAGAAGATCATATCAGCATTATCAAACTGTTTTCACACTATTGGATAATTCTATATATAATTTCATGAAAAGCAGTTCAAGACGATTACTAGTATTGTTTATCCACTTAAATAAAATGCATGATCATTTCAAGTACCATTACCTAGTGATATGTTAAGATAATTTTATACTAATATACTAGTGTGTCCCACTTCAGGACATACCCCCACGATCAAGGTATACACAAAGATTCCTCGTAGTAGGTGAGTATACCAAAATTCATCCTTTTTTATTTACAACGTCAAATAATTGGTGATCAGGTCAGTACTTCCGTACAGCAAAGAGACCAATCCAACGAGGGTTAGGGCAAATACCAAATTTTGGTACGATTAATGCAACTACACAATTGAATGACTCTCTAGGAGAGCTTCTTCAATTTTTGGAATTTGGCATTATAGCTCTTCTAGGATATCCTGGTTGTGCCTAGGTTAGCATATATCTGGATGCAGCAGAAGGACAACCTTGATACCCTGGATGAACTAACGATATAAAGACCTAAAACCTCTGATTTTGGCAATCTATGAACGCCATATTTAAGGTTATAAAACCGTACGCTACTGATACGTTACCCACTCATACACAGTTCGTTATGTGTATATCACCAAGGTAAGTTGATTATTTCATGCCTTTTGCCAACTGATACATCATATGATGAAGCTGCTATCACACTTAAGCAATTTAATTTGAATTTCAGTGTGACAGTCTAACTTGCTGATGTACTATCATTTCTTCTTATCCACACAGTGAAAACTAATTTTTGATTTTCTATTTTTTTATCTTTTTATTTTTGAAAAACAGTAAATTTATTTACAAAAAATTATGAAAACTGGTTATTCAGGATTCCTCATCCCGTTGAGTTCGACTAAATGTTCAAAACGAGCCCTATTAAATGCTTTTGTATAAAGATCTGCCAGGTTATCTAGTGTGTAGACTCGATGCAGTTCAATCAGTTTCTTTTCAGCACAATCCCGTATAAATGATGACGAATGTCAATATCTTTTGTGCGACTGTGTTTTACGGGATTATTAGTGATTGAAATAGCGGCATTATTGTCTATCATAATAGGAGTACGAGTGAAATTCAAACCGTAATCACGCATCTGCTGTTGGATCCAGAGAACCTGAGAGCAACAGCTACCCGCATCAATATATTCAGAATCACACATAGAGGTAGACACGCAAGACTGCTTCTTGCATTGCCATTACAACATCCTCCCTCCTAAGAACTGACAACCACCTGTAGTAGACTTTCTTGTTGATTTGCATCCTCCAAAGTTCGAATCAGTGAAAGCAACAACTTCAAATTACTAGCAGCTGGATACCATAACCCAAGTTTAGGTTTCCTCTTCAAGTAATGAAGAATCTGCTTCACCGCTTTCATATGCGACTCTTTTGGATTCGCTTGATATCTGGCACAAAGACACACTGCGAACACGATGCCTTGAAGCAGTCAAGTACATTAGAGAGCCAATCATTGCCCTGTATTGAGTTGGATCAACATCCTCCACACTCTCATGATCTAGACCAAGATTGTGATTCTCACAAATAGGTGTGTTGAAAGTAGCGCAATCCTCCATTTTGAAACGAGACAAAATGTCATACACATACTTCGTCTGATGTATAAACATCCCATCCTTCTTCTGTTCAACTTGTAAACCCATAAAGTAAGACAGTTCACCCATTGCACTCATTTCAAACTTGCTTTTCATTACCTCCTCGAAATCATGACACATGTCCTCATCAGATGACCCAAAAATGATGTCATCCACGTATACATGTACCAGCAGAAAGTCTTCCTTCTTCCTTTTAATGAAAAGTGTACTGTCAATCTGACATCTTTCAAAACCATTCTTTAACAAATGTGCTGACATTGTCTCATACCACGCCCTTTGCAATCCATACAATACCTTATCAAGTCGATAGATTCGTTCTGGATAATCTGGATCAATAACCCATCTGGTTGTGAGACATACACCACTTCTTGGACTTTCCCGTAAAGAAATGCACTCTTCACGTCAAGTTGGTAAACTTTGAAGCCCTTGAATGAAGCAAAAGCTAGGAACAAATGAATTGCCTCCAACCTTGCTACTGGTGCAAACACTTCATTGTAATCAATCCCCTCTTGTTGATTGAACCCTCTCACCACTAACCGAGTCTTATTCCTTATCACGATCCCTCGGTCGTCTTTCTTGCACTTAAACACCCACTTGGTGTCTATTTCCTTATCTCCTTCAGGCAAGTCGACTAGCTCCCAAACCTTCAACATCTTAAACTGAGCTAGTTCCTCTTTCAAGCTTCAACCCAACAATTATCTTTTAGAGCTATGTGAACATTCTTCAACTTCTCTTAGGCAATAAAGCAGCTATACAAACACTCATGTAGCATCTCAGTATTCTGAATCGAAGTAAATAAACAGGAACCTTCGATCACACCTCTTCTTGTCTGAACACCTGCAGCAGCATCACCTATGATGTTCTCAACTGGATGATCTCCGTTAGCGCGTGTAGTAGCAATGGTGTCAACAACTCCCAGATTAGATCCAATCTCCCCCTGAATGTCCTTATTAGCAAACAGATTAGTAAAATCCTCCTCCTGAATAGGTTCAGACTCACTATCACTGGAGTCATGTGGAGCTGCACTGGAAGAAGTTTCTGGAGCATCTGTCATTGATATACTCGATCTAGGCATGAACTCACCCTTTTCATCTACACTGATCACAGTTTGAATTACTTGAGACTCATCTGCATTGGAAAATCATGAATATTAAATGATTTAAAAACGCTATCATAATCATATAATATAGCAGGACCACTCATTGATTGTTGAGGTGAATAACTAGTGATTTCTATGTTAAACACAACCTCAATTTTACCAGTTTTTAGATTAAAAACCCTTTTATTCGGTGTTCCAGGAATATAGCCTAGAAAGTAACCTTCGTCAGCTACCTCATCGAATTTTTGCTTATCTTTATTTCGCACAATGGTGTAAGGTAATCCAAATGGTTCAAAGCCTTTAAAGTTTGGTTTTCGGTTAAATAATAGTTCGTGACATGTTTCGTTAAAACGTTTAACCTTCAAAACTTTGTTTAGGACATAAGAAGCTGTGTTCACAGCTTCTCCCCAGAAAAGAACCGGAAGCTTTGAATCAGAAAGCATAGTCCTAACGGCTTCAATCAACGTCCTTTTTTTCCTCTCAACGACTCCATTCTATTGAGGTGTATAAGGAGCAGAATATCGATGTTCAATGCCTTTGCGAAGACAATAGAGATCTAGAATCTGATTCTTGAACTCCGTACCATTATCACTCATTATCCTCTTGATCCGTGCATCATGGACATTTTCCAATTTTGTAAAAAGATCTATTAGCATCTCCACTGTCTCATCTTTTGTACCTAAAAAAGAAAACCCATGAATATCGTGAGTAATCTCATCTGTGACAACTAAAAAATAGTATTTTCTACCTATGCTCCTTACATTCACCGGACTGAATAGATCCATATGAAGTAATTCATAAGGGGCATCTATGGAATTTACTGTTTTAGACTTGTGAGGTTTCTTTGTTTTCCCTTTTGACATGGAAGACATTTATCTTCCACGTGAAACCTTTGCACTGGCACCCCATCAACTAAACCGTTTTTAATAATATAATTCATTTTTTGGTAGTGGATGTGGGCCATGCGTCTGTGCCACAACAATGACTCAGCCTCAGATGCTTTTGACAATAAACACGCCACCACAGTGGAAGAGTCCCTAGCACCCATGTCCATGACATAAGTGTCGTTTCTTCTTGGTGCTCTCATCACTATCCAGTCATCCGCTATCACCAAACCAGGTTTCAACACCAAAACTTCAGACTTAGTAAAGTGGACTTGTCGCAAACTTGAGACACGCTCATCAGATTGTGCTTCAGCTGCTCGACATAGTTCACTTTGTCCAATGTGATCTTCCCGTTGGTCACTTTTCCTCGACCTGTAATGTGCCCTCCCTTAGCACCTGCAAAATTCACATAACCCCATCTATACTCTCAAACTCTGTTAACAGCCTCGCATCCCCCGTCGTGTGCCTGGAGCAGCCACTATCAAGATACCACAAGTTGATAATCCTCCTTAGTAGCTCCTACACAACCTAACAAAAATTAGTTAGATCGGGGGACCCAAGCCTTAATGGTCTTGGGTCTTCCAGATTCATCAACCATCGGAACATTCATCCAATATCCAACACTCCTAACAGGAGTCTTGGATCTCAGACCTGTTGATGGAAATGTTTTTTATTTCCACTATGTCTCTGGTCCTGAGGTTTCCTAAACAAGTTTGGACTTTGTGACCTTTAAAATTTTTTGTTTTGGTTCTATGAATTTTGATGATAATAATTTCTAAAGCCGTTGTTATAAAAATTTCGACTACCAACATTTTGAGATTGAGTTTGATATTGACTTTGACTTCTGAAATTACTTGATTGACCATTAAAGTTATTCATTCTTGGTGAACTATTTCTAGGTCTTTCATATCTGCCTGATGTAGATTCAAGCTGAAATCTTTGTTGATTTCTTTGAAAACGAGGAACTTGGTGAGTTCCTTTTTCAGCATTATCTACACCAACAACAACAGAGTGTTGCTTGGTAGCAGATATCTTTGGTGAGTTAGTAACCTTCTTCTCACCATCACCAATTTTTTCTGGTGATTTTTCTCTCTGTCTCTCACTCACCTGTGCTTCATTCTTTTTGTTAGGATAACAGTTAGCTACATGTCCCTTGTCGTGACATTTGAAGCACGATCTTCTAGCCGAAGACTTCTTAAGTGAAGTCTCTGGTTTAGATTCATCATGTGACGATAATGATGATGATGATGGCTTTGAAGGATCTTGTTTAGTTTGCTTAATTTCTGATTTTTCTTTATTTTTACTTTTAGCAACTGTACATTTGACTCTTTTGTAATAACAATGACCTCTTCTTTCATATCACTTCCTTTAACAAAATCAACTTTTTAACAAAAAACTGTTTTTTATTCGTAGGGTGTGTATTCTTTGTTTTCAAAACTGGTTCCCTGTTATTATCCTTCTTGGCATTCTCAGTCACATCAACATTCTCTTATGTGGAACTACTGGGTGTAACTGACACAAAGTCTGTTAGCTCTTGTTCGTCTGGCAAGAAAGAATAGTCATGACCAAGAGGTGGTGGAACTTCATTGAAACCTTTGTAGCCCACACTTGTCTTGTCCCTTCAAGCCATTCACTATGTGTTTCATAACAAAAGATGAATCTCTGAATTGATTCAATTTCTTTTCAAGTTCACAAATTTTAAGTTGTGCTTCAGACAACTCTTTGCATTTTTTAGAATTCTCTTTTGTTGTCTCACTCATCGTATCATGAGCTAAGTCAATGATTTGAAGCTTTTCATTTAGATTACAGGTTAAACTATTGTTTTCTTCTTCATAAATCTTAATTTTCTTCAAATATAATGACTCATTTCTTTTTACGAAAAAGTTTGATTCTTTTATGCTCGAGAGCTCATTTACCAGACTTTGGTTTTGTTTTGTTAACGTGTCAACTTCACTTTGCAGTTCACGACATTTTAAGCAAACAGAACTACCAGAGTTAGAACGTACCTCTCAGGTTGATTTGCTTAGATCGGCCATGAAAGCAGCAAAATCAGCAGCCATCTTCTTATCTGTAGCATTCTGTTCTACATCAGCTTTTCAGCTATCTTCTCTCGCTCTACCTCAGCACCAGCCTTCACTTCTTCATTATCAACTGGGCTATCTCAGCCATGAATGCCTGTGTGGCATTATCATCACCCTCCACATGAACACTCCAATCATAAGAACCCTCTCTAGCAGTAGAGATCAGGGCCTTTGATCCAGTGTTAGTTGACGCATTCCTGTTGCTTGAACCATGACCAGGAAAATCTTGAAAAGATGAGCTAGAACAAGATTCAGGCTTAGGTCTTTGACACTCTCTAGTAAAGTGTTCGTAATTTTGACAATTTTAGCACTTCACTTTAGACTTGTCAAAACCCACATTCTTTCCAACGAACTTCCTTCATGTCCTATTCATGAATCTCTTCACTCTTCTAGAGACCGTGGCCATCTGCCATTGTAAATCTATCTCTTCTAGGTCATCAGGGTCAATCTGATCATAATCTTCATTAAACTTTGCAGGATCAGATATTCTTCCCTGAATGTTGTTCTCAAAGGAAGCAATGAATGAAGCCAGCAAGGCTAGATGATCTTCAGCAGCCTTGACACTCAGAGGCATAGATCTTGTAGTGTTGTTACTATTGCTAGTTTGTTTTCTCTGTGCCCCTGACGATCCTCCTGAAGCAGCTACAAAACATACTTCACCATCAGCATTGGTCACAATCTGCTCATTTTCACAAGAGAGAAACGCAGTTGCAGTATCACTTGAAGCATTGTTAGAAGATGAAGATGTAAGGCCTTTATAAATTCCCGGATCTTGAACCTGATCGTATCCTGTTTCCCTCTTATTCATGTTGAGCTCATAAGCTCTTAGTTTCCCAACAACTTCTTCCAAGTCTTTATCTTCATAATCAGCTTCACCCTTTATCATTAGTGTATTATATATCCCATTTGGCAGGTAAAGGATCTAGAAACTTATCGTTTATCTCCACATCCGTCTATCCCTCTATGTCATAATTGTCCATTTCTGACATTAGATGATAATATCTTCTAGGGACTCATTTCTCATGCCTTTAAACACAATAAACTGTTTCTTCAGCAAATCAACCTTGTTCTTCTTCATATCAGGATAGCCCTCATACCTCTTCTCTAGGGCATCCCACATCTCCTTCGAAGTTATAAAACGCTTGAAAGTATATTTGATTTATAGTAGCTAAGGCCTTCTTTTCAGACTCATATATTTTCTTTTCAGCCTCTGACATGTCCACATAGGCAGTGACACGTTTTCTGCCTTCAAAGTCAGAGTTGGGTTAACGTACCAATCTTGAATACAGATCCGCATCCGTGTGTCCTGATATTCAATGAATGACTGAAATCTATCCTTCCATGTAAGGTAATTATCTACCTTCAACATCTTTGGAGGTTTATTAGTTGTGCCTGCCTCGTGCTCCATTCTCAACAATTCATTTAAGTTAGACATATTCGACATTTTTACCGAACCGGCTCGTTAAAAACGTTAAAAATTTGTCTGAAATGAGTGATTACCAAATTATACCGTTAGACTCGTCTCGATGATACGAATCCAATGATGCAATCGGTTTGCCAAAATTGTTCACGGATCAAATTCTATGTACGAAAACGTTTAACTCCGGTTACGTCAGCTGGTTAACTTTCCACCTTTGAGGGTACAACTCGGAACAGTACCGAATCCAAAACAGTAACTCAGATTAACAATCTGAGATGGGAACTCGGAACAGTGATTCGAGATGCTGATCCGAGATGGTGATTCGGAACAGTGATCCGCGATGGTATTAGAGATGATCCGAGATCAATACTAAAAATCTGAGATGCACTGTTATAATCCGAGATGAACACCTATGATCCGAGATGCACTATTTTGATCCGAGATGCAACTATTCTGATCCGAGATGCTTCTCTGATGATCCGAAATACAAGCTTTCTGATCCGAGATGCTTTTCTAATGATCCGAGATGCACTTACTCTATCCGAGATGCTTCCTGTTTATCCGAAATACCAACAGAAACCCTAAAACAGCCGTCAAAACTTCTAACCAACCTCCAAAACATTCAAAACTTCAACTTTTTCTAGTGTAACGATTCTGAACCGAGCAAAAACAAGAGCCGAATGCTCTGATACCAATTGTAGGTCCCCTAATCCATATGAATCTTCACAGAATCGTCTATCCAACCTAGAGTGAGGAATCCCCTAGATTAGATTTCACAGAAAACGAACAAGAACACGATCACAATCACTTTCAACCTGTCTTCTATTGATTATCCAACACAAGTGTTACGATCAATTCAAGACTCCCTTTCAACTCTCTATAACGTAATTAGCTAATTCACAAAGCAACCTTAACCCTAATGCAAAACTCTCTTTATATAGAGACAAGTTTGCAACTGGGCTAGGGTTTCACCACATGGGTTGCTATTGGGTCTAGGCTCAATTCGCCTACCACTAACTATATTGTGTCTGGTTTAGCCCAATCACTTCTAATCAGCTACTACAATACTAAACCCACTAACCATTTATCATTTTACTAATTACAAGATATCCAAAGACCAAATCTAAGTTGTTGTCACAAATATGCACCAACACTTCCACAACTTGCGCTCCTTCGTAAGCGTGGCATCGGAGCTTTCTGTCCTCCTCTTCCACACCAGCGCGGCCCACTCCTCGACCCGTTGATTCTCGGGGAATTTAGCCTTGTCAGCATCCAACTCGGATCTTTGTGCAGCCATTTGGGCTCGCTCTTTATCCAGGTCCGCTTGGGCAGCTTCGAATTTCTTCTGTTTTTTCAGCATGCCCCGCCATTCACGAATAATCCTGTGTGTAATCAAGGCGGAGCTAGCAGCTGCCTGGAGGTACGAGTGGTATGTGGTTTCTTGTTCATGTTCAGCGCACGTACGCACCTCTGCTGGAGGGAAGGTCCCTTTAAACCAATCATGGCACGACGACCAGTGAGAAAAATCATCACCATTCTTTAATTTCCACACAGGGGTGTGGATCTCTTCAGCACGGAATGTGGTGTATGATCTGTAATAATAACCACCCGGGGTCTCGTCCGGGCGGATTGGAGATCCTTCTGAGGAAGGTTTCTACCAGATCCCCCGGGCGCTGGTTCTTCTATGCGCACCCCTGTGGAGCATCAGCTTGCTCCTCAACCTCCACCTGAGGTTCTTCCACCACCACCATAGGCTCTATGTTAATCTCCACATGAGGATCTTCCACCACCACCTCAGGATCTTCCAACACCACCTCATGTCCCGCCGCCCCAGCAGCGGACTCCCCACCCTGTGCGCTGGACGCTTGCACGCCTTCACCCACAGGCGGGGGCATTGGAGTATCCTTGGGCGCGGCCGAAATGCTAGATTCCACAAAAACCGGCTCATCTCCCTCTGCGGGACAAACAATCAAACAAACATTATATAGAAAGTGGTGCGATTAACACAAGCTATAAGAGGGTTACCTAGGGAGATCTTGGCGGTGAACGTGTTCAGGCTCCCCTCTTCCCTATCACCTTCCGCGCAACCTTTATGGAGGGCTACCTGGAGATGTCACTCTTCAGACGCCTCTTCCGCTTGACAGGCTCTAGGCTGGATTCGACCTCCACTGGGTCGTTCGGATTAACAACCAAAATCTCCACCGGCTTCACCATGGGCTTCTTCACACCTATAGGCGCAAGACCCTTTATGAGTCAGATACTACTATATAAGCTTTCCAATGATCAGACACAATGTGCTTACCTTTGAGAGGGTCCACCCTGGGTTGAGGCACCCTCTTCCTAGCCGCTGCGCTGGGCCCTGCGTGTCTCTTCATCTTAGATTCAGGGCCAATGCCCAAGTCTTTCAAAGCGCCTGCACAACGGCACAACAAAAATGAGTAATCTGCAAAGATAGCAACAACAAGTAATATTAAGTCTTACCAAACTCAGGCGTGCGGGCCAATAGATCTACACTCCTGGGGAGTTATTCACCAGGATTTGTGTATACCAAGTGGGCTCCTCCGGGCCCAGGGCCACATTCTCAATGTGCCATTCTTTCCTCTCGAATGCTGCCAAGAATAGCGGCGCCCCTGCAAAAGAAAAACACATGGTCAGTCTACACACAAGGCAAAATCAAGATATACAACAGCAAAGCAAAAATACTTACTCCTATCCCCCTCCATGTAAACCGGCCTTTCCCGGCGGTTAGGCCTCCACACCAAACTCATCCCGGCCGCCACCATTACCCTCTCCGGTAGTTGGATCGTTGGGATCTCCTTCAAATCCTTATACCAGGAATCCACCACTGGTATAGGAACAATCTCCACAGGGATGTCCTCTACCCCCGGAAGTGCATCCGGAGAGGTATCACCCCGGACTTCACATAAAAAAATTTCGCCTTCCAATCATGGAAGGACTTGGGAAGGGACAACAAAATTTTCTTTGACTGCAGAAAGAATAAAACCCCATTGAGTAGTGGAGTTGGTAAAAAATGCCAAACCGGTCGACGTTTGGGACAGACCCCGTCGCCCGACACAAAAACTCAAAATGCGGTATCCTCACCATCCCCATCGGATTCAACTAGGAGATGTGGAAGCCGTAAGAAATCAAAATTTCAAGAAAAAATTTAGTTGACGGTTAACCGGAAGTTACCGTCAGCGAAAAAATCAAAAAATAAGGAGGTCGAAGCCTCCGAAGAAGAAATGGTCTCAAGCCCCCTAGTCGCCATGAGAATCAGAAAACAAAAGTTTCAAAGATGACAAGTTTCGAAGAACAAGAAAACTCAAGAACTCAAGAAGAATTGTATAGAATTTCAAAAGACAATTTGAAGGAATGAAGAAAACCCTAGACAGTTACCCATATTTATACACATCGCATTTAATGCGATTGACAACTGTGACGCATGCGATATATTAACAACCAATCTACACAAGACGCGTGTCACACAAGTGGTAACTGACAGTTGTCACGCGCGCGTGGCCGCTACCATCTCTTCCAATTCATTAATGAATGTGAGGCGGTACTATTGACAGCATGCCACAGCTGTCAAATGTCCCATCCAGGGCACCCTTTTTCTCACCAACCCGCCTGCAACGTCAGCGTGACAGAGATTCAAATTTCAAAGACATCATTACAAAGAGTTTCCTTCACACAAAGGTTTTCTCCAACCCTTCCAGAATTTTTGCCCTTAAAATAAGCGCGCATACAAGAATTCTTTTAGTCCAGCACTCCTCCTACTTGCCAACATGCGCTAGGCGCAGAACTGGACTGGGGGGACTTGGAGGGGTATGGTCCCAAAAACTCTGCGCCAACGTAAGGAACCATACCCTCCATGACAAAGTAACAAGAGTAACCTCGCGCACAACGCACAACGGTGCGTCTTTCTTGGAACTAGCAGATCATACAATGAACCTTGCGCAGCCTGCGCAACGGTAAGTTGGACCTGGAAGCATAGGCCCCTTGACCCTATGCTGACAGACAAACCTTGCGCACAACGTGCACGGGTACTACAACCCCAATGCTAACAGGTCACATAATGAACCTTGCGCACTCAGCGCAACGGCAAGTTAGACTAAACAATAGAAGTCACACAACGAACCTTGTGTACTTGGCACAATAGTGAGTTAAACTTAGACTCACGGGATACTTGACCCTGCACGGATCAAACAACCCTTTAGCTGCGAAGTCCTAAACCTTGCAAGACCAAGACGAACATGAGAGCACCTCATAGTCTTATGTACAAAAGGATTTATCCCTGCAACTCTGCGCTGGCCAGAAAGCATTAACAACCGCAGAAGGGATAAGCGCAAAGTGACGTTGACTATATACAAGGGTACAGAGTGGCAAAGCTGTGACCGAATGGTTGCTCGGCAGGTTGCGTCAGACTACGTCGCATGAACAGTAATGCAGACACTAGACTGTGCACCAACCATACTTACGCCAGTGACTGTCACACATTCTTCACTTTCGGCTGATAACAGGTCTGACGCCAGGGACAACTGCCTTTACACGTGGCACCATTCAGCATCCGACAAAGCACACCTCCTGCCAGAGAACATTAATGCTCCTACCGGGACATTTATTGATCGATGCAAAAGGACATAACGGATAACCCTGGTCGTCTGGGTCGGCCCCAATGCCCATCAGCCCATCTCCTAAGCCCACTTATTTCAGGCTATAAAACGAGTATCGAACCACAAGGTAAACCATTTAGAAACTTACGAACAAACTTATTGCATGCTACTTGAGCTTACTTGCTTATTACATGCAATCAACCAATACTTATTCTCACGCCGGAGTGTGGTCACGGAGAAAACCCTCCCTTTCCTCGTGACGAGACGAACGGCGCTGCTAGTTTTGCAGATCAGTCCGAGTGAGATCACCATGAAGAGCGAACGAAGAAGCAACCGTTTATGCAAAAATTTCTTGGTTGTAACTAATATATCCCCGAATATCCCTAGGTTCAACTGGTGTTTCTTCAGCATGGACATGTGCAAGTAAAGTAGAACCCATAGCATTCGTGCCAGCTCAATTGGGTTTGTCAGACCAATAGTAATGTTCACACATCCACCGGTTGATAGTTGATCACTCGTGTTTGTGGGGACTTTTTGTGTGTTAGTATAACTCAGATTATTCACATCACAACATGTATGTATGTTTATGCAAGTATGTAAAATAAATTTCGCCCCAAGTGAAATAGTAAAATAGTTTAAAAGCGGGGTAGTGAAAACTCACATAGATATAAGCACATCAATCACAAGTTGATGTATGTATTAAGGCTCTTTCACCTCAATCCTTGCATCATATCGTGTTTGGTTAATTACCGAATACAGTTTTCAAATCGGTAATTGCAATAACTCAGGTTCAAATGAGAATAATCATTTGAGAATCGACCTATAACATAACAGTAGGGCTGTGGGTATTATCTTAGTGTCAAATATCGGTTTGGCCCATGCACCGTTTTGCGTGCCGAACGAAATCGTTTTTTTAGATGTACGGAAAGTGGTAAGATCATATGGATTGTAGCAATGAGTTGTCCATTAGAAGTGATTTACTTTATATTTAGGGAGTTTGGTAGTTTGGATCCCAGGTTGCCCAATTTAAGTTTCCGTTTTAGCCGTCGGGACTTCCAAACCGGCGTGTAATGTACCCGAATACCCATTTTGCCCCGGAACAGTCCATAATGACTCTGATGTTTCACTTATTTCCAATTTAGTCAGTAGTTAGTTCACAGTTCCGGAAGGTTCGTTATGCGTTTACAGTTGCCGGAATTGTATAAAATAATGAGATTTTTAATTCTAAAAATCATTACTCAGTGAATATTTTATAAAATTCTAAAAATATTTATATAAGGTTGGTACAAATATATAGAATTCTGGAAAAATAATTTTAGAATTTATAAAACTAATTTATTAATTTTAATAAATTCGTGAAAATGTATTTTAACCAAACAATTTACAACCAAAATGACCCGAGCTTCAAAAATTACAAAACATTCACAGAAGTGTCCCAATATGTCGAAGAATTCCTGGTAAAATTTGAGATTTTTCCGAATTTGTTACACTGCGTTTCTGGCTGCCGAAACTTCGCGAAAATGCGATTTTTAAAACCCAAGTCAAACTCAGTTAATGATCCCCACACTTTTCCTGAATGTTTTCCATATTAGACTCAACATCTCTGTAATCTTTAGTGAGTTATTGAGCTCGTTTAGTATTTAATCCGAATTTATTCCTTTAAAACAGTTAAAAATTCACCAAAAATACCAAAAAATTATAAAATTCTAAAATTTTAATCTAGTCTTATTTTCAAAAAGTTATGCAAAAACTAAGTTTACGACTACTAGTTTCGGTTCTCAAGTGTTATATCTCACGTTTCTCGATCTTTTCAGCAATCACTAAGCATTCAAAGCCTAAATTGAGCTAGGTCAGTACCTATACACCATTTACAACACAAATATGCATTCACTATCATCAATCAAACCTTGTAATTTTTCTTTTTTGATTACATTGTTAATTATACATTCCTTGTCGTATACCCATTGTTTTCGATCTATAAACACCATTTTTCCACCATCAATGTCACACCCCGGATTTCCAATCTAAATCCATACACCGGTGGGCCCGGGTGGAGAGTATCGTGACGTCAGTTGATAACATCATTGTCAATTAAACACGACACATCGGAAGTCTTGGAGTAAAATTACTATTACAAAATAATATACAGGCTCGTAATAGAAGATCCACAGGCGGATCATAAAATGTACAAAGAAAGAATATAAAACAGACTTTAGGGCAGATCTAGGATTTGCAAGATCCTCTTATTTCACTACCGAGTAGCTTCCGGCCTATTTCGTATTGTACCTGCAAGCTTAGTCTTTCGAAAATACGTCAGCTTTCGCTGGTAAATACACCTGACTGACTCATTTTGAAAACATTTTAGAAATTAGATTTAAGTGCACAGGGCACAAATCTTTGTATAACTTGGGAAAGTTACTTTGTAACCTTGTTAACAGATTCACATGTTTGTCCATACATACAGGGCCCAGTACAGAGACCGAGACATGATTAATTACACACCACTTAGAACTCACAGAGGAGTTATCCCCAACGTCTTGGGTAATTTGCATTTGAGCGTCTGTCAGGTGTATGCCTACACCCCGCGCTAAGGTCGTGGCCATTATCCAATGTAATGAGCCGAGGATATCCAGGACACGGTAGTTAACCCCTGATGTTTAAGTTATCAAACAAAACTGATTAAAACAGAATATGCGGACTTACTAGCCATAATCCGGCATTCGAATGATCCCATTTCTGACTAAGCGGTAATAATTTACCGTATCCCAAGCCCGTATAGGGAAAATAAGTCAAGAGTATTTACCTGAATTAGCCTTGTTTAAAATGCAAGATTATATCCCAACCGTATTCAAAATGAACTAAGTGCGGATAGCATTTACCGTAAGGCTCTAGTCTGGATTATGGCATAAGCTAACCAATTAAAATGCTAATGGTCTTATGCAAGTCATAGACTTAGACCGACTAGCGTAATGGATCAAAATCGGTACGCTAGATTAAGCGATGATCGGATAGAATGTAGTTTAAACCCAACGAGTACCTTGACTTGCATAATGTGGGTAAACTATATACATTCTGGATTTTGAGTTTAAAATGATAAGCTTAAACCTGTTTCGGTTAATTTTCATAAACTAGTTACATACACTTAACCGTACGCATATTAGCGATATCGGGTAACCGAATGAGTCATGGACAAGTTCGATATGCCATTATACTTTAATTAAGTTGTAATATCAGTAGGATATCAACTTATATGCCCATTAAGGTTTTAAGATGAAACTAGGCCTTATAAGGGTATTTCGGTAATTATTTACCGTATAAAAGGAACTTGAATATAATTTAATGTTATAATTATAAGTATTCTGGAAAAATAACTTATTTATGATATATATGTAATTATATGTGTAATTTTTATTTTATGACCAAACTATGCACCGAAGGGGCATTTTTGTCATTTACACATAGTTTATAAATTATTTGGGATTCTAAGTTCATAACATGTACCTACTGTAATTATGTTTATATTAAGTTTTAAAATCAGTAGGTGACA
Source organism: Scalesia atractyloides (assembly GCA_947069175.1). Taxonomy (NCBI): domain Eukaryota; kingdom Viridiplantae; phylum Streptophyta; class Magnoliopsida; order Asterales; family Asteraceae; genus Scalesia; species Scalesia atractyloides. The sequence goes on along the minus strand of CAMTDV010000003.1, from coordinate 34,069,418 downwards.
AATCTTGGTTGATAGTTATGGTTTAAAACCATACTATGCGCCGAAACGACGCTTATGTCGTAAAATGACGATTTATGCGATGTTTAATGAAAACTGATGTCAAGGTCGGATTAAAATGTCTTAGATATGTTATTTAATATAGCATATCAGTAGGTAAAAGATTTACCTTCAAAAGATATGATTAAAACCATTTTATAAGCCATAAGGGCTTTATCGTCATTTACCGACATAGTACAAGGACTTATTCATAAACTCAGTTTATAATCTGATTTAACATCCCAAATAATCCTACTTATAATATTACATCAGTAGGAAGCTTATTTTCAAGTTCGTTATCTTTTAAACCCTATTTTATGCAAAAAGGGCATTTTAGTCAAAATGGCATAATTACGGAACTTGTGCATAAACATGGATTCTGATTATGATCATGTAATACAACCTCAAAGGGTTATGCTACATTATATTACAATCATAATGCAACTAATCTAAATCGGGTCAGAATTGAAAGTCAAAGCAGAAGTCAAACTTCACGACTTCCGGTTGCGAACCGACTCTAGAACTGAAATTGACGAGCCGAACATGTTCTTACATGTTCTACTAATTATTACCAACTTGTTTAAGTGTCAAAACATGTTTCATAACATATATAAGATTAATTTATGATTTTTCTGAAAAATGGCCTGTTTGACTTTTTGAAAACTTAACTTTGACCCGCCAATTGGTTAAGCAAACGTGATCTTCAGGAGGTGCCCTTTATAGGGACTGACACCTACCTTATTATGATCACTTAGCCATGTTCGTTAAGAACAATGGCTGGACCATAATGGTCTTAACCGAAACTCAAAGCGTTTTCCATAAAACGCTTGACTTTTGGCTATAAAAGCCTATAAACGAAAATGCAAGAGCAAGGAACACTTACAAGAGGTTCCTAGAATGCAAGAGAACTAAGTTGGATGCTCCTTTCAGTTAGGAACTTCCAGAGGAGGGAGAAGAGTTGAAAATGAGAAAGGTGCAAGTTCAAAGGTTGAACCTTTGCACCTATTTATAGTTGGAGAGCTTGAAGGAGGTGATGCCAGGTGTTAAGGGGTGTAAGAGGAAGCTTACAAGTGTCCTAAAACGTGGCATAGCAGTTTGGGAATCCATAGTTTCGAGTTAATTGGTTTTTGGCAACATGTGTGGAGGCCAAGCAAAACTTTCTGCAGATACAGGCCTTTCGCGCCCCGCGAGAGGCCAAGGCCTTGCCTCTCGCGCCCCGCGAGCGTCCTTGTCAGTTTTTAAAAGTTGATACTTTTAGCCCCTTAACTTATAAAACTTCCCAGAACCTCCTAAAACACCTTTTTAGCATATTTAGCCCTCCGTAGCCAATATTTGGCGTACCCGAGAATATTCTCGGACATTGTCGAGCTCTAGGTTCGTTAAAAGGTCACTCAGAGGTATAAATTAACATGTTGACACTTTTATTCCCTTCAATGTCCAACTCTTATAAAATTACGGATTTAATCCCTCTTGTCCACAAATGGAACATGTGAGAGTTAGGACTTCGTAAAAGATCACTCAGAGGCTCATTATAAGTATGTTGACTCCGATGTCACTCAGAGGCTAGGCATGTTGACACAACGGTCACTCAGAGGCCAAGTTTTAGCATGTTGACACTAATGGTCACTCAGAGGCTATATTTCAAGCATGTTGACACTAATGGTCACTCAGAGGCTATATTATAAGCATGTTGACACTAATGGTCACTCAGAGGCTATTTCAAGCATGTTGACACTAATGGTCACTCAGAGGCTATATTTTAAGCATGTTGACACTAATGGTCATTCAGAGGCTCGGTTTATGCATGTTGACATCAGAAGATCACTCAGAGACTTAGTTTGAGCATTTGATGCTTTTAGTCCTTATTAGTCTTTAATAGACTAAAAATAAAAATATAACACGTGTCGCTATATTATTGGACTCAAACATCATGAACTATTATGTTATATGTACTACATGTTTGAACAACCCTCATGGCCTAAAAGATCAAGATTTATGGATCAAAACATGTTCAGTTATGTTATAACTACTTAAACCATGAAAAAGAACCATAATTTCACAAGAAAAAGCCATTCATACCGTAGTGTTTTGCTGAATTTTTGTTAGTTATGAATTAGAGCATAAACCTTTAAATGAGAGACTTTCTTCCTAAAAGAAAGAAATGGAAAGGAGCATTTTTTGTTAGTTATGAATTAGAGCATAAACCTTTAAATGAGAGACTTTCTTCCTAAAAGAAAGAAATGGAAAGGAGCATTGGGGTTTTTGGTATATTCGGGAAGAAAACAAGGCGGTTTGTTTGTGTTTTAGTTTTCTTTATTAATATTATATATATCATAACTTTATAATTAATTCAGCTGCTTCACTCATTTTACTTGTGTATCTGTCCAAATTTATGAATATGTTGTTGAGACGAACTTATATTTCTATACGTTTTGATCTAAGTTTCGCTAAACACAAAGTAGGGTCATATATAATATATTTTATTATTATTATTATTATTATTATTATTATTATTATTATTATTATTATTTATTATTATGAAACAGACTCTTATTCTACTCAGTATCCATTAAGATATCTCATGGTTCAAATCATTTGACCCGGTACTTACTCGTTTGACAAAATATGAAATATAAATTTCATATATTAGGTTTTTTTATAACTATTACTTTCAGTTACCACAAGATGAAAATATTAAAAATGCTAGCACATTTTAATAAGCATCTTAGGATAATTTTTGGGTTTCAAGTAATTATCCGTTATTAATGCACCCCCAGGTGGGTAACCGATCACGCAACGCGTATTTTTTGTGTTTTTAAAATATGAACCCAGCTTCAACGAAAACCCGAACGCTTTAATGTATTTACTCAAAATGCATTATTAAAATGTTTTGCAAGTGTTTTTAGGCTTGACTGACCGTACAATGCATGTTTGGTTACTACCGTACGTGTTACAACCGAAGACGTTTTGTTAACCGGAAACTGTCTCGTTTAATGTGCCACTACCTACCAGGCCACAAAATCTTATGTTATTGTCTAACTATAATGTCTAAGTAATTCCGTACCCTAAGAATTGTCTACGGAACTTCCATTCGTATCTATTGTTTGGTTTATGCACTATTAAATGGAAATTTCCCGTTTAACTTATCTTCAGCACGCTGAGGCATCAATATCGCATTGTTGGCAATTATTGTTCATTTGTTATTCATAATGTACCCTCGGACTCAACCGAGGCATGATCCATATCGTTTCGCGATAGTTTTTAATTTTGTTTCGACATTCGAGATCTAATTGTTTGCACATCGTGTTTTGTTACCGAGGACTAGCACGATTAGGGTTAACCGGGATTTTCACAGTTGTCACACCAATGAAATGAGGGCTAAGCTTTCCTTTTATTCCAAATCTGCGAATGCCATGCCAAGGTGATACTTCTAAAAATACATGGTTGCCAACTTTGAATTCGAGTGTTCGTCTGTGTTGGTCCGCATAACTCTTTTGTCTGCCCGAAGCTTCTTTTAGCTTCTCGTGTGCAATAGTGTCTTTTTCTTTTATAATTTGAACTAGTTTTGGTCCTTCAGTTACTTATTAACTTCATACCAACATATCGGTGCTCGACATTCTCCCCTGTACAAGAGCTCAAAAGGTGCCATACTAATACTTGCTTGCCAACTATTGTTGTAGGTGAACTCAACAAGGCATAGATACTCATCCCAATTCCCAGACCATCCGAGTGCACATGCTCGGAGCACGTCTTCCAAGGTTTGAATCGTACGTTCTGATTGTCCGTCTGACTGTGGATGAAAAACCGTACTAAATTTCAGTCGTGTACCCCAGGCTGCCTGAAAACCTTTCCAAAATCGTGAGGTGAAACGTGGGTCTCTATCTGAAACAATAGAAGATGGTTTGCCATGAAGTCGAATAATCTTGAAGAAATATTTCGGGTAACTTAATAACCGAAAACCCTTGCTGAATCAGTAGAAAATGGGCCGACTTTGACAACCTATCTACTACAACCCATAAAACATTGTTTTTCTTAAAGGTCTTAGGTAAACCAGTAACAAAATCCATTGTGATCTCATCCCACTTCTATATGGGAATATCTAACGGCTGCAACAGGCCGCTTGCTCGTTTGTGTTCAATTTTCGTTTGTTGGCAAGTGAGGCATTTACTTACGTATCGATCAATGTCTTCCTTCATGCCATTCCACCAAAAATTTTGTCGTAAGTGTCGATACATCTTTGTAGATCCTAGGTGAATAGAAAATGGTGAGTTGTGAGCTTCGGCTAACAATGACTCACGAAGGGTGGAGTCATCTAGTATACACAGTCTTTTGCCACACCAAATCACCCCATGATGGTGTAAACGAAATTCAGATTGCTTACCTACCTCAAGATTTTGCACAATTGCCCAAAGTTCTCCGTCTTGCTTCTGTGCATCTTTGATTCGTGATAGGAGGTTGGGTTCTACTGCATTCTAGCCAGATATCCATCAGATTCACCAACCTGAAGCCTAATGTCTATCCTTTTGAGATGTTGTATAATACGAGGCTGAATTTGTGAACAAGATATAGTCCCAGAATTCTATTGGCTCAAGGCATCAGCTACAACATTGGCTTTAACCCGATGGTATTGAATGTTTGCATCATAGTCCTTTAGAAGTTCTAACCACCTTCTTTGCCTCATATTAGCTCCTTCTGGGTGAATATGTACTTGAGGCTCTTGTGGTTGGTAAAGATGTCACAACTCTAAACATACAGATCGTGTCACCAAATCTTAAGTGCAAAGACGACTGCGGCTAGTTCTAAATCATGTGTCGGGTAGTTAACTTCATAAGGCTTCAACTGACGGGAGGCATAAGCTATCACCTTCCCACGTTGCATCAATACACAACCTAGTCCTTTCTTTGAGGCATCGATGTAAACTTGATAACCTTCTAATCCAGAAGGGAGAGCGAGTATCAGGGCGGATACGAGTCGTTTCTATAATTCTTCAAAGCTTTTCTCTTGTTCCTCATTCCATGAGTACTTCACCCCTTTCCTTAGGAGTTTTGTGAGTGGTAAAGCAATGACCGAAAATCTTTTAACAAATCTTCGCTAGTAGCCAGCAAGATCCAAGAAACTTTGGATTTCGGTAACAGAAGTGGGTCTTGACCATTTCATAATAGCTTCAACCTTTGTTGGCTCAACCATAATTCCATCTGCTGATATAACATGACCTAGAAATTCCACTTGGCTAAGCGAGAAGTCGCATTTGGAAAATTTCGCGTACAACTTCTCATGTCGCAAGGTTCCAAGTACTTCATGTAGATGTGCTTCATGCTCTTCACGACTCTTAGAATACACAAGAATGTCATCAATAAAGACAATAACGAATTTGTCTAGGAATTTGTGAAATGCGCGATTCATCAAATCCATGAAGACTACGAGTGCATTAGTTAGCCTAAAGGGCATAACCAAGAATTCATAATGACCATAGCGAGTACGAAAGGTGGTCTTAGGAACATCATCCCTCTTGATCTTTGGTTTATGATACCTGGACCTCAGGTCGGTTTTTGAGAAGAACTGAGCACTCTGAAGTGGTCAAAGAGATCATCAATGCGAGGTAGAGGATACCGATTACGAATAGTAATCTTGTTCAGCTCTCGGAAACGCATACTACTGTCCTTCTTCTTCACAAATAAGACTGGTGCACCCCAAGGTGAAACACTGGGTCTTATGAATTCCAGATCTAACAATTCTTGCAATTGTTCCTTCAACTCCTTCAGTTCCATCGGGGCCATATGATATGGAGCTTTAGAAATAGGCTTGGTGCCAGGGATCAAGTCGGTTGTGAACTCTCCCTAACGATGAGGTGATAATCCCGGTAGTTCATCTGGAAATTCATCAGGATATTCACGAACAACAGAATGGCTATCGATACTATCAACACTAGCAAAAGTATCCTTAATCGATGCTAAGAATCCAACACAACTGTTTGATATGAATTTTCGAGCTTTGAGCGTAGAAATAATTTTAAGAGATTTATGAGCTTGAGTTCCTTAATATCAGGATGATGAAGCTCACCGAAAATAACACGTCGGGAAGGACAATCTATAGTTACACGATGTCGAGAAAACCAATCTATCCCGAGAATAACATCAAAGACACACATGTGTATCAGAAATAGGTCTGCCTTATACACAATAGATTCAATATGGATAGGACAATCATTATATACGTGAGTGACTAGGAATGAATTTTTCAAGGGGTGGAAATAGTTAGAGTATGATTTTAGAGAGTTGGTCTTATCATAAGGTGCTTAGTAAATGAGTGGAATACTAAAGAATGGGATGCTCATGTATCGAATAACACATAGATACTACGTCCACCAAGCTGAAGGGTTCCAGATACAGTATCTGGGGCATTAGCAACGTCGGTAGCAGAAAGTGCAAAAACTCTTCCTCCAACATTGGGTGGTGCAGCATTTGGTCGGTTAATCTTCTTAGTGTCTTTCTTAGTACACTCCTTGATCATGTGTCCAGTTTGGCCACATATAAAGCATGCTCTGGTACCTCGGTGACATACGCCCTAATGTCTTTTACCACAAGTATTGCAGAGATGATATGTAGTCTGATTTGGGTTTACATGTTGATTCAGTGGTTGTGCTCTAATATGTTCTGCATACAGCTGAATGTGATTCTGAGCGAGCCTCTGGTGTTGTGGTCTAGGCTGCCATGGACGTGACTGATTTCCAGAGTTTCAATTTGCTTGCACTTTGGGGTCTTAATGGTATGCAGTAGTATTGGCCGATTGACTGCTTATATTGTTCTTCTCTAATCTCTTCTTATTATCCTCAGTTCGAGATAAAAATTCTTTTCGCTCAAGCTCAAAAGTTTTGATTGCATCAGCAAATTCAGTGATATCCTTGAATTTCATGTACATGATCGACTTCCGAATTCGATTATTGACTGCCCACTTGCATTTTTCTGCCTGGGCTTCTGCTGATCCTTTAGTGTCTCCCACAATACTAGCCAACCTTGAAAATCGAGTAATGAACTCGGAGACTGTTTCATCACTCCCCTGTCGAATCACTACATACTCCTTGATATAAGCTTCTTTATCAGCTGTAGAAAAATACTTGTCGTAAAAGATGGTAAAAAAGTCAACCCATGAAAGATTGGAGTCAAAATCATCCACTCCTTTAACTTGCTTATATTCTTCCTACCAAGTCTGTGCATCTTCAAGTTTTTAGGTAGCCTATCTAACTTTGTATTGCTCTGGAACTACAAGAGCTCCGAAGATCTTTTCAACATGAGCTATCCAATTTCGGGCGTCGATTGGATTACTAGTGTGACTAAAAGACTTCGGCTTTTGTTTTTGGAATTTATCGATCCAAATGTCTATACTATAAGTAGTATGGTTCGGGGTGTTCTCACGAGTTTCACCACCAGAGGTGGGATGATTAGTGTTAGTGCGTCCTAGATGACGGGTTTGCTGAATAACGGCCTCAACTGTTTGAGCAACAAGGTTTGGAAGCAAACAAGCTACAGTTTGGTTGATAGCATTAATTACATTCGAATCAACTGGGGTTTCGTTCGAAGAAGTGTTGTTATGTACATGGTCAGTGCGAGTAGTCCTACGGTGCTGACGACGAGGAAGCATCTATAAGAAAAGACGTAGGAGTTAGAACAAAAATCTGATAACGAGACCACGTTAAAAGCTATCATACATATCTACCAATTCCTCATAGGTTAATTACTATCTTTTAAGTTTTCTACGGGAAAAAGCCTTTCCTCTGATACCATAGTTGTAACACCCCAACCCGGAAGGACTGATGTGTCACAATAACATTGGTATCATAAACAAAAGTCATAATTCCATTTATTTATTTATTTAACAAGGATACAACCATGACCACTAAACTTGAGGTTAATTTACAAGCTGACACATTCGACTAGATTAGCTAACATCTTTAAGATTTAGTCCTAGGTTTTATTCTTCTCTCTTCATCCCACACGAAGTAACCTGTGAACCTGTACATACAAAAAATTTACGGAATGAGCCAAATGCTCAGTACGGAATAATAGGCTCAAATAAAAAATAATGCTTTATTTGAAGTGTTATCCAAATTGAACTTACGTTAAGATGATACGATGCAATTAACGAAATTTATAAATTAAATCATATCATACCATACGGATGTACCCATGAGTATAACTTAAAAGCGTGACAACACGCAGGTAATTACTTCCTACATAATTATCACATGAGATGGCGAGTTGGCATACCCGGTATCCACCTCCTTAACTTAAATCCTAAGATCGATCCATACGCCTCCAAGTAGCTTTGTACCACACTTGTACCTAGGGACGACGTGAATTGATCTCCCCGTCATGGGAGAAGCACATGTTGTCGATGTCGCAACAACATACTTGCGGGACACTCCACGAGAAGCGACACTTAGGATATCAGAGTACAAAATGACCTTATTCGCATAATTCCATGTAATAGCCATAGAAAAGATATAATCATAACAATACTTAACGTATATCGGAACATGCGATACTGAGTACAACTAAACATAATCCTATTGCATGAAAAGAAAGCTAAATCCAATATATTATAATAAGAATATGAATCCAATGGACAGTCAAATAAATCGATAATCAAAGACGTGAGTAGTTTTAGAAGATATATTAATTCAATGAGTTTATAACAAGTGAATATGAAGCAACAAGGAGTGGGGGTAAGGATCCGTAGCTTTAATTTTCCAACGTGATGTTAACTTGTTCACGAGCGTTTGTAATTATCTAGGTATTATTTGTTAGATAAAACATTTACTATTTTATATAATATTTATCTTTAACTTATTAAATAATAAATAATTTAATTGTCGGTTATGACATCAAAATTTTAAAGTTGGATTCAATGGTACATAAGTGGAGGGGTATGATCCCAAAAACCCTGCGCCTGCGCAAGGAACCATACCCTCAACAACAACATACCACAAGAATAACCTTGCGCGCAAAGCGCAACGGTGCACCATTCTTGGAACCAACAGGTTGCCTAACAAACCTTGCGCGCAACACGCAACGGTATTACAACCTAGACACATGCATATCACCTAACGAACCTTGCACACTCAGCGCAACGGCAAGTAAGACCAACACATGCAGGTCACACAATGAACCTTGCGCACTCATCGCAACAGCAAGTTAGACCAACACATGCAGATCACACAACGAACCTTGCGCACTCAGCGCAACGGCCAGTTAGACCAACCCATGCAGATCGCACAACAAGCCTTGTGTACTTGGCGCAACGGTAAGTTAGACTTAGACGCGCAGGCCCATTGACCCTGCGCTGATCAAACAAACCCTCTAGCCGCAAAGTCCTAAAATGTTGCACAAGGACAAGACAAACATGAGAACAACTCATAGTCTTGTGAACAAAAGGACTTAACCCCTACACCTTTGCGCTGGCCAGAACACTGAAAGCCATACGGAAGGGAAAAGCGCAAAGAGGCATTGACCAATACAAGGTACAAAGTGGCAGAGTTGTGACCCATGGTTGCTCGGCAGGTTGTGTCAGACTGCGTCGCATGAACAGTAATGCAGAGGCCAGACTGTGCACCAACCATACTCACGCCAGTGACTGTCACACATTCTCCACTTTCGGCTGATGACAGGTCTGACACCAGGGACAACTGCCATAACACGTGGCACCATTCACCATCCGACAAAGCACACCTCCTACCAGATATCATTAATGATCGATGCAGAGGGATAGAACGTAAATCTCTGGTCGTCTGGACCGGGCCCAAGGCCCATCAGCCCATCTCCCGAACCCACTCATCTTCGGTATAAAATAAGGGTTGCACCACAAGTAAACCACATGCTTTCCAATTCACTCACTAATTACTACTTGCTTAATACCTTGCAATTACCAAATACTTATTCTCACGCTGGAGTGTGGTCACGAAGAAAACCTTCCCCTTTCCTCGTGAAGAGGCTAACGGCGTTGCTAGTTTTGTAGATTAGCTTGAAGTGAGATCACCTAGAAGAGCAAACGAGAGACAACCTTTTATGCAGAAAAACTAGGCTGTAACTAAGATATCTCCGAATACCTCTCGGTTCATCCAGTGTTTCTTCATTGGCGCCATCTACTTTTTACTCACTCTCACATCCGTTTTCTCGTTTCATTTTTTCACAAACCTCACATTCATATGGTTGATTTTCCATCAAACACAACACGAAGTCCTTGAGCTGAAGGCAAGAACCCAGTTCATTCCTCTTGACTCGACGGACAAGTGGAAGAAGCTTCTTCCGGGAATGCCGATGCTCACCACGACTCCGTTCGTGTGAACGTCCCGATAATCCCCGATGTTCAAATGGAGACTCCCTGCGTACCAATCACTTAGGTTTTGCCTCCGGGTGAAACTCTGATGTCTTGGTACATCAAGTCGCAAACGGCTCTGAATACCGTTTACGCGCAACTTTGCGCACTAGCCAATGCTTCCGTTGCGCTGTGCAGCCAACTACTAAGGTGCATGCTTCGCCTGCACCACGAGTACTCAGCTATAACACGTTGGTTGGAGTGAGCGTTCCATCACAACTCCGTACACGAGCAAGGGAGTATCTGAATCGCTGCCTAAACATAAGTCTCACACTCATAGGGGAGCGCCCATCCACTCACGGTTGGGCCCGCGTCCTCTAGAGGGGCGGGACACCCAGCGTGAGGAGGACCGAACATATGGCGAGGGTGATAGCGCCAATGTGTTTCACCAGCTACCAAAAGATCATGCTGCTTACAAGTTTGTGCCACAGGCTGTTTACAACCCGGAGGCGGAGTACAATTATAACCTGATCTACAAGCGGCTAAAGCAGCCAAACACTCAAAGTTCATCAAGAAGATCTGCTTACACCACTGGAGCACACAAAACTTCCCTCCAACGTGGGAAAATACAATGGGTTGACAGACCCAAATGACCACCTGTGACATTTGTGCCTTTTCAATCATTATACAATTACAAACAATTTCGTATTCAATGAAACCCTGTGTTTTATTTCCGAAATTTGTATAATTATCTAAGACATTTGCACAATTTCAATTTCTTGCACGATTTCGAACCCTCAAATTTTTTTTGTGGAAGTAATTCGTTAACTGACACTCAAACGCAGTTAGTTTTAATGTGATGTACACTCCGAAAAAGGACATAAGCGATACATACTCTAAATACCCTTTACATAACTTAGATATAAGTTTTGAAAGGTTAGATATGACAAAAACACTCTTATACAAGTCCAGGGACTATCTTCGTCAAACTGCAGAAGTCTGTTGGTCCGTATTCAACATACAAACCATGTGTATCAATCCAAATATTTTTGTATTCAATAAAATATTGTATTTTATTGATGAGAATGCAAAAATGTCAATCGTTGCTCAATTTCGATCATTTGCGTGTTCGTTAAAGCGTTTTACGCATTTTTGCGAAACGCGTAACCGTGCAAACCGAACGAACCGACATCCACGACATTTTCGAGCATAATCCAATTTACACATGTCTTAACGCCTTTATATAACCTATATATTAGATTAAAGGGGTTAAAAATGGCAAAGAAGTGAAAAGACAAGTCCAAGGGCCAAAAATGTCAAAAAAATAATAAATATTTTTCCTTTTCACCAAGTTTGCCACCTATCTCCAATTTTTGACACCTAGCACTCACTTTTCCACACTTAATATGGTGTTGACACATGTTAGGACACTAATCCACACTTGAGGACACTTGTCATCACCTCCTTAATCCTAAAATACTATAAATACCCCATGATTCTTCCATTTTTTTCACACCACTTCAAAACGCTTCAAAGCAAAGTGTGAAGTTCTTCTTTCTATCCATCTTGGAGCTTGTTTCCCGCCTTTGGAAGTCTCCTATCTTGAGTTCCAAAGTATTCTTCAACACGAGTAAGTACTATTCCTAGTTCTTTTATCATTTTAGCTATTTTGAGCTAAAAGTCGAACAGTTTGGCTTCCTAATTGACTTTTGGTTCTGACCATATTTGGTGAAGTCAAAGTTCAACTGGACTTTGCAACGTGATCGTAATCACGAAGGTTATAGACTCTAGCGATTTCACCTTCTGATTACCACGTTTACTAGTTGAAGTGACGAGTCAAAGTTTCGGTCAAAATGCGTATGATGTGCATTTTACGACGAAACTATTTTTGGTATCAAAACACCAAGTTTTGATACCAAATCCATTTTATCAACTTAGTTAGACATATTTTGACATGTCTAACTCGTCACTTCTAGTTTAGTGCTTATTTAGGGTCGTAAGTCGAGCGGTCTTGACCACCGCTTTGACTTTCGAATCCGACCCGTTTAGTCGATCTTAGGATCCGACCAAACGCATATTTGTGACCATAGTTGTATAGGGAATAACCTACTGAGGTTATACCTTATGGTCACGTTGTTTGATTAGTGTTATGATAAGTTACTTCTATGTCCTTAAAAATGACCAAAATGCCCTTTTACGCATAAATCCATTTTAAACACGTGTAACCAAATTTTTTACATATAAATTGATGTTATAACATTTTCAAACATGATTGGGCATTTAAAACTTATCATAGGACATGTTTAACCATCCGATCACACGTTTACGCTAATGACCCGTTAAAGTAGCGTAAACTACCTTAAGGAGTCATAAGGGGTCAAAAGCACTTATGATCCTTTCCAAATCTGAATGTTAAGTTTGTTAAACCATATCACATGAGTTCCAACACATGTTTGGTTTATAAGACTTCATTCTATCTGATCTCCCGTTTGTAGTCCCGACACGCTAACATATTTATCTGACACATTAGGAAACGTTTGAGCTTTGTTTATTTCGTTGATCAAGAACACCTTCGCAATCCCAAGTGAGTACATAGTTCCCCTCTTTTACATTTTCTAAATGTTTCGGTGTGATTCATATGTGCCTATAATTATTTTCAAGATTTCAAAACAATATACATGGTTTATATATACAAAACGATTTTCAAATTGAATACATAGTTCCCCTCTTTTACATTTTCTAAATGTTTTGGGGTGATTCATATTCATATGTGCCTATCATTATTTTCAAGATTTCAAAATAATATACATGGTTTATATATACAAAATGATTTTCAATGTGAGTACATAGTTCCCCTCTTTTACATTTTCTAGATGTTTTGGGGTGATTCATATGTGCCTATAATTATTTTCAAGATTTCAAAACAATATACATGGTTTATATATACAAAATGATTTTCAATGTGGAGTACATAGTTCCCCTCTTTTACATTTTCTAAATATTTTGGGGTGATTCATATGTGCCTATAATTATTTTTCAAGTTTCCAAAAAAATATACATGGTTTATATATACAAAATGAGTTTCAAAGTGAGTACATAGTTCCCCTCTTTTACGTTTTGCAAATGTTTTGGCGTGACTCATATCTGCTAAATCATTTTCAAGCTTTAAAAAAATGTTTATGGTTTATATATAAAACAATACCATTTCAATTATGTGAACAACTTGTTGATGCGTTATCCATAACACGAATGACATTCATTAGCTTTGGCTAAGCCGACCAGTAGTATGTTATGATACCATAGGACTGACAATCCCATTATCGGACTGTTCACTGGATTTGGTGGAAGTTTGGGTAATGACAGAAACTGTTTCTGATTAACAAATCATTTGTTGATTTGTTAGTCTAGTTAAAGAGACCCTTTGGTGGTCTATTAAAGATACCCTTTGGTGGTATAGTCAACACAGGTTTGAATGTGTTCACTAAAGAACGATCAAAAGTTTTCACAATTAAAAACATAGACGATTTGTTTATGACATGGACAATTGGTTTATGACACGGACGATTGATTTATAACATGGACAAATGGTTTATAACACGGACAAATGGTTTTGAACAATGTCACGCAATGTTTTTCACTTAAAGATATAAACCATACGAAGTTTTCTTTTGAATCAATCTATTACAAGGTTTTTACGAAAGAAACGTTTTAGTCAAGATTCATGGCTATAAGGTTTTCACAACTCTAACCATCTTGTTTTAGTTGGTTAATTGTATTGCAATATCAAACACTTTTGATACGAGGTTTTCACTTAACGACTCTTGTAGTCGGACGAGGTGTTGTAATATGTATACAAAGCCACGAATTTGATATACTCATAAACCTATATACTCGCCGACATTTTTATGCTGACTCTCTTTTCACATATGTTTCAGGAGTCAATGCTTGATAATACGTTGCATGCTTCACGTAGGAATGGACGCGGACCTTAGTGACTTAAAACATGAAAGACAATTTATTTGTGTGTTGGTTTCTGTTTATCCTAAGACAATGTAAACATTTAACTTAATAAAACAAAAGTTTAAATTCCAAGAGTTGTGAAACAATAGTTCTGAGACATGACTCCCTGACGTTTCCGCCGCGGTTCGTTGTCTTACGCGGTCGGGGTGCTACACCACCTGTGCCTGTTCACTGGCGCAGGACTGATCGGAGGCTGGATGCTGCCCATGTTGTGTCACTTGTTTGTTCAAACTCTCACAGGTGCTGCGCGCCTATGGTTTGACAACGTACCCACGGGTAAGCTCGCGTCATGGAACGACCTCAAGGACAAGTTCCTGATGCACTTCAGCCACCAACGAAGGTACGTTAGAGATTCCTCTGACGTGATGAACATCTGGCGGCGTGATGACGAAATTCTCGAATAGTTCATCACCCGCTACAATAAAGAGCTGTTGGAAATAGGGGATGTGCACGAAGACTTGATTAGTGCACAGTTCAAGTATGTTGTCCGCTGCGACGAGATGATCAAAGTCTAGTCGGGGAGTACCGGCCTCCCAAAAAGCTAGGAGAAATTAATGGCGGCAGCAAAGGTCTATGCACAGATGAAGCGCAACCTAAATAAGAGCAGACCTCCCCTACCCCATCACCGTCCCCAAGACGTGATCAAAAGTTTTGGGAAAAAGAATATGAGTTGGAGGGAAACCAGTCACAACCCTCCCTACTCACCGGTCGACGCACGTACCACCATCAATAAGATTGCTACCAAGAGAGCAATAAAGCAGGATCTTTGCGATTGTCAGTGGAAATCATTAACGAAAACATCGGCGGAGGTACTCAGCACTGAAGATCACCAATTCAAGCAACCGTCGCCGATGTGCAATAAAAAAGGTCAAGACCCCAACCTTTTCTACGATTATCATAAAGATACGGGGCATACAACTAACAACAGCATCTCCTTGTGCATGGAGATCGAGAAGGCGCTAAAAAGTGGGAAGCTCACCCACTTACTTCAAAATGGGCGCAAGGATGTGTGCCAGATTACTCGAGGTGGCGAGGGCCCGAGTAACAAGAAGATGAAGTCTGTTCATATGATCCAAGGTGGCCTGTCGCGTAAGCGCGGCCATAAGAAGAGTTGCACGCCTTACTGGCACGAGTAACAGGTCATCTTCCCCATAGTCCCTGGGGGCCTGCAAGAGGACCGTCCGGTCGTGATAACTTGCATCTTTGGCCATTATCGCACCGATTAGATGTTCATAGGTCCAGGAAGCTCTATGGACATCATATATGAACAGTACTTCCAACAGCTGGACCCAGAAGACAAGACGCGCTTGGAGCCGGTGGATTTCCCACTCATTGGTTTCTGCAACGAAGTCGTCTTCCATCTCGGCCAAATCACTTTTCTGGTGACTCTTTCAATGGGCGATACTCGCGCACGGTTTCGGTCAATTTCATGGTCATGCCCGCGACTTCGCGCCATGAAGTGCTGCTGGGCTGGCGCGCCCAAAAAGAGTTCAGCATGATCACTTCCACTCCTCATGATGCCTGTGGTTTTCCAACAGAAACCGAGGTAGCCATCATGTACGTAAGGAAGGAGATCATGTCCGTCGAAGAGGAACCACCGACGAAGCTACCGAAGTCATCATCCAATGGCGAGCCAGAGAAGTGGGTACTAAACAACAAGTACCCAGAACAAACAGTGCTGTTAGGACCCGCCATGACCCCCGCAGTCAAGGCGCGGTTAAATCTAATTTTTTCCCGTAATGTAGATATTTTCGCTTGGTCGCTGAGCAAGCGCTGCACACATTCCCTTCAATTCAGCCTATCGTTCAGAAGCGCAACTTCGGTCCTGAAAAAACCTGTGCACTGAACGAGCAAGTTTCAGAGCTCCTCCAAGCCGGTATCATCCGAGAAGTACGCTATCAGATATGGGTAGCCAACCTAGTCATGGTCCAGAATGTCACACCCTCAATTTCCACTTGTGGAGTTTTACCGCGAGGCGTGTGAACAAACCAGAATCTGAAACACTAGTACGTCGAACGACTCTACATGGTTTGTTAATACGTTTTCCAAAATCGTTCATTGTAGATTTTATATCAATTACCAATATTTAGCAGAGCATTATTTTTAAAGTTTGAGCGGAAGCATAAATAAGTAGTGATGCGGCGCCAACACAAACGCCAAAACAAATGAAAAATCTCAAAACAATATTAATAAATAAGACTCGATAAAGATGTCTTGTTCAATGCATGTGCGTGCACCTAGAGCTCCTAGCGTCCTGAGAAACATGTAAAGAAACAAGTGTCAACATTAAAGATGAGTGAGTTCACAGGTTTTCATAAATTCGTTTGTTCGGTTATAGTTTATTACTCCGTTATCCCCAACCTGGGATAACATATCAATTCCATTATTCCAATCCCGGAATAATAAGTTGTTGTTTCCCTTATCCCCAACCCGGGATAATAAGTTGATGTTTCCAATATTCCAAACCCGGAATATTAAGTTGTTGTCTCCATTACCCCCAACCCGGGATAATAAGTTGATGTTTCCAATATTCCAAACCCGGAATATTAAGTTGTTCCGTAATTAAGTTCAATATTAATGTATATAGGTAGCTAGCCTAAAGTCATGTCACTAAGTGTTCGCGATCGAAGCTGACTGTTGTGCCTCCGTTTTGCCAGGCCTATCACATGACCATGGCGATGTTAGGCCAATCATACACCCGTTGACCATACCCGGTCGGCTAGCGCGACTAGCTCGGATGGGGCTCGTCAGACCCAGTAGTACTACTTATAATTCCCCCGCTATTTAACCCAAATACTAACGATCCGAGGAGATTGTCGAGGACTTAAGTGATAAAGCTGCTTAGTGCCCATAACATTACATTAACATTAACTTAGTTACCGTATAGTTATGTGACGTTAAATTCGTATAACGTAAAGAGTTTGAGTTTGAGAGTGTATACATGTTTCTCCCCCTGTTGTTTAAAAACCGGATAAAGTTAGGGGCCGTGAACTCACCTTTATTTGCTCGGTTAGTGTAGCAAAGATGTTATAAGAGATGGGACCGCTAGTTGCGTCCTAACAAACCAATTAATTTCACGTCAGTGTGAAATCACACCAATACAAATTCCACACGCAATTTACTCACAAAGTGATACACACAAACAACATATCTAACACTCAAACATGCATGCAAGTATTCTCATGTGATCATAGTAATCAAACAACTTATCATGAACATATATCCAAATCCATGCAACACTTTAATGCATAAAATCACAAGTTATCAACTTTCTGCTTAACACTCAATTATTCAGCTGTTTTCTAGGATTTTTATAAAATAGTTCTAACATTCCAAAAATTCCAATATTTTTACAGTAGGTGACCTCTATACCACAGAAATTTATATAATTTTTCCAAGTCCTAAATCTTTACCAATTAACCATAAATATTAATTCACTAAGCTGCAGTCAGATTTACCGCTTTCTGACTGCAGTCCACGGAAGAATTTATTTAAGAATCACTGATCGTCCGATTAACAAACTTCCAGTTGGAGTTGCCCGGAAATTTCTATACCTAGTTGCTGTACAAAAATCATGGCTCAACTCCCTACTGATCTTAAAATCTAACCTGATAAACAATCAACAAAATTCCAGCATTTTAACAGCTTTAGCTACTGAACTTGTTTGGCACTTTAAAAATATCAAACGATTTCAGAAAATTATGAATCCGGCGCCATTAGATTCCTTATTCAAATCTCTACGTTCTAGACATCATAAATTCCGTTTTTCGACAACTAACGACCAAGTTACAGCCAGATGAAATCGGCTGTAACTTTCACTCAGCATCCTGTTTTAGCATGTTATTATTATAAACTCGTGTAATCCCGTTCATGCGATTAATCTAGGCGATCAAGAACCGATTTTTAATCATAGATTAATACTAATAACCTATCCATGCAAACCCTACTCAATAATTCTAGTCTTTATAAGCAAAACACAGTCGTAAGCTATGAGTTCCGAAAACAATCATGCATGCAATAATGATAGTTCAGCCGATTAACAACATACTTACTACCTTTAACACACATATGATCCGAATGAAATCTTGCAAACAATTGTAATTCCTAACCTTTAATATTAAGCTTAATGAACCGTGAGTAGATGAGGAATCGACGATCAATAAGCCGAGACTTGGATAGGCTTGCTTCGGATGTGATGAAAGTTGTAATCGGGAAAGTGATTAGCAAGGACCGCCGCGACCGAAAGAAGTGAGCAAAGGCTGTTTGCGGATGAATGGAATAAATGATCAGCTGTTCGCGATTTATGGAGCAAGAGAAGGCGATTAGAGTTTGTGTTTTAGAAGGAAGCATGCATAAGTTTCGTAGATATAGGTGCAAGAGATAAGGATTATGATTTTGGATAAGTATTGTGGCCGAGGAACTAAAGTGAGCTAGTTTGGTTTGGACTTGATCTCGCGGTCAAGGAATATGGTGGGTTCGGTTTGGGTTTGAACTAAATAAATCCGCGGTTTTGATCATGTGGTTTCGGGTTTGATCTTGCGGCCGGATTGTTTTAGTTTAAGGTTTAACTTTGATCTCGGTTTTGGGTTTGCACACGGGTTGGTTTGGTTTGATCGGCCGAATAGTTGTAGGTTTGTTATGGGTTTGAGTTTTGATCTTGGCCGAATTCTTGAGTTAAGGTTTAAAACTTGTTAACTCCTAGAGTCACAATGAATCACTTTGGTTCGTGTCGCAGTTCGGTTCAGTTCGTGTACGTATCTACTCTAATGATTCAATTACTAAAACAATCACACAACACACAACACGTATTCATTTAATTCGTGCACGCTTAATACTTAGCGTATATATTATTCGACAAGTGTCACGTGTAAGTTATCCGAAAAACCCGGGATATCACACAGAAGCACAATGCAGTTGGCGCATGTGCGTCGATTTCAAAGATCTGAACAAGGCATGTCCCAAGGACTGCTACTCTTTAATAGAAATCGACAAAAATGTAGACTCCCTCGCTCCATTTAGGTGGAAATGCTTCCTTGATTGCTACAAAGGCTACCACCAAATACAAATGATGAAAGATGACGAAGGCAAGACCGCATTCTTGTCTAACAAGGGGATCTTTTGTTACACAAGATGCCCTTCAGATTGCGCAACGCAGGAGCCACCTATCCGCGTTTAATGGACTATGTCTTCGGGGACGACATTGGCGAAACCGTAGAAGTGTTCATTGATGACCTTGTCATCATGAGCTCGGATGAAGAGAAGATGCTGACAAACGTTCAGAAAATGTTTGCATCCTGGCGTAAGACAAACCTGAAGCTGAACCCCAACAAGTGCTCATTTGGAATGGACGAAGGCAAATTTTTGGGATTCATTGTCACGCGCAACGGTTTAGAGTAAATCCCTAGAAAGTGGAAGCGATTCAACGTATAGGGCGATTGGCTATGCTAAACATGTTCTTGGCCAAGCACGCAATGAAGTCCTTCCTATTCATAAGCACTTTGCGGAATTATGTAAAGCAAAACAAGTTTCAGTGGACTCCGGATGCAGAGAAAGCCCTCACACAAATGAAGGAGTGCTTGATTTAGCTGCGTACGCTCACGGCACCGCAAAAGAACTAGCCACTGATACTTTACCTTTCCGTATCAGATATCGTTCTGGGTGCAGTCCTGCTAGTAGAGGGCGCAGGAGTCCAAACTCCGATCTACTACGTCAGCAAAATGCTAAATGACCCAGAGACACGATATCCTATGATGGAAGAGCTTGCTCTAGCTTTAGTCCACGCATCCCGCAGGTTGCGTCCGTATTTTTCCGGCCATGTAACAACAGTTCTCACGAACTATCACTTAGGCCAAGTTTTGTCTAAACCAGACATATCTGGCCGCCTGGCAAAGTGGGCGATTGAGCTTGGTGGACACAACATCGTGTACAAACCACGCCCAACAATAAAAGGCCAGATACTAGATAGATTTTGTTACAGAAGTACCAAGCAATAAAGCGCAAGAGTGTAAAGCTGTACAGAACCCAACGCTGGTTACAAATGACCGCAAATGGATACTTCACACAGACGGGGCATCCAAAGATGATGGCGCAGGGGTAGGTCTCCGCCTAATAAGCCCCGACAACCAAGAGTTCACCTACGCCATCAGGTTGAAATTCAAAAGCACCAATAATGAAGCTGAGTATGAAGCGTTTCTGGCAGGCCTTTGGTTCGCCATCAAAATGGGCGCCTAGAATTTGGAAGCGCACGTCGATTCCCTTTTAGTCGCAGGACAGGTCAACAGCCTATACGACGCAAAAGGCGAGACGATGGCTTTGTATCTTGAACAGGCGCAAGCCTTAATAACCAAATTCCAAAGCTACAAAATAACCCATGTCAACCGAAGCGAGAATAAACATGCCGACGCGCTCAGCAAATTAGCTGCTACAAGCTTCAAGCACCTCGCACGTGAAGTGCGCATTGAGGTACTCAAGAACCCTTCTGTCCCTTTGCGTCAAGTAAACATCATCGAAATGAGGGCTCCTTCCTGGATGTCTCCCATAATCATGTTCTTGCACGAGACCCTCCCCAAAAACAAGGCGGAAATAAGAAAGGTTCAGAACAAGGCACTCAACTACGAAATGGTGGACGGTATACTTGGACCCCTTCTCCGCTGCGATGACTCGCAATACGCGGAATACTTGATCCGCGAAATACATGAAGTGTTATGCGGAATTGGCGTAGGTCCACACATGGTCGTAGCAAAGATCATGAGCGCCGGTTACTATTGGCCTGGCATGCACTTCGATGCAGTCGAAATGTTGCGGAATGCGCATCATGCCAACGCCATGCGCCGAAGACTCTGCACCCCAAGAATTCCTTGATCCCAGTGACAACAGCATGGCCCTTCCAGCAATGGGTAATCAATATGGTGGGACCTTTCCCAGACGCCCCAGGCGCGGTGAAGTTCATAATCGTCGACGTCAATTACTTCACCAAGTGGGTAGAAGCATAACCCCTTGCATCCACCACAACAACTGTAGTTCAGAAATTCATTTGGGAGCACATTATATGCCGCTTTGGGTTACCCCTGCGTATAGTCAGTGATAACGGCCCCAACTTTGCAGCTAAAGAACTACAGTAATGGATGAAGGAAATGCATATCGAACATGTCTTCACTTCGGTCGCGCATCCCCAATACAAGATTGGGAACCGCGCGAAGAGGCTGGGTAGATGAGTTACCAAGTATCATTTGGGCTCATTGAACCATGCCAAAAAATAGAACAGGCGAAACTCCTTTTAGCCTAGTGTATGGGACGGAGGCAGTGATTCCCGCAAAGATTGGCCTCCCATCACCACGCATGTTGGCTGAGCAAAACCAGAACAATGAAGACGAGTGCAGACTCGACTTGGACCTCCTAGAAGAAAGGCGTGAAAACGCCGCTATGTACCTTCCTACCTGGCGATTTTGTTCTACGCGACAACAAGGCGTCTAACGCTGAAAGTCCTGGAAAACTCGCACCTAAGTGGGAAGGTCCCTACATTATCCATGAAGTCATAGGAAAGGGTGCATACACCCTAAAATGTTTGGACGGCATAAACATTTCTAGGACCAAGAATGCAAAACAGCTAAGACACTTCTACATGTAAATTAGCAAATCTATTATCTTATTGTCTACTCTGTACATGGCTCTTACGCTTATTGATTAATAAAGACAATGGATACATGAATTTCTTTATCAAGATGTTTTGTTACAAATGCGCGAAGCCACTTTGGGTCTATGCGAAAACACCATGGTACACAATGACTCATGAATAAAATTTCACTACCTACTGCATGCGCATGGGAGGGGATGTTCATATACGAGTTCATTACCAGTTTCATTCGCTATACCTACACAAAGTCTGTTATCCTCACACAAATATTGTAACTTGGAAAGAAAGAAAAAACATCTATTTCATTAAAAAGAAAGTTATATACAAGCATGCGCAATGCACAGTTACATTCAAGATCTTACATCAAAGATATTACAATAAGGATCCTACACTACTCTTCCTTCCCTGCTGCCTAGGCTTCCTCCAGAAATATGTCTTTCAAGCGATCGATGAAGTCATCGTGTTGGAGCGCTTTGCTCACTAGATCCATCACCGGAAGCTGAAAACGGTCATACTCCCGCTTGGCCTGGGATAAGGCAGCTTCGGTATCGACTCCACAAGTGGAAGCGCGGTTGTTGTCCCATTGTACATCCACGCATGAGTAACATGATGTGCACTCTAAGTGTAGCCCTGCGCATAACCATCATGGTGCGTAGTGACCATCAGCTTGGCCACTGCGCCGTCCAACTCCGCGGAATTTAGGATGGAGTTTACGATCTACAATACAAGAACAGCAGGATTAGAATCAAGACAAAGCAATCCACAGCATGTTGTTGGCCAGCGAATCCACCAGCGACTCAGAGATGGCGCGGGCGGCTTCAGAATTCTCAAGTTTTTTCTCACCCGCCAATCGCAGCCGCTTCTTATCCCCCAGGTGTCTATGTTGCAATTCAGCCTTTTCCACCAAGGCCACCTGGAGATCCTTCTTCGCGCCCTCTAGAGCGGCGCAAGCTTCAACCTGGTTGTTTACAACAAGGTTAGCATGACAATTTATTGACCATACAAAATAAATAAAGATGGGCAAGTTTTTACCTCCTTCTGCTCACTACGCTCGCGGTGCGCCCTGGCCTCCGCGGCCGCAACAGAAGCTGCCTTCTTCTCCTTCTTCATGCGCTCTACTTCTCCGCATATCCGGGCCACATCATCCCTTAAGGATTCTTTCTCGTTGTTATCTCTTTCACAAGCCTCCCTCCAAAACTTGCACTCCTCAACAAGTGTGGCAAAGGAGCTTTCGGCCCTCTTCTTCCACCCCAGGACAGACCACTCCTCGGTCCATTGAGTTTCAGCAAATTTAACCTTGTCCGCCTCCAACTCATATTTTTGCGCAGCCACTTGGGCTCGCTCTTGTATTAGTTCCACTTGGGCAACTTCAAATTTGTCTTGCTCTTTGTGCATACTCCGCCATTCCCTTATGATCTTATGTGTGATTGAGGCAGAGCTAGTTGCTGCCTGGAGGTACACGCGGTATGTTTGTTGATGACCTTGTTCAGCACGCGCGCGCACCTCTGCTGGGGGAAAGCCCCCTTAAACCACTCACGACACGCCGGCCAGTGAGAGAAGTCGTCTCCCTTCTTCAGCTTCTACACAGGGGTATGGATCTCTTCGGTGCGGCCATCATGATATGACCGGTAGTAGAAATCACCCAGAGTATCATCCAGGCGGATTGGAGATCCTTCCGTGGAATGGCTTCTACCAGATCCCGCGGCCTCACCCCCGGGTGCCGGCTCTTCTACATGAACCCCCTGCGGAGCATCTTCTTCAACCACCTCCTTACCGGCAACCAAAATCAGTTCCGTCTCCATAACACCCTCACGACCACCTTCCTCCACCACCACCTCAGGCTCTACGGCTTTAACCTCCACCTGCACCTCCGCCGCCCCGGCAGTTAACTCCCCACCCTGTGCGCTTGACGCTTGCCCGGTTTCACCCACAAGCGGGGGCATTGGAGTATAAATGGGCGCGACCGGAGTGGTGGGGGGCAACAAAAACTGGTTCACCTCCCCCTGCGAGATGACAAACAATTAGACAAATAAAAAAGGAAGAAAAGTGGTGTGACAAACAAGGTAAAAGTTGTTTACCTAGGGAGATTTTGGCCGCAAGCGCGTCCAAGCTCTCGCGCTTCCCTATAACCCTCCGCCTTTTTGGAGGGCTGCGCGGAGATATCACTCTTCGGAGCCCTCTTCCGCTTGAGGGGCTCTGGGCTGGACTCGACCTCCATCGGGTCGTCCGGGTTGGCAGTCGGGATCACCACCGGCTCTAGCTTGGGTTTCCTCACACCCACAGGCGCAAGACCCTCCAAAGAGTCAGAGACTACTACATAGTCTTTCCAATGATAGGACACAGTACGCTCATATTTGGGCGGGTATGCCCTAGGTTGAGTTACCCTCTTCTCAGCCACCGCACTGGGCCCCGCGCGCCTCTTCTTTTTTTGGATCTAGGCCAATGCCCAAGTCCTTTAAAGAACCTACACAATGGTGCAACACAATAAGTGATATGCAAAGATATAAACACTTGAAAATATGAAGACTTACCAGTCTCAGGCGCGGGGGCCAACAGATCTTCATTCTTGGGGAGCTCAAAGTTCCCCAAGATCTGTGTGTACCATGTGGGCTCCTCCGGGCCAAGGGCAATGTTTTCAATGTGCCCATGCTCCCTTTGGAACGCCACCACATACAGCGGCACCCCTGCAAAGAAAGTACATACAGTTAGTCTGTGCACAAGGAGAAATCAAGAAACACTACAAGACGAAGACAAAGGTACTTACTCTTCTCTCCCTCCATGTACATGGGCCTCTCCCGGCGGTTGAGTTTCCACACTAGACTCATACCCGCTGCCACCAATGCCCTCTCCGGTAGTTGGACCGTCGGGATCTCCTTCATTCCTTGTACCAGGACTCAGCCACCGGTACAGGAACCGTCTCAGCGGTGATATCCTCCACCCCCCGGAAGTGCATCCGGAGAGGAATAACACCAGCCTTCACATAAAAAAAAATTTAGTCTTCCAATCATGGAAAGACTTTGGGGGGGAGAGCAAAATTTTCTTCGCCTGTATACGGTGTGAAAAGAATAAAACCCCATGGAACAATGGAGTTGGTAAAAATCCTAAACTAGTCGACAGTGAGGGTAACACCCATCGACCGACACAAAACTCAGAATGTTTGATTCTCAACATCCCCATTGGATTCAGCTGGGAGATGTGAAATTGGTAAAAGGCCAAAATCTCAAGAAAAAATTTAGTAACCGAAAGTTACCGTCAGCAAAAAAATCAAGAATTAAAGTGATGTAGCAGGCCGGAGCATCGGCGGCAGTATCTCCCTCAGCCGGATACCGGGCATCCTAGTCCTTATAGAACCGGTAGCCGAAAACCAGGCGTTGGAAACTGGCCTGATTCCACTTCAGAGCCGGTAAGGAGGTCGAAGCCTCCGCTGAAGAAACGGTCTCAGGACCCCTGGTCGCCAGCGGAGAAAAAGAGAAATTTTGAAAACAAAGAAGACTCAAGAACACAGAAGAACTCAAGAGAAGATTGCAAAGAATTTAAAAGAAAAAGTTTGAAGGCGTGAATGAAACCCTAGGCGGTTCACCCTATTTATACTCATCACATTTAATACGATGGGGAACTGTGAAGCACGCGGAAAATTAACAACCAATCTACGCAAGACGCGTGGCACGCAAGTGGCTATTGACAGTTACCACGCCCGAGTGGGCGGCACCTTCTCTGCCAATTCATTAATGAAAGAGAGGCTGCACTATTGACAACATGCTACAACTGTCAAACGTCACCTCCAGGGCACCCTTTTTCTCACCAACTCGCATGCAACATCAGCATGACCAAGATTCAGATTTTGAAAACTCATCATGAGCAAGGGTTTCCCTCACACAAAGGTTTTCTCCAACCCTTATTGAATTTTTGTCGTTGAAATAAGCGCGCATACAAGATTTCTTATAGTCGCCAACATGCGGATAGGAGCAGCACTGAACTATGGGGACTTGGAGGGGTATGGTCCCAAAAACCCTGCGTCTGCGCAAGGGACCATACCATCAACACTAACATACTACAAGAATAACCTTGCACGCAATGTTCAATGGTGAGCCTTTCTTAGAACCAACAAGTTGCCTAACAAACCTTGCGCGTAACGCGCAACGTATTGCAACCTTGACACTAATAGGTCACACAACGAACCTTGCGCACTCAGCGTAACGACAAGTTAGACAACCCATGTAGGTCACACAACGAACCTTGCGCACTCAGCGCAATGACAAGTTAAACCAACCCATGCAGGTCGCACAACGAGCCTTTTGTACTTGGTGCAACGGCAAGTTATACTTAGACGCGCATGCCCCTTGACCCTGCGCGGATCAAACAAACCCTCTAGCCGCGAAGTCCTAAAACCTTGCACAAGGACAAGACAAACATGAGAGCAAGTAATAGTCTTGAAAACAAAAGGACTTAACCCCTACAACTCTGCGCTGTCCAGAACACTTAAAGTCACGCGGAAGGGAAAAGCGCAAAGAGCCGTTGACAATACAAAGGTACAAAGTGGCAGAGCTGTGACCCAATGGTTGCTCGCAGGTTGTGTCAGACTGCGCCGCATGAACAGTAATGTAGAGGCCAGACTGTGCATCAACCATACTCACGCCAGTTACTGTCACACATTCTCAACTTTCGACTGATGATAGGTCTGACACCAGGGACAACTGCCATAACATGTGGCACCATTCACCATCCAACAAAGCAAACTTCCTATCAGAGATCATTAATGATCAATGCAGAGGGACAGAACGGATATCTTTGTTCGTCTGGGCCGGGCTCAAGGCCCATCAACCCATCTCCCAACCCATTTATCTTCGGCTATAAAATAAGGGTTGCACCACAAGGTAAACCACATGCTTTCCAGTTCACTCACTAATTACTACTTGCTTAATACCTTGCAATCACCAAATACTTATTCTCACGCAGGAGTGTGGTCACGGAGAAAACCCTCCCATTTTCCCCGTGACAAGGCTAACGGCGTTGATAGTTTTGTAGATTAGCTTGAAGTGAGATCACCCAGAAGAGCGAACGAGAGATAACCTTTTATGCAGAAAAACTAGGTTGTAACTAAGATATCTCCGGATACTTCTCGGTTCAGTTAGTGTTTATTCAGTAAGGCTATTATCGAATAATTATAGAATAATAATTTATTCTTCAAAACATCTTTTTAACTAAAATAGTAAAACGTGAAAGAACTTAGGTTTTCAAATTTTCTTTTCTATACCCAGTTAATCCGAAATTTTTAATATAATGTGAAACTTAAATTGAATTAAAAGTGTTCGTACTTACATAAACAACGGTATTATTTATACAACGTAAAATTGAATAATACTTATGTATTTACTATTATTTATTATATGTTTAATAAACAAAATACTAATTTTTTATCTTTCGAAAATACCTTGGTTTTATAAAATTATAAAACATGATTATTTACTAAAAACATGATGTCTATTATATAACTTTTAAAGAAAATGGAAAATAAAATCAAGTTTACAATACTGAATATGATTACCTCTTAATGTATAAAAATATAATATGATACAAAAATATGACACAAACTTTTGGAGTGTCAGTTAAAAAAGAACTTTGACTTGCTATAAACAATAAATAATAAAATATTAATTTCAATCATCTCCTTCATACAAATATATTAAAACGCAGGTGCCACACACAGGTAATAGGTTCTTTGTATAGTTTATCAATTAAGTTATCCAAGAATCATAAATAAATGATATACGGGTTTATATATATACCTGAAGTTTGAGATGAACAATAGATCGGGTAACAAAGGTTAGCCGGAAAATGTGCAGGTCGGTCGGATAATATTGGTTTTAACGTGACGTCAATTACGGTAGTTCAGAGGTGGTCGGAAGGTGACTACAGAGTGGTGATAGTGGACATGGGTAACGGTTTTATCGGTCTGCATCGGGTTTTTATTTGCCGGAATAATGAGCTAGTTGAAAAAGACGATATCTTAATTTATAACTGGGTGTTTCAAGTTTGTTGTGTGGATGGCAGGTTGTGGCTGAGGGCGGCTAGTGGCAAGCGTCGGGTGGCTGGGGTGGGTCTCGTGTGCAGCGTGTGCGTGGAGGTTGGCGACGTGTGTCCAGTGGTGGGCAGCGTGTGTGTCGTGTGTAGGGATGCTTCCGGCGTGTGTCTAAACTGGGTAGCGGGTGTATTGATTGCCGGTGGCTTATGGTTGTGTGTGGGTTGCGGGTTACCAACGGAAGCACTGCTTGTGTCAAGGGTGTGCTTCGTGTCCAGAGGTGTGTCTTGCTTGTTGGTGGCTTGAGCATGGCGTATTGCCGGGCGTCGGTTCGTGTGTTTAGCCGGGTTTAGCGTGGCGTCTTCATCCAGAGTCAAGTTCTTATCTGATTATATTATTAAAATATTACCTTTTGTTATAAATAAACTATATTATGATTGCTATCCAGATTCTAACTCCTATCTCTTCATATCCTTTTCATTAATATAAGAACACTATATATAAAAGTTCTTGTATTGTGTCTTTATATCTCAATGAATTATAATTATATATTCTATCTTTATCTATGTGTTCCTTTAATACTTGTTCTTATATTCATATACTAGTCACTAGTAGGACATTATTCACAACATATTATCAGCATGAAAGTGTTTTGTCTCCAAAACACTGTTTTTTCTGAAACCAATGTCGGCCATTTTTTTGAAACCGTCATCGCTCTACTTTGGTCTACAACCACCAACCAATGAAAGAACTTATATCTCCGGGTTAAATTGCTTCGGATGTCAAGTTCTCTTACAACTTTGCTTTCCGTCGGATTCATAAGGCATCATTGATTCGAAAACTAACCTTTATATAAAAGTGTTACATTCTTTATTTTATATTAAGTTATTTATATTAGTTTTAAACTATCACTTTCATTTATTTTCAATTGGGTTACGGTAGTAGTAAGAGAATCTAAAGTTAATTGATCCATTTCTTAAAAAAATATATTAATAAGGTTATTATTAAAAAAACTAACGTTTTTTAATAAATCCATATATGAGTTTTAAAAATAAGTACATGAAACGGTTTGGTTGGAAATTGTTATGAACTTATCGATTGTATATACTACAACATGAGTTGATATAGATTTGTAATTATAATTAAATGCACAATTATTTAATTGATATCCAACAAGTATGCTTATTATTAATAATTTTTGTATAGCTGCGTAGATTTGATATGTATTATGGTATGTATATTGAATATTATCATATGTGGAGGATGTCGATATTCCTAAGAGTTTGTCAAAGTGAAGGTTTATTTAGTATTTGAGAACATTGCTAGTATATACTTGTTTATCTGTAAATAACATATTCTTTTAGTGTTAGTTTTTTTTTTTACATCCGTTTTACAGTAGTATTATATGGATCATAATAGAAGGTATGATGCATTTAGATTTAGATTATGTTTATTTTCGTGTATATAGATGATTAACCGGTAGTACTTTACTAAGTAAATATAGTATATAGTAGAAGTATTGTGAATCTTGTGATGCTAATAAATCTAATACGTTTGATGATTAAAAGGTTTATTGTCTACATGTTTTAGAGTTAATAAAATACATTTTTCTTCATAATACAATAATAGTATGCATTTGTAAGATGGTGTTGACTAGATGCATAGTCTTTGTAGTATATTTTCTATATAATATGATTATTTCGATTGCTTATTGAAATTGAATTGACAAGTTTTTCCTTTCATATGTTATTAAAACACCATAAAGACTTGATGAAGATTTTTTGTTATTTTTCAAATTAAAGTAAAAATATTATAAAATATATACTTTTGGCTAGGTATACACTTGTCCCGTGATAGGTGAATTCATGCAATATTAGATAACTTATTCGTGATGCAGTGTTACCTACAGACAAATTTGTTCGCAAGATAATGCGTTAAATGATGGCATCGTTTTCTAATCATACTTATACTAACCATACAATTATTGTTATTGCTATTATTGTCTTGATCATAATGTGTATTCGTTTCAATGAAATTAATTGAATGGAATAAGTTAGTATGATCAAGATACATGGTTTGTAGTTTTGAGATTTGTTTACGAATAAAATAGGTGAAATTTAAAATTTTGAAATAGTGTTAATGGAGTAAGAAGAAAAAAAAGGTAAAGAAAAAATGGATTAAAAGTTGTCGAAAAAGATAGAAGGAAGGGTTGTTTAGTTATTTTGTTGAGTTTTCTAGTTTGCCTGAATATTATTCCTAACTATCTCTGTTTAGCCACTAATGAGCTTTCATGTAAATTTTCTTTAGTTGAATGAGTAGTTTTGATTTATAGTTTACTACGCAACTATATAAGTCTCTAGTTTCCTAAACATATTTTAGTTGCCTATAAACTAGTTGTGTGACAAATGAATATTTGTAAATAAATTATTAAATGTTGAGAACTTGAAAGAGATATATGTTTAAGTTTCAAAGTAAGTTTCCAAAATACATAAGATATCTTTGTGTTTGGTTATACGATGATAAGTTATTACATAAATTATATGCGTTTTCTTATTAGCAATGAAAAGGTTTCTTATTTCATGAAGGCCTATTATAAGTTGTTTTTATATGTTGACATGTTATAAGGTCATGTATGATTTGTTGCTATCTATACCTTGTATTCTATATGCTATCACTTCATTGCAACGATAATACCGAATAGAACGACTCAACCAAAGTTGTGGTTTATTGTCATTCTCATGAAAGAGTAGTAATATGCTTCGATGTGACATCCAAAGTGTCATACTCCTTATATCTCATTATCAAGTATAAAAGATATATTATTTGACTCGGACATATAGTTACTTCTCAATTGATGTTATACGAAGAGAAGTTCATTTATAAGGGAATCGAATAAAACAAATTTTGTTTGTCAAACCTCAAATATACTCCTGAAGTAGCAATATCATTTAATGGGTATGAACGGTTTGAAACGACTGTATATCTATAGGTTCGAGAAAATAATGGAAAACCGTAAAACTTGTATGGTTTTACTCTGATTCATGAAGTGAATATATATTCATCATTGTAATCATGGGCATCATTGAGAAATTGTAATGATGATCATATTAATAATAAGATTGACCATTAGAAGTGCAACAATCATCATGTTAATAAGAGATCAAACTATCAGAAATTATAAGATAGCCAAGCTAATAATGAGATCGAATATCAGTATTATAATGATAGTCATGATGAGATCGACCACCAAAAGTGGTAAACTAGTGATTACATAACACGATGGTTTGAACTTTGAAGTTATAATACATTATTTCATATCTTATGTTTTGTATTACATACGTGCAAGTAATACATATACAATATCATAAACCATAAGTTTATGGATCTTAATTATATGTTGGCGTGACCGATTAGACCACACCGAGCCAATGATGATGTGAAACTTAATGAATAACCAGAAGATTCTTCATGATAATTAAACATGTCGTAGTTGCTCTCAAGAAAAGTTAATTATTTACCAACCAAAGTAGGGTTTGAATCCCTAAAATATTATGGAATGAACGAAGGATGTATATATCCAAACATGATACCGTTTAGTGTTTTTAAATCGATGCATCATCTAAATGGTCATCAAATTTACAACTTGAAGTTGTGTGTGGCTTAGCTAATGAGATAGAAAGCATATTATTCCAGATTATCATATTTATGGTGGTTATAACATTGAATTTAATATCCATGTTACTAATGATTATTGGAATAAGTATTGAACTTTCTAAATGCTTAAGACACAAATTGCTTTTGTTGAAGATGATGATCAAACGTCTACAAATTGATTGCAAAGCCAATAATCAAGAGAGCAAAAGTTCATATTTGAGCACATGTGATTTTACATGCGGTAACATTATTTCACATCAAGCCAACATGTTGTAATACTTTCTCCCCATTACAGTTGGTTTTGTTCAGGAACCAAATATTTCCCATCAAACTGTTGTTGTGCGGTATACATTGGAATTGATCCACCACAACGCATAAAGATTGAAACTCAAATAACGCTGGGAATATATGTTGGGTGAAAATACTATTTATGATTACATACTTAGAGCAATTAACGAGAGATTTATTTATAGCTCGTTAGATCTTACTTTAAGTAAATGAACATTCCCAACATTAGGTCGAGATTAATGGCAGTTGGAAAAGGAATGGGTATGCATGAATTATCATTGATCCTCAAACTAAATTGTGTGAATAAGAAGTTCAAAAGATAATTCGTTACCTAGATTAAAGAATCAATCACCAGACATGTTCACTGACC
Organism: Scalesia atractyloides; assembly: GCA_947069175.1. Taxonomy (NCBI): domain Eukaryota; kingdom Viridiplantae; phylum Streptophyta; class Magnoliopsida; order Asterales; family Asteraceae; genus Scalesia; species Scalesia atractyloides. Next base: position 34,037,087 of record CAMTDV010000003.1, on the reverse strand, counting down.
TAAATACAGTGACTAAGTAAGTCACGTAGTCAACTTCTAATGCTCCAATTAAGTTAATTGTCCTAGTAGGGCAAACCATATATTAATGAGTCTATTGCACGCTTGAAGCGTGGTAGACTAGTTGATTCCAAGAAAATAAAAATTCCTCGAAAAACTTGGAACAAGTAATGAAGAAGATGGTCAAATCGAGGTTATAGTAAAAAAAGTTCTCTTGAAGAGACATTAGACATGATGATTCTAGAAGAACCTCAGGTACTTGAAAATAAAAAGCTCTTGGTAAATTATATCATGTCTAGAAGTGTATGGAATCGAAACAAAATCGACGTCGTTATACTTTTGTATATATAGTGCTTGAAATGATGAAATGACGAGGATCATGATTTAAGATCTGCCTACGAATGAAAACATATAAAGGATTGGCCAAAATGGAAAAACGCAAATATGGCAGAATTGAATTCTCTAATGAAATCGAAGTTTCTGGACCAACAGTCCATACAACTGAAGTTGTAAAATATGTTGGATACAAATTGGTCTTTTATGCGATTCATGTGAAATCAAATTAAGTGAAATAAGGCAAAACTTGTGGCACAAAGATTTTCGTAAAGACCCATGATTGATTATAAAGATGCACACTTTCTAGTGGTGGAGGCAATGACTTTCCAATATTTTATTCGTTTGGTAGTATAAAGAAAGAATTGATATGCGTCTTATGAAATTTATGTATCACGTGATACTGAAAGTTTACATAAAAGTCACAGAAAGATTTAAATTATCAAACTCATGTAAAGTAAGTTCTTGAGAACACTATGATTCAGATTCGCATACATCATGGGTATTATATATAGGCTAAATATAATTACAACTCTTGATGAGTTTACTAAAGCAATCGAGTACTTAAAAAGTAATATTAAAACATCTTAAGGATGTAATTCTTGTGCACCAATAAACATACATAGAAAATTTATACCCGGTGATTATAATATCTCAATGTACAATGTTAAGCATGGTGTAATATGAATTTCATCAATAAGCAAGTGTTCAAGACATCTTTGCATCTGATATAAAATCAATGAAAAAGTTTAGGTAATGGAACTCTTAAAGAGTATATATGCACATATATAATTATTCAAAGTAGAAAGAAGTATGTGAATGATTATAAATGCCTAAAGCTCAAAACGTCGGCAATGTATCTTTATAAAGTGAAGAAAAGATTTATATGGACTAACATAGTAGAGTCGAATGTGGTATAATCGACTTGCTGCTAAGCTTAAAAAGGAGAAATACATAGGGTGTAATGGGTCCATTTGTTCTCATTAAAAGAACAATATGATGTTTACAAGTATTATTGTATATGTTGATACTGTCATTAAGGATGACATATCAAAATGGGCTCAAATATTTAAACTAAGAATTTGAAAATTAAAGATGGTGGCAAATTTATGGCTCAATATGTAGAATATGCATTTGTTTTATTATCCATCAATCATCATACATCTAGAAGATGGTGGACATTTTCATATGCACAAAGCTTATGGTATAAGTACATTTAATGATGTCCAAATAGTTGATATAGAAAATGACTCTTATCATCTCTAATCAAAGAAGCATATATCCTTGGTCTAGAAGTACGATAGTTAAATTCCAATTGTATTAATATATCTTGCTAGTATATATACACGGGCATATGTCAGGAAATTCATTGACAAGATATAACTCGTGTACAACAAGGAGATAATGTAATGTAATGTAATGGGTAAAACATTTATTTTTATACCCTTAAGGTACAAAAGATATGGATTCATATTTTCCTAACCTCTCAACAAGTTTGGTTAGTTTTGTAAATGCAGAGAATGTAGCAAAACACATTCATGGATCGTATGTTATCTATTTACAAGATGAAGTAATCAAAGTTTCACATGAAGATCATACATCAATGTTCATTGAAGGATTTCCCACTAATGGATCAAACGACATATCAAGCTGCACATCAATGGATTACAAAATTTTTGAGCAACTTTCAAAGAAGCCCGATACGAGCCACTTATAGGATACATGTAAAAATGAGGGGGAGCATTATACAAGTTGCACTCTTTTTCCAAAATTATCAGGGGGAGAAAATACGCGGTACACTCTTTTTCCCTTAGCTAGGTGTGTCCCACTGGGTTTTCCTAGCAAGGCTTTTAACGAGGCAACACCACCAAGCGTATAATACATCATTTTCTTTTATCACGTGGATAGTCAAGGGGGAGTGTTATAAATAAACTATATTATGATGACTATCCACATTCTAACTCCAATCTCTTCATGTCCTTTTCATTAATGTAAGAACACTATATATAAAGGTTCTTTGTATTGCATCTTTACATCTCAATGAATTATAATTATCGATTATATCTTTCTCTATGTGTTACTTTGATACTTGTTCTTATGTTCATATACTAGTCGCTAGTAGGTCGTTGTTTCACAACACTTTTATTTTTTCTTAAACAATTATTAAAATATGTTTATTAAATACATGGTTTTATCAATTTTCTTTCTGTTTAACTTGTAACGTATGTTGTTTATCAAAAGAATGTATTTATAAATTCTTCATAACTTTAATAATATTTTTAATTGTTAAAACTTGAAACGGATTTTATTTATATTTTGTTTCCTATGATTCAATTATGTTGATACATATAAGATAAACGTTAGTTTATTAATATATTTAAAACTAATTATCAATATTTGATAATTAAATTAGTTAAAATTCTGCAGTGTTGTGAATTTTTTATCACGGATCTGAGAAAGACTCAGCAAGTTGTTCTCTAATTCAGCAATATAGTTGAATTTGTCGAACGACATCACACTGCTTGTTAGAATACCTTCACCGACTATTTTACCACCTTGATTACCCGCAAACCCGATGTAGCCCCCACGAATTGATTTGACGTTGTATAATAGGGCCAACATCCCCGTCATGTGCCGGGATGCTCCACTATCCATTATCCACTTGGAAATTATTGATCTCGAGAGCCTTTACACATGCAATTAAGCGATTATTTGAATAGCGAGACCCAAGCCTTGTCGGTCTTGGGTGGGTTTGGGATATAAAATTTTAGTTCACAAACACTCTTACTTTCTTTCTTGATTTCAACAACCTATTCAACCTTTGACCCAGTCTTTTTATCGACCACGGTTGTAACAGTTTTTTTGACTTTTTCAGAAGATGTTTTTGTTTTAATCACCCAAGTTTGTTGTTTTAAAATTGCCTTTTTAGAATAAAATTTCAAATCTTTTTGACTTTTTCATTAATGATTCACCAGTTCTTTGTTCTTTATTTGAAACGTTAACATTTTCTGGTTTCACATTCTTGTTAGATTTGGTGTTTCTTTTCAAAATTTGTGTTGGAACAAACTTTGGGGATTTTAGATTCACATCTTCTGAGGATTTCTTAACGTTGTAAACAGGTTTAGAGTTGTTCTGCAAACATCGTCTTGCAATATGCTCGATTTGACTGCATTTGACGCATGTCCTACTATCATTTCCAACAAAGGATCTCTAAACCTGCTCACGACGTTTCTTTTCAGCATAGAACTCATCGTTTGACTGCTCTTTTGCCAAACTTTGCTTCTCAATTTCTGAGTTTGTTCTGAAAACAAAGTTTATATTCTTTGAAAATTTTGGTTTTTGAAATCTGTCGTAATGTTTCTTAACATATCCCAACCCTTTTTTTCTGTTCTTAGGATAATTCTTTTCTTTGTGATTATTATTATAAGAACGATTCGGTTTGGAATAATAAGATGCATTCAAACTTTCAAGCTCAGAAAGGCTCATTTCAACCAATTTAAACACTTACTCTACTTTTCAAGATTCACATTCTGAATCAGAAATTCTTCATCAGAATATAGTTTGTTAGATCCTTTCATTTTATAAGAAACCATATTAGGATCATCACTCGAACTAGATTCTGATTTTTGAAGATAATTCTAATGAAAACTTTCTTCATTTTTAGAAGGTGAACTTGAACTAGTTTTCTCCATGTTAGATTCAGCACTCTCAAATTTAGTGCTATTACTCTCACTTCCCAAAACATTTTCAACCACATCAGATTCACAGTCATTATCAGACTTAGTGTAAGTTACATCGATGTTTTCAGGCAGCTCGTTGTTCTTTTCAGTTTTCTCTTTTAAACTGAGCGCCATATCCACCCCATATGGTTTTTTTCTATAATAACTTTCCCACATGGGAGGTGGAACTCGATTGTAACCTATACTTTTGTTTTGACGACCAATTGTCAGTTTCTTCCTTTTTAATTTTTCCTAGTTGTTTAGGAATAATATGATCAGTGACATATGAAGTGGTTGAATAACTTATTAACCCGTTCCGTTTCAATTCTCATTTTTTTTCTAATTCACTTTTTAGCTTAGCAATCATGTTAATGTGAATATTTATGGCCATTTGTTTGTCCATACAAGTTGCTTTAAGAATCGAAAATGTGACATTATCTTCCTTACTTGCTTGTTGGAACTGTTTAATAGTTTTACTCAATTTATCATATCCTTCTTTAGTTTCTTTATAGTTACTTGATAAATTATCTGTATGTTTTTTCAATTCTTTATATTTTTTATCTTTCTCAGCACATTCCTTGTAAGGCTCCATGCACTTCTTGCAAGGTTTTTCGACTCCGATTATCTGAACCTTACACTCTTCTTTGACCGACTCTTTTACCGACTCGTTCCCCAAGTCAACGTTGACCTTCTCGACTTCTTCAGAAACTACCTCTTTCAAGTTCGTAATCATTGCTTTGTTTGCTATCTCAGTGAGATTCTCAACGTTCATCTCCTTGCTAACATCAATCAATTCCTCTACCTCAAGCTTAGGCTTCTTCATCCAAATGCACTTTGTAGCTCGGTTCAAATTAACCTGCAAAAGATTTATACATTTCAGGCGGCATTAAATGTTTAAATGCACTGTGAAAAAGGTCTTCTCTCTCAGCAGAAGCATCATAATAGCATTCTTCATTTGGAGCTTCCTTGAAAAATGCCTCAGCGTATTCTTCTTTAGCTGGTTCCGGTTCTTCTATAATCTCTGCCAAAAGCGCGAGACTCTTAGATTTTGAAAATATACTTGTTCATGTTGAACCCCTCGTCCTTCTAAGAAACAACTAAAGCTTTGTCTTTGGAACTCGATGACCCGTCTTCAATTTGAACCATTATTGATGTAGTATGAGGTTGCGTAGGTCGATGATAAATCGCCTTTTTGTAGTAGTCGTCTGCAAAAGGATTCTGGTTTCCGTTTACTTCGCGGTTCGGACGTTCACTCTTGAAGTGTCCCTTCTCATGACATTTAAAACACGTCACTTTTGATTTGTCAAATCCAAGCTTTCAATCTGGTCCTCCCAAACTATTTCTACCCGTGATCTCCATAAACTTTTGAGCTCTGCAAACAATCGACGCCATTCACCATTTGATGCCTATGAGTCCCAACTCTTCTGGATCGATTTGGTCATGTTAGGATTACCAATCTTTCTAGACACCAGACTTTCGTATGATTCTAGCACAGATGCAAGTAAGGCCATGTGTTGTTTAGCAGTATTCTCATTGAAACCTTGAGCATTCTATAAATTCACGGCAATATTGCACTTTAAGATTCGCTGGTTAGAGTTGGTTTGGATGCTCTAGCTGCTTTGATAATTGTTAGATTTTTGTGGAGATTGTGGTGTTTGTGATAAGGTAGGATCATAAGTTGGGAATGACCGAAACCACTGCCAGTGTTTGACTCGGTACTCGAGGAACTATCTGCGCTGAAGCAGTATGTATTTTTGCACTTTGAGTTTTGGCTACTGAACTTCCTTTGTAGTACATATTCACGTCTTGTTGAATGTGTGATCCTTTGGTTTTCGCCATCTTTTGCATTTCGAGCTCGTGCCCATCGGGTTTCTCTATGAACCTTGACAAATTGAGAGTACCATATTCTGAGTTGTTTTTCAAGATTGTCAGATAGATGGACCATTCTCCTTCAGGCAAGGCATCAGCCAATTTGTCCATTAACTCTTTGTTTTCTTTTTGAATACCCAATCTTTTCAATTTCGACCACCAGGTGACAATACCTCTCAATTAACTGCTTCATTATTTCACCTTTGAGAAGATTAAAGATATCGAACTCTTTTTTCAACAAAGCTTTCTTGCTTTTGATCATTTGAGTGCTTCCCTAGAATTTACCCTCAAGGCGTTCCAAATAGACTGAATGTCACCATCATGTTGCAAAAGAGCAAATATTTCTTTACGGTCTTGCTGCAGGATGTTCATCATTTTCTTTTCCCTAACGAATTTATCTTTCTCTCCTTTTGTCAATGTCTTTTCAAGCCTGTTTTTACCAACTGGTGCAACATATTTCTCCTCAATGACGTACCAGCAATCTAAGTGACTTGCTTGTACCCAGTTAACAAACCTCTCATTCCAACCGTAGTAATCTTCTGAACACATTAGCTTTGGGGGTTTAGTCATAGTCCCCATTTCGTTATCAAGATTAAGAGTTTGAGCTGATGCGGTTGAAATTGCGGATTGCAAACGCGTTGAAAAATTCGGTATCCATTTTGTCGAGATTTTTTTCAAAATTTGCTTGGTGCGTAGTGAACTTGGTGCGAAGTTAACCCTGGGACGAAGATAGACACAAAACAATTAAATCTCTAGTTCGTGCAAAATAAAAATATCAATTTTCAGATCTATCTTCGTGCGAAGATAAAATCTAAAATTTGCAACAGTTTCACTTCGTACATAGTGAAATTTAACTTCGTGCGAGGGTAATTTTTTTAAAACTTTTCAGAACGTTTCGCTTCGTGCGAAGATAAATTTAACTTCGTGCGAAGTGACTTTTAAGCTTGTGAACAGGTAAGTTTTAAAATTTCACGTTTTTTGATGTTTTTATCATGATTTCAGTTGATTTTTAGGTATGATTCTTTCAAGGGTTTGTTATTAATGGATTTTAAGTAGTTCTAGAAGAAATCAGTCCATTTTGTCCGTTCAATCTCTGAGATAAAAAGATGAAAAATGAGTAGAAGAGAAGTAGAGTCTTGATCAAATGTCTTCAAATCAGGCATTCTAGCTCTGATACCACTTGTGAGGATCTGCTCATCCAATAAGCTCAGGTCCTAATTTGTTTGCCTAGTTCGTTATGTGTGGAATTCATGTTAAACTAGTGACAATATCAAGATTTTCTGTTTAATCTCTATATTTCATTAATTCAGATCAACGTTTACAATCCTAAGAGAAATTTGACAAGGCTTCGCCATATCAGTCAACAAACAGTTACAGACTCAAGACCCTAGCACACCTATATATAGACATAGCACTTCGTGCGAGGATAAAGTCCTCACTTTGTACGAAGATAGTTTATCTTCGTACGAAGGTAACATGCTACCTTCATACAAAGTGACCTTTCACTTCGTGCGAAGTTAAACATACAAATCATAATTCTAACATTTACGCCCTATTACAGATACAGACATGACCCAAACACGTAGGCGATAGACATTCTGCATCCACAATTTTTCACAACATGTTTCTCCCCTTAAAATCAAAAACATATTTTTGGATTTTTGGTTTTAAAAAAGAACTTAAAACAAAAACTTTGACAAACCGATGGGGACCACGTCAAATCCTCATCCATCTTTGCTTCACACTCTTTGTCCCCCTGATGATAGACTTTTCATCCCATTTAATTTCAAAAGATACTGAAATTTTGCTCGATCATATAGTTTTATATAAAAATCAGCCTTTTGTTCATCGGTGTGGATTTTTTCAATACGAATCAACTTTTTCTCGTAGCAGTCACGGATAAAGTGATGTCGTATCTCAATATGCTTTTGTTTTAGAGTGATGGACCGGATTTTTAGTTATGTTAATGATGTGACAAATGGCAAATAACCGGTAATTCCGTATAATTTAATCACTAATTTTATTTTATAATCTCATGCATATTATCGTAGTTTAATTTCGTAACTGAGTCGTACGTCATATTTTAAGGATTAGGGAAATTACATCTGGACATAACATATACTGGTTTCCGTATCGACGCAGAACAAACCAAAATAATGCCCTAAAAGTGTTGGTAGAAAGTGTTGGGCGCACTAATTGTGGTGGCACTAACTGTGTTGGTAAATCCGCTAAAACGAATCAGAACAAGGAATAACGGTATGTTAATGCCATACCGGAGTCGATATATAAATGAAAACACTGATATGAGATCAACCATTTCAAAAATACATAACTTTCCGGTACAACGCCTAAATTGCAAAATTGTCCGTTTCGACCAAAAGGCGACAAATGTCAGTTTGTCCGCATCACTAATTCGGTGGATTCCGGATGTAAGAATAATAATAAAACAATGTTAATCATCCTAAAACAATGTGAAAATAGCAAGAATGCACAAAAGACATCGTTTCCGGTCATTAGGCAAACAGTGCACAATGCGACCGGAAAGCAACCGTTTGTCGAAACGACGAACATTTTAATGGCCGATAGCCTCATTCACGCATCTAGCGAACTAGTTAAGCCTCATTTGGAACTCGGAATCCATTCAACTAACATGAGGTCACAGAAACACAACTTTCGAAAAAGTTCAACGATGCCGATCGAACGAAAGGCATTTCAGCATTCCTAACTCATCGTATATTCGTCTAGCAAACTAGTTATGCATATTTTTAGGTTGGAAATGCACTAAGTAGACACCATCACAATTGTGGTGGTCGAAAACAAAAGCTTCCGGTACTAAATAAATAAGTTCGTTTATTAGCGATTATTGCGTCGACGAACGATCTAACGACATTTCCGTCATCTGAAACTTGTATTGGAGGATCAAGTGGATTAATTACCATGTAATAACCCCTAAACCCTAATTATATACTAAGAATGCAAGAACAAACCCCTAATCACAATACTTAAACTAATGACCAAAATATCTCCTTATTTAACATGTGTTATAAAAAATATTACACTTCACCCCCCCTCATTTTGACGGTTCAAGTGGGTCCCACACCCACTTGAGTTTTGATGAAAATGGTAGATTTGAAGCATGGTGTGTTGAAGGGAGATGATCTTAAAAGATGACTTGATATATATCATTATTTTTCACCATTTCCTCATCATTTTTACTTAAGGAAATTTGCAACCATCTCTCCCTCTTTCTCACTAAAACTCACAGCTACCACCATCCACTATTTAGCCACCATAAACCACCACGTTACAACCACTTTAAAGCCTCTTCAAGACCATTCAAGAAGCTAGCAAAGGTGGAGGACTATTGGAGGCATTTTGGAGCTTCATTTTCTTCTTAAATCATCATCTAACTTGTGCACCCATTGTAAGGCAAACTCTTTCATAATCTAGCTTATTTTATGTCTAGATTAATGATGTACAGGTTGATCATCTTGAAAATGAAGAAAAGATAAACCAAAAACCCTAACTCACACCATAATAAATACACTAAATATGATTTTTTTTGTGTTGTTCATATGTTTGTGTGATTATTAGTTAGCATGATATTTTTATTTATGTTTAAGTAAAGTATAAAAGTTGGATGATCTTGTGTGTGCAAGGGTAAAAATGAGGATTTAAACATGATAATGTTTAAATTTAAACAAGATAATCAACTACATCATCCATGAAGATTACTACAACTTAAAGATAACTTTACTACACATGAATGATTTTTATAAGAAATAAACATTATTATTTAAGATGTAACCCTCTTAAAAAGTATAGAAATCATGAGGTTTAAAGAGATGGACTTGATTAAATGATATAACAAAAATGGTGATTTAAAAGTGTTAATAAATGTTGGAAATCTCATCATGATTTAATGGGATTTTTACCAATAAAAAGCCATGGATGATGATACTTTAGTGTTGCAAATTGTAGGTCCACTTGGAGGATCAAGATAAACCTGCTTCCTTGTTCATACAACACAAATACGAGTGCGGAATCCTCGTATGAATGCAAACCAAAGCAAAGTAAGAACACAGGGTAACCAAAGATTCAATATCTTGATTAACTGAAGAGAACTGATACAAACATATACAAACAATGTTCATACACTCTCATGTAACACACTCTGTGCTCTTGTGCCTCTCTCTCTCTAGCAGGTCTCAGACATATGTCTCACTCAGGTCACTAATAGGTAACTCGATAGTGAGGAGTGCATGTCTGCTTATATAGTGTCCATGCTCAGCAACTATACGAAGTATGTTGCTGGACATACGAAACACCAAAAGACATGAAGAACTACTCCAAAGATACTCATACGAACAAACTGGTTCGTACGAGCATCAACTAGCTCGTACGAAACAAGTATGATACTTGTTTAGAGAGATTCGTTCGTACGAATGGCAGATGGCCTGTACGAGCAACATCTTGCTCGTACGAAGCATTCCACTCGCAAAAAACTGTTTTCCTTGGAGAACGTTCCACAGACATGACGTACACAAGACTCAACAGTATGCACACATGCAACTGTTTTACACAGACAAACTAAACGTCGTACTAAACCAAGATAGGAGGATATCTTGATTCGGTCGACACGAGCAAACTATACAGACACTAAAAACAAAGACCGTACAATTACAAACATAACTAAGAACAAGCGATAGACACAAAAGTGTATCAACAAACTCCCCCTTGGTTGTTGCTTGGTCTTCGGTCTTCGGCCCTTGGTCTTCATACTTGAATGGCCTGGAGTATCAACAAACTCCCGTGAAGATCTGCTATCCAACGTTGATAGAACATCAGGTCTTCAAAACTTTCCAGAAACATTAAGCCTTTCCTGTTTCCTCTTGAGTAGCACTGGAGGTAGCTGTATCGGTCACGATCTGCTGTGCATTAGATTGTTCCACTGGAGTTGAAGAAGAAACCTTTGTTTGTGAGGATGAGGCGGAAGCATCTGGATTGCAGGTGTCCTCACTAACCAGATCATGTTGACGCTTGATCTCCTATGCTTTGTATCTATCATTCCATAGAATGTTCACCCTCTTTCTGCTCATTTCGAACACGTCTTTAATACCATTAAAGCCTTCAACCAGTGTAGCATTGCGAGAATGATACCATTCCTTCAAGTCGTTATGCTTAGCAGTTAATGTTTCCGCAGATCGTTGTGCAGCTGCACTACGTTCATTCATCCTATTTATCTCAATCCCTCGAGAGTTATCAGCTGCCCTCATCTGTTGTAGCTGAGTTGCTCTTTCAACATCTATAGCCTTCAGTCGCTCATTTTCTTTTCTTAACTGTGCAATTTCAGAATTCTGTTTGCTAACAATCTCTTTCAAAGAACTGATCTCCAACTGTTGTTTCACAACTGTGTTACGATTTGAAGATATAAACTATGAATGCTTGTTAATCTAGATTGCCGCAGCTTGCAACTGAGAGAAAAGAAAATCCACTTTCTCATCCTTTTCCATTTCAGAGAATAAATGACTTCTCCGTTTTGTATTTTGGTGAGATGTAGATTGGGATTGTTGAGTTGAAGAAGTAGTAGGTTGCGGTTGAACTGGAGTATCTGCAGTTGAGGGTGTTTAGCTGTTGTGGTATTTGTAGGTTGTGGTTCAGAAGTTGTAGTGGGTTCCGTTATTACAGGCTCAGACTCCTCTGCTGTAACAGTAGGCTGAACTTCTGCAACTGGTTCACTAGCACAATCTTTACCAACATTGTCACCGTCATCATTACCCTTTCCATTTTTATGACCAAACTTATCTTCGATCATCCTTTTCAAAGTTGGTTCTTCATTATCCGAATCATTGTCATCATGGCGCCACTTGTTGTTTTCTGGTGCAACATATTGATCATGTTAGGTCCTAGAAGTGTGAGACTGATGCATCAAATATACGCAACAGTCTATGGTAGTTAACTGGGGTTAACTGGGTTAGTTTGTATTAGGTTTGGACCTTTATAGGTCATTTGGGCATACCATAGGCCATGTGGGCCAGGCAAGCCCATGAGGGGCATGCCTTACCCTAGGTATATAAGCTAAGCTTATTCAATTCTAGTGTTAAGACTTTCGGGATTTCTCTAGAGAGAGCCTCCATCTTGTACTAGACGGTTTTGCTTGTTCAAGTAATAGAATAGTGTGCAAGGTGTTAAATTTGATTCATATTATTCTTCATCTTTTTGGTTTTCTTGAAGATCACCAAGTTTGGATTTCACCCATCCTTGGTGATTGTGTGATATCGTTGATAGATCTGGCTTATCGGGACTTACAAGTGGTATCAGAGCCTGTTGAACCTATTTTCCAGGCTCAGATCTGATATCACACTGATTCTGTTCGGTTTCTGCTGAAAAACTAGCATTTCGGATCAACAATCAAGCATTTCGGATCAACATTCAAGCATTTCGGATCAACATTCAAGCATTTCGGATCAACATTTAAGGATTTCGGATAAATTCTTTGGATTTCGGATTGATTTCGGATTAATCTGTTGAATTTCGGATTCGAAGTCGTTGAAGATCCTAAAGAAAACGAAGAAGCTCATCCATCTCGGATTGATTCCGGACAACTGTTCATCAACTTTCTCAACAGCTTTATCCGGATTACTCGCAATCCGGATCAGAATACAGTTGATTTAAGATAAGGATTCTCTAATCTGGATTTGATCTTCATTCCGGACTAGTTTCTCTATTTCAGATTCTCTTATTTCGGATTGCATCTCGGATCACTGTTCTGAATCACCATTTCGGATTAGTATCTTGGATCACTGTTTCCGAATTTCCATCTCGGATTAAGAATCCGAGTTACTGTTCTAAATTCGGTGCCGTTCCGAGTTGTACCCTTAAAGGTGGAAAGTTAACCAGCTGACGTAACCGGAGTTAAACGTTTTCGTACGCAGAATTTGATCCATGGACAATCTCGACAAACCAGGTGCACGGTTAGACTCGTGTGATTTTTAGGACCCAAAAAAAATAGTTTTCAGACATGTTTTATCATGTTTACCGGTACGGTTTCGATTATCCAAAGATGTTTACAGCCCAAGCTCAGCACTCGAACATAGTTATCAGTCCAGCACAAAATCAAAACCCGAACCTTCGGGATGAAGTGAAGGAAAAGCTGAATGAGTTTATCGGAAACGACAATGTTGATTCGGTTGCTGACTATGTGATGCGTTTGCTTGAACGTGGGAGGCGAAAAGAGGAAGTAAGATTTGAGTTGAATAGCATTTTGGGTGATGACAAAGATGCCTTTGTATCTTGGTTGTGGGATCATTTACAATTAAACCAAGAACACCCAGATCTATACGCTAAATCAACAGGGTCTAATCCTGAAACCTCAAACCCAGCAAATAACAATCAACAGCCCAGCACCCCAAACTCACGCTGACAAACCTAGCTCGCACATTGACATAATAAACTACCTTTTGTGCACTGAACCTTGCAGGAATAGAGTTGCTCAACTCAGGGAACTTAATTCCAAAATGGCTGATGAGTACAACAATGCAATGGCTCAGTGCATCAGCCTTCAAGAAAGTAACAAGTTACTCATAGAAAAGGTTGAAGCACAAAAGAAAGACATAGCTCAGCTCCACCTGGACGTAAATCAATAGAAATGTTGGGTCCATGATTAGAAAACCATAATAGATTCAAAAACCATGGAATGCGACTTGGTAAGAATTGAGCCGGGTTTCTTACTGGAAAAAATATCAACAAAACGAAGCTAATATAAAGAAGTTTGATACATCCAGCAAGCTCGTTCAATACGTGTGCAATGTGCAGCTGGCATATAAGGCGAACAAGGGGAAGGGTTTGGGATTCAATCAGGTTGCCCCACCGTATAATCACAACTACATGACAATGCCTGAAACCGACAAAGATATTGACAAAGCACAGAATATGGTGTACGGCAACCCAAAGATTATACGTCAGACGAACGGGAACCATATGGTGCTGTTGACACTTTTGATGATTCAGCTGATAAAGAGATAGCTGATGTGAACAAGGCTCCAAGTGCGCAAACTGAACAAACTGAACAATCTGAAGCTTCTGCTTCTGATGAAAAGGTTCAGAGCAAGCTAAAAGAGCGGAAACAAGCAAATCGAAGACGAAGAAAGAAAAAGTCCAAACGTCAAGGACAGTCACGCTCTCCAAAATCACCAATGGGCAGCAATAGCCCTCAAAAGGCTGGTGTTGTGAAAAATGCTTTTGTTAAGCTGGTCTTTAATGCAAATGTGAAAAATATGCTTTTGACCGTGCTAGCAAAGCTTTTGGAAAGGTTGGGGAGATTTCTGAACAAGACTTGCAGTCAAAACAAAAGAAGAAGAATCAAAGAAATCTCTACAACAGAAGAAGGCCCTTGCAAACGAAAAGTACAGACATCCAAATTCATCTTCGTCTGCAAGAAACGTGCAAGGATATCAAGCACAGAAGGGATCAGTTCATCCTTCAAGTCCTGCACGAGCAAATCAAGCTGACCAGAATGCTTTACATGTGAAGAGACAAATGTGCTTCAATTGCGGCATTCCTGGTCACATCACTAAAACTACACACATGGTCCCCATGTTCTTTATCATGTTCAAAATCAGAAGGTTACACCTAAGGATAACAATCATTCGAAGCCGATGAAAGTATCATCACCTAAGGCAATGAATGTGAATCCCAAGGTTAAACCATTTGATGGGGATTGGAACGTTGCCAAAAACAAACGCAAGGCTGTTCAGAAACAAAAATATTTTTCTAAAACAACTAAACTTGAAACAACCAAAATTGCTCAATCAAAGGCAACAATCGTGTTTGTTAAAACGAAGCAGATTTGGAAACCTAAATCCAAGGCGGTAGCAACATCACCAATCCTTGAAACAAAAGGGGATTTGTGTCTGAAAGAAGTGTCTTATTTTGATGCTTTAGGGAAACCCACGACCACGATGGCCTGGGTCCCACTGTCTTACTAATCTCCTTATTTTTTAGGAACAACCAAGGAGGAGCTGTTGATAATCTCTGGAATGTTGATAGCGGTTGTTCTAGGGACATATCGGAAAACATCTCACTATTGCAAAAGGTTAAATTTTTTTGCGAGTGCAATGTTTCCTTTGGAGGAGATGATGTAAGAAAAGATCAGCGAAAAGGTACAATTTAAATTTCGTGCTTTAATTTTGAAATTGATTAGTTTTTAATCTAATGAGGGAACGGTTAAGCAAAAGCAACAAAAATATTCTCCTTTTCTTTCGTTTAAAACTTTGTACATACGTTTTCTTTATTAGGTAAATTTGTGCATAAGGTATGATGCACAAATTTAGGGGGAAGGGAGCGATATATGTATATATGTATTGTTTGAGGGGGAGAAAATCAAAAAAATACGAAAAACATTTGAAAAACAGAAAAATACAAAAACATTTGAAAACCAAAAAAATACAAAAGGTCTTTTTGCATCAAATGGGAATTGAAATGAATTTTCATGATAAAGGGTGTGGCTGACACATGTAAGGTGTCGTAGCTAAAAAGACTAGGATCTAATGTGATATATCGATAGGCTTAACGCTCAAAGTGATTAAAAGATATTGAGTGATATAAACATAATGAACTATGTATCTTGTGGGTAACATACCATCAGCGTATGATTTTATGGTATTAAATCATGTGTTCATAGATAGCCAACGTCTGAGGTTTCGGGTCTTTATGTTGTTGAGTCATCAGGGGATATCTTGGCTGCCCTTCGGTTGCATCCAGATTACATACAGACCTAGGCACAGTCAGGATATCTTTTAAAAGAGCCAAAATAGAAAGGCCAAAAACTAAAAGAACGGAAATCTCTTCATGAGAAAATTCCATAAGTTCCTACGTACCACATAAGGTATTTGCCTAACCCTCGTCTGATACTATTGGTCACTCTGCTGTACGAAAGTATTGACCTGCTCACCAATCGTCTGACGTTGTAAAAGATAAAGGATGATCTCAGTATACTCACCTGCTACGATGAATCGTTGTGCTTACCTTGATCGCGGGGGTATGTCATGGTATGGGACGCACGGATATTATAGTATAATACTACCTTAAGCATATCACGAAGTTCGAAAATAAAAGTTGAGCGTTAAAGTTTAAGTGGACAAACATATTGGCAATCACTTAGACCAATTTAATAAGTTCGTACTGAAAGTGTTCCTTGGTCTGACTGAAAACGATTTTGATCCCATTGTAATTGTATAGTTGTAACGACTGAGTTAGTTTCTTTGGTTATTTGTGTTTCTGTTTATATTTTTATATTCTAAAATTTAAAAAATAGAAAATTCTCCAAAAATAGAGTGTTTTATTTGTTTTATTAAAAATTATTAACTGTTCTTGAAGATTCGACAGATCATCATAAGATGAAATAAATTTGAATTTTGATCCGAGTGCAAGTTCTTGGATGTTCCAAGTGTTCATGCAGTACTCTCCCTGTTGCATAAAAATGTTTTGCTTATAAATTTCTGAGAATTGTGTAGATCTTGATTTAGATCAAGAAACAGGGGTTGCTAAAATTGAGATGTTGTTAGTTGCCGACAAAGCATGAAGCATCACAGTAGCAAAGTGTACCTGAGTTAGAAGAACCAGAGGCCAGTCATCGTCTGACAGTGATAGTACATTTAAAGAAGTACCTGATAACCTGCTTGCTTGAAAGAGAAAGATTGAAGAAGAAAAGGAGCTGCTGAGGTTCCTCCTCTCACATTCTTTTTGACAAAGATGTTTCAAGCAAAGCTCATCACGATCCTGATATGAAGCTAACCACAACTGCTGAAGAAAAATACCCAGTGCTGAGAGTTCGTTGTAGTATGAGGTCCAAAAAGTATGAGACTGACTCCACAACACTTACAACATAGCGACAACCATAGTCTATGTTGAAGACGTTGCTGAATTTATGCTATCAAGACAATTTAATGCATCAGTCTAGGGGGATGTTAGGTCCTAGAAGTGTGAGACTGACGCATTAAATATACGAAACAGTCTATAGTAGTTATTAGGGTTAACTAGGTTAGTTTGTATTAGGTTTGGACCTTTATAGGTCATTTGGGCATACCATAGGCCATGTGGGCCAGGCAAGCCCTGAGGGGCATGCCTTACCCTAGGTATATAAGCTAAGCTTTTTCATTTCTAGGGTTAAGACTTTCAGGGTTTCTCTAGAGAGAGTCTCCATCTTGTACTAGACGGTTTTGCTTGTTCAAGTAATAGAATCGTGTGCAAGGTGTTAAAGTTGATTCATGTTATTCTTCATCTTTTTGGTTTTCTTGAAGATCACCAAGTTTGGATTTCACCCATCCTTGGTGATTGTGTGATATTGTTGATAGATCCAGCTTATCGGGACTTAGAGAGCGATATATGTATATATGTATTGTTTGAGGGGGAGAAAATCAGAAAAATACGAAAAACATTTGAAAAACATAAAAATACAAAAACATTTGAAACCAAAAAAATACAAAAGGTCTTTTTGCATCAAATGGGAATTGAAATGAATTTCCGTGATAATGGTGTGGCTGACACATGTAAGGTGTGGTAGCTGAAAAGACTAGGATCTAATGTGATATGTCGCTTAACGCTCAAAGTGATTAAAAGATACTAAGTGATATTAACATAACGAACTATGTATCTTGTGGGTAACATACCATCAGTGTATGATTTTATGGTATTAAATCATGTGTTCATAGATAGCCAACGTCTGAGGTTTCGGGTCTTTATGTTGTTGAGTCATCCGGGGATATCTTGGCTGCCCTTCGGTTGCATCCAGATTACATACAGACCTAGGCACAGTCAGGATATCTTTTAAAAGAGCCAAAATAGAAGGGCC
The DNA here is from genome assembly GCA_947069175.1 of Scalesia atractyloides. Lineage (NCBI taxonomy): Eukaryota > Viridiplantae > Streptophyta > Magnoliopsida > Asterales > Asteraceae > Scalesia > Scalesia atractyloides. The sequence continues at coordinate 34,019,318 of CAMTDV010000003.1, read as the reverse complement.
AAAAACTAAAAGAACGGAAATCTCTTCATGAGAAAATTCCATAAGTTCCTACGTACCACATAAGGTATTTGCCTAACCCTCGTCTGATACTATTGGTCACTCTGCTGTACGAAAGTATTGACCTGCTCACCAATCGTCTGATGTTGTAAAAGATAAAGGATGATCTCAGTATACTCACCTGCTACGATGAATCGTTGTGCTTACTTTGATCGCGGGGGTATGTCATGGTATGGGACGCACGGATATTATAGTATAATACTACCTTAAGCATATCACGAAGTTCGAAAATAAAAGTTGAGTGTTAAAGTTTAAGTGGACAAACATATTGGCAATCACTTAGACCAATTTAATAAGTTCGTACTGAAAAGTGTTCCTTCGTCTGACTGAAAACGATTTTGATCCCATTGTAATTGTATAGTTGTAACAACTGAGTTAGTTTCTTTGGTTATTTGTTTTATATTTTTATATTCTAAAATTAAAATAGAAAATTGAAAAATCCAAAAATAGAGTGTTTTATTTGTTTTATTAAAAAATATTAACCGTTCTTGAAGATTTTACAGATCATCAAAAGATGAAAGAAATTGAATTTTGATCCGAGTACAAGTACTTGGATGTTCCAAGTGTTCATGCGGTACTCTCCCTGTTGCATAAGAATGTTTTGCTTATAAATTTCTGAGAATTGTGTAGATCTTGATTTAGATCAAGAAACAGGGGTTGCTAAAATTGAGATTCTATTAGTTGCCGACAAAGCATGAAGCATCACAGCAGCAAAGTGTACCTGAGTCAGAAGAACCAGAGGCCAGTCATCGTCTGACAGTGATAGTAACTTGAAGAAGTACTTGATAACCTGCTTGCTTGAAAGAGAAAGATTGAAGAAGAAAAGAGCTGCTGAGGTTCCTCCTCTCACATTCTTTTTGACAAAGATGTTTCAAGCAAAGCTGATCAAGATCCTAATATGAAGCTAACCACAACAGCTGAAGAAAAATACCCAGTGCTGAGAGTTCGTTGAAGTATGAGGTCCAAGAAGTATGAGACTGACTTCCACAACACTTACAACATAGCGACAACCATAGTCTATGTTGAAGACGTTGATGAATTTATGATATCAAGACAATTTGATGCATCAGTCTAGGGGAGATTGTTAGGTCCTAGAAGTGTGAGACTGACGCATCAAATATACACAACAGTCTATGGTAGTTAACTGGGGTTAACTGGGTTAGTGTGTATTAGGTTTGGACCTTTATAGGTCATTTGGGCATACCATAGGCCATGTGGGCCAGGCAAGCCCATGAGGGGCATGTCTTACCCTAGGTATATAAGCTAAGCTTATTCAATTCTAGGTTAAGACTTTCGGGATTTCTCTAGAGAGAGCCTCCATCTTGTACTAGACGCTTTTGCTTGTTCAAGTAATAGAATCGTGTGCAAGGTGTTAAAGTTGATTCGTGTTATTCTTCATCTTTTTGGTTTTCTTGAAGATCACCAAGTTTGGATTTCACCCATCCTTGGTGATTGTGTGATATCATTGATAGATCCTGCTTATCGGGACTTACAGATCATTTGCCAGAAAACCAATCAACTTGCGAGGAGGTGTGCTTTCCTTGTAATGTTTTTCTGCTACACCTCTAAAGATCTTCAACGAATGTTCCATCATAACTTCAACTTTTAGAACATCGTTGTCGTTCTTTGGAAGATTCGGATGTTGCACATTCATAATCATTTGGAGAAAACGAGGATACATCCAAAACTTGTTTCCACCATATCCGGTTCTTCTCAGGTTTTCCTTCATGTTTGAAAAAAATATACTTTGAAACACTAAGCGGTTTGTTCAATGTCAAAGCTATCATCATGCCAACCAAGTCGTTATTTGCCATGTCATAACCACTTCGTCTATTGCTCAAACACTGAATTAAAAGATGTAGAAAGAACTTGTATCGAAGTGGCAACCATGCTTTGTTTAGTTGTCCCACGAGGAAATCTCCAACACATTTCATTCTAAGCAAACATCCACGTTGACATTTCAACGACACTGAGAATGGAGCTTCAGGATCATCTCCAATCTGTAATACTGAGTTAATGGTTTCAACAGAGACATCTACGTTCAAGTCATTTACTTTCCGACGGATAAGATCCTGCCCATTTTCTTCAACAACTTTAGCTGAATCCCAAAATTCCTTGATCAGTGTCTTGTATACTATAGTCTTGTGTGTGATAGCATAATGTATCCTTGAGTCACGCAAAAACTTCACTATACCGCTATACTCAGCAAATTTGTCTTCCGCATCCAAGTAGGCCACCATGTTATGTCTAGGTTCCGACATAATTTCCACTTCTGACTTGTCAGTTCTCTTTGTTGTGAGTTTTCTTTTATGTTCCTTTTGTTCCATTCTGTACACATAACAACTAGGATAATAACATAAATTTATTAGGGAATACACACAAAAAGTTTTATTTCAAACCTTTTGTATGTATATATTCCCTGAACAAAGAACTACTGACCCATACGAATAACTATTTATTCGTACGAAGAACAACTCGTTTCATAAACTTTTGACAAAATCAAGCAACTGATTCATTCGTACGAAGGGCTGGTTCATACGAACGAAGTGCTGCTCGTGCTAATCTAATTCGTACAAACAACTTCAAGAGAAGTTACTTATTTTTATTAAAAAGATTCTTCATTTTAAATTTTGTTGTTCAAGTCAGTCAAGGTCACATGGTCAATGATGTATAAGTTGTTCATCTTCAAAGTATGCCAACATTGTCAAGTATACCTTAAAGAAATAAAAAACAACTTAAGGAGAGGTGTAAAGATGACGTGAGTAAGGTGAAAGTGAAGTTTTACCAAAGAACTTCATCGCCTTCTATACCACATGAAGACACTCGTGCGACTCACTAAGCTCGTACGAAGAATTCCAATCATACAAGACCCAGTGGTCGTTCGTACGAATCACAATAGCTCGTACGAATGATATGATTCGTACGAGTCCAGGTTTTTCAAAACTGGACTTTCAGTTCTTCGAGGACCTTAGGTTTTTCGCTGACCTGTTTAGAACTTTGCACCTATCCACACTAATCACGAGTTCAGTTAGGAAACATGCTTATTAAACAGATTTTGTTCTTTGAAATGAGTTTACCCGTTGTAAGAAAGTACTTTTATGAATTTATGATATCAAAGCGAATGGTTTTTAGGGCGTATCTTGGTAGAAAACTTTTGAGCATCAATTTTGGCTAATTCAAGAAGAACTTTATTAAACAACAAAGTAAACTAAACTAAAATAACTATTAACAGATAGGAGTAAACTATATATTTACTAGATAATCTTTTTCAGAGTTTCAAGGTAAGAGAATCATACCAGCTTTTAATCTTGCCAAAAACGAGTTTTGTTTAAAACATCAAATTAAATAAATAAATAAATAAGCATTTTACTATGATTATCGGTATTGTTGTCCATGTAAGCTCACCTTATCAGATGTAATCATGATTAGGAGATATGATTAAGATATGAATTATACTTACTAGCTGGTGTTCAACCACTTCACGACACATTCTCGTATCAAGATATGCTCGAGAGAAAATCTTACCGATGAGTATACTGCTTATCATCTATTTTGACGTATATGATGTGAGTTACTAACTTATTTTGATTGAAAACAAGTCCTATGTGATTAAATCACTTATTGATGAGGAACTTGATTTTCAGATGCATGCAGGGCACAGGAGTAAGTCCGTGAACAGGTTAGTTCCATCGTACCGACAAAGAGACGAACTTAGCTCCCGTACAAAGCTGTGATATTTTATCACTTATTTTTGGGTGGATGTGATATGTTTATCACTTATTGAAGGTCGTATGCAGTATTTACACGTATGTATGGTATCATGGAAGTTCTAGACTTGCGTCATCGTTATTTTTCGGCAAAAGATTCAACCATGATACCTAGATGATAAATCAGCATAAAGACCGCATATCTCAGAACCTCGGCATACTATCAGACAAAATTTTGGTACCAAGACCATATGCCAATGAATAGTTCTCACCTGGCTTGCAGTCCGTTAAGTTTATATCAACCTGCACATTTTAATCTGATTGTGAGCCTACTGATACATCATTAGTAAAGCTACTTATCAATTTTATTTTGTGTTTTTGACTTTTTATGACAGATCACTGGTGTCTTTCATCATCTTCACTTATTTATCCAAGAAACTCATTTTTGATTTTTGGTTTTTCTATTGTTTTTGTATTTTTCTTAATTTTCTCCCCTTAAATAAAGAAGGTAACCATAATCTAAATAAAGACATATTTTTGTATTTTTTGTATTTTCTTGTTTTTTGTATTTTTATTGAAATATTCTCCCCTTAAAATATAAAACTAAGAGAAAATAGAAAATCTTTTTGTAATTTTTTTTATTTTGAAGAAAATATTTACGAAAAATGATTAGCCAAGGATGAATTACTCGGGTTTCACCTTGATGCCATTGACCAAAAGTAGATAATCAAAACGAGATTTATCAAAAGCTTTTGTAAACAGGTCGGCACGTTGGTGATCAGTGTGGATTGTAACAGCATTGATAAGTTTCTTTTCATAACAATCTCGTATGAAATGATACTTAATCTCAATGTGTTTGGTTTTTTAGTGCTGTACAGGATTACGAGTGATCTGTAAAAAAATAGGAGTAGTTAGAAATTCAAAACCGTAGTCGCGCATTTGCTGTTGAATCCATAGAACCAGAGAGCGACAACTAGAAAAGCCGAAATATACTCAGCCTCATAGGTTGACGTAGCTACACAAGTCTGCTTCTTGCACTGCCACGTGACTAGGCGATCTCCCAAGAACTAACATCCTGCTGATGTTGATTTTGCATCAATCTTGCAGCCGCCATGATCAGAATCACTGAATGCTGTCAAATCAAAGTTATCATCCTTGGGTACCATAGACCAGTGTCCGGGTGACCCTTCAAATAACGAAAGATCCTTTTAACAACCATCAAATGAGAAACCTTCAGACTGGACTGGTAGCGAGCTAGAAGACATGTTGGGTACATTATATCGGGTCTTGAAGCAGTAAGATGCATGAGAGATCCGATCATAGCACGATAAACAGATGGTTCCATATGTTCACTCATTCCGTCAGGAGTAATCCCATGATTCTGAGCTAATGGAGTTCCCAAAGGCTTTAAGTCTTCCATCTGAAATCGTTTGAGAATATCCCCGACGTACTTGGTTTGATGGATGAAAATCCCTTCCGTAGATTGTTGAACCTGCAAACCTATAAACAAAGTCATGTCTCCCATAGCGCTCATCTCGAACTTCTCCTACATAACTTGCTCAAATTCTTTGCACATTTTCTCGTTGGTCGACCCAAAAATAATATCATCAACATACACCTGCACCAGTAATAAGTCCTCATTCTGTTCCTTGATGAAGAGAATACAGTCGATCAATCCATGTCGAAAACCATTCTTCAGAAGATAGGAAGACAAAATTTCATACCAAGCCCGTGGAGCTTGATGAAGACCATATAATGCCTTCTTAAAAAGCCAAACCTTGTCAGGATGGATTGGATCTTCAAAACCCGGCTTGCTCAACATATACCTCTTCTTCAACCACACCATGAAGAAATGCACTTTTAACATCCATTTGATAAACGGTAAACTTCTTGTAGGACGCATAAGCCAAAAAGATTCTTATGGCCTCAAGACGAGCTACTGGTACATAAACTTCATTGTAATCAATGCCTTCTACCTGATTAAAGCCCTAGACGACCAATCTTGCTTTGTTTCTCACAACAACACCTCGGTCATCCTTCTTGCATTTGTAAACCCATCTTGTTCCAATCTTCTTATAGTTGTCAGGCCTGTCAACCAATTTCCACATGCCTAACTTCTGAAACTGCTGAAATTCTTCATGCATTGCTTCAACCCATGAGTCTTCTTTCATAGCCCCCTTCCAAGATTTCGGTTCAACTTGGCAAACATAGCAGGCAAAAGACCAATCAATCTGTTCCCCAGATTCCCTAATAACCGAATACAAACCATCTTTTGACGAAACATTATAATCAGCACCATCTTCGAATTCCTCATTTTGAACAAGATTGTTAACCGAAGTAGACACTTGAGGGTTAACAATAATTGGTCGAACTAATGATGAGTCAATTGCAGTATCACTTTCAAGTAACTTATGAGCCGCTGCAGAAGCATCATCAAAAGTTGGCAGATTAAAGGAGTTAAACAGTCCATCGTAGTCAAACATCCAAGGAGTACCCGGAGCTCTTACTGATTCAGTGTATCTTTGAACCTTGACTTCACCCCATTCTTCAATCTTCTTTGTTGACAGATTCCACACTCTGAAATTAGGAGTAGCATATCCAAGAAAGAAACCTTCGACAGCCTTCGGACCAAATTTACCATGTGGATTAATCATAGGGCATGGAGCACCAAAAGGTTCTAAGAAAGAAATATCTGGTTTCCTTTTATGTAACAACTCGAAACATGTCTTCCCGTGCCTCTTCAACGTAAGAACTCTATTCATCGTATAACATGCAGTAGCAACAGCTTCTCCCCAAAATTGAACAGGAAGTTCTGATTCTACTTGCATGGTTCTTGCTGTTTCAATCAGAGTTCTATTTTCCTCTCAGTGACACCATTTTGTTGTGGAGTGTATCAAGAACTGTATTCATGCAGAATGACTTTAGAAGAACAGAACTCATCTATAACTTGATTCTTGAATTCGGTGTCGTTGTCGCTTCTGATTCTCCTTATCTATAGATTATACAAATTTTCAAGCAGAGTCAAGAGATTCTTGAGGATTTCAGGAACTTCACTCTTGTGTGCCAACATGTTCACCCATGAAAATCTTGAGTAGTCATCAGTAACTACTAAACAATAAGAATAACCAAAGGTAGTCTTGTGTTTCATAGGTCCAAAGAGGTCCATATGAAGACGTTCCAGAGACATATTCACCGTGTTGATCTTCTTCACATGATGAGATTTTCTTGCTTGCTTTACTTTTTGGCACAACACACAGACATCTTGAAGATGAAAGTTTTTCACTGGCACACCATTCACAAGATTATTTTTCACCAAATAGTTCATTTTCCTTAGGTGAATGTGTCCCATTCGTCTATGCCAATAGATTGATTCCTTCTCGATGGCTTTTGAGACAAAACATGTGACTTGTGCAGACGTGGTAATCGCTTGGCTCATGTCAAGAATATACAAGTCGTTGATTCTTGGAGCTGACAGGAGGATCCATTCCTTGAGAATCTTGAAACCAGGTTTCAGCACATAACAGCCGGTATCATCAAAATGAACCGTGAACTTCTTGTCGCAGATTTGAGAAACACTAAGAAGATTGTGATCAATCTGACGAACATAATTGATCTTATCAAAACTCACAACACCATTGGAGACCATTCCTTCTCCAGTGGTATCCGCCCTTATCAGCAGAAAAAGCAACATAACCACCCCTAATGCTTTTCACATCATAAAGGAGCCGTAAGTCGCCTGCCATGTGCCTTGATGCTCCACTATCAACAATCCAGTGACTATTCACAGTTCCTCCTGGAACACCCTGCACATTTCAAAAACCATATCAATTTGAGATGGGGACCCAAGCCTTAGTGGTCTTGGGTCGACCCTTATCATCAAGAAATGTGATTTCAATTTCTTGATGATTCGGAAATTGTGTACCTCCTCTTGAACCATCACCGGTCTTAGGTTTCAAAGATTTTTGAAATTTACCAGAAATGACTATTATTTACAGTTTTAATAATTTCTGGTTTTATTAAATTTGAAGATCTTGGATTCCTTTCTGAATTTAAAGCCTTTCAATTACTTTTACTTGTTTACGTCTCTGTTTTTCCTCTTGTTCTTTAACAATTCGTTTGTCTTGTTTTGGAGAAACATATCGACGTTGGCAAGTTGGTTCAGGAGGGGCTTTCTCAACAAATCTTGGCTTTGCTGGGTTTGAACAATTCTTGATAATGTGGCCAAACTCTCATTTGAAACATCTTCTCCTTTCAACAAATTTAGGAGATCGTGTTCCATGACTTGATGTTGAACTTGCGGGTCTTGAGGTACTGGGTTCATTTTCATCACACCCATTTGTATGTTGGGTGTAATTGTTGTCACTATTACGCTTTAAAATCTTGACTTTGTTTACAAAATCTACATTAGACATGCCTTCAAAAGTCTCGACTTTATCAATACCTGTAGAACTCACAAATTTAACAGTTTTAAGCTTCTTCTTGTAGCGAGTGCCGTTTGTCTCAACCTTTGGTTATGGGACCTTAGGCTTTTCAACTCGCTTTTCCTTTTGTTTTCTTTTGAAACTAGATAATGGTTGTGATCTGATTGGGTTTTTCTTCTTCAAAAATTTGGTTGTTGACTTTCTAAAACTTGATCAATAGATGTTGGATTTACATTTTTGATCGGAAAGTCTTTGTTAGAATAGATTTTCGTATCTCCAACCAAAGTATACAACACATTATCATTCTCATCTATGGACACATTTGTCTTGACAGATTTCTTAGGATCATTCTCTTGATTTTCGACAATTTTTACATTGGGAGTAGCAGACATTTCTATTCCCTTTTCTTCATCAAGAGATTGATCCTGATCAATTTTCTCTGATGAATCATCCTCCTCTGCTGTAAAGGGGTTCTGATTAACAACTGATGATGAGTTCTTGGACTTTCTTGATTCAACTGAGGAATTGTCTAGCTTGAACCCTAGTCCTGTTGCAAATTCTTTAGGATTAAGAGGTACGGAGGGTTCAAAGCGTTGCATTTCCTCTTCATCAAGCAATTTGGTATAGTTGTGTTTCATCGGGGGTGGACACGACTTATACCCTATGCATTTAACATCTCCTTTTAGTTTTTGAACATCAATGATATGATCAAGCACATATCGGGAGTTAGAATAACTGTCCAATTTTAGCTTGATCGCTTCATGTTCGCATTTGGTGATGGCTAACTCTTTCTTTGTTTCTTCTAGGAGATTAATGTAGTTATTAATTCCTGTCTGTTTATTCGAAACTGTCTTTGTCAATTCAGAAACGCTTTTCTTAAGGGTTTCCATTACAAATTTGAATTATTTTTCGTTTCGAGTTAAAGCCAAGTTCGCCTCTTTGCATTTTGATAATTCAACAACTAAGTTTTGATTATGATTGTTAATTGTTTCAAATTTTGTTTTCAATTCAGCACAGTCATTGTAAACTTTAGGAGAGTCGGAATTTACCTGACTTGTCGAACCGGCAACATTCGCCATGAAGGCAGTATGATGAGAGAAGGTTGCACTATTTGTAAGAATTTCTCTGTTTCCTTCGATGCAGCTTCTGCTTTCTTCATCAACCCACCTTTTCACTCTTCATCTTCTCTGCTTCTTTTAGTAACTTTCTAACCTCAGCATCACTACCCTCTCAGATATCTGAATCAGATCCATAACCACCTGAACTTGAGCATTCTTCATCAGAACCACCATTATATCCCGAACTATCATCATCATCAGAACTATCAATACTGTGAACATGTTTGATTCGATTTATGATCTTGGCATAACATGCAGTTCCTCCATTATAAACAGTCCCCAATTGTACTGACCAATCGCATCCTTCATCAGATTGAACTACCAAAGCTCTGTGTGTGTTGTTTGAAGGTCCTGATTGGTTGGTGTTGTTTGGGTCGCTCACAGCTAGTATTCTTCTATCATTTTTGACTTGAGTTGTTTTGGATGGTTGAGATCGATTTCGAAAGGGGTTGTGATTTCCTTGTTTGCTGGGTCTTGTACACTCACGCTTAAAATGACCTCTTTCACCACAGTTGAAGCAAGTAACAACGTTTTTGTCAAAACCATATTTTGTATCCTTCTTGCTTTCCAAACTGGTTCTTCCTGTTCTACTCATGTAATCCTTGGCTCTTCTTACCGCACTAGCAAACGCCCACTTGATATCCATTAGCTCCATCTCATCTCTGTCTATTTGCTGGTAGTCTTCATTTGTCAAATTGATGTTTCCAATTTGACCAACTACTAATCCGCAATAGGCACTGACCATGGTGTTTAGAAGTTCCATATGCTCTTGAGCAACTTCTACGCTGACCTTGGAAAGATGTGATATGTCAAGTATGACTATGTTGGGGTTTCTGGCTTGAAAGTTGTTTCCATAGAAAGCTTGTTGAGGAGCTTGATGTGAAACTTGAGGTGTAAGATATCGTGGTTGTGGCAAAAAGGATTTCGGATCAAAAACTTGTCCATAGGCTTGAGTACTTGAGCTTGCAGACTGGTTTGATTGAACAGGTTGTGGTAGAAAGGGATTCATGTTTGACACAAACGCGGTTTGAAGCTTTGGTTGCTAACTTGCACTAATACTTGTATTAATACCTCCGAAGTACATCTCAGGGTTTTGTGGAACAGTAACTCTTTGTGCCTTTCGAAGTTCCTCTTCATTCTTGTTCTCCAATTTCTGCACAAATTCATAAATACTAATTGAGTCCAAAACACTTGTATGTTTTAATAAGTCAATAAATTGACCCCATTTTGGCGGCAATGCATAAGCAAAGCGCATCACGGTTTCATGCGGAGATGCTAACACTTTGTAAGAGTACATTTCGCTAAGAAGATGGTAAAAACGTGTGGTCATATCATTCATTGTTTCATTTTCCATGAACATGAAACCTTCAAACTCCTCTTTAGCAGATCATGCCGAATTTTTCTTGTTGCAGCATTACCCTCTCCTCTTGCTTCCAGGGTATCCCACAGATTTTTCGTGGTCGTATAGTACACAAACTGATGGTAAATATCTTTATGGAGTGCCTATGTTAGGATAGCAAACGCCTTTTTCTCTAGATCGTAAGCCTTTTTATCGCCTTCATCTAGATTGGCTAAGGAGGTTGTGTTTGAACCTGCCTCTTTGAGTGATTCTTTATAGGGTGTAGTAAAACATGTCCATAATTATGTGTTCTGTCCGAGAACATATGTGTGGAAACGACTTTTCCAGGACGGATAATCGTTCATATGGTTCAATTTAAGTGGACGGTTATTATTCCGGGTTTCACTTTCACTCATCAGAAGAGTCTGAATGCTCTGGTTCTAGTTTGTGACACACGCCCATTGATTTACAGTAATCATGGCTGTATGTTGAGGCATCAATGATTTTACCCATGAGGTTGCAGAGCTTTGTGAAGAGTCCTAATTTATACTTGAACTACTACTCCAATCCCACATATTAGAACTCATTTTCTTAATTTTGAAAAATTAAAAGGTTTAAAGTTTGATTTTTGAAAACTAACAGTGTCCCTTTTAAAAATTCACAATTACAAAGATTGAGAAATCACAAGGTTTGAAAAACTGAAAACACGAAAAACAAAACTAAGTTGTTCTTCGTACGAACTGTTGTTTCGTATGAATGAGGTTGTCCTTCGTACGAACCAAGTTCTTCGTATAGGGGACACTCTTTCGTTCAGACAACTTAGTCTCTCACGCGAACCAGGTTCTTCGTGCTGATGACTGATCTTTCACACGAACAGTCCAGTTCTTCGTGCGGATGGGTTATTCGCACAGAAGTTTTTTGCAGAGGAATCTTTTTACAGGGCTGGTTGGTGAAAAATTTCCTTTTCTGCACAGACTAGTTTTCGAAAGTATTCTGTTATCTACACAATTTTAGTTAAAAAAGACAAGCATTCCATCAGCTTTTCAGTTTTAACAACCAAGTCCAGAATGTCAGAGATTTGGTCAACCCTACAACAATATTCCAGTGAGTTTCTCCTGCAAATGTGTTCAACTTAGATGAAAATTTTAAGAAAAACCAGATTTTAACATGTCTCCATGTGTTCTAACTAGGTTTTTATGAAAATTTTCTGGATACAACAGATTTTAACCAAGTTTTAAGTTAGTTATCTTTCAAAAACTTAAGTTCCTGCTAAAAGTTCAAGAACACTTCAAGAAACCCTCAAAACTAGCTCAGACACAATCACTAATAGGATTTTTACCACTAAATATTGGAAATCTCATCATGATTTAATAGGATTTTTACCAATAAAAAGCCATGGATGATGATACTTTAATGTTGCAAATTCTAGGTCCACTTGGAGGATCAAGATAAACCTGCTTCCCTATTCATACAACACAGATATGAGTGGTGAATCCTTGTATGAATGCAAACCAAAGCAAAGTAAGAACACAGGGTAACCAAAGATTCAATATCTTGATTAACCGAAGAGAATTGATACAAACATATACAAACAATCATACACTCTGTGCTCATGTGCCTCTCTCTCTAGCAGGTCTCAGACATATGTCTCACTCAGGTCACTAATAGGTAAGTCGATACTGAGGGTGCATGTCTGCTTATATAGTGTCCATGCTCAGCAACTGTATTAAGTATGTTCCTTGACATACGAAACACCAAAAGACATGAAGAACTACTCCAAAGATACTCGTACGAACAAGCTGGTTCGTACGAGCATCAACTAGCTCGTACGAAACAAGTATCATACTTGTTTAGAGAGATTCGTTCGTACGAATGGCAGATAGCTTGTACGAGCAACTTCTTGCTCGTACGAAGCATGTCCACTCGCACAAAGTGTTTTCCTTGGAGAACGTTCCACAGACATGACGTACACAAGACTCAACAATATGCACACATGCAACTGTTTAACACAGACAAAATAAACGTCGTACTAAACCAAGATAGGAGGATATCTTGATTCGGTCGACACGACCAAACTATACAGACACTGTAAACAAAGACCGTACAATTACAGACGTAACTAAGAACAAGCGACAGACCCAAAAGTGTATCAACACAAATAAGTAATAGGAAGGGTTGTGATGGATTGTTGATCTTCATTATGAGCTTAAACAGGTTTTAAATACGTTTTTAAAACGTGGAAAACGCCATAGTTTAGGGGAAACTAAGGCGAAATTTTCTAAAAATCTAATCACGATTAAGACATGATTAATAGGGTGATTAGCGGGACTAAACGCGATTAATAACTTAAATTGTCATTAAGTAAGTGCTAATGACAAGGGTTAACCCCTAAATACCCAAGTATTCAACAAGTTTATATATATATATATATATATATTTTTACAAGTAAAAATAAGTAACTTTTATAAATATATACATAGTTACTTGGGGAAATAAAAATATGTATACATATTATGGCACCAAGAATTTTGTATAAATACATATGTGTAATGTATGTGTATGTATTTAGAAGCTTAGGGTATTCACAATAAAAATACCCAATCATATACAAAAATACAAACACTTGAAAACAATACCAAGTGTTGGTGACATAAACAAATATATTCTTACAAAGCGTCGAAACAAAAATCGGACAAACGAAGCAATGCGAACGATAGGCGAACGTGCACCATTACACCATCACGTCGATGACCAACGGGTGAATCGCCGAGACGAAAAGTCATTACGACAACGGGCGATTTTCGACGAAATCAAGCACATAATAAACGACGCCGACGACGAGTGTAAAATATATATTTAGACGTTTAACATATATATATGGTATCGAAACCAAAAATCCGGAAAGTAAAAATATTATAATTGTAAGACTTATTAAAAATGGACTCTTGTAAATAAATTTGGGCTAGGCCCAATTTGTAAAAGGCATGGGCAAGGCCTAATTCTATAATACTTATGGACAAGGCCCAAAATGAATAACATATATGGACAAAGCCCAATAATATAAAAACATAGGCGAGGCCGAAAGTCATAAATTACATGGGCTAGGCCCAATGACATAAAAACATGGGCTAGGCCCAAAGACATAGATAACATGGGCTAGGCCCAATGATAAGAAAACATGGGCTAGGCCCAATGACACGCGTGCAAGACACGAGGACATGTGAAGGGCAAGGCCGAGTTCACACACGATCAAAGAATGATAACAATATATATATATAGGTAGAGGTTCATGTGAGAAAATTTAAAAGTGTGAGAAGGATAAGAAAGATTATGGAGGTGATATGTGTCCCTTTTTATTTTGGTAGTTTATGGATATAAGTGTAATTTAACTAATAAAATCTAATTATGGTATGAATATATGCAACCGATTTTTGGCAGTTATTGTAGAGATTTCGAATTTGAAATAACAACCTAACTCATAAAAACACCACAACATGTATATTGAAGGCATACATCTTATAAAGAACAAAAATATAACTCATAAAAACACCCTAACTCATGAAAACACCACAACATGTATATTGAAGGCATACATCTTATAAAGAACAGAAATATAACAAAAATAACACCATAACTCATAAAAACACCACAACATTTAATATGAAAGCACACATCTTATAAAGAACACCATAAAAATTGAATATAACAGATATTACACCCTAATATAACACCAGTCAACACTTTAATCAGAACCAAAACAGAAAAACACCCTAAATATATAAAAACAGAAATAACTCTACATTAGTATATCAATATGATACTCATATTAAAGATAAAAAACACTCGTTATTATGGTGTAATTTTTTTTAAAAAAGAGTTAAGTATAAAAAGTTATTGATGTTTAAAAAAGAAGGGGGAACTTTGCATGTGTATTAATGTTAGTTTCTTAATTTAAAGATATTAAATTTACCTTTATACCCATAATCTAAAAAATTAGTTAGTTTAATAGTCAGCATTATTTACAAAAATGCCACTATGATCTCAACCATTAGATTAAATATCTAATGGTTTAGATTATTTCTTATCCTTCTCACACTTTTCAATTTTCTCACTATAACCTCACCCTATATATATATATATATATATATATATATATATATATATATATAAATATTTGAGAAATATATATAACAATATTAATCGAACAAGCAAACTACCAACACTACAATAACAATAAAAATTGTTCTATCATAACAAGGAAATACATAACAAGAATTCAAGATGAACAATGAGTACAAGGTCCATTGAGGCCTAGGTGTCTAATTAACTTAATACACATGTAGGTTACACACATGTACGGACATCGACCGTGGCTAGTACGACTTACAGAAAGCAAAATTGTGAGTTCATGTCCCTCCTTTCAAATTATTTCAAAGTTTTGTTTTAAACTATCGAGGGTAAATACATGTCATAACAATCAGTATGTTAGCTATGGGTTTAGTTGATAACACGATCATTTGTGCATAAGTAGGAGGATAACAATAGTAACCATTAATCACATAGTGACCAAGGTGCAAAAGAAGTAGATCTATTGAGTTTGAGACCCGCTCCACTCCTGGTGTATACCCTTCGGAGTGCTTTTGTGATCCCTATGATGTCAAAGTTGTCTCGGTTTGGTTACTTACTTATGGCACATATATGTCAAGGTGCTAGTGACACACTGATAGATCCTTAAAACACCATGATGCTAATAACATACTTGGATTTCAATACTGGATTTCAAGAATGACATTTTTATACGAAAACATTAACTACATGAACTCGCCACGTATTTCAGGACGCAAGACATGAGCTGGTGATATGATTCGGGTTATGGAAAAATGTCAAGACAACGACGTGTCATCTTTTGGAGGGTTTGCCCTTTATATCCCAACTTCGTATGGGTATAGGAATCAAAACCTCATTACGCAGTAACGATGAAAACAATATCTTATTTTGAAGTAAGATATGTTGAATTATGTTTATGACGATCAGTTGAAAATAGTTAAACTATGAAATCACTTTTGTATGGTTGTAATTATGGAATGCAACTTATTATTAGTATGGCATCGTTGTTGAATTATGATTGTTTACTAAATTGGATGCAATGATTACCTAATAGTCACACACTTGCACTTCCGCTACGACTAGGGTGTGACAGGTTGGTATTAGAGCTCCGATTGTAGTGAACCGGGGGAAAACTTTTATTAAAGTTTGGTCTACAATCACTAGGGGCTCACACATGAAAACAAAGTCTAAAACATAATAGAAATGTTTTGGAATTATAACAAGATAACAAAAAGGTTTTCATTGTGTAACGATAACATGAGGATCTATCACACGAGCTCAACTATAAGTAATGAGCAGGATCAATACATGATTAGTCAATAGTGACAGGTGCAACATAGTAATATTACACGAGAAAACAAAAGAGAACAAGTCTTGCATGAGAAGTGGTGATTGATATAAAATATATCATAAGTAATATTAAATTACTAACATGTATATATATGCATTGTACGGATTATTTGCTAGGACTATGTCTTCTTCGTCGAGTTACGAAGAGGATCCCATGGAGTATGTATCCGACGATGGATACGACCCCGATGCTGAGTCCCTACCCCTTGGGGATGGATCCGACCATGGAGGCTTTGATGTCTTTCAGTCGTTTGCTCTTATTGATCCTATGGAGGACGATGCCCCACCGGCAGACGACGTGCTAGCCGTTCCGCAGCCCCCGCACGACGTTATTAGTTATGGCCATCCAGAGGGCGAGCATGCGATTGTACACTTGGTTGTGCCTCTTGCCATGGTTCCTCCGGTTATTGATTTGGACGATGATGATGATGATATACCAGTGTTCCATGTCGAGCATATGGAGGATGACCTTGGTGACGGAGAGGTCTTCGATGACATAGCTATACTCGAGATCCCACCCCTGTCATACCAGTCGTTGACATCTCGTCATCCTCAGATGCCACCTAGAGTGAGCATATGGTAGACGATGCCTCTTTTGCCGCCCCAGATACGCCTGTATTGATGTATTCACCCCCTGCAGCCTCACCGGCCCATGTCAGCTCATTTCCAGCTAGTACCCCGACCCATGGACCCGTTCCATACGCTGGACCCGCTCCCTATTCCGGACCCGCCCACATTATTCACTAAGCGGTACTCCGCGTGCCCCTGAGCAGCCACCCCCATTTTTCTCTGGGAGGTCCACTTACCACCATGTTTTCAACCCATCTGCAGCTGGACCTTCCCATATGGCAGGACCTCCTTTCTCTGCTGGATCACCTCCCATATATGCCCCACGCCCCGTATCACCTACAGCAGGTATGTCTACCCCGATACCCCCACCGGGGATGAGCCCTTCTGACCCCTACCACCCTTCAAACTTTCATCCGATTCCTGTGGAGGAAAGAGTGACTTCGCATGATCTTCAGCTCTCCTTGATCTTTCGCAGGATCTGGGAATTAGAGACCTAGCGCACTGCTCATGCCGCTGCTAGAGCCACACCACCACCACCATCATCGCCACTACCACCCCCACCATCATACCCACCACCATCACCACCACCACTACCTCTATCACCACCACCGACCCCACCTTTTTACTGCCCATTTCACCACTCCTCATGCCTATCTAAGGCGCGAGTGTAGGAGTTAGAGCATTTTCAGACTGATGTTACTAGGCGCATTTCTGGCCTAGAGGAGGAGGTGGCTTACCATCGCGTATGCTCCACCGAACACCATCTCCACAACCCCCTCCACCTCAGTAGCATGTTTGTGATTATCTTTTGGGGATCAGATGTACTTTTGATGACTTAGCTCATGAGGACTTAGCTTTGAAGATCCCGGCTTTTTGAAGACAACTTGATGACATGAAGAAGCAATGTAGAAGAAAATCTTACTTTTGTAATGTAAAAACTTGTATTGACTAGGGTTGTGTATCCCTAAGTCCTTTTTGGATCTTCACTAACAAAATGTAACAAGTTGTCATTGTATAAAAGTGTATTTTCTTTATTTTACATTGTGTCTCTTTTATGTTATGGTTGATAGTGTTATGATGTGGTGATATTATGGTTGATGTATTCTGTCATGGTGATGCTAAGATTGATATCTTGTGATGTGGCGACTATCTATGCGATGAGTTATGTGTTTATGATGACGATGGGTGTGCGTATGGCGTATATATATATTTCTTTTTCCTCGTTTATTATGTACCGATGTGCTGGTACATATATGTTCGATAAAAAATATATATATAATAAATAAAATAATTGTAATAATATATATGTAATTATTATTATGATATTTGGGCTAATTGTGAGCGACATATTATATCAGAAGACGATGCCGCCCGCCGAAGGAGTTCAAACAATAACGCACTACCAACAACCCAAGAAGAGCTAAATGAACGCATATCTCAGGCAATTGCTCAGTACAAAGCTAACCGCTCTTAACATAGCGATGGTACCGGAGGTTCAACCGGAGGAAATCCTCCAACTGGTGATACACGGTTATTCATAAAATCGCATGATACTCTCATTTATTCTATTTGTGCTTTTTGATTACTCATGCTTAAATGGTGTATCCAATGATTTCAGGTTGCACTTACAAGCAGTTTCTAGACTGCAAAGCTCTGAATTTCGACGGTACCGGAGATGCTGTAGTCTTCGTACGTTGGACTGAGAAGACTGACTCAGTCATTCGAATGAGCAAGTGCCCTACTGAACAAAGAGTCACTTATGTTACCGGACTCTTTGTAATGGAGCTTAATCTAGGTGGAACCTCCAGGTCCAAACTAAGGGCGACGATGCTGCATACGCCCTGTCCTGGGAGGGACTTAAAGAAATGATGAGAAAGAAGTATTGCTCAAGATCGGAAATTCAAAAGTTGGAGACGGAATTCTGGAATTTAAAGATGATTGGTTCAGATACTTTTGGGTACACACGGCGATTTCATCACTTATCTCGAGTGGTGGCATACTTAGTGGAGCCTGAATTTAAGTGAATTGAGAGGTACATCTGGGGACTTGCCCCCGAGATTCTGAGTCTGGTTACCTCTTCAAAGCGCACTGAGATTGAAGCGATTGATCTAGTTGTCAGCCTTACTGAGGAGGATGTACGTCAGGTAAGGTTACCTAAGTGTGGTATGAGAAGGAAGGAAAACACTAAGGAGACTACGGATTCCAATAAACGAAAATACTACCATTTCAAAAAAGGCTCTCGAGGGAATAATAACATTAACAAGAAACAAGCCGCGAGAGAAGTCAAAGAAACCAAGGCATCTGTTACCACTACCACAAACACTGGTGTTAAGAAATCTTATACTAGGGGAGCACCAAAATGCCCCAAAAGCCCTTTCCACCACTACGGGGAATGTCGAGGCCCCAAGTGTGGTAAATGTGGTTGGTTTTGACATCGCACCGATGTGTACCAGGGAACGAATACTAGAGAGCAAGGCTGTTTTGGATGCGGTGACAAAGGGCATTTCAAGAAAGATTGCCCTAAAGAAAACCAAGCACGAGGAAGAGCATTCGTGATTGGAGCTAAGGATGCTCGCCAGGACCTGAACGTTGTCACCGGTACATTCCCTATCAATGATCACTTTGCATCTATTCTTTTTTATACCGGGGCAGATTTCAGTTTTATTTCTAAGGAGTTTAGAGATATACTTGGGGAAGAGTAGAGTAACATAGATTTTCCATACTCGATTGAGCTAGCTAACGGAATATTGGTAGAATCGGGGGAGATAATAAAGAAATGTACGTTAGAATTGGGTGAACGAAAGTTTAATATAGATTTAATACCAGTTCAACTGGGAAGTTTCAATGTCGTTATTGGGATGGATTGGCTATCCGATAATCGAGTAGAAGTTATAAGTCATGAGAAAATCATTCGCATCTCCTTATCCGACAGAGAACATTTGATGATTCACGGTGAGAAGCATGACACGCCACTGCAAATCATAAACTGCATGAAAGCTCAAAAATGTTTGAGGAAAGGATGCATCGCCTTTCTTGCCCATGTGGTGGATAAGAAGGCCGAGGAGCGCAAGGTAGAGGACATACCGGTAGTTAGGGAATATCTCGAAGTTTTTCCGAAAGACTTGCCAGGACTACCTCCACAAAAGTAGGTCGAATTCCGTATTGATTTGGTGCCATGAGCTGCAGGAATTATCTACTCAGTTGCAAGAGTTGCTTGACAAAGGCTTCAATTGACCGAGTTTCTCGCCTTGGGGAGCTCCAGTTTTGTTTGTGAAGAAGAAGGACGGAACCTTTCGCATGTGCATCGACTACCGGGAACTAAACAAGTTAACTATCAAGAACCGGTACCCATTACTAAGGATCGATGATCTATTCGATCAGTTGCAAGGGTCGAGTTTCTACTCAAAGATTGATTTAAGATCCGAGTATCATCAGTTGAGAATCCAAGAGGAAAGTATTCCTAAGACGGCGTTTAGGACTCGCTACGGTCATTAGGAGTTCCTTGTTATACCTTTGGCCTAACGAACGCCCCTGAAGTGTTCATGGATCTGATGAACCAGGTATGTAAGCCATGCCTTGACAAGTTTGTGATCAGTTTTATAGATGGCATATTGATATACTCACGAACTGAGGAAGAACACAAGCAACACTTGAGAACTATACTTGAATTGCTGAAGAAGGAGCAATTATATGCTAAGTTCTCGAAATGCAAATTTTGGATTCGCGAAGTACAATTTCTCAGTCACGTGGTGAACAAGAACGGAATACATGTTGACCCTTCGAAGATCGAGGCTATAAAGAGCTGGACCACGCCAAGAACCCCCATGGAAATACGGCAATTTCTAGGCTTAGCGGGATATTACAAAAGATTCATTGAGAACTTCTCAAAAGTTGCTCGGCCGCTAACCTCGCTTACACAGAAGGATAGGAAGTTTGAGTGGGGAGAAAAGCAAGAATCGGTGTTTCAAGTATTAAAGGAGAAATTATGTAAAGCACCGATATTATCACTCCAAGACGGTACCGATGACTTTGTGGTGTACTATGATGCATCGCATCAAGGTTTGGGTTGTGTGTTAATGCAACGCGAGATAGTCATTGCGTACGCATCGCGTCAGCTAAAAGTTCATGAAAGGAATTATACCACGCATGACCTGGAATTAGGAGCAGTGTTATTTGCCTTAAAAATCTGGCGTCATTATTTGTATGGCACTAAGTGCACCATATTCACAGATCATAAAAGTCTTCAACATATATTCAATCAAAAGGAACTGAATATGCGCCAACGACGTTGGGTGGAACTGTTGAATGATTATGACTGTGAAATTAAGTATCACCCGGGCAAGGCAAATGTTGTGGCAGATGCCTTGAGTAGGAAAGAATGAGTCAAAACATTACGGGTACGAGCTTTAGAAATGACGATCAGACGAACTTCACAACTCGGGTGCGCGAAGCACAACAAGAAGCATTGAAACCAGAAAACATTCCAGCGGAATCATTACGGGGAATGGAAAAACAATTGGAACCGAACAAGGATGGAACTTTATATTTCATGGGAAGGATCTGGATTCCCTATTATGGTGAGTTGCGAGACTTGGTGTTGGATGAAGCACACAAGTCCAAGTACTCGATACACCCAGCATGGGATAAAATGTACCAGGATCTGAAAGAATATTATTGGTGGCCGAATCTCAAGGGATATATTGCGACCTATGTTGGGAAATGCCTAACTTGTGCAAAGGTCAAGGCCGAATACCAAAAACCATCTGGTCTATTACAATAACCTGAGATCCCGGTTTGGAAGTGGGAACAAATATCAATGGATTTCATTACAAAATTACCTCGGACCTCTCAAGGTCATGACATGATTTGGGTTATCATTGATCGGTTAACCAAATCAGCTCACTTCTTACCCATCCGTAAGAAAGACAGTACGGAGAAACTAGCAGAACTGTACCTGAAGGAAATCGTGGCACGACATGGAGTGCCAATCTCGATAATCTCTAATAGAGATGGTCGCTTTGTGTCACAGATCTGGCAATCATTTCAAAAATTTTTTGGTTCTCGCTTAGATTTAAGCACAGCTTTTCACCCACAGACTGATGGTCAAAGCGAGCAAACAATCCAAACGTTGGAAGACATGCTTCGGGCCTATGTGATGGATTTAGGGGGAAACTGGGATACTCATTTACCGTTGGTAGAGTTTTCCTACAATCACAGTTATCACACCTGTATCAAGGCCGCGCCATTCGAAGCACTATATGGACGAAAGTGCTGATCACCGTTATGTTGGGCGGAAGTCGGTGACAGACAACTCATTGGTCCTGAATTAGTACAAGAGACCACAGACAAGATATTAAAGATCCGTGAGAGTATCAAAGCAGCCCGAGATAGTATTGTTAAAGGTCTCACCTTGGAAAGGCGTAGCTAGATTCGGGAAGCGCGGAAAGCTCAACCCGAGATATATTGGACCTTTCAAAATTATGGAAAAGATTGGTACAGTTGCTTACAAGTTAAAACTGCCAGAGGAACTCAATAATGTACACGACACATTTCATGTGTCTAATCTGAAGAAATGTCCAACTAATGACACAATTATCATTCCAGCGGATGAGATTCATGTTGATGACAAACTTCAATTTACCGAAGAACCAGTTGAAGTCATGGACTAGAAAGTCAAAAAGACGAGAAGAAGCCAAATCAAACTGGTGAAGGTTCGCTAGAATTCGCGTGACAGTCCCGAGTACAAGTGGGAGCGTGAAGATCAGATCAAGTCAAAATACCCCCACTTATTCAAGAAGAATCCTTCAGAGGGTGCCTCAAACTGAATTTCAGGACGAAATTCTTTTTAACAGGGGGAGTATGTGACAAATGGCAAATAACCGGTAATTCTCGTACAATTTAATCACTAATTTTATTCTATAATCTCAAGCATATTACCGTAGTTTAATTTCATAACTGAGTCGTATGTCATTTTCTAAGGATTAGGGCAATTACATCTGGTCCCGTTTCGACGCGGAACAAACCAAAACAATGCCCTAAAAGTGTTGGTAGAAAGTGTTGGGCGGACTAATTGCGGTGGCACTAACTGTGTCGGTAAAGCCGCTAAAACGAATCAGAACAAGGAATAACGGCATGTTAATGCCATACCTGAGTCCATATATAAATGAAAACACTGATATGAGATCAACCATTTCAAAAATACATAACTTTCCGGTACAACGCCTAAATTGCAAAATTGTCCGTTTCGACCAAAAAGGCAACAAATGTCAGTTTGTCCACAGCACTAATTCGGTGGATTTTGGTTGTAAGAATAATAATAAAACAATGTTAATCATCCTAAAACAATGTGAGAATAGAAAGAATGCACAAAAGACATCGTTTCCGGTCATTCGGCAAACAGTGCACAATGCGACCGAAAAGCGAACGTTTGTCGAAACGACGAACATTTTAGTGGCCAATAGCCTCATTCATGCATCTAGCGAACTAGTTAAGCCTCATTTGGAACTCGGAATCCATTCAACTAATATGAGGTAACGGAAACACAACTTTCGGAAAAGTTCGACGACGGGATATAAAAGTGCCGATATCGAGCGAACGATCGAACGAAAGGCATTTCGGCCATCCTAACTCATCGTATATTCATATAGTGAACTAGTTATGCATATTTATAGGTCGGAAATGCACTAAGTATACACCATGACAATTGTGGTGGTCGAAAACAAAAGCTTCCGGTACTAAATAAATAACTTCGTTTATTAGCGATTATTACGTCGATGAACGATCTAACGATATTTCCGTCATCCAAAACTTATATTGGAGGATCAAGTGGATTAATTACCATGTAATAACACCCTAAACCCTAATTATATACTAAGAGTGCAAGAACAAACCCCTAATCACAATACTTAAACTAATGACCAAAATTTCTCCTTATTTAACATGTGTTATAAAAAAATATTACACTTCACCCCCCTTATTTTGACGGTTCAAGTGGGTCCCACACCCACTTGAGTTTTGTTGAAAATGATAGATTTGAAGCATGGTGTGTTGAAGGGAGATGATCTTGAAATATGACTTGATATATATATATATATCATTATTTTTCACCATTTCCTCATCATTTTTACTTAAGGAAATTTGCAACCATCTCTCCCTCTCTCTCACTAATACTCACTGCTACCACCATCCACCATATAACCACCATTTAGCCACCATAAACCACCACTTTACAACCACTTTAAAGCCTCTTCAAGACCATTCAAGAAGCTAGCAAAGGTGGAGGACTATTGGAGGCAGTTTGGAACTTCATTTTCTTCTTAAATCATCATCTAACTTGTGCACCCATTTTAAGGCAAACTCTTTCATAATCTAACGTATTTTATGTCTAGATTAATGATGTATAGGTTGATCATCTTGAAAATGAAGAAAAGATAAACCAAAAACCCTAACTCACACCATAATAAATACACTAAATATGATTTATTTTGTGTTGTTCATGTGTTTATATGATTATTAGTTAGCATGATAGTGTTATTTATGTTTAAGTAAAGTATAAAAGTTGGATGATCTTGTGTGAGCAAGGGTAAAAATGAGGATTTAAACATGATAATGTTTAAATCTAAACAAGATTATCAACTACATCATCCATGAAGATTACTACAACTTAAAGATAACTTTACTACACATGAATGATTTTTATAAGAAATAAACATTATTATTTTAGATGTAACCATCTTAAAAAGTATAGAAATCAAGAGGTTTAAAGAGATGGACTATATTAAATGATATAACAAAAAATGGTGGGATTTAAAAGTGTTAATAAATATTGGAAATCTCATCATGATTTAATATGATTTTTACCACTAAAAAGCCGTGGAAGATGATACTTTAATGTTGCAAATAAGTAATAGGAAGGGTTGTGATGGATTGTTGATCTTGATTATGAGCTTAAACAAGTTTTAGATACGTTTTAAAATGTGGAAAATGCCATAGTTAGGGGAAACTATAGCGAAATTTTCTAAAAATCTAATCCCGATTAAGACATGATTAATGGGGTGATTAGCGGGACTAAACGCGATTAGTAACTTAAATCGTCATTAAGTAAGTGCTAATGACAAGGGTTAAACCCTAAATACGCAAGTATTTAACAAGTTTATACATATTTTTTTACAAGTAAAAATAAGTAACTTTTATAAATATATATATAGTTACTGGGGGAAATAAAAATATGTATACATATTTTGGCACCAAGAATTTTGTATAAATACATATGTGTAATGTATGTGTATGTATTTAGAAGCTTAGGGTATTCACAATAAAAATACCCAATCATATACAAAAATACAAACACTTGAAAACAATACCAAGTGTTAGTCACATAAACAAATATATTCTTACAAAGCGTCGAAACAATAATCGGACAAACGAAGCAATGCGAACGATAGGCGAATGTTCACCATTACACCATTGCATCGGCAACCAACGGGTGAATCGCCGACACGAAAAGTCATTACGACAACGAGTGATTTTTGATGAAATCAAGCACATAATAAACGACGCCGACAACGAGTCTAAAATATATATTTAGACGTTTAACATATATATATATATATATATATATATATATATGTTATCGAAACCAAAAATCCGGAAAGTTAAAAATATTATAAGTGTAAGACTTAAAAATGGACTCTTGTAAATAAATTTGGGCTAGGCCCAATTTATAAAAGGCATGGGCAAGGCCCAATTCCATAATACTTATGGACAAGACCCAAAATGAATAATATATATGGACAAAGCTTAATAACATAAAAACATGGGCTAGGCCCAAAGACATAAATTACATGGGTTAGGCCCAATGACATAAAAACATGGGCTAGGCCCAAAGACATAGATAACATGGGATAGGCCCAATGACAAAAAACATGGGATAGGCCCAAAGACATAAATTACATGGGCTAGGCCCATTGACATAAAAACATGGGCTAGGCCCAAAGACATAGATAACATTGGCTAGGCCCAATGACAAGAAAACATTGGCTAGGCCCAATGACACGTGTGCAAGACACGAGGACATGTGAAAGGCAAGGCCAAGTTCACAGACGATCAAAGAATGATAGCAATATATATATATATATATATATATATATTTGAGAAATATATATAACAATATTAATCGAACAAGCAAACTACCAACACTACAATAACACTAAAAGTTGTTCTATCATAACAAGGAAATACATAACAAGAATTCAAGATGAACAACGAGTACAAGGTCCATTGAGGCCTAGGTGTCTAATTAACTTAATACACATGTAGGTTACACACATGTACGGACATCGATCGTGGCTAGTACGACTTACAGAAAGTAAAACTGTGAGTTCATGTCCCTCCGTTCAAATTATTTCAAAGTTTTGTTTTAAACTATCGAGGGGAAATACATGTCATAACAAACAGTATGTTAGCTATGGGTTTAGTTAATAACACGATCATTTGTGTGTAAGCAGGAGGTTAACAATAGTAACCATTAATCACATAGTGACCAAGGTGCTAAAGAAATAGATCTATTGAGTTTGAGACCTGCTCCACTCCTGTTTGGTATACCCTTCGGAGTGCTTTTGTGATCCCTATGATGTCAAAGTTGTCTCCGTTTGGTTACTTACTTATGGCACATATATGTCAGGGTGCTCGCGACACACTGATAGATCCTTAAAACGCCATGATGCTAATAACATACTCGGATTTCATTACTGGATTTCAAGAATTACATTTTTATATGAAAACATTAACTACATGAACTCGCCAACTTTATGTTGACTTTTAAAATTACATGTATTTCAGGACGCAAGACATGAGCTAGTGATATGATTCGGGTTATGGGAAAATGTCAAGACAACGATGTGCCATCTTTTGGAGGGTTTGCCTTTTATATCCCTACTTCGTATGGGTATATAGGAGTCAAAACCTCATTACACAGTCTCGATGAAAACATATAATTTAAGTAATATATGTTGAATTATGTTTATGACGATCAGTTGAAAACAGTTAAACTATGAAATCACTTTGTATAGTTGTAATTATGGAATGCAACTTATTTTAGTATGGAATCGTTGTTGAATTATGATTGTTTACTAAATTGGATGCAATGATTACCTAATAGTCACACACTTGCGCTTCCGCTACGACCAAGGTGTGGCAAATGACAGCCTCGTTATCTACATATATTGGCGGGTTAAGAAACTGCAATCCATAGTCTCTCATCTATTGTTGTATACACAAGAATTGTGAACAACAACTGGAAGCTAAAATGTATTTTGCTTCATAAGTCGAGAGAGCGACTGTGGTTTGCTTCTTACACTGCCACGTTCCTAAACTTGTGCCAAAGAACTTGCAACCAACAGTTGTAGATTTAGCATTGATTTTGCAACACCCAAAGTTAGAGTCGGGGTATCCTGCAAGGTCGAAGTCGTCGGTGCGAGGATACCATAAACCGGTGCTTGGACAACCCAGAATCCTTTTTACATTCATCAAGTGAGACACTATGGGACTTGACTGGTAGCGTGAGCAGAAGCATTATGGATACATGATATCGGTCGTGAAGCTGTCAAATACATCAAAGAGCCAATCATCAAATGGTAGAGAGTTTTGTCAATCTTCTCCCCGGTTGAATCAGGTCCGATGCGGTAATTATGAGCTAGTGAGGTGGACATTGGTGATGCGTCAGACATCTTGAATTTCTCCAAAACATCGTTCACATACTTCGTCTGATATATAAAGATTCCATCAGGCAATTGATCGTCCTGAAGTCCAAGAAAGAACTTCATCTCCCCCAGAGAACGCATCGCAAACTTTGTCTTCATGACTCTTTCAAAATCTTTGCACAACACATCGTTTGTCGAACTGAATATGATATCAACCACGTAGATTTGTGCAATTAAGATGTGTCCATCCACTTTCCGTGTGAAGAGAGTGCTGTATATTGTTCCTCTAATGAAGCCGTTGTCAAGGAGTTGCTGAGAGAGCGTCTCAAACTAGGCTCTCAGGGCCTGATGTAATCCATACAACGCCTTATCCAGTAGGTAAACCTTGTCTTTATGTATTCGGATCGACAAACTCTTGTGGTTGGCCGACGTACACCTCCTCTTTCACCTTACCTTACAAGAATGAAGATTCAACATCTAGCTGGTACACTTTGAATCCCTTCCAAGACGCAAATGCGAGGAAGATGCAGATTGCTTCTAACTAGCTATGGGAGCATAAACTTTAGTGAAGTCTATTCCTTCTTGTTGGCAAAATCCCTGAACAACGAGTCGAGGTTTGTTACGCATAATTACACCTCTGTCATCCTTTTTGCATTTGAAGACCCATTTTGTATTTATCTTCTTGTGGTCTTCTAGCAGATCGACAAGTTTCCACACGCCAAGTTTTTCAAACTGAGAGAGCTCCTCCTGCATGGCATTGACCCAGCTTTCCTCTGTGAGTGCTTCCTTATATGTTTTAGGTTCTACCTGCGAAATAAAACATTTGAATGAAAACCTATTTTGCAAAGGTGCTACTTTTGAGTAAAAACAACTAAAACCTTGATTGACTTGATGTCAAGTTTTAACCCCACTCTGTAACTCTCCGATAATAAACTCTGGCGGGTGATATGAAAATGTTTTAGGCATAACTTCGGTGGATATGCTCACTTCATGTTCTAAGATTGTAATATTTTGTTCAACATTCTAATTAACAGCATATGTTTCATTATGAGCACTCGTTCCTTTAGTTTGATTGTTGAGTAAACTTTCAATCTGAATTTCACCATCATCAGAAGTAGATATGTTGTCGTCATAAGTTGGTTCAGCTTCAGATTTAGAGTTGTCAAACTTATCGAAAGTAGGAATTGTATCATTCATCTCTAGTTCGGTTGTAGGTTCATTTGTTCCAGCAGTCTGTGATTCAGGATGTTGAGTACTTGGTCCTGCTTTAGCATCATGTGTGTCAACGTGTGTTTGAGTCACAATGATTGGACTAGAACTTAATCCTGTGATAAAAAATGTTGTTGTCTGAGGATCGAAAATGTGTGATTTCTAGGTCTAGAAAATGAAAAAAAATTCTTCTTTGGGTTCCTTCAACAAGTTTTGAGATGCGAGTATTCGACGAAGAGGATCGGGTTCTCTTAGCAGCCATTGCAGTTGCTAAGGTACCTTGATTCTCCTGATGGATGAAGATATAAATTAGAGTGGGGATATGAAGTGAGATAATATAGGCTTATTAGTATCAAAATGATCCCGTTTTGCATCTGGGAAGTTGCACCAAGTCTAATCCTTCTATATGCTTCACTGGTTGTGGGTCCCAGGTTAAAAGACTTTTCAAGAATTGGACTCTTCAGCAAATCTCTTATCCTTTTATCAGTATCTTCACTTGCAGGAACAAGCTCGACAAACTTATAAGAAATAAGAACTTTAGGATAAAATTTAATATTTTTAAAAGGGGATTTCTTATTAAAACTTATCATTTTCAACCCAGTACTGTAGAATTCTTCCCTATTAGGAATGGTGTTATGTTTAACGAAGAAAGATTGCCCTTCCACTCAAGGTCATTTTGTGTGGCTTTGGAAATCAAAGGGTTTGATTAGATTTAACTTTTAAAACAAAGTAGGAGGAACCATGAGTTCTAAGGTTATAAACCCTAGCTAGCTCCAGAATTCCAATTGATAGGGAGTGACTATTGTTGAGGTTTTCCAACATACACAAGATTCTCCAAATCTTGGGCATAACTTGAGAATGCAATAGGCCAATAAGCTTGAAAAATTTAGAAATAAGAGGTGGAAACGTCTAGGTGAACCCAATGGTGAAAGGGTATGCAAGAAAGCAAACCCAGGATTCTAAGCTAAAATCAGCCCTAACTAGGGATAAGCAAATGGTACCGGTACTGGTTAAGAATCGGTGCCGAATTTCCCAAACTAATTCGATTTCCAATGCCAACACTTTGCGTTTTAAGTACCG
This sequence comes from Scalesia atractyloides, assembly GCA_947069175.1. Lineage (NCBI taxonomy): Eukaryota > Viridiplantae > Streptophyta > Magnoliopsida > Asterales > Asteraceae > Scalesia > Scalesia atractyloides. Next base: position 33,989,660 of record CAMTDV010000003.1, on the reverse strand, counting down.
GTTCATACCGGTATTTGTGGCTTTTTACCTTTAAATACCATTACATACCAGTACCAAAATTGAACCATACCGGGTATTTTTGGTATTGGTATTTTCTGTATTGGTGTTTTTGGTACCAGACTCATCCCTAGCCCTAACCAATGAATCAAAAGACGTAAATTTGGAGTTTTCGGAAAAAAAGTTCATAGAATTAAGAAGATCAATGTCTTCATTGGTAAATGTACATGTTTCATCATCGTGATGTTTTAAAAGTTTATGATCGACAAAATCCTCGCTTGGTTCAGCGATCATCGAGGAGTCTAATCGAGTCATTTTCTTTCTCATTTCGAAAAGAGCAAATGTTTGAAAAAGAAAGAAAATGTAGACAAAAAAGGGAAAGATCTTTACCTTGTGATTCTTTGCAAGTAAGGATAAAGAGGAAGTAAGTAAATGTAAGGGAGGGTGGATTCAAAGGCCTAACGCGTAACGATGAAGTTGGCAGTCTAATCAGCTTAGTGTTCAAATTTTAAATGATGAAAAATTTAAAAATTATAAGGAGTTTGACAATTGTAAATTTTTTGGGGACAATTATGTGGGTAGAAATTCTGATCTAGTATCCTGAGTTCTAGTTAGGGATCCTGAACCTTGAATCTGACAACATGATACTAATTATTATATTTGTCTCCACAGGTATACAATAGTGAATGAGTAATACTGATCGGAGACTTATTAATAATAGTTTTATTTGTTTAAGGATCCTGGATCCTGAATAATTATGGTATCATGAATATTTTTGCTACTAACAATTGTTTAAATATGACTCTTACTCACAGGAATTATCATAAGAATGAGTTTCAACCCAAAAATTGGAGCAATGGTTGAATAGGACGTGGGAAAGAGCGTTGATCAAGTCCACATGGTCACAAGAGAAGACTGAGTTTATCCTGGATAGTTAGTTACTTGATAAACTTTTTGTATATAGTGATAGTGAAGCAGATAGGAACGCACTTCACATACTCGCAAACAAATGTAATACTTAGATTACGATCCACTTTAGCTCATTGTACTTGTTTTTCATCGATTTAATAGCAAGAACAGCGACAGGCGACGTTTAGTCAGCGCCCAAGGTTTTATGTTGAAGATCATCAACGATCAAGGGTTTTCCTTGTAAAGCACACTACCTCGCTACTTAATATCTTACTTATTTTCCCATTATCTCGAAAGCACACTACCTCGCTACTTAATTTGATCACTAAATTGTTTCGGTATTTTTTTACCAAAACAATAGAGTTAGGGGTTAATTTGAAACTTCAATAACTTAAACTAAATAAAGATAAATAAACCATTGTAACGGCCATATAATTTCAACCCAATATCTCCTTTTAAAAAGCAACCCAATATTTACTCGTTCAATCATGACATGTAAAATGAAAAACCTACATTGTCCAATGACATGGGACGCTTTTTACTGTCTTCGCTTGACAATAAAGACAAGGCTATCATGTGATCTTCTCTAATACTAAAGATAAAGAGCCAAGATTTAATCTTTCTTGGAATGTGGGGGAAGGGGGCATAGTTGTGATAAATTTTATTATACTTAAAATAAAGATTACAAACAAGGTGCATCCCATTGGCGTTTTACCTTGGTGGCATGAAAGATAGAACATACCAAGGCTCACGACTCATACAACCCCAAGCTATAAATAGTAGCAGCTCTGACATCAGCAGAATTCATGTGTCATCCGGTAATTTTCGATTGATAATTGTGCGCCCAACAAGCATTAAGACAACAATAAGTGATGTTCTAAAACTCATCTTAATCTAACCAGGCCTTTGGAAGCCTAGGAACGTCTATTCGGCTTCACAGTACGCGAATGGTGATTTGCGGGAAATCTACAGAACGTTTAAACTTTAACGAACTGACACCGGAGGAAATATTGACAACACCGAAAAACATGAGTTGTATACGTATATTTTATATACATGAACTGTATATATCCCTGAACAAACAAAACGCATACGTGAACGAAAAACGCGACAACAAGAACACACCGACATTAATCGAATTTTAATATTCACGGTTGAAATCGGATCAAAACGGATTAGATACGACAACCGAATCATTATACGTGATTTTAATGCAACTGACGAACGTACAAGGCAAACATCGACTTCCGACATAATTTTTCGTGTTTTCGACTCTAAATAAACATTTTACGACATTCCACAAAGTTCGGTTGCAAAACGGGTAACAGAAACGTGTTTTGGTCACGTAAAAGACTAGACACCTGTTAAAGGGCTTTAGGCCCAATCCAAACCACAAACCAAACTATAAATACCAACACACACACACTCCTTACACCATAATCCTTACACACACACTCTCTCTCTCTCTCTCTCCTCACCCACTCTCTCTCTCTAGAAATAGGCTCCGGCCGACCACCAACGACGATCGACGGTGACTGACGGCGGTCCGGTGACTCTCCGGTGACAATTCTTCCAACCAAAAACACCTCTCCCCACTAAATCAAGCCTTTTCAATGTGATAGTGGTGACCGTTTTGCAAGATTCAAAGCCGTTTGAGCACATGAGCAACTCCGGCGACATTCCAGCCAAACACTAGCGAACCCATTTTGGGATTTTCACTTCGTCTCAAGAGAAGATAAAATTCAGGACACTATCGGTGTCACACCCCCTATAATTCCATCACATCAGAGCTAGGCGTGAACTAAACTGGTATCTTCATTGCACAGCAGAAGTAAACGTGAGTGCTAAGACTTCTATTAAGTGAACGCCTGCTAAGTACTTGAATCCCCATGGGTTCCACTATTCCAACAAATGGCATAGTTGCCATTAATAAAATAGGGGGAATGCGAAGACATGTGACTTCTTTGCAACGCCATTTGTTGTGATTCCCATTATAATAAGTACCGACTGTTATGAATTCTCGTTTGAACTTACCTCAGCGTGTTTCGTGTCGTTTACAGGACCACTTAACAAATTGCCGCAATCTGGTCGGTAGTTCTCCCGCTGACGGGATTAGCATCGTTGTCGTAATGCCGTGCTTCCTCAAGGTCGCGCCTTGAACTTCGTATGTGATGTACTTCAACATCCGTTATCGTATCAGTTAACTTTCACGTATGTTTGCGCACTAGGGTTTCGTTTTGCGTAGGCTACCTGCTCGGTAAATAAAATAACAGCGACAATATATATATATATGGTGTTTGCCCGAGTTAACAGTCGCAGTTCCTACGTGATGACCTTTATTGAATATTGTCATAAGTCTTCCAAAGGTCCTAAATGCATGTTATCAAAACCCTTAAGGTTTTGCTTACGGTATGTAATGGTTTCGTGTACCGTGTATAGGACACCACACTAGTGTAGTTTGAAATCAAAATGTTGACTCATTGTTTCGGCCACAGTTGGAACCCATATTCGAGTCCTAGGCATTCTGTATGTATTCAAGTCTTATTGATCTAATGTCCTAAAAGGAACGTGAGGTTAAAGCTAGGTATCTCCACAGAAACCTATATGTTAACAGAGCCAGATTTGATACCTAATTCGCTAAAGCCTATAGCTCTGATACCACTCTGTCACACCCTCTGTAATTCCATCACATCAGAGCTGGGCATGAACGAAACTGGTATCTTCATTGCACAGTGGAAGTAAACGTGAGTGCTAAGACTTCTATTAAGTGAACGCCTGCCAAGTACTCGAATCCCCATGGGTTCCACTATTCCAACCGTGCCATACCTGTAATCATAACCTGAGAAAGAACATGCGAAAAATCAGCATAAAGTTGGCGAGTTCATGGTTTGTTTGTTTTCCTTTCAAATGAATCTTAAAACATTTGAAAATCTTGCATTCGATAAACCGGTTTGTGGGATCATAGTATCCCAAAAACATTTGAAATGTTGTATCTATATGCATGTATTGAAATGTTTTCCATGTTGTTTGTAAACCAATGCATATAACAGTTATGTTTGTAAAGGGGTAATAAAATGTTTTCAATCGTATCTGTAAATAAACCGATATTGAAATGTTTTCCAGTTATCTTTGTAAACCGGTGTTGAAATGTTTCTGTTATCTTTGTAAACTGGTGTTGAAATGTTTTCTGTAATCTTTGTAAACCGGTATTGAAATCGTAGTATGTAGTATGCCTATGGAATCTAAGGATCTGTTAGTGTGTAGCTAATACACTGACCTACGTGCCATAAGTAAGTAACCAACCCGAGACAACTCTGACATCATTGGGATCACAAAAGCACTCCTAACCTGTTAACATACCAGGAGTGGAGCGTGTCTCAAACTCGATAGATCTATACCTTTTGCACCTTGGTCACTACGTGATTAGTGGTTACTATTGTCATCATCCTACTTACCCACATTGATCTGTTATCATCTAATCCCATAGCTACATACCAATTGTTATAATTCTCTTATCTGTGTTATTGGGCCTCGCCCATGTTATCTGTGTTATTGGGCCTAGCCCATGTTTTCTTGTCATTGGGCCTAGCCCATGTTATAAATAAAATTGGGGTCTCGCCCCCTAGTTGTGACTAAGACAATCCCGTCACTAGTCATAAATCTCATGCATGTTTCGAAAAGCTTTGTATAGCTGTGAAAACCGGTAAGTTTAGCAGTAACCTTTCGTAAACCATTTGAGTTCATTGAAATCTGTTTGTAACATGGTTTAGAAATATATGATTTTCGTTCATCGAAACATTGTATGCTTTCACAAACTTGCATGTCTTTCCACCCCCGAAAAAATTTATAAAAATGTAAACGGTAAAAATTGGGGGTTATGAACTCACCTTGATTTCCTTGTGCAAAGCTAGCTTAATGTGATTTCCATAGTGTTGTCTCCACAACTTGACTTGCTAGCATGCAATCTAAGGTATTCCTAAAACGGAATAACTTGTAAGTTTCTAAATATAACGTAGCTAAACTACGTGTCACCGAGCTCTACCGAATCGTTACTCATACGATTCTATGAAAGTGTCATTGTCTTAACTCGGTAACCAACCTATGGTTTTCTTAGAAACGATTCTATTTACGAGAGACTTGAAATATATGTTTACATATAAACATAACTATATTTCATGAAATCATATTTAGTCGTCATGTACGTCGATGGAGTACAACTCTTCGTAGTTTTCGTAAGGTATATTATATATATATATATATATACACTTGTAAATATACCCGTATTGATACATTTCATATCCGAGCAAGATTCTGGCGTATCGTTTATAATAAATAAATAACGATGTACTCGTACGCTTGTTATAGTCTTGCGTTTGTATTGAATATAACAAATAGCATTTGAAATTCACGAATCGTCGATGTTTGAAATAAATATAACTATATTTATTTTATACAAGTATTCAACGTCTCGACATTCGTATATATATAATTATATTTGTGTTATACGATTCCCGAATTCTAGACGTCTTAAATACATGACCTGAATTCTGTCGTTTGAAATAATACACACCTTGTATTCATCTTGTAAAAGCGTTTGGAAATCTTGGCGTTTCGAAATATATATAACCATTATATTTATTTTTGTAAAGATATTCGGATGAATTATCGATGTTTCAAAACTAATTTCCGAATTCGGCGTTTAAAGTAATATAAATATGTATATTCGTTTTATAATCGACTAACGAATATTTGTTATATTGTAACTGCGTTCATTGAAATGTTATCGGCTCGATGTTGAAAGTTTTAAAAGCGTCGGCAAAATAAATATATCTATATTTATTTTATACAATCGTTTGAATTCAGACATTTTGTCTTTGCCGAGAACCATAGCCGACTGCTGCCGGTTCTCTCTCCCTCTTCACTGCTCTCTCTCTCTCTCTTTCTCTTCTGTCAACGCGCGCGTGTGTGTAGTGGTGAAAGAGGAGAAGGTTGCGGGTGGATGTGGGCTGCCGGAAGAGGTGTGACCGGCACCGGCCGGTGACCGGATTCGGAGAGGAGAGAGGCAGGGGGTTGGTTGTGTGCTAGGGTTTGGTCTTGTAAGAAAATGAGGGAAATTAGGTTGTTAAGTTTGTATTTATACTTAGGGTTTGTTAGTGGGTTGGGGCTAAAGCCCGTTAACGTGTTCGAAGCCTAAACATTTTCCATGGCCCGTTGTTGAATCCTGACATTGTTATTTATTGAAATTTATTTATTCGAACTCGAAAGTGCTTAAAGTTATATCGGGGGTTGGTGTTTGACGTGTAAATCCGTTCATTGCGTTAAAGTTGCGTAAAACGATTCTATGGTCGTTTCTTGTCCGTTTTTCGATCCGATTTTGACCGTGAGCATTAAAATTCGAAAACAAAGCCAAATATATCATAATTATTAATATTTAGACGTAACTCTAGTCTGTGGCTTCTGTTTCGTTGTCAATGCGTTCCGGTTTTCCGTGTTGTGCTCTGCGATGTCCGAATATCCAAATATATCGTATAATCATAACTGTATGATAAATACAAGTATAAAATTCGTGTTTTTAGACGTTGTTAGTATTCGTTCGGCATCCGTTCGCTTATCGTTCAAATTCGCGTTAGAGTTCTCGATTATCGCCATATCGCTAACGTGAATCAAGTAGACGTTCCTAGGCTTTCCAAAGGCCTGGTCGAGTTAATTTACGTCTAATTACGCTAGTTATGATGGTATTACTGTTCGTTATGCGCTTGATTACAACTGGAAAACGCCGGTTGTCACATTCTCCCCTTGTTATAAATTTTTTGTCCTCGAAATTTAAGCTATGTTATTTCCTTAGACTTTTGTCATGCGTAGATATTAATAATACCAAGGTAAATGACTATGTAGTTGCATCGAGACTTGTCTGAATTATATGAATGAACTGACTTACTACAACAACATGAACCCACTGGTTCAACTGAATCTGTTTTCAGAATCTGTGCCAAGTGAACGAAACGTAATGACAATAATCACCAATGTGACTGAGTTTACATGGGGCATACAAATGAGAACCTCTACCAATAGATTTCCAAGATGTTCACAATCTGTAAATGAATTTCATTACAATAAGATTTTCTACCAACAAAACTTGGTTGTTGGATCGGTAAGACTTAGAATCAACAAGCTCAACTGAATTAGAAACATGAAGGTAATTTGTTAACTTTTCGAACCATAAGTTAACACTATCGAATTGCAAGGATACACTGAATTACAACCGAAGTTAGTGTATCATTGTCTTAATACATAGGTGTACTAAGACCACTTTCGATGATTAGTCCAAGCTACAAGTTTATACCGACGCCACAAGGCGTCATAGCCATTGAAATAATTCAATAATAGCGGTGACTGAACAAATTCACCGGGTTTACAGTTAAATGAAAGGTTCAATCAAGTAAGTCTATATATTTGTTCCAAATAATCTCATAGGATTTTCAAATGAAAATGAAAGAACAAATAAATATAATTTTGGTCGCTAGTGGAAGAACAAGAAATATCCCAAGATTTTCGACCGATGATGAAAGAACCGTTACGAGGTACACTGAAATAGACCATAAATTTGTGTACCATCTTCTTAATACACGGTTGTATTAAGAACGTTTTAAGAAAATGATCCAACAAGAGGGATTTAAAAATGAATAAATAATCAAGTAATTGAATCCATATATGAGTTGTGAAAGCGATGTCAGCGCAAGCTTCAACTAGTGTAAATGCCACCACAAGGTGTCATAACCAACAAATGACTTAATGAGGGTGCATACTAAACCAATCTACTATGGTTCGAAACAAATGAAATGCTTATTGACATTACTTTGAATATGATGGCCTCAATCCATCATATGAAATCCTTGAATTGACTTTGTACACAGTGAGCAAGTTCAAACAATTGAACTTGTTTGACACAATCCAACAATAAATACATGATTCGAACAAGTTTCGATATGTTCACTACAAAAATCCCATGTATGCAACTTGGAAAGAAAATGAAATTTCAAGAATTCGTTGACTCGATATCAAGGAGTCAATATTCACAATAGAGCAGGTCATCTAGATCACAAAGCAAAAAATTTTGAGTATAGCGAACCAACCTTTGAACGACTGATTAAATGACCATTCGAAGTGAAGACCCTGATGGCATCCACGTATCAAGTTAACCACATGCGTAGCAACAAGGCATGTGTATCGTATAAATTTGTCAAGAAATGATGCAATAGGTGTTCGCTAATCAAGAAAGAAATTTCCGTGACACAATGACCGTTATGAGGAGTAGAGGTGTGCAAACCTACTCAGTATATGCAAAGTTGAAATTTCAACAAAAGGAATTCGAGGACTTTACCTGGTATTTCCTGTGATGGCTTATTGTTTCGTGACATTACCACCAAATGTCGTATATGGCATAGTTGCCATTAATAAAATGGGGGAATGCGAAGACATGTGACTTCTTTGCAACGCCATTTGTTGTGATTCCCATTATAATAAGTACCGACTGTTATGAATTCTCGTTTGAACTTACCTCAGCATGTTTCGTGTCGTTTACAGGACCACTTAACAAATTGCCGCAATCTGGTCGGTAGTTCTCCCGCTGACGGGATTAGCATCGTTGTCGTAATGCCGTGCTTCCTCAAGATCGCGCCTTGAAATTCGTATGTGATGTACTTCAACATCCATTATCGTATCAGTTAACTTTCACGTATGTTTGCTGTGATATCCCGGGTTTTTTTCAGATAACTTACACGTGACACTTGTCGAATAAGTTGTGTGCTAAGTATTAAACGTGCATGGATTAAAGACTTGTTGTGTGTTGTGTGATTGTCTTAGTGATTGAATAATTAGATTTGATATGTGCACAAACTGAACCGAACCGCGACACGTTCCAACCTTGGTTCATGGTGACTCTAGGAGTTCACAAAGTTAAACCTTGAACCTAAGCCTTCGGCTAGAAGGAAACAACGATTAAACCTAAACTTAAACTCTAACTATTCGGCCAAAACCAAACTACTCTAATCTTTGGCCGCGAGACCACATCCAAACCAAACTAACCCAACCCAAGTCCCTCGGCCACAAACACTAACCAAAACCGAAACTCATAGCATGCAACTTTAGTCCTCGGCCACGTGATCAAGACCCAAACCAAACAACCCAAGATTCTCGGCCATGCTTTCTATCCAAAACCCAAGACCATAACCGCGAGCAACCCAAACATATCTTGGCCGCAAGATCAAGCCCAAACCGCAAACTTATTGCGTTCAAACCCAAACTAAACCAACCCAAACCCTTGGCCGCGAGAACTAGTCCAAATCGGAAACCCATCCCCTATGTCTAATCACCTTGCGCCTATATATACACACACTAATGCATGCTCTTTCACAACTCCAAAACCCTACAAGAAACCTGCCGTCGGCAGCTCCCTTTGCTCCTCCTAACCGATCGAGATCAGCTCTTTTGTTCATCTTTTCAGTCGCAAACAAACTGCCTTACCCTCATCATCATCTCGGTCGCAGCAAGCAACAGTTTTTCTGTTCTTTTCTTCCGGTCGCAGCAGCGATCATCGACATCTTTCCTCTCGGCCGCAAGCAGCTTTGATCACCGGATCCCCTAGCTTAATCACGGTTCGTTTATATTGTTATTAAAAGATTAGAGGTTATCTCTGATTACAAGATCATGTTCGGATTATGTATATGTTTGAATGTCTAGTTGTTTCGGATAAATATGCATGTTTGAATGTCTAGTTGTTTCGGGTCTTATGTGTTGGATAAGTAATAGGCTGCTTTGATCATGTGCTTGTGAATAATTGTTTGCGGAAACCCTAAGTGCTTGAATGAATTGATTGTATTGTCTTCGGATCATATGTGCTTACAAGTAATCGGCTGAATTGATAGTGTGGGAATACATGACTGTTTTCGGAATCAATAGCTTACAACTATGATTTGTTTATAAAGATTATAGTTATTGAGTAGGGTTTGCATGGATAAGTAGTTAGTAGTAAACTAGGATCAAAAATCGGTCTTTGCCGGATTAGGTCGATCAATAGGAACGATGTAGGTAAGTTGTAATAACAACAATGCTGAAACAGCCTGCTGAATACTAGTTACAGCCGACTTCATCTGGCTGTAACTTGGTCGTTAGTTGTCGAAAAATGGATTTTCTGATGTCTAGGACGTAGAGATTTGAATAAGGAATCTAATGGCACTGGATTCATAATTTTCTGAAATCGTTTGATATTTTTAAAGGGCTAAACAAGTTCAGTAGGTAAAGCTGTTAAAATTCTGGAATTTTGTTGGTTGTTTATCAAGCTAGATTTTAAAATCAGTAGGGAGTTGAGCCATGATTTTTGTACAGTAACTAGGTATAGAAATTTCCGGGCAACTCCAATTGGAATTTCGTTAATCGGACGATCAGTGATTTTTAAATAAATTCTTCCGTGGACTGCAGTCAGAAAACGGTAAATCTGACTGCAGCTTAGTGAATTAATATCTATGGCTAATTGGTAAAGATTTAGGACTTGGAAAAATTATATAAATTTCTATGGTATAAATGTCACCTACTGTAAAAATATGGGAATTTTTGGAATGTTAGAACTATTTTATAAAAATCCTAGAAAACAGCTGAATAATTGAGTGTTAAGCAGAAAGTTGATAACTTGTGATTGTATGTATAAACTGTTGTATGGATTTGGAATATGTTTATGATAAGTTGTTTGATTACTATGATCACATGGGAATATTTACATGCATGTTTGAGTGTTAGATATGTTGTTTGTGTGTATCACTTTGTGAGTAAATTGCGTGTGGAATTTGTATTGGTGTGATTACACACTGACGTGGAATTAATTGGTTTGTTAGGACGCAACTAGCGGTCCCATTTCTTATAACATCTTTGCCACACTAACCGAGCAAATAAAGGTGAGTTCACGGCCCCTAACTTTATCCGGTTTTTAAACAACAGGGGAGAAACATGTATACACTCTCAAACTCAAACTCTTTACGTTATACGAATTTAACGTCACTTAACTATACGGTAACTAAGCTAATGTTAATGTAATGTTATGGTCACTATGCAGCTTTATCACTTAAGTCCTCGACAATCTCCTCGGATCGTTAGTATTTGGGTTAAATAGCGGGGGAATTATAAGTAGTACTACTGGGTCTGACGAGCCCCATCCGAGCTAGTCGCGCTAGCCGACCGGGTATGGTCAACGGATGTATGATTGGCCTAACACCGCCATGGTCATGTGATAGGCCTGGCAAAACGGAGGCACACAGTCAGCTTCGATCGCGAACACTTAGTGACATGACTTTAGGCTAGCTACCTATATACATTAATATTGAACTTAATTACGGAACAACTTAATATTCCGGGTTTGGAATATTGGAACATCAACTTATTATCCCGGGTTGGGGATAATGGAAACAATAACTTAATATTCCGGTTTGGGAATATTGGAAAACAACAACTTATTATTCCGGGTTGGAATAATGGAACTGATATGTTATCCCGGGTTGGGGATAACGGAGTAACAAACTAAAACCGAACAACGAATTTATGAAAACCTGTGAACTCACTCATCTTTAATGTTGACACTTGTTTCTTTACATGTTTCTCAGGACGCTAGGAGCTCTAGGTGCACGCACATGCATTGAACAAGACATCTTTATCGCGTCTCATTTATTAATATTGTTTTGGGATTTTTCATTTGTTTTGGCGTTTGTGTTGGCGCCCGCATCATTACTTAATTATGCTTCCGCTCAAATTTAAAACTGATACTCATGCTAAATATTGGTAATCTAAAATTTACAACAAATGATTTTGGAAAACGTATTATCAAATCATATAGAGTCGTTCGACGTACTAGTGTCTTAGATTCTGGTTTGTTCACACGTCTCGCGGTAAAACTCCGTAAGTGGAAATTGAGGGTGTGACAGATTGGTATCAGAGCCACTAGCTATAGAGAACCAGGTTTGCATTAGAAGTAGACCTAAACTATAGCTGATATCACGAAACTAGACTTAGTTTGGCACTGAATTATTATATCTTGTTATGCAATATGCTACAAACGTGTTTGGTAGGTTATACCTTCATAATAAGAAATGAAAACAACTCGTAACTAACTACACGACCTAACAGGCAATGTCATCATCCTCATCGTCATCATCGTCCGACAGACTTACGCCACCAAGAGCATCAGGAAAGGCACCAATGGTGGAATCCATACCACTTTATGGCGTGGAGACATGCTCAGCAGCGAGGAAAAGGCTCGCTCTGGGGGAGGAGTCGTCGTTGCGCCCAATTATTGTTGTACCGATTGAACCGGTTAATCCCGTAGAAATAGGACTTGACATGCTTAGAATCCTGGTACATACACAACAAAAACAGTTAGAAAGAATGCAGGAAACCATCTTAGCACAAGGATGGATGATCCGACAACTTACAGGAAGGACCGACTCGCTCGAGGAAGAGCATCGTACGAGCAAGGTAGCTCGTAACACCATAGCCAGAGATCTGCGTGCTGAGCAGATAAGAGCTGACTGGCTAGAGGACAGAGTCCTGGAAAACAGTTGGAACATTCAGGAACTGCAAAATCAAGCACTTGAACCAGCACCGGCCCCTCCAGTGCCGGTAGAGGAGGATCCAGAAGAGGATCCAGAGGAGGATCCTGAAGAGGATCCGGAGGAGGACCCAGCTGAGGAAGCTGGAAATGCCGCACAGGATGACGGCAACGACAGTGACTTGGGGAATGGAGACGTAGACGACTGACACGTCTCGTTTATATTATTTGTTTTCCTTCAGTTTATTATTTTCCCACTTGTATTTAAACTTGAGACTTTATAGTAAATTCGTATGTTTGATTTGCACCTTTGTAAGACGTTGAGATTTCAGTTAATCAAGTATTTCTTTCGACTATTTAACATATTGAGTTGACATAACTAAATAATTATTAAAGTACGAAGTAGGATAACTATATTGGACATATAGACTTATCGGGGTGTGTTTGTGTTGTGTTTCGAAGATCTAAATGGCGACTGGAAGACGTGGAAACCTTAACTTGACGCCCGAAGAGCTAGCTGCCATGATCCAGGAGCATGTGAACGCAGCATTAGCGGGTGTGCAGAACCAGCCGGCAGGTAACCATTATTAAATTTTCGCGTGAAAATCTAATGGTGAGGCTAGTACAATTCCTTGCTAACTTCCTGTTCTCTGTCAGCAGGAGGGGGCTTTAATCCCTATAAGATGTTCCTTGACGCAAAGCCTAGCAAGTTCTCGGGGGCGGAAGGACCCATTGGACTGGTCCGCTGGATCGAAAAGTCGGAATCCGTTTTTGAAATGTGCAACTGCTTAGAGGCCAACAAGGTCAAATACGCCGCCTCAACGCTGGAAGATGGGGCACTGACATGGTGGAATGCCCAAGTCCAAACACGTGGACTGTTAGCTGCAAATGCAATGGCATGGACTGAGTTCAAGACCCTGATTAAAGAGGAGTACTGTCCACGAGACAGAGTGCAACAGTTAGAGCAAGCTCTATGGAACCACAAGATGGTGGGATCGGAAATTGAGGCTTACACTGCAAAACACCATGACTTGGTATTTCTGTGCCCTGATTTGGCAAACACGGTGGAGAAAAGACTCGAGTTCTATCTCGGGGGTCTGGTTCCGGAAATTCAGGGTATGGTGATGTCTAGTAACCCTGTAACAGAACATCAAGCTATCCGATTGGCTCACAAACTCACCGATAAAGCGGTGGAACAGAAGAAACTGCCAGCACGGGGTACCACTGAAGTTGCCTCAGATAACAAAAGAAAGTTTGAAGACTCCACCATTCGACAGTCTTCGTCGTCACATCCACAGCAAGGGAACCAGAAACGGTTCAATCACTACCACAACCACCGGGTCATCAAAATCGTTCCAACAACAACAACAACAACAGCAACTACAACAACAACAACAACCAGAATGCAGGCGGTTATGTAGGTCGAAAGCCGCAGTGCAACCGCTGTAATCTCCATCATAACGGCCCTTGTGCCGGAAATCGCTGCCAAAGATGTGGCAAGATGGGACATGCGGCAAGGGATTGTCGTGGGGAAATTATGTCCCGACAAAATCAGAATCAGCCCCAAGGTCAGCAGCAGGGTATAAACCGGGGATGCTATCAGTGCGGTAGCACCGCTCATTTCAGAAAAGACTGCCCACAGGTGCACAACAACAACAATAATGGTGGAAACAACCACAACCACAACAACCACAACAATAATAACAACAACAACAATGGGAACGGTGGCACAGGAGGTGCCAAAGGTCGGCATTTACATTGGGCCGCGGAGAGGCCAGAAACGACACGAACGTGGTCACCGGTAAGTTTCCCCTTAATGAACATTTTGCTTCTGTGCTTTTTGATACGGGAGCGGATAGGAGCTTTATATCTGAGTCTTTTAGGAAGAACCTAAATCTCACGCTTAAACCATTAGAGACCCCTTATGTGATAGAATTAGCCAATGGTAAATCTGTAAATGTGACCCAAATCGTATCCGGCTGTCAACTCAAACTCGCGGGCCACGCTTTTACCATCGATCTGATGACAACTACCCTGGGTAGTTTTGACGTGGTAGTCGGAATGGACTGGCTATCCGACGTCCGGGCTGAAGTTCTCTGCTCCGAAAAGTCTATCCGTATTCCACTCACGAACGACGAAATCCTGACGGTACAAGGCGACAAGGCAAGCGCCGTCACCAACATTATCTCATTTATGCAAGCGCAGAAGTATCTTCGGAAAAAGAATTCCTTCGCTTTACTCGCACTAATTACCGAACCGCCTAAGGACGAGAAACGTATAGAAGACATCCCTGTCGTCCGTGATTTTTCCGATGTATTCCCAGAAGAACTACCTGGTCTTCCACCACATCGACAATTGGAGTTTGAAATCGAATTGGCAAGCAATGCAACTCCCATCGCCAAAGCTCCATACCGCCTAGCTCCAGCCGAGCTGCTGGAGCTGTCTACTCAACTTCAAGAGCTGCTAGAAAAAGGATTTATCCGACCAAGCGTTTCGCCATGGGGAGCTCCAGTCCTGTTTGTCAAGAAGAAGGACGGGACTTTCCGCATGTGCATCGACTATAGGGAACTCAACAAGGTTACAGTCAAGAACCGATACCCGTTACCTCGCATCGACGATCTATTCGACCAACTGCAAGGGTCAAGTTACTACTCTAAGATTGATTTACGGTCTGGTTATCATCAGCTACGCGTCAGAGAGGAGGATATCGCTAAGACAGCATTTCGCACTCGGTATGGCCATTACGAGTTCTTGGTTATGCCATTCGGTCTCACTAACGCACCTGCGGTATTCATGGACCTCATGAACCGTGTGTGTAAACCATACCTCGACAAATTTGTCATCGTGTTCATCGATGACATACTCATCTACTCCAAAAGTGAAGAAGAGCATGCTGAGCACCTAGATTACTGCTAGGATTACTTCAACAGGAAAAGCTATATGCCAAGCTCTCGAAGTGTGATTTCTGGATCCGGGAAGTTCAGTTTCTCGGGCACGTCGTGAATGAAAAGGGTATCCACGTAGACCCTGCCAAGATTGAAGCCATCAAAAACTGAGAAGCACCTAAGACACCGACGGAAATCCGCCAATTCTTAGGATTGGCTGGTTACTACAGACGCTTCATCGAGGGGTTTTCAAAGATTGCACAACGGCTTACTACCCTCACCCAGAAAGGTATCAAGTATAATTGGGGTGACAAGCAAGAAGCAGCATTTCAACTGCTGAAGCAGAAACTTTGCAGTGCACCCATTCTATCCTTGCCGGAAGGGACAGATGACTTTGTAGTGTATTGTGATGCTTCCATTCAAGGATTGGGATGCGTACTCATGCAACGCGATAAGGTCATCGCGTATGCGTCACGACAGCTGAAAGTTCACGAGAAGAACTACACGACGCATGACCTAGAATTGGGAGCAGTAGTGTTTGCACTTAAGATTTGGAGACACTACCTTTATGGAACGAAGTGCACAATCTTCACTGACCACAAAAGCCTCCAGCACATCTTTGATCAGAAGGAGTTGAACATGCGACTGCGTCGCTGGGTCGAACTCTTGAACGATTATGAGTGTGCCATTCGGTATCACCCGGGTAAAGCTAACGTGGTAGCCGATGCCCTCAGCAGGAAGGAACACTTGAAACCTCGTCGTGTACGAGCACTACAACTCACTATTCATTCGGGGCTACCCGATCAAATACGCGACGCCCAGTTAGAAGCAGTTAAGGAGGAAAACATCAAAGCCGAATCAGTGGGAAAAATGGAACGCGATTGGGAAGTAAAACCCAATGGAGCCCGGTATTTCATGAATCGCATATGGGTACCTCTCTACGGGAACCTCAGAGAGCTAGTCATGGATGAAGCTCACAAATCTCGATACTCTATCCATTCGGGTTCGGATAAGATGTATCAAGACCTTAAAGTTGCGTATTGGTGGCCCAACATGAAAGCCGATATAGCCACCTACGTGAGTAAATGTTTGACTTGTGCAAAAGTCAAGGTGGAGTATCAAAAGCCATCGGGGCTACTCCAACAACCTGAGATCCCAGTGTGGAAGTGGGATCAGATCTCAATGGATTTCATCACTAAACTCCCGCGAACCTTGGGTGGTTGTGACACCATCTGGGTGATTGTGGATCGTTTAACTAAGTCCGCACACTTCCTAGCTATTAAAGAAACAGATAAGATGGAGAAGTTGACTCGCATTTACATCAAGGAAGTAGTTTCTCGGCACGGAGTGCCAACGTCCATCATCTCAGATAGAGATGCTCGCTTCACGTCAAACTTCTGGCAGTCACTCCAGAAAGCGTTGGGAACACGCTTGGATATGAGCACAGCTTATCACCCTCAGACTGATGGTCAAAGCGAAAGGACCATACAAACCTTGGAAGACATACTTAGGGCATGCGTAGTGGACTTCGGAAATAATTGGGAAATTCACCTGCCTCTAGTGGAATTCTCATATAACAACAGCTATCACACGAGTATTTCGGCAGCACCGTTTGAGGCATTATACGGTCGTAAATGTAGATCACCGGTCTGCTGGGCAGAAGTCGGTGACAGCCAACTCACAGGCCCTGAGTTAATACTTGAGGCCACTGAAAAGATTGTACAAATCAGAAACCGCATGGCGGCGGCACGAGATCAACAGAAAAGCTACGCTGATCAACGACGCAAACCGCTCGAATTCCAAGTAGGCGATCGCGTCCTACTAAAGGTGTCACCCTGGAAGGGTGTAATCCGTTTTGGAAAACGGGGCAAACTTAACCCACGGTAGTAGGCCCGTTTGAAATCTTGAAACGAATTGGACCCGTAGCATACCAATTAGACCTCCCTGCCGAACTCAGTGGAGTTCACAACGTATTTCACGTGTCAAATCTGAAGAAGTGTCTATCAGATGAAACTTTAGTTATTCCATTGGATGAGATCCAAGTGGATGAACAACTACACTTCGTGGAAAAGCCTATCGAGATCATGGATCGTGAGATCAAGACTCGGAGGCACAGCAAGATTCCAATCGTTAAAGTTCGTTGGGACTCTAAGCGTGGACCGGAGTTCACGTGGGAAAGAGAGGACCAAATGAAAAGCAAATACCCACACCTCTTTGCAACTGAGCAGCAAACTAACGATACCAGTAACTAAATTTTCGGGACGAAAATTCTTTCAACAAGGGGATGATGTGACAACCTGGAAATTTTCTCATACTTTCGTGTACTATCGTTGACTAAATTCTTGTGCATGGTACTTGGAAATCTTTGTGTATGACACTTGGGAACTTCTTGTAACGTTGCGTACTATCATTAACAAACTAACTCTTTGTGCGTGGCACTCTGAACATGTACGTTACATGCTAAACCGCGTTTACTCAATTTTCGGGACGAAAATTCTTTCAACATGGGGATAATGTGATATCCCGGGTTTTTTCAGATAACTTACACGTGACACTTGTCGAATAAGTTGTGTGCTAAGTATTAAACGTGCATGGATTAAAGACGTGTTGTGTGTTGTGTGATTGTCTTAGTGATTGAATAATTAGATTTGATATGTGCACAAACTGAACCGAACCGCGACACGTTCCAACCTTGGTTCATGGTGACTCTAGGAGTTCACAAAGTTAAACCTTGAACCTAAGCCTTCGGCTAGAAGGAAACAACGATTAAACCTAAACTTAAACTCTAACTATTCGGCCAAAACCAAACTACTCTAATCTTTGGCCGCGAGACCACATCCAAACCAAACTAACCCAACCCAAGTCCCTCGGCCACAAACACTAACCAAAACCGAAACTCATAGCATGCAACTTTAGTCCTCGGCCATGTGATCAAGACCCAAACCAAACAACCCAAGATTCTCGGCCATGCTTTCTATCCAAAACCCAAGACCATAACCGCGAGCAACCCAAACATATCTTGGCCGCAAGATCAAGCCCAAACCGCAAACTTATTGCGTTCAAACCCAAACTAAACCAACCCAAACCCTTGGCCGCGAGAACTAGTCCAAATCGGAAACCCATCCCCTATGTCTAATCACCTTGCGCCTATATATACACACACTAATGCATGCTCTTTCACAACTCCAAAACCCTACAAGAAACCTGCCGTCGGCAGCTCCCTTTGCTCCTCCTAACCGATCGAGATCAGCTCTTTTGTTCATCTTTTCAGTCGCAAACAAACTGCCTTACCCTCATCATCATCTCGGTCGCAGCAAGCAACAGTTTTTCTGTTCTTTTCTTCCGGTCGCAGCAGCGATCATCGACATCTTTCCTCTCGGCCGCAAGCAGCTTTGATCACCGGATCCCCTAGCTTAATCACGGTTCGTTTATATTGTTATTAAAAGATTAGAGGTTATCTCTGATTACAAGATCATGTTCGGATTATGTATATGTTTGAATGTCTAGTTGTTTCGGATAAATATGCATGTTTGAATGTCTAGTTGTTTCGGGTCTTATGTGTTGGATAAGTAATAGGCTGCTTTGATCATGTGCTTGTGAATAATTGTTTGCGGAAACCCTAAGTGCTTGAATGAATTGATTGTATTGTCTTCGGATCATATGTGCTTACAAGTAATCGGCTGAATTGATAGTGTGGGAATACATGACTGTTTTTGGAATCAATAGCTTACAACTATGATTTGTTTATAAAGATTATAGTTATTGAGTAGGGTTTGCATGGATAAGTAGTTAGTAGTAAACTAGGATCAAAAATCGGTCTTTGCCGGATTAGGTCGATCAATAGGAACGATGTAGGTAAGTTGTAATAACAACAATGCTGAAACAGCCTGCTGAATACTAGTTACAGCCGACTTCATCTGGCTGTAACTTGGTCGTTAGTTGTCGAAAAATGGATTTTCTGATGTCTAGGACGTAGAGATTTGAATAAGGAATCTAATGGCACTGGATTCATAATTTTCTGAAATCGTTTGATATTTTTAAAGGGCTAAACAAGTTCAGTAGGTAAAGCTGTTAAAATTCTGGAATTTTGTTGGTTGTTTATCAAGCTAGATTTTAAAATCAGTAGGGAGTTGAGCCATGATTTTTGTACAGTAACTAGGTATAGAAATTTCCGGGCAACTCCAATTGGAATTTCGTTAATCGGACGATCAGTGATTTTTAAATAAATTCTTCCGTGGACTGCAGTCAGAAAACGGTAAATCTGACTGCAGCTTAGTGAATTAATATCTATGGCTAATTGGTAAAGATTTAGGACTTGGAAAAATTATATAAATTTCTATGGTATAAATGTCACCTACTGTAAAAATATGGGAATTTTTGGAATGTTAGAACTATTTTATAAAAATCCTAGAAAACAGCTGAATAATTGAGTGTTAAGCAGAAAGTTGATAACTTGTGATTGTATGTATAAACTGTTGTATGGATTTGGAATATGTTTATGATAAGTTGTTTGATTACTATGATCACATGGGAATATTTACATGCATGTTTGAGTGTTAGATATGTTGTTTGTGTGTATCACTTTGTGAGTAAATTGCGTGTGGAATTTGTATTGGTGTGATTACACACTGACGTGGAATTAATTGGTTTGTTAGGACGCAACTAGCGGTCCCATTTCTTATAACATCTTTGCCACACTAACCGAGCAAATAAAGGTGAGTTCACGGCCCCTAACTTTATCCGGTTTTTAAACAACAGGGGGAGAAACATGTATACACTCTCAAACTCAAACTCTTTACGTTATACGAATTTAACGTCACTTAACTATACGGTAACTAAGCTAATGTTAATGTAATGTTATGGTCACTATGCAGCTTTATCACTTAAGTCCTCGACAATCTCCTCGGATCGTTAGTATTTGGGTTAAATAGCGGGGGAATTATAAGTAGTACTACTGGGTCTGACGAGCCCCATCCGAGCTAGTCGCGCTAGCCGACCGGGTATGGTCAACGGATGTATGATTGGCCTAACACCGCCATGGTCATGTGATAGGCCTGGCAAAACGGAGGCACACAGTCAGCTTCGATCGCGAACACTTAGTGACATGACTTTAGGCTAGCTACCTATATACATTAATATTGAACTTAATTACGGAACAACTTAATATTCCGGGTTTGGAATATTGGAACATCAACTTATTATCCCGGGTTGGGGATAATGGAAACAATAACTTAATATTCCGGTTTGGGAATATTGGAAAACAACAACTTATTATTCCGGGTTGGAATAATGGAACTGATATGTTATCCCGGGTTGGGGATAACGGAGTAACAAACTAAAACCGAACAACGAATTTATGAAAACCTGTGAACTCACTCATCTTTAATGTTGACACTTGTTTCTTTACATGTTTCTCAGGACGCTAGGAGCTCTAGGTGCACGCACATGCATTGAACAAGACATCTTTATCGCGTCTCATTTATTAATATTGTTTTGGGATTTTTCATTTGTTTTGGCGTTTGTGTTGGCGCCCGTATCATTACTTAATTATGCTTCCGCTCAAATTTAAAACTGATACTCATGCTAAATATTGGTAATCTAAAATTTACAACAAATGATTTTGGAAAACGTATTATCAAATCATATAGAGTCGTTCGACGTACTAGTGTCTTAGATTCTGGTTTGTTCACACGTCTCGCGGTAAAACCCCGTAAGTGGAAATTGAGGGTGTGACATTTGCGCACTAGGGTTTCGTTTTGCGTAGGCTACCTGCTCGGTAAATAAAATAACAACGACAATATATATATATATGGTGTTTGCCCGAGTTAACAGTCGCAGTTCCTACGTGATGACCTTTATTGGATATTGTCATAAGTCTTCCAAAGGTCCTAAATGCATGTTATCAAAACCCTTAAGGTTTTGCTTACGGTATGTAATGGTTTCGTGTACCGTGTATAGGACACCACACGAGTGTAGTTTGAAATCAAAATGTTGACTCATTGTTTCGGCCACGGTTGGAACCCATATTCGAGTCCTAGGCATTCTGTATGTATTCAAGTCTTATTGATCTAATGTCACAAAAGGAACGTGAGGTTAAAGCTAGGTATCTCCACAGAAACCTATCTGTTAACAGAGCCAGATTTGATACTTAATTCGCTAAAACCTATAGCTCTGATACCACTCTGTCACACCCTCTGTAATTCCATCACATCAGAGCTAGGCATGAACGAAACTGGTATCCTCATTGCACAGCGGAAGTAAACGTGAGTGCTAAGACTTCTATTAAGTGAACGCCTGCCAAGTACTCGAATCCCCATGGGTTCCACTATTCCAACCGTGCCATACTTGTAATCATAACCTGAGAAAGAACACGCGAAAAATCAACATAAAGTTGGCGAGTTCATGGTTTGTTTGTTTTCGTTTCAAATGAATCTTAAACATTTGAAAATCTTGCATTCGATAAACCGGTTTGTGGGATCATAGTATCCCAAAAACATTTGAAATGTTGTATCTATATGCATGTATTGAAATGTTTTCCATGTTGTTTGTAAACCAATGCATATAACAGTTATGTTTGTAAACGTGTAATAAAATGTTTTCAATCGTATCTGTAAATAAACCGATATTGAAATGTTTTCCAGTTATCTTTGGTAAACCGGTGTTGGAATGTTTTCTGTTGTCTTTGTAAACCGGTGTTGAAATGTTTTCTGCAATCTTTGTAAACCGGTATTGAAATCGTAGTATGTAGTATGCCTATGGAATCTAAGGATCTGTCAGTGTGTAGCTAATACACTGACCTACGTGCCATAAGTAAGTAACCAACCCGAGACAACTCTGACATCATTGGGATCACAAAAGCACTCCTAACCTGTTAACATACCAGGAGTGGAGCGTGTCTCAAACTCGATAGATCTATACCTTTTGCACCTTGGTCACTACGTGATTAGTGGTTACTATTGTCATCATCCTACTTACCCACATTGATCTGTTATCATCTAATCCCATAGCTACATACCAATTGTTATGATTCTCTTATCTGTGTTATTGGGCCTCGCCCATGTTATCTGTGTTATTGGGCCTAGCCCATGTTTTCTTGTCATTGGGCCTAGCCCATGTTTTCATGTCATTGGGCCTAGCCCATGTTATAAATAAAATTGGGGTCTCGCCCCCTAGTTGTGACTAAGACAATCCGTCACTAGTCATAAATCTCATGCATGTTTCGAAAAGCTTTGTATAGCTGTGAAAACCGGTAAGTTTAGCAGTAACCTTTCGTAAACCATTTGAGTTCATTGAAATCTGTTTGTAACATGGTTTAGAAATATATGATTTTCGTTCATCGAAACATTGTATGCTTTCGCAAACTTGCATGTCTTTCCACCCCCGAAAACATTTATAAAAATGTAACGTAAAAATTGGGGGTTATGAACTCACCTTGATTTCCTTGTGCAAAGCTAGCTTAATGTGATTTCCATAGTGTTGTCTCCACAACTTGACTTGCTAGCATGCAATCTAAGGTATTCCTAAAACGGAATAACTTGTAAGTTTCTAAATATAACGTAGCTAAACTACGTGTCACCGAGCTCTACCGAATCGTTACTCATACGATTCTATGAAAGTGTCATTGTCTTAACTCGGTTAACCAACCTATGGTTTTCTTAGAAACGATTCTGTTTACGAGAGACTTGAAATATATGTTTACATATAAACATAACTATATTTCATGAAATCATATTTAGTCGTCATGTACGTCAATGGATAATAGTACGACTCTTCATAGTTTTCGTAAGGTATATTATATATATATATGTGTGTGTGTGTGTATATATATGTATATATATACACCACACACTTGTAAATATACCCGTATTGATACATTTCGTATCCGAGCAAGATTCTGGCATATCGTTTATAATAAATAAATAACGATGTAATCGTACGCTTGTTATAGTCTTGCGGTATCGTTTCGTACTTCGTTAGGCGTTTGTATCGAATATAACAAATAGCATTTGAAATTCCCGAATCGTCGACGTTTGAAATAAATATAACTATATTTATTTTATAAAAAGATTAACGTCTCGATATTCATATATATATAATTATATTTGTGTTATACGATTCCCGAATTCTAGACGTCTTAAATACATGATTCCCGAATTCTGTCGTTTGAAATAATACACACCTTGTATTCATCTTGTAAAAGCGTTTGGAAATCTTGGCGTTTCGAAATATATATAACCATTATATTTATTTTTGTAAAGATATTCGGATGAGTTATCGATGTTTCAAAACTAATTTCCGAATTCGGCGTTTAAAGTAATATAAATAAGTATATTCGTTTTATAATCGACTAACGAATATTTGTTATATTGTAACCGCGTTCGTTGAAATGTTATCGGCTCGATGTTGAAAGTTTTAATAGCGTCGGCAAAATAAATGTATCTATATTTATTTTATACAATCGTATGAATTCTGTCATATTGTCTTTGAAATGTAACGTGTTTCGTGTTGCGCATTTTACAAAAATCAGGCAGAGTTTCCTGTGTTTTCGGACGATCCCGACAATACTAGTTGTTGATTTATTTATCAAAACGCAAATCTTCAATGTACGCAAACAATATATATAACTTCTCGTCGTGTTTCGAATATAATTTTCGCCAATTATAGGTCCGATTTATTTTATTTATATATCGTAACGTTGCGTTATTCGGTTTTAGCTAGTAATTTTTAAGCGAATATTGCACTTGATTCGACTATATATATATATTTAACTTTTTGGCGATAAGTATTCGTTAACGGGTCGGTATTGAGCCCGGTTACGCGATAACTGTTAATAATATTTATAAACTAATATAATTAAATTTCACGTTGTAATTAAATTTTTACCGAGTCTTGATTGACCCATTGACCCGACAGTTGACCGGGATTGACCTGTTGACCGAGTTGACTCGCGTGACCATGTTTGAGCAAGTTGACTCGGTGTTGACCGAGCCGAACTGAACACCAAACCAAGACACGCATCCCGAACCTGAAATGTGAGACAAACATAACCCAAACCGAAACAAAACTGAAATATCGAAACTGAACCGGAATACCTGTTGATTGTTGCTTTGATTGGGTTAACCCGAACCGAAAACTGATTCGAACTGGAACTCAAAACCTGAACCGAGATATGAACTGAACTGGGTTTGAACTGTGTTGAACCGGAGAGCCAAAACATCGCCGCCGCCGTCGCCAGCGAGCCGGAAAACCGCGGCCGCCGCCGGCTACCCCGACCCAACCCTACCGCCCAAAACCCGAGAACCACCACTACTGACATCACCGTCGCTGGCTGGACCTAGTGCCGCAAGCTGCGCACTGCTGTTTGCACCCATCTCGATAGGCAACCCCCACGCCGCCGTCACGGCGTTACCGCCACTGCTGCTGTCGTTCGAGTCGAAGCCGCCACCGCCGTCGGCTGCTGTTGCCGAGAACCACAACCGACCGCCGCCGGTTCTCTCTCCCTCTTCACTGCTCTCTCTTTCTCTCTCTCATCGCTCTCTCTCTCTCTCTTCTGTCAGCGCCGGCGTGTGTTTAATGGTGAAAGAGGAGAAGGTTGCGGGTGGATGTGGGCTGCCGGAAGAGGTGTGACCAGCACCGGCCGGTGTTCACCGGAATCCGGTGAACGGATTCGGAGAGGAGAGAGGCAGGGGGTTGGTTGTGTGCTAGGGTTTGGTCTTGTAAGAAAATGACGGAAATTAGGGTGTTAAGTTTGTATTTATACTTAGGGTTTGTTAGTGGGTTGGGCCTAAAGCCCGTTAACGTGTTCGAAGCCCAAACATTTTCCATGGCCCGTTGTTGAAATCCGACGTCGTTATTTATTGAAATTTATTTATTCGAACTCGAAAGTGCTTAAAATTATATCGGGGGTCGGTGTTTGACGTGTAAATCCGTTCGTTGCGTTAAAGTTGCGTAAAACGATTCGATGGTTGTTTCTTGTCCGTTTTTCGATCCGATTTCGACCGTAAGCATTAAAATTCGAAAACGAAGCCAAATATATCATAATATAATAATATTTAGACGTAACACTAGTCCATGGCTTCCGTTTCGTTGTCGGTGCGTTCCGGTTTTCCGTATAACTTCTGCGTTGTACTTTGCGATGTCCGAATATCCAAATATATCGCATAATCATAACTGTATGATAAATACAAGTATAAAATTCGTGTTTTTAGACGTTGTCAGTATTCGTTCGCATCCGTTCGCTTATCGTTCAAATTCGCGTTAGAGTTCTCGATTATCGCCATATCGCTTAACGTGAATCAAGTAGACGTTCCTAGGCTTTCCAAAGGCCTGATCAAGTTAATTTACGTCTAATTACGCTAGTTATGATGGTATTACTGTTCGTTATGCGCTTGATTACAACCAGAAAACGCCGGTTGTCACAATCGGGCTCGTGTCAATTCGGTAAACGTGGTCAACTTGTCAAAACAATTCAACGGATCAGATTTGATGTTCAGTTCTGTTCGGGTCAACGTCAAACTTAGTCAACGGGGCAGATTTGATGTTCAGTTCGGGTTCAGGTCAAACTTGGTCAACGGGTCAGATTTACGGCTCGGGTAAACCGGTCAACGCGTTCAACTGTCGATCAACTATGGTCAACACGAATCAACGATTCAACACGAGACTTGGTAAAATGTTAACAACGCAAATTACATTATATAGTTTATTTTAATGTTAACCTAACGCGAAACCAAGCTCAAAACCAAACCAATTAGTGAAAGCATCATGCTAAAATTTCTTGGACTCTCACATAAACATGTTTATACAGTATAGTTATATATATATATATATATATATATATATATTATATATATATATATATATATTATATATATATATATAGGGTTGGGTTCTTTGCATAACAATATTTTTACGAAGAACTGTCACTCATTTTTTTTCAATATTATAAATTTAAATAAACAAAAAGGGTGTAACGGTAATTTACCAAATAATACAAATTTTCATTTAAGTAATTAATTAATTCTCGCTCATTGTTTCTCATTCCTCTCTCTTCAATTTTATATATATCTATACTATATTATAATACATGAGGTGGAGTATTTTAAGATACTCAAAAAATAAGAACTTCTTCCCTTTTTATTTATAAAAACGCCCCTAAAATGAGGGAACTTAGTCTTTTAAATACTAATTATATTTTAGTCTCTCATATTATTACACTTAAATCCCTTTATTTTAACAAAATTATAGCTAAGTAGTTACACTTATCCCCTTCCACAATAAACTTATAATTATTTTACGTATTTTTGTCATATCTTATAAACTATAATGTTTTAAAAAAATCAAAAGATATCTTTATGACCTACTCATTTTTATCGACGTTTCAATAGTTGTCTTGGTCAGTATTGTTGTACAGATTAAAATGTACAAGTAGATGGCATTAGTGTACAAGTGATTGATAATTTTTATTCATGTGTTACTTTATTATATCAATGGTTTCTTCAAGTATTTGATAATTTAAATTCTAAATTTAATAATTACTAGACATGTGTAATATTTATGACATATATCCACCACAATAATGCTACCATAAATATTACACGAATAAGAAAACTACCAGAAACGAGTGCCGCAATACCAAGTGTCGTCTCCGCCGCATCGCACGTGCACCCTACTAGTTTACACGTATATGTTATGGATCAATTTGTTTTGGATATGATTCTTCATCTCTTCAAACTAATTATGAATCAAACTAGTTAAAATTTTCTTTCCTATTTGCATATATGCAAATTTTTTATACATATGTAATTATAATATTTATATATATGTACCTCTTCATACTGGTAATCAATTTATCTAATTATCAACGTTTTTTTACACATATTATCCATTTACATATATGTAATCTTCTATTCTTCAAGCTATTATCTATTTACATGTATGTAAATCTTAATACTAATCATTTTTTTAAAATAGGTAGCTATGTTTATGTAAATCTTTTACTAGTCACAAATTTTCAAACCATTTCAGTATTTACACTTATGTAGATACGAAAAAAATCATATTTTACACATATGATGGGCAACATAAAAGCTTCCATCTTGAATCATTTCGTGTTGATTTAAAATTTAATTCATCAATTAATCAAACATGTTTTATAAGAACAATTATTTTTTAATTAAACATGAACACTATTAATGTGAAGCAAATATATAACCAATATACCATTAGCAAACTAATAATTAAATTGCAAATTGTAGTTTCTGTCAAATGAGGACATGTCGAAGAACACAACGGCAAAAGAATGACTTACTTGGAATTCACTAGAAACAATCTTTTACTTTGAATTTTTAAATTCAAAATGATTTTAGTATTAATTCCACTTTATTTGGTGATGCACTACGTGATATTGACCCAAAAATTCAACCAAATGACTGCTCAAATCTCTTTTTTCTTCTTCAAACGTTACCTGTCAACTGAGGTTATCTTTTTTTTGTTTTTTTCAAGGTTTAAAAAGATTGTGAAAGAGAAAAAAGAAAGATAAATTTGAGTAATTTTAGGGGTTGTTACAACAATTTTTTATTTTCCTAAATTACCCTTTTTAATCTAATAAAATACCCACAAATCATCTAAATTATTATATATATATAACTGGACAAGTTGTTAGCTACAGTGCAATATAAATTGACATGTAGGTGACTTACAAATTAAATCAAGCCATGGGTAATTCACATATGATGCTTTTGATGTATGGATGATATGTATGAAATACATTAAATATTGGATGATCTTCACATATTTTATCTATGAATTTGTCAAATATATCTATTATATTAAAAAAATAAGAATATATATTTTTTTATATCCCCACATTATTATTTCTTATATTAATTTGCAAATAATAGTGTTCTCTTTTGTTTTTATTTTCTTTAAATAGGTAAATATAATTGATGAAATTGGAGTTCTACTCAAAACAGATAACTTTTGGTCGTGACGAATTAAACTAAAGCAATTTTGGCCGAACAACAATCGTTATCGTTATTGGTATTACCAGAACCGATACGAATATGACTATTTCTAAGTAATTTAAGATTTTCGATCGATGTAAAGTACGCGTCAATATTCATTTGGGCCGAGTACCGTACCGAAGCGAATCGATGGTGTATGGACAACATCGGTACTAATTTCGGTGGTCATTTATATCTCTTCGGTTGCTATACCGAGTCCTGTATCGTAACGGTATTGTAACTCATCGAACCGATATCGATGGAAAGTCCACCGTGAAGCGCGGGATATCCCACCAGTTATTACTAAAATGCCATTTTGATTTGCAACCATTGATTTAATAATTTAAGGGCTGTGATGAGTTCTGCATGTTCTAAAATTATATACGGTTCTGAAATAATCCTTATCATATATATATATATATATATATATATATATATATATATATATTGGACTCTTGTGAAACGGACATTGGCGATTTGAACATATGGAAAGAAATTTATATATTCGTATGTTTGAAGATTTAAATTTGAAAATTATCGACAACTTGGATTGTCGGGATTACTCTAAAAGCAAAGAAAACTCTGCCCGTTTTTCGTAATTATACATAATACGGAATATGTTATTATTTTTAACAAACGAAACATATCGAGACTCAAAGTATTTTATATAAATAGTATACGTGTATATTTATTTTTGATGACTTTTATGACTTTTATAACTCACAAAACAAGTTTATAACATTTCAACAAACGTGATTTATAAATTAACCAAACTCGAAAAAACCTATATAAAATAAATATAATTATTTATATTATTTCAAACGTTTAAATAAATACGACACATTACCGTAAGATCTTAACAAATAATATTATCCAAGTTATTTCGTTAACAAACAAAAGAAATCAAGTCTAGTGAGCGTACAATTATATAATTATTTTATTAATTATAAACGAGACGCAAGACTTATCTTTTGGCTATGCGACACTTTATATATAAACTATGATGGTTCGTATTATTAGTCACCAACGTATATACGATTACTAGGAAAACAGTATGAATATGTTATCTAAGTTTACAACGTGTATTATTTTCATACAAACACTTGTTACGTACACGTACTATTATCCGATACGACTAACACGATTATATATATATATATACACACACATACATATATATGAATTGAGTAAAATGAGAACCATACCGAGTTATAAGAACCAAAGGAACTCTTGTGAGCCCTTGATCAAGATGTGTTGAATGGTTAAGATTAATTTGGATTATGACATGTGATTTTTATCACACCCCGACCCGCAGCGGATATGGCACATGGTATGATATGATTGTTTCATAACTCTTAACATTTATTTAAAGTTTGAATATTTATTATCATCAATAGTAATTTGTCTCACATAACCAAATAATTGTTTAGAATAAAACAATACAATATTCAAAATACAAAAGATAACATAAGTCTTGATTTAATTATTCTAAGGCAAAATCTTATGTGTCTTCTCACGTAGCTATC
Source organism: Scalesia atractyloides (assembly GCA_947069175.1). Classification (NCBI taxonomy): domain Eukaryota; kingdom Viridiplantae; phylum Streptophyta; class Magnoliopsida; order Asterales; family Asteraceae; genus Scalesia; species Scalesia atractyloides. Next base: position 33,959,752 of record CAMTDV010000003.1, on the reverse strand, counting down.
AACCTTGTGTACATGTTTCATGCGTAAAAGAAATTTGGGTCAACAATAGTTGGCGAATAGATCTTCATTTGTATTAATTTAACTTTAAAAGTTTAGTTGATTTTATTTAATAAAAAATTATTTAACATGCAATATTAAGTGTAATAGGTGACATAAATCAATTAATTCGGAAAACAATGAATCCATAAGTAATTAATATAACATGACATGACACAACGAAACATAAGAAATGAAACAAGATGCGATTCAAGCCCCCAAAAGGCGAAAAGCGAAACTATGAAATCCATGACACAAAGCGTTAAACACGTATAGTGTATGGATGAAACAAGTAATGCAACATACAAAACAAATAGCAGTACATATGACACTTAACTTGGCATGTTATTGAAAAAGTATACGGATCATATGAAACATGACACATGAAACACCCCAAAAGTTAAAGTGACAAAAAGGGGAAAGTAAGATCTACTCATAGTTTTGTGTTCCGTTAAAACCCACTAATCCGCACGAGTAATGAAAGAGAGATAACAACAAATAAAGATCTATTTGCTAACTATTGTTGACCCATTCTTTTACACATGAAACAGATACACAAGGTTGATAGCTATTTGAGAAGACACAAAGAATTGTGCCTTAGAATAATTAAATCAAGACTTATCTTTTGTATTTTGAATATTGTATGGTTTTATTTGAAATAATTATTTGGTTATGTAAGACAAATTAATATTGATGATAATAAATATTCAAATTTTAAATAAATGTCAAAAGCTATAAAACAATCATATCATACCCTATGTCATATCCGCTACGGGTCGAGTGACAATTTTAATGCTTTTGAATTAAAAAACTCTTTCAAGTGCATATAAGGGCAAATTTGTTAATTTGCAACTCACACTTTTTGAGCATGTATGTTGTCCCATCACCCCCATAACTCTATTAAATGCTTATATATATATAATCAAAATCACATATAACTCTGATTTACATAAGTTATTGTTTGATACAAAATTAATATATAAAATAAAAAATATTGGCAAAAATATATGTTGTAAAACCAAATCTAACAAATTATAAAACAAATAAGTTCTTTGATCCTTGATCTTCGCCGTCATCGTTCGCAAAATCACAGCAACGCCTATAAACACAAGCCAACTTAATGTAAATGTTCTTTACATCCAATTTTTACCCCATTTTTTTCTATAATTTCATGCGACACACAACCACAATTAAAAAAATCCTAGAATGTTAACCACATTTTCTAGGATGTTTGCACATCTGATTTTTTACTATTTTTTTCATGGTTTTGCACGAACACAAACACAAAAACCAAAAAACTAAAACAAAAATTGGAACATCAATAACCCCAAACACAAAGTGTAAAATCTGGAAACAAAACATGTAAAAAAATTATTACAATCATCAATAACCCCCAACACAAGGTGTAAAATCTGGAAACACAAAGTATAAAATCTAAAACACAAAGTGTAAAAAGTCTGTTACAATCATCAATAACCCCGAACACAAAGTGTAAAATATGGAAACGCAAAGTGTAATTTTTTTACGTAAAGTATCGAATGTCAAAAAGAAAAATTATGCACGGTGTCGAGTGTAAAATTTAGAGGAGCACGGGCCAACGATCAGGGGCGTAAAAAACATTTTTTACCATATGTAAAAATTAGCGTTTACTTTAGACACTATGCGCAGTTTTTTGCAATAATGTAAATAACTTTCACAAGTGTAAACATCCAGAATTTTACGTTTAGAAACCGACAAAAATTGAAATCCGTAAATTTTACACGTTTACACGTTGCGTAAAATTTACGTTTAAAAGATGAAAAAAATAAGGAATTTTGCACACGTGTAAAATTTATTTACACATATTTTTTATCATCGAATTTTGTCATCGTGTATACATTTTTGTACCTACGTAAAAAAAGCATTTACATTCGACACGATGCGCATTTTTTGTAAGGATGTAAAAAACATTCAAAAGCGTAAAAATTAGAATTTTACGTTTAAAAAACCGACAAAAACTGAAATCTGTAAATTTTTACACACGTGTAAAATTTACGTTTAGGAAACCGTTTTTTACGTAAATGTTTTTAAATATCGAATGTAAACTCTTAAGTAAATGTTTTTTTCGTACGGTGTCGAATGTCAAGAAAAAATTACGTACGGCATCGAATGTCAAAAAAACATTTGCGCAGAATGTCAACGTTTTTTTTTTTAAATGTCGAATATGAACTCACACGTAAAATATTTTTTACGTACGGGTTGAATGTCAAAAATTATGTACGATGTCGAAGTCAAAACAAATTACTAAATGAATGATATTATAATGCATTTTAGTTAACTGAATGATATTATAATGCATTTTAGTTAAAACAAGAATTTCTATACTGAAGTATACCTTAAGTCCATAGAGTTCAAGCAAACACTTTGACTCTAGGTCCTCGTTGTTGTTGCCATTGTTCAAATGGAGCACCTAAAATACAAGCTGTAGTCCTCTCGCCACCTGCAACCGCCAATACAAACTCACATGTAAAATGTTTTTTACGTACAATGTTGAATGTCAAAACAAAATTTACCTACGATGTCTAATGTCAAAAAACTATGTACGATGTCGAATGTTCTTTTACGTACGGTGTTAAATGTCAAATAAAATTTACATACGATACGATGTCGAATGAAAAAGGTTAACTGAATGATATTATAATGCATGTTAGTTAAAACAAAAAATTTCTATACTGAAGTATACCTTAAGTCCATAGAGTTCAAGCAAACACTTTGACTCTAGGTCCTCGTCGCTGCTGCCGTCGTTCAAATCGAGCACCTAAAACACAAGCTGCAGTCAACTCTCGCCACCTGCAACCACCAATACAAACTCACATGTAAATGTTTTTTACGTACAATGTTGAATGTCAAAACAAAATTTACCTACGATGTCTAACGTCAAAAAATTACGTACGATGTCGAATATTCTTTTACGTACAATGTTAAATGTAAAAAAAATTACGTACGATACTATGTCGAATGAAAAAGGTTAACTTAACTGATCTTATAATGCATGTTAGTTAAAACAGGAATTTTTATACTGGTGTATACCTTGAGACCATAGAGTTCAAGCAAACACTTTGACTCTAGGTCCTCGCCGCTACTGTCGTCGTTCAAATCGAGCACCAAAACACAGGTTGCAGTCGTCCTCTCGCCACCTGCAACCGCCACCTACAAATCATGCTGGTTCAAAAAAAACATAACCCGTAAAAAATAGTTGAAAAACAAATAACAAAAAGTCAAATGACATTCACAAAGTGTAAAAATCTAGAATTTGCATTTAAGAAACCTTTTACGGAAACAAAAAAAAACCTTGCAAAATATCACAAAACATCAAACAACCAAAAAAGAACATGTAAAAACCCTAAGATCCTTATTTATAGTCTAGTGTTATTATAATCTACTTTTTCAAAAAAGAAAATAATAATAATAATAATAATAATAATAATAATAATAATAATAATAATAATAATAATAATAATAATAATAATAAAGTTAGAGTGGATAAATAATCATAAAACTCAAAGCTAAAACAATATATATAAGACACCCTTCTGTATTTTCGCAACAGCAACCCATATAAACCTGGCTTTGGGTGAAGCAAACTTCTGGTACAGAATCGGCGGAGGCTGAACCGGGTGAGGAGATTGAATGGCGACGATTGAACCAGCGGATCAGAAGGATCAGACAAATGGGTAATGAAGACAGTGTACGAACCCATCTTTCCGATGGTCGGCGGAATTCACTCGTTGGTCAACGGGGCCTTAATGACGGCGTCTTGGAGGTCGCTCCCTATCTCACCACCTGCAACCCAAACAACGGTGAATACCTCAGACGCTAGCATCAAGTCTTGTGGTATAGAAACTTGCTCAAATTCGATATCAATCACCCGCTTATCCCTTCGTACCACCGAGGTCCAATGCATAAAACAACCCTCTTTCAAACCTACATTCATCTAAAATTCTCTACAATCAGTTTCAGATACACAAAAATAACTAGAATACCAAAAAAACACTGCTTTTGAAACCAAAACAGAAAAAGAGCCCAACTTTGACGATACTGAGTTAAACTTGACACTTTTAAAAATTCAAATTCCACATACTTAACATTCGTTTCTTTATTCTGATTTCCATCTCATGTTCACAAACATTATTAACATAAAGTGGGCTGTTACCACTTTCAAATAAAAGAAAACATGTTTGCTCATTTTAAAAATTAAAGTTAACACATGTAAAAAACAAATAGTGCATATGTAAAAAACAAATAGTGCATGTGAGAGAGAGGGCGAGGGTCTGACATTAGATAGTGGGGAGGTGAAATTACAAAATTACCCATATGTAAAAAACAAATAGTGCAGTAACGTGTTAACATGACATTGGCTAAAATGAGTTTCTATGGTTGTTGCAATTGATATTGGTTCTTCCTTAAACTGAATTTTATATATATATAGGGAAGGTTAATTGGGAAACAACTAAAAATGTAGGAACCAGAGAACCCTATTAAAAATTCAACTGTTAAAAATCAATTTTTTTATATTTTTAAGCATTTTTTCTTATAAATACATGTAGAAACATTTTTAATAAAAAAATTTTAAAAACTAAAAAATATAAAAAAAACTGTTTAAAAAACAGTTAAAATACGTATCTTATAAAATTAACTTAACATGTTAAAAATCAATTTTTTAAAATTTTTTCAGCGCTTTTCCTTATGCAAATGGATATAAACTATTTCAAAAAATTTATTTTTGTAAAAAAAATTAAGCCTTTTTAACTATTTTTTTATAATTTTAGTTTTTGATAATTTTCTTTATTAAAAATGTATTATAAGGAAAAGCGCCAAAATTTAAAAAAAAATTTAACATGTTAAGTTATATTTTTAAGAGTTTTCCTCGGTTTCTCACTTTTTTAGTGTTTCCAAATGAACCTCACTATATATATATATATATATATATATATATATATATATATATATATATATATCCCTAATCTCTCGGAAACTAAGTTGTTCCTAAGACTTAGTATTTATCCCGGGTATAAATGGGATTAAACAATCATATATTTGTTGTTTTAAATCAAGTTAATAACAATTCTATAGAGTCGTTTTGTTAACGATCCAGTAGAGCTCGGTGACGAACATTGCAACCGTATCCCCTCCCGTAGTGTAAGTCCCAAAAAACCAGATCTCACGATATCACACGTAGCTTGATTAGTGGCAGAATCACACAAACAAGCTATGAATCAAGATAGAAGAAATAAGATAAAATAGAAAGATCAACTTGCATACTTGTCTAATACAAGTTTGAGAAAACCACCAAAAAGCTCATAACCCTAATACATTATTATTTATTTATAGCAAGTGGTTAGAGCACCATTAACCTAAACCCTAGGCCCAAAATGCCTTCCCAAGCCCATCTATTACATGTTAGCCCCAAACCACTAAAAAGACTAATACATAAACCTAATAAGGTCCAACAATCTCCTCCTAGGTTTACTGCATTAGTGTTGCATTCAGCTTCAAGATCTGCCAGCTCCGCTGCCTCTAAATAGTGGACTTGGATCCACATATAGCTTGTTTTTTATCACATTGGGCACAACGCTCGTCCAAGACTTCGCACAAGCTTCATACTTATCGTTTGTGTGGATTTAATGTTGACCCAAGTTCTTAATATCCTCTTTATGAAAACTGATTGGCTCTAGCTTGTCTATTAATCTAAATGCTTTTTCTTTAGTGACAACCACAACCACAACCTCTGACATCCTTGAATCATATGCCTAGTAGCTAAAGTTCTTAAGCACTCCTCTAGGAAATTTAGGAGCAGCAAGAATAACTTTCTCTTTATCAGTTGGTGGCCATATGACGTTCTAAAATGGTTTCTTTGTATATGGATCACGAATGCCAGTGCTCTTCTTCAGATAAGATTCTGATGTCTTCATAGTTGGAAAGTCGTGTGTTACTTCATGTCCGAGTTTGGAATGAAACACCCATCCTAGACCACGCTGATTTGGATCAGAATCATAATAAGGAGCTCACAGTAGACTTTTTAGGTCAATCTTGGTCCATGATTTAAACTGTGACTGCTTGGCATAGTATTCCCTGTGTCCAATCTCTCTGGTTACCAACCACAACTTCCTATCGTGATTATATCTCCAACATTTCACTTCAGATTTGTTTCCAACCTTGTCGTAGAGGCTCGATCCCAATTCCATCACAAAACGATCTGACGTTTTCGTTGAATCCTTAGGTTGAAAGTTTTCATCAAGAGGATTCAAGTCTTGATTCTTCATAATAAGCATCTTCTTGTTGCTCTGTTTCTTTTGTTTGCTTTCTTTTCTTTGTTAGCAGCTAGATAAGAATTCAATCCAGCTTCTCTTTCAGCATCGGCTGCGGCCTTTTCTTCAGCAGTACGTTCGTGATGAGCAACATTCAAAGGATCGTCGTCTTTATCTGCAAATTCACTTCCAAAGTTCTTCTGTAGCTTTTCTTTCAATTCATAGATCTCTGCCATTAGTAAACTTACATCACCCTGAAGTTGTTCAATTGTTTGATCTATGATCGTTACGTGGTTTTATAGGGATGATACTTGAGCATCTTTTAAAGCAGCATCTTGTTCCAATACTATCACTCTTCACTGCAGCTTCTTCACATTCACATCTTCATCATCATCATCACTGTCTGATTGCTCAACAAATTTCATTTTATCTGCAGCGATTCGCATTTCTGCTTCATCGTCTTCAATGAATTCACCACTTGAGCTTCCAACTTCGAATCGAGCGTCACTAGAACTTTCTAGCATGTCTGTAATCGGGGCATCTTAAATAAATGGCTCATGAAAGGTACTCGAGATTGTGGGCTTTGGGTCAACGGGGGTTTCTATTTCGGTTCTCTACTTCTTTCGAGCCTCTTCCTCTATTATATCATGAGTTTTTTCGGGAGGAACGATTACGGGAGGAGGGTTCCCGGAATCGCCCTGCAGAGAGGTAAGTAATGTAGCAAGGTTCTCAACAGATATCATATTCAGGTCTCTAACGGTTTCCTAAGATTTCTCAGACTCTATGTGTTCCAATTCATCCCTTGTATCTTCATCGTCAGTAATCAAATCTTCCACTTCAGGTTCTTGCTTCTTTTGAGCATCGATGATTTGTATATCATGTTCTTCGGCCACTATGGCGTTTATCGGTTTAGGTGCAGCAACAACTGGTCCAAACTTTCCGTGTTTTTCTAGAGCATATTTTCCAGTGAACTTAATCTTCGCGGTATCTCGTTGTTTGCACGCTGCTTCAAAATAGGTTGGACACATAGGCTTCAAATTCAAAAAGTTTGTGCTCTTCACCAGGTCTGGATACTTCTCGCCAAGAATCATCTTAACAAACCTTGGATATAACAAAAAAACTTTCTTCTGGGGATTTCCAGCATGTTCTTCATATTGTCAAAAATAAACGCGGAAAAGTTGTAATCCCAGCTGTTCACCAGAGCGACTAATGTAGCTGATTATGTTTGGTTGAGCTGACCCAGTCCGCCTTTGTTCTCACTAATGCGTTGCAGAAAGATGTGTTCCAAAAATCTCCAATACAGCGGGAACATTTTCTTTAAAACTGTTGGAAACGCGCCTCCGTAGCTCATCCGTCGTAACGCTAGAACAATTTTGTCTTTGGCGTATGATGTCGGATGGTGAACCTGATCATCAATCTTTAATATCTTTCGTACGCCCATCTCTAAAATAATAATATATTTCTTTTGGATATTTGACTCAATCAATACTTTGCCACCTGCACCATTTCTCTTAACTTCGTCGTTTATCCAAAAATCCATAATCATATCTTCACAAATGACCGGGGTTTGTCTTTAAGGCATGAGTGATGTGACAGTTGTTTAACTCGACTATCATCAAATGGGACATCTCATAGTAATTGGCCGGAGGATCTGACAGAAAGCATGCTTGATTATGAAAGGGTTCAACATCGAGCTTACGTTTTTCCATCATCTTTTGCGCCATTTTCTACACTTTGAACAAAGTTTTATCATAAAAATCAACTTAGTTGACCCTTTTGACCGTTCAATCCTAAATCAAACGGGTCAAAGAGTCAATAAGTTACACAGTTCAAATAAGAAGGGTCAACAATACAGGCCAGCAATTCAAAAAGGTTCAAAACAGTTTTGAACCTGTCAAACAATGAAAAGGTTCAAAACATATTGAACTGGTCAACCTAATTTTAATGGACTGGGTCAAAACATGTTTTGGATGGACAAGTGTTCAAATGTAATTCGAATGAACCCTTGTCAGTCATCTGAGATAACCTGACATTTCAGATGAATATGTCAGATTTCGGATGATTATCCGAAATGCATATGTATGATCCGAGATCCATCCGAAATGCAAGTAGGTTATCCGAGATCCATCCTAAATACCAGTAATTCCATCCGAGAAGCAAGGGAAATGTCAAACCTATGAGTTTGAGATACTATGTCCGAGAGAGATCTGAGATGAATTTAAGAGTTCGAAATAACTTGAAATGAAACAAAATGCCCAAATATACAGACTCGAAATGGGCCTGTTCGAGACACTAGGCCTAGCCCATTTCAGAACTGTTGTCCGAAATGGTAGGCCCAATTCGAGTCCATCTGAAAAGTGTGGGTCAGTTCGAATAGATGGGCCTATCCGAGATAGGTGGCCCATCCGAAACATGTGGGCCTATCCGAAACATTAACTTCATTCGAAATGAAGTGGGCCAATGTGTTTCCCAGTTTTGAACGGTAATACCTTTTGTCAAAATCCGCGATCCAACCAACCGAGCAACCTTTTTGCATCTAAAAAATATATAATATATATAATATATAATAATAAGTATATTATTGATAAAATAATAAAGGAGGAGAATTGCCATGGAGTCAAACTGTTTTTGAACCGATTAAGGAACACTTTTAAGTACGAGCTTAGTCAGACTGATTCACGCGATTGCCGATATTTGTCCACTTAAACTTATCACGTCAGCCTTAAATTATCAACCTCGTGACTTCATTAGATAATATAATATATATATATACTATGACATCCGTGTATCCCATATCAAGGCATACCCTCGCGATCAATGTAAGCACAACAGTTCATCTTAACACGTGAGTATACTGAGATCATCCTTTCGTTTTACAATGTCAGACTTGTTGGTGAGCAGGTCAGTACATTGTACCACATAGTGACCAAACAACATCTAACGAGGGTTGGGCTTTATACCTGATTTGGTATTTTTGACTTATCAAGAGCACGGAATTTTCTCATAATGAGATTTCCTTTCTTTTAAGGTTTTGGCCTTCAATTTTGGCTCTTTTGAGGATATCCTGACTGTGCCTAGGTCTGCATATATCCGGATGCAACAGAAGGGTAGCCCTGATATCCCGGATGATTCATTAGTATACAAACCCAGAACTTCAGACGTTGGCTATCTATCAACGCAGGATTTAAGACCATGAAATCATACGCTGATGATATGTTACCCACGTGATGTATAGCTAGTAAAATTTTGTCACTTGGTATCTTTTTTCCCTTTGAGCGACAAGCCTATCAACACATCGCATTGGATCCTCGCCTTTTTAGCATCGATACCTTACACGTGTTAATCAAATTCATTAACTCGGAAATTTTAATTTTATTTTCCTTATTTTCCCAGAACAGCAAGTATTTCTCCCCCTAAATTTGTGCATGAGTAGAATACTTTATGCTCAAATTTAGTTATTTAGCTATTGATAATTATTTATTCAAATTTACGTGAATTTTTTTTAGTTGCTCAGTCGGTATACCGCATCATTTTCAAAAGATCCACAAGCACCTTGAATCTCGAGTTGCTGACAGGTTTTGTAAAAAGATCCGTTGTATTAGCATCAGTTTACATCTGTTCAAGTTTAATCAATCCTTTGTCATAGCAATCTCGAATGAAATGAACTTTGATATCAATGTGCTTGGTTTTGGAGTGAAAAACATGGTTTTTGATGATTTGGATAGCAGCATCGTTATCATAATAGATAGTAGTGTTTAAGATAAGTCAAACCGTAATCCTCGAGCTGATGTTGCATCCAAATAACCTGGGAGTAGCAAGCGGACGCTGCAACGTATTCTGCTTCTACAGTTGATAGTGACGTTGTTTGTTGTTTTTTTCATTGCCACGAGATGAGTCTGTCACCCAAGTGTTAGCATCCAGCCAATGTAGACTTCATATCCCTGTTTGTCCCTCCAAGATTACTGTCAGAAAAAGCAAACAAATCAAAGTTTGAATCTCTAGGATGCCAGAGTCCAAGTTCTAGAGCTCCTTTTTCAGGTATCTAAAGATCCGTTTAACGGCTGTAAGATGAGAAAGGTTAGGATTGGCCTGAAAACGGGCACATTGACAGACGGTAAACATAATGTCTGGCCGGCTTGCAGTCAAATACATCAGTAAACTAATCATAGATCAGTACAATGTTGGATTGATTGGACTGCCTTCAGCATCTTCATTTAGTGGTGGTCGTTCAGCAATGGGGGAGTCCATAGGCTTAGAATCTGTCATGTCAAATTTTGCAAGAACGTCTTGAACGTATTTGCCTTGATGAATCAAGATCCCTTGACTACTCTGGCGAACTTTCAAGCCTAGGAACATAGTCATTTCACTCAATGAGCTCATTTCGAACTTCTTCTTCATCACCTACTCGAACTCCTTGCATAGATATTCGTTGGTTGACCCGAAAATGATATCGTCAACATAGATCTGAACAAGCATGAGATCCTTGTCAACGCGTTTAATGAATAACGTTTGATCTATCATCCCCCGGGTATACCCGTTGCAAGTAGATGCTCTGTTAAGGTGGCATACCATGCACGAGGTGCTTGGTGCAGTCCATACAAAGCTTTATCTAACTTGTGGGCATAGCCTTGCTTCTTTGAATCAACAAACCCAGGGGGTTGAGCGACATAAATTTCCTCCTTGATCTTCCCTTACAGAACCCCGTCTTGACATCCATCTGATAAACAGTAAAACCCATATAGGATGCATATGCCAAGAAGATGTGTATCGCTTCTAGACGAGCTACTGGTGCGTACACCTCATCAAAATCAAGGCCTTCAATCTGCTAGAATCCCTGGACCACTAATCTCGCTTTCTTTCTTACTATCCCTTAAGTGTCATCCTGTGTTCCTGTAAACCCCACCGCGCTCCAAGAGCACATTTTCCTTGAGGCAGCTTCACCAATTTCCATACACCTAGCTTTTTGAATTGGTTGAGCTCTTCGTGCATTGCATCGACCCATCTAGGTTCCTACAACGCAACATCAATGCTCTTAGGTTCAATCTGTGAAATGAAGCATGAAAATAAAAATGTGTTAATGGTTCCTGATCTACTGCGGGTCTGAACACCAGCAGTTACAGGACCAGTAATGTTCGTAATAGGATGGCTTCTCTGAACACGCTCATTTCATGCAGCAGCAGTGTTGATCACCGGTGGATCTCCAGTTCAATCTGACGGAATCGGCTCCAGTAACAATGAAGCTCCTTGGACGTTTGTACTTGAAGGACCAGCAATAGTTTGCTGTGTGGAGGATTCATTGTTGTTAACTCCATCATCAGGAGTAGTTGTCGTTGTTGGTTCAAGAACCGGCTCCTGAACTGGTGAAGAAAGACGCGGTGCCGTAGTGGCTTCATGAAATCCTGGTGGATCCATAATAAGCTTCTTGAAAGCATCTTGAAGAGGTACACCATCATCTTCAGCTATGATGGGAATAGGTGTCACTGTACTTGAGCATCTACAGTAACAATCACATCACACAGAATATTAAATGACTTAAACAAGGAGGAATAATCATATAACTAATCAGGTCCAATTGTGCATCTTTGGGATTTTCTTCCAGCCAATCAACTAGTACATCTCCACGATCTATTTCTTGATTTTGTTGTATACTCAATAGGTGGTGTTTTTAGCATAGCCGATTGAATGGCATGAATCACCTCTTGCTTTAAATTTACCTTTGGCATCCATGGTTAGGAGAACACAAGGACAACCAAAAGTGCGAAAATGTTGTATAGAGGGTTTCTATCCTTCAACTATCTCATGCGACGTTTTCATGTGACATTTGTTGATTAACGCATGATTTTGAACATAACAGGCGGTGTTCACTGCTTCTGCCCAAAATATCAATGGAAGGCCGGAATCTATTAGCATCGTACGAGCAGCTTCAATGAGAGTTCGATTGCATCTTTCAGCAACTCTATTTTGTTGAGGAGTTCGAGCTGCACTATATTGATGATCAATTCATTTCAAAGCGCATAAATTATTCAGCTCAACATTCTTGAACTCTGTCCCATTGTCGCAACGAATAATTTGTATCGCTCGTTCGCTTGGTTCTCCATGAGAGTGACAAATTTCTTTATCAGACCTGCAATTTCACTCTTCTGTTCCAAGAAAATCACCCAAATGAAGCGAGAGAAATCATCAGTGATGACCAAGCAATAGGCCTTTCCTCCAATACTCAGCACATTTACAGGACCAAAACGATCCATATGAAGCAGTTCCAGAACTTTAGACGTCGTGTGCACGAGCTTGGGCTGTGAGACTTACGATTTTGCTTCCCACGAGCACATGATTCACATTTCTCGATTTGCATAAAATATCTTATTGGTAAGTTACTGACTAAACCATCTTTTGCCAGTCGATTAAGATTCTTCATGTTCAAATGACCAAGCCAACGATGCCACAGCATAGCATCATGTTCATCAATTTCAGAAAACAAACAGGTAACTTGATCAGTGGGGGCCTTATTCGTATCATTAACATAAGCATTTCCCCGGTGTTCAGCTTCAATCAAGTACCAATCTTCGGGTGTGACAATCCCGGCTTCAAAACTACACATCCACCTTTTGTGAAGAGAACTTCTAAGCCGTTGTTGCACATTGAGATACACTAAGAAGACTGTGTTTGAGTTCAGGAACATAATTGACATCAAAGAAGTTGAGGACCCCGTTTCTGATTGTGCTTTCATAGTAATTCTTCCAATTTCTCCTCCTTAAAAGGTGACAAATCCGCCGTCGAAGATTTTGATGTCGTTAAACTGGGAAATGTCCCCTGTCATATGTCTGGAATAACCAGTGTCGATAAACCAAAGTCTAACGACAGCCCTCCATAATCGTTCCTTCACACATAACGGGATCAGTGAGAAACAGGAACCCAGACCATACTCGATCTGAGTTGATCATTACTCTTCATTCACGAGACCTCACGAAAAATCATATGACTTTTAATAGAATGTGGGGTTTGAGAAGAAGAGGTCGTAGAGTTTGACGATTGAGAACACTGAGACTGAGATCTAGCGAGAGTTTTGGGTTTCCAGATTTTTGAATCAGTGTTGTTTGTCATAACTTTGGTTGATGTTTCGGTTAATTTCTTGGACTGGTTTTGGAAAGCATTTATGTTTGAAAACCTTTGATTGATTCGCTTTGCTAGATTTCAGTCTCCATCAGAGGGCTTTGCTCGAGTGAAATTAAGTTCATGACGTCGATAGTGCGAAGCCGTCTGATGATAGATGTTCCTGGATTGGTAAGACATGAGGGAACGATAAACACAATTTCTAGCTATGTGCCCCGGAATTCCACAACTGAAACAAGTTTGTCTTTTCGAGAAAAGGACTCTTAGTTATGCTTGTGTTATTCTGGGGAGTTGATTTGGTCTCTTCTTTCCACTAGGTGCTGATTTCTTGTGTACATATTTACTCTTGGATGAAACCTGCTCACAGTCATCAGCACAAGAGTGAGTATCGATAACTTTACCCTTCCAGTTAGGTTAAGTCAGCTTTTGAGATGGGTTTTTCCTTTGATTTTGGTTAACAACATCTGAGGAGATTTCCTCTTGAGTTTTCATTTTCTACTGTTTTCTGGTTTTTCGAGATCACCTTTCTTTGTAGGAGTGGATCTTGTAGGCTTAGTCTCATTTGAAACCTTTTCTTCAGAAACTGAGCTTTTGGAGATGACTATATCAGTTTCCTTGGAAATCGTTTCATTAGACATAAAGCTTTCAGGATTAACTGATTCTTGATTACCAGATGATGAGGAATTTTCGTCAATAATTTGACCATCACAAACACTTTGCTCATTATCTGATGAGTCAGAATCTTCAGTCTAATCCCAGATTTTTCAGACAACTCCTGTTCTTCAACAATTTCATTCACACAATCCGACACAATAATGTTTTCATCTTCACAATTTTCAGAGAGATCTGAAGTATCAGTTGAGGTTTCAGGGAAACTAGAATAGTTTTCTGAATAACTCGAAACAGATGCCTCATAATCCTCTGATAAAACAGTTAAATCACAATAAGAATCAAAAACCACATCATTCAAAATTTCAGTTTTGACAACTTTAGAAAAGCCCTGAGTCTCAAAAACCATGGACTGAACAAAGTTCTAAACGTAATTATCATGTTTATCACACAAAGAAACATCCGAGTAATCAGCATCAATTAGATGTGGTTCATCATCCACTTCCGACCGCTTCTCGACTATCTTTAACTCTGTACATACACTATAACAATTAATATTGTTTACAGAATCAAATGTTGATGCCTTTTCCTGTGGTTCCCCGGATGGAGTTTCCATCGACTCCTTTTCATGTTTTAAATTTTCAACTGATTCATTTAAGCATTCTTGATTAATGTCTTTAACAAAACTCATGGCTTTTGAAAATCGGTGGGTCTAGTGTTCTTTGATTTGAAAGGTTCCCATCGAATATAATCGGGGTTTGCTATATATCATTTTATCATAATTTTCCAATTCTTGCTCAGTAACGGGCATTCGTTTTGATTATATGGCGAAGGAACTTGTGTATATCCCAACCGTTTGCCCTTATTTTCCTTGAATGTCAGTTGTACATTGCATAGATTATGAACAGTGTCGCTGGAAGTATCAAATTTCTTAATGTTTTACTCATTTTGTTAATACTTTCTAGTGAGAAGTTCCAGCTCGGCTCTCACCCAGTCGGGCACTCCATAGTATTTAAGTTTAGTTTGTTTTTGTAATCATGGACCCAACATTTCTGTTGATTGACGTCCAAGTGGAGCTGAGCTATGTTCTTCTTTAGCGCGTCAATCTTTTCATAGAGAATTTTATTGTTCTCTCGAATACCGATGCATTTAGACATGGAACTGTTGTAATCACCGATTAGAGCGAAATTATGTGCTCTTATCTGCGCATTTTTATTTCTACAATGCTCAGAACATAAAAGAGAGTTTAGCGTTTCGGGGAGAGTTTTGGGTTCCTCAGTCTGCGCCATCAAGCATTTGTGGTGTGTTTCAGCAACTTCCGAGTTCTTCAGAGATTCCATTTGAGCTGCAGCATCAACCCAGCTGAATCCATGTTGCTCTTGTACCATCAGCGCCTTTCCTGCTCCAGAGCCTCCTTGGCTAGATGAAGTTGAAGATGATGTTTGAGCTGGAGTAATAGGAACCATGGACCTCTCAGAGTTCCTAGCAGTAGCAACTTGAGTTGCTTCATAACCCACTGGTGAATTCTTGCAATCCTTGGCAAAGTGTCCCAGTTCATGGCATTTGTAGCACCTCAACTTGTCTTTTACAGATCCGGTACGCATGTGTAACATGGGACAACAACCGTATCTTTTCTGAAACTTCTCAGCTCGAAATGCTGCCATGGCCAAGTTCCAAGACGCATCCAGTTCTTCTATATCTTCTTCGACCACCTGATTAACCTTTGTTGCAAGAACTGATGGAGGCAAAAGATCACTTGCGAGGAAAGCGTGCAGACTGTTAAGCATAGACGTTTTGAGAGCCAATTTTTCTTCGTTTTGCTTAGTCAGAAAGGCAAGGTTTTCTGCAGAGGGTGTGGATTGAGCATTCTGAGATGGTGTTGGGTTCGCTGGACTGTAAACTACGTTTGCGTGCTGAGGGTATTGCTGAGTAGTAGCAGGTGCAGCTGAGTTGTTTGGAAGAGACATGCCATAAACATATTTTGTCTTCTGAACTTGTAGCTGAGCCAGAGTTATCGGACTGAAGACAACATTAGGATTACTGTTTGTCACGGGGATGAAAACAAGGTTAGGATGACTGTGAGACATCAAGGTTGCGTTAGAACTGGTCATCCCTGCAGCAATCATGGAGTTCTTGTGGTTCAGCTCTCTCTACTGATTGTTAATTTCACATGATTTGATGGTAGCAATTAGCTCGGTGAGTGTAACTTCATTCAATTTTGTAGTACGTTTAATCATCGAGACATCAGCTTCCCAACTTTTTTGCAACGAGTTCAAAAGTTGGCGATTCATCCCACTGTTACTAATAGAGATGCCAGCACTGATCATCTGTGAGACTAGTTTGACGAATCTCCTAATTTGGTTTTCCACGGTCTCCCCATAAATGTGATTGAACGAACTGAATTGTTGGTTCAACATGTTTACCCTGCTAGCCTTCATGTCGGTGTTTCCTTCATATAGATTTTTTAGCAAATCCCAGACTTCTTTCGCATTTGTGCAATTTCTAACAACAATCGAGATAACCGGACCAAGAGCCATAGTAAGATTCGCCATTGCCTTACCGTCTTTATCTTTGATTCTTCGATCATAATCCGTCCACAGATTCTCGGGCTTCGGAATTTGAGTAAGAGGATCATCTTTAGTGGCGTACATAATGGTAAGAGTACCATCATGAATACACCTCCAGACTCCGGGTTCTTTTGCCTTGCAATATTGCTCAAAACGCCAGGTCCACTCAAAATAGTCATCTCCATACAACAGCCTCAGAATTTTGGTAGACGTGCCAATAATCTGATCCAATTCCTGATGCAACGCCAGAGTCTGTGACTGGGTAGCCGCTAAGGTAGCATTGGCAAGATCCGCAGTAGTCAAAACACCGTTCGGGTTCATCATTTTTAGTTTTACCGAATAGGAATTAAGTATTTTTTTAAATAAGGGTGACAAGTCCAAAAAGTCCAATCCGAAATGGTCAACAGGAAAAGTCAACTCGAAACAGGGTCCGAAATGAGGAGTCAACCTGGAAAAGTGGTTCAAGTGATCCCAACTCGGAACAGTAACTCGAAACAGTGACTTATCCGAGATGCCTTGAAGATGATTTGAAATGCAAGCAATCTTCAACAGGAATGATTCATAATGCAAGCCTTTAATCCGAAATGGTTTGAAGATCAACCGAGATGACTTGAAGATTACCCGAAATGTGATGAAGATTATCTGAGATGCTTTGAATACTATCCGAAGTTAGTCCGAAACATCAAGCAGATGATCCGAAATGACTTGAATCTTCAAAACTGATGATCTGAAATCCAACTGAAACTTCAAAATTCTCTGAAACAACAGAAGATCAGAACAGTAGCTATCTAAAACAGTGTGATATCAGACCTGAGCCTAGAAAGCAGGTTAAAACAGGCTCTGATATCAATTGTAGGTCCTGAAAAATCGGATCTCACGATATCACACGTAGCTTGATTGGTGGCGGAATCACATAAACAAGCTATGAATCAAGATAGAAGAAATAAGATGAAATAGAAAGATCAACTTGCATACACATGTTAAATTTGTCTAACACAAGTTTGAAAAAACCACCAAAAAGCTCCTAACCCTAAAACATCATTATTTATTTATAGCAAGTGGTTAGAGCACCATTAACCTAAACCCTAGGCACAAAATGCCTTCCCAAGCCCATCTATTACATGTTATCCCCAAACCACTAAAAAGACTAATGCATAAATCTAATAGGGCCCAACACATAGAAACTTATTTTTTTTGCTATTTACTAGGGATACCTTAGTACTAGCATACACATAGCAAGCTTATAATTCAAATCAGTATTCTTGCACAAGTATATCTAGGCGAGTTCATAACCCCCACTTTTTACAGTTTACATTTGTATTAATGTTTTCGGGGGGAAGACGTGCAAGTTTTGCAAAAGCATGCAAGCCGTCCATGAACGAAAATTTGTCACACCCTGGATTTCCAACCCAAATCCATACACCGGTGGGCCCGGGTGGGAAGTATCGTAAATACACCCAACTGACTCATTTTGAAAACTTTAAAAATGATTTTTAAGTGCAAAACGGCACAAAATCTTTTATGAACTTGGGAAAGTTGACTTTGCAACCTTGTATCAGATTCACATGTTTGTCAATAAATACAGGACCCAGTACAGAAACTGAGACATGATTAAATACACACCACTTAGAACTCACGAAGGAGTTATCCCCAACGTCTTGGGTAATTTGCATATGAGCGTCTGTCAGGTGTATGCCTACATCCCACGCTAAGGTCGTGGCCAATAACTAATGTATTGAGCCGAGGATATCCACGACACGGTAATTTAACCCCCGATGTTTAAGTTATCAAACAAAACTGATTAAAACGGAATATGCGGGTTTATAAGCCACAAACGGGCATTCGATTGACCCCATTTCGGATCAAGCGGTAATAATTTACCGTATCCCAAGCCCATATAGGGAAAATAAGTCGGGAGTATTTACCTGAGCTGTCTTCTTCTTTTATTTTTAAATAACTCAGCCGTATACAAAAGTACCAAGTGCATATAGCATTTACCGGGAAGGCTCTAGTCTGGATTATGGCATAAGCTATCCAATTAAATACTAACGGTCTTATAAACCGAATAGTGTACATGATCATTACGTATAACGCTTGATTAAACGATGATCGGATAGAATGTAGTTTAATCCCGAAAGGTACTTGACTTGTATAATATGGGTAAACTACAAACATTCTGGATTTTGAAACTTAAATGACACGGTTAAACCCATTTCGATTAATTTTCATAAAATATATATATATACTTAACCGTATGCATAAAAGCGATATCGGGTAACCGGATAAGTCATGGAAAAGTTCTATGTGCCATTATATTTTAAATAAGTTAAAATATCAGTAGGATATCAACTTGTATGCCAGTTATGGTTTTAAAACGAAATCATGCCTCAAAAGGGCATTTTGGTAATTATATACCGTATAAAAGGAACTTGAACATATTTTAAATTTATAATCATGAGTATTCTGGAAAAATATTTTATTTATAATATAATATCAGTATAATATCAATTATATGTGTATTTTATCTTTTATGACCAAACTATGCACCGAATGGGCATTTTGGTCATTTTACACATAGTTTATAAATTATTTGGGATTCTGAGTTTATAACATGTACCTACTTTAAATATGTTTAAAATAAGTTTTAAAATCAGTAGGTATCAAGTCTTGGTCAATAATATGGCTTAAAACCATACTATGCGCCGAAACGACGCTTATGTCGTAAAATGACGTCTTTATGCGATGTTGATGAAAACTGATGTTATGGTTAGATTAAAATATCTTAGATATGTTATTTAATATAACATATCAGTAGGTAAAGATTTACCTTAAAAAGATTTGCTTAAAATCATTTTATAAGCCACAGGGCTAAAATCGTCATTTATCGACATAATTTAAGGACCTGTTTGAAAACTCAGTTTATAACTTGGTTTAACATCCCAAATAATCCTACTTATAATATTAAATCATTAGGAAACTCATTTTCAAGTTCATTATCATTTAAAACCTTGTTTTATGCAAAAAGGGTATTTTGGTCAAAGATGGCATAATTATGGAACTTGCGCATAAACTTGGATTCTGATTATGATCATGTAATATAACCTCAGAGGGTTATGCTACATTATATTATGATCATAATGCAACTTTATATCAGTAGGTAACTAATCTAAATCGGGCCAGAATCGAAAGTCAAAGCAGAAGTAAAACTTTGCGACTTTCGGTTGCGAACCGAACCTAGAACTGAAATTGACGAGCCGAACATGTTCACACATGTTCTAATAATTATTACCAACTTGTTTAAGTGTCAAAACAGGTTTCATAACATATATAAGATCAATTTATGATTTTTCCGAAAAATGGCTTGTTTGACTTTTTAATATCATAACTTTGACCCGTCAATTGATCTAGCAAACGTGATCTTCAGGAGGTGCCCTTTATAGGGACTAACACCTACCTTATTACGATCACTTAGCCATGTTCGTTTCGAACAATGGCTGGACCATAATGGTCTTAACCGAAAGTCAAATCGTTTTCCGTAAAACACTTGACTTTTGGCTATAAAAGCCTATAAACGAAAATGCAAGAGCAAGGAACACTTACAAGAGGTTCCTAGAATGCAAGAGAACTAAGTTGGATGCTCCTTTCAGCTAGCAACTTCCATAGGAGGGAGAATAGTGAATTAATGAGAAAGGTGCAAGTTGGAATGTGAACTTAAGCACCTATTTATAGTTGGAGAACTCAAAGGAGGTGAAGCCAGGTGTTTAGGGGTGTAAGAGGAAGCTTACAAGTGTCCCAAAACGTGGCATAGTAGTTTGGGAAGCCATGGTTTCGGTTTTAATGGTTTTGGAGTTTTGTTTGGGAGCCAAGCAAAACTTTCTGCAGCAGATGTCCTATGGCGCCCCGCGAGAGACACGGGCATGTCTCTCGCGGCCCGCGACCACCCCACGGCCACTTTCAAACTTTGTCACTTTTAGCCCCTTAACTTATTAAAGCTTTTAAAAACCTTCTAAAACACCTTTTCGGCATAATTAGCCCTCCGTAGCCAATATTTGGCATACCCGGGATTATGCCCGGACATTGTCGAGCTCTCGGTTCGTTAAAAGGTCACTCAGAGGTATAAATTAACATGTTGACACTTTTAATCCCTCCATTATCCAACTTTCATATATTATTGGATTTAATCACTCTCGTCCAACAACAGGACGTATGAGAGTTAGGATTACGTAAACGATCACTCAGAGGCTCAGTATAAGCATGTTGACTCCGATGTCACTCAGAGGCTAGGCATGATGACACAACGGTCACTCAGAGGGCGGGTTTAAGCATAACGACACAATGGTCGTTCAGAGGCTATGTTTTTATGCATGACGATACTTAATGGTCGTTCAGAGGCTAGGTTTATGCATGTTGACATCAGAAAGTCATTCAGAGGCTCAGTTTGAGCATGTTGTCACTTTTAGTCTTTAATCGACTATATAAAAATACAACATGTGTCACTATACTATTGGACACGATTTTTACAGGGTGTTACATCCGGAGCCAAGCAAAACTTTCTGCAGCAGATGTCCTCTGGCGCCCCCGAGAGACACAGGGCATGTCTCTCGCGGCCCGTGACCGCCCCGCGGCCACTTTCAAACTTTGTCACTTTTAGCCCCTTAACTTATTAAAGCTTTTAAAAACCTTCTAAAACACCTTTTTGGCATAATTAGCCCTCCGTAGCCAATATTTGGCATACCCGGGATTATGCCCGGACATTGTCGAGCACTCGGTTCGTTAAAAGGTCACTCAGAGGTATAAATTAACATGTTGACACTTTTAATCCCTCCATTATCTAACTTTCATATATTATTGGATTTAATCACTCTCGTCCAACAACAGGACATATGAGAGTTAGGACTACGTAAACGATCACTCAGAGGCTCAGTATAAGCATGTTGACTCCGATGTCACTCAGAGGCTAGGCATGTTGACACAACGGTCACTCAGAGGGCGGGTTTAAGCATAACGACACTAATGGTCGTTCAGAGCCTACGTTTTTATGCATGACGATACTTAATGGTCGTTCAGAGGCTAGGTTTATGCATGTTGACATCAGAAAGTCATTTAGAGGCTCAGTTTGAGCATGTTGTCACTTTTAGTCCATATTAGTCTTTAATCAACTATATAAAAATACAACACGTGTCACTATACTATTGGACACGATTTTACAGGGTGTTACAAAATTGCATATTTCTATACCATGTTACAAACGAGTTTCAACTAACACAAATGGTTTGTAAAAGGCTTATGCCAAAACACAACGGTTTTACAAAAAACATATGACATTTATGAAACATGCATGAGTTACGGACTAGCGACGGGATTGTCCTAGTTACAATCAGGGACTGGATTGTCTTACATACACACAATGGGATTGGGTTGTCCTACATACAAATAATGGGACTTGCTTGTCCTACATAAGGGTACAGGGACCGTATTGCCCTATATACAGACACATGGACTAGATTGTCCTATATACAAACGTAAGGACTGGATTGTCCTCTACTCAACAACAAGGGTTGTAGGGTCCTTACAAAATGACACAACTGTATATTGAAGTCATTGCTACATCTCAGAACTATAACCAACAGCTAGTCTATCGTCTTGAGTACACGATATGGTGAGGCACCCACTAGCTTGAGGTTGGTTATAGGCTCATGCGGGCATGTTGTCTTGTCTTACATGGGCAATGACGGTTACACAAGTTTTTATAATTACAATGCTTTCAAATAACATGCCAAAGAAACTTGTTTATTACGTTTTCTCAACATTATCTAAACCGGTTATTAAAACAAAAGGATTTATCACAAGTCTTTTAAAACAAACTATGAACACACCAACTTTATGTTGACTTTTTAGCATGCTTTTCTCATGTCTTATTTGGCTATGACACGGTTGGAATAGGAGAACCCTTTTGGGGACCGAGTACCTTAGCAGGCGTTCAACTTTCTAGAAGTCTTAGCTTTATACTTCCGTTTTGCAATGAATATACCAGTCGTTACGCCCAACTCTGATTTTGCGGGTGTGACACTTCAAACTAAATCGGTAGTGTAAACGGACTTGTACTCAAACTTCTAAGCCCTGAAAAGACATCCATAGTGTAGGTCCAAAATCACATATCTACTATGCTAGTGATGATCTAAACATAGATCTAAGCCCAAAACATCAATTTGTTTAAAGTTTGAACCTAAAAGTGTACGAAAAGTGAGAAATATAAAGAACTCAAGAACAACCATAATCATTCAGTAATAAACGTCTAAATGATTTACAATATCCTCCTCACTTCTGTTATAAAAACCCCAGTATGAACCAAATCTAACTATTTATAGCCAGCAACGAGTGTCGCAGGAAATGTTGCATGTGCCACTTCGATACATGCACGAAGATACTGGCTAAGTGTCGTCTTGTGCTTGGCCGACACATTGAGAGTGTCGCACAGAGTGTGGGAGGCAACAATAAAACGTGCGTTTCTTAATCTAGATTGTCATCGAGCCTAGTTTGATCTCACACTTCAATCCTCCCACTTTAGTATTGGTATATAACGATCTATTAGGCCCAACATTCTCCCCCGAGATTGTTGCATATCACTTGTCTTCTATGTTTCCTTGGGATGCTCCTCGGACTTGTCTTCTATCAATTCAGTTGGATTATCAGAGTTGATTCATCAGTCTTTTTCTATGGAGTCTTTTGCTTCAGCGTCTCCGTTAAATCCAAAATTTATTTCCTTATTTGTAAGGCACGAATTACTACACGAGAGAACATCCTTGATTCTTCCTCAATTATGTGACCCGTTCCACAACGAATGTTGTTCGCATAAATTCTTTACTAGTCAAACTTGCGAACATAAACATATCCACTGAATCAAATACCCTACTCTAAGGATCACCATCAATTCAGATAATTTCACCGGTCAGATTATCATAGTGCCACTTCACGAATCCCGGAAACATTTGCTCACAACCTTTGGCGATTTGACATACAAAGTGATGTTTCTCTTCTCGGTGATTGGTTCTTTCTTTGAAAACTTTGTTCTTCGGTGTGATTACTTTAAAACTCCGACCGGATTCTCAACAAATGAGATCATGCATGCAGCTTGCTTAAGAGTGATTTGTTGCATTAATAATATCAATTTTTGCTAAGCCCTTAATATCCCATGTTGGAAGTGACTGCAAGTCATGATTGTTATTGAACTACTGCAAGTCACCTCCATGTTGCTTGATTGCGAAAAGTTCTTTTAATGCCTCACTTAGAAGCAAAGATCTTGCTCGTAGTAACAGACTTCTTGATGTTGAAATTTGGGTGAAGTTGCATGGGATCTGGTATAGTGTTGAACCATTCAGAATTGTAAAACCCAGTTATGATCTTGTTTAGCAACAAAAATGAGGAACACAAAGATTCAACCACATAAAATCAATTCAGATGTGGTATCTCTGAATTGAGTAACCGATAACTCTATGTAAATAACTCGGTTTATGATTTCATTTGAACAACGTAACATTACGACATGAACGGAACATGAACTAGTATTAAGCAATTCAACTGACAAAACTAACTAACAAGCAAACATGAACCCTATTTATACCATTGCACAACCTGCAAAACACATCTAGACACGTATCATACTTAAATAAAATAAATTAAACAAGTCCAAAATTTATAAACTGTTATCCAAACAAGATCTCCAAGCTATTGTCACAAACTTACACCAATAGACTCCCCTTTAGCAATAGCTTTAGTCTTGACTTTGATGTGATAGTCCATCATTTTGGAACGTCTGTCTCTAATTGCATCCACAGATTCCCCCTAGGCTAATGCTTCCAAAACCTCAACTTTTTAAATCTCTCAATCTTGAATGCGCTAGAAGATGTAAGAGTACGATCCTAAGTCTTTAAAAATGAAATCTCTAATTGTACTGTTAGAGCATGTCAGATAAACCCGTTTTTAGTTATATATAAAGTTAATATGGAAGATATCTGAAAACAAATTTGAAATAAAATCTTTATGTATTTTATGAATGTTATATTAAAACAAGCCTAAAATCTTTATGTGTTTTTGAGAAAGAAACACCAAACGAAAATCTTTAAATGTTACTGTTTAAAATGTGTACAACAGTAAGTTATATGCGCATAATTATACATGTTTTTAATATCATTTAAACCTCTATTTTTAACGGCTTTCTTGAAAATACAGATGAAATAGCTCTGAATCACTTTATTTTTAGTATTAAACTTGACTAAAAACAGACGGAAAAAGCGAAAAAGACGAAAAAACAAAGTTGGCAATTCTTTCGTTTCCACAAGATAACATTCTCGTGCCGCATCCTAGAAATAACAAAAATATCCCCTTTTGACATTTGAAGATATCCCAAGGCCCACAAGAGCTGACCACACCTCTTGCCCAGTACCATGCCCTGTGACAGTCAATTTATGAAGATCTTCGCAGATATTGTACTTAGCACGAGTCGTGTAATTAACCTATAAAGTGCAGCCTTCTCCTTTCATTTTTCTTGCTCAACTATTTCCTTTCCCCTAGATAACATTCCAACTCTATCGTTGTCTACATAAGTTTTGTAATCCAAGATTGTAAGAACAATTTTAATATATTTTCAAGATTGTAAGAACACTTTTTAATATATTTTTAATCTCTTTATGATTCAGAAAACAAAGCAAGTTTGTTAATGTATACCTTTAAAATCATGAGTGGCTAAGTTGTTTTGGTCACACAGGGAGAAACAAGTCTTTGATGGGTAGTTAACTAAAGAGACTATGAATAACCTCGAGGTGTGTGAAGATGACTTTAAGTACTAATTAATATATTGAAAGTGACTTTAAGTACTAATTAACATCAGTAACCTTATGTTTGTTGAGTCAAACATTCATGTTTTCTATTTCTATGTACTAAATAACATGTTAATTGCTTGAAAGAGGGTTAGAGGTTATGGTTCGGGACTTCGGGTTCGGTAATTCTTGCCTTAACTTGGTGGCAAATTCTAAGCCGTAAGAACTTAGTCTTTTTATATCTCCACTGGTCTTGAGGAGGTAGCACCAAATTAAGAAGTCCATAGTGGTTGGTGGACTAGATCCCTTATGACTAATTTTTACTTAATGCTAAACCCAACAATAGATGTTGGCCCTACTTCTCTCCAAAGTTACGGGTTTGATTCCTACATTGCGAATGGTCTCTCTGCTACTTATTTCCAATATTGTTGAGATGTAACGATGCCATAACATGGGGTCCTATGACTTTATTGCATTAACAAACCCACAAACTTTACTTTCAAGGGGGAGTTAAAGCCCAAGTGACCCTTTCTTAAACTGATTTCAAAACCATCTATCTTTTATTTATTTTATTTAATGTTTTATGTCTTTTTTTTTAAAAAAAAACAACACTAACCTTTTTTATGGTTTGACTAGACGTTAATTACATTTCGGTACTAAAAGTTCTTGTATTCTTGGACGAGTGCGATATCTTACTGTCACTATTATATCAATGATGGTTACACTTGTCCCAACGTGTTGTTTTCAGTGATCATATATTAGCGTGTTTACAACTTAAGACTTGATTCCGTGCACAAACTGGTTAAAATGGACTCTTATTTATATAAATGTCACTTCAAGTTTTTGGCGTCATTGCCCGGGATACAAGATTTTTTGGAAATTTAAAGTTAACGACGTAATCTTTTATTTGTATTTTTACAAATGAAATATTTTAAAAACCAATGGTTTATTACTGGTTTGTGAGGCATTGCATTTAGAACTATATTTTCAAAACCAAACCCTCTTATTCTCAAAAAGAAATAATTCTTAGGTTTTAACTCCCCCCTTGATGTCACTGGTTCGTGAAAAAAGAAAACTTTCATGAAATGAATGTGAAACCAAATAAGATTTGGAGGCCAAGGTTTCTAGAAAGGGATCTTATGTTCCATTAGAAAATTCATCATTAGTTAGTGATAAAAGGGATTCTCAATGGGTACAATTTATCTTGATGAATCTGGTCAACTCAAGTTCACGATGGACTAGGTGCAGTCACTAAGTTGTTGATGAGTGTAGGACAACCAAGGAGGACTATTGATACCGATCGACATTAATGTTAGAGATTGAAAGTAGACCTTAAAATGTACAGATTTCACACACGAATTGCAGCTTGTCATTAGTTTCTTTGGGTGGTAAAGCCTCACCTGACAAACTTTTCCTTAAATTCGAGAGATGAAAGGTGGTATGAACACTACCCAGCTCCTTTGATAGATTGAGTTGGTATGATGTCGAACCTATTCGTTCATCTATTTCAAACGGTCGGACGCATTTGGGGATCAACTTTCCTAGCTTTCCGAACCTGATCATGCCTTTTCAAGGCGGAACTTTCAACATCAATTTGTCCCCAACTTGGAAGTCCCATGGTTCCGCCTCCTATCCGCGTAGCTCTTTTATGCCTCTAGATACCTTCAATCGTTCCTTATTTTGGACTATCTTCTGAATGATTTCTAGTCCTGAAACTTGATTATCTCCTATTTTTGCCCAACATATCAGTGATCTACAGTTACGACCATACAATGCTTCAATGACTTCATGTGATCGTAATATGATGAAGGTTGTTCATCATGCAAACTAAATGCATGGAGATTTGCATGAGCATGTTTCAAATCTCCAAAAATATCTAATGTTTGTTGGTAGCCTTCTAATCTTAATAATACTTGATTATCTTTTTAGACAACCAACAACTTGCTTCAGAATACTATTGTTTTGTCATCACACGACATGTGCATTGTGATTTGATAATTTCTTCATTTGTAGATGAAGATGATATGCTCTTCAATTGCTTTAAGGTGAGAAAGGGTGGAAACAATATTCGACCTCCTTTTATTTTGACAGAGAACAAATATGATTTTGCTTATTCTAAGCAGCTTGATTTTGTTTTACCTAGACGTAATACATTCATAAATTAATTGCTCTTTTCTTTTATATAGTGTGGTTTCACAATAATTATTAAATGTTTTGTATTGCCGATCTGGATTTTAGAGTTTTAAATTCTACAAACCATTGTTTTAATTCTCATTTGGTCAATTATTTGATTTCAGGTCGAGTTGGTCCAGTTAGTGCAACTGCAACAGGCAATTCCAGATTTCGGCTAGTCATACACATGGGAATAGAGTCATTGTAGTATGTTAGTACAAGTTAAGCATATAACAAACAACAAATGAAGCAGCAGGCAAACACCAGAATCCTAAAATTAGTAAGGAATAAGAGTGCGTACGGTTGATGGACCATTTTTCATGTCCTCCAAAATTAGATTTCGAAGAGACTCTGTCTACACCTTCTTTACCTGCCAAATATAGTTTCAGATACCTTAGCTGGAAGGATGCAAGATCCAATATACAGCATAAATGTACTTGTAACCTAAGAGGTTTTGGTTTTATGACAAATTTTGACTGTTCGAAGAAACAACGAATAAAATCCATTCCATTTTCAAACTAGATGATGATAAGTACACCCAAACATCATCATCATATAAAAAAATAGAATACTTCACCTAATAGTAATCAAGTTTCTTTGACTCGCACTTCTTCTAACAACAAAAACACTCAAGTTTTAATATTGTTCCATTGCTTTGAATCTTTCTATAAAAGTTAAGTTCTTTTGATATTAGATGACCTAAAATATGAAACTTGGCTACTGTTTAGTGAATATTTTTTCAAGTTTAACCTGAAATACGAACCAATTGTACAAAAAAAATCACAATGAAACTTGGTTGGTTCTCATAGTAAGAAAAAAGCAAGCCACTCTCTCAGAACACTATTGACTATTGGCTCGAAAAAAAAAGACCAACCCAAACACGAGTTTGAATAGCATTACTTACCATTGCCTATGACCTGATCATCCCACTGCAATACGGGTCAAACAACAACCCCACTACCAATCAACATCATCTCTCGTGCCTGTTTCCCTTCCTCCACACTCACGTCTCTCACTTGTACCCCTCTAAGTTGCCCGTTTTGTACCAAATGGCGCACAAGTTCCAAAACCCTCTTTGAAGTACACCCGCTGAGTATTTTGTCAAAGCGAGGCATCAAAAGGTCATTCTCTGGTGTTACAAAAGCCACATTCATGTTGGGCCCTTCAGCAACAAAGCCCTGTTCATCCAACCAGATGGCAGCATATGCGCCATTTTCTTCAGCTTCCATTTTGGAAAGAACATTTGGAAGATAGTTTACGCTCTTCATGATGGCAAATTGCGGAGGTTTTATTGGAACAGATGATGTAATTACTATAATGCCCTTGTAATTAGGAGGGGATAGGTCTTGGATGGCAATGGCATATAGAGTTGACTGGTGGCAGCCAGAGGGAGAGAGTTGGAAATCACCAGGACCGGATGAAAGCCAGTATCTTAATGATCCATTTTTATAAGATGAAGCACTCGCGGTTTGTACAAGTATTCTTTTCGTGGTTTTTTTATCGAAAGGGGCTTTATTTTTGCTTTGCTTGCGGAACCTAGGAAGCGATCAAGGTGTTGCTCCAGCTCATATAGGAATCTGACAGAGCACAAGTTCGGTTCGGCTTTAGTTGTGTGGATGGATATTACATCAAATACAATAACAGTAACAGTAATAGTAATAATTAATATAGGAAGCTCAATTTCATTCTTTTGCAAGGTGGGTAACGGGTCAAAACAGTCACATTCTGAAAACAAGCATAGGCTAGTTTATTTGTTTCTCAGCCCAAAATGTGTGTTTTTGTAAGTTTAACCCCTTAAAGGGTACATTTTCCTGCGATATTTTTTTTATTTAAGAAGTGACAAGGGGCCAAAATGAATTGTCAATTTTATAAACTTGTATTTATTAAATCTTAACCAAAGGAAAGAGATTGGTTCCATGATTTGAACTAGTCAAGGAAGAGCTAACCCATCAACCATGGCGGCAGTATCGAAAACACCATGTCCTCTATGAACCATATGGGGTCATCCATTGGAATCACCATGGCGCCTTCGTCGGTGGTGATCCCACCAAAAACGCTCGGGTACATAGCCAAATAGCGTTGCGTCCTTCTGCAACTTTCCCGGCTTGTCCTCAGTCTTTCAATTGCCTTGAACCAAATGACACCATCATATCATATTACTTATGTTTCAAACACTACATATTATATGAAAGAGGGAGATACCTCGGAAGCCGAAAGAATAGGAACATGATTACTCTCTGCAAACACCCAACTCAAAGATTAGCAACAATATCTTTTTACTTTGACAGAAGTGTTTTCGAGAATGACTTGAAAACACTAATTCACATTCACAACAATTAGTTATTTTTTATAACTATATTAGATGAGCATGTGATGAAAGCTTCCTCTTCCTCCAGTGTAATTAATAATTGCCAAAATAACCTAATAAAATATGTTTGGGATTATGATTATTCAGGTGTCTAGTTAGAAAGAATCGGATATTACTGAGGTTAATTGTTAATTTTGGTAGACAACTTACCGATCAATGAGCTTTTAACGACATGGCGTCTTCCAAACAGCCTAAATTGATAAAAGTGAAGAGGGAGAGGGAGATTTCGTGAAACCAGCGGGGTTTCAGAGATGGGTTTCTTCAAAAACGAGGGAGCAGCCATGGAAGATGATGATGATGATAATGATGATGATCGTCTTCGAACATGTGATGTGCTTGCCGGCCGGCCGGCCGGCCTTGCAATACGAACAAAACGTGTATTTGATGGAAAAGATGCTTTCCGTTAATTTTGGATGTATTTGAACCCACCATTATTACTTTTTGAGTAAACTACAATTCCAGTCCCTAGGTGGATGTGCAACCTTAAATGAGTTAGAATCGAATCTAACAACCCTATCTAATTCAAACCGAGTTAAACCAGATATATAGCTAATCCGATTTGGACTCTTTTCAACCCGTAAGGTAGTAATTGGTTTGGATGTTTTTAGCCACATCGATTTTAACCCGACAATTGTAACCCGCATAACACAATCCGGTTTGCCAAACCGGTTTGAACCCTATTGTATGAACCAACTCGACAAACAAGTAAACAACTATTTTAAATTTCAAGAGATAATTATTGATTGTAAAAGTGATTTTCTTGTATTTTTTTTTTCGTGATAGTTGACACCAAGTCACCAACTAGTCAACTACAATTTTATGATTTACTGGTAATATTTTTTTTGTATAATATTAAAAACATTTATTGGATAAGAAAAGCATATCTTAATGCTAAACTACAAAATTCAGAAGAAGAATAAATGCTAAACTACAACTATGATCGCAGAAGACGGATAGTTTTGAAAAAATTTTGTTCGTGTTGTAATTTCTTTAATAATTTATTAGGTTAGAATATTGTGAATTACACGGGTTGTATAATGGAATTCTATGTAATCTAACTTATAATATCTATGTAATCTAACTTATAATAAAAGACTTCAAATAAAGCTAAATAGTATTCTTTCCTTCAATCTCATAAATTTTATTTATATTTATTTAATTATTTAATATATTTCTTTTAATATTAATCTAATCTTCTCCTATGTACTAATAAAAGATTACATTCAATTCCATACGAAATTCTTACATTCAACTACATAATCTAATTAATAAATATATATATATAATTTAATAATGTATTTATTTAGTATTTAACCTATCATATACTTTCTTTATATTTAATTTAAATATTAAACATTTGATCATTTTTATTTAAATGATATTTTGCACCATATTAATCTATTTCCTAATTTATGTATATTTTATTATTATTTATTATTACTCTTAAAAGATAGATTTTAAGTGGCAATGATTTTTAATTTTATCTTCAATATTTTCAAAATCCATTTATAATCTAAATAATATATCTATTTATTTAATAAATCTTATATTTTGTCTATAATCTGTCGATCCAATTAAATTGAAGTAATTATCGTTTTCAAAATATTTAGAATACCATTATTATTCAACTGACTTTTCTAATTGTTTATACATGTTTTTTTATATACTTTGATTTCACTACTTTATGTTTCTCATCATCTTATGTAATATATAAAGTTATTTGTTATTGATTTACTGACTTTAACTCAATTTCAATTTCATATTATAAAGTAACTGTCTTTTTATGACACATCACTATACTACTTTTCTTCACTTTTTTTACTAACCCCTATTATGATTTCATTTTCTTTCACGCCTTACTAAAATAATATCAAAATTTAAAAAAGTAAAAAAAAATGATTGGTTGATGGGTGTGAGCCCACCAACACCCTTCATCTTTATATTGTGGTTTCCTCCCCCCAGTGCTCCCCGCCCCTCCAAGCCTCCCCCATTGCCACATAGTTGGGCGTTAGACAATAGTAAACAACCTAAAAGTAGCAAGAACATTTCTATTGTATAGATTAAGGAACCAAATCACCACAAAATTCATTATCTACATCAGACGCATTGTTTTATTTTCGCACATATCTTACAGTTAATATATTTAATATATTCGCATATCATGTTTTCTTATTCAAACATCTTCCATTAACTTTGCCATGGTTTAATATTATCATTCATATTTAGTAGGACATGCCCGATGTTAATATATTTTATGTACTCCAACAAGATAGAGTATTGTAAAATTTTTTTCTCTAATATGTAGTTTCATTTTATTGGTGGTCTTAAGCAATTTTTATAGTATTTATCATTTTTATTTACGTGAGATATTTTCCTTACTCAATCCGTGTAACACACGGGGTCCATAACCTAGTAAATAATAAAAAAAGATATGTCTTTAAAAAACACGTGACGTGTTGAATAAAATATAATATTATATGTTAACACATACAATTGTCAAGATTTATTTTTTAAAATTAAATTTTGATTTACTATTTACTTATTATTATATTTTACTTTATTTTTTTTTATTTATTGTTAGGTTAAAAACACATGTGTTACATAGGGTTGAATCTCATTTTTATGATATACTCAAATTATTAAATTCAATGATTAGTTAGTTTTATATACCTTTATGCCTATTTGTTTATTTCATTCATTAAACGCATCTCAAATTTGTTTCACGAGAGTTTACGGTACAAAAAGGCGGAGATCAATCCCCACGTTTTTATATATTTCATTATTTTTTTATGAATTATACCGTAAAATTGAGAACTAAATTCTCTTTGAATGGAGTATAGTATTGTTATATTTAAAAATTATGTTCTTTCTAAATGTTGATGTAATGTGCGATAAATGATGGGTTTAAACTAATTAGTATATATACCTACTCATAATACTCGAGATATAACTTTAGAATTATATAAAAAAACAAGCGTTTATCCTTATTAAAATTTTTGTTTAAAATTATTTAACTTTGGATATATATTATATATATATATATATATATATATATTATAATGATGATGTAAAACCAACAAAACTTTATCATTATCTTAATTTTTATTTAAAATTATTTATAGAAAAAAAGCTATTCTTATCTATTTTTTTTGTTTAAAATTGTTATTAGTATTTAATATAAGAGAGATAAAAATAGGAAAATAAGCTGAGAAAGCATCAAAAAATGACACGTGTCTAAAAAAGATTTTCATTTATTAGTATAGGAAGGTGTTTTACTTACAAAATTTAAAAGATATATAAAGTGTGTGAAGAAACACCGGTTAACCACAAGGAATATCCGGGGATATCTGGGTCAAGCTCAATATTTTTGCATGAAAGGTTGTCTTCTCGTTCGCTCTTCTAGGTGATCTCACTACAAGTTATTTACAAAACTAGCAACGCCGTTAACCTTGTCACGGGGGAAAGGGGGAAGGTTTTCTCCATGACCATACTCCGGCGTGAGAATATGTATTTGGTATTACAAGGTAATAAGCAATTAGCTCAAAGTAGCATGCAATAGTATTGTGATCGTGGATGTAGATGGAGATGGTTTTACCTTGTGGTATGATCCTTATTTTATAGCCGAAGATAGGTGTGTTTAGGAGATGGGCTGATGGGCCTTGGGCCCGGCCCAGACGACCAGGGATACCCGTTCTGTCTCCTCTGCATCGATTATTAATGATCTCTAGTAGGAGGTGTGCTTTGTCGGATGTTGAATGGAGCCACGTGTCATGGCGGTTGTCCCTGGTGTCAAACCTGTAATCAGCCGAAAGTGGAGAATGTCTGACAGTCGCTGGCGTGAGTTTGGTTGGTGTACAGTCTGTCCTCTGCATTACTGTTCATGCGACGCAGTCTGACACAACCTGCCAAGCGGCCATTGGGTCACAACCCTGTCACTTTGTACCCTTGTATGTAGTCAACGCCTCTTTGCGCTTCTCCCTTCCGTGTGGCTTTCAGTGCTTCCTGGCCAACGCAAAGTTGTAGGGATTAAGTCCTTTTTTCTCAAGACTATGAGTTGCTCTCATGTTTGTCTTGTCCTTGTGCAAGTTTTTAGGACTTCGCGGCTAGAGGGTTGTTTGATCCTTGCAGGGTCAAGGGACCTGCGTTTCTCGGTCTAACTTGCCCTTGCGTAGTGTGCGCAAGGTTCGTTGTGTGACCTGCATGTATCAAGGTTGCAATACCATTGCACATTGAGCGCAAGGTTGTTAGGCAACCTGCTGGTTTCAAGAATGGCGCACCATTGCACATCGCGCGCAAGGTTATTCTTGTAGTATGTTGTTATTGAGGGTATGTTTCCTTGCGCAAGCACATGGTTTTTGGGACCATACACTTCCAAGTCCCCCAGTCTAGTGGTTCTCCTATGCGCATGTTGGCAAGTAGGTGGACTGTTGGACTATAAAAGTTCATGTATGTGCACTTATTTCAATGGCAGGAATTTAATAAGGATGGAGGAAACCTTTGTGTGAGGGAAGCTCTGCTCATGATGATGTCTTTGAAATTTGAATCTTCATCATGCTGATGTTGCAGGCGAGTTGGTGAGAAAAAAGGGTGCCCTGGAGGTGACATTGACAGTTGTGGCATGCTGTCAACTATGCAGCCTCTCTTTCATTAATGAATTAGCAGAGAAGGTACTAGCCACGCGTGCGTGACAACTGTCAGTTGCCACTTGCCTTCCACGCGTCCTGCGCGGATTGGTTGTTAATTCCGCGCGTGCTTCACAATCCCCCATCGCATTAAATGCGATGGGTATAAATAAGGGAATCGTCTAGGGTTCCATTCACGCTTTCAAACTTCTTCTTTGAAATTCTCTCTGAATTCTTGAGCTCTTGAGTTCTTGTTTTCTTCTCTGAGATCTATGGCGACCAGGGATCCAGCGAGTGCATCTGCCATGGAGGCGTCGACATCTTTGCCGGCGTTGAAGTGGTTTGCTGTGAGTTTCCAACGCTTGGAATCCGGCTTCCGGTTCCCTACGGACTGGGATGCCCGGTTTCTGGCGGAGGGTGACACTGCCGCCGATGCTCCGGCCGGCTACATTACTTTATTTTTTGATTTTTTCACCGATGGTAACTTCCGGTTATCGGCAACCAAATTTTTTCTTCAAATTTTGTACTCCTACCGATTCCACATCTCCCAACTCAATCCAATGGGGATGTTGAGGATTAAACCTTTTGAGTCTTGGTCGATAGGTATTACCCAACCGTTGACCGGTTTAGGATTTTTTTATCAACTACACTGTTCCATGGGGTTTTATTCTTTTCAACACCGCATCCAGGCTAAGAAGAGTTTGCTTTCTCCTCCAAAGGCTTACCATGACTGGAAGACTAAAATTTTTATGTGAAGGCCGACGTTATACCCCTCCGGATGCACTTCCGAGGGTGGAGGATATTGCTGTTGAGACCTCTCCTATACCAGTGGTGGAGTCCAGGTATAAGGACATGAAGGAGATCCCGGCGGTCCAACTGCCAGAGAGGGCGTTGGTGGCGGCAGGCATGAGTTTGGTGTGGAAGCCCCCCTGCTGGGAGAAACTGTTTACATGAAGGGGGAGAAGAGTAAGTATTCTTGTCTTGTTTTTTCATTATATCTTGATTCCTCTTTATGCGCAGACTAGCTGTATGCGCTTTTTTGCAGGGGTGGCCCTGTATGTGGTGGCGTTCCAAAGGGAACAGGGGCGGATAGAGAACATCGCCCTTGGCCCGGAGGAGCCCACATGGTATGCACAAATCCTGGGGAACTTTGAGCTTCCCAGGAATGAGGATTTGTCAGCCCCCGTGCCTGAGACTGGTAAGCCTTTGTATTTTGCGCCATTGTGCAGCCGCTTTAAAGAACTTGGGCATTGGCCCGGATCCCAAAACAAAAAGGCGCTTGGGGCCAAGCACTGCGGTGGAGAAGAGGGTGGCTCAGCCCAGGGCAGACCCGGCCAAAGGTATGTGTTCTGTGCCAGACACTTGGAATGACTAGTAGTAGTCTCTGATTCCTTGGAGGGTCTTGCGCCTGTAGGTCAGCGGAGGCCAAAGCCGGAGCCACAAGAGGTGGCGGACGTATCGGTTGCTGATTCGGAGGATCCAATCAACATGGAGTCGAGTCCGGAGCCCCTCAAGAGGAAGAGGGCACCCAAGAGTGATATCTCCGCGCAACCCTCCAAAAAGGCTGCACGGAAGATTATAGGGAAACGCGGGAGTTTCGACGCACTCGCCACCAAACTTTCCCTAGGTAAACACCTTTTGACTTGTGTTTTACACCACTTTCCTTCCTGTTGTACTTGTCTAACTGTTTGCCATCTTGCAGGGGGAAGTGAAACAGTTTTTGTTGCTCCCACCACTCCGGTTGCGCCCGTTGATATTTTGATGCCCCCACCTGTGGTAGAAACAGCACAAGCGTCAAGCGCACAGGGTGGGGAGCCAACTGCCAAGGCAGTGGAGGTGCAGGTGGAGGTTGAGGCGTAGAGCCCGAAGTGGTGGAGGGTGGTGAGGTGATGGTGGAACCGGTAGAGGTTGTGGAGGAAGTTGGTGGTGGTGTTGAGGTTGAGGAGGTGGTTGAGGAAGATGCTCCATAAAGGGCTCATGCAGCA
This sequence comes from Scalesia atractyloides, assembly GCA_947069175.1. Classification (NCBI taxonomy): domain Eukaryota; kingdom Viridiplantae; phylum Streptophyta; class Magnoliopsida; order Asterales; family Asteraceae; genus Scalesia; species Scalesia atractyloides. The sequence goes on along the minus strand of CAMTDV010000003.1, from coordinate 33,923,180 downwards.
GAGCCGGCACCCGGGGGTGAGGTCGGAGGATCTGGGGAGAGCTTTTCTGCCGAAGGGTCCCCGATTCGCTCGGACGAAACGTCGGGTGATTACTATTACAGGTCATATACTGAAGGCCGCGCTGAAGAGATCCAGACCCATGTGTGGAATCTGAAGAAAGGGGATGAGTTCACTCACTGGCTGGCGTGCCGTGAGTGGTTCAAGGGTGCATTCCCCCAGCAGAAATGCGCGCACGGATCAAAGCCATGAGCAGACTTACCGCACGTACCTCCAGGCAGCTGCTAGCTCCGCCTCTAACACTCACAAGATCATAAGGGAATGGCGGAGCATGCATAAAGAGCAAGAAAAATCTGAAGCTGCCAAAGCGGATCTGGTCTAGGAGCGAGCCTAAGTGGCTGCACAAAAATCTGAGTTATATGCGGAAAAGGTTAAATTTGCCGAAACTCAACGGATTGATGAATATTCCGTGCTGGGGTGGAGGAAGAGGGGCGAAAGCTCCGCTGCCACGCTTGCGGAGGAGCGCAAGCTGTGGAGGGAGGCTTGTGAAAGAGATAATAACGAGAAAAAATCTTTAAGGGATGAGGTGACCCAGATGCGCGGAGAGGTAGAGCGCATGAAAAAGGAGAAAGAGGCAGCTTCTGCTACGGCCGCGGAGGCCAGGGCGCACCGCAAGCGTAGTGAGCAGAAGGAGGTAAAAAAATTTGCCCTTTATTTACTTTGTATAATCAATAGCTTGTCAGGCTAACCTTGTTGTGCGTAACCAGATGGAGGCTTCCGCCGCGCTGGAAGGCGCCAAGAAGGATCTCCAGGTGGCCTTGGTGGAAAAAGCTGAATTACAATGCAGGCACCTGGAGGATAAGGAGAAGCTTCGCCTGGCAGAGGCCAAGGTGGGCGCGGGCGAGAAGAAACTCAAAGATTCTGAAGCCGCTAGCGCCATCTCTGTGAATCTGGTGGAGTCGCTGACCAACATGTTGTGGATACAACAGCATGGAGTTGTCAATGTAAGTACTCCGTTGGTAATTTGATCATTTTGTCTTGATTCTCATCCTGTTTTCCTTGTGTTGCAGATCGCAAACTCTATCCTTAATTCGGTAGAGTTGGACAGCGCAGTGACCAAGTTGATGGTCACTGTGCGCCATGATGGGTATGCGCAGGGCTACGCTGAGTGTGCACACCATTTCACTTATGGGTTTGACATACAATGGGATACCAGCCGCGCTTCCACTCGTGGAGTTGATACCGAAGCTTCCTTCTCTCAGGCCAAGCAGGAGTACGACCGTCTTCCACTCCCGGTCATGGATTTAGTAAGCGAGGTGCTCCAGCATAACGGCTACATCGATCGCTGAAAGACATATTCCAAGATGTAGCGGAGATTGATGAGAGTGAAGGATGAGTGTGTAGGATTCTGATTATAATATCTTCAATGTGATTACGCGTTGCGCATTGATGTAAATATTTTTCTTTCAATGAAATGGATGTTTTTCTTTCAAGTTACAATATTTGCGTGAAGGTAACGACTTTGTGTAGGTAGGGCTAATAAAACTGGTAATGAACTCGTGTATGAACGTTACATCCCATGCGCATGCAGTAGGTAGTGAATTCATGAGTCATTGTGTACCATGGTGTTTTCACGTATACCCAAAGTGGTTTCGCGCATTTGTAACAAAACATCTAGATAAAGAAATTCGTGTATCCATTGTCTTTATTAACAATAAGGCATAAGAGCCATGTACAGAGTAGGCAATAAGAAAATAGGTTTGCTAATTCATAAGTAGCACCGCCTTAGCTTTTGAGCATTCCAGGTCCTAGGAATGTTTGTGCCATCCAAACTTTTGAGGGTGTATGCACCCTTTCCTAGGACTTCATGGATAATGTAAGGGCCTTCCAACTTAGGTGCGAGTTTCCTAGGACTTTCAGCGTTAGACGCTTCGTTGTCGTGTAGAAAAATATCGCAAGGTAGGAAGGTACATATGTGGACTCGCACGTTGTAGTATTTCTTAAGCTTGGACTTGTATTTTGCTTCGTTGATTACGGTGTTTTCACACCTTTCTTCTGGAGGCCCAAGTCGAGTCTGAGCTCGTCTTCGTTATTCTGGTTTTGCAAGGCTAGCATGCGCGGTGATGGGAGGCCTATTTCCGCGGGAATCACTGCCTCCGTCCCATACACCAGGCTGAAAGGAGTTTTGCCGGTGCTGGTTTTTGGCATGGTTCGATGAGCCCAAAGGATACTTGGTAACTCATCTACCCAGCCTCTCCGCGTCGTCCCTAATCTCGTCTTGATCCCTTCGACGATACTCTTGTTTATGCTTTCCACTTGGCCATTCCCTTGGGGATGCGCGACCGAAGTGAACACATGTTCGATATGCATTTCTTCCACCCACTGTTGTAGTTCTTCAGCATCAAAATTAGGGTCGTTATTACTGACAATGCGCAGGGGTAGCCCAAAAGGCAGATGATATGCTCCCAAATGAATTTGCATACTACCGTTGATGTGGTGGATGCAAGGGGCTTTGCTTCTGCCCACTTGGTGAAGTAATCAAATCAGGTGTCTTGTGGGTAATTGGTGATTGTAGTTGGGAGTCAGAGGTGTTGAGTGGAGCTTATAAAGGAAGATAGAAGAGTGATATGGTTGACACTAGGGTTAGTTTAGGTGAAATTACTAGTTTGCCCTTGTCAACGTTTTATAATTTGAAGTTCAACTAATGGTCAATTACAATAAGGACTTGATTGATTCCAATCAACAACCACCGTCTTTTTTCAGATAAAGGTTGTATGTGCGATTGAGTGTAAACACCAGGGACTGAAATTGTAGTTTACTCAAAAAGTAATAATGGTGGGTTCATATTAGGGGTGCACAAATCGGGTTAAGGATTGAACCCGAATCGGGTTTAAACCGGTTTGAAGTGATGATTAAAAATGTCAAACAAGGTTGAGAGTGAAACTGGGTTGGGTTCAACCCGGGTTAGTGGTTTGTAAAACTCAACCCTGTGAAAACAGTTCGGGGTGGGTATAGCTCTCAAACCGGGTTCAACCCTATTAAAAAGTTCTTAACAAAATATAATAAATATAAATAACAAAAAGGTTCACACTGGAGGGGTATGGTCCCAAAAACCCTGCGCCTGCGTAAGGAACCATACCCTCAATAACAACATACTACAAGAATAACCTTGCGCGCAATGTGCAACGGTGCGCCATTCTTGAAACTAGCAGGTTGCCTAACAACCTTGTGCGCAATGTGCAATGGTATTGCAACCTTGATACATGCATGTCACACAACGAACCTTGCGCACACTGTGCAACGGTGCGCCATTCTTGAAACCAGCAGGTTGCCTCACAACCTTGCGCGCAATGTGCAATGGTATTGCAACCTTGATACATGCAGGTCACACAACGAACATTGCGCACACTGCGCAACGGCAAGTTAGTCCGACACATGCAGGTCACATAACGAATCTTGCGCACACTGCGCAACAGCAAGTTAGACCGACACTAGCAGGTCACACAACGAACCTTGCGCACACTGCGCAACGGTAAGTTAGACCTAGAAATGCAGGTCCTTTGACCCTGCACGGATCAAACAACCCTCTAGCCATGAAGTCCTAAAACCTTGCACAAGGACAAGACAAACATGAGAGCAACTCATAGTCTTGAGAACAAAAGGATTTAATCCCTACAACTCTGCGCTGGCCAGAAAGCACTGAAAGCCACGCGAAAGGGATAAGCACAAAGAGGCGTTGACTACACACAAGGGTACAAAGTGGTAGAGCTGTGACCCAATGGGCCGCTCGACAGGTTGTGTCAGACTGCGTCGCATGAACAGTAATGCAGAGGATAGACTGTACACCAACCAAACTCACGCCAGCAATTGTCACACATTCTCCACTTTCAGCTGATGACAGGTCTGACACCAGGGACAACTGCCATGACACGTGGCTCCATTCAACATCCAACAACGCACACCTCCTGCCAGAGATCATTAATGATCGATGCAAAAGAGACAGAACGGATATCCCTGGTCGTCTATGCCGGGCCCAAGGCCCATCAGCCCATCTCCTAAACACACCTATCTTCGGCTATAAAATAAGGATCATACCACGAGGTAAAATCATCTCCATCTACATCCATGATCACAATAATATTGCATGCTACTTTGAGCTAATTGCTTATTACCTTGCAATACCAAATACTTATTCTCACGCTGGAGTATTGTCACGAAGAAAACCTTCCCCCTTTCTCCCGTGACGAGGTTAACGGTGTTGCTAGTTTTACAGATAACTTGAAGTGAGATCACCTAGAAGAGCGAACGAGAGACAATCTTTCATGCAGAAATATTAAGCTTAACCCAGATATCCCCGGATTCCATGTGGTTAACCGGTGTTTCTTCATTGGCGTCATCCGCTTTTTACTTACTCTTTGCATCCGTTTCCTCGTTTCGTATTTTCTCAAACCTCACTTTCAAACAGCTGATTTCTCATCAAACACACCACGAGGTCCTCGGGGCTGAGGGCAAGAACCCTGTTCATGCCCCTCGACTCGATGGACAAGTGGAAGAAGTTTCTTCCGGAATGCTGGTGGTCACCCCGACTAAGGTCGTGTGAACATCCCAGCAACTCCCGGGGTTCAAATGGAGACTTTCGGTGTGCCAATCACATCTATTTTACCTCCTGGTGAAACTCCGATGTCTTGGTACATCAAGTCTCAAATGTCCTTGAATGTCGTTTACGCGCAACTATGTGCGCAAACAAATGCTTCCGCTGCACCGGCGCAGCCACCTACTACTCACGTGCATGCTTCGCCTGCACAACGAGTACTCAGTTATGACTCGCCAGCTGGAGCGAGCGTTCCTTCACCTCCGTACCAGGGAAACGGAGTATTCTCAATCGCTGCCTAAACATGAGTCTCACACTCATAGGCGAGCATTCATCCACTCACGGCTCGGCCCGTGTCCTCTAGAGGGGCGGGACACCCAGCGTGAGGAGGATCGAACATATGGCGAGGGTGATAGCGCAAGTGTGTTTCACCGGCTACCCAAAGATCATGCTGCTTACAAATCTGCGCCTTGGGTTGTTTACAACCTGGAGGCGGAATACAACTACAACTTTGAGTGTTTCACCGACAGAACACTCAAAGTTCATCAAGGAGATTGCGTTCACACCACTGGAGTGCGCGAAACTTCCCTCCAACATTGGAAAGTACAATGGGTTGACAGACCTAGAAGACCACCTGCGCCTGTTCACAAGCGCATGTCTAATCAAAGGCTGGACCCTGCCCATGTGGTATCACTTGTTTGTTCAAACCCTTACAGGCGCTGCACGCTTATGGTTTAACAACTTACCAGTGGGTAAGCTCACGTCATGGAACGACCTCAAAGATAAGTTCCTGATGCATTTCAGCCAACAACGGCGATACGTCAGAGACTCCTCTACGTCATGAACATATGGAGGCGGGATGATGAAAGTCTCGAAGATTTCATCACGTGATATAATAATGAGGTGTTGGAGATTGGAGATGTGCACGAAGACCAGATTCATGCACAATTTAAATACATTGTCCGCTGGGATGAGATGATCAAAGTCTTTTCGGGAACTACTGGCCTCCCAAAAAGCTGGGAGAAACTAATGGCGGCCGCAAAGGTATACGCGCAGACGGAGCGCAACCTAAACTCTAGCAGACCTCCTCTACCCCAATACCGTCCCCAAGACATGAGCAAAAGTTTTGGGAAGAAGAATAAAAAGAGTTCGAGGGAGCCTAGCCAAATCCCTCCCTACTCATCGGTCGACGCACGCGTGACCATAAATAAGATTGCTACCCAAAGAGCAATCAAGCAGGATAATCGTGATCATCAGTGGACACCAGTGACGAAAAACCGGCGGAGGTGCTCGGCACGGAAAATCGCCAATTCAAATAGCCATCGCTGATGTGCAACAAAAAAGGTCAAGACCCCAACCTTTTTTGCGATTATCACACAGATACGGGGCATACAACTGACAACTGCATCTCCTTGCGCATGGAGATCGAGAAAGTGATGAAAAGTGGGAAGCTCACCCACTTACTTCAAAACGTGTGTAAGGAGGTGCGCCAGATTACTCAAGGCGAAGAAGGCCCGAGTAACAAGAAGATGAAGGCATCTGTTCATATGATCCATGGTGTCCCGTCGCGCAAGCGCGGCCATCAGAAAAGTTGTACGCCTCACTGGCGCGAGCGACAGGTCATCTTTCCCGCAGTCCCCGGGGGCCCGCAAGAGGACCGTCCGGTCGTGATAACTGGCATCTTTGGCCATTATCGCACCGATTACATGTTCATAAACCCGGGAAGCTCTATGGACATCATAAATGAACAGTGCTTCCAACGGTTGGACCCAGAAGACAAGGCGCGCTTGGAGCCAGTGGACTTCCCACTAACTGGTTTCTACAATGAAGCCGTCTTCCCACTGAGTCAAATCTCATTTCCGGTAACTCTTTCCGATGGGCAACACTCGCGCACGGTCTCAGTCAGCTTCATGGTCATGCCCACTACATCGCGCCATGACGTGTTGCTGGGCCGGCGCGCCCAAAGAGAGTTCAGCATGATCACTTCCACTCTTCATGCTGCCTATGGGTTTCTAACAGAAACCGGGGTGGCCATTATGTACGCGAGGAAGGAGATCATGTCCATCGAAGAGGAACCACAGACGAAGATACCGAAGTCATCATTCAATGGCGAGCCAGAAAAATGGGTACTAAACAACAAGTACCCGGGACAAACAGTGTTGTTAAGACCAGCCATGACCCCTGCAGTCAAGGCGCGGTTAAAACAACTTTTGTTCCACAATATAGATATTTTCGCTTGGTCGCCGGAGGATATAACAGGGGTATCGAGGGAAATTGATGAGCATGCGCTTCACACATTCCCTTCAGTTCACCCTATCGTTTAGAAGAAGCATGGTTTTGGTCCTGAAAAACTCGCGCACTGAACGAGCAAGTTTCAGAGCTCCTCCAAGCCGGCATCATCAGAGAAGTACGCTATCAGAAATGGGTAGTCAACCTAGTCATGGTCCAGAAGTACAATGGCCGTTGGCGCACGTGCGTCGATTTCAAAGATCTGAACAAAGCATGTCCCAAAGACTGTTATTCGTTACCCGAAATCGATAAAAAGGTGGCTCCCTCGCTTCAATCAGGTGGAAATGCTTCCTTGACTGCTACAAATGCTATCACCAGATACAAATGAAGAAAGAGGACGAAGACAAAACCGCATTCCGCACTGACAAGTGAATCTTTTGCTACACAAAGATGCCCTTCGGATTGCGCAACGCAGGAGCCACCTACCAGCGTTTGGTGGACCATGTCTTCGGGGACGACATTGGCGAAACGTAGAAGTGTACATTGATGACCTTGTCATCATAAGCTCGGATGAGGAGAAGATGCTGATGAACGTTCAAAAAACATTTTCATCCTTGCGCAAGGCAAACCTGAAGCTGAACCCCCAGTAAGTGCTCGTTTGGAATGGAAGAAGGCAAATTTTTGGGATTCATCCTCACGCGCGACGGTAAAGTCAATCCCGAGAAAGTGGAAGCGATTCAACGTATGCCTTCCCCCTCGACCATCAAAGAAATGCAATGGTTGGCGGGGCGATTGGCTGCGCTGAACAGGTTCTTGGCTAACCACATGATGAAGTCCTTCCCATTCATCAGCACTTTAAGGAATTGTGTCAAGCAGAACAAGTTTTAATGGACTCTGGATGCGGGAAAGCCTTCACACAAATGAAGGAGTGCTTGATTCAGCTGCCTACGCTCACGGCACCGCAAAAGGACGAGCCACTGATCCTTTACCTTTCCGCTTCGGATATTGCTCTGGGCGCAGTCTTGTTAGTAGAGCGCGCATGAGTCCAAACTCCAATCTACTACATCAGCAAAATGCTAACTTACCCAGAGACAAGATATCCCATGATGGAAAAGCTTGCTCTTGCTTTAGTCCACGCATCTCATAGGTGGCGTCGGTAATTTTCTAGCAATGTGATAACAGTTCTCACGAACTATCACTTAGGCCAAATTTTATCTAAACCGGACATATCTGGTCGTCTAGCAAAATGGGCGATTGAGCTTGGTGGACACAACATCATGTACAAACCACGCCCAGCAATAAAAGGCCAGATATTAGCCGACTTTGTTACAGAAGTACCAAGCAATAAAGTCCAAGAGTGTGAAGCTGTACAGAACTCAGCGCCGGTCGCAGACAACCGCGCATGGATACTTCACACAGACGGCACATCCAATGATGACGGCGCAGGAGAAGGTCTCCGCCAAATAAGCCCCGACAACCAAGAGTTTACTTACGACATCAGGTTGGATTTCAAAATCACGAATAATGAAGCTGAGTACGAAGCATTTCTGGTAGGCCTTCGGTTAGCCATCAAAATGGGCGCACAAAATTTGGAAGCGCACGTCGACTCCCTTTTAGTCGCAGGACAGATCAACGGTTTATACGGCGCAAAAGGCGAAACAATGGCCCTGTATCTTGAATAGGCGCAAGCCTTAATAACTAATTCCAAAGTTTCAAATAACCCATGTCAATCGAAGCGAGAATAAACATGCCGACGCGCTCCGCAAATTGGCTGCTACAAGCTTCAAGCATCTCGCACGTGAAGTGCGCATTGAGGTGCTCAAGAACCCTTCAGTTCCTTTGCGCCAAGTAAACATCATCGAAATGGGGGCTTCTTCTTGGATGTCTCCCATAATATGTTCTTGCGGTACGGGACCCCCCCCCCCGAAAACAAGGCGGAAGCAAGGAAAGTCCAAAACAAGGCACTCAACTACGAAATGGCGGACGGTATCCTTTACTGAAAGTCACACCTTGGACCCCTTCTCCGCTGCGTTGACCCGCAAGACGTGCAATACTTGATCCGCGAAATACATGAAGGGTTATACGGAATTCACACCGGTCCGCGCATGGTCGTTGCAAAGATCATAAACGCCGGCTACTACTGGCCTTGCATGCACTTAGACGCAGTTGAAATGCTGCAGAAATGCGCATCATGCCAGCGCCATGCGCCGAAGACATTGCGCCCCAAGAATCCCAGTGACAACAGCATGGCCCTTCCAACAATGGGCAGTCGATATGGTGGGACCTTTCCCAGATGCCCCAGGCGCGGTGAAGTTCATAATCGTAGCCATCGATTACTTCACCAAGTGGGTAGAAGCAAAGCCCCTTGCATCCACCATAGCAACTGTAGTATGCAAATTCATTTGGGAGCATAACCCTTGCGCATTGTCAGTAATAACGACCCCAATTTTGCCGCTGAAGAACTACAATGGTGGGTGGAAGAAATGCATATCGAACATGTGTTCACTCGGTCGCGCATCCCTAAGGGAATGGCCAAGTGGAAAGCATAAACAAGAGTATCGTCGAAGGGATCAAGACGAGATTGGGGGCGGCGCGGAGAGGCTGGGTAGATGAGTTACCAAGTACCTTTGGGCTCATCGAACCATGCCAAAAACCAGCACCGGCGAAACTCCTTTCAGCCTGGTGATCGGGGTGTGACATTAATAGATAAACATGTTTGAGGAAAAGTACCTAGGATTTTATATAATTAAAAGTGAATATACAAACAAAGAAACATCATGACTATAAAGAGAGGAGATATCAAGGGTTACTAGCTAAATGAGGTAAACCATAAACCCAGTACAACAAGAGCCCACTAACTTTATTATGCTAACACCTACGTGATATCATTCATTTTCGTTATGTTTCCTTTAGTAACACAAAACTATAGGAACCTCATTCAAGTCTAATTAAGCACAAGATGTTGTCGTATTCTATAATTCAGTGATATGAGGAAGTAACACGTATGCCATTTCGTTAAAATCACTTAACAACCAAGTATGAAGTTAATACACCTGATTTCAAGTCCAATTAAGCACAAGATGTAGTCATATGTTATGATTCTGTGATCCGAGGAAGTAACAAGTGTGCAATTTCGTTTATATCACTTAACAACCAAGTATTAAGTTAATATAGTTCAATGATGATCTTAATATGTGAACTTGTAGCTGGATTAAGGGTCCAAAGTTCAATTCGTTGGGTAAGGATCCAAGTGCGAGTGGTTGTTCGGAGTGTGGGGAGTGCTAGTATTGAAATGGTGGTTAACAAGAGCCGTGTCAGAATCTGAATCAAGATTTTACGGTATTAAAGGGGGAATCTTTGTGGGAACATCAGGAGTTGATTGAGCATCCCCAGGTATAAATTTATGTCCAATCTTCATCGGCAATTCGTAGTATATTTAGCCTATTATTCAGCATACTTAATTTTATATATTCTTGGACACAAAAGCAACCAAAGTATAGAGATCATCGCTATTGCTTGCTTGTTAATGCAGCCGGTCTAATTTTGGTGACCAAGGTAACATCAGACCCGTTTGAAGTGGATGTGAACAAAAACCCTGATAAATTCAAACACGCTCTCTCTCTCTCTGCGCTCCCTCTCTCTCTATCGCCAGACGAAGATGAAGATGACGGTATTCTCCGTATACCGCCTTATGTCCCTGCAACTGAGAGCAAGATGTTGTCGTTCTATTGTTCTACATCACCAATAAAGCTCCATTTTTTATGTCACCACCTATAGCTTTTGGCATATTGCATCACAAAGAGAGAGAGAGGGAGAGAGAGAGAGAGAGGGAGATTTATATTATGTTCTTGGTTAATAGATTTCACAAATTATTTTGGGGTTTTCCTTTTTGACTTTCGTGGTTTTTGTTTTGTATCTTGAATTGGGATAAATTAGAAGGAGAAATGGTGACTGAAGTAGTGGTCGATTCAAGTGTAACCCAACAACAGCCTGTCTCATGGGTCAGATTGCAACCGCTGTCTGCTCCTAAGCGAGCATACGGAGATTTGCAGCACCTAAATCAAGGTAATATGGCGACTTTAGAAGGTGAAATAGAATAGAGGTGTGTGGTGATGGGATTAATGGTGAGTGAACAAGAATAAACCTAGAACAATCCATGTCAGAATGCAGAATATTCTGCAACTGTCTGATTAAGTTTCAACTGTATCAAATTTAAAAAAAAAAAAACTTGTCAAAAAGGAAAAAAAAGACCATATTAGACATTTATAACTTGAAACACAACTTGGAAGTAGAAAGATTTCGTCGTCTATGGACCTAACCTGGCCTGGCCTGACATGTTTCAACCCGCACCAAGAATCCCCATTTTGACTCACTGCCCAATCTGTCCCGCCACTTTAGCCTGGCTTTATGCAACGTTGCTTTAATCATTGGTTATTGCAGATAAATAAATTGTATTTATGTTATTTTGGTTGTCATGGGACACAGCTGCGATGACAGATGTGATCCATGTCTGCCAACTCTACCGATTTAGATTACCCTATTAAAAGTTTCTATATTTTTGTATTATATCATTAATATTTGGTGTCCACAAATCAAACTGGCCGGTTTGGGGATTAAATCCTGAGCTGAAAGGTCAATTCATGTGGCAGTTGTGAATGAGCTAAATGTCTCGCTAGCCTAACTGTTTTCAAGGGTGAGCGAAGTCAGGCAATCTCTTTGGGCCCGCACATTTCAAGGACCCCAGTTAGTTAGAGTTAGTTACTGGTGCATTCGCGAGTAGGGATTTTGCCAATTAGGTCTGGGAACTTGTAAAGGGGGGAAGGAAATCGAAGCACCAGGTACCATCTTGAACTTTTGATGATTTTTAGGTCCAATGTAACTGATTATTGAGGCCAAATGCAAGCACTTGACCTCAAATCAGTTCTTAAAGCTAATATTTGATTTTAGGTTGGAATACTCATGTGCTCTGCATAAACTGTACCCTTGAATAGTAATTTTTGGTTGTCCTATCTTTATTTCGATCATAATTCTTTTTAATGTTGTAAAATGGATTGTTTAGGTAAAGCCATGGCAATTGTTGTGCAACTTGCAAAAGACGGAACTACAAAGAAGAAACAGACATACTTATCAGACACAAAACTATAGGAACGATTTGTCAATGGATGGCAGAGGTGTTGGCGCTACCGTAAAGGTGAGATGGTAATATTTTTCTGCTTATTTAGTTATTTTTGGCATCTATGCTTAAAGTTTAATTTCATATTTTTGAGAAGAGTGATGGGAGTTGTGGGGAAAAGTAATGCACATTATGTGTTGACCTTTTGCCTTCAACCTATGCTGCTATGGACAAGAGCCATACTTATCTTTAGGTGGTTTTATTGAGGAATATTCAGGCAAGTTATCGAAGTCAATACTTTCAATTGTTGCACTTAGGAAATTGTTTTCTTTTTGTGTAGAGCTTTGAATCCAGTTGTCCTGCCATCAGATGTGAGCCAGATTGTTAAAACACGCCTTTTAACCTTTGTGAAATAATGCCTATTGATGTCATTGCCCACTGGGGCAAATCTGGGTAGAAACTTTTTATACAGGTCGGACACAAAACACTCTTTGCCCAACATGATCAGAAGATTCTTGTTCAATAGTGATTTTGTTTTTTGAGTAAATTAATATAAGGCGTTTTGTGCGTGTTAAAGATAACTGTTAGGTGACTTCTTTCTAGCTACTTTTTTCTTGTTTTTTATTTATTTATTTTTTACTCATTTGACCGTTTGAAATAGAAACATAACAAGAACCGCCTATTTTTAAGTAAATGTGTCTGAATTTCAACCGTTAGTCATGGTTGTCGCAACAAATCTGATTTGTTATTGTTTGTTATAATTTTCCGCATTATGGTTGTTGGCAGAAACTCTGGCTCAGTTTGCAAACCATTATGAAGATGAAACCCAGGGCTCGTGTGACAATGCTGAGGAAGAGGAAAATTTTTCATGTTCTGAGGCTCAGTACTCGTTCAAGAACATAAAATTAGAAGTGTTTTACAATACACATTTGTGTTGATCTTTAGAAGAATTAGAAAAATGAAGGTAACTAAAATGAAATGTGCCAAAAGGATTGGCTGGTTATTATCTACAACATCATAAGCTCAGCCCATTTGTTTCCGCAGATTGTGCTAATCAAGATTTATCAGTCTCTAGGAAAAAGGTTGAGTTGATGTTTCATTTTCATCCTAAATTTGTCAAAGTTTCAAGCAATTAGGTTGGGAGCATGGTTTCATCTCTGGAATAGATTTTATGAGGGCATTTGGGTCACTGGAAAAAAAGGTGAGGTTTCTGATCTCGACCATTTTAGAGGAGACATTGGGGAGTTTGGGTGGTATTTTCTATCTAAGGTCACTCTATGTATTTTGTTTTTGGTGTTTTTCCAGCGGTTTTGTACTCATTTGGTTTTGATGAAACAAATGGTCAAACACTTAAAAGTTGTATGGACTTCGTATGAACTCTAGACCACTTTGAATTTTCAGCTTTATGGCTGATGTGTCATGTGATTGTTAGCAGTGAATTATTAGCTTTGGTTCAAGATTCCTTTATGGGTTGCTAATCAAACAACTTTGCAAGTGGCTTTTTTAGTCATCTCTAATTAAAAGTATCTTGCTAATTAATTATTGTTAAATATTAACCTTTTTTTATGGTCATGATTTCGCTTTCTCGAAGTCAATTATAATTGTATGGCGAACACAGGTGTTGATTGATCATCGTGATTCAATATATTAAGTTTACTTTTTTAAGTTTTGTGATCAACCGTGTCAAATGAAAAAAAATATTTACCATAGTGGCAAACATTATTACATATTCTTTGATTTTTTACTTAATAGATTTTAACCTAAATAAAAAGGGATGAGTAATGACGGCATCACCGAATCAATGCAAGATTAGTATCTGGTTGAACAAATTATACCAAGAGGAAGATAGAAAAAGGATTTATATTAAAACAAATGCAACCAACCATGACGACCCACGGAGTCATTAGGTAGTAAAGCATCATCGTATCTTCTATTGTTACTATTTTGTGTGCTATTAGAAGAGTAGCATGGTTTGATAGGTTGACCATAGGCAGTAAAGCATCATCATATCTTCTTCTTTTGTTATTATTTTGTGTGCCATCAGAAGAGTAGCATGGTTTGATAGGTTGACCATGTTGGTCAAAACACTTTTCTCTAACGCTTCACTGTTTGGCTTTGTTCCATTGATTTGGGCTTCTGTATTGAAATGGAACAAATTTGGTGTAATCTGGAATGAAATGGATCAAGTTTGGTGTTTGGATTATCGATTTCGGGTTTTTGGCGAAAACCAATGTACCTGAATGCTGCTGTTGGAACCGATACTTGTGTTTTATTTTAGGGCCGGTTAAAGATCGGGTCAGGTCGGTTAAGGACTTTGCCCGCCCCTATAATAAAGAAAGCAGTGATGAAGCGAGATAATTAAACAAACCGGAGATTTATGACAATCAAATACATCACAACCTTCGAGCCGATATGGTTAAACACCTTTAGAGTCTTCCGCGAAACAACGATGATGACGAAGATGATAATCAAACTATGTAATTTTTTTATTAAGAGAATTTCCATTTTCATCCCTAAGGTTTGTCCATTTTAACTAGTCTAGTCCAAAAATCTAATTTATAACAAATCTAGCCTTGAGGTTTGCATATCTTAACGCTTTTCATCCTTATGGCTAACTTGGTTTGTTTTTTCTATAATTCTTAGCTAATTCACCATAATACCCTTAGGGACTAAAATGGAAGTAAATTCTTATATATATATATATATTTATATATATATATATATATTTATATATATTTATATATATAATATTAACGTTTTATATTATAGGGTTAGTTTCATTTGTGAACAACCCCTTGATAGTGAACTGTGTGAACTAATCCTAGCCCTTGATTATCAATGCGCAAATGTAAATCAATAGCCAGGATCTGTTCACTGTATTTGTGAACTGAGTGAACAAATCCTGACCATTGATTTACACACGTGTATGGCAAGGATTAGTTCGCTCGGTTCGCAAATACACTAGTGTTCATTCTTGAACCTAATCCTATGTATATATACGTATATTATATATAATTAAAATTCTTGTATATAAATATATTATATATTTAAAGATCTATTTATATAAATCTAATTTATTGTTTAATGTTTAAAATCTTTGAGGTGTTACAAAGTTTAAATAATTTAACCTCTAAAAAGATGTTCCAACAAAAATGCACACACAAAGATTATGTATATATACAATAATTAATAACATATCGTATATAACATAAAACAATTCCAAGTAAATGGTATAAAAGGTTTGATGAGTTAATGATCAAACATGGTTTTCAACGTTGTTATGATATTTGTGTCTTCTATTTGTGTATTTGCTCATTAATCAGTTTGGTACGATACGATGAAAAAACACAACACACTAATACAGACACTGTAAAGCACGTAATCATGTATTATTATTTATAAAAAAATAAACCATGGGAATACCATACTCAAATTACATTTACATTGCGTAATTTTTATATGTAATTATTTTTTACTAGCATATAATTATTGTGTGTCGTTATTTATTGTTGTGCGTAATTACATATGTATGTTGCGTAACTATTTTACCTTAATCGTAATATTTATATATAATATTTTATATATAAGAATTATCTTCTATATCAGTCCTTATGGACATTTTGGTCATTTAACCCAAGTTAACAAAAAAAAAAAAAACAAATCAAGTTAGCTATTTGGATGAAAAACATTAAAAAAATATAAACATCAGGGCTAGATTTGTTACAAATTAGATTTTTGAACTATACTAGTTAAAAATGAAAAACCTCAGGGAGGGACGAAAACGAAAATTTACTCTTTTATTAATGTTTTTTAAAGCTTATGTACTCTTATTTCTTTATTTAATATAAATGTTTTTTTAAATAGATTGATTTGTTTTTAAGATAAATTAAATAAAAATTTGGTAGGCATGTGGTGCTCCGCGCTTGCTCTCACCACTTTTTGGGGCGTGAAGGTGAAATCCTCTTATATTAACATGGTTGTCGCGGGTCGCTTCATTCCCTTTCTTCAACCCCTTCACACTCTGCAGTCTTACATAGAAATAAAACCCCATAAAGTCTTTGTCATCATTATTTTAATTTAACTTTGTTTTTTTTTTTCTAATTTTTAAACATAATAAAATAAAATAACATAATTTTAAAAAGAAACATAAAAATTAACATTAAACTAGAATAAAAAAGAAATTACAAACCATAAATAAAAAGTACTAAAAAACAATAAAAAAACAACTCCTGTTCCGCGTTTAGATAATTTGCCGGATTAGTTGTTTTTGAGCTTCGAATATCGCATTATCCACTGGGCGAGTAACGCAAAAAGTCTTTCTCAAAAAATTTTAAATATTTTCCATTCATTTTGCCTTAAGAATATGATTATCTTGTTCCTTGAGCATGACGAAACGAGCGATTCGCGATTCCAACTAGTCTAACCTTGACGGACCCGAGGGATTAGTTGAGTAGGTTGATCGGTACTTTGTTACGAATTTGCTTCTATCTCTCCTGGCGGGCGTGGCAACTCTCGTGGTTCTTCAAAAACAAAGTCGTCGTTTGGGTTTAAAAACGAATGAGCGTCTGACGCTCCTTGAGAGTCGGGTGTGGTAGAGGTTGATTTCGAGTGTTTAGACGATCAACCCTAAATTTTTGGGTTAAATGTTGGTACAAGATACCATTTTGGAGGTTGGCGAAGAAGGTCGCAACAAGGTATCACTGAAAACCCGCATCCGTATTGGAGTCTAAACTCATTATGGACCGCGGCCATCCACATCACATCACTTGAACCGCTTGCTCGTGGACGATTGTTCAACATGTTATTATAAATGTTATCGCACTAGGAGATTTTGGTTCTTAGAGTGGTCCACTTGCCCGAGAATGAATTTGGAGGGCGGTATTCACCGTGGTCCATAGTGGCGAAAATTTTTCATTGATACGCTTTTAAAAAATGACCGCCTCTTGGTTACTCCCGGTTAAAAAATATTATAAGTTATTTATCAACACTAGACAAAAAAAATTTATATGCGACAAAAAATATATAAATTTACTTAACTAAAAATATCACCAATAATCGGATCTTCTGAAACATCAAGCCACACATGACAAAGCTAGCTCTTCGGTAGGTGTCCACCTCTCGATCATCTTTGGAGCACATTTTTATTCCAAACCCTTCTTAGGGTGTCTATGAGTCTTGAATGGGGTCGCTTGGGTTTCGGTTACGGGTTGGGTTTCGGGTACACTTTGGGTTTCAGGTATGGATTGTGAAAATTGTTACGAAACAGGGATCATTGAGAATTTTGAACCAAACTTTGTATTTGAGAGTAGTACATTAAACCGGGTATGGGCAGTGGTGATGACGAATGTGGGGATCGTGGAGAAGGATGGAGTCGCTTGGATTTCGGTTACGGGTTGGATTTTACCCGTTTGTGCATTTATTCAGTATGGTTTATCGGGTCCATTGGTTGATGTTGAGCAAAAAACGGGTGATTCAGTCTTAATGTGTTGATGTTGTTGTTATTGGGAAACACGATGAGGAGAGAATTTTTGTATAGATGGTAGAGGTTTTGTAGGAGTAGAGTGTATGTATAAAAATGGTTAAAAAGGTTGAGTTTTATATGGTATTGTAATTTTTTGAAAAAAATACTAGCCATTACCGCTCTCTACCTACACAATGAGCCCCCGATAGCGCCCCCTTTAGCGCTCATGTATTAGTGTTGGGGGCGCCATCGGTCCAACATGGCTGGTGGCGCTACTCGAAACCATCTGGTCTAAGCGAGTTACAAATTGCAATTTACGACCTTTAAGTTTAACTACATTTCAGACAATTTCCTATAACTAACAAATTTATCATGAATGTCATTTATGTTTTAACTTCTTTACAGGGTTTCTTTTTGAACTAACCCAGTTAGTTATTAACGTTAAATTCACCATGTGTCTCTCATGCGAGGGTATAATAGTCATTATATTTGTTGGGACTGTTTAAATTTCCAATTTGACCTCATATTTATTCACTCCGTCACTCTCGCTCTCTAATACCATGATTGAGTTTCCGGCTACTCACGTCGGCGATCTCTCTTTACCTCTATTGCTCTATTATGTTCTCGCCATCACATGAAGATCTAATTCTTACATTGTTCAACCAGATCTGAAATACCAAAAATTAGGGTGTGGGTACATCACTATCGTCTGGCAGTGGTTCTAATCTTAAATTATTCTTCTTCTCCGGCGAAATTGGTGTAATAAAATTCAAACTAATTACGTCGATAAGAATTCCTTTGAAATCAATGGCATCAATTCTTCCTCACACTAGTAAGCGATAGATTAAATGCTAATCATTGAGAAATTAAAAATCAATAGAATGATTGGTTTGTTATCTATTCGGATTTCTAGTTTTCAACAACCCAATCATGAGATTACATCACAGATTTCTCTCTTTCACACACACACACACACACACTCCTATTTCTTTGTTCGTTTGCACCACTGCATCACATCAGCTCAATCACAAAATCAAGAAAGTACATCATAGTTTTCTCTCTTTCACCCACAAACATATTCAACCTTCCACTGATTTACCGTGTTGCATTTGTCGCCACACTCATCGATCATTCACGGTTTATCACTACCATTCATACAAAAACGATTTTGGTTAATTCTTGAATGAAGGTAATTATCTTAAGTTTAGTTCCGTCTTTTACAACTAGTTAATCAGCTTTGGAATCAAGGTGTGTGTGAATACATAATTTTTGAAGGATATGTTAAATAACCATTATGACCTCATATGAGTGGCACATGGGTGAGTATAACATTAATGCAAAAGAACATTGTCAGTAAAAAAATAAAACACAAAGGACATCCACTGTAAATTCATTAGTAAAAGGACAATGTTTGAAATTTGATTACAACTTAGAGAACGTATATTGCAATTCATATATACACACACGACTGAAGTCCTACATATAAACACAACTGATTTCCTGGAAAAAACATAATACACATCCTTTTTAGGTTTAGTTTTATATACAACATCAAATTTGGTAGAATGTGATATTTGTTATAAATCTATATACACAACCATAAACTTTGATAAAATTGATTATCAAAATCCTCCATTTTCTAATTGGATAAGAATTTTGCTTTAAATATCCATAATTCATAAACTAGAACCATTGCCCAACCATTATAACGTTGATACAACTTAAAGGAAACGTAACGAAAATGAATGATATCACTTAGGTGTTAGCATAATAAAGTTAGTGGGCTCTTGTTGTACTGGGTTTATGGTTTACCTCATTTAGCTAGTAACCCTAGATATCTCCTCTATTTATAGTCATGATGTTTCTTTGTTTGCATATTCACTTTTAATTATAATAAAATCCTAGGTACTTTTCCTCAAACATGTTTATCTATTAATGTCACACCCCGATTACCGGTGGGCCCAGACATAGGGTCACGTGACGGTTGGATAACAGTTATCACAATTTGCAGCGGAAGTATAGAGATATCCTAAAAGTAGGATCCAATAAAATGCATTTAAGACTATTTTGGGTCTTTTTGTGGAGTCGCAAATTCCATAGTTTAAGACCAAGCACTATCCAACCTATATCGTTATTCGCCACCTGTAGATAATTTTTAAAAATACGTCAACTTTCGATGGTAAATACAATTAACCGACTCTTTTGAAAATCTTTTCAAAATATATTTGATACCATTTGGTAGGACTGTAAATGAACCGAATGAACACAAACAACCGTTAAGGAATTGTCTTGTTCGTGAACTGCTCACGAATACTTACCGAACGAGATTTCTTGTTTATGTTCATTAAGGAAACAAACATGTTCGTGAACTGTTCACGAACACTTAACATACACAAATGAACTCTAACAAATGTTCATGAACCCAAACGATGTTTATGAACATAAATGAATACAATATCTATTTTAGAATAAAATATGCATTTGTATCACAAACCTTACGAAGAATCTACAAAAAATAAATGAACACTTAATATAACTATCGAAACACAGTTGACATGATTATCAGAAACATGATAACACAAAATTAAGAGTTTGTTAAGCTTTAACACAAACTAAAATTGAAATAGTGAAATGAGGGATATTGTGAGAGGCATATAAGATAACTAGAGTTTCAAAAAAATTAAAACTAGAAACAATAAAACAAAATACAACATATAATAATCTTTAAACGAACTAACATAAATGAACTCATTACCGAACACTCACGAACATAAACGAACACATTACCGAACGTTTAGGAACATAAACGAACGAACACAACCTCTATTCATGTTCGTTCGTTTAACTAAATGAACGAAATTTCTTGTTCGTGTTCGTTTATTTACTAAACGAACGAACATAAACGAACTTCCTGCCGAACGGTTCACAAACTATTCGTTGAACGCTCGGTTCATTTACAGCACTACTTTGGTATATCATTTTTAAATAGCTTGGGACAAACTATATTTCTTTTACAAGTTTTACTTGCTTGTCAATACAGTTGGGGACCGGAACTAAACGCTCGTACATGATCAATCGACACACCGCATTTTCAATATCATATAAATATAGCATTAGCGTCTATCAGGTGTATGCCTACACCCATCACTTATGTAGTGGCCGTTTGCAATTAAATGAGTCAGGATATCTAGGACACAGTCGTATTAACCACCAATGTTTAAGTTATCAAGAAAAACAGATTAAAATGAGTTAATTGAATTTCTATGACATCATTGGCCCTTTTTCTATACCCTACCAAGCGACTAGTACCGTATCCCAAGCCTTTATAAAATAAATTAGGCTAGGAATATTTACCTGTGCTAGCTGTATACTCACAGTGTATTTGGTTCTCGTAGCACAACCTTATTCAATTTGAATATTAATTCATGTGCGATTTACTAAAGGCTTCTATAGTCTAGAGTGCATGGAAATATTATCCTATAGAATGTTCATGGGTCATTATATATCCTTTGGACATTGTCCGGCTACTTAGAATTACATTTGGTTTCACTAGATTAAGCGGTGACCGAATAGAATGTGGTTTATACCATTCTGAGTGTAAGGACTCGTATAATATGGGTTAAATAACGAAACATTCTGACTAGAACTGAATTTGAATGTTTTGACCCGATTCGGCTAGTTTATTTTTATACTATCTAAACTAGCCGTCCACGCATATGCGGTATCAGTGGTCGAATGGATTTATGACAAATGCATTATGCCAATATGTATTTTATAATATTATAATATCATTTGTAAAGTCAGATTACATGTTTATTTGGTTTAGAAATAATTTTCGTGCCATAAGGGCATTTTCGGTATTTTTAAAGCATATTATATGGACTTATCAAATAACCTGACAAATGATATGACCAAAATGTATAACCTCATAGGGTTATTCCTTACAATAATATTATCTTATAACAACCCTTAATCATGCTCTAATCTTGACCAAACGGGTCAGAATCGAAAGTTAAAGAAGAAGTCAAACTGTTTGACTTTAAGTTATGAAATAAGCTCTAATCAGGAAATGACGAGTTGGACATGGTTAAACATGTTCTAATATGTTATATAAACTGTTACGATGACAAAATTTAAGGTTTTGATACTTAGAAGTTCAATTAGCGTAATTTACAAAATTTACGTTTTTTACTTTTATTTTATATAAATTTGACTCGTCATTTCGCCTACTATTAATGTATATGTCTATCGCCTACATCATCGAATAACATTGAGTCTGTAATAGGAACAAAATGTTAGTTTAAATATGTTTGTATTTCCACTTAGCACAAAGTGAATGTTCACTTCGTACGAAGGTAGCATGTTACATTCGCATGAAGATAGTACGAAGTGAGGTCTCTAGCTTTGCACGAAGGTAATCCAAGTTGTATATATAGGTGTGCGATGTTAGGGAGAAGCATCGATTGGTGTAGACAGGACAGCGAAGCTCTATCGGTTGTTTTTAGGATATGTAAACGCTGAACTATTAAATGAAACAACAGTTAAAAGTGAATCTTGTTAATAGTATCCCCTAACTCAAAAGTGGATTCCACACGTTTACGACTAGGCTAATGAAGTTAGGACCTGAGCTATTGGATCCGTGAAGGAACCCACAAGTGGTATCAGAGCACGAATGCCTGATTTGAAGACAATTCATCAAGATTATACTTCTCTTCTACTCATTTTTCACTCTTTTTATCATTTCTCAGAAATTGAAAGGACGAAATGGACTAATTTTTTCCAGGACTACTTAATATTGACTAATAACAAACCCTTGAAAGAATTAGACCTAAAATCAACTGAATTCATGATCAAAATGGCAAAAAACGTGAAATCTTGAAAAGTCACTTCGTACAAGCTTAAAATTCACTTCACACGAAGATATTTTATCCTTGCACGAAGAGAAAAAGTTGTCAAGTTTGAAAAATTACCTTCGTATTAAGATAAATTTCACTCCGTAGAGAGGTATTGTCACTTGGTGGTAGATATGAAAAGACTAGGAATTCAGAACGAGGAGTTGGTCGATAAACTTGCTGATGCATTACCAGACTGAGAGTAACCTATCTTACTATCTTAAAGAACAGTTCAGAATATGGTACTCTCAGGTTGTCAAGATTTATCGAGAAGTTGGAAGGTCATGAACTCGAGATGCAGAAAATGGCCAGGACCAAGGGTTCACAAACACAACAAGACGTGAATCTATACTATAAAGGAAGCCTAGTAATTAATACTCCAAGTCCTAAAATCCACACAGCTTTCAGTGCTGATACTTCTACAAACCAGTCTTCTGGTAGTGGTTTTCAATCATTTCTGACCTTTGAACCAAATTCTCCTCAAACACCGCAATCTTTGCAAAGCTTAAACACTTTTCAAAGCTAAATCAATTCAAACCAAAGAATTCTTCAATGCAACATTTCCGTGAATGTAGAAAATGCACAAGATTTCACAAAAACTACTGCAAAGCAACACATGGCGCTGCTCGCATCAGTTCTTGAATCTTATGAAAGTTTGGTTGCCGATAAAATAGGGAATCCGAACATGACCAAAGAAGACTATGATCAGATTGACTCGAAAGAATTGGAATTGATGGATATCAAGTGGTGCATGGCTTCGATTGCCCGTAGAGCACAAAAGTTCATGGAAATCATAGGACATAATAGTTTGGGAGGTTTGGATGGTAAACTTGGATTCAATAAGTCGAAAGTCACATGCTTTAAATGCAAAGAGAGATGACATTTCAAGAGGGAGTGTCCGAATCGTGAAGTTAATGGAAATAAAACCCGTTTGCTGATGATTATTACAAGAAGGCGATCTATTATAAAACATCACCACCTCATAATATGTCAAGAATGATTCAAATCGAGGATGGTTCATCAAGTTTAAAGGACAAAGCTCTTGTTGTTTCTTAAGAAGATGAAGGCTTCAACTGGAACAAATACATCTCAAAGCCAGAGAGTATTGCATTGTTGGCTGAGATCATAGAAGAACCAGTCGACGAATATTCTGAAGCAACCATCGACGAAGCTCCAATTGATGAATATTATTCTCCCGAGGAAGATATCTTTCATAGTGCATTTAAACATTTGGTTCCACCTGAGATGTATAAAATTTTGTAGGTTTATTTGAATCAAATTATGTTGTGCGTTGTGAAGAAGAGCCAAAGAAAGATGTTGAAGAATTGATTGATGTGACCAAAGAGATGACCGTCGAGAACCTTACAGAGATTGCTAACAAAGCAATGATGGCAAACTTAAAAGAGGTAGTCTCTAAACAGGTTCAAGATATGGTAAATGAGTCGGTCAGAGATGAGGGTAAGGTTAAAACAATTGAAGTTGAAAAACCATGCATGAAATGTTCAAAACCTTGCAAGAAATGTTTAGAGCCTTGCAAGGAATGTGTGGAAAAAGATGACAAGTATAAACTAAAAAACTTTTTGATAACTTGTCAAGTGACCATAAAGAAACAAAAGAATCATATGACAAGTTGAGCAAATCATTAAAATGTATGAACAAGCAGATCTAGAGGATGGTGCTACACAGTCTATGCTAAAAGCAACTGTTATGGATAAGCAAATGGACATAAACATTCACCTTAACATGATTGCTAAGCTAAAAAGCGAATTGAGGCTCTAAGAATTGAAACAAAAAGAGTTAACAAATTGTTGATCAGTTACTCAACTTCATATTATGTGATCAATCATATTCTTCCAAAACAACCTGAAAAAATAAAAAAAGGAAGAAAATGATTGTTCTCAAAACAAAGGCATGAGTACAATCAAGTTCCACCCCTGATGTGGGAAAGTTATTCAAAGAAAAAGCCTGACGGGGTGGATAAGGCGCTAAATTTAAAATTGAAAACTGAACAAAAAGAAGAGCTGCGTGAAAATCTCGATGTAACTTACACCAAATCCAATGATGAATGTAAGTCAGATGTGGTGAAGAATGTAGTTAAAAACGTTTTGGGAAGTGAAAGCAATAGCACGGAGTTTGAAAGTGCTGAGTCTAGTATGGAGAAAACTAGTTCAGGTTCACCTTCTGAAAATGAAGAAAGTTTTCATAAGAATTATAGTGAAAAACAGAATCTAGTTCGAATGATGATTCTAACATGGTTGCATATAAAATGAAAGGATATGACAAACTATATTCTGATCAAGAATTTTCGATTCAGATATGAATTTTGAAAAAGTTGAACTAGTGTTTAAGTTTGTAGAAGTAAGCTTGTCTGAGGTTGAAAATATGAATGCATCTTACTAATCTAAACCCAAACGTTCTTACAATAACAATTATAAAGGATAGAATTATCCTGAGAACAAAAGAAAAGGGTTGGGGTATGTAAAGAAACAAAATGGCAGATTTTGAAAATCAAAATTTTCAAAGAATGTAAACTTTGTTTTCGGAACAAGCTCATAAAGTGAGAAAGAGAATTGGGCTAAGTCACATTCAAATGATGAATTTTATGCCGAAAAGAAGCATCGTGAACAGGTTCAGGGATCCTTTGTTGGAAACGACAGTAGGACATGTTTCAAATGTAACAAAAAGATGAGAAACGGAAACACCCAAAGTTTGTTCCAACATAGATTTTGAAAAGAAACAACGAATCTAACATAGTGAAACCAACAAATTTTAACGTTTCAAACAAAGAAGTTGGTGAATCATTGAGCAAGAATGATAAAAAAGATTCAAAATTTTACACTAAACAAGCGTTTCAAAACAACAAACCTGGGTTGTTAAATAAAACCATCTTATGAGGAAAGCAAAAAAAATGTTTCAACAATGATTGATAAAAAGGTTGAAGTTGAACATGTTGTTGAAATTAAAAAAGAACTTAAGAGTGTTAGTGTACCAGAAGTGGTAATCCCGAACCCACCCAAGACCATTAAGGCTTGGGTTTATCTATTCAAATAATTGCTTAATTGCATGTGTAAGGGCTCCCGAGATCAATAATTTCAAAGTGGATAATGGATAGTAGAGCTTCTCGACACATGATTAGAATGCTAGCCTTACTTTATGATGTCAAAGGTTTGCGGGTAATCAAGGTGGAAGGATAGTTGGCGAGGGGACTCTTACAAACAGTGTGGTGTCTTTTGATAAAGTCAACTACATTGCAGAGTTAGAGGACAACTTGCTGAGTATTCACATATTTGTGATAAAAATTTACGACACACTTCACATATAAAGAATGCTTAATTGTGAAGCCGGGATTTAATATACCTAAGGAATGGATAATGATGCGTGCTCCTCGAGAGAATGATTTATACGTCTTAGATAGACCATGACAAAATCCGCGCAATGCTTTGTATCCAAAGCAACAGAAAAAGAATCGATGTTATGGCACAGGAAGATGGGTCATATACATCTCAGAAAAATGAACTTCTTCGTTCACAACAATCTAGTGGATGGAGTAAATTTAAAGAGTTTTCACTTGAGTGACGATTGCATAAGCTGCAAAAAGGGCAAACAACATAAGAAATCACACCTGAGGAAGCTCTTGAACTCTATCAAGCTCCCACTAGAGAGACTACACATGGATCTCTTTGGACCTGTCAACGTCTATTTCTAGAGATTTGTACTGTCTCGTTGTGACTGACAACTACTCTAGATTTTTGTGGGTGATGTTCCTAGAGAGCAAAGACGAAACGTTTGAAAATCTGATGATTCTGTTCTACAAATAAGAGAACCTGTATCACTTATCGATTAGACGCATAAGAAGTGATAACGGTATAGAGTTAAAAATAATCAGATGTTGGAATTCTGCAACAAAAGGGTATTTTGCATGAATTCAGTGCACCTTATACTCCACAACAGAAAGTTGTAGCTGAATGCAAAAACCAAACCCTGATAGAGATAGCAAGAACCATGCTCGCTGATTCGAAACTTCTAGTCAGTTTTTGGAGCGAAGCCGTGGCGTCTACTTGCTATACACTGAACAAAGTTTTGACGGTCAAGCCAAATAAGAAGAATACGTGCTTCGAGCTACTTAACTAACGAAAGCCAAATCTAAAGTATCTAGAATCTTTTGGGTCACCATGCACCGTAATTGACGCTAATGGAAAATTCAGGGCTAAATCATTAGAGGGATTTTTCGTGGGATATGCTAGTCCACTTTTACGAGTATGTTTACCTAGCATAAACTGGGTTATTGAAGCTCAGAATGTGGATTTTCAAAGATATACGTCTCCAACAAGAAACCAGGAGATGCTTGGCTGTTCAACTATGATAGTCTCTAGGAATCCTTTGAGCTTCTGTCTAAACTAACAGAGGAGGAACTGATAGTTCTATATCAATAACAATAAACGTCTGTGCAAGAACAAGTTCTGAGACCAACTGTCATTACTCAAACACCTGTAGGTACTCACGATGCTGAAGCTAGTACAAGTACTCAACATCCAGAATCACAGACAGCTGGAACAAGTGATCCTACTACAAATCAATAGATGAATGAACCTGCTCCCACGTTCAATCAAAGTAATGATTCTGATTCTGATGCTGAACCGGCATATGAAACGATGGATCTACTTCCGATGACGGTGCTGAGCAGATTCAAAGCAATCAAAGTGGTTCAAGTGCTCAAAATGAAGCATCTACAAGCAATCTTGTTGCTGATCAAAACGTTACAAATCTTGAACACAAAGTGAGCGTCTCAAATGATGTTATGCCGAGGACTTTGTCGTACCATCCACCGGAAACATAATTGGAGAGTTGTAAACTGGAGTTAAAACGTGAAATCATATCAATAAGGATCTTAGTTGTTTTTATTCTAAAATTGCACCTGTATAAGATACTATATCATATAGTTGTTTCATTTCAGATGTTGAAACAAAAACATACAAAGAAGCTCTTACTGAAGAAAGTTGGGTAAACATGATGCAAGAAGAGCTACAACAATTCGAGAAACTTGGAGTTCGAAAGCTTGTCGACCTACCAGATGATCACAAGAAAATAAGTATAAAATGGGTCTTCAAATGTAAACGATACCATGGAGGAGTTATTGTACGCAATAAAGCTCGACTCGTTTTTTAGGGTTTTCACCAACAAGAGGGAATTGACTATACAGAGGTCTACGCTCCTGTCGCAAGATTAGAAGTTATCCGCATTTTCCTGGCATTTGCGCCATGGAAAGGTTTCAAGGTATACCAATTAGATGTAAAGTACGCTTTCCTCTATGGTAAGGAGAAGGAGGAGGTGTATGTCAGCCAACCACCGGGGTTTGTCGATCCAATACAAAAAGAAAAGGTTTATCTACTGGATAAGGCGTTATATGTTTTACACCACGCCCTGAGTGCCTGGTACGAGACGCTTTCTCAACATCTTCTGGAAAACAGTTTCACTAGAGGAACAGTAGACAGTACCCTTTTCACACGGGAAGTTGAAGGACACATCTTAATTGTGCAAATATATGTGGATTACATCATATTTGGTTCGACTAATGACTTGCTGTGTAAGGACTTCGAGAAGGTCATGCAAAAGAAATTCAAGATGAGTTCTATGGGGGAGATGAAGTTCTTTCTAAGACTTCAGGTCGATCAGTTGCCTGATGGTATCTTTATCCATCAGACGAAGTATGTGCACGACGTTTTGGAGAAATTCGATATGTCGGAAACATCACCACTATCTACCCTATTGGCTCTCAATCACAGCAACGGACTAGATGAGAAAGGAGTGAGGATTGATGAGACCATATATCGATCAATGATTGGATCATTAATGTGTCTCAAAGCATCTAGGCTTGTGGTATCCACGAATTCTTTGATATTTGAAAGGTTGACCAGCACCGGCTTGTGGTATCAACGCAACGACAACTTTAACCTCGCTGGATATTCCGATTTTGATTTTGGGTGTTGCAAATTAAATGCTAAATCTACAACCGCTGGTTGCAAGTTCTTTGGCACAAGATTAGTAACGTGGCAATGCAAGAAGCAAACCACGATTGCTCTCTCTACTTGCGAAGCAGAATACGTTTCAGCTTCTAGTTGTTGTTCCCAGATCTTGTAGATACAATAATAGATGAGAAACTATGGATTGTAGTTTCTTGATACGCCAATATATGTAGATTCGAGGCTGCCATTAACATAACTAAAAACCCTGTTCAACACTCTAAAACTAAACATACTGAAATTCGACACCACTTTATCCGTGACTGCTACAAGAAAAAGTTGTTTGAATAGAAAAGATCCACACTGATGAACAAAAGACAGATTTTTACACTAAACCATTTGATCAAGCTAAATTCAAATATCTTTTGAAATTTAACGGGATGAAAAATCTGACATCACGGGCGAATTTAGAGGTTGAATTAGAGGAGGATGACAAGTTGACGTGATTCTCAACGGTTTGTCAAAGTTTTAGTTTTTAAAAATTTCTTTCTTTAAAAACAAAATCCAATATGTTTTTGATTTAGGGGGAGAAATGTTGTGAAAAATATAAAAACATATAATAATTGAAAAAGTACAAAAACATGAAAAAGACAAAGAGTTATCATGTAAAAAGAGGAAATGATAGTACATCAGTGGATTATCACAATATGCTAGTAGGATTCGCACATTCAGTAGATTGTTTATGAGTTATAAACATAAAGAAAAAACTTCTTAATTAGTGGGTTAACATCTCTCGGATATATGGTCTTAGTACACCAAAATCTCGTTTGAGAGATTGTCGGATTCTGAGATACTAGGTCTTTATAGATAATTGATATCTGGGGTATTATACAAGTTCTTCTAATTTTGCGTCTACAATGGCTTAGAACTTGTAGAATACTTTTGCTTTAAAAACCCAAAACTGCATTTAATTGAAAGTATCGAAAGATCTGACAATTGCAGTACAAAAGATTCCAAATTTGGAACACAACTTTTAAGTCGAGCCTTCATCTCTTTATATGTACGGTGGTACTAACCTAAGCTCTCAAGGTCTCGCACAACCCAGATACAGATATCAGTTAGATATATTCACTAGTAAGATGAAATTTAGGGAATCTTGATACGTGAGTATATTCTAAGGTGGGAAACACTATTAAGTCAAGTTCTAAGACATATAATTAACGTATCTCGGAGGATTTGAGAAATGTGTAGAGGTTTAAGTGGATCAGTATACTGACCATCTAAGTGAATTTGTTTAGAACATAAAGTTTTATCAAGATCAAAGGTACTAATGATTTCTCTCAAAAACTGATATGGTCCTCTAACACAAACTCACATAAAATGTCTGTATATATGTTTGTACATAGTTATTACATTTCATTTTAGAAAAACCCAAAAATATTTTTAGTGTGTTTTAGCATAAAATTTGGAAAAATCAAAAAGCTTTTATTTCTATCTTAGTTTCGACTGCTGATGATGGAAAGCGGATCTTCAAAATCCAAAGATGCTAAATGTTGATGGAAATCCAGAGGACAACGGGTTGGGAGCTAATCTGAAATGAGAAAATGTTTTGACATGGTCAAAAGTTCATTAATTTGAAACTTAGAATTGTCTAAAAATGTCAGTTTGTTCATAAAGTGTTCAACCAAGGTCATTAACTTGGACTTGGTAGACAAATAAGTTAATCAGGGTCATTAACTTGGACTTGGTCAACTTAGTTGGTCGTTAAAATTGGCTAAAATGAACGAGAATCGAAAAGTTTGAAAGTGTAAGGTTCACTTCGCATGAAGTGAAATATACACTTCGCGTGAAGTAAACATCTCACTTCGTATGAAATGAGACCCTGTCACTATATATATCAGTTTGCACGAAGGGAATATCATTTTCACTATTGATCTCCTATGTGCGAAGTAAAGATTTTGTTAATCTAGAAACGAAGTGCTGCCCAATTTTGGATTTGTAGTGGTGGAGTGGCACACCACTTACAATACCTAAGGTAGATTGGACTAGATTGAACTCTAAATGAACCAATTTTAACGATTTTCAGTAATCCGTAACCTTAAAATCATATCTAGAACGATTTAATGGACCTAAATTAAAATTGAGCATAGATCTAGGCTTGTCGGCACTTTTAGCATGTTATAGAACTTTCAATTTCATCAAAATCAAGAAAAATTTCATGTGTGTTCATAACTACCACTTCGCACGAAGTGAAAGGTCACTTCGCCCGAAGAGAAATACAAAACGTGTTTAAGTGTCAGAATTTACTTCGCACGAAGTTAAATGACCACTTCGCACAAGTCACTTTGTACGAAGTGAATTTGGTATGTTTGTGATTTTTTTCTAAGTGTTTGTTCGTGTTGTTTTTGAAGGAAAAGAAGCCGAACTTTGACAAGAAACACAATATCTGTTGTGTTCTCGACGAGAATATTCCCGAGATAGCACCATTTAAATCGATTTTGAAGTTTATGGGCGAACTACCGATAAAGAAAGCATTAACTGATCAACACAAAGCCTATCACTCTCATGTGGAAAGATTTTGGGAACATGCAACTTTGTACAATTAAAAGCTATACGATCATTCATTCGAGTCGGAAATGAAGATAAAGAGGTCCTGATAACTAAGGCATTGATTAGAATGGTCCTTGATTTTAAAGATAAAGATGATGATCCGATGATGTATTCTGAACGGATGTGCAAAGGGTGTTTTTATAGGATGGGCTATAAAGGATTTGTAAACACGTCATTCAATAAAGCATTCTTGGGTAGGCGATATAAGTTTTTGTGCATTCTGTTAACTCCGTTCTAAGTCACAGGAAATGAGGGGGTGATGTGTTAGTTGATTATCAAATGCGTATGATAGCTACACCTGCATTGACTAAACCTTACAACTTCACAAGAATGATATTGAACAGATGAAGCTGAATATCGAGAAGGAAAAGTTTTTAAAGTATCCTAGGTTCGTTCAGATGATGCTCGATGATCAATTTCCGAACCTAACAAAAGACAAGTAAGATTTGTTACCACTAGATCACATTTTAGATCTGTCTTTATATTGAATAAATCCGTACTTAAAGCAAACAACACAGCCAGTTACTAGAAACTTCTTTGGAGCATTCAACAATAAGAATTACAAAGCACCACCAAAAGATAAGTGGAGAAACGACGACAGTAACTCTGACAATGAAGGTGATAAAATGGGAGACTATATTCCGAAAAGGGGTGTTTGGTATGAGAAGGAATATACGAAAAAGAAGACTATTCCGAAAAAGAAAGCCCAAAAGAAAAGAGAAGCAGAGACTTTACTTATAGACGAGGCAACTGATGAAGAAGCTGAAGTAAATGTGAATGTTGAAGTGGAACAGAATGTCGAGATCGAAACAAATGTTGAAGACGAGGTATTTTCTATGACATTAGATCAAGAGCATGATGATGTGAATGTGGTTAACATTGCTGCTGAAGTTGAGAAACATGCTTTTGAAGACGATGATCAAGAAAGTTCTGATGATAGTGTTGATCCTAAAGCAAGAGGTGCGGCTGAAAAAGTAGAGTTCAAAAAGAAAAAGTCTTTAGGCGACGACGATGAAACTTATGTGCCTTCAGAGCCTGAAGAGATTATTGAGAGGCCATCTAAGAAAGCCAAGAGGGTTAAAAGCAAGCCAACTGATGTTTAGGCAAAGATAACAGGGTCTCCTGTAATCAAGAAAGCAAGACGCAAGTATAGAAAGAGGAAGACATCTGAGAACGAATATGTACAACAACCACCACATGTACAACAACACCCATCACCACCACATCATGTCACACCACCACAGCCTACTTCACCACCAAAACAACAAACACCTCCTGTACAACAACGATCAACAGCTCAATCTGCTACTAGAAGATCTTTACATGATTCTTTTCCTGATAATTTCGATGATATTCCATTCACATGTGGATTTGATGTAAATCTTTTCAATGATAACAGGGTTACCGATCTGGAGAACAAAATCAAATTACTTGAGAATAGAATTAACCAACTTGAAGCTGAAAATGTGCAACTGGTTTCATTACTTACAAGTGTTACCGCTGAGAACAAGAGATTTCACAGAGTTGTTAAAATCTAGAAGTTGAAAAGTCAGTGAATGCTAAGAAGTTTGATGTGTTATACAAGTGTTAGACAAAAAGATTCAACATAGACTTCAAGGCAGAGTATGATACGATCGAGATTGAAGAAACAAAGATCAGAGCTGTTGAAAGAGCTCGCAAAGCTGAAGCTGATGCTGCAGCAGCTGGTAAAGGTAAAGAAAAGATTGATGAGATTAGAGTCGTTACGCTTGAGCCAGAAGTTGAAACTGAACCTTTAGTGAACTATGTGTTAGTTGGTGAATCTGTTGATGTTACTAAGATTTCTGCAAAACAAAAATATTTGAAAAGAAAGAAGATGGAAGTAGAAATAGATGATGAGATAAATGGTTATAAGGAGGATGATGATGCAGATATTGGTGGAGGTGATAAGAAAGACAACAACGATAAGGGTGATGATGATGATGATAACACCTAGGGTGGTACAGGTTTGAGAATTCAAGATGCAAAGATTAATGAATCGTTTGATTACGATGCTTATCTGAATGATGACGCGAACCAACAATATGATTCTTAAAGACAAGGGGAGACGAAAGATCCAGTTAATGATGCAGAGCAGTTAGGAATCTTCACAATTGTTCCACCTATAACAGCTATTCCTGACTTGCCACAACCCAAAATCTTCTATCTTGAACATGGTGTCAAAGAGGGTGAATATGTTTATAACTACACCAAAGAGGAGATTGCTGAGATGTTTAGATTGATGAGAGTTCATTTGATTTCGAATTCAAAGATGAGCTAAACAACGTCAGTACTTCTAATTCTGAACATTATGTTTATAAGTACGTGGCTGATGCTGATGTCTATGATAAGGTTGTCGTGGAGGATGATTCCAATGATGAAACTGTTAAGTATTCTGGAGAAAACACAGATGACTTCCCAACCTTCCAAGAAATGTTTGCTGAGATAACAGATTATTTGTTGAAATGTAGAGTTGAAGAAACCGTGAAGGATGGTAATGTGCCGAAACGTTTATTGAAAGAAGAGATTGAGAAGCTAAAAAGACATGGTTCAAGGAATTACCCAAAGAAAGAAATTTTCGACGACCATTAGCCTTTTTCACTCTTGATCAGGATAAGTCGCTGGGAGGCATATTGAGCTGGGTTGGATTTCTGAATTAGATGTCTATGCAGTTAAGAGGGAATTTAGTGTTAAGTATTTTAGATACTTAAGTGATATCAAGACGTTGCCATGGTAGGACGTTGAAGAGTTGGTGCAAACAAAGTCGATCAATTTTCTGATGAAATTTCATGATCAGAGACTATGGAGGTTAATCAAGGACGAAGCTGCTCATGGTTTTAATCACTGGAAACCGCACATACCTAAGAAGAAAAGGATGTTACATTGATTATAAAGCGGCCATGAGCGATGAAGAACATGCCTCAGATGAAGATCGAACAAGATTTGTATGAATTCTTCAAATGGTGGCGGTATGATATTGAAACGGGTGAAGCGGTGATTGTATTAAAAGCTGAAGGCTTATGGAGAGCAATTCGAATACGAGATCCGATGTGGCTAGTAAACTATTCTGAAAAGGATATAGAATGTTTATTTTAAAACAAGATATGTTATGAAGCCAAAGAGAAGGTACAGGCTATGCAATACCAAGGTGTGATCAATGTATGTTATGCACACGGTATTAATTTTGGAAAGATATGGAGATCTAAGTGGAGAGCTAGAAAGAGTTGAGTTTATGAAGTAGATCTGAAAAGAAGAAAGAATTGATGCTGTTACACAGAAAGCTTCAATCAGAAAGAAGGAAAGAAGGAAACTAAGGAAGAATTTCTTTGGAAGATAGAGATTAACGTTATATGTTGTGAAGTTTTTGAAGACTGACCAAGCTGCGGCAGTATCCAAGGGGGAGTTTGTTGATGCAGTATGTCTATCGCCTACGTCTTAGGGTCATGTCCGTATATGTAACAGGGCAAAATTGTTAGATTTGATATTTGTATGTATAAGGTTCACTTCGCACGAAGTGAAGTTTCACTTCGTACGAAGGTAACCTAGTTCACTTCGTGTGAGGAGACTCACCTCGCACGAAGAGCCAAGTCTATACATAGGTGTGTTAGGTCTTGAGTCTATAATGCTGTTTGGTTGACTGATACGGCGAAGCCCTGTCAGATTTCACTTACGATTGTAAACGTTAATCAATATTAGTGAGATAAATAGTTAAAAAGTAAATCTTAATCTAGTCACTTGTTAATATGAATTCCACGCATATTGAACTAGGCAAACATATTAGGACCTGAGCTTTTCAGATGAGTAGATCCTCATAGAAAGACATTGAATGCTTGCTCTACAACAAGATTTGTTACGAGACGAAAGAAAAAGTTCAAGCAATGCATACTAGGGTGTGGTGTGGTAAATGTTTGTTAGGCACATGGTATTAACTCAGGAAAGATGTGGAGGTCAAAATGGCGTGAATTGGAAGGAGTAGATGCGTAAAGAGGAAAAGATTGCTGAAACAATGAAGAAAGCTTCGATTCGAAGATTTCAATTTCTGAAGTGGGCTCCACCGACAGTTCAAATGCCTATCCCAAGTGAGGAACATCGGAAGCCAAGAAAGAACTTTTTCTGAAGATAAATATTAATGTTATTATGTTTTGAAGCTGAAGTCTGACCAAGACTGCAACAATATCCAAGGGGGAGTTTGTTGATGCATAATGTCTATCGTCTACGTCTTTGGGTCATGTCCGTGTCTGTAACAGGGCTTACATGTTTGATTTCTTGTTTTGTATGTTAACTTCGTACGAAGTGAGTATGTTAACTTCGTACGAAGGTAGAAAGGTTCACTTCATACGAAGAGAACTTCACTTTGTACGAAGAGAACTTCACTTCGTACGAAGGTAGACTAGCTAACTCCCGCACGGAGATAAATGTCTATATATAGGTGGATAGGCTAGTATATTTGCAATCGTTTTTGTTGACCGATAAGACGAAGCCCTGTCAAAATTATCTCAGGCTGTAAATCTTCATCAATTAATGAATATTGAGCTTATTGAATAAAATGTGACAAAGATAGCATATTTATAGTTATCAAGGAGAGATGAGAGAGTGCCAAGTGTAATAACCGATGATAATAATAATAATAATAATAATAATAATAATAATAATAATAATAATAATAATAATAATAATAATAATAAATAATCTAATGTTTTTTAACATATAATAATAACAAATCTAAGAATCACAATATTAAAATAGAGAAATACTTTTGATTTGCAAGTTGGTAAACTTGCTAATGAATAATTGGAGTTTAATATTATTTAAATGGATGGCTGGGATTGGCCAACATGTCTTGCAACTTGCATAAATTATTGGTGCAAAATTTTGACTTTAGAAAATCTCTTCAAACTTCCATCTACGAGAATGTGACATTTGTGTCTTTTCAATCATTGCACATTACAAACAATTTCGTATTAATGAAACCCTATGTTTTATTTCCAAATATTTTTGTATTCAATAAAATCTTGTATTTTATTGATGAGAATGCAAAAATGTCAATCGTTGCACAATTTCGATCATTTTCGTGTTCGTTAAAGCGTTTTACGCATTTTTGCGAAACGCGTAACCGTACAACCGAACGAACCGACATCCATGACATTTTCGGGCATAATCCAAGTTACACATGTCTTAACACCTTTATATAACCTAAATATTAGGTTAAAGAGGTTAAAAATGTCAAACAAGTGAAAATACAAGTCCGAGGGCCAAAAATGTCAAAAAAAATAATAAATATTTTTGCTTCCTCACCAAGTTTGCCACCTATCTCCAATTTTTGACACCTAGCACTCACTTTGCCACACTTAATATGGTGTTGACACATGTTTGGACACTAATCCACACTTGAGGACACTTGTCATCACCTTCTTAATCCTAAAATACTATAAATACCCCATGATTCTTCCATTTTTTTCACACTGGTTCAAAACACTTCAAAGCAAAGTGTGAAGTTCTTCTTTTTATCCTTCTTGGAGCTTGTTTCTAGCCTTTGGAAGCCTCCTATCTTGAGTTCCCAAAGTGTTCTTCAATACGAGTAAGTACTCTTCCTAGTTCTTTCATTTTTTAGCTATTTTGAGCTAAAAGTCGAATAATTTGGCTTCCTTATTCACTTTTGGTTCTGACCATATTTGGTCAAGTTAAAGTTAAATTGAACTTTGAAACGTGATCGTAATCATGAAGGTTGTAATCCCTAATGATTTCACCTTCTGATTACCACGTTTACTAGTCGAAGTGACGAGTCAAAGTTTCGGTCAAAAATGCACATGATGTGCATTTTACGACGAAACTATTTTCGGGCATCAAAACACCAAGTTTTAATACCAAATCAGTTTTATAAACTTCGTTAGACATATTTGACATGACTAACTCATCACTTCTCGTTTAGTGCTTATTTAGGGTCGTAAGTCGAGCAGTCTTGACCACCGCTTTCACTTTCGAATCCGACCCGTTTGGTCGATCTTAGGATCCGACCAAACACATATTTGTGACCATAGTTGTATAGGGAATAACCTACTGAGGTTATACCTTATGATCACATTAGTGTTATGATAAGTTACTTCTATGTTCTTAAAAAATGATGACCAAATGCCCTTTTGCGCATAAATCCATTTTAAACACATGTAACCAATTTTTAACATATAAACTGACGTTATAATATTTTTAAACATGTTTCGGACATTTAAGACTTATCATAGGACGATCACGCGTTTACGCTAATGACCCGTTAAAGTAGCATAAACTACCTTAACGAGTCATAATGGGTCAATAGCACTTAGGATCCTTTCCAAATTAGAACATGTAGGTCACAATTTCAAATCTTGTGACTAACATTTATTTTAATTAATGTTTACTTCATTTAAACCTATATTTAATGTTTGTTTGCTTATTTTATTACGATTATAAAACTAAAAATAACATTATGTTTTATTAGTAAATACAAATATAAATGTAAATGTATATAGTAATAACTATTTCTTTTAGTTTAAGGAAAACTAATATATATATATATATATATATATATATATAGATGAGTTCTTAAACAAACTTTGGAAATTAAACTAGTCATTGGGTAGACAAGATCTCTCAACAAACAAATACATATACTTTATATGTATACGAACACAATCTTATGAAATATATGGGCACAATCTAGGTTTATACGAATACGCTTAAACAAGACTATTATTTACAAGACACGAATAAGAAACAAGGTACATATCCTTACCCTATCTCCTTTGTTATCTAGTTCATTTTCTATAAACCATTGTTTATATTATAGATATATATATGTACACATGTCTCGAAAACTCTAGTTGAAATACTTAAAAAATACCAACATAAAAGTATACTTGAAAATTTAACAAGTATAACATATATTGTCCAAACTTGGACAAAACAAATATATCGGAAAATTCGGATAAAATATACAAAACAGACGAAACGAATGACACGGACGAAACTAACCACACGAACGAAATGGACGTCATGAACGTAATGGTGGAAATAAACATACAAACTGTCATACTTATTTACTAAAGTTATGTATACTAGAACTTATAAAAATAAGTTATATAAAATATATAGTAGTTTTTATAAACTATTTTTTATTAAATACAAGTAAACTTTAATCATGGATCAAGCCCATTTACAAAATTATTAGGCTAAGCCCATTTATGTAATTAATTTTTTGGGCTAAGTTTTATAAACTAATTTGGGCTAAGCCTACTCTAATAAATTAATTTGGGCTAAGCCTAGTTTTATAAACTATTTTGGGCTAAGCCCATTCATATAAACTAATTTGGGCTAGGCTTACTTTTGTAAACTATTTTGGGCTAAGCCCACTCTTATAAATTAATTTGGGCTAGGCTCACTCTTATAAATTAATTTGGACTAGGCCCACATTTATAAACTAATTTGGACGAGGCCCACTCCTATAAATCAAATTGGACTAGGCCCATACTCACTAAGCATAAGAAATTGAGCTTTTACACTAAACTTTTGGGCTAGGCCCATTGCAACTAAAAAGATATAAAATATATGTATATGAAATACATATATACAAACAAAGAAAGCAAACAAATATAAGTATAATTATGAATTCAAGATGAAGTACTTGTTCGAAAACAAACATAAACCTAAGTGTCTTATGAGATTAGAACACTTGTAGGTTGAGACACGAACGCAGAATCAGACATCGCATAAAGATTTGCGTGAAACGAAAAGCTGTGAGTTCTTGTTTCCCCTTTTATTTAACTATTTTATAGCTTTAAACGCTCGGGGAAGTATACATGTTACAATTGGTATAATTAAGCAAAAATATTTAGATCACATGCGGATAGGTTTATACGAAGGGACCATTAATGACCATTCAAGTACCGAGGAACGAAAGTGATAAATCTATTGGGTTTTTGTGAGCCCCACTCTTAACAGCAACAAAAACAGATCGTTAAGAGTGCTTTTGTGTCTAAAATTAGTATCTCAGACATAATTTATCGTCAAGGTTTGGTTGCCTCCTATTCGGCATACATATTAATATCCTTGCAAAACATTGATTATCTTTCAAGTTCATTTATGATATACACATTAGATTTTAATACTTCAAATGTGAGATTCATTTGATAGGAAAACTAAATATATGAATTCACCAGCTTTTATTGACGTTTTTTATAATTAACATATATTACAGGTAACTAGTGGACGACTTTGGGAAAAATGAGTCCGTATTGTTATGAAGTCAAGCTTTAGATGTCATCCAGTTTTAATTCTTATGTTTTGTAAACTTGTGTTTAAATCTTGAATGTTGTCTTTGAAGTTGTAGTTGGTTTCCTTTGACCAAAATTACAGTTGTAAACTCAGTTTTTAAATAAACTGTATGGATGAACATCTTACTATGTTTTATATTATTTACTTGATTGAAAGCAACGATTACTGCTCTGGCCACACCTCGCGGCGCTTCCGCAACATCGAAAATTTGGGGTGTGACAGACTGGTATCAGAGCTTCAATTGTAGTGAACTAGGATTCTTTTGAGTATAGTCTACAATTTCAAATTGATCCTTTTTACACAAAAAAACTTTTGTTAATCATTTACCAAAATACCACAAGTATTTTCATTGCATTTTTACAAAAAAGTCCACTAGTACCGAACTATATTTCAAAAATAAAAATAATGCAAGGGCATTATATGAGTTAGTCTTTAAGGATTAGACACGATAACAATAAGTTGATCCAAACAATAGATGAGATAACTTACAATGAAACCAAAATACCATTGCCCAAAAATTTATTATAAGTAACAATTGTTTACATATAAGTTGTACGGATTATTTTGCCAGGACCATGTCTACAGATAGCAGTACAGATATAGATTCTATGGGTGCTACCTAAGACACTGAGTTTATACCACTAAACGATCACATTGCACACATGATCATCTCCGATGATGTTTTTCAGATGGTGAGTGGATGAACATTGATTTTCAGCACTTCGCCCTTCCTGATCCTATTCATGTAGATATTCTTGTGGAGGACGACGTATTAGCCGACCCACATTATCACGACATGATTATATATGGTGAACATGTTGTAGAGTAATTTCCTATACCACTTAACGTGGTAGGTCCATTTGATGGTGATATCGATGCTGATGGTCACATCATTCCTCCTGTCATTGATGATGATGATATCATCCCTTTTGTTCACGTCGACCACCTTGATGACGATCTTGCATCAGGAGGACTTCGACATAGCCATTCTGGAGGTAGCTCCACCCGAGATCACAGTCATTGGCATCTCATCCTCTGCTCCTTCTACCCCAGAGACACCACCTCCCGTACTTTCACCTGATACTATTTTACCACCATCCTCAGATGCTTTACCTGTTCATTTCGATCATATATTTGGATTTGTACCACCTCAATACCCATTAGGAGATACTGCACACCCACTTATCACCCGATCTCTCCTCCATTTACTAGACCATCCCATTATACTCTTGGAGGTACTTCCTAGTCTATTGAGCACCTACCACCTCATCCTTTTGTCGGACCATCACCTACTGTCTCTACACTGATTCTCGACCTTTATCAGTCTCCATATGCAAATGGACCCTCACACGTCATTCCTACTGACCTCAGTCACTCAGCAACTGGATATTATCCTTATATCCGACCCCCACTATAGGAGATTCATCTCATCCCCCACCTTTCACGCATAGTACTGTTACTTATCCTTCACCTTACTTTTCAAATTCACACGTTCAGTCACCACCACCAGGCATAAGCCCATCTGACCCTTATCACCCAGTCACATGCCACTTACTTCTACTGAGTATAGAGTCACCTCAACCGAGATTCAACACGATATTCTTTTTAGTCATTTTCATGATCTTAATGCCCAGGTTTCTGCTATTCGAGCATCTCTGAGTGCTCCACCATCATCATCCCAGCCACCATTACCCCCATCATCACCTCCACCACTACCACTACTACTGACATCTCCACCCCCACCATCAGTGTAGTCATGGTATATTATCATCTTTTGAGGTAAGGTACCCATACCCGTTTGGTAGAAGACTAAAGACTTTTTAAAGATATATAGTCAACTTGAAGACCTTGAAGAACAATGTGAAGAAAATATCTACTTTATTTTGTATTGTATATAGCTTGAATATCAGAGTGATGTAGCTCCAAAATATTTTTGTTTCTTCAAAAAAATGATGTATCAAGTTGACAATATAAATATAAAAGTTGGTATCTTTTCCTTTATTATGCATTGATATTATTCATTATGTACGATCATAGTACGGATGCTTTACGTGAGAGATGATTTGATTTATCCTACCTTTATATATTAGTATAATATAATGATGTATTTTATTCAATTTGAGTCCATGAATGACAATATTTAATTTAAATATTCATCTAAACACTTCATTATGTTATATATATGAAGATCATGGCACCAAAAAGAAGAAATATACGCCAAATTCAACAAACTCCTCTACCTACATCATAAGCTGAACTAGATGCTCTGCTGAACAAGCGAAACGGCGAAGCGATTGCACAGCACGAAACAAACTGTACCAATCAGGATAACGAAGCTAGGATTCAAACCCCATCGAGAGTTCTAAATCTTGCTAATGGTTGGTTATTCATAACCTTACCAAAATAATTTTCATTAATATTTATTTGCAAAAATTTATATTTTTGACAATTTTTGAGAACAAAGATTTCAGGGTGCATGTACAAGCAATTCTTGGATTGCAAGCCACTAAAATTTGATGGCACTACGGTGCTGTGGCATTTGTTCGATGGACTGAAAAGACAGACTCTGTGATCCGTATGAGCAATTATTCTCCTAATCAGAGGGTTATGTATGTTTCGAGTTTGTTCATTGACGAAGCTCTTTCGTGGTGGAATCTACAAGTACAAACACTAGGAGATGAAGCTGCTTATGCTATTTCATGGGAAAGATTGAAAGAGTTGATGGAAAGTATTGTTCAAGAGCTGAACTACAAAAGCTAGAGATAGAGTTTTGGAACTTAACTATGGTCGAAGCCGACATTTACGGCTATACTCAGCGTTTCGATGATCTCTCACGGGTTGTTCCATACATGGTGACTCCCGAGTTCAAAAGAATTGAACGTTACATTTGGAGATTAGCCCCTGAGATCAGGAGTATGGTCACGTCATCACATCCGGCTACGATCAGTGAAGCCATAACTATTGCTGTGAGTCTTACCGAAGACGCGGTAAGAATGCATAAGTTGACTAGGAAATGTGCTGAGAAAACAAAGGAGACACATGTAGAGTCATCTTCACATGACAACAAACGAAAGTTTTCTCATTTCAATAAGGGATCACGGCTAAACAACAAGAAGAAGGAAACCCCCACAGCAAAATGGGGTAAGGCATTTGTGGTCTCGTGGTCGGTGGTGGTTCTAGACGGAAGCTTTAGGGATAGAACAGATTTGGTAGAACGAAAAGACATGTAGGCACAGAATCAGCGGAAGCTTTTCAATTCATTCATTCATATCGAAAGAGTATACATCTTGACTGGCTGGCAGAGTTCCTGGAGAGAATCCGCCAGTGTTTCCCCTAAGGGAACTTCCAAAACTTAACAAACAATGAACACACAACACCTATTTATAGACATGACAGCTCATGCGAACCAAGAATTTTGTCACTCGTATGAAGGGTCATTCGTACGAGTGAGATATTATCACTCGTACGAGTAACAAGAGTCACTCGTACGAAGCACAAAGTCACTCGTACAAGGCACATGTCACTCGTACGAGCCAGTACTTGTTCTTGAAGTACAGATTAACATCTTGTTGAACTTGGATGATTTTTTTCTTCGCCATCTATGCATTTCAAGTTCATGTTCCTCCAGTCTTTCAATGATACGTGGCAATGAAAAATGACCATACTCGGTTCCATTCTTCAAGATAGTCAATAAGGAGACCATTCGCCTTGCGGTAGAGAATCTGCCAACTTATCAACAAGTTCTTCGTTGGTCTTGATGATTCCCATTCTCTTGATTTGCACCACCAAATGACAATATCTTTCTATTAATTGTTTCACAGTTTCTCCTATAATCAACGTAAAGATATCAAACTCTTTACTTAACAACGCCCGTTTACACTTTCGAAGCTGAGCACTT
This sequence comes from Scalesia atractyloides, assembly GCA_947069175.1. Lineage (NCBI taxonomy): Eukaryota > Viridiplantae > Streptophyta > Magnoliopsida > Asterales > Asteraceae > Scalesia > Scalesia atractyloides. The sequence goes on along the minus strand of CAMTDV010000003.1, from coordinate 33,880,104 downwards.
CCCTGAAACTTCAAACGAAGAGTATTCCACAATGATTGTGCATCATCATCGTGTTGTAATAACGCCAGAATATCTTCTTTGATGGATTGTTGCAGAATGTTCATCATTTTCTTTTCGTTTATGAACCTTCCCCTTTCAACATCCGAAAGTTGAGCTAGAGTCTTTTCGAGGCCATTTTCATCTAAGGAGCTTGATATTTAACTTCGATAGCGAACCAGCAAGTAAAGTGATTTGCCTGACCCAATTCATGAACCATTCGCTCCAACTGTCGAAATCTTCTAGGTTCATTAACTTTGGCGGTTTGTCATGGTACCCATCTCGTTTTTGAGATTTATGTTTTGGGCCGCTGTGGCCGTGACTGCAGATGTAGCGAGTGCGTTGAAAATTCGGCTAACATTTTTCTGTAAAAATTCAAAATCACACTTTTCGAACAAACTGATTAGTGCGGAAAAATTCTTTCGTGCGGATATCAAGAAAACTAGTGCAATCAAGATCGTTCGTACGAACCAGAAATTCATACGGAAAGGTGACAGAAACAAGTAACTCGTACGAACCAGAATGCTATTCGTACGGATGGAGTTTCACTCATATGAAAGAGATGCTCGTACGGATGTGTAACTAGTACGAATCACACTTGAAAATTTTGAAACTTGCAAATTTTTAGGAACTACTGGTTACTTGCTCGTATGAATGGTCTAAAGTTGTTTATGCGAGTGGTCTCTCTACTCCTCCGAAACAACTAAGTCTCCAAACAGATGAATATTACCAATTTTAACATGATTAAGCTCGATTTTAGATCTGAAATTGTTAAGGATTGTTTAGAATTGATTTTAACGGAATATCCTAGAATCCTAGTCCAATTTGTTCATAACTTCGTCCAAGTCCGAGATCAGTTTGGGAGAAATGTAAAAGTAGAAAGCTGCAACAGTGAATTTGATCTGAAACAGTTGGTAGCCTGCAGAACTTGACGTTTATCAGCAGATCAGGCCTCAAGGCTCTGATACCACTTGTGAACGGGGGATCAGCTCCTCCGATGAGCAACCGGTCTGATCTAACTCAACTAGCAGCGACGGAATTCATTGCTAGAGAGGATGACAAACGAACAAGAAAGATCTTACTGTTTAACTTCTCTGAATTGTATTAATTGACGTGCAAGTACAGGCGCGAGTAAACAAATTAGCAGGGCTTCGCCGTACCAACTGAACTATCACTATAGGTCGACAAGACTCGCACTGGAGTGTGTGGAACAGAGACTTGACTCGTGCGAGTGACTGCCTCGTACGAGTGACACTGTCACTCGTACGAGCCAAGTACTTCACTCGTACGAGTATATTACAACTCATATAAAACAATCAATAACATATATACAACTGACGTTTAAGCCCTAAATACAATATCGACACATCCTAGACGTAGGCAATAGACATAATGCACCAACAGAATTGCACTAAAATGCAACAAGTGTGAATATCATCACCATGGTGGATGCCGAAACACCAAGTGTGATAAGCATGGAAAGTTGGGACATCGTACATAGAATTGTTGGGGAAATAACAAGGGAAATAAGAATTGAGACAAGAAAGAAGGTGGTAGCTGAAATGGAAACGGGAAAGGAAATAACCAAGGCTATTATGGATGTGGAGATTTGGGCCATTTCAAGAAGGATTTCGCAAAAGAAAATCAAGGCGATGGTCGAGCCTTTGATAGGAGCCCGAGAAGCGCGCCAAGATCCTAGTGTGATCACGGGTACGTTTCCTATCAACAATCACTTTGCATCTATTTTATTTGATACTGGCGCACACTATAGCTTTATATCTTTAGAGTTCAAAGATATACTTAGATTAAATCCGAATAAATTAGATATTCCTTTAACTATCGAACTAGCTAATGAAAAAATAATCGAATCTGGTGAAATTGGCAAAGGATGCTCGTTAGAGCTTTGCGAACAAAAATTTAACATCGATCTATTACCCGTTCAATTAGGTAGTTTCGATATCGTAGTTGGTATGTATTGGTTATCCAATAACCGAGTTGAAGTTGTGTGTTGTGACAAGATCATTCGTATTCCTCTTCCTAATAACGAAACACTTCTTGTTCATGGCGAGAAGAACGAAACACAACTACGAGTTATCACTTGTACGAAAGCTCAGAAGTGCTTAGGGAAAGGATGCATAACATTCTTAGCAGACGTAGTTGATAAGAAAGCTAAGGAGCCGAAACTTGGGGAGATCCATGTTGTGAAGGAATTCCCTGAAGTTTTCCCAGAAGACTTGCCGGGAGTGCCACCACAACGACAAGTCGAATTTCATATAGACTTAATTCTAGGAGCCGTACCTGTAGCAAAATCTCCTTACCGACTAGCTACTTCAGAAATGCAAGAGCTGTCCACACAAGTTCAAGAGTTATTGGACAAGGATTTCATTAGACCAAGTTTCTCACCTTGGGCTGCTCCAGATCTATTTGTTAAAACGAAGGATGGAAGTTTTAGGATGTGTATAGACTATCGAGAATTGAACAAGCTCACAATCAAGAATCAGTATCCATTACCGAGGATCGATGACTTATTTGATCAACTTCAAGGATTGAGTTTTTATTCGAAGATTGATTTAAGATCAGGATACCATCAACTTAGTTCAAGAAGAAAGTGTATCGAAGATGGCATTCCGAACTTGCTATGGTCATTATGAATTTCTTGTGATGCCTTTTGGCTTAACAAATGCACCAGCAGTGTTCATGGACTTAATGAACCGTGTGTGAAAGTCGTACCTTGATAAATCCGTGATAGTGTTTATCGATGACATTGATATATTCATGAAACAAGGATGAACACGAACATCATCTTAGAACTATTCTTGAATTATTAAAATAGAAGAAACTTTGTGCAAAATTCTTTAAATGCGATTCTGGCTTCGCGAAGTTCAATTTCTTGGACATGTAGTCAATGAGAAAGGCATACATGTCGATCCATCTAAAACAGAAGCCATTAAGAATTGGAATGCACCAAAGAAACCAACCGAAGTACGCCAAGTTTTGGGATTGGCAGGTTATTATCGGAGATTCAACGAGAATTTTTCAAAGATTGCTCAACGACTAACTTCCCTCACTTAAAAAGATAAGAAGTTTGATTGGGAGAAAAGTAAGAAGTAGCTTTCCAATTGCTTAAAGATAAGCTCTGTGATGGGCCAATTTTATCACTTCCGGACGGCATGGATAATTTTTAGTTTATTGCGATGCATCACATGAAGGGTTGGATGCGTATTAAAGCTATGAGAGAAAGTTATTGCATACGCATCATGCCAATTAAAACTTCACGAGAAAAAATATACCAAACATGACCTAGAGTTAGGTGCAGTGGTATTTGAATTAAAAATCTGGCGTCATTACCCTTTACGGCACCTAGTGTACAATTTTCACTGATCATAAGAGTCTTAAACATATATTTAACCAGAAAGAGTTAAATATGAACCAAAGATGTTGGCTTGAATTGTTGAATGACTATGACTGTGAGATTAAATATCATCCAGGCAAGGCAAACATTGTCGCGGATGCCTTCACCCGAAAAGTACGAGTTAAGACCCTACGTGTACGATCATTAGGACTCACAATTCATAATAATCTCACTTCTCGAATTCATGACGCTCAACAAGAAGCACTAAAGGATGGAAACTTTAAAGCAAAAATGCTTAGAAGTAAAACATCGAGAGCCGAAAGAGAACGGAGCCTTGTACTTCATGGGTAGAATTTGGGTTCCTCTTTTTGGCGGTCTTCGAGACCTAATTCTAGATGAAGCTCATAAATCCAAATACTTGATACATCCCAAAGCAGATAAGATGTATCATAATCTTTAAGGATATTATTGGGGGCCTAATATCAAAATTGATATTGTAACTTATGTAGGGAAATGTTTAAGATGTGCTAAAATTAAGGCTGAATACCAAAAACCTTCAAGATTGTTCCAACAATTGAAATCCCACTTCAAAATGGGAAAAGATCTCTATGGATTTTATAACAAAATTATCTAGAACCTTTCACGGTCACGATGCGATTTGGGCAATTGTTGATCGATTAACCAAGTCAGCTCACTTCTTACCAATACGTGAGAAAGATAAAACTGAGAAGTTAGCTGAACTCTATCTCAAGGAGATTGTGGCAAGACATGGAATACCTGTGTCGGCAATCTCTAACCGAGATGGTCGTTTCATGTCAAGAATTTGGCAATAGGCTTTTGGATCCCGTTTAGATCTAATTACGGCCTTTCATCCTCAAACTGATTGCCAAAGTGAAAGCACAATTCAAACCCTAGAAGACATGTTGCGTGCTTGTGTGATGGACTTAGGTGGAAATTAGGACACTTACTTGCCTTTAGTGGAATTCTCATACAATAACAGTTACTACTCAAGTATTCAAGCTGCTCCATTTGAAGATTTATATGGTGGTAAGTGTCAATCTCCGCTTTGCTGGACAAAAATGGGTGACAAACACATGATAGGTCTAGAGTTAGTCCAGGAGACTACTGATAAAATATTCAAAATCCGAGACTGTATTAAGGCGGCTCGAGACAGACAGAAAAGCTACACGGATAAACGCCGCAAACCGTTATCTTTCGAGGTTGGAGACAAAGTATTGTTAAAAATCTCACCTTGGAAAGGTATAGCTAGATTTGGGAAGCAACGAAATCTTAGCCTGAGATACATAGGACCTTATAAGATTTTGGCAAAGATTGGAACTATCGCGTACAAGTGGAAATTGCTAGAAACACTTAGTAGCGTCCACGACACTTTTCATGCGTCAAACCTTAAAAAGTGTCTTTCTGACGAATCACTTAGTATTCGCACAGATGGAATTCGTATAGACGACAAACTCCGGTTTATCGAAGAACCTATTGAGGTTTTGAATTCGAAAGTTCAGAAAACAAGGAGGAATCGTATTAAATTTATCAAGATTCGTTGGAACTCGAAACACGGACCCGAGTTCACTTGTGAACGAGAAGACAAAATGAAAAGAAAATACCCTCACCTGTTTAAGAAAGTCCCCGCAACAAATAATACAACTTAAATTTCAGGATGAAATTTCCTTTAACAGGGGGATAATGTGACATTCGGCAAAATACCCGTAATTCCGTACAACATGTTAGAACTTTTTGAGACCGTTGGTACTTGTTTCTCCATAGTTTGAGCTGGTTTGTAATAGTTAGACAATGTTGAAGGGTCAAAAGTGTAATTGTATGAATCTTCTAAGTTTGTGGGGTATTTAACTATCCAGCGTAATTATTAATTACGATGGGTAGTCAGTCTGGATAAATATGTGCTTAATGAATGTATTGTCCAAGTTTCTTGGACAGATTTTGGTGATTCTCTTGTGTTGTGATTTTTTCTATTGTGCTTACACCCGAATATCCAGGTGCTGTTATTGGTTACATGTTATTAGGATTTCATATACAACACTAGTTGTTTGATCCATTCAAGATTCTTCATCTTCTTAGTTTGGTTTTTCTTAACTTTTACACATTCAAACAACTAATCTATAGTTGTTTGGGTGATAACAATCAACCACTGTGATCCAGATCGGATTTGGGACTCACAATTTGGTATCAGAGCCTTTGTGCTCTTGATTGTTGGAGTTTTTGTTAAGATTTCTCAAGTTTTGAAGGTTTTACAAAAGTTTTCAAAGTTTTATGGTTTTTCAAAATTTTAGGATTAAAATGGCTTGACCTGGTGCGTTTAATCTTTGGGTTGTTGTTAATTAGTGGTTTGGTAAACATTTTGGTCATTTAGCTGCAAAGAAACATGAATTTTGAGTCGTTTTTGGGTGATTAGAGGGTTTTTGTTCGTACTAAAACCCTTCTGGGCGTCTTTATTTTTGAAGATAGCGTAGAAATTTTTGATGGCAGCGTATTTAATCATGAATATCGCGTATTTAACATTTACGCTGTGTTGAAACCAGCAAAATTGTTAAGTTTAAGCGTAATATTGCCGACGAAATTAATCGAAGGCGACTTCGAAGTCAGTGATACAAATCCTCAGCGTTTTTATCACGGTGTTCAGCGAAATTATCTAAACCTTTGCTTGTTTTTGTATATCCAGCGGATTTAGCTTTTGATTTCAAGTGCAGCGTAATTGATTTTCAAGTGCAGCGTAATTGATTTCAAGTGCAACGTATTTGATCCTAGTGCAGCGAATTTGATCTCTGGTCCAGTGTGTATATCTCATTTGTAGCGTAATTGTTTCTTGATATATCATTCTCCAGCGTATTTAATCACCGATCATCCATTATGTCTCTCAATCAACTCAATCCGATTGTCCAAGCCGAACTAGAAACTGGAACCACTACAAGGCCACCAAAGTTGAAAGGGTCGGAAGATTTCAGTAGTTGGAAAAACAGGATCAAAGCCTTCTTTGAGTATACCGATTATACTCAATGGATGTCAGTCACTGTGGGTCCGCATGTTCCTATTATAATACATGACGACATCCGTACTATCAATGAAGATCCATCAACGTTCACAGATGAAGATAGGACACTCATTCAACGTGACCGGAGGGCTCACGCTGCTCTTACTATGGCTCTGTAGAAGGATGATAACAACCTGTTTGAAGAATACACCTCGGCACATGAAATGTGGTTGGCTCTAATCGACCATTATGAAGGTAATGAGGAGCTCATGGACAACAAACGAGACATGGTGCAGAAAGAGTATGATATGTTTGGAAGTATTCGTGGCGAAAGCTTGTCCGACCAAATAAGTCGATTTCTGGGGGTGCTGACCAAGATGAAGAAAGTGGGAAACCCTGTTTCAAATTATGCATCAATCAAGAAGCTGCTAGATTCTCTTCCCAAATAATGGAGTCTTCAGTGCATGATGATTAAGAGGACTTTCCTAACAGCACAACTTCGGTCACACTCTCGGAATTGATTAACACTTTAAAAGCCTTTGAAATGGATATAGTCAAGAGAGAGATGAACCAAACTGGATATTCTCAGAAGATTTCTCAGCAAGCTGCTGCAACCTCGGTCCCCAAGAATATGGCATTTCTTGCTCCTGTCACCTCATGTGGATTAAATTCTCAAAGTGCTGTCGAATCTTATCCGAATGCTTCTGCAAGCTCTGTGAGGCCTCGTCATCCTCCGAGAAGACTACCATGGCCAGCGACGCTTAAGCACTTAAAATATCCACAGAACATGTCATTCTGTTTAATTCTTTCTTAAGCAGCTATGAGGCACTCATGTCGGGAGAGTTGAAGAGAGATTTCCTCACAGCTGAGGACATGTATCAAGTAGATCCTAACGACATGGAGGAGATGGATCTGAAGTGGCAGATGGCAATGATAACTCTTCAGCTGAAGAAATTCCAAGATAAAACTGGAAAAAGGCTGGCCCTTGGAAAAGCTGGATTTGACAAGTCCAAGCTGAGATGTTATAACTGCAAAAACTTGGGCCATTTCAAAAGAGAGTGTCCGTTGCTGAAGAACGAGAATACTGAAATCAACCAGACAAGGAGGCCGATTGCTATTGAAGGAAATGATAATGCTGCTGACAATAATCCTAAGGCTTTAGTTGTGGAAGATTATGACTGGTCAGAGGAAATTAAAGAGACTAAAAGTGAAGTTAACAAGGCCCTCATGGGAAACATCTCCACTGTCTCTGCCACGTCTGTTTCAAATGGTGTTGAAAAGCAAACCGCCAAGATTCCAAAAGATGACATTGGTTTGAAAAGCATCATCACTCCTGCCTCAGAGAAGAGACAACAGAAAGCTGAAATGAATGAGTCGAATCCTGCAGTTCAAGAAGTCATTTGTACCAGCAAGAATGAGGCGGTTGGAACTTCTACCAATGCCATGAAGTCAGAAGCCGAGGATAAGGATTTGGTAAACAACATTCCATATGAATTTAAAGCAAAGCTATGCTCAAAACCATGTTTGAACGTCGTGGCACACTACAAATCACTCAACCGTGACATAATCAAAGAAAGAGAAAAAGTTTTGAAAATAAATCAAGAACTAAAAGAAAATGAAGCTGCATATCAACGAAAGTTAAACTCAACCATACCTGAAATGCAGACTTTAAAAGAATTTGTCTTCAGAAAAGATTTTATCATAAATGATTTGACCGAAAAACTAGAAAAATCTCAAAACGAAAATATTAAGTTGCAAATCATTATTGATAAATGGAAAATGAGTCAAAAAGCACGGGTTGATATTGTAAACTGCCAACGACCGACATTCATAAAGGATGGAATTGGATATAAGGATAAATTTGAAAACGAAAGAAAATTATTTCCTCCTCCGCACAACAAAAATTATGTCCCTATGCCATCTCATCCTACGAATGACTTAATCAATAAAAATGATCTCTTGGATCAAAGTATTTTTTACAAATCCGAAAACAACACTAACTTTTCTGAAAGCAATGCAGATCTGTGCGAGAGTAAGGAAGATGTGTGCCATGGGGAAGATGATTGTGGAGGGTTGAAAATAGGAATAGGTTTTTCGGGTGACAGTTATTCAACAGTTAACTGGTTCACCTGGAATTGCGATAAGACAAACAAAATTTCTATTCAAGATAACTATAATAGTTTATCTAGGATGGATAACTGTAACGGCTTTATGCCAAAATTGAATATTTGGGATGACTGTAATGGCCATGTGCCTACACTTAAGACTCACAATCAAGGACATGCTAAAGTTGAGGGTCATGACTTAAACTTTGTTCTTAATAATGAAAAGGTTATACTTGAATCTCCTGTATTTGTGCCAGAATTAAAGAAAAACAGGTTTGGAAAATTCCTTACAGAGGAAATTCCAGAGTTTGTTCCATCAGTTGCAGGTAAATCAGAGTCTGATAAAGATTTCACTGAAGATTCAAGCACAACAACTTCAGAGAGTGATGGAGAAAGGTCAAATGAAAGTCAAGAATAAACCTCATCATCAGATAGTGAGCATAGTGAAGACGACATTGAAGATAAACATCACCCTGACAAGAAACTGAAGAAAGCCAAAGATTCAAGCCATGTTACATCATCAAATTCCTCAAGCTGCTCCAGATTCTCATCACATACATCATCTTCGCACTCAGCACCCAGGAAGAAAAGATTGAACTGCAAACAATGCTTTCGCTGTGGTCATTTAGGACACAATGCGAAACGTTGCAAAAGCAAGAAATTTTCTAAACCTAGTCAAGATCTCGTTAAAAGTTTTACTGATCAATTTGACACTCTAAAGAAATCAGTAAAATGCATAGTTGACTCAACTTGTTTTTGGAAAAGAAAAGAAAATTCTCTTGCTCAAAATCATGACAGATCCAATGTAAAGCTAGTCTGGGTTCCAAAAGCTAGCTAATCTGTACATATTTTTTTGTTGTTGTTGTTGTATAACAGAATAAGATTCAGAAATGGCTTCGGATGCTCATGGAATATATTTGGCATGTTGACAGCGGCTGCTCCAGGCATATGACCGGGTTAAAGGATCTGCTTACAAACTTTCGAGTTATCGATGGTGATTTTGTGTCCTTTGCCGGAGACGAAAAGGGAGGAAAGATCGTCGGAATGGGTGACGTCGTGTCGGAAGCACTTACTTTGGAGAATGTGAACTATATTCCAGAATTGTGTTACAATCTCATGAGTGTTTCACAAGTCTGTGACAAAGGAATTGCGGTGCTGTTCAATGACACGGAGTGCTTACTCCTCAAACCCGAATACTCTGTCCCTGAAGAAATGATCTTGCTTAGAGCTCCCCATCAAAATAATACCTACGTGCTGAATATAAAAAATGCCAAATCAAATGAGCAAATGACATGTCTCATTTCAAAAGCATCTGAATCGGAATCACTGATGTGGCACAGGCGTTTAGGGCATGTGAATTTTAAGAACATAAATAAACTTTCTAAATTAAATCTAGTAAGAGGTTAACCTATGAAAGATTTTCCCTTTTCAGAAAAGTGCATCGCATGTGCCCAAGGAAAGCAACATAAAAAGCCTCATAAGTCCAAAGCAGTGAATACGATATCTGCCCCACTGCAATTACTCCACATGGATCTTTTCGGCCCCATTAGTGTTAAAAGTTTAGCTAAATTGTTTGGTGATTACAGATGATTTCTCATGGTTTTCATGGGTATTCTTTCTTGAAGCCAAAAGAGAAACAACATCTATTCTGAAAAGCTTCATTCGCATGATTGAAAACGTGATCAAGCTGAAGGTCAAATCCGTCAGAAGTGACAATGGAACTGAATTTGAAAATCATACATTTGTCAACTTTTGTGAAGAAAAGGGAATTCGCCTCCAATACAGTGTTGCCAGAACTCCTCAGCAAAATGGGGCAGCAGAATGCAAAAACAAACTCTCATCGAAGCTGCAAGAACTATGCTTGTTGACTCTAAGCTTCCAATAATCTTCTGGGCTGAAGCGGTCAACACAGCATGCTATGTTTTGAATGGTGTTCTCATTGTCAAACCTCATGGAAAGACAACTTATGAACTTCTTTTCAAAAGGAAGCCTCTGATATATTTCTTCAGACCGTTCGGATGTTCATGCATACTTCTCAACACTGAAGACAATCTCATCAAGTTTGAAGCAGTCGGTGACGTGTGCTACTTCATGGGCTATTCATCTTCTCAAAAGGTGTATCGAGTCTACAACAAACGGACAAAGATGGTGATTGAATCATATTACGTCGATTATCAAGAAGGAAACTCCACTAACACTGGAAGCGCTCCAAATTAGTTTTATGACGTAGACATTGTATTTAACACTTTTGACATTGCTGAACCCGTCACTGAATCCGAACCTGCAGAATCCACTCCATTGAAGCCATTGTTTGATCCTTCAGACATTGGTTTCACTCCTTTTACAAGCCGTTTCACCCCTGCCTCTGCCTCTCCTACTCCTCCGGTTATCGAAGTAAATGGTGACACATCTGCTGAGAATGCATCCACACATGATGATTCTTCTTCACAGCAGGCTTTGGATGAACCTCCTAAAGATGACGAAACTCCAATTATCTATGTCGATGAACACTTCACCAATCTACCTGAACAAGTGGAATCTCACTCCAACGCAGGGTACAAGACCAATCGAAATCATCCAATTGAAAATGTCATCGGTTCTGTTTAAGATGGAGTTCGAACTCGCCGACAATACCATCAACACAGGACTGTATGCAGTTTCTCTCTTGCAGTCTGTCCCAAGAGATATCGAAGAAGCAATTCAAGACTCCAACTGGGTACAAGCAATGCAAGAAGAATTAGCCCAATTTCGGAAACTTAAAGTCTGGGAACTCGTTGACTTACAAGACGGAAAGTATCCATTTGGTACAAAGTGGGTGTTTCGAAACAAGATGGACGACCGTGGTGTAGTTATAAAAAATAAGGCAAGATTAGTGGTTCAAGGTTTTCGGCAGGAGGAGGGAATTGACTATGAGGAAATTTTTGCACCGGTTGCACGCTTAGAATCTATCAGAATCTTCTTAGCCTATGCCTCGTTCAAAAACTTTAAGGTGTTTCAGATGGATGTGAATAGTGCTTTTCTGTATGGGAAAGTGAAAGAAGAAGTCTATGTCTATCAGCCTCCAGGTTTGAAGATCCTCACTTCCCAGTGAAACACTATAAGCTTGACAAAGCTTTCTATGGTCTTCACCAAGCTCCTCGAGCATGGTACGAGACTTTGTCAACATATCTTCTGAAATGCGGTACTCAAGAGGGAAAATTGATATGACTCTTTTCACGAAGCGAATCGGAGATGATGTGATGCTGGTGCAGATCTACGTAGACGATATCATCTTTGGGTCGACTGATGAAGCTCTTTGCAGGGAATTCGAGAAGGTCATGAAAGTGAAATTCGAGATGAGCATGATGGGAGAACTCACATTTTTCTTAGGATTAGAAGTGAAGCAAAGAGAAGATGGCATCCTCATTCATCAGAGATATTCTCTCCAAGTAAAAATGAATGATTGGAAATCTGCCAGCACTCCTTTTGCTACTCAGACGGAACTCACTTCAGATCTTCAAGGAAAGCCAGTGAACAAATCTTTCTATCGCTCAATGATTGGCTCATTAATGTATCTGATAGCTAGTAGGCCTGACATAATGTGGGCTGTCTGTCTTTGTGCCCCCTTTCAGACGAATCCCAAAGAATCGCATGATGCTGCCGTCAAGAGATTCTTTCGCTATCTCAAAGGAACTCCAAAACTTGGTTTGTGGTATCCTAAAGATAGTAATTTTGATCTAATTGCTTACTCTGACAGTGATCATGCAGGTTGCAAAGTAGACAGAAAATCTGTCTCCCGAGGCTGCCAATTCTTAGGAAATCGTCTCATTTCGTGGTAGAGCAAGAAGCAGATGACAGTCTCTACATCTACCGCTCAAGCTGAATACATGGCAGCTTACAGTTGCTGTTCACAAGTCCTTTGGATTCAGAATCAGTAGTTGGATTATGGGATCAACATCATGAAGACTCCAATATTCATTGACGATGAAGCGTGTCTGGGAATTGTGAAGAATCCGATCCACCACTCCAGAATGAAACACATCAAAATTCGCATTCATGCTATTAGAGATGCGTACAAGAAAGGATACATCCAAGTGGTGCCGGTGGATTCAGTGCAACAAAAGGCTGATATATTTACGAAAGCCTTCGATAAAGCTCGCTTCAACCAGTTGGTAACCTGGTTGGAAATGGTGAACTTCCTTGAATGGAATTGACCTTTGGTAAAAAAAACTGGTTTTCAGAATAAATAACTCTCATAAAAATGTGCCATCAAAAAGATTTTCTGCAAATTTAAAATTTCTTTTCAAGAAATGGATCCTAGAAAATAAAATTTTAAGCGGGGAAGTATTCCAGAAATACTATTGAATCAGAATCCTTTATTTGACTCTGCATGAGAAATGATAGAAAAACAGCTGACACTTTGTTTAATCTTAAAACAAAATCAGGTTGAGGCACCAAGCAACGACGTATCAGTAGATTCAGCAATACCTTGAAGTAAACTGCGATTAGGAGACAAAAGCAAATGATCACACAAGAATTCTGGATACCCACAATGTTGTGCAACTTGCGGGTAACACGTTGCGGCGCATGGCTTAATGGCCTTAAATATTGCGTTGATAGATTGCCAAAGTATGAGATTTTGGGTCTTTATACTGACTAATCATTCGGGGATATCATCGTTGCTCTTCTGCTGCATCTAGATATATGCTGACCTAGACACAATTATGATATCTTTTCAAAAAGAGCTTATGCGGCCAAAACCCTACACAAATGAAGCTCTCATTGAGAATCATTCAAGTGCTTAAATCGTACCGCATTTGGTATCTATCATAGCCCTTGTTAGACCTGGTCTCTTTGCTGTACGGAAGTACTGACCTGAACACCAACTGTCTAATATACGAATGAAGTCAATATACTCACCTGCTATGAGGAATCTTTGAGCATACCTTGATCGCGGGGGTATGTCCTGATGTGGGACTCACGGGCACAACATTCTGACAGTTCAGCATGAGTGGGGGAACATCAAATTTCTTTTCAATATTACCACAACATGATAAAAGGCACTCCGATCGCATGTTGAAAGATTGGTGCATGGATTTAAAAGGACAAACATACTGACAGTTTTTCTGGTGCTTTGATTATTCAAAATATCTAATATTTTATCTCAAACTAACAAAATATTATCAGTATGATCTCTTGCAGGAAAGTCACAGGATCCGAAATCAGTAAGCGTAAATTTTATGTGAAAAAGGAAGTTTCCTGGCCCCAAAAACAATTTTCGGAATCCAAATTGCAATTTTCTATTTTTCTTAAGCTTATTTTTAATTTCTTGCAATACTTTTAACCAAAAATGGCACATTTTTCGAGAAAATTTGAAGTTTTCGAGCGTAATTGATTTCAAGATTCTTAGGCTTGAAGAAACCTTAAAAATATTAGGGCGGCGTATTTAATGTTCCAGCGTAATTGCGTAATTGATAATTACGCTGGAATGTAAAATCGTATATATACTTCATTTTTCACCGTGTGTAAATATTTTCAAAAACTTTCAAATTTACATCTTCTTCTTCAACAGAAAAAACCCAATTACCCACTTACATCTTTCAATCTTCCTTTAGCATAACTGAACGGGATCGATATCGGTATGATTTTGATATTCTAATGTCCATCGTTCATTGTTTGAATGTGTTCCAATCATCGATTTCAGTTTCTATTTTGTTAATAGAGATTTTGATTGGGTCAGTTCTGGTTTAAAAGGGTTTATCAAGAAATTTATGAATATGGCGTATTTAATTTTGAATATGGCGTACTTATTTTGAAAATGGCGTAATTAGTCAGGTCAACGATTGGCGGATTTAAGTCTTGAACGCGAGTTCAAGCATCCGGCGTATAGACAAATACGCCGGTTAAGCTAGCGTAGATAGTCATCTACGCTGGTTGTACTTAAATACGCTAATTGTTTATCAGCGTATTTGTACGAGACATCAGATGGTGGATTTAAGTCTTGAATGAGAGTTTAAGCAACCGGCGTATTAGAGTAATACGCCGGTCAAGCTAGCGTAGTTAATCATATACACCGGTTTCACTTAAATTCGCCACTCGAATGGTTTGCGTATATAATCTTGACATTCAGCGTAGATAACAGCAATTTTATTTTTTTAAATATGTTCTACGTAAAGATAATATATATATATATATATATATATTAATTTTATATTTTTTTAGTTTTATTTAATATTCATATCTATATATATATATACATATACTTATGAATATAAATCTGACTTGGATCGCTTCCACATTTCAGGAATGGCTCAACCTTTAGTATGGGACGGTACTAGAAAGCACAATCAGCCGATCACTCTAGTTCCTCCGGATCCCGATTTTGAAGACGTGATGGACTGGCTGTCACGGATTAAAATCAGCTATGCGATCCAAGCAAATCCCACTATTTACTCAATTCACATAGAAGAATTCTGGAGAACGGCAAGGGCAAGAACGCTGAGCAACGTTAAACACATCACAACGACAGTGCGGAACAAGGAAATTAAAGTGACTGAGGAACGAATTCGAAAGGTTCTGAGCCTCGGAGACAATGCCAGTGATCCATTGAAGTTAAAGAAAGAGGAAATTCTAGAAGGATTTCGTGGGATTAACTACATTGGAGACTTCCTTCACAAAAACGAGATCAAGAAGTCAGGACTTACGAAAGACTGGAGGTTCATTTTGCACATGTTCTGTATGAGTATCTGTCATCGAAAGTGCGATTATGATGGGTTGAATTTAGAGTGGTCCGCGGCTATGCTGAACCTGTGCACGAATAAACCGTTCAACATTTCTGGATTAATTTTCTATTGCATGATCGACAACGTGAATAAAGGTGCATGGGCAATGTATCCTAGATTTGTGCAATTGCTTATTGACGATCAGCATCGAAACCTGCCACATGATGGAAACACGTATCAGTTTCAACTACCCAAAGGAAGGTAGACTACCGAGTTGAAAACCAAAGAGTGGGTGATGTTACACAACTGGATGTAGCATGAAGAAAGACTTCCAGTAGTTCTAGCTGCTTACAACAAGTATCGAGTAAATACAAGAAAAGGTAGAGAAGGTGGAAGTCATCTAGTTGATGTTGATGAAGAGGCTGAAGTAGAAGAAGAAATTCCTCTAGTACGTAAGCGTAAGGAAAAAGGAAAGAAAGTGGTCGAAGAGGAACCGTTAAAGAAGAAAAGCAAGAAAGATGCACCTAATCCAGAACGAATCATGGCTGATAGCATTCGCGCTGGATCGACAAGGGAAGAAATTGAAAGAATGCAAGCAATCCACGCGGTTGCGGAAGCTGAGAAACGGGAGAGGTGAATGAAGAAAAGGGAAATGACTGAATCTGAAACCCCTGCAGTTGTTACGACAGAGCAAGAACAGTTGGATAAAATTATGGAAGGACTTTTTGCTGATCCACTGGAATCCTCTCCAAGCGAGGCTGCTGTGCCAAAGAAGAGAAAAACAGGGGAAGGATCATCAGCAAGCGTTCTACCCAAACCTCCAGTATCGGCTCAACCTCCTCGTCAGCAAGTTCCCTCTCGACCCAGACCTTTTCAAGAGCTTTACAACCGTCTATCTAAAGAAATCGTTTCATTTTCCGCTAAGGAGTTCTGTTTGTTGAAGTACAAAGTCAACGACACTGATGTTCTCAAGAGAAAGTTGAAAGAACAAAGATCAAAGAACAAAGAACTGCACGCATACGTTGCTAAGCAAACATAATTTATTATATTTCAACAAGAAGGGATGGAGAAGCTTCATGAAATGGTACAAGAGTTGTATGTGTCAGCAAACAGAAAGCCAAAGTACTCAAACGAAGACATCTTCAACTTTGACTTATCTAGGGAAAGAGAACAGGAAAAGAAAGAGAGAGAGCCGAAAAGAAGAAGAAACGTCGACGTTAGTCTTGATAAACGACAGTGATGAAGAGGAAGTCGACAAAGACGAAATGCCTGCTAAGTTTCTAGAATGGGGTTGGAAGATGATGTGTTGTATGAAACGGACGAAGGAGATGAATTTGAACCACAACATCCAGAGTGGTTTAAAAGGGAAAGAGCGAAGATGCCAGATTTTTATCAAGTGATCACAATTGAGAAGACTGAGATCACTGATAAAATCATCAGTTGGAAGTACTGCAATCTAACCGGTTGGTAAAATGAAGAGGTGGAGTGATATAATACCTTCAAAATGCCCACGACATGCAAAGCTTACCTACATGGAACATACGAGAGCTCAGCAAGCACGATCTGATTAATCCGACAAATAGCAGCATTGTGGAGATTTAGAAAGATTGATTCGAAGAGAATGCATGCGATGATTTTCAGTGTTCAAGCCTCAGCGCCCTAGAAGACGCGTGTCTAAGACCACCAAAGACCCGTTCACCGGAAAGGGAAAGGTAACATGGGTTATAAATCCAGCAAAGGTGGTTACAAGGGTGAAGCTTCCTCCAAAACAACCTGTGACGCTCACTAATTTCAAGAAGTGGTTTTATAACGGCAAGACAGGTGAGGCAGTCATTAGGTCTAACTCAAATAAAGACATTCGCATTCTGGACCCTATGGACGTCTTTATGTTCTGTCTTTCCGACCTGAATATCTTGTACGGACATAAGATAAACGTCGGAGCCGGAAATGAATATCTTGAGGAAGGAATGCTCTTTCAGAGGGCAGTCGAGCGTGTGAGAGCTCGAAAGATTGAAGTGATGGAAATCTTACTCAGAATGGAAGCTAAAAAGGAAAAGGAAGAGTCCAGAAAGAAGAAAGTAGTTGAGCCAGAACCATCCTCTCCACCGACCAAAGATCCATCTCCAGATTCAGATGTTCAGATCATTCAACCACCTCCGGCTTCATCCACATATGAAGTCACAATGGAGGCCCATCCAACCAATAGTGAAGCTTTTGTCAAAAAAACAACTGATGCAGCAACCGACCAACAAACAGAAGAATCAGCCGCAGACCCTTAAGCTCCGAAACAATATTGAAGAAACTCAAGCATGCAACGGTCTAGGGGGATATTGTTAGAACTTTTTGAGACCGTTGGTACTTGTTTATCCATAGTTTGAGCTGGTTTGTAATAGTTAGACAATGTTGAAAGGTCAAAAGTGTAATTGTATGAATCTTCTAAGTTGGCGGCGTATTTAACTATCCAGCGTAATTATTAATTACGCTGGGTAGTCAGTCTGTATAAATATGTACTAAATGAATGTATTGTCCAAGTTTCTTGGACAGATTTTGGTGATTCTCTTGTGTTGTGATTTTTGCTATTGTGCTTACCTCCGAATATCTCGGTGCCGTTATTGATTACATGTTATTGGGATTTCATATACAACACTAGTTGTTTGATCCATTCAAGATTCTTCATCTTCTTAATTTGGTTTTTCTTAACTTTTACACATTCAAACAACTAATCTATAGTTGTTTGGGTGATAACAATCAACCACTGTGATCCGGATCGGATTTGGGACTCACACAACATAAACATTTATTGTATGATTCAATTTCGCATATTTCGACTTGATTTTTATTTAATTAAGTCTTAAAAGTATAGGAATGTAAAATATCATAGCTTAGTATGATAACAGTTCCGCCAAAATTAGTGTAACGCATCGCTTTTTCTAACTTTCCGTTTTTAGTATGTTTACCTCATGTTTCAATTTTTGGGAAGTCTAAACCTTGTGATCGTATCACATTCTAGATCATTGTAAATCCAAGGCTTTGATAGTAATCAAATTGATCAATTATGCGAAATTCACAACCTTTATGCATGCTTATAATTATAAACGTACACTTGTTCGTTACATGATTTGTCAATTCAATTTAACTCGTGAATTCTTGTTGTGCTTTCATAAAGCTTACGCAATTCAAATCATAAAAACTCGCCACGTTTATGTTAAACACTTATCACCTAACTAATCTTTTTGTAAGGTTATGTAACACCCAAATTCTTAGTTTTAAACCTCCAAACAAACCATACTTGTAATGTATAAAAGTATAACATCTAAACATCCAAGAATTTGCTAACATTTATTTAACAAAAAAAAGAAAAAAAGAAAGGAGGACAGCTTGCGGCCGCAAGCTATCAACAACATTTAATCTTTTGTTGTTCAAGTAATCAACCACCTAATCATCATAAATGTTAACTAACTCAAACCCTAATCTTCCGTCTATAAAATCCCACCTTTCCCCAACCTTTTCTCACTTTTACAAGCCTCCAACACTTCACAAAACCTCCCACAACTTCTAGAATTTACTGTTGTCCCATTTCAGTTTGCAAGTGAGTTTCAACTCACTTCCTTTGATATTCAAACCTTGTTTCATCTTCTAAAACACTTGGATACCCTCTAGGAAGGTTTTCACAAGTTTGCTTGTGCAAGCTAATGTGAAACCTCACCATTTTGAGGTCCAAAAGTGTCCTAAACTTTCTGCTCATATTTATCTTTTCATAACTTTAAAAACTTCAAGTTATCTTCCTCAAAATTGTTTGCTAAGCCTCTTGGGATGTTATCATAGGCTTTCCATGGAAAACCAAGGTGGAACAATACCATTTTTATGGCCAAACTTTCTGTTTTGGAAGTTAAACTTATAACCCTTTTCTTAAGCTTGTTTTCTCTTAACAACTTATGCTACTTGTGCCTCTAATCAAGTTTATGGTTAGTGGGCTAGCTAGAATTGTTTCATACAAAATCAAGAGTATGAGATGCCTCTAAACTTGTTGTTTTACTAAGGGTCTTAACCCACAAGTGTTGAAACCATCCAAGCTTATAAGCTTGTGTTTTGGTAAAGGTGTGATTACATGGAGGCCTTGGCTATCCAACTTTCAATCCACCACCTAACTTGATGATTTCTATCCACTAAGCTATGTTTCACCTTCAATTGAGTAACAAGGCTACGACACGTCCCCAAACGTTGCCATGTTCAGGATGCACGCACCTAGCTTGCTTACTCGGTCGATACGCAGTTTAGTGAAGTACTTTATTTTTAAATCATTCATGACCATCCGGATTGTCCTTGTGGCAATTTTTGTATTGGTGAATCTTACGAAAGAGGTTAAGGACGGTTATCCTCCTACCTCCATGCATGACTTCTATGAGATCTATGATTTATAGGATAAACTTGTAATAATATATGTAACCTATATATGTAAATAATAAATATAATCGAACCTTTGACAATGACCGTATGGTTACTTGTCCTAACATTAGGTTATTTTATCTAAGACTTAACCATCGTTACGATTCTATTGGGCATGACCAATAAAACCACTAACACCCTATAGGGCTTATAGTGTCAAAAAAGTGCGTTAACGTCTAGATAGATACTTTCGACTATACATACTTTTGCATACTTTAAATTCCTAAATTAACGAACTCCATTGTCATTCCAATACTCACACACACATGTTTCCTTGTGTAGGATAACTCGGCGTTCGTCCCCTAATCAACCAACACTTTCACGGATTAACTTTGCAAAACCGTGAGTACACTCGAACACCCTTTTTTACGCTTTACACTTTTGGGTGCAATATGTTAACCTATCAAAAAACACATTAAATCACACTTTTATTATTATGCAATTACACAAGCAATCCATCATGCATGCTATAGTTATGTGATATCCGATTTGTTTACTTGGAACATTCTTATGTGATACTAAATGTCATTAACTTCGTATGAGCCCCCCCCCCCCCCTTAACATGTATAGCGCTATAGGAGTAATGCGACGCCCGTATTCTTGTGGTCATGTTAAGTTTAATCTATTATGCGGTGACACTTGAGGATTGACTTGTAGTTCAGATGCCTTGTTTACATTAATCTCGTATGCTAGCTTATCATGTGGATTTGTTTAAACGTTTTTTTATTACTTATGCTATGATTCAAACTTGTGTACTCGCCAATACTTTGTATTGAACTATACTTTTAACATGTTGCAGGTTGAGGATGTTGATGTGACGAAACTTAGTACGAATGGCATAGAAACACACTTAGAATGCTAAGTTATTTATCATGTTTTGTTGAACTTGTCATATTTGAATTTACATTGCATTGGGATTATGTTGTACTTGACATTTTTGATGAATGAAATGAAATGTTTAATTAAGTATTGTCATATCTAGTGTTATGATGTCTCGAGCAATCTCGTTCGTCTCACTCTGATGTTTCCGCCTTCGGTTGGGGTGTGACAGATTGGTATCAGAGCCATAACTATAGGGAATTAGGTAGAATTGCCATGTTCGACCTAGTCTATAGTTTAAGTGACCAACTTGACCTTTCTTGATTCATGCTTAAAATGTCAATTCTTCTTATTTGCTTCTTACTATTTCTTTTGTCTTAATATATATGCAATGTGCCTTTCCTAAGGCACTTACACACTTGAAGACTTGAAGACACTCATACTATAAACGAGACGATCTCACCAAAATAGGGGTGAAACCCGCACTTTGGTGATCACTCTCAAATCCGCGTGTTCGATTTTACACGAAATTACACCATCAAGTGAAATCCACATCTTGATGGAAATTTCCATTTCATACTCTAGTGGACCCTTACCAACGAGTCGGAATTCACTCCTCGTTTGGTAAGTACCAACCACGCTAGAGTACGATGTTGTCAATCAACTAGTCCTATTCCTCGATTTTCAATCTCGCCAAAGTTTCGATTTTTCGATCGGTTAGAGACGTGTAGTAACTGGAAGGGTAAAGTGCCGTTAATCGCTTCTCGATGAGAGCATTTTACCTATAGGCCATATCACGTTTCTCTAATTTGAAAGGATTTCGATTCACTTTGGAATAGTCGACGTTTCTCAACCCGAAACACTCCAATGTTTTATTAAGCCTATCCTTTATGTATCTCAATTATTATGTGTTTTAATACTTGTTACCTCGTTCATTTCTAGCCCGATGCACAACTCGCACGCCTTTCGTAGCCAAAAACAATAATAATCCTCGTGAACCAACTAAATTTATACTCCTTACGCAAGCATACGTGTTTATGCTTTTGAATGATTGTATGCCTATGCTATCTATGTGAACTCATACGTGTTATGTGATACTTATATGCTCGAAAACCAATTTTTTTTTTATAAAAACACATTATGATCAAAGCCTTAATCCATCTTTTATTGTCAACCCTTTAGATGTCTTTCTCACAAAGCATCATGGGAAAGAAGAAGTCAAAGTCAAAGTCCCTCTCCGATTCGATGTCAAAGAGGGATTGCATGAAGTTCATGGCCGAGCAAATGGCCAAGGTTATCCCAGACATTGTTAGCAAGATTCAACCTTCGCCGAATGCTGAATCACCCCACGCCTCCGTCGAGTCTAAGGTCGAAGCACCTAAGTCAACGTTTACCTTTAAGCAGTTTTGTTCTTGCAACCCATTACCATTCACCGGCAAAGAGGACGCCACTAAGTTACTGCAATGGTTTGATGCCATTGAAGTGACTTTCTTACAAAGTAATTATCCCGACCACCTGCGTACCATCAACGCGACGTGAGTCTTCCGATCGAGGGCTCTTGATTGGTGGACCTTCGAGCGTAACGCTCGTAGAAATGATACCGCACACGCCCTCCCGTAGATTGAGCTAAAAAAGCTGAAGGAAAATGAATTCTGCCCTCCCCATGAACGCCAACAACTCGAAAACGAGTTTTAGACCTTAAACATGTTAGGAACGACAACGTCGGCCTCACGGCCCGTTTCAAGCAGCTGAGTGCAATTTACCATAGTCAAGTCGACATGGCTGAAAAGGCAGTTGCCAAATACATACGCTGCCTCCCTCCTCAGCTCACGGACCTCGTCGACGCCACCTCACCCAAAATCCTTGAGGAAACCTTTCGCCTGTCTGCCCGACTTAACAACAACCACGTCCTTCGTGAAGCCTCCAAGGCTTCATCGAGGAAAGCCCACCAAGCCACCGCCGAAACCCTCACAGAACCTACCTCACCTAAGCTACAAAGAGCAACAGCAAAGGCAAGAAGCGGAAGGCTTCAAGCCAAAACTGCACGGTAGTCACTCCGCCAAACCCTCAACCCTCTCAGTAGCTAGCCTTAGCCCCTCCCGAGCCTATCAAAAGGGCATACACTGGGCCCGGCATCCCAAGTGTGACACCTGCCCCTACCACCATCCCGTTAATGCCCCTTGCCGCCTATGCACTAGCTGCAATAGGTATGGACACTTCGCTCTGCAAGCCCCCAGCAACCAAGCCCGAGCCATCACCGCACCCCAAAACCCTACCGCCAACCAAACCTGACCACTTGCAACCACCGCTCATGCCTGCTTCAGATGGCGGAGATCCAACCACTTCGGCAACACATGCCCGCATCGCAACAACAACAACCAACAGCAACAACAGCAAGCCCGCGGTCGAGCCTTCGTCACCACAGCTGCACAAGCTCAAAATGGCAACGATGTCATCACAAGTACGTTTCTCATTAACAATGTTTACGCTACGTGTTTATTTGATACTGGTGCGGATAAAAGTTTTGTATCCGTTGAATTCGAACCTTTGCTTAAGTGTAGACGTTCCAAGTTGCCTAAATCATTCGAAGTCGAAGTCACTGACGGGATATCCATCACTGTCGATTCTGTCCTTTCTAATTATTCTTCGAATCTCAACGATCATACGTTTTCCATTGACCTCATACCCATGGAAATGGGTAGCTTCGATACCATAGTAGGTATGGATTGGCTTAGGCGGGTCCGTGCTGAAGTTGTTTGTTCTGAAAAGTTCATCCATCTTCCCCTTCCCGATGACGATTCCTTACACGTCTATGGCGAGAAACCCTCCAAAGGTCTCAAGATTATGTCGTGTATCCAAGCAAACAAGTACTTGCATAAGGAATACTTCACCTTTCTTGCCCACATTGTGGAAAAGAAGGATAAGGGTCCGAGCGTGAGTTAAGTTCCCGTTGTTCGTGATTACCCCGACGTCTTCCCTGAGGATCTTCCTGGTCCTCCTCCTCCTCGTTCGGTTGACTTTCACATCGATCTCATTCCTGGTGCAACTCCTGTCGCAAAATCCCCCTATCGCCTAGCACCCTCAGAGATGCAAGAGCTGTCTAGCCAACTTCAAGAGTTTCTTGATAAAGGCTTCATACGCCATAGCACATCTCCTTAAGTTGCTCCTGTTCTATTCGTCAAAAAGAAAGACAGATCCTTCCGAATGTACATTGACTATCGTGAGCTCAACAAGCTTACGGTCAAGAACCAATATCGTCTTCCTCGCATCGACGATCTTTTTGATCTGCTTCAAAGCGCGACTTGTTTCTCAAAAATCGACTTTCGCTCTGGTTATCATCAACTTCGAGTCCTCGAAGAAGATATACCCAAAACCGCGTTTTGCACACGTTATGGGCACTACGAGTTCATAGTCATGCCATTTGGCTTGACCAACCCACCCACCGTGTTTATGGATTTGATGAATCGCGTATGCAAGCCTCATCTCGACCGATCCGTGATCGTCTTCATTGAAGATATCCTAATCTATTCCAAGACACGAGAAGAGCACGAGGACACTTGCGTCTTATCCTTCAGCTTTTGCGTACTGAACGTCTTTACACCAAGTTCTCCAAGTGTGAGTTTTGGCTAAAGGAGGTTCAATTCCTTGGTCATGTTGTTAACGAACTTGGTATTCACGTTGACCCTGCGAAAGTCGAGGCAGTGAAGAATTGGATTGCTCCTAAGTCTCCATCCGAAATTCGTTCGTTTCTCGGCTTAGCTGGTTATTACCGTCGATTTATCTCGAATTTCTCCAAAATTGCCGTACCTCTCACTTCCTTGACTCAAAAGGATAAACCTTTTGTTTGGAGTTCCAAACAAGAGGAGTCTTTTCAAACGCTCAAGGATATGCTTTGCAATGCTCCAATCCTAGCCCTTCCTGATGGTACGGATGACTTTGTCGTGTATTGCAATGCCTCAAAACAAGGTCTTGGTTGCGTTCTTATGCAACGAGACAAGGTTATAGCTTAGGCGTCACGACAACTCAAGATTCATGAGAAAAATTATACTACGCACGACCTTGAACTTGGTGTAGTTGTTTTTGCATTGAAGATATGGCGACACTACCTTTATGGTACAAAGTGTACAGTCTTCACCGACCATAAGAGCCTCCAACACATCTTCAATCAGAAGGAACGCAACATGCGTCAACGTCGTTGGGTGGAATTGTTAAATGACTACGACTGTGACATTCGCTACCACCCTAGTAAGGCGAATGTTGTAGCCGACGCACTTAGTCAGAAAACTCATGTTAAGAGTATACGTTGGTACCAAACCTTGGGAAAGCTTCAGAACTGATTCGTGAGGCACAATACTCAACCGTTAATGAGGGTAACCTCGATAATGAGTTGAAGTGTGGTGCTGAAAACCAACTCGTGACCAAATCCAATGGCATCATGTGCTATCTTGACCGTATTTGGATTCCGACCATGACAATCTTCGTGACCTCTTGAGGAGTGAAGCTCATAAATCTCGGTAATCTATTCATCCCGTCGCTGATAAGATGTGCCATGACCTTCGTGCGTCTTATTGGTGGCCTGGTATGAAGAAAGAAATCGCCTGATACATTTCAAAATGCCTTACTTGTTCCAAGGTAAAGGCCGAACATCAACGTCACTCTGGCTTACTTGAACAACCAGAAATTCCTATTTGGAAGTGGGAAAGTATTGCCATGGATTTCATCACCAAACTCCCTCGTACATCGTCTGGTCACGACAGTATTTGGGTATTCATCGACCGTGTGACCAAATCAGCTCACTTCCTTCCCATACGTGAAGACTACCGAGTCGAGAAATTGGCTCGTATCTACATGGATGAAGTCATTTGTCATCACGGTGTCCCCGTTGACATTATCTCGGACCGTGATGGTCGTTTCACTTCCCGTCTTTGGCAAATGTTTCAAAAAGCTCTTGGTACTCACCTCAATCTCAGTACTGCTTTCCATCCTCAGTCTAATGGCCAAACCGAGCGTACTATCCAAACTCTATAGGACATGCTTCGTTCTTGCGTAATCTATTTTGGTGGCAACTGGGATATGCCCTTGCCTTTGGTCGAATTCTCGTACAATAACAGTTACCATGCGAGTATTCAAATGGCACCTTTCGAGGCATTGTATGGTCACAAGTGCCGATCGCCTATTTGTTTGCACGAGATCGGGGAAGCTCAAATCACCGGTCCCGAGCTTATACAACAGACGACAGACAAGATTTTGCAGATTCGGGACAACTTGCTCAAAACCAGAAGTCGACAAAAGAGTTACGCAGATAAAAGACGCAAGCCCTTGGAATTCAAAGTTGGTGACTTCGTACTTCTCAATGTATCCCCTTGGAAGGGTGGTTTGTTTTGGAAAGAAGGGAAAGCTCGCTCCTCGCTATGTGGGTCCTTTGAAGATTCTCGAAAGGATTTGCAAGGTAGCGTATCGACTGAACCTACCACAAGAGCTCAACAACGTTCATCCTACCTTCCACGTCTCAAACTTGAAGAGATGTCTAGCTGAAGAAGGACTCCAAGTCCCACTTGAAGATCTTCAAATCAGTGAGACCTTACACTTCATGGAGAAACCAGTCGAAATCATGGATCAAGGCACCAAGCAACTAAGGTGCAGTCGAATTCCTATCGTGAAAGTTTGGTGGAAAGGAAAACGTGGCGTCAGTTTACTTGGGAACTTGAAAGCGACATGAAGACTAAGTATCCGCATCTGTTCGTTACATCTTCCTAAATTTCAGGATGAAATTTCCTAAAGGAGGGGAGACTGTAATGCTTCGCTTTTTGTAACTTTCCGTTTTTAGTATGTTTGCTTCGTGTTTCTATTTTTGGGAAGTCCAAACCTTGTGATCGTATCACATTCAGAATCATTGTAAATCCAAGGCTTTGATTGTAATCAAATTGATCAATTATGTGAAATTCAAAACCTTTATGCATGCTTATACTTATAAATGTACACTTGTTCGTTACATGATTTATCAATTCAATTTAACTCATGAATTCTCGTTGTGCTTTCATAAAGCTTACGCAATTCAAATCAAGCAAGACATTTGATGATTTAAACGCAAAACACTTACGCAATTGGCATCATAAAAACTCGTCACGTTTATGTTAAACACTTATCACCTAACGAATCTTTTTGTAAGGTTATGTAACACCCAAATTCTTAGTTTTAAACCTCCAAACAAACCATACTTGTAATGTATAAAAGTATAACATCTAAATATCCAAGAATTTTCTAACATTTATTTAACAAAAAAAGAAAAAAAAAAAGGAGGACAGCTTGCGGCCGCAAGCTGTCAACAACATTTACTCTTTTGTTTTTCAAGTTATCAACCACCTAATATCATAAATTCCAACTAACTCAAACCCTAATCTTCCCTCTATAAGACCCCACCTTTCACCAACCTTTTCTCACTTTTACAAGCCTCCAACACTTCACAAAACCTCCCACAACTTCCAGAATTCACTGCTGTCCCATTTCAGTTTGCAAGTGAGTTTCAACTAACTTCCTTTGATATTCAAACCTTGTTTCTTCTTCTAAAACACTTAGATAACCTCTAGGAAGGTTTTCACAAGTTTCCTTGGGCAAACTACGGTGAAACCTCACCATTTTGAGGTCCAAAAGTGTCCTAAACTTTCTGCTCATATTTATCTTTTCATAACTTTAAAAACTTTAAGTTTTCTTCATGTTTTCTTCCTCAACAATGTTTGCTAAGTCTCTTGGGATGTTATCATAGGTTTTCCATGGAAAACCAAGGTGGAACAATACCATTTTTATGGCCAAAATTTCTGTTTTGGAAGTTAAACTTATAAACCTTTTCTTAAACTTGTTTTCTCTTAACAACTCTATGCTACTTGTGCCTCTAATCAAGTTTATGGTTAGTGAGCTAGCTAGAATTGTTTCATACAAAATCAAGAGGTATGAGATGCCTCTAAACTTGTTGTCTTACTAAGGGTCTTAACCCACGATCGAGTTTTTATTCGAAGATTGTTTCATACAAAATCAATATCCATTACCAAGGATCGATGACTTATTTGATCAACTTCAATGATCGAGTTTTTATTCGAAGATTGATTTAAGATCAGGATACCATCAACTTAGAGTTCAAGAAGAAAGTGTATCGAAGACGGCATTCCGAACTCGCTATGGTCATTATGAATTTTTTGTGATGCCTTTTTGCTTAACAAATGCACCAGCATTGTTCATGGACTTAATGAAGCGTGTGTGCAAGCCGTACCTTGATATATTCGTGATAGTGTTTATCGATGACATATTGATATATTCATGAAACAAGGATGAACACGAACATCATCTTAGAACTATTTTTGAATTATTAAAAAAAGGAGAAATTGTATGCAAAATTCTTTAAATGCGATTTTGGCTTCGCGAAGTTCAATTTCTTGGACATGTAGTCAATGAGAAAGGCGTACATGTCGATCCATCTAAAATAGAAGCCATTAAGAATTGGAACGCACCAAAGACACCAACCGAAGTACGACAAGTTTTGGGATTGGCGGGTTATTATCGGAGATTCATCGAGAAGTTTTCAAAGATTACTCTACGACTAACTTCCCTCACTCAAAAAGATAAGAAGTTTGATTGGGAGAAAAGCAAGAAGTAGCTTTCCAACTGCTTAAATATAAGCTTTGTGATGCGCCAATTTTATCACTTCCGGATGGCATGGATAATTTTGTAGTTTATTGCGATGCATCACATGAAGGGTTAGGATGCGTATTAATGCAATGAGAGAAAGTTATTGCATACGAAAAGTTCATGAGAAAAACTATACCACACATGACCTAGAGTTAGGTACAGTGGTATTTGCATTAAAAATCTGGCGTCATTACCTTCACGGCACCTAGTGTACAATTTTCACTGATCACAAGAGTCTTCAACATATATTTAACCAAAAAGAGTTAAATATGCGCCAAAGACGTTGGCTTGAATTTCTGAATGACTATGACTTTGAGATTAAATATCATCCAGGTAAGGAAAACATCATCACGGATGCCTTGAGCCGAAAAGTATGAGTTAAGACCCTACGTGTACGATCATTAGGACTCATAATTCATAATAATCTCACTTCTCTAATTCATGACGCTCAGAAGAAGCACTAAAGGATGGAAACTTTAAAGCAGAAATGCTTAGAGGTATGGAAAAATATCAAGAGCCGAAAGAGAATGGAGCCTTGTACTTCATGGGTAGAATTTGGGATCCTGTTTTTGGCGGTCTTCGAGACCTAATTCTAGATGAAGCTCATAATCCAAATACTTGATACATCCCAAAGCAGATAAGATGTATCATAATCTTTAAGAATATTATTGGTGGCCTAATATCAAAAGTGATATTGAAACTTATGTTGGGAAATGTTTAACATGTGCTAAAATTAAGGCTGAATACCAAAAACCTTTAGGATTGTTACAACAAACTGAAATTCCCACTTGGAAATGGGAACAGATCTCTATGGATTTTATAACAAAATTACCTAGAACCTTTCATGGTCACGACACGATTGGGCAATTGTTGATCGATTAACCAAGTCAGCTCACTTCTTACCAATACGTGAGAAAGATAAAACTGAGAAGTTAGCTGAACTCTATCTCAAGCAGATTGTGGCAAGACATGGAATACCTCTGTCGATAATCTCTAACCGAGATGATTGTTTCGTGTCAAGAATTTGGCAATAGGCTTTTGGATCCCGTTTAGATCTAATTACGCCCTTTCATCCTCAAACTGATGGCCAAAGTGAACGCACAATTCAAACCCTAGAAGACATGTTGCGTGCTTGTGTGATGGACTTAGGTGGTAATTAGGACACTTACTTTCCTTTAGTGGAGTTCTCATACAATAACAGTTACTACTCAAGTATTCAAGTTTCTCCATTTGAAGCTTTATATGGTGGTAAGTGTCAATCTCCGCTATGCTGGGCGGAAATGGGTGACAAACACATGATAGGTCTAGAGTTAGTCTAGGAGACTACTTGTGAAATATTCAAAATCCGAGACCGTATTAAGGCGGCTCGAGATAGACAGAAAAGCTACACGGATAAACGCCGCAAACCGTTATCTTTCGAGGTTGGAGACAAAGTGTTGTTAAAAATCTCGCCTTGGAAAGGTGTAGCTAGATTTGGGAAGCAAGGAAAGCTTAGCCTGAGATACATAGGACCTTTTAAGATTTTGGCAAAGATTGGAACTGTCGCATACAATTTGAAATTGCTAGAAACACTTAGTAGCGTCCACAACACTTTACATGTGTCAAACCTTAAAAAGTGTCTTTTTGACGAATCACTTATTATTCCCACGGATGAAATTCGCATAGACGACAAACTCCAATTCATCAAAGAACCTATTGAGGTTTTGAATTCGAAAGTTTAGAAAATAAGGAGGAATCATATTAAATTAATAAACTTAAATTTCGGGACGAAATTTTCTTTAACAGGGGGATAATGTGACATTCGGCAAAATACTGGTATTTCCGTACAACATAAACATTTATTGTATGATTTGTTTTCGCGTATTTCGACTTGATTTTTATTTAATTAAGTCTAAAAGTATAGGAATGTAAAATATCATAGCATAGTATGATAACAGTTCCGCCAAAATTAGTGTAACGCTTCGCTTTTTGTAACTTTCCGTTTTTAGTATGTTTGCTTCATGTTTATATTTTCGGGAATCTAAACCTTATGATCGTATCACATTCCTAATCATTGTAAATCCTAGGATTTGATTGTAATCAAATTGATCAATTATGCGAATTCACAACCTTTATGCATGCTTATACTTATAAACGTACGCTTGTTCGTTACATGATTTGTCAATTCAATTTAACTAGTGAATTCTCATTGTGCATTCATAAAGCTTATGCAATTCAAATCTAGCAAGACGGTTGATGATTTAAATGCAAAACACTTACCCAATTGGCATCATAAAAACACGTCACGTTTATGTTAAACAGTTATCACCTAACGAATCTTTTTGTAAGGTTATGTAACACCCAAATTCTTAGTTTTAAACCTCCAAACAAACCATACTTGTAATGTATAAAAGTATAACATCTAAACATCCAAGAATTTGCTAACATTTATTTAACAAAAAAAAGAAAAAAAAGAAAGGAGGACAGCTTGCGGCCGCAAGCTGTCAACAACATTTACTCTTTTGTTTTTCAAGTTATCAACCACCTAATCATCATAAATTCCAACTAACTCAAACCCTAATCTTCCCTCTATAAAACCCCACCTTTCACCAACCTTTTCTCACTTTTACAAGCCTCCAACACTTCACAAAACCTCCCACAACTTCCAGAATTCACTGCTGTCCCATTTCAGTTTGCAAGTGAGTTTCAACTAACTTCCTTTGATATTCAAACCTTGTTTCTTCTTCTAAAACACTTAGATAACCTCTAGGAAGGTTTTCACAAGTTTCCTTGGGCAAACTACGGTGAAACCTCACCATTTTGAGGTCCAAAAGTGTCCTAAAATTTCTGCTCATATTTATCTTTTCATAACTTTAAAAACTTCAAGTTTTCTTCATGTTTTCTACCTCAACATTGTTTGCTAAGACTCTTGGGATGTTACCATATGTTTTCCATGGAAAACCAAGGTGGAACGATACCATTTTTATGGCGAAACTTTCTGTTTTGGAAGTTAAACTTATAACCCTTTTCTTAAGCTTGTTTTCTCTTAACAACTTATGCTACTTGTGCCTCTAATCAAGTTTATGGTTAGTGGGCTAGCTAGAATTGTTTCATACAAAATCAAGAGGTATGAGATGCCTCTAAACTTGTTGTTTTACTAAGGGTCTTAACCCACAAGTGTTGAAACCATCCAAGCTTACAAGCTTGTGTTTTGGTAATGGTGTGATTACATGGAGGCCTTGGCAATCCAACTTTCAATGCACCACCTCACTTGTTGATTTCTATCAGCTAAGCTATGTTTCACCTTCAATTGAGTAACAAGGCTATGACACGTCCCCAAACGTTGCCATGTTCAGGATGCACGCACCTAGTTTGCTTACTCGGTCTACTTTATTTTTATTTCATTCATGACCAGATTGTCCTTGTAACAATTTGTATATTGGTGAATCTTACGAAAGAGGTTAAGGACGGTTATCCTCCTATCTCCATGCATGACTTCTATGAGATCTATGATTTATAGGATAAACTTGTAATAATATATGTAACCTATATATGTAAATAATAAATATAACTGAACCTTTGACAATGACCGTATGGTTACTTGTCCTAACATTAGGTTATTTTTTCTAAGACTTAACCATCGTTACGATTCTATTGGGCATGACCCATAAAACCACAAACACCCTACAGGGATTATAGTGTCAAAAACGAGCGTTAACGTCTAGATAAATACTTTCGACTATACATACGTTTGCATACTTTAAGTTCCTAAATTAACGAACTCCATTGTCATTCCAATACTCACACACCCACGTTTCCTTATGTAGGATAACTCGGTGTTCAACCCCTAATCAACCAACACTTTCACGTACTTAACTTTGCAAAACCATGAGTACACTTGAACACCCTTCTTACGCTTTACACTTTTGGGTGCTGTATGTTAACCTATCAAAAACACACTAAATCACACTTTTATTATTATGCAATCACACAAACAATCCATCATGCATGCTATAGTTATGTGATATCCGATTTGTTTACTTGGAACATTCTTATATGATACTAAATGTCATTAACTTCGTACGAGCCTCCCCTTAACATGTATAGCGCTATAGGAGTAACGCGACGCTCGTAGTCTTGTGGTCATGTTAAGTTTAATTATTATGCGGTGACACTTGAGGATTGACTTGTAGTTCACATGCCTTGTTTGCATTAATCTCGTATGCTAGCTTATCATATGGATTTGTTTAAACGTTTTTTTATTACTTATGCTATGATTCAAACTTGTGTACTCGCCAATACTTTGTATTGAACTATACTTTAAATGTGACGAAACTTGCAGGTTGAGGATATTGAACTATAATAAACGTTTTTTATTACTTATGCTATGGTTCAATGTTATTTATCATGTTTTGTTAAACTTGCCATATTTGAATTTACATTGTATTGGGATTGTGTTGTACTTGACATTTTTTATGAATGAAACGAAATGAAATGTTTAACTAAATATTGTCATATCTAGTGTTATGATGTCTCGAGCAATCTCGTTCATCTCACTCCAATGTTTCCGCCATCGGTTGGGATGTGACAGTTAGAAACAATATAAAACTATGTTCTAGACTGGCGACAAAAATGTAAGCACACTATTCATGCCAGACTAGTCGTGGTACAGCTCGATATGGAAAAAATGAGACATAAAAATATGTCCGCAACAAGTATTACATAGAAACAATTGTCGGCAACAACTTACAATTAATACTTTCTAGAATAATTATTTAAACATTTAATTTGTCCGATCCGCAGATAAATTCAGCAATTCTGCAGAAGTGTACAACACTCCGCAGAACAATACAGCAAACATCTGAAACCCAAAAATAAATATTATTTATCATAAACAAAATATGGGGTATTAAAAACAACACAAAATATTTATATAAACTTTTTTATTAAAGCTACACAATTCATTTGGGTAGTTGCCCGATAACAAAGCCGATACAAAAACTATGACCAATATAGCAAATTTAATGGCTAGCAAACTAGTTAACGAATTTTGAACATCAAAAATATCTCGATGATATATGTACAAAGAATTCCGTAAAAAGAATACAAACTACCGGTATTTGACTCGGTACGAAACATGAGCCAAATCCATTGTCCGAACAACAAAACGATAAGTCTAATGTGTCACACCCCAACCCGCAGCGGAATAAGAGTCGGGGCATAATTGGGTTATCACCAAAGCTCATGATATTTACTAATATGTTTCATATTTATTAAAGTCAAAATTACATTCCCAAATATCCAAACATGTCCATACAATACAAAGAAAATAAACCAAACAAAACAATTCCAAACTCTAAATCATTTTATTCTTCTAGTCCAATCCTAAGTGTTTCTTGCTGCAGCTGGTTCACCTGTATCATGTGTAAAAATGGGGGTTTTTGGGTCAACATAAGTTGGCGAGTGAACCTTGTTAGATAAACATTTATTATTGATTTTCTTGTTAGTTTATCAATGAAAAATTGTGCATAATCATGAATGAGCAAATGTAAATAATCAAGCAGTAGCAATTGCAATCACAACTATAACATACAGTAACATATGATAGCATACATTAACATAACAACATCATATAATAAATAACATGAATGAAACTATGCGATCAAGGCTCAATCAAACGGAACCGATCATATTGCATGTACTGAAAATGATAAATGTCTGTGCGATCAAGGCTCAATCAAACGGAGCCGATCGTATGTGAGCACGCCAGGTTCATGCTCATAATGTAATGGGGAACATGCTCAACGCTCATAATGTAATGGGGAGCGGCGGCCTATGAAATTGCATGTACTGAAATAATAAATTGAATCTAACAATAACCACACAAACAGTTGAAACAAGCTGAATACACAAGTTCATGATATGATGTATGCACAATGATTTAAATATAATATATAGCAAGACACATGATACACCCCAAAACGTGATTAAAACGGGGAATTTGTAAAGATTCACTCACATTGGGTGCGTTTGATTGAGATGGTGAGATGCGCACGAGTTGGAAGAGCGGGACAACGAGAATTAACTAACCTAAATAATAACGGAAAAAATAGTAAATGAGTGGATTTTATTAATAATTTTAATAAGATTCTTAGGTATATTTTTGTGAGTTTAAGGCTATTTCCTATCTTTAAAAACATTATTTTAAAGTATTTTTAATTGATTTTTAAATTAAAATTAAATAAATAAAAATATAAAAATATGTTGACTTTTTGCGACCGTTGACCGTTGACCGTTTGACTTGTTGACCGATTTATTGTGTAATTGAATTGCGCTGGGTGAGGCTCGAACCCGAGACCTCCCGTACGCGTGCACGCAGCTCTACCAACTGAGCTACGTGTCTAACCCGAAATAATTCTGTTTTTAATTATACTTATATATTAATTCAATTTATCCAAAATTCTTTTAATTTCAAAAACATTTAAATTCATCGAACCGGTGCCACTAACAGGTCTCGAACCCGGGACCTGTGCTTTAACGTTACACACAGTCCACCGCTGGACTGTGTGTCTAACTTGGTTAATATACAAATTTTTATTATACTTAACAACTAACGGAGTTAACCCGGTTCAGTCTTAAACAAAAAAAGGCATTTTATTACTGCGAAGGTGCGTGTGTCAAGAATCGAACTCGGGACGTATGCGTGTTTTTGTTCGCACACAGTCCACCACTGGACTGTGTGTCTAACCCATTCAAAATACCAGTTTTAATTATACTTATAATGTTATCACAGTTCATCTTCTTCGTTGGATTTTACCGACAGCGGATTACACCATTAAATCTTGTTAATTCGATTGTTAAACATTGCACCGACTAATATGAGATAGCAGAGATGATAATTAGAGGTAATCATACCGGTGAACGATTTATTACAGAGTTCCGGCAAGGCGTCGGTCTCTGTTTTTAAGAACTTCAACTGAGCAAATCAATTAATCGTTTTGATTAGCTAATCATGAAATTGAAGTGCTAAACAAACATTAACAGTGTGTTTGAAGGTCCTTACCGTTTCACAGACGAAGATAAAGATTTCTAGAAATTTTCCGGCAAACTGGAATTATCTGATAACAGTGTCTGAATTCGATTTCAATTGAAAGGTTTGAGTTAGAAATAGCTTAACAATTGTTAGACTACGACGGTATTGAAAGACTTACCGTTTTGATGAAGAATACGGTTTTCCGGCGAACTTGCAGAATTTTTCGGCGAGCAAAATAAACTTCTCCGGTGGACTGTAAAGTGTGCGGAAATGAAATTGGAGGTTTGTGGAATGTTTCGGAGTTGTGAAGAAGATCTTTGATTACAGTAATTCGGATTATTGGATAGCTTCGGTTATAAAACCCATCATCATCCGAATTCAAGTCAATTTAAGTCTGAATTGATTAGAGTTGTCGGTGCATCGGTTATAAACCTGAAATCGCGATTATTCAGACGTTTAGACGGTTGAATAGCCGATTTCAGTTTTTCAGTTGGCGCAACCGGTTTATCTAGGTTGTATATAAGACTCATTTGTTTCCTAGAGTTGACAGAAAACAAATAAGTGGCGGAGTGGTTATGCGTGTGAGTGTTAAGTCTTTTAAGTTACAACCCGGCTGACCCGGGTTCG
This sequence comes from Scalesia atractyloides, assembly GCA_947069175.1. Lineage (NCBI taxonomy): Eukaryota > Viridiplantae > Streptophyta > Magnoliopsida > Asterales > Asteraceae > Scalesia > Scalesia atractyloides. The sequence goes on along the minus strand of CAMTDV010000003.1, from coordinate 33,844,322 downwards.
AGTCCCGGCAGCCCCTTTTTATTTTTAATTGTTTTATTTATATTTTTTATCAATTATAACTTTTATGGTTTAGTTTGTTTATTAATTATGTATCAATAAAAATTAAAATAAGCATAAATTGGAGACGAGCATTTATAACTTGATATTCGATTACAAAATGGAGCGGGTTTGGTAAAACCCGTTTTCGACAAATGTTACAGTATCCCCTACTTTTAGGAATTTCGTCCCGAAATTTAAGTAATAGAAGTAGTAGGAAAAAGATGCGGGTATTTTTCACGCATTGAGTCTTCACGTTCCCAAGTAAACTCAGGTCCCCGTTTTGACTCCCAGCGTACCCTAACAATTGGAATGCGACTCCGTCGTAGACGTTTCTCCCCGAAGTCCATGATTTCTACTGGTCTTTCAATAAAATGCATAGATTCATCAATCTGAATATCTTCCAGAGGAATGTGGAGGTTTTCATCAGCGAGGCACTTCTTCAAGTTAGATACGTCGAATGTGGGATGAATCCTGTTGAGTTCTTCTGGTAGATCAAGCTTGTATGCTACAGGTCCTACTCTTTCGAGTATCTTGAAAGGTCCTACGTAGCGTGGTGCTAGCTTGCCTTTTTGACCAAAACGAACTACTCCCTTCCACGGTGATACTTTTAGAAGTACATGATCACCAATGTTAAACTCTAAAGGCTTCCGTCGTTTGTATGCATAACTCTTTTGACGACTCTGAGCCGCTAGAAGATTGTTTCGAATTTGATGGATCTTGTCTGTGGTTTCTTGAATCAATTCCGGACCAGTGATTTGAGCTTCCCCAATTTCGTGCCAACATACTGGAGATCGGCACTTACGACCATATAAGGCTTCAAAAGGTGCCATGCCGATGCTTGAATGATAGCTGTTGTTGTACGAAAATTCGACTAATGGTAGATGAGCATCCCAATTTCCCTTGAAGTCTATAACACATGCTCGAAGCATATCTTCAAGAGTTTGAATGGTGCGTTCAGATTGACCATCAGTTTGAGGATGATAGGCGGTACTGAGATCTAATCGCGTACCCATAGCGGCTTGTACTGCTTGCCATGTTCGTGAAGTGAAACGACCATCACGATCAGAAATAATGCTTAACGGTACCCCATGTCGGCTTACGATTTCGCTGATACAAATACGAGCTAGCTTTTCGTTCTTGAAATCTTCGCGGATAGGAATAAAGTGAGCTGATTTTGTAAGTCGGTCAATTATTACCCATATAGTGTCATACCCACCAGAAGTGCGAGGTAACCTGGTAATGAAGTCCATGGTTATATTTTCCCACTTCCATACAGGTATTTCAGGTTGGACCAGAAGTCCTGAGGGTCTTTGGTGTTCAGCTTTCACCTTGGAACATGTAAGGCACTTAGAAACAAAAACAGCAATATCCTTTTTCATTCCAGGCCACCAATAGGTATATCGTAGGTCTTGATACATCTTATCGGCTCCTGGGTGTATAGAGTATCGCATTTTGTGAGCTTCCTTCATAAGAATTTCACGAAGATTGTTGTGGTTAGGAATCCATAAACGATCTAGATAATACAGAATACCGTCAGATTTAGTTTCAATTTTAAGTTCAGCTCCACAGGACATCTCCTTTCGTACATCATCTTCCGTTACTGAAACATGTTGGGCTTCTCGAATTTGATCTTTAATGTCAGTTATGATTTGCGAACATAGAAGACGAATGGAGTTCGCATAACCCTTTCGACTAAGTGCATCGGCCACCACATTTGCTTTGCCAGGGTGGTATCGAATTTCACAGTCGTAGTCATTTAGAAGTTTGACCCATCTTCGTTGCCTCATGTTTAACTCCTTTTGATTGAAGATATGTTGAAGACTCTTGTGGTCAGTGTATATTTCACACTTAGTACCATAGAGATAATGTCTCCATATCTTAAGAGCGAACACAACGACTCCAAGTTCTAGGTCATGGGTGGTGTAGTTCTTCTCATGCGTCTTGAGTTGTCTCGAGGCATAAGCTATAACTTTTCCTCTTTGCTTAGAACGCAGCCTAATCCTTGCCCTGACGCGTCGCATTAGACCACGCAATCATCACAACCTTCAGGAAGAGTGAGGATTGGTGCATCACAGAGTTTTTGTTTAAGGGTTTGGAAGGCTTCTTCTTGCTTGGGTCCCCATATGAAAGGTTTTCCCTTATGAGTTAAAGCCGTGAGTGGTACAGCAATGCGTGAGAAGTTTGAGATGAATCGACGATAATAACCAGCCAAACCAAGAAAAGATCTTACTTCAGTTGGTGTACCTGGCGCTTGCCATTCTTGTACCGCTTTGATCTTTGAGGGGTCGACATGTATTCCCTTGTCATTGACTACATGTCCGAGGAATTGCACCTCTTTTAACCAGAATTCGCATTTGGAGAATTTGGCGTAAAGCTTTTCATTCTCTAGAAGTGTAAGGATGAGTCGAAGATGACGCTCATGATCAGTTTTAGATTTTGAATAAATAAGAATGTCGTCGATGAAGACTATAACAAATCGATCAAGATAAGGTTTGCAGACTCTGTTCATTAGGTCCATGAAGACTGCTGGAGCGTTGGTTAAACCAAATGGCATGACCATGAATTCATAATAGCCATAACGAGTTCGAAATGCGGTCTTTGGGACGTCTTCTTCATGCACCCTAAGTTGATGATAACCAGATCGAAGGTCGATTTTGGAAAAGTAGCTGGCACCTTGAAGTTGGTCAAGAAGATCATCAATGCGAGGTAAAGGATAGCGATTCTTGATTGTTAATTTGTTGAGCTCTCTGTAGTCGATGCACATACGAAACGATCCATCTTTCTTCTTTGCAAAAAGGACAGGTGCACCCCAAGGCGATGAACTAGGACGTATGAATCCCTTGTCAGTCAACTCTTGTAATTGACTGGCTAGCTCTTGCATTTCAGAGGGGGCTAACCTATAAGGAGACTTTGCAACTGGTGTAGCACCGGGTATAAGATCAATACGGAATTCGACTTCTCTAACTGGAGGAAGTCCTGAAATGTCATCAGGAAAAACTTGCGGGAAATCTTTTACTACTGGAATGTCTTCAAGTTTCTTCTCCATGGTTCCCTTTTTAATGATATGAGCTAAAAACGCGACATAATTTTTGCGAAGATATTTTTGGGCTTGAAGACAAGACATTAAGCTGAGCCCCTTCGACGAGGTTTCTCCAAAGATTCGAAAAGTCTGACCGTTTGAAAGAGGAATACGTGTAAACTTTTCGCGACATACAACTTCTGCCTGATGTTGACTGAGCCAGTCCATACCAATTATGATATCAAAACTTCCCAGCTTCATAGGAATAAGGTCAACTGAGAAGTCGTGGTCGTTTAATGTGAGTGTACAGTTGCGTATAATAGAGTTTAATGAAACTGGTTTCCCGTCAGCAACTTCTACCGTTATGGATTCCATGAGCTTATCCCGATTTTGGTTTAAGATAGGTTCAAATTCTAAGGACACAAAACTTCTATCCGCACCAGTATCAAATAACATAGATGCATATCTACCATTTATAAGGAACGTACCGTTAACCATGTTGCCGTCAGCTCTAGCCTGATTAGCGTTGATATTGAAAGCTCTTCCTCTTGCAGGTGGAGGAGCTTGGTTCGCTTGATTCACCGGGTTGGCTTGGGCCTGAGCATGAATAATGTTTACCAACCTTGGATAAGTGTTTCTGAAATGGCTTGGGTCTCCGCAATTGTAGCAAGCCCGCATAGGTTGACCCATTGGATAGTTGGGTTGGTAATATGTTTGGTCTAAATGTTGGGCGGGTGGATATAGTAGGGGTTGTTGGACTTGACCCATTATTTGCTGGTGGGTTTGGGTTGAAGGCTGGTGGCGGTTCGTTCGCTGAGGCATGCGGCAGGTTTGAACAGTATGACCTGCGCGACCACAGCTGGTACAATGTTGGCAAGGATAATCCGGAGAATGGTGATATTGGCAATGGTTGCATTTTGGTAACGGGCCAGAGTATGGTCTTTTGTATGGTACAGGTAAAGGAGCGACTTGGGTAATGGGTGCAGCAGGAATAGGGAGGTTGGTTTGTGTAACGGCGAAGTTTCTGGTGTTGCGCTTCTTCTTGTTAGCAAACTTAGAGGAGGAGATGGAATGGTTTGAAGTTTAACCCTCAACAGGGGCTTTCTTTTTCTCTTCTTTATACTTCCCGTTGCGAATTCGATTTTCGGTCAGTTCAGTCGCTAGCTCCATAGCAGCTTCAAGTGTTACCGGTGAAATGCTGAGAACTGAATCTTGAATTTTCGAGGGAAGTCCTCGAATATAATGCTCGATTAACCGATAAGTTGGGGTAAACAAATTAGGAACCATTTGGTTCAATTCTAAGAACCTCTTGTTATAGGTGGTGTGATCTCCCTCCTTCTGCTTTAAAGAATGAAATTCGTCTTCCAACTTTTTAATTTCACTCCTAGGACAGAAACGCCTAGTCATGATTTCCCTTAATTCCTCCCAAGTTAAGGCCATTGCATCATCAATTCCCCTCTTCCCTTTTTCAGTATTCCACCAGGTGAGAGCGACCCCAAATAGTCTCCCGGTGGCGTATCGAACCTTGCGATCCTCAGGACAATCGCAGTTGAGGAAGGTGTTTTCCATTTCCTCAAACCAATGGAGGAGAGCAGTGACACCTTAGGTCCCTTCAAATTTAGGAGGATCACAAGACTTGAAATGTTTGTATGAGCACTTGCTGGTAGGAGGGTTGTCGATGTTCTGGTCATGTTGTTGGGGAGGATTAGTGGGATTTGTGGCGAGAGCTTGTTGTACTTGGACCACAATGTCAGGCAGTATCGTGGCCATTTGTTTCGCGATGTGTGTGGCCAAGCGTTCCTGAGACCTTCCTGATCTTTTACCCCCTCGTTGTTGTCTGGACGACATCTACAGGAACATACATAAGAAGTTTGTGAGTTTATGGAGTCTTTTTAGGTGTCATGTGTCTTTAAGAAAAATGAAAATAACATAAATATCAATAATGCAACTACATCCATAGGATGTTTGGGTTTGCTCATGTTGGGCCTCAAATGTCCCCCATACCTTCACCTGTATAGTCATGTGGGCCCCCATGGCTATTGGCTTGGTAGGATTCACATTAGTATTGGTGATTTAACACTCGCATCACCCAAATGCAAACCACAAAATATGTCCACGAGATGTATGGTCGGAATGTGTCCAGGTGTAGACACAATGACAACTCAAAGTGGGGTTAGCTCACATGACGTTTGGTATAGCATGCTTTGGCCTAATAGGTACTTCGTACTCTCATCGTTAGTCCCCAGGTAGGCAAACTGGTCCTTTATTTTGGATTTATACGAATGCCAGCCTAGACAGGACGTTCCGACTACCGGTACTGGTACCCTTCCAGTTACTACATGCCCGTCATGAGAACTCACTTTGATGAGATTTGAAAACACAAAAATCATTGTAAAAGCAATCATGATGTGGTGTGGCTTTCATGGATATGATATGTTATGAGAATATGATTCATGATAGGCATTATATGATAATATATACTTATGAACATGCTTGCATAACATTGAATGTAACATTTAACATAAAACATATAAACATCATGAAACTTGGCATGTAACACACAAAAATCTTAAAAAATTTCTAATCAACTATAGTATAGGCTCTAAGGGTCTAATAACCTATCCTGTATCCCTATAGTCATGGCTCTGATACCAATCTGTCACACCCCGACCCGCAGCGGAATAAGAGTCGGGGCATAATTGGGTTATCACCAAAGCTCATGATATTTACTAATATGTTTCATATTTATTAAAGTCAAAATTACATTCCCAAATATCCAAACATGTCCATACAATACAAAGAAAATAAACCAAACAAAACAATTCCAAACTCTAAATCATTTTATTCTTCTAGTCCAATCCTAAGTGTTTCTTGCTGCAGCTGGTTCACCTGTATCATGTGTAAAAATGGGGGTTTTTGGGTCAACATAAGTTGGCGAGTGAACCTTGTTAGATAAACATTTATTATTGATTTTCTTGTTAGTTTATCAATGAAAAATTGTGCATAATAATGAATGAGCAAATGTAAATAATCAAGCAGTAGCAATTGCAATCACAACTATAACATACAGTAACATATGATAGCATACATTAACATACCAACATCATACAATAAATAACATGAATGAAACTGTGCGATCAAGGCTCAATCAAACGGAGCCGATCGTATTGCATGTACTGAAAATGATAAATGTCTGTGCGATCAAGGCTCAATCAAACGGAGCCGATCGTATGTGGGCACGCCAGGTTCACGCTCATAATGTAATAGGGAACATGCTCAACGCTCATAATGTAATGGGGAGCGGCGGCCTATGAAATTGCATGTACTGAAATAATAAATTGAATCTAACAATAACCACACAAACAGTTGAAACAAGCTGAATACACAAGTTCATGATATGATGTATGCACAATGATTTAAATATAATATATAGCAAGACACATGATACACCCCAAAACGTGATTAAAACGGGGAATTTGTAAAGATTCACTCACATTGGGTGCGTTTGATTTGAGATGGTGAGATGCGCACGAGTTGAAAGAGCGGGACAACGAGAATTAACTAACCTAAATAATAACGGAAAATATAGTAAATGAGTGGATTTTATTAATAATTTTAATAAGATTTTTAGGTATATTTTTGTGAGTTTAAGGCTATTTCCTATCTTTAAAAACATTATTTTTAAGTATTTTTAATTGATTTTTAAATTAAATTAAATAAATAAAAATATAAAAATATGTTGAATTTTGCGACCGTTGACCATTGACCGTTTGACTTGTTGACCGATTTATTGTGTAATTGAATTGCGCTGGGTGAGGCTCGAACCCGAGACCTCCCGTACGCGTGCACGCAGCTCTACCAACTGAGCTACGTGTCTAACCCGAAATAATTCTGTTTTTAATTATACTTATATATTAATTCAATTTATCCAAAATTCTTTTAATTTCAAAAACATTTAAATTCATCGAACCGGTGCCACTAACAGGTCTCGAACCCGGGACCTGTGCTTTAACGTTACACACAGTCCACCGCTGGACTGTGTGTCTAACTTGGTTAATATACAAATTTTTATTGTACTTAACAACTAACGGAGTTAACCCGGTTCAGTCTTAAACAAAAAAAAGGCATTTTATTACTGCGAAGGTTCGTGTGTCAAGAATCGAACTCGGGACGTATGCGTGTTTTTGTTCGCACACAGTCCACCGCTGGACTGTGTGTCTAACCCATTCAAAATACTAGTTTTAATTATACTTATAATGTTATCTCAGTTCATCTTCTTCGTTGGATTTTACCGACAGCAGATTACACCATTAAATCTTGTTAATTCGATTGTTAAACATTGCACCGACTAATATGAGATAGCAGAGATGATAATTAGAGGTAAACATACCGGTGAACGATTTATTATAGAGTTCCGGCAAGGCGTCGGTCTCTGTTTTTAAGAACTTCAACTGAGTAAATCAATTAATCGTTTTGATTAGCTAATCATGAAATTGAAGTGCTAAACAAACGTTAACAGTGTGTTTGAAGGTCCTTACCGTTTCACAGACGAAGACAAAGATTTCCAGAAATTTTCCGGCGAACTGGAATTATCTGATAACAGTGTCTGAATTCGATTTCAATTGAAAGGTTTGAGTTAGAAATAGCTTAACAATTGTTAGACTACGACGGTATTGAAAGACTTACCGTTTTGATGAAGAATACGGTTTTCCGGCGAACTTGCAGAATTTTCCGACGAGCAAAATAAACTTCTCCGGTGGACTGTAAAGTGTGCGGAAATGAAATTGGAGGTTTGTGGAATGTTTCGGAGTCGTGAAGAAGATCTTTGATTACAGTAATTTGGATTATTGGATAGCTTCGGTTATAAAACCCATCATCATCCGAATTCAAGTCAATTCAAGTCTGAATTGATTAGAGTTATCGGTGCATCGGTTATAAACCTGAAATCGCGATTATTCAAACGTTTAGACGGTTGAATAGCCGATTTCAGTTTTTTAGTTGGCGCAACCGGTTTATCTAGGTTGTATATAAGACTCATTTGTTTCCTAGAGTTGACAGAAACAAACAAGTGGCGGAGTGGTTATGCGTGTGAGTGTTATGTCTTTGAAGTTACAACCCGGCTGACCCGGGTTCGAGTCCCGGCAGCCCCTTTTAATTTTAATTGTTTTATTTATATTTTTTATCAATTATAACTTTTATGGTTTATTTTTTTATTAATTATGTATCACTAAAAATTAAAATAAGCATAAATTGGCGACGAGCATTTATAACTTGATATTCGATTACAAAATGGAGCGGGTTTGGTAAAACCCGTTTTCGACAAATGTTACATAATGAACTAGTTAAACAAATTTTAACACCACTATAATGTACTGGATTGTTACTTTTTATAAAACTAACCATTTAATTATCAAAGTTTATAAAAGTTATAAAATATAACAAAATTTTAAAAAAATAAAACCCAAAACCACCCCGCCCCCCAATCGGTCATAGTGGAGCCTCCACTAACTCACATTTGTGATGTGTTGTAATAAATCTAAGTAACCTAAGTGTATGGACACATGTTAGGAAGATCATAACACAAACATCACTAATCACTTTCATTTCTTTACCAACAAACAACACACAACATTCTTTTTCTCTCTCTCAAAATTGGCCAAACCCGAACATCACCAACTTCATCTTTTTAAAATCCAAACACTTGAAATTCATACAAACATGGAGGTTCAAAGATGATTCAAGGCATTTGCAAGACTTGGAAGTACTCGTGAAGCATTTTCTCAAGCTTGGAAGCTCTTGGATCTTCATCTTTTCTACTTGTTCATCCCTAGCCAAGTGCTAGTAGTAAGCTTCAAATCTTGTAGTTACATTTCTTATATGATGATTTAACATAAATGTACAAGACCATCTTGAAACTTAATTAAAAAATATCACTGGAAAACATTAAATAAAACCTAAATGAACTAGTATGATTACATGGTTATTATGATGATCTTGATGATCTTTAAAGTTGTCATAATGTAGTAAACTTGATCTTGCATATTTGTGGTTAAAAAGATGATCTAAACACATGCATGTTTAGATCTAGCAAGATCCATTAACATGAAAATCATGAACTTATAATCTTGTCTAAAAATGTTTTTATAAAACATGTAATACATAGTCTAACATAAGAATCATATCACAAAAGTGTAGTCTTTAAAAATATGAAAACAAAGTTTACATAAAGCTTTTTGTTTAACTAAAAAGTTTACATGAACATGTTAAGAAAAATAAAGATGAACACTTTAAAATATGATTTTGAACTAGACAAGATTACTTACAAGTTCATTGTAACATTTGTATAAATCGGGTTTCGAAAATCCGCCCCAAATTACCGATCAGTGTATTTATTTATGATCTTTTGATTTTACATTTTTTGTTCATTGTTTTAAACATTAGAATTTATATATATATATATATATATATATATATATATATATATATATATATATATATATATATATATACATACCCTCAAAACCACTGCCGTCGGAGAAGCTCTGTTCAACCGAGAACCACCGGAACCATCGGAATCCACTCACAGAAATCGTGTCATCACCTCTGATTTACGGTAGACCCTTGTGTCCTTTCTTTTAAGTTTAATCAAATTAAGCATCCGTTCTGAGCAATCGAAACGGGGTGAATCAGTTTTGGTTCAGGCGGGAATCAGTTTGGGTTAATTTCAAAGTGTAGGAGACGAAGTGTGTTACATGTTTTATGTAATTAAAATCTAAATCTCAAACAGGTAAGACACACAGTCCAGTGGTGGACTGTGTGCAAACACACATAGACGTCCCTGGTTCGAATCCGGGCATGCACACCGGCCCGTCCATTTTCAAACCTTTTTAAATTTATCATTCCTAAGATAACCTAGTTAGAGTATAAGTTTAACTAAAGTATGAGTCCTGTCGGGTTAGACACCCAGCCCAGTTGGTCGGGCTGGGTGCATAACGTCTAAAAGGTCACCGGTTCGAGTCCTTTTACTCACACTGATGGGACTATTTAAATCTCTTTTTTAAATCTGATCAAAATTGAACGAACTTAATATGTGTATAAGATTAATTAAAATCCGGATTCTTACGGGTTAGACACGTAGCTCAGTTGGAAGAGCTGCATGCACGCAACCGAGAGGTCACGGGTTCGAGCCTCACTCGCGTATACTAATAAATTGAATAAACCGGCCGACTGACAGCCATGTCAGTCTGACCAAATTATTTTTTATATATTTTGTTTTTATTTTTATTCTAATATTTCACCTTTATGACTTATTTAAAATCAATTAAAAATGCTTAAAAATATAATTTCCAAGGTTTTAACATATCAATAAAAATCACAAAAATGACTTCAAATCTAAACAAAGGTTTTTAACCGAAATATTAATTTATTTAATTATCGGCATATCGCATTATTATTTTAGGTTAGTACTCTTTCGTCGGTCAAAGTATCAACTCGTGCGCACTCATCATCAACCAAGAATACGCACCCACTGTGAGTGAATCTCTACAAGTTCCCCGTTTTAATCACGTTTTAGGGTGTATCATGTGTCGTATCATTTCTTTAGTTTATGATACAGGTGATCAAGTTGAGGAACGAAACACTTAGGATGGCCTAGAAGAATAAACAAGTTATTTCGTTGGAATAAGCATTTAGATTTTTATTTGTGTTTTTATGAAATTTTGTTTGATATTTAAATTTTAATTTGAATTTAATAAATATGAAACTTCTTAGTAAATATCATCAGCTTTAGTGATAACCCAATCATGCCCCGACTTTTATTCCGCTCCGGGTCGGGGTGTGACATTCATAATGCTTCATATTAAGAGATTTTAGTTTATGTTGTTATTTTGAAAGATTGAAAAATTGATTGATTAGAAAGAGTGTATAAAATCATGTTTATAAAATATGGGAAAATTCCATAGTTTAAGGGAAACTATGGCAAAATTTTTAAAAAATTAATCATGATTAATGTGTGTTTAAACTAAAGATTATTTTGTTTAAAATTGAATAGAGAGTTTAATCATGATTATACAAGTTTTGGGTAAAAATGTTTAAGATTAAAATTACAAGACTTTTTCTGAAACTAAATATGTGTTAAATATATATGTTTAGAATGAAAAATATATATTTAAGTTACCAAAATTATGTATATATAATGGTATGTATTTATGTGTATATAATTAGAAAAGTTAGGAAATACATACTAGTTTAAATACTTACAAAATACCAACATAAAAATATAATTGAAAATTTGACAAATATAACATATATTGTCCAAACTTGGACAAAAACAAAACAAATAAATCGAACAATTCGGACAAAATATACAGAACGGACGAAACGAACGACACGAACAAAACAAACGAATGAACGAACGAAACAAACGACATGAACGAAACGAACGACGCAAACGAAACGGTGGAAATAAAAATACGAACCGTCATACTTGTTTACTAAAGTTATGTATACAAGAACTTATAAAAATAAGTTATATAAAATATAGTAGTTTTATAAACTAATTTTTAAAAAAATTACAAGTAAAATTTAACATGGATCAAGCCTATTTACAAAATTATTAGGCTAAGCCCATTTATGTAATAAATTTTTGGGCTAAGCTCACTTTTATAAACTAATTTGGGATAAGCCCACTCTTATAAATTAATTTGGGCTAAGTCTACTTTTATAAACTATTTTGGGCTAAGCCCACTCTTATAAATTAATTTGTGCTAAACCTACTTTTATAAACTATTTTGGACTAAGCCCACTCTTATAAATTAATTTGCGCTAGGCCCACTTTTATAAACCAAATTGGGCTTGGCCCACTTTAATAAAATAGTTTGGGCTAGCCCACTTTTATTAACCAAATTGGGCTAGGCCTACTTTTATAAATATTTTGGGTTAAGCCCACTTTTATAAATTAATTTTGGCTAGGCCCACTTTTATAAACTAAATTGGGTTAGGCCCACTTTTATAAATTAATTTGGTCTAGACTCACTTTTATTAACCAAATTGGGCTAGGCATACTTTTATAAACTATTTTGGGCAAGCCCACTCTTATAAATTATTTTCGGCTAGGCCCACTTTTATAAACCAAATTGGGCTAGGCCCACTCTTATAAATTAATTTGGGCTAGGCCCACCTTTATAAACTAATTTGGGCTAGGCCCGCTCCTATAAATCAAATTGGGCTAGGCCCATACACACTAAGTATAAGAAATTGAGCTTTTACACTTAACTTTTTGGTTAGGCCCATTGCAACTAAAAAGATATAATCTACATATATATATATATATGAAATACATATATACAAATAAAGAAAGCAAACAAATATAAGTATAATTATGAATTCAAGATGAAGTACTTGTACAAAAACATACATAAACCTAAGTGTCTAATAAGATTAGAACACTTGTAGGTTGAGACACGAACGCAGAATCATACATCGCATAAAGATTTGCACGAAACGCAAATCGGTGAGTTTATGTTTCCCCTTTTATTTAACTGTTTTATAGTTTTAAATGCTCGGGGAAGTATACATGTATAATTAAGCTAAAACTGAAAATATTTAGATCACATGCGGATATGTTTATATGAAGGGACCATTAATGAACATTCAAGTACGAGGAACGAAAGTGATAAATCTATTGGGTTTTGGCAAGCCCCACTCTTAACGGCAATAAAAACTGATCGTTAAGAGTGCTTTTGTGTCTAAAACGAGTGTCTCAGATACAATTTATCGTCAAGGGTTGGTTGCCTCCTATTTGGCATTCATATTAGTGTCCTTGCAAAACATTAATGATCTCACAAGTTTCATTTATGCTATACATACCAGATGTTAATACTTCAAATATTTTAAAGATTCATTTGATACGAAAACTAAATACATGAGTTCACTAGCTTTTGTTGACGTTTTTCAAAACTAATATATATTATAGGTAACTAGTGGACGGCTTTGGGAAAAATATTGTGACATTTGTGCCTTTTCTATCATTGCACAATTACAAACAATTTTGTATTCAATGAAACCCTGTGTTTTATTTCCATATATTTTTGTATTCAATAAAATCTTGTATTTAATGCAAAAAATGTCAATCGTTGCACAATTTCGATCATTTTCGTGTTCGTTAAAGCGTTTTACGCATTTTTGCGAAACGCGTAACCGTACAACCGAACGAACCGACATCCACGGCATTTTCAGGCATTTCCAAGTTACACATGTCTTAACACCTTTATATAACCTAAATATTAGGTTAAAGGGGTTAAAAATGGCAAATAAGTGAAAATACAAGTCCAAGGGCCAAAAATGTCAAAAAAAATAATAAATATTTTTGCTTCTTCACCAAGTTTGCCACCTATCTCCAATTTTTGACACCTAGCACTCACTTTGCCACACTTAATATGGTGTTGACACATGTTAGGACACTAATCCACCTTTGAGGACGCTTGTCATCACCTCCTTAATCCTGAAATACTATAAATACCCCATGATTCTTCTATTTTTTTCACACCACTTCAAAAACACTTCAAAGCAAAGTGTGAAGTTCTTATTTCTATCTTTCTTGGAGCTTGTTTCCAGCCTTTGGAAGCCTCCTATCTTGAGTTCTGAAAGTGTTCTTCAACACGAGTAAGTACTCTTCCTAGTTCTTTCATTATTTTAGCTATTTTTAGCTGAAAGTCGAACAATTTGGTTTCCTGATTGACTTTTGGTTCTGACCATATTTGGTCAAGTCAAAGTTCAATTGAACTTTGCAACATGATCGTAATCACGAAGGTTATAATCCCTAACGGTTTCACCTTCTGATTACCACGTTTACTAGTCGACTGACGAGTCAAAGTTTCGGTAAAAAATGCGCGTGATGTGCATTTTACGACAAAACTATTTTCGGGTATCAAAACACCAAGTTTTGATACCAAATTAGTTTTATAAACTTAGTTAGACATATTTTGACATGTCTAACTCGTCACTTCTAGTTTAGTGCCTATTTCATAAGTCGAGCGGTCTTGACCACCGCTTTAACTTTCGAATCCGACCCATTTGGTCGATCTTAGGATCCGACCAAACACATATTTGTGACAATAGTTGTATAGGGCATAACCTACTGAGGTTATACCTTATGGTCACGTCGTTTGATTAGTGTTATGATAAGTTACTTCTATGTCCTTAAAAATGACCAAAATGCCCTTTTGCGCATAAATCCATTTTAAACACATGCAGCCAAATTTTTGACATATAAACTGATGTTATAATATTTTTAAACATGCTTGGGAATTTAAGACTTATCATAGGATATGTTTAACCATCCGATCACACGTTTACGCTAATGACCCGTTAAAGTAGCGTAAACTACCTTAACGAGTCATAATGGGTCAAAAGCACGTAGGATCCTTTCAAAATCAGAATGTTAAGTTTGTTAAACCATATCACATGAGTTCTAACACTCGTTTGGTTTACATACTTCATTCTATCCGATCTCCCGTCTGTAGTCCCGACACGCTAACATATTTATCTGACACATTAGGACACGTTTGAGCTTGGTTTATTCCGTTGATCAAGAACACTTTCGCAATCCCAAGTGAGTACATAGTTCCCCTCTTTTACTTTTTCTAAATATTTTGGGGTGATTCATATGTGTCTATAATTATTTCAAGATTTCAAAACAATATACATGGTTTATATATACAAAATGATTTTCAAAGTGAGTACATAATTCCCCTCTTTTACATTTTCTAAATGTTTTGGGGTGATTCATATTGTGCCTATAATTATTTTCAAGATTTCAAAACAATATACATGGTTTATATATACAATATGATTTTCAAAATGAGTACATAGTTCCCCTCTTTTACATTTTCTATAGTTTTGAGGTGATTCATATGTGCTAAACTATCTTTTCAAATCTACATATTTACTAAGCAAAGCTTATGTGAGTAAATTGCCCCCTCTTTTACATTTCTAAATGTTTTGGGGTGATTCGTATGTGCCTATAATTATTTTCAAGATTTCAAAACAATATACATGGTTTATATATACAAAATGATTTTCAAAGTGAGTACATAGTTCCCCTCTTTTACGTTTTGCAAATGTTTTGGGGTGACTCATATGTGCTAAATCATATTCAAGTTTTCAAAAACAATGTCTATGGTTTATATATAAAAGAATATGATTTCAATAATGTGAACAACTTGTTGATGCGTTATCCATAACACGAATGACATTCATTAGCTTTGGCCAAGCCGACTAGTAGTATGTTATGGTACCATAGGACTGACAATCCCATTATCGGAATGTTCACTGGATTTGGTGGAAGTTTTGGTAATGACGGAAACTGTTTCTGATTAACAAATCATTTGTTGATTTATTAGTCTAGTTAAAGAGACCCTTTGGTGGTCTATTAAAGATACCCTTTGGTGGTATAGTCAACACAGGTATGAATGTGTTAATTAAAGAACGATCAAAAGTTTTCACAATTAAAAACACATACGATTTGTTTATGACATGGACAATTGGTTATGACACGAACGACTGATTTATAACACGGACGAATGGTTTATAACTCGGACAAATGGTTTATAACACAGACAAATGGTTTTTAACAATGTCACACAATGATTTTCACTTAAAGATATAAACCATACGAAGTTTTCTTTTGAATCAATCTATTATAAGGTTTTTACAATAGAAACGTTTTTGTCAAGATTCATGGCTACAAGGTTTTCACAACTCTAACCAACTTGTTTTAGTTGGTTAATTGTATTGCAATGAAAAACACTTTTGATACGAGGTTTTCACTTAACGACTCTTGTAGTCGGACGAGGTGTTGCAATATGTATACAAAGCCACGAATTTGACACACTCACAAAACCTATGTACTCGCCGGCATTTTTTATGCTGACTCTCTTTTTACATATGTTTCAGGAGTCAATGCTTGATAATATGATGCATGCTTCACGTCGGAATGGGCACGGGCCTTAGTGACTTAAAACATGAAAGACAATTTATTTATGTGTTGTTTCTGTTTATCCCAAGACAATGTAAACATTTAACTTAATAAAACAAAATTTTAAATTTCATGAGTTGTGAAACAATAGTTCTGTGACATGACTCCCCGACGTTTCCGCCACGGTTAGTTGTTTTACGTGGTCGAGTGTTACAAATATGTCCATGTTGTCATGAAGTCAAGCTTTAGATGTCATCCAGTTTTAATTATTATGTTTTGTAAACTTGTGTTTAAATCTTATATTGGTTGAAGCAAGCTCCAAGAGCATGGTATCAAACTCTTTCAAACTTCTTGATCAATTCAGGCTTCACCAAAGGTACTATTGACACAACTCTATTTTTGAAAACACATAAGGGTTACACTTTGTTGCTTCAAATTTATGTTGATGACATTATTTTTGGATAAACCAATGAGAAATTCTACAAAAAGTTTGAGAAACTAATGACCAGCCATTTTGAAATGAGCATGATGGGTGTATTAAACTTGCTCTTAGGCTTACAAGTTAAATGAAGAAGTGATGGCATATTTTTTAGTCAAAACCCACGACCCAAAACCCACGATCTCTGTCCAACAAATCCTATATATACCCACTTCAAAAGGACGAGAAACTTACCTGCAACCTCTAAAACCCCTAAAAACCCTTACCATTTTTTTTGAGCAAAATTCAACTCACCATGGCTGCATCCAACCTCGTCAATCTCAATATCCCAGCTGTAGAACACTCTGTCCCATTCATCAGGAATGATGACTTCTTACCAATGAAGGAAAACAACCTATTGATGAACACCAACCATGGAGAATACGACGAAAAATGCAAATTTTGGTCGAATTCTTGCTAAGGTTCCATATTGCTCAAGCTCTTACCAAAACCAAAGAAGTACTAGAAAATATTATGGATCAGCTTGTCCATACACTTAGTGAAACTTGTGTGAACGAAGTCATAGCTCACCTCTGGGGTAACATCACAGTTACTATTACTCCTCAAAGAATCAGAGAATGTTTGGAGCTTCCAATCAATGACAACTACATCGAAGCACCTAACAAGGAGGAGCTGTTGGGATAACTTGATGATTTGATGGGATATGCTAGAAAGATTTTGCTAATTGGGGAATTCAAAAGGAATGAGCTACCTGCCTTCTGGCAAGTGATGATGGAGACTCTAACTAAGTGCCTAACATCAAAAATTGGGGGCACGGATCAAATTAACATAATTGTTCTGACAGTCATGTATGGACTCATCACTGGGACCAACATTGATTACGGAACAGAGATCTTGAATCTGATGAAGAGATTTGTGTTGACCAAATCTAGTAGAATTAGTTCTCATTTGCCCTTTCCAAGATTTTGGTAAATCATAATTGCCAAAATATTGGGAGAGAGAAATATTGAACTTCCTGTATCAGAAAATGTCTAGAAGTCATCTGTCATAAAGCCTTGGTGTGTAGCACTAGCCTGGAAATCCATCAAAGATGTGCCCAACTTAATAGAAAGCGTGATGAGTCTGATAGCTGAAGACTCGCCTTACAAGATACAACATGTGGCAATTCTGAATAGAAAAATTTGGAGCATATTGAAGTTTATGACAACAGCTCCTCACCAGATCATGATGATCAATGGCTCCACAAGCAACAGAGGATATTTAGCATCAAGACATGAGATTCTCACCAGACCCAATGGAGGTTGATCAACATATACAACATAATCCAGAAGAAAAATATCATCATGCAGTGACTTCACACGTGGCATAATCAGGTGCTCAAACTAATCCTGATTTATTTATTGTTGCAAACTCAACAGATGCTGATTCAGATGAATCTGTTAGAGGAAATTATGTCATACAACTTAGAAAACCAACAATAGTAGACAAAGAGGTTAGTAGTTCAATAGGTCCAGTCTCTAAAATCAGCTAATAAGGAGGAGACTGAGGCGGCAACAGGTGGAGGTCAGGCTACTGATCAAGGAAACATGGGTGAGAAAAATGAGCCTTTCTCAAAATTCACGGAGGATCATTCTCAAGAATGATTCAAGGAAGTGAAGAAATCTAGGATATGAATAAGTTTCACAGATCTGGTAAAGGTGTGCAGGATTGGTCTTTTGACCAACCTAACCCCTTTACAACAGCAGCAAGTGTGTCTTCTGCTGGCATGAGAGAAGGAACATCTGTTGTTCCACCTTTACCCAATGAACCAGTCATCTCACAAGAACAGCTTGATCAAGTGCTAGACAACGTCATCAAAGTTTGTGCATACAAGACCCCTGTTGAAGCAAAGCTGGATGTGTTGAAAGAAGAAATTAGAAGCCAGAAGTCTGATATGAAAGCTCTATCTGAATCAGATGAAACCATCAGAAAACAAACAGAAAAGAATGCTAAAGTCCTGAAGAATTTACAACAATCAGAAAAGGCACCAGACAACAGCAAACTTGCAGCAGATTTTGAGAAAGTGTTTGAAGAATAAAAGACATCAAGACAAGGATAACTGAAGCTATGGAAACAAGAGATTCCATGAGCTTTGGTTGAATTTTGGAGGAGATTCACAGCTTAAGAACAGTAACAATAGCCTGACTGATGCTCTTGATAAATTGCTAAGAGAATGGGCTACACATTAGGATCGGAATACAAAAGACTTCAACAAGATAAATGAAGTAGAAAGAAGAAATGCTCAATTGTTAAGTGATGTACAGTCACTTGTAAAAAGGCTACAATTAAATGTTGCTAAGTTGGTAAACATTGATGTTCATGAACATAGAACTCCCATTCCCAAAGAGACCTCACACTAGAAAGAACCAGAAGCCACTAGCACACACAAACAAAGGGAGCAACATCTCTTAGTCGATCTGGACCCACACCAATGAGGTCTCCACCTTGTTAGGACTTTTAAAGACCCTTGGTACTTGAGTATTAATAGTTTGAGCTGGTTTGTAATAGTTTGTTAAACTAGAAGGGTCAAAAGTGCAAACATGTAGAACTTAGAACAAGGCGGCATATTTATATTCCCAGCGTAATTAATAATTACATTGGGTAGTCAGATCAGTATATATATGTTGTTCAATGAATCTCTTGTCCAAGCTTCTTGGACAGATTTTGGTGATTACTCTTGTGTTGTGGTTCTTGTTATTGTGCTTAATCTGAATATCCGGTGCTGTTATTGATTACATCTTCTTGGGATTTCATATACAACACTTTGTTTGATCCATTAAAGAATCTTCATCTTCATGGTTTGGTTTTTCTTAACTTTTACACATTCAAACAACTAATCTATAGTTGTTTGAGTGATAACAATCAAGCACTGTGATCCAAATCTGTTTTCGGACTCACAATTTGGTATCAGACCCTTTGTGCTCTTGATTGTTTGAGTTTTTGTTAAGATTCTTCAAGTTTTGAAGGTTTTTCAAATTTTTGGACTTAAAATGGCTTGATCTGGTGTGTTTAATCATTGGGTTGTTGTTAATCAGTGGTTTGGTAAACGTTTTTGGTCATTTTGGTGCAAAGAAACATGAATTGAGTCGTTTTTGGGTGATTAGAGGGTTTTTGTTTGTACTAAAACCCTTATGGGCATATTTGTTTTTGAAGTTGGCGTAGATAATCTTGAATATAACAGATTTAACTTGAATATCGCGTATTTTAAAAAATACGCTGGGCTTACACCAGCGGATTTGTTGAGTTTCAGCGAAATAGTGTCAGCGTAATTAATCGAAGGCGACTTCGAAATCAGTGATAAAAATCCTCAGCGATTTTATCACGGTGATCAGCTAAATTAACCCAACTTATGTTTGTTTTTCATGTTCCATCGGATTTAGCTTTTTCGTAGGATAAAGTCGACAGAGATCAGCAACGTATTTGTTTCAAGTGCAGCGTATTTGTCTTATTTGCAGCGTAATTATCTCACTTGTAGCGTATTTGTCCTCTGATTTAATACTCTCCAGCGTATTTAATCACTGTTCAACCAAAATGTCTGTCAATCAACTCAACCCGATTGCCCAAGCCGAGTTGGAAACAAGAACAGCCACAAGACCTCCGAAGTTGAAAGGATCTGAAGATTTCAGCAGTTGGAAGAACAGAATCAAAGCCTTCTTTGAGTATACCAACTATACTCAATGGATGTCCGTCACGGTGGGTCCACACGTGCCAATGATAATTCACAACGACATTCATACAATCAACGAAGATCCATCAATGTTCACCGAAGAAGATAGAACTCTCATTCAACGTGACCGCAGGGCTCATGCTGCTCTTACTATGGCCTTATCCATGGACGATAACAACTTGTTCGAGGAGTACACCTCCGCTCATGAACTGTGGTTAGCTCTTATCGACCACTATGAAGGAAATGAGGAGCTCATGGACAACAAAAGAGACATGGTCCAGAAAGAGTACGACATGTTTGGAAGTGTTCGTGGCGAAAATTTTTCCGAGCACATCAGTCGATTTCTGGGAGTGCTGACTAAAATGAAGAAAGTGGGAAATCTTGTTGCAAATTATGCATCAATCAAGAAGCTGCTGGATTCTCTCCCTAAAGAATGGAGCCTTCAGTGCATGATGATTAAGAGAACTTTCTTGACCAGCACAACTCATGTCACACTCTCGGAACTGATCAACACTCTAAAAGCCTTTGAAATGGACATTGTCAAGAGAGAAATGATCCAAACTAGGTATTCACAGAAGCTTACTCAGTCAGCTGCTGCAACCTCGGCTCCCAAGAATATGGTGTTTCTTGCTCCCATCGCCTCATGTGGATTGAATCCTCAAAGTGCTGTCGAATCTTATCCCAACACTTCTGCAAGCTCTGTGAAGGCCTCGTCATCCTCCGAGAAGACTACCATGGCCATTGACTCTCAAGCACTTAAAATATCCACAGAACATGTTGCTCTATTTAATACCCTCTTAAGCAGCTATAAGGCTCTCATGTCAGGAGAGTTGAAGAGAGATTTCCTCACAGCTGAGGACATGTATCAAGTGGATCCTGACGACATGGAGGAGATGGATTTCAAGTGGCAGATGGCAATGATCACTCTTCGATTGAAGAAATTCCAAGATAAAACAGGAAAAAGGCTAGCTCTCGAAAAAGCTGGATTTGACAAGTCCAAGCTGAGATGTTACAATTGCAAAAATCTTGGTCATTTCAAGAGGGAGTGCCCGTTGCTGAGGAACGAGAATGCAAAACTCAACCAGACAAGAAGGCCAATGGCTATTGAAGGGAGTGACAGTATTGCTAAAAATAACCAAAAGGATTTAGTTGTGGAAGATTATCACTGGTTAGAGGAAATAGCTGAGGCTAAAGGTGAAGTTAACAAAGCCCTCATGGCAAACATCTCCACTATTTCAGTCACGTCTGCTTCAAATTGTGTTGAAAAGCAAACCGTCAGGATTCCAAAAGATGACAAGGGTCTGAAAAGCATCATCAATCTCGGTGAAGAAACTTCAGAGAAGGGAAAACAGAAATCTGAGATGAATGAGTCGAAACCTGCAGTTCAAGAAGCCATCAGTAGCAGCAAGAATGAAGCGGTTGGAACTTCTACCACCGCCATGAAGTCAAAATCTGAGGATAAGGATTTGGTAAATAGCATACCATATGAATTTAAAGCGAATCTGTGCTCCAAACCATGTTTGAACGTCGTGGCACACTACAAATCTCTCAACCGTGACATAATTAAAGAAAAAGAAAAGATTTTGAAAATTAATCAAGAACTAAAAGAAAATGAAGCTGCATATCAACGAAAGTTGAATTCAACCATAGCTGAAATGCAGACTTTAAAAGAATTTGTTTTCAGAAAAGATTTTATCATAAATAATTTGACCGAAAAACTAGAAAAATCACAAAATGATAATAACAAATTGCAAATCATTATGGATAAATGGAAAATTAGTCAAAAAGCACTGGTTGATATTGTAAACTGCCAACGACCGACATTCATAAAGGATGGAATTGGATATAAGGATAAATTCGGAGACGAAAGAAAATTATTTCCTTCTCCACACAGCAAAAATTATGTCCCTATGCCATCTCCTCATCCTAAAAATGACTTAATCGATAAAAATGATCTTTTGGATCAAAATGCTTTTTACAAACCACAAAACAATACTAACATGCCTGAAAGCAATGCAGGTATGTGTGAGGGTCAGGAAAATGTGTGCGATGAGGAAGATGATTGTGGAGGTTCAAAAATAGGAATCGGTTAGTCAGGCGACAATTATTCAACAGTTAACTGGTTCACCTAGAATTGTAATAAGACAAACATAATTTCTATTCAGGATAACTGAAATAGTTTATCTAGGATGGATGACTGTAACGGCTTTGTGCCAAATTGAACATTCGGGATGACTGTAATGGCCTTGCGCCTACACTTAAGACTCACAACCAAGTGCATGCGGAGGTTGAGAGTCATGACTTAAACTCTGTTTTTAATGATGAAAATGTTATGCTTGAATCTCCTGTCTTTGTGCCAGAATTGAAGAAAAACAGATTTGGAAAATTCCTTATAGAGGAAATTCCCGAGTTTGTTCCATTAGTTGCAGGTACATCAGAGACTAATAAAGACTTTACTGAAGAAATCAATAGAGATGATTCAAGCATAACAACTTCAGAGGGTGATGGAGAAATATCAAATGAAAGTCAAGAATCAACCTCGTCATCAGACAGTGAGCATAGTGAAGACGACATTGAAGGTAAACATCATCCTGACAAGAAATTGAAGAAAGTCAAAGATTCAAGCCATGTTACGTCATCAAATTCCTCAAGCTGCTCTAGATTCTCATCACATACATCATCTTCGCACTCAGCACCCAGGAAGAAAAGATCGAATTGCAAACAATGATTTCGCTATGGTCATTTAGGACACACTGCGAACATTGCAAAAGCAAGAAATTTTCTAAACCTAAACAAGATCTCGTTAAGAGTTTTACTGATCAATTTGACAATCTTAAGAAATCAGTAAAATGCATAGTTGATTCAACTTGTTTTTGGAAAAGAAAAGAAAACTCTCTTGCTCAAAATCATGATGGAACTAATTAAAGAAAGTCTGGGTTCCAAAAACTAGCTAACATGTACATATCTTTTGTTGTTGTTGTTGTTGTATAACAGAATAAAATTCAGAAATGGCTTCGGATGCTCATGGAATATATCTGGCATGTTGACAGCGGATGCTCCAGGCATATGACCGGGTTAAAGGATCTGCTTAAAAACTTTCGAGTTATCGATGGTGATTTTGTGTCCTTTGCCGGAGACGAAAAGGGAGGGAAGATCATCGGAATGGGTGATGTCGTGTCGGAAGCACTTACTCTGGAGAATATAAACTTTGTTCCAGAGTTGTGTTACAATCTCATGAGTGACAAAGAGATTTTGGTGCTGTTCAATGACACGGAGTGCTTATTCCTCAAACCCGAATACTCCGTCCCTGCAGAAATGATCATGCTTAGAGCTCCCCATCAAAATAATACCTATGTGCTGAATATGAAAAATGCCAAATCAAATGAGCAAATGACATGTCTTATTTCAAAAGCATCTGAATCGGAATCACTGCTGTGGCACAGGCGTTTTGGGCATGTGAACTTTAAAAACATAAATAAGCTTTCTAAATTAAATCTAGTAAGAGGTTTACCTATGAAAGATTTTCCGTTTTCAGAAAAATGCATCGCATGTGCCCAAGGAAAGCAACATAAAAAGCCTCATAAGTCCAAAGCAGTGAATACGATATCTACCCCACTGCGATTACTTCACATGGATCTTTTCGGCCCTATAAGTGATAAAAGTTTAGCTAAAAGATCTTATTGTTTGGTAATTACAGATGATTTTTCAAGGTTTTCATGGGTATATTTCCTCGAAATAGTGCTGCCAGAACTCCTCAGCAAAATGGGGTAGCGGAACGCAAGAACAGAACTCTCATTGAAGCTGCTAGAACTATGCTTGTTGACTCCAAGCTTCCCATAATCTTCTAGGCTGAAGCGGTCAACACAGCATGCTACGTTTTGAATCGTGTTCTCATTGTCAAACCTCACAGAAAGATAGCTTATGAACTACTTTTCAAAGGGAAGCCTTCGATAGATTTCTTCAGACCTTATGCTCATGCACACTTCTCAACACTGAAGATAATCTCATCAAGTTTGAAGCGATAGGTGACGTATGCTACTTCATGGGCTACTCATCTTCTCAAAAGGCATATCGAGTCTACAACAAACGAACAAAGATGGTGATTGAATCATATTACGTCGATTTTCAAGAAGGAAACTCCACTAACACTAGAAGCGCTCCAAATTGGTTTTATGACGTAGACATTGTATTCAACACTTTTGACATTGCTGAACCTGTCACTGAATTCGAACCTGCAGAATTCACCCCATTAGAGCCATTGTTTGATCCTTCAGACATTGGTTTCACTCCTTTTACAACCCGTTTCACCCCAGCCTCTGCCTCTCCTACCCTTCCTGTTATCGAAGTAAATGGTGACACATCTGCTGAGAATGTATCCGCACATGATGATTCTTCTTCACAGCAGGTTGTGGATGAACCACCTAAAGAAGACGAAACTCCAATTATCTACGTCAATGAACATTTTTCTAATCTGCCTCAACAAGTGGAAACTCACACCAACGCAGGGTACAAGACGAATCGAAACCATCCAATTGAAAATGTCATCGGTCCTGTTGAAGATGGAGTTCGAACACGCGGTCAAACTCATACCATTAACATAGGACTGTATGCAGCTTTTCTCTCGCAGTCTGTCCCAAGAGATATCGAAGAAGCAATTCAAGAATCTAGCTGGGTACAAGCAAAGCAAGAATAATTAGCTCAATTTAGGAAACTTAAAGTCTAGGAACTCGTTGATTTACCAGATGGGAAGTATCCAATTGGTACCAAGTGGGTGTTTCGAAACAAGATGGACGATCATGGTGTAGTTATCAAAAATAAGGCAAGATTGGTAGTTCAAGGTTTTCGGCAGGAGGAGGGGATTGACTATGAGGAATTTTTTACATCGGTTGCACACTTAGAAGCTATCAGAATCTTCTTAGCCTACGCTTCGTTCAAAAACTTTAAGGTGTTTCAGATGGATGTAAAGAGTGCATTTATGTATGGGAAAGTGAAAGAAGAAGTCTATGTCTGTCAACCTCCTAGTTTTGAAGATCCTCACTTCCCTGCGAAGTACTATAAGCTTGACAAAGCTCTCTATGGTCTTCATCAAGCTCCTCAAGCATGGTACGAGACTTTGTCAAGATATCTTTTGGAATGTGGGTACTCAAGAGGGAAAATTGATATGACTCTTTTCACAAAGCGGATCGTAGATGACGTGATGCTGGTGCAGATCTACGTAGACGATATCATCTTTGGGTCAACTGATGAAGCTCTTTGCAGGGAGTTCGAGCAAGTTATGAAGGCAAAATTCGAGATGAGCATGATGGGAGAACTTATGTTTTTCTTGGGATTAGAAGTGAAGTAGAGAGAAGACGGCATACTCATTCATCAGGCTAACTATATCAGAGATATTCTCTCCAAGTACAACATGAATGATTGCAAATCTGCCAGTATCTCCCTTCGCTGCTCAGATGGAACTTACTTCGGATCTTCAAGGAAAACCCGTGAATAAATCTTTCTATCATTCTATGATAGGCTCGTTAATGTATATGACCGCAAGTAGGCCTGATATTATGTGGGCTGTCTGTCTCTGTGCGCGATTTCAGACGGATCCAAAAGAATCTCATGAAGCTGCTGTCAAAAGAATCTTTCGCTATCTGAAAGGAACTCCCAAGCTTGGTTTGTGGTATCCAAAAGATAGTAATTTTGATTTAATTGCTTACTCTGACAGTGATCATGCAGGTTGTAAAGTTGACAGAAAGTCTGTCTCAGAAGGCTGTCAATTTTTACTAATTTCGTGGCAAAGCAAAAAGCAGACAACAGTCTCCACATCTACTGCTCAAGCTGAATACACGGCAACTTACAGTTGTTGTTCTCAAGTTCTATGGATACAAAATCAGTTGTTGGATTATGAAATCAACGTTATGAAGACTCCTATATTCATCGACAACAAAGCGTGTCTTGGAATTGTGAAGAACCCTATCCACCACTCCAGAACAAAACAATTCGAAATTCGCATTCATGCGATCAGAGATGCGTATGAGAAAGGATATATTCAAGTGGTGCTGGTGGATATAATGCAACAGAAAGCTGATATATTCACGAAAGCCTTCGATAAAACTCGCTTCAACCAGTTGGTAACCTGGTTGAAGATGGTCAATTTCCTTGAGTGGAAGTGATTAAAAAAAGGTTTATTATCCAACAAAAATGTGCCTAACAAAAAGATTTTCTGCAAATTTAAAATTTCTTTTCAAGCAATGAATTCTCGAAAATAAAATTTTAAGGGGGGAAGTAATTCCAGAAAATATTATTGAAACAAGAATCCTTATTTGACTCCTACATGAGAAATGATAGAAAAACTGCTAACACTTTGTTTGATCTAAAACAGAAATAGATTGAGGCCCCAAGCAACGACGTGTCAGTAGATTTAGCAATACCTTGAAGTAAACTGTGAAAAGGAGGCAAAATCACACAAGAATTCTGGATACCCACAATGTTGTGCAACTTGCGGGGAACACGTTGCGGCGTATGGCTTAATGGTCTTAAATCTTCCGTTGATAGATTGGCAAAGTCCGAGATTTTGGGTCTTTATATTGACTAATCATTCGGGGATATCATAGTTGCTCTTCTGCTGCATCCAGATATATGCTGACCTAGACACAATTATGATATCTTTACAAAAGAACCAATGCGGCCAAAACCCTACACAAATGAAGCTCTCATTGAGAATCATTCAAGTGCTTAAATCATACCATATTTGGTATCTGTCATAGCCCTCGTTAGACTTTGGTCTCTTTGTTGTACGGAAGTACTGACCTGAACACCAATTGTCTAACATTGAAATTCAAAAACGAATGAGGTCAATATACTCACCTGTTATGAGGAATCTTTGAGCATACCTTGATCTCGGGGGGTATGTCCTGTGTGGGACTCACGGGTACAACATTCTAACAGTTCAGCATGAGTGGGGGAACATCGAATTTCTTGTGAATATTACCACAACATGATAAATGGCTCTCTGATCGCATGTTGAAAGATAGGTGCATGGATTTAAAAAGACAAACATACTGACAATTTTTCTTGTGCCTTGATTATTCAAAATATCTAATATTTTATCTCAAACTAACAAAGTGTGACCAGTATGATCTTCTGCAGGAAAGTCACAGGATCCGAATCCAATGGCATAAAATATGTGAAAAAGAAAGCTTCCTGGCCCTAAAAATAATTTTTAGGATCCAAATTGCAATTTTCCATTTTCCTTAAACTTATTTTTAAATTCTTGCACTATTTTTAACCAAAAAGGGCACATTTTTCGATGAAATTTGAGATTTTCGAGCGTAATTGATTTCAAGATTCTTAGTCTTGAAGAAATCTTAAAAATCTTCTAGGCGGCGTATTTATTGTTCCAGCGTAATTATTAATTACGCTGGAATGTAGATTTGTATATATACCTCATTTTTCATTTTGTATAAACATTTTCAAATTCAAAACTCATCATCTTCTTCTTCAACCATAAAACCCACATCTTCTCATTCAATCTTCACTTAGTAAATCTAAACGGAATCGATATCGGTATGATTTTGATATTCAAATGTTCATTGTTTAATGTTTAAGAGTGTTAAATCACCGTCTTTAGTCTCTGTTGTGTGTACATAAATACATTGATCTGGTTTCTTCCGGTTTTCAAGGGTTTATCAAGAAAATCTTGAATCTTGCGTATTTAGTTTGAAGATGGCGTATTTAAGTTTGAAGATAGCGTATTTGTTCAGGATAACTGTTGGCGGATTTAAGTCTTGAACGCGAGTTCAAGCAACCGGCGTATTAGACAAATACGCCGGTTAAGCTAGCGTAGATAAATATCTATGCTGGCTTTACTTAAATTTGCTGATGAGCGTAAATAATTCTCCTTTGGCGTAGTTGTCTTTGGGTCTTTTGTACATAACAGAGCATGCCCGGCGTAAATAAAGTCAGAAACCAGCATAGATAATAGCGGATTTATAATCTTCTTTTAAAATTTCATTTCTATTTTTATTTATTATCCAAAATATATTATATGTATAAATAACTATGTATATAAATCTAACTTGGTTCGTTTTCACCTTTCAGGAATGGCTCAACCTTTAGTATGGGACGGCACAAGAAAACACAATCAGTCGATCACTATAGTTCCTCTGGAGCCATATTTAAAAGATGTGATGGACTGGCTGTCGCGGAGCAAAATTAGTTATGCAGTCCAGGCAAATCCAACGATTTACTCAATCCACATAGAAGAGTTCTGGAGAACTGCAAGGGTAAGAACGCTGAACAAGGTGAAGCACATCACAGCGACAATGGGAAACAAAGAGGTAAAAGTGACTGAGGAACGGATTCGAAAAGTTCTAAGCCTCGGAGACAACGCTATTGATCCATTAAAGCAAACCAAAGAAGCAATTCTAGAAGGCTTTCGCGGGATTAACTACGTTGGAGCTTTTCGCAACAAAAATGAGATCAAGAAGTCGGGGCTTACAAAAGATTGGAGGTTCATTTTCCACACATTCTGCATGAGCATTTGCCATAGAAAAGGCGGCTACGATGGGCTAAACTTAGAATGGTCTGCAACAATGCTAGACTTGTGCACCAATCAGCCTTTCAACATTTCTGGCGTAATCTTCTATTGCATGATCGACAACGTTAACAAAGGTGAATGGGCAATGTATCCAAGATTTGTGAAATTGTTTATTGATGATCAACATCAGAACCTACCACACGATGGAGATCTGTATCAATTTCAACTCCCCAAAGGAAGGCAAATTACCGAGTTAAAAACCAAAGAGTGGGTGATGTTACACAACTGGATGTATCGTGAAGAAAGACTTCCAGTGGTTCTAGCTGCATACAACAAGTATCGGGAAAAGGCAAGGAAAAGTAGAGAAGGTGGAAGTGATCCCGTTGATGTTGCAGAAGAGGCTGAATTAGAAGAAGAAATTCCATCGGTTCGTCAGTGTAAAGATAAAGGAAAGAAAGTGGTCGAAGAGGAACCGTCAAAGAAGAAAGGCAAGAAAGATGCACCCAATCCAGAACGAATCATGGCCGTAGCATTCGCGCTGGATCAACTAGAGAAGAAA
This sequence comes from Scalesia atractyloides, assembly GCA_947069175.1. Taxonomy (NCBI): domain Eukaryota; kingdom Viridiplantae; phylum Streptophyta; class Magnoliopsida; order Asterales; family Asteraceae; genus Scalesia; species Scalesia atractyloides. The sequence goes on along the minus strand of CAMTDV010000003.1, from coordinate 33,815,060 downwards.
TTGAAAGAATGCAAGCCATTCATGCGGTTGCGGAGGCTGAGAAAGGAGAAAGAAGAATGAAGAGAAGAGAAATGACAGAATCTGAAACCCCTGTGGTTGTTACGTCAGAACAAGAACAGTTGGATAGATTTATTGAAGGACTTTTGACTGATCCACTAGAACCCTCTCCAAGCAAGGCTGGTACGTCAAAGAAAAGAAAAACAGGTGAAGAATCATCCGCAAACGTTCCACTCAAACCACCTGTATCGGCTCAACCTCCTCCTCAGCAAGTTCCCTAAAGACCAAGACCATTTCAAGAGCTTTATAACTGTTTATCCAAGGAAATTGGTCTATTTCCTGCTAAGGAGTTCTGTTTACTAAAGAATCAAGTGAATGATACTGATGTGCTAAATAGAAAATTGAAAGAATAGAGAAAGAAGAATAAAGAATTGCACTCTTACGTCCACAAGCAATCAGAATTCATCAGATTTCAACAGGAGGGTCTCGAAAAACTGCATGAACTAGTGCAGGAGTTGTATGGTGCTGCGAATAGAAAGCCAAAGTACTCTAGCGAAGACATTTTCAACTTTGACTTATTTAGAGAAAGAGAACAGAAAAAGAAAGCTGACAGAGCCGAAAAGAAAAAGAAACTTCTTGAATCAGTAGTTGACGTTAGTCTTGATGAAGACAATGATGAAGAGGAAGTAGATAAATCTGAGATGCCTGCGAAATTTATCAAATGGGGATTGGAAGATGATGTGTTGTATGAGACGAATGGCGGAGATGAGTTCGAACCGCAGCATCCGGAATGGTTTAAGAAGGAAAGAGCGAAGATGCCAGACTTTTATCAAGTGATAATAGTTGAGAAGACTGAGATCACGGATAAAATCATCAGTTGGAAATACTGCAATCTTACCGGATGGTTTGTGGTAAAACGACGAGGTGGAGTCATTCAATACTTTCGAAATGCCCACGACATGCAAAGCTTACCAACATGGGATATACGAGAGCTCAGCAAGCACGATCTGATAAATCCGACAAATAGCAGCATTGGCGGAGATCTAGAAAGATTAATTCAAAGAGAATGCATGCGAGGATTTTCAATGTTCAAGCCTCAACGCCCTAGAAGACGTGTGTCTAAGACTACCAAAGACCCGTTCAGCGGAAAGGGAAAGATTACATGGGTCCTCAATCTAGCGAAAGTTGTAACTAGGGTGAAGCTACCTCCGAAACAACCTGTGACTCTCACGAACTTCAAGAAGTGGTTTTATGCTGGCAAGACGGGTGAAGCAGTCATCAGGTCAAACTCAAATGAAGACATCCATATCCTGGATCCTATGGACGTATTTATGTTTTGTCTTTCTGATCTGAATGTTCTGTACGACACAAGATCGACGTTGGAGCAGGAAACGAGTACCTAGAGGAAGGGATGCTTTTTCAAAGGGCAGTTGAGCGCGTGCGAGCTCGAAAGATTGAAGTGATGGAAATCTTGCTCAGGATGGACGCAAAGAAAGAAAAAGAGGAATCCAGAAAGAAGAAAACAGCTGAGACTGAACCATCCTCTCAACCAAGCAAAGATCCATCATCTGACTCCGATCTTCAAATCGTTCCACTACCTCCGACTTCATCCACATATGGAGTCACTACGGAGGGCCAACAAACCATAAGTGAAGCTTTTATTAACCAACCCACTAAAGCAACAACCGACCAACCTACCGATCAAGCTGCACAAGGAAAGGATCAAGGATCAGCCACAGACCTTGAAGCTCCGAAACAAGATTGAAGAAGCTCAAGTACGCAACAATCTAGGGGGATATTGTTAGGACTTTTTAAGACCGTTAGTACTTGAGTATTAATAGTTTGAGCTGGTTAATAGTTTGTTAAACTATAAGGGTCAAAAGTGCAAGCATGTAGAACTTAGAATAGGGCGGCGTATTTATTTCCCAGCGTAATTAATAATTACACTGGGTAGTCAGATCAGTATATATATGTTGTTCAATGAATCTCTTGTCTAAGCTTCTTGGATAGATTTTGGTGATTACTCTTTTGTTGTAATTCTTGTTATTATGCTTAATCCGAATATCCAAGTGCTCTTATTGATTACATCTTCTTGGGATTTCATATACAACACTTGTTGTTGATCCATTCAAGAATCTTCATCTTCATGGTTTGGTTTTTCTTAACTTTTACACATTCAAACAACTATCTTTAGTTGTTTGAGTGATAACAATCAACCACTGTGATCCGAATCTGTTTTGGGACTCACACACCTGATGTGCCAAGGTCATAAATAATAAAAAAGACTTGAAGCTACTCCTAAGATAATCTCAAATCTAAAAAGTTCTTCTTCAAGAGGCCAACCAAAAATAACCTCTTCTGGAGAAACCATATTTAGTGAGCAGCTGAACCAGGCAAAGAAGAGAAAGTGGGAAGACTCTACTACATCTTCAAAGAAACCAAGATTTGAAATCAGAAAGGATCCACAAGGAAAGGAAAACGAATTTTTGGTGCAACAAATTGATCAAGACAGTACGATGTTCCCTGATATCATCTGAGAAATTACTATTGGAATAACGAAGAAGATAAGCTTGACAGGCCTCTCAGCCCAATGAGCACAAGAATAAGAGAAGAAAAGCTGAAAAGAAGCAAGGCCAGTCTTCATCCACCTCTTACAAATCCAGTGGTTTGAGTACACAAGGTGGACACTCTATCCATTGCAGGCGAGGTAACTTATGAGCAAAACAAATATGCCCTGATCGGATCAGATGGCAGAGTGACAACAGTTGTGGATGCTGACCTTGAAGAAGAACTTCATCCCTTGGACTTAATAAAGTTAAAACAGATCTTTGATAAAGAAAAGGGAGATACAAAGATTAAAAGAAGGGCTATCCATAGTCTGACAGAAGCCTGACAAAAACTATACTTAAGGGTAGCTCTAGCAGACTTTGATTTGTGCATAGCTATTTGATTACAGCAAGAAAGTGCAAATACCACGTCCTGACATATGTTCCAGCTGAACTTGAATCTGAAGCTAGAGCACGAGTCATTTTTGAGAAACCTGAATTATCTGTTGTTTTTAGGGATCTTGAGGATAAAAGGCTCTGTTCAGAGTAAATGAGATATGTAGGTACTCAAATAAAACACTAACTATATCAAAGACTGCATGAATAAGAAACAGGAACAACAAAAGGCTAAAGGAAGAAACAAGGAAAAGCTGAGGAAAGAAATCGAAACATTATAAATGAATGGATCACAGCCAGAGGATGGTACAAAGACTTGTACAAGGTCTGTCACAAGCTAGTTGAGTACAAGAAGCAACTGAAGAAGGGAGATCTCTACAAAAGAGGATTAAAGATTGTCTAAGATTTTTTTTTCTGCTTTACTTCTTTGAAGAATGTTTGTGTTTGTTTTTTAGATTTTGGATGTTTTGATGTTTCTTTGAAGTATGTTCTTTGCTTTGAGATGTTATTTTTCTTACAATACTTAGGGGGAAACTGTTAGGAAACTTTTATGTAAGTATTAAAGAAAAATGTGATTTATCTGATCAACTATTGAAGATAAAGTCATGAAGATCAAACAGAAAGAAGAAACGAGACTGGACTAAAAAAGGACAGCATATCTTCTACATGCATAAAAAAAAGGAACAGATACAAGTGAAGACAATCAGAAACGACCATTCTGCTAGATCTGATGAATATCATCAATATCTGGTAAAATTTGATTATCAAAAATTGATGATATGTTCATCATATTTTCTCGTAAGATGGCTCTCAAAGATTCTGATGGGCCAACTTGTCTGCAAATTTGAGCTCTGCCACAATTGAAGGGTAGCAAGTTGATCATAGTGGATTCAATGAATATGCCAAGAAGCTACTTTATGCAGAGAAAATGCATGAATAAACTATTTTTATTCATGCTAAGGACTCTCTATAAATAGAGAATCAAACCTTTGAATGATAATGAGTTAAGCCAAGCATTTAATACACACTACTACAATAACTCCATTGCCCTTTCACCACAGAATTATACAAGTATTCTTTTGTACTAGTCAATAACCTTACAATCACCTTGTAAACCATTTTGTTTCAAAGTGATATAAACTTGAAAATTCTATAGTTGTCGTTTCTTGAAAGTTTGATTTCTATTTTTGCACACTATTTTCATATCTGTTGAAATCACTTGCCACAATAAGTTAAAAGAGCATTTTCCATCTGGGACCAATAGATTACCAGGAGCTGAATAAGATAACGATCAAGAATCTTTATCCTTTACCAAGAATTGATGACTTGTTCGGTCAATTGTAAGGAGCGAGTTTCTTTTCTAGAATCGATCTTCAACCGGGTTATCATCAACTGAAGTTCAGGAGTGAAGATGTTCCAAAGACTGCTTTCAGAATAAGATACGAACATTATGAGTTCTTAGTTATGTCATTTGGACTCACTAATTCTCCAGCAGCTTTCATGGATCTCATGAATAAAGTCTTCAAACCTTATCTTGATAAGTTTGTCATTGTCTTCATAGATGACATACTTACTTATTCACGCAACAAGAATGATTACGAGAAACATCTTAGATGTATTCTGGAGTTGCTAAAGCAAGAAAAGCTTTATGCAAAATTCTCTATGTGCGAGTTTTGGCTTAGAGTAGTCCAATTCTTAGGACGTGTGATCAGTGAACGCGGAATCCAAGTTGATCCAGCTAAGATTGAAGCAATCATTAATTAGGAAGCACCCACGACTCCTTTTAAAATCCATAGCATTTTGGAATTGGCTGGATATTATAGAAGGTTCTTTGAGAACCTCTCAAGATTCTTAAACAAAAGTTGAGTAATACCCAATGCTACCATTACCCGAAGGAGTTGAAGACTTCGTGGTTTACATTGATGCTTCACACACAACATTAGGTTGTGTGTTAATACAAAGAGGGAAGATAATTGCCTATGCATCACGACAACTCAAGGTGCATGAAGAGAACTACACTACCCATGATTTAGAATTGGGTGTAGTAGTATTTGCACTTAAGCTATGGAGACACTATCTATATAGCACAAAGTGTATTATAAACACAAATCACAAAAGCGTCCAACCATACTTAATCAGAAAGATTTAAATATGCGACAACACCGTCGGATGGAAATATTGAACTATTACGAATGTGAGCTTCGTTATCACCCTTGCAAGGCTAATGTCGTTGCTAACACCTTGGGCGAAAAGGAAAGAATAAAACCATTGAGGATTCATGCTAAAAGGATTTAACTACGAACCAGTTTAAGTTTAAATGAGAAACTGCTTGAGGTTCAAAAGAAGGCCTTCTTAGAAGCAAATGCTTCTAATGAAGGATTAGGTGGAACTGTTGAACAGTTAAGACCTTGAAATGATGGAATGCTAAGATTTAATGACAGAATCTGGCTTCCCATTTTTGGAGGACTCGGAGATCTGTTTCTCCAAGAATTACACAATTCAAAATATTTGGTACATCATTGAGGAGATGAAATGATGTGAACTGATATGAATTTTTGTTTATAACCGTCCTTATTTGATCTTGTGTCCTTCAAGAACCCAACCTCTTCCTTCCAAACTACACAATAATGGATATATTAAATCCAAAACCTTTTAATTACAAAAGATAAGCAATCGAAGCTATGATGAAGGAAACATGTTCTTCCAAAAACTCCAACGCTTTACCATCCAATCTCAACAATGATGAGTGTATGAAACCCAACACCTTTGAAATACGAGAAACCAAGTAGTTAAAGTGAAGGCACCACAATGAAGAGGAAGAGACAAAGTTGATAAGCCAAAGAGAAAGTTCCATCCCCAAAGGATAAGGAATAACCCTCCAAAAATATTTGATATAAATAAAACTTCATTTTCATTCTCAATCTTAATATTACAATACTTGAAAAAACTCCTATTCATAAGAGAAAACTAGACTCATACTTATTACAAATTTTAAGACTTTTCAATCAAAATAAATATAAACTTAAAGACCCTTAATCAACCTACATAAGGTCTTAAACAACTTTAGACTTTAGGATTTTCTATATTAAAGTTTCTATATAAATAAAGAAACCCAAAATACTATTTTTTATTTCTTGATTTATCAAAGTGGGCCTTATTCACCACTTAATCCATCTATAAAAATTCAGCCATAACACAAGATGATTTATTCAATTCGGCTTTTTGTGGACTTCTTCATTTTAATTGATCTTCTCATGCTACATCACTTGCATCTTCTAATAATTTTTATGAAATCACCAATACTTGAATAATGTGCATGAATTATTGTCATTAAGATTGTCACAAAACTTGCCATATATTTTTTTCATTTGTTTGCTCCTCATGTTCACATCATAAAATGTACCAAGATTTGAGAAAGAACTATTGGTGAATGGGCATGAAAAAGTCCATAACCACCTATGTAGCTAAATGTCTGATGTGTTCACAAGTTAAGGCTGAACATCAGAAACTGTCAGGTTTACTACAACAACTTGAAATACCCACATAGAAATGGGAAATGGTAACTATGGATTTGATTACCAAGTTACGTAGATAAAACGTGGCAATGACACATTATGTGTGATAATCGACAGATTGACTAAGTCAGCCCATTTTCTGCCAATTAAGGAAACTTCAAGTTCTGACAAATTGGCCAAATTATATGTGGACAATATTGTGTCCATTCATGGTGTGCCAATATCCATAGTATCCGATAGAGATACAAGATATTCATCCCATTTTTGGAAAAGTTTCCAACAAGCTCTACGCACACAATTAAATTTCAATACGGCTTACCATCCATAAACATATGATCAAAGTGAGCGTAAAAATCAAAATTTTAAAGACATGCTGAGAGCATGTGTCATTGATCTAGGTGTTAGTTGGGATGATCACCTTGAAAGTCTAGGATACGAGGAGTTTAGACGAAAGTTTGGATGGGATAGTGCTAATTCAGTAGAATGTTATTAAGAACAGAGTAGACGCAGAAGTCGAATGATTGAACTCACATCGAAAGAGTATACATCTTTACAAGCTGGAGAAATTTTAGCATTTCCCCTCTGGGAACTCCAAAACTTATCAAATTATGAACACACAACACTAGATATAGACATGAATTTGGTGCAGACTAGCTTACCTCCGTACGAAGGTAGTTCGAAGGTGAACTAGCGTACCTCCGTACGAAGGTGTTCATCCTCACTGTCATGTCATGTGTTCGCTAAACTATACAATATTCAACACACGTTCTATCTAGCCTATTCGCACAGTGGCGGACATACATAATATGCACCAACAATTTCCCCTTGGTGTCACACCCCGAATTTCCAACCAAACCTTAGTGGGCCCAAGTGGGGAATATCGTGACGTAAGTTGATATCATCATAGTCAATTAACACAGCACAGTAGAAGTCTTGGTGTTAAAATACTAGTATAAACCAAAATGTCCAAAATTAGAAAATAATATACAGACGGCTTATAATGAAAGATCCACAGGCGGATCGTAAAATATACAAAAAAAATGTGTAACGGACTTTAGGGCAGATCTAAGGATTTGCAAGATCCTCTTATATCACTACCAATCAGCTTCCAGCCTATTTCATATTGTACCTACAACTTAGTCTTTTGAAAATATGTCATCTTTCGCTGGTAAATACAATTAACTGGCTCGTTTTGAAAACATTTCAAAAATTGATTTAAGTGTACAAGGCACGAAAAATCTTTTATAACTTGGGAAAGTTATACTTATAACTTGTTAACAGATTCACTTGTTTGTCAATACATATGGGGCCAAGTACAGAGACCGAGACATGATTAACTGACACACCACTTATGAACCCACGAAGGAGTTATCCCAACTTGTGGGTAAAAATATTTTAGAAGTCGCATCTGTCGGGTGTATGCCTACACCGCGTGCTTTGGTCGTGGCCATTAGTAACATAAATGAGCCGAGGATATCCAGGACACGGTCGTTAACCCCCAATGTTTAAGTTATCAAACAAAACAGATCAAAACAGAATATGCGGATTTACTAGCCACAATCCGGCATTTGATTGATCCCATTCCGACCAAGCGGTAATAATTTACCGTAACCCAAGCCTGTATAGGGAAAATAAATAAAGAGTATTTACCAGAGCAAGTACTTGAATTAAATGCAAGTTTATATTAACTCAGTCGTTTAATCAATTAGATAAGTGTAGATAACATTTACTAGAAGGCTTTAGTTAGGAATAATGGCATAAGCTAACCAATTAGAATACTAACGGTCCCATTTAAGTCATAGAATTAGACCGACTAGCTTAAAGGATTAAAACGGTACAATACGCTAGATTAAGCGATAACCGGATAGAATGTAGTCAACAGGTACTTAAGACTTGTATGTCATGGTTAAACAATTAACATTCTAGAATTTAAGATTAAAATGATAAGGTTAAACCCGTTTCGGTTATTTTCGTAAACTAGTTACATATGCTCAACCGTACGCATATAAGCCATATCGGGTAACCGGATGAGTTATGAATAAATTTTATATGTCATTATACTTTAAATAAGTTGTAATATCAGTAGGATATCAACTTATATGCTCGTTGAGGTTTTTAAACGAAACTACGCCTTATAAGGCGTTTTTGACCATTACATGACGTATAAAAGGAACTTGCATATATTTTGATGTTTTGATCATAAACACTTTGGAAAAATACTTAATTTAGGATATATCATCAGTAGGATATCACACATAAGTGTGATTCATGGTTTAGGACCAAACTATGCACCGAGAGGGCATTTTGGTCTTTTAAAAACATAAATTACGATATTGTAATAAAACTAGTTTATGATCAAAATAATAAGATCATAATATGTTAATTATATTAATATATCAGTAGGTAATTCATTTGCAAGTTCGTTATTGATTAAAACCTTGTTTTATGTAAAAAGGGCATTTTTGTCAAAGTTTGACATTTAGCGGAACTTGTGCATAAACTCAGATTATGATTATGATCAGTAATATAATCTCAGAGGGTTATGATACATTGTATTACGATCATAATGCGACTATAATTCAGAAGTAAACTAATCTAAATCGGGTCAGAATCGAAAGTCAAAGCAGAAGTCAAACTTCGCGACTTTCGGTTGCGAACCGACCCTAGGAATGGAATTGACGAGCAGAACATGTTCCCACATGTTCTAATAATTATTACCAACTTTTTTAAGTATCAAAAACATATTTATAACATGTATAAACTCAGATCATAATATTTATAAAATCCGACCCGTTTGACTTTTTTAAAACATAAACTTTGACCCGTCAATTGACCTAGTAGACGTGATCCTTAGTAGGTGCCCTTTTAAGGGACTAATACCTTCCTAATTACGATCACTTAGCCATGTTCATTTTGAACAATGGCTGGACCATAATGGTCTTAACCAAAAGTCAAGGCATTTGTCGAAAAGGCTTGACTTTTGGCTATTAAAAGCCTATAAAAAGAAAAGAGCAGAAATGGAACACTTACAAGTGATCCAAGGGAAACTTAGAACTCAAAATGGAAGCTCTTAAATGGTCAAGAACTTCCAAGAATGTAATATGGAGGAGAAAAATGAGCAAAGAATGACTGAACTTGATGGGCTATTTATAGTGCAAGAAGGTGTGTGTGGATGAAGCCAAGTGTTAGAGGTGTTGTAGGATCTTCACAAGTGTCTAGTAGGGTGTCAAGAGCTGCAAAGGTGTGGCAATTTGTAGGCTAGGTGGCAACTTGACATAAAATTGGGGTTTTGACACATTTAGTCCCTCAAAAATAGTTTTGTTAAATGTCATGAATTGTCCCTTGACTTATATTCCATGACATAATGACACAACTAGTTCTTTTCATTCAACATGAGATGTATTGAAGAAGAGCATGAATAACCGAACGTTAGCGGGTGTCACACTAGGTCTTTTTACGACTTATAAGTGTTTACTAGCTTAAACGTAAAACATACGAATACTTATGGTTTAATGGGTTAAATTACTCAAACTAGTAAAGTTAAAGGTTTGGTAAAGAAGCGGAATACTCAAGGATGGTAAATCAAGAGATATCCCGTCACCTGGAAGTTGTTCGGGTAGAGAAACAACTTGTTTAAACAAGTAAAACGAAAATAATGAAGTCTAGGGGCCTTTGGGTCATTTGATGAAAGTTAACATATAGAAAAATAGAAGGTTCAGGGGCTCGCCGTAGGCTATGGTCGCCAGACCGTAGCTTACGGTCAGTTATAACTTTGTTTAGCATCTTTAGACCGTAGCCCATGGTCCTAGACCATAGGTTACGGTTAGGTATAAATTTTTTTTTATGAATTTTGGACTTGTTTTAGGTTAGTTGAGTGGCTAACTCATTTGAGGTATCGAGGGCGTGTACACGTGTCGGTATATTACCGAACACGAATTTTACAAGGTGTTACATCCTCACCCCTTTAAAAAAATCTCGACCTCGAGATTTTATTCAAAAAGATGGGGGTACTTTTGTCGCATAGTAGACTCAACCTCCCATGTATACTCGAGGCCTCGAAGGGCATCCCACTTAACCTTTACAATAGGTATAAACTTCCTTCAGTGCTTTTTAACCTGTCGATCCTCGATCGAAATTGGTTTCTCAATGAATCTCAAGTTTTTATCAATTTGCACATCTTAATGTGACATTGCTAGCGACTCATTGGCTAGACATTTCTTTAAATTAGATATGTGGAACACATCATGAATTCCACCGAGCTCCTTAGGCAGCTTAAGCTTATAAACTACAGAACCGACATATTCGATTACCTCGAATGGTCCAATATATCCCGGGCTTAACTTGCCCTTCTTTCTGAAGCGCATCACACCTTTCCAGGGTGATACCTTCAACATAACTTTGTCCCCTATTTGGAACTTAAGAGGTTTTCGCCTCTTGTCTGCATAACTTTTCTGCATATCACGGGTAGCTTTGAGAGATCACGGATTTGCATTATCTTACCCGTGGTCTCTAGGACAATCTCAGGTCCAGATAGTTGGGCTTCCTCAACTTCAACCCAACAGACAGGCGCTCTACATTTTCTACCATACAAGGCTTCAAAAGGAGCAGCGTTGATGCTTGTATGATAACTATTATTACAGGAGAATTCTATTAAGGGTAAGTGGTCATCCCAACTCCAACCTAAATTACTCACACATGCTCTAAGCATGTCTTCCAAAGTCTGAATAGTACGCTCACTCTGTCCATCCGTCTATGGATGGTAAGCCGTACTAAAGTTTAATATTGTGCCTAATGATTGTTGGAAACTTTTCCAAATGTGAGATGTATATCTAGTATCTCTATCAGATATAATAGATACCGACACACCATGTAGGGACACAATCTTGTCCACATATAGCTTTGCCAACTTGTCAGAATTATAAGTTTCCTTAATTGGCATGAAATATGCTGACTTAGTCAGCCTATCCACAATGACCAAAATCATGTCATTACCACGTTTGGTCTTAGGTAACTTGGTAATCAAATCCATAGTTACCATTTCCCATTTCCAAGTGGGAATTTCAAGCTGTTGTAGAAGTCCTGACGATTTCTGATGTTTGGCTTTAACTTGCAAACACGTCAAAACTTAGCTACGTAAGTGGCTATGGATTTCTTCAAACCCATTCACCAATAATTCTATTTCAAATCTTGATACATCTTGTCACCACCTGGGTGAACTGAGTATCTTGAATTATGCGCTTCCTGGAGGATTAGATCCCTAAGTCCTCCAAAGATTGGAACCCATATTCTATCATTAAATCTAAGGATTCCATCTTTTCTAGGCACTAACTGATCAATAGTTATGCCTAATCCTTCATTAGGAATATTAGCCTCTAATAGGGCTTGCTTTTGTGTATCTAATAGCTTCTCATTCAAGTTACTTCTGAGCTCAATGCTCTTGGCATTAATCCTAATAGGTTTAATTCTTTCTTTGCGACTTAAGGCATTAGCAACGACATTTGCCTTGCCGGGATGATAGCGAATTTCGCACTCATAATCATTAAGTGTTTCCATCCAGGGCGCTGTCGCATGTTCAAATCCTTTTGATTGAACAGATGTTGGAGACTCTTATGGTTAGTGTATATAATACACTTTGTGCCATATAAATAATGTCTCCACAACTTAAGTGTAAATACAACAGCACCCAATTACAAATCATGGGTGGTGTAATTCCTTTCGTGCACCTTTAATTGTCGTGATGCATAAGCAATCACTTTGCCTTTTTGCATTAGCATAATGCCAGTGTGCGAGGCATCACAACAAACGAAAAAATCCTTAATACCCTCAGGTAGAGATAACACAGGAGCATTGCTCAACTTGTGTTTTAAAATTTCAAAAGATTCTTGTTGTTTTGGACCCTAGTCAAACTTGCCATTCTTATGGGTCAAGGTAGTTAAAGGAGTGGCTATCCCTCGAGAAGTTCTCAATGAAACTACGAATCTCCGATGGAGTTTTGGGTACTTCCCAATTCATTATGGCTTCAATCTTGGTGGGATCCACTTGGATACCACGCTCACCTACAACATGGCCAAGAAACTGGACTTCTATAAGCCAAAACTTGCACTTAGAGAACTTAGTATAAAGCTTCTCTTGTCTTAGCAATTCTAGGATGCACCTAAGATGTTTCTCGTGATCAATTTGATTACGAGAGTAGATAAGTATGTCGTCTATAAAGACAATGACAAACATATGTAGATATGGCTTGATGACTCTATTCATAAGATCCATGAATGCTGCAGATGCATTTGTGAGCCCTAAAGGCATCACTAGGAATTCATAATGACCATAACGGGTCCTGAAGGCAGACTTGGGAACATCCTCATTTCAAACCTTCAGTTGATGGTATCCTGATCTCAAATCGATCTTAGAGAAGTAACTAGCCCCTTGAAGTTGATCAAACGAGTCATCGATCCTGGGCAGAGGATAATGATTCTTGATTGTTATCTTGTTTAGTTCGCGGTAATCAATGCATAACCGCATTGAACCGTCCTTTTTCTTAACAAAAAGAATAGGAGCTCCCCAAGATGAGGAACTAGGCTGAATCAAGCATTTCTCTAAAAGTTCGTCTAGTTGTATTTTCAATTCCTTTATTTATGTCGGTGCCAGTCGATATGGAGCTCTTGCAACCGGTGCCACTCCTGGTAGGATGTCAATCCTAAACTCCACTTGCCTATCTGGAGGTAGACCCGGTAATTCTTTAGGGAAAACATCGGAATATTCTGAAATGACTGAAAGGTCTTCAATCTTTGGTTTTGGCTCGTTAATAGTTACTTGTGCCATATAGATGACACAACCTCTCCTCAGACACTTGGATGCCTTGAGCAATGACACTTTGTCTGGCATTCTATAGTGTGAATATCCAAGGATGGTGAGCATTTCACCAGATGGGGTTCTAATTTCGATGAGTTTCTTATCACAGGCAATGCGGGCTTGGTTATGAGATAACCGATCCATGCCTAAGACTACATCAAACCCCGCTAATTTCATTGGCAGAAGGGAGATAGGAATAGAATGATTCTTAATGGATATAAAACATCCATCATGAATAGAAGATGTTGTTTCTAAGGTTCCGTCAGCAAGTTCTACTTCATAAGTTATGTCTAGTGTTCTTATGGGTAAGTTTAATAGTTTGCTAAACTTATGGTCCATAAATGATTTATATGCACCCGAATAAAAAAGAACTCTAGCATATACGTCATTGATGAGGAATGTACCTGTTATGATGTTGTTGTCATTAACAGCCTCTCTAGCATTCATCTGACAGGCATGTTTATTCCTTTCTTAGCCTCTCCAGGCTTTGCATTATTATTCTTAGGATTCTTTGGGCAGTTAGTCTTAATATGCCCTTTTTTAATATAGTCGTAGCAGACGACATCCTTAAGATCCTTGCATTCTAGGGTCTTATGCCCCTTTTTGTTACAGATACCACAGGTTTAGCCTGTGGGTCAGAATTGCATTGTCCCCAGTGTCTGCGTCTTACATGTCGGTTCTCTCCCAACCTATCTTGGTTCCTTCTGAACCTGAATCTCCCCGTATTCATCTTGTTATATCTTTGGGAGTCACCATCCTCTCTATTTCTTTTCCCGTCAGTCTCAATCTTGACTGACTTTTGTCTCACTAGATCTAAAGTGAGAGAGATAGAGATAAGTCAACAGCAGACCTATAAGTAGTAGGCTGAGCAGCCTTCACCATGCCTTTAATCTCAGGCGCTAACCCATTTATGAAACGCGCAATGCGTTTGGGTTCAAGTGAAATCAAATAAGATACTAATTTGGATAAGGAATTAAAGTCGGTAACATACTTCCGATAGTTCAGATTTTTCACTGTAAGAGTCAGAAAATCTGACTCTATCTTCTCTATCTCATGAGGTGGGCAGTATGTTTCCTTTACAAGGTCCACAAACTTCTCCATCCCAAGTTATACAAGTGTACCTTACCTGTTGACTGGACCATGGCCATCCACCATATTAGGGCATCGCCCTTAAAAGATTGGATTTCAAACTTCACCACATCCTTATCAGCACAACCGCTGATATCTACAATAGTTTCCATTTCATCGAGCCATCTTAAGGCTTATATAGCCCCTTTCTCTCCATTAAAATCTCAGGGCTTGCAGGAGACAAAGTACCTATAGGTACATTTGTCTTTAAAAGAACGGGACCTATCATTAAAATCTAGTTTCTTTGGTTCACTCTTCGCATTCGATGAGTGAAGAGAGCTCTCCTTTCGAGCTAAAGATGGTGGAACAGATAAAGGTTTGGAGCGAGCAGTGCTCGTTTCCTTAAATTTTTCCATGCCCTTCCAACAGTTGCATTAATGCGAGCTTGGAAATCATCATTATTGATGGCTATATTTTCAGCTTTGTTAGTACTATTATCACGACGACTACTTTGCACCTCATCTGAATTGGCCATCTCTCATGTTTTGGTACTAGTTTTAAATTAAACTTATATTAGCCATGGCATTAATAACCATATAGGCTATAAGGTTTGGATATATAAATCCATTGCCTATTTGAACTAATGTGCATAGAATCACAACTGTCAGGCTTAACTTTTTAAATGAATGTTCTTTGAGATAATTAGTTACATTTGGCCTAGGTCTCAAAGGGACCATAAAAGGCTTTCTAAATTTGGACGTAGTCCATTTACTATTAGACAATGGATCATAAAGTCACAACTGTCATGGTCATATTTGACAATATAATATGGCCCGTAGGAAAATCAATATAACAAATCAATTAACATGTCTTAAGATGTTAAGATAGGTAATCATCATACTAATGATATTAGTCATGATCTCATTGGACAGGGAACCATAAGGTTACAACTGTCATTGTCTTATTTGACAACATAATATGGCCCTTAGGCAAAATAACATAATAGATCAATTAACATCTCCTAAGATGTCAAGATAGAAAATCATCTCATTGATGATATTAGACATGATCTCATTGATCATATAGACTATGAGGCTTGAGCATAGCTCACCACCTTGGACAAGGAACCATAGGTTACAACTGTCATTGTCTTAATTGACAATATAGTATTGCTCGTAGGCAGATCATCACTAATGGATGTTAAATTATAGCCCGTAGGCATCATCACTAATGGATGTTTAATTATAGCCCGTAGGCATTTCATCACTAATGGATGTTTAATTATGGCCCGTAGGCACTACATCACTAATGGATGTTTAATTATGGCTCGTAGGCACTACATCACTGATGGATATTTAATTATGACCCGTAGGCACTACATTACTAATGGATGTTTAATTTTGGCCCATAAGCACTACATCACTAATGGATGTTTAGTTATGGCCCGTATGCACTACATCACTAACGAATGTTTAATTATGGTCCGTAGGCACTACATCACTAGTGGATGTTTAATTATTATCATCACATTGATAATATTAGCTGGGATCAAATTTGATCACATAGGCTATAAGGTTAGGACGTAGTCCATCACCTAGATGGCTAGTGTGGTTCCTCAAGTCACACTACCAGGAGTATTAACATTACTTGAATGTTAACACAGAATTATCTTAATGGTCGATTAATAATAGTCACGGTCACATTGACCTTAACGACTTTGAGGCTTGAACGTAGTTCACCACCTCTGGATAGAAGGTATAATATTCCTTAACTATCATGATAGAAGGCTATTCATCCTTAACTATCTTTTATATTTGGCCAATTAATATGGACTTTGCCAGTTGGCTAATCAAAACCATTAAGAAGGTCTTTTGGAATTATATAGCGGATCATAAATTTCGAGTTAAAATCGAGACGATCGCTTGAAGAGGATGTAACTATTATATATATATATATATATATATATATATATATATATATATATATATATAATTCCAAATCTTTCATTAAATAGCAATAGAAAATTATAATGCTTGAATTAAATTGAGCTGATTGTCCTTGTAGGGACTAAAAGAGAAAACATGTCCACGTAGGGACTAAAGAAATAACATGCCCACGCAGGGACTAAAGAAAAGATTACAAAACTTAAAAATAGAAGAAACTTCATTCGTCCTTCTTTCCTTTGACTAACTTGGAAAGTTTCTTGAAGAACTTATTTGTCTTCTTCTCTGTCTTCTCCGCCTGTTGTTGCATTTCCTTCATCCGCTCCAAGGCCTCATTAATGGCTTCAAGAGGTGGCGGAGGTTGTGGTGTGGTTGAGGTACAACAGGATACTGATACCCATAACTTGGGTATCCAGTAGGTGGATAAGCAGGTGGGAAAGGAGACGGGTAAAGTGCATTATGCATGACCACTTGCATATAAGGGTCATGTGATAGTGCCTGGTAATATAAGTTTACCGGCGTAGTTAGGTTAAAAGGATTATATCCAGACGTATCCGGATATGTAGGAATAGGGTTATTAAAACCCGATGGTGGTGTTTGAACCACAGGTGGTGGTGTCGGTTCCACCACAGGTGAAGTATTGGAGGGTCCACCCATTTGTGGGCCCTTAGGAATGGTAGGGTAGGTTTTTGGCAATGGTGGTAGCGAACCCGATCGTTGTCCCGCATGCACCGACATATGTGCCCCACGTTTCCTCCTCGGTGGCTTAGGTGGTGGCTGAGGTTGCTCCACCCGTTCCATTTGAACGTCTTCCTGTGTAGGAGGCGGTGTTGGAAAGTGGTACGAAGGAGTGTTAACAAAAGTGAATTTTCTCTAATATTGGTCCCATTCATTAGGACCTTGATAAGGTGATCCTGCATAAGAGTTAGAACCGCTAGAGATTTCAATGTGGTGTCCATGCGATCCTGACGGTGGCATCTCCAGGTCGGAGTCCTCATCCATAGGATTTGGTTGATCCAACTGATTCTGATCAGCTGGAGGTGGGTTAAAATAAATATATGGGTTAAACTCTTCATGGTGTGAATGTGAATGAGAATGATGGGAATGGTGAGAGTGGTGTGAATGATAGGAGTAGTGAGAGTGGTAAGAATTTTGGGAATGTGGGGGCGAGTATTTATGAGAGACAGAGTGTCTCGCTGGTTGCCAAGGAGACGAATCTCCCGAATCTTGGTAGGAATATGAGTTGTGAGGTTGTGAAGGGATGCGCCCTGATGGTCCTCCCCTCATTGGACCTTTTCCTCTTCCACTTTGTCCTCTGAATCTTGGCGGCATTTTGCTGTTAAAATCAAGTCAAAACAACAATAATAACTTAATAAAATGAGTAATCCTAGGTCAAAGCCTAGACTTGGAAGTCTAAGGAATGTGCTTTTTGTGTAAGTTTGAGATTAAACACAAAAAGCTAGTGTTAGTTCTCTCAAACGTTGGCCTAATACCAACTTGTCACACCCCGAATTTCCAACCAAACCTCGGTGGGCCCGAAGTGGGAATATCGTGACGTAAGTTGATATCATCATAGTTAATTAACACAGCACAACGGAAGTCTTGGAGTTAAGATACTATTACAAACCAAAATGTCCAAAATTCAAAAATAATATACAGACGGCTTGTAATGAAAGATCCACAGGCGGATCATAAAATATACAAAAAAATGTGTAACAGACTTTAGGGTAGATCTAAGGATTTGCAAGATCCTCTTATATCACTACCAATCAGCTTCCAGCCTATTTCGAATTGTACCTACAACTTAGTCTTTTGAAAATACGTCAGTTTTCGCTGGTAAATACAATTAACTGACTCGTTTTAAAAACATTTCAAAAATTTATTTAAGTGCACAAGGCATGAAAAAACTTTTATAACTTGGGAAAGTTATACTAATAATCTTGTTAACAGATTCATATGTTTGTCAATACATATGGGGCCCAGTACAGTGACCGAGACATGATTAAGTGACACACCACTTATGAACCCACGAAGGAGTTATCCCCAACTTATGGGTAAAAATATTTTAGCATTCGCATCTGTCAGGTGTATGCCTACACCTCGTGCTTTGGTCGTGGCCATTAGTAACTTAAATGAACCGAGGATATCCATAATAGGGTCGTTAACCCCCAATGTTTAAGTTATCAAACAAAACTGATCAAAATGGAATATGCGGATTTACTAGCCACAATCCAGCATTCGATTAGTCCCATTTCCGACCAAGCAGTAATAATTTACCGTAACCCAAGCCCGTATAGGGAAAATAAGTCAAGAGTAAACCTGAGCAGGTACTTGATTTAAATGCAAGTTTATATTAACTCAGTCGTTTAATCAATTAGATAAGTGCAGATAGCATTTACTGGAAGGCTTTAGTCTAGAATAATGGCATAAGCTAACCAATTAGAATACTAACGGTCCCATTTAAGTCATAGACTTAGACTGACAAGCTTAAAGGTTCAAAATGGTACAATACACTAGATTAAGCGATGACCGGATAGAATGTAGTTTAAACCCAATAGGTACTTAAGACTTGTATGTCATGGTTAAACAATTAACATTCTGGAATTTGGGGATTAAAATGATAAGGTCAAACCCGTTTCGGTTAATTTTCGTAAACTAGTTACATATGCTCAACCGTACACATATAAGCAATATCGGGTAACCGGATGAGTTATGAATAAGTTCTATATGTTATCATACTTTAAATAAGTTGTAATATCAGTAGGATATCAATTTATATGCCCGTTGAGGTTTTAAAAAGAAACTACGCCTTATAAGGCGTTTATGACCATTACATAACGTATAAAAGGAACTTGCATATATTCTAATGTTTTTATCATAAACACTTTGGAAAAATACTTAATTTACGATATATCATCAGTAGGATATCACACATAAGTGTTATTCATGGTTTAGGGCCAAACTATGCACCGAAAGGGCATTTTGGTCTTTAAAAAAAATTACGATATTATAATAAAATTAGTTTATGCTCAGAATATGTAACACCTCGTAAAATCGTGTCCAATAGTATAGTGACACGTGTTGTATATTTTTTTTAAGTCTATTAAAGACTAATAGGGACTAAAGGTGTCAACATGCTCAAACTAAGCCTCTGAATGACCCAACATGCTTAAACATTAGCCTCTGAGTGACTGTTGTGACAACATGCTTAAACATTAGCCTCTGAGTGACCATTGTGTCAACATGCTTAAATAGCCTTTGAGTGACCATTGTGTCAATATGCTTAAACATTAGCCTCTGAGTGCCCGTTGTGTCAACATGCTTAAACTTGGCCTCTGAGTGACCGTTGTGTCAACGTGCTTATAATGAGCCTCTGAGTGATCCTTTACGAAGTCCTAACTCTCATATGTCCCATTTGTTGGACGAGAGGGATCAATCCGTTAAAATGTAAATGTTGGATAATGGAGGGGTTAAAAGTGTCTACATGTTAATTTATACCTCTGAGTGACCTTTTAACAAACCGAGAGCTCGACAATGTCCGGGCCTACTCCCAGATATGCCAAATATTGGTTACGGAGGGCTAAATATGCTATAAAGGTGTTTTAGGAGGTTTTATAAGTTGAGGGGCTAAATGTGACAAACTTTGAAACTAGCCATGGGGCGCCCGCGGGGCGCGAGAGGCAAGGGCCTGGCCTCTCGTGGGGTGCGAGAGGCTTGTGTCTGCTAAAAATTTACTTGGCCTCCACACATGTTGCCAAAAACCATTTGATTCGAAATAAGGGACTTCCAAATAGTTATGCCACGTTTTAGGACACTTGTAAGCTCCCTCTAACATCCCTTAACACCTGGCATCACCTCGTTCAAGCTCTCTAACTATAAATAGGCGCAATGCTTCACTATTTGAACTTATACCTTTCTCATTTATCGTTCTTTCTCCCTCTTCTTGAAGTTCCTGACTGAAAGGAGCATCCAACTTAGATCTATTGCATCCTAGGAATCACTTGTAAGTGTTCCTTTCTCTTGCATTTTCGTTTATAGACTTTTATAGCCAAAAGTCAAACGTTTTACGGAAAACGCCTTGACTTTCGGTTAAGAACATTATCATCCAGCCATTGTTCATAACGAACATGGCTAAGTGATCGTAATAAGGTAGGTGTTAGGCCCTATAAAGGGCACCTCCTGAAGATCACGTTTGCTAGACCAATTGACGGGTCAAAGTTTTAATATTAAAAAGTCAAACATGCCATTTTTCGGAAAAATTATAATTTGATCTTATATGTGATATGAAACATGTTTTGACACTTAAACAAGTTGGTAATAATTATTAGAGCATGTAAGAACATGTTCGGCTCATCAATTTCAGCTCTAGGGTCGGTTCGCAACCGAAAGTCGCAAAGTTTGACTTCTGCTTTGACTTTCGATTCTGACCCGATTTGGATTAGTTAGCTACTGATCTAAGGTTGCATTATGATCATAATATAATGTAGCATAACCTCCTGAGGTTATATTACAAGATCATAACAGAATCTGAGTTTATGCACAAGTTCCATAATTATGCCATTATGACAAAAATGCTCTTTTTATATCAAATAAGGTTTAAACAATAACGAACTTTAAAATGAATTACCTACTGATGTAATATCATAAGTAGGATTATTTGGGATGTCAAATCAGATTATAAACTGAGTTTGTAAACAAGTCCTTGTATTATGTTGATAAATGATGATAAAGCCCTTGTGGCTCATAAAATGGTTTTAATCATACTTTTTCATATCAAATCTTTTACCTACTAATATGTTATATTAAATAACATATCAAAAACATATAAACCTGATTTTAATATCAGTTTTCTAAAACATCGCACAAATCATCATTTTACGACATAAGCGTCATTTCGACGCATAGTATGGTCTTAAAACATATTTACCAACAAAACAAAGACTTTTTACCTTGATTTTAAAACTTATTTAAAATATTTTTAGAGTATGTACATGATATAAACTCAGAATCCCAAATAATTTATAAAACTATGTATAAAATGACCAAAATGCCCTTTCGGTGCATAGTTTGGTCATAAATGATAAATTACACATATTATCATGTTCTTACTGATATTATATCATAAATTGAATAGTTTTCCAGAATAATTATTATTATGACATTAAAATATATTCAAGTTCCTTTTTATAAATTACAAAAATACCAAAATGCCCTTATGAGGCATAATTTGTTTTAAAACCTTAACAGGCATATAAGTTGATATCCTACTGATATTACAACTTATCTAAAGTATAATGTCACAAGAACATGTCCGTGACTTATCCGGTTACCCGACATCGCTGATATGTGTACGGTTGTATATGTAACTAGTTTACGGAAATTAACCGAAACGGGTTTAACCTTGTCATTTAAGTCTCAAAATCTAGAATGTTCATGGTTTACCCATATTATACAAGTCAAAGTACTTGTTGGGGTTAAACAACATTCTATCCGGTCATCGCTTAATCTGGCGTAATTTACCGTTATTGATCATGTACGCTAGTCGGTCTAAGTCTATGGCTAATATAAGACCGTTATTGATCATGTACGCTAGTCGGTCTAAGTTGATGATATCCTGATCTCAAATCGATCTTAGAGAAATAGCTAGCACCTTGAAGTTGATCGAATAAGTCGTCGATCCTGGGTAGAGGATATTGATTTTTGATTGTTAACTTGTTCAACTCACGGCACTTAATGCACATCCGCATTGAACCGTCCTTCTTTTTAACGAAAAGAATAGGAGCTCCCCACGGTGAGGAACTAGGTTGTATGAAACCTTTCTCTAAAAGTTCATCTAATTGAATTCTCAATTCTTTCTTTTCCATCGGTGCTAGGCGATATGGAGCTCTAGCTACCGGTGCTGATCCAGGTAGGATATTAATTCTAAACTTCACTTGCCTATCTGGAGGTAGGCCTGGTAATTCTTCGGGGAAAACATCGGATTACTCAGAAATAACTGGAAGGTCTTCAATTTTTGGTTTAGGCTCGTTGATAGTTACCTGTGCTATGTAAATGACACAACCTCTTCCCAAACACTTGGATGACTTAAATAACGACACCTTTTCTGGCAATCCGTAGTGTGAATCTCCAGGGATGGTGATCATTTCACCAGATAGGGTTTTGATCTCGATGAGTTTCTTATCGCAGGTTATGCGGGCTTGGTTATGGGATAACCAATCCATGCCTAAAACTACATCGAACCCTGCTTATTTCATTGGCAAAAGAGAGATAGGGATATGATGATTCTTAATGGATATAAAACATCCATCAAGAATGGAAGATGCGGTTTCTAAAGTTCCATCAACAAGTTCTACTTCATAGGTTATGTCTAGAGTTCTTATGGGCAAGTTTAATAGTTTACTAAACTTATGGTCTACAAAGATTTATCTGCACCCGAATATAAAAGAACTCTAGCATATTTGTCATTGATGAGGAATGTACCTGTTATGACGTTGTTGTCATTAACGGCCTCCCTAGCATTCATTTGGAAGGCACGAGCATTCTCTTTCTTAGCCTCTCCAGGCTTTGCATCAATATTTCTAGGGTTCTTAGGGCAGCTAAACTTAATATGCCCCTTTTCATTACAGCCGTAGCAGACGACATTCTTATGATCTTTGCACTCTAGGGTCTTATGCCCCTTTTTCTTACAGATACCACAGAGTCTAGCTTGTGCATCAAGACTACACTATCCCCAATGCATGCGGTTGCAATTTTTACATGTTGGTGTTACGCCCGACTTATCTTGCTTCTTTCTGAACCCAAATCTCTCCTTATTCTTCTTATTAAATCTTTGGGAGCTATCATCCTCTCTCTTCTTTTTCCCATCAGTCTCTGTCTTGACTGACTTCTGCCTTACTAAATCTAAGGAGAGTGAGAGAGATAGGTCAACAGCAGACCTATAGGTACTAGGCTGAGCAGCCTTTACCATGCCTTTTATCTCAGGCGCTAACCCATGAATGAAATGCGCAATGCGTTTGGGTTCAGGGGTAATTAAATATGAAAGGGAATTGAAGTCAGAAACATACTTTCGACAATCTAGGTACTTCATTGTGAGAGTCAAGAAGTCCGACTCTATCTTCTCCACCTCATGTGAAGGGCAATGGGTTCCTTTACAAGATCTATGAACTTTCGACTTCTTGACTCTCACAATGAAGTACCTAGATTGTCGAAAGTATGTTTCTGACTTCAATTCCCTTTCATATTTAATTACCCCTGAACCCAAACGCATTACGCATTTCATTCATGGGTTAGCGCCTGAGATAAAAGGCATGGTAAAGGCTGCTCAGCCTAGTACCTATAGGTCTGCTGTTGACCTATCTCTCTCACTCTCCTTAGATTTAGTAAGGCAGAAGTCAGTCAAGACTGAGACTGATGGGAAAAGGAAGAGAGAGGATGATAGCTCCCAAAGATTTAATAAGAAGAATAAGGAGAGATTTGGGTTCAGAAAGAAGCAAGATAAGTCGGGCGTAACACCAACATGTAAAAATTGCAACCGCATGCATTGGGGATAGTGTAGTCTTGATGCACAAGCTAGACTCTGTGGTATCTGTAAGAAAAAGGGGCATAAGACCCTAGAGTGCAAAGATCATAAGAATGTCGTCTGCTACGGCTGTAATGAAAAGGGGCATATTAAGTTTAGCTGCCCTAAGAACCCTAGAAATAATGATGCAAAGCCTGGAGAGGCTAAGAAAGAGAATGCTCGTGCCTTCCAAATGAATGCTAGGGAGGCCGTTAATGACAACAACGTCATAACAGGTACATTCCTCATCAATGACATATATGCTAGAGTTCTTTTATATTCGGGTGCAGATTAATCTTTGTAGACCATAAGTTTAGTAAACTATTAAACTTGCCCATAAGAACTCTAGACATAACCTATGAAGTAGAACTTGTTGATGGAACTTTAGAAACCGCATCTTCCATTCTTGATGGATGTTTTATATCCATTAAGAATCATCATATCCCTATCTCTTTTTTGCCAATGAAATAAGCAGGGTTCGATGTAGTTTTAGGCATGGATTGGTTATCCCATAACCAAGCCCGCATAACCTGCGTTAAGAAACTCATCGAGATCAAAACCCTATCTGGTGAAATGATCACCATCCCTGGAGATTCACACTACGGATTGCCAGAAAAGGTGTCGTTATTTAAGTCATCCAAGTGTTTGGAAAGAGGTTGTGTCATTTACATAGCACAGGTAACTATCAACGAGCCTAAACAAAAAATTGAAGACCTTCCAGTTATTTCTGAATAATCCGATGTTTTCCCCGAAGAATTACCAGGCCTACCTCCAGATAGGCAAGTGAAGTTTAGAATTAATATCCTACCTAGATCAGCACCGGTAGCTAGAGCTCCATATTGTCTAGCACCGATGGAAAAGAAAGAATTGAGAATTCAATTAGATGAACTTTTAGAGAAAGGTTTCATACAACCTAGTTCCTCACCTTGGTGAGCTCCTATTCTTTTCGTTAAAAAGAAGGACGGTTCAATGCGGATGTGCATTGAGTGCCGTGAGTTGAACAAGTTAACAATCAAAAATCGTTATCCTCTACCCAGGATCGACGACTTATTCGATCAACTTCAAGGTGCTAGCTATTTCTCTAAGATCGATTTGAGATTAGGAATGAGGAATTTCCTAAGACTGCCTTCAGGACCTACTATGGTCATTATGAATTCTTGGTGATGCCTTTTAGACTCACAAATGCACCCGCAGCATTCATGGATCTCATGAATAGAGTCTGCAAACCATAGCTAGATAAGTTTGTCATTGTCTTCATAGACGACATACTTATCTACTCTCGTAATCAAGTTGATCACGAGAAACACCTTCGATGCATCCTAGATTCGTTAAGGCAGCAGAAGCTTTATGCTAAATTTTCTAAGTGTGAATTTGGGCTTAGAGAAGTCCAATTTCTTGGACATGTTGTAAGCGAGCATGGTATCCAAGTGGATCCCGCCAAGATAGAAGCCATAATGAATTGGGAAGTACCCAAAACTCCATCAGATATTCGTAGCTTCTAAGGATTGGCTGGTTATTATAGGAGGTTCATTGAGAACTTTTCAAGAATAGCCACTCCTTTAACTACCTTGACCCATAAGAATGTCAAGTTTGACTGGGGTCCAAAACAACAAGAATCTTTGGAAATTCTAAAACACAAGTTGAGCAATGCTCCTGTGTTATTGCTACCTGAGGGTATTGAGGATTTTGATGTTTACTGTGATGCTTCGCACACTATCATGGGATGTGTGCTAATGCAAAAAGGCAAAGTGATTGCTTACGCATCACGACAATTAAAGGTGCACGAAAGGAATTACACCACCAATGATTTGAATTGGGTGTCGTTGTATTTACACTAAAGTTGTGAAGACATTACTTATATGGCATAAAGGGTATTATATACACTGACCATAAGAGTCTCTAGAACTTGTTTCATCAAAAGGATTTGAACATGCGACAGCGCCGTTGGATGGAAACACTTAATGATTATGATTGCGAAATTCGCTATCATCCCGGCAAGGCAAATGTCGTTGCTGACACCTTGAGTCGCAAGGAAAGGGTTAAGCCCATTAAGATTAACGCCAAGAGCATTGAGCTCAGAAATAGCTTGAATGAGAAGCTATTAGATGCACAAAAGCAAGCCCTGTCAGAGGCTTATATTCCTAATGAGGGACTAGGTGGAACTGTTGATCAGTTAATGCTTGGAAATGATGGAATTCTTAGATTTAATGAAAGAATCTGGGTTCCAATCTTTGGAGGACTTAGAGATCTAATCCTCCAAGAAGCGCATAATACGAGATAATTAGTTCACCCGGGTGGTGACAAGATGTATCAGGATGTGAAAAAGAATTATTGGTGGATGGGTTTGAAGAAATCCATAGCCACTTAAGTAGCTAAGTGTCTGACGTGTTCGCAAGTTAAAGCCGAACATCAGAAGCCGTCAGGACTTCTACAACAACTTGAGATTCCCACTTGGAAATGGGAAATGGTAACTATGGACTTAATTAGCAAGTTTCCTAAGACCAAATGTGGTAATGACACGATTTGGGTCATTGTGGACAGGCTGACTAAGTCAGCGCATTTCTTGCCAATTAAAGAAACGTATAACTCCAACAAATTGCTAAGCTATATGTGGACAAGATTGTGTCCCTACATGGTGTGCCGATATCTATTGTATCTGACAGAGATACGAGATATACATCTCATTTTTGGAAAAGCTTCCAACAATCGTTAGGCATAAGATTAAACTTTAGTACGGATTACCACCCGCAGACGGATGGACAAAGTGAGCGTATTATTCTTGGAAGACATGCTTAGAGCATGTGTGATTGATCTAGGTGGAAGTTGGGATGACCACTTACCCCTAATAGAATTCTCCTATAATAATAGTTATCATACGAGCATCAAGGCTGCTCCTTATGAGGCCTTGTATGGGAGAAAATGTCAAACGCCCGTATGTTGGGCAGAAGTTGGGGAAGCCCAACTATCAGGACCAGAGATTGTCCTGGAGACCACGGATAAGATTGTGCAAATCTGTGATCGTCTCAAAGCTACCCATGATAGGCAGAAGAGCTATGCTGACAAGAGGCGTAAACCTCTTAAGTTCCAAATAGGGGACAAAGTCATGCTGAAAGTATCATCTTGGAAAGGTGTAATGAGATTTCGAAAGAAGGGCAAGCTAAGCCTAAGATATATAGGACCATTCGAGATAATTGAATGCGTCGACCCTGTGGCTTATAAGCTTAAGCTGCCTGAGGAGCTTAGTGGAATTCATGATGTGTTCCACATCAGTAACCTTAAGAAATGTCTAGCCGATGAGTCACTAGCAATGTCACATCATAATGTGCAAATTGATGAAAACTCGAGGTACGTGGAGAAACCAATTTCGATCGAGGATCGACAGGTTAAGAAGCACCGAAGGAAAAAGATACCTATAGTAAAGGTTAAGTGGGATGCCCTTAGAGGTCCCCAATATACATGGGAGGTTGAGTCCACTATGCGACAAAAATATCCCTATCTTTTTGAATAAAATCTCGAGGACGAGATTTCTTTTAAGGGGGTGAGGATATAACACCTCGTAAAATCATGTCCAACAGTATAGTGACACGTGTCGTATTTTTTTTAAGTCTATTAAAGACTAATAGGGACTAAAGGTGTCAACATGCTCAAACTGAGCCTCTGAGTGACCTTCTGATGTCAACATGCATAAACCGAGCCTCTGAGTGACCGTTGTGTCAACATGCTTAAACATTAGCCTCTGAGTGACCCGTTGTGTCAACATGCTTAAACATTAGCCTCTGAGTGACAGTTGTCTCAACATGCTTAAACTTGGGCTTTGAGTGACCGTTGTGTCAACATGCCCAGCCTCTAAGTGACATTGGAGTCAACATGCTTATAATGAGCCTATGAGTGATCCTTTACGAATTCCTAACTCTCATATGTCCCATTTGTTGGACGAGAGGGATCAAATCCGTTAAAACGTAAAAGTTGGATAATGGAGGGGTTAAAAGTGTCAACATGTTAATTTATACCTCTGAGTGACCTTTTAACGAACCGAGAGCTCGACAATGTCCGAGCATACTCCCAGGTATGCCAAATATTGGTTACGGAGAGCTAAATATGCTATAAAGGTATTTTAGGAGGTTTTATAAGTTGAGGGGCTAAATGTGACAGACTTTGAAACTGGCCATAGGGCGCTCGCGGGGCGCGAGAGGCTAGGGCCTGGCCTCTCGCGGGGCGTGAGAGGCCTGTGTCTGCTAAAAATTTACTTGGCCTCCACACATATTGCCAAAAACCATTTGATTCGAAACAAGGGACTTCCAAACAGCTATGCCACGTTTTAGGACACTTGTAAGCTCCCTCTAACACCCGTTAACACCTGGCATCACCTCCTTCAAGCTCTCCAACTATAAATAGGTGCAATGCTTCACCATTTGAACTCGCACCTTTCTCATTTATCATTCTATCTCCCTCCTCTGGAAGTTCCTAACTGAAAGGAGCATCCAACTTAGTTCTACTGCATCCTAGGAATCACTTATAAGTGTTCCTTTCTCTTGCATTTTCGTTTATAGACTTTTATAGCCAAAAGTCAAGCGTTTTACAGAAAACGCCTTGACATTCGGTTAAGACCATTATGGTCCAGCCATTGTTCGTAATGAACAGTGATCGTAATAAGTTAGGTGTTAATCCCTATAAAGGGCACCTCTTGAAGATCATGTTTGCTAGATCAATTGACGGGTCAAAGTTTTAATATTAAAAAGTCAAACATGCCATTTTTCGGAAAATTATAATTTGATCTTATATGTGTTGTGAAACATGTTTTGACACTTAAACAAGTTGGTAATAATTATTAGAACATGTAAGAACATGTTCGGCTCATCAATTTCAGTTCTAGGGTCGGTTCGCAACTGAAAGTCGCAAAGTTTGACTTCTGCATTGACTTTCGATTCTGAGCCAATTTAGATTAGTTAGCTACTGATCTAAAGTTGCATTATAATCATAATATAATGTAGCATTACCTCCAGAGGTTTACAAGATCATAGTCGGAATCTGAGCTTATGCACAAGTTCCATAATTATGCTATTATGACAAAAATGCCCTTTTTATACAAAATAGGTTTAAACAATAATGAACTTTAAAATGAATTATCTAATTATGTAATATCATAAGTAGGATTATTTGGGATGTCAAATCAGATTATAAACTTAATTTATAAACAAGTCCTTGTATTATATCGATAAATGACGATAAAGCCCTTGTGACTCATAAAATGGTTTTAATCATACTTTTTCATATCAAATATTTTACCTAATGATATCTTATATTAAATGACATATGAAAACACATAAACCTGATTTTAATATCAGTTTTCATTAAACATCGCACAATTGTCATTTTACGACATAAGCGCCATTTCGGCGCATAGTATGGTCTTAAAACATATTTAGCAACAAAGACTTGTTACCTACTAATTTTAAAACTTATTTAAAATAATTTACAGTAGGTACATGATATAAACTCAGAATCCCAAATAATATATTAAACTATGTGTAAAATGACCAAAATGCCCTTTCGGTGCATAGTTTGGTCATAAATGATAAACTACACATATTATCATGTTCTTACTGATATTATATCATAAATTGAATACTTTTCCAGAATACTTATCATTATGACATTAAAATATATTCAAGTTCCTTTTTATAAGTTATGAAATTACCAAAATGCCCTTAGGAGGCATAATTTGTTTTAAAACCTTAACGGGCGTATAAGTTGATATCCTACTGATATTACAACTTATTGAAAGTATAATGGCATATAGAACTTGTCTGTGACTTATCCGGTTACCCGATATCGCTGATATGTGTTCGGTTGAGTACATGTAACTAGTTTACGGAAATTAACCGAAACGGGTTTAACCTTGTCATTTAAGTCTCAAAATCCAGAATGTTTATGGTTTACCCATATTATACAAGTCAAAGTACTTTTTGGGTTTTAAACTACATTCTATCTGGTCATCACTTAATCTGGCGTAATTTACCGTTATTGATCTTGTACGCTAGTCGGTCTAAGTCTATGGCTTATATAAGACCGTTAGCATTTAATTGGTTAGCTTATGCCATAATCCATACTAGAGCCTTCTGGTAAATGCTATCTGCACTTAGTTCATTTTGTGTACAGCGGAGTTATTAAATCTTGCGTATAAACGAAGACTAGCTCAAGTAAATACTCTCGACTTATTTCCCCTATACGGGCTTGGGTTATGGTAAACTATTACCGCTTGGTCGGAAATGGGATCAATCGAATGTTGGATTGTGGCTAGTAAATCCGCATATTCCATTTAATCAGTTATGTTTGATAACTTAAACATCAGGGGTTAACTACCGTGTCCTGGATTTCCTCGGCTCATTACACTAGATAATGGCCACGACCTAAGCGCGGGGTGTATGCATACACTTGACAGACGCTCATGCTAAAAACTTACCCACAAAGTTGGGGATAACTCCTTCGTGAGTTCTTAAGTGGTGTGTACGTTAATCATGTCTCAGTTTTCGCACTGGGCCCTGTATGTATGAACAAATATGTGAATATGTTAACAAGGTTACAAAGTAACTTTCCCAAGTTATAAAAGATTTTGTGCCATGTGCACTTAAAATCATTTGCAAATGTTTTTAAAATGAGTCAGTTAGGTGTATTTACCAGCGAAAGCTGACGTATTTTCAAAAGACTAAGCTTGTAGGTACAATACGAAATAGGCTGGAAGCTGCTCGGTAGTGATAAGAGGATCTTGCAAATCCTAGATCTGCCCTAAAGTCTGTTATACACTTTTTGTACATTTTATGATCCGTCTGGGGATCTTCAGCTACGAGTCATCTGTATATTATTTTGTACTTTGAACATTTGGTTTGTAATTTTAATTTTACTCCAAGACTTCTATTGTGCCATGTTTAATTGACTATGATGATATCAACTTACATCACGATATTCCCCAGGCGAGCCCACCGGTGTTTGGATTGGCTGCTGGAAAGCCGGGGTGTGACAACCCATAAGCTAAACAGAGGTGACAACCACAAAGTCAGTCACATGAGACATTGCGGTTTGGCCTACCCAACATCCATCTCCAGAAACATACGTACAATATAACCATATTCCTCCAAGTCGCTATGTACCACACTTGTACCTAGGGACGTCATGAACTGATAACTCCGTCACGTGTGGAGCCAAAGAGCTTAGGTTAGCAAATCTCAGATAATCATTAATAAATATAACACCAACATTAACATATATTATAAGTATCGGAAATACATACTAGTTTAAATACTCTAACGTCTTTAGGCCTCGATTCAATTAATCGTCCATTCATTTCTTACTCTGATTAAAATTGTTATTCAGCTTGACAACATGCGATGAATTTATGGTTATATTGTGCTCATATCACATATTTCGATGCTTATAATATATGTTATTGTTGGTGTTATATTTATTGATGATTATCTGAGATCTGCTACCCTAAGCTCTCTGGCTCCTCCCGTGACGGAGTTATCAGTTCAGACGTCCCTAGTATGTATTTCCTAACTTTTCTAAATACATATACATAAATACATACCATTATATATACATTAATTTTATAAAAATTTTGCCATAGTTTCCCTTCAACTATGGACTTTTCCCATGTTTTATAAACATAATTTTATACACTCTTTCAAATGAATCAATTTTTCAATCTTTCAAAATAACAACATGAACTAAAATCTCTTAATATGAAGCATTATGAACTTGTAAGTAATCTTGTCTAGTTCAAAAATCATATTTTAAAGTGCTCATCTTTATTTTTCTTAACATGTTCATGTAAACTTTTTAGTTGAACAAAAGCTTTATGTAAACTTTGTTTTCATATTTTTAAAGACTTCACTTTTGTGATAGGATTCTTATGTTAGACTATGTATTACAAGTTTTATAAAAACATTTTTAGACAACCTTATAAGTTCATGGTAGACCTTTTACCAAACCTTTGCTTGCAAGTTGGTTTAGATTATTGAAATTTAAATGGGCCAGTCTTTCATGCCACAACCAGCTATTACCTTTGTTGTCTTATGAAAACATGCACATTTGGGATGCTCTATTTCTTCTTTGAAATCAAACTACATACGAATTTTCTTATTATTTTTCCACTTAAATAAATTTTGTTATCATCTAGACCAACTAATAAGCATTTTTCTTGTAAAAAGGTTACCTGAAAACCTCTGTCACAAAATTAACCACGGCTTAGTAGATTATACTTCAGACCTTCTACAAAAGCAACTTTCTCTATGGTTAAATCCATACTTTATGCTTCCATATCCCAACGTTCTTCCTTTAACTCCATTTCCAAAATTGACTAATTTACCTAGCTTTGGAACAAAATTGCTGAGTAAGCTCATATCCCCAGTCATGTGCTTGGAGCTTTCTAAGTCGCAATATCAGATCTGTTGCACATGATGGTCCTGAAATGGAAGAGTTAGAGAACTTTTGGTACCCAGACTTGCTTGGGTACTTTTTCTAATGAAGATCTGATTAAGTTGTCTTCTTCGGATGAGGAATTTTCTCCAGAAATTCTGTTACATGCTGAGCCATTAACAGATTGTTTGGTTTTTGTTTGGAGATGGTGTTGAACTAGCTTAAGTATGTCAACACACATACAGTTTTCTTTTTCAGATTTTTCTGATTCCTTTGTCTGTGATAGAAGATTTGCAGTTTTTTAGAACTTTGGATGAATCTTTTTGAATTTTCTGAAAATGTTTGTTTTGATTCATACCTTTTTTCCTTTGTTGTTAGTTCTTGATGATATAAAAGAGTTGTCAGAACTCATTGATTTGCAAGATTCAGTATCAGATTTTGATGTTACTTTATCATAAATCTGATCTGATGTTTTAACAAAGGTGGTGGGTTTCTGATGTTTGTCTTTACATATCCCAGCCCTTCACCTTTATTCTTTGGTGTGGTTGCAATAAAGTTTATAAAATCTTTGGCTTGTTGAAAACCCTTTACATTGATTTCTTTGTCATGAATTCTTTTATATAATTTTTTTCTTTCCTTTTATTGATACACTTTTGTGTCTATCGCTTGTTCTTAGTTATGTCTGTATTTGTACTGTCTTTGTTTATTGTGTCTATATAGTTTGGTCATGTCGGCCAAATCAAGATATCCTCCTATCTTGATTTAGTATGACGTTTAGTTTGTGTATGTTGTAAAACAGTTGCATGTGTGCATACTGTTAAGTCTTGTGTACGTCATGTTTGTTGGCACGTTCTCCGAAGAACGCATTTATTTGCGAGTGAAAGGTGCTTCGTACGAGCAAGTTGTTGCTCGTACAAGCCACTTGCTGATTTGTACGAGTAATTATCTAGTCGTACGAGTGGCCCCTTTCAACAAGCTCTTTGCTTGTTCGTGCGAGCCAGTTCCTGTTGGTATGAGTATCCATTGCAGAATGTTCTTTGTGGCTTATAGTGTTTCGTATGACCAGCAACATTCTTCGTACTGTTGCTAGGTGTTGGCACTATATAAACAGACATGCACTTCTCAGTGAATAAGAGGAGACGTGTTGAAAAGCAGTTAGACATTGAAAGCACAAGAGAGAGAGCACAAAGAGCATATCCTGAGTCTGTATGAACATTGTTTGTATGTTTGTACTAGTTCTCTTCTATTAATCAAGATAGTGAATCTTAGGTTATCTTGTGTTTCTTACTTCGCTTTGGTTTGCATACTTACGTGGATTCCGCACTCGTATGTGTGTTACATAAACAAGAAAGTAGGTTAATTTTGATCCTCCAAGTGGACCTACAAGTGATATCAGAGCTCTGGCTCTCTTCATTGTTTGAAAACCAAGCTTAGTGTTTGTCTGAGCTAATTGTGAGGGTTTCTAGAAGTGTTCTTGAACTCATAACAAGAAACTTAAGTTTTTAAAGATAACTAGCTTAAAACTTAGGCAAAACTTGTTTTATCCCGAAAATTTTCATATAAACCTTGTTAGAATACATGGAGACATGTTAGGATATGGTTTTTCTTAAAATTTTCTATCAAAATTCAGTCGGACATATTTTCAAGTGAAACATCTGTTGGAAAACTCACCGGAATATTCTTTTAGGGTTGACCAAATCTCTTGACTTAATTGTTTTGACTGAAAAAGCTGATATTGGAATGTTTGTCTTTTTAACTATAGGTCCACTTGGAGGATCAAGACAAACTTGCTTCCTTGTTCATACAACACAAATACGAGTGCGGAATCCTAGTAAGAATGCAAACCAAAGCAAAGTAAGAACACAGGATAACCAAAGATTCAATATCTTGATTAACTGAACAGAACTAGTACAAACATATACAAAAAATGCTCATACAGACTCTTGCAACACTATAAACATATACAAACAATGCTCATACAGACTCATGCAACACTCTCTGTGCTCTTGTGTCTCTCTTTAGCTGGTTACTCACTCAACTCGACTAACTCAGGTCACTTACACTGAGGAGTGGATGTCTGCTTATATAGTGACCATGCTCAGCAACTGTACGAAGTATGTTGCTGGTTGCACGAAACACTAAAAGACACGAAAGACATTCTCCAAAGATGCTCGTACGAATGATATGGCTCGCACGAAGCATGAACTTGCTCGTACGAATCAAGCTGGATGCTTAATTCTATGATCTCATTCATACGAACGGTATGAGGCTTGTACGAGCAACATGTTGCTCGTACGAAGCATGTCCACTCGCACAAAGTGTTTTCCTTGGAGAACGTTCCACAGACATGATGTACGCAAACTCAATAGTATGCACACATGCAACTGTTTCACACAGACAAACTAAACGTCGTACTAAAGCAAGATAGGAGGATATCTTGATTTGGTTGACACGACCAAACTATACAGACACTACAAACAAAGACCATACAATTACAGACGTAACTAAGAACAAGCGACAGACACAAAAGTGTATCAACAAACTCCCCCTTGGCTGTTGCTTGGTCTTCGGTCTTCAGTCTTTGGTCTTCATACTGAATGGCCTGGAGTATCAACAAACTCCCCCTAAAGATCTGCTTTCCATCGTTGATAGATCATCAGTTCTTCAAAACTTTCCAGAAACATCAAACCTTTCCTGTTTCCTCTTGAGTAGCATTGGAGGTAGCTAGATCGCTCACGATCTGCTGTGCATTAGACTCTACCACTCGAGTTGAAGCAAAAACTTTTGATTGCGAGGATGAGGCCGAAGCATCAGGATTGCCAGGGTTTTCACTAACCAGATCACGTTGACATTTGATCTCCTTTGCTTTGCATCTCTTATTCCACAGAATGTTCACTCGCTTTCTACTCATTTCAAACACCTCTTTAATACCATTAAAGCCTTTAACCAATGTAGCATTTCGAGAATGATACCATTCTTTCAAGTCATTATGCTTAGCAGTTAATGTTTCCGCAGATCGTTGTACAGCCGCACTACGTTCTTTCACTCTATTTATCTCAACCCCCGAGAGTTATCAGCTGCTCTCATCTGTTGAAGCTGAGTTGCTCTTTCAGCATCTGTAGCCTTTAGTGGCTCATTTTCTTTTCTTAACTGCGCAATTTCGGAATCCTGTTTTCTAACAGTCTCTTTCAAAGAATTTACATCCAACCGTTGTTTAACAACTGTGTTCCGATTTGAAGATATAAACTCCGAATGCTTGTTAATCAGGATTGCCGCAGCTTGCAACTGAGAGAACAGAAAATCCACTTTCTCATCCTTTTCCATTTCAGAGAACAAACGACTGCTTCGTCTTGCATTTTGTTGTTGAGATGTAGACTAGGATTGTTGAGCTGAAGAAGTAGTAGGTTGCAAACAAACTGGAGTATCTTCAGTCGAAGGAGTTTCAGCTGCTGTGGTATTTGTAGGTTATTTTTTAGAAGTTGTAGTAGGTTCCGTCATTACAGGTGCAGATTCCTCTGCTATAACAGTAGGCTAGACATCAGCAACTTGCTCACTTACACAATCATTACCAACAATATCACCTCATCATCATTACCCTTTCCCTTTTTATGACCAAACTTATCTTCGATCATCTTTTTCAAGGTTGATTCTTCATTATCTGAATCACTGTCATCATGGCGCCATTTGTCATTTTCTGGTGCAACATATGTATCATTTGCAAGAAAACCGATCAATCTACGAGGAGGTGTGCTTTCCTTGTAACGTTTTGCTGCTACACCTATAAAGATCTTCAACGAATGTTTCATCATAACCTCAACTTTTAAAACATCATTGTCGTTCTTCGGAAGATTCGGATGTTGCACATTCAGAATCATTTGGAGAAAACGAGGATACATCCAAAACTTGTTTCCACCATATCCGGTTCTTCTCAGATTTTCCTTCATGTTTGCAAAAATATACTTTGAAACACTAAACGGTTTGTTCAACGCCAAAGCTACCATCATTCTAACCAAGTCGTTATTTGCCATGTCATAGCCACTTCTCTAGTTCTCAAACACTGAATTAAAACATGTAGAAAGAACATGTATCGGAGTAGCAACCATGCTTTGTTTAGTTGTCCCACAAGGAAATCTCCAACACATTTCATTCTAAGCAAACATCCACGTTGACACTTCAACAACACTGAGAATGGTTTCAACAGTCACATCCACGTTCAAGTTATTTACTTTCCCGCGGATAAGTTCCTTCCTATTCACTTCAACAACTTTAGCTGTCCTAAAATTCCTTGATCAACGTCTTGTATACTGTAGTCTTGTGCGTGATAGCATAATGTATCCTTGAGTCGCGCAAAAACTTCATTATACTGTTGTACTCAGCAAATTTGTCTTCCAGATCCAAGTAGGCCACCATCTTATTTCTAGGTTCCGACCTAATTTCCGCTTCTGACTTGTCAGTTCTCTTTGTTGCGGGTTTTCTTTTATGTTCCTTTTGTTCCATTCTGTACACATATAACAACTAGGATAAGAACACAAATTTATTAGGGAATATACACAAAAAGTTTTATTCCAAACCTTTTGTATGTATATATTCCCTGAACAAAGAACTACTAACCCATACGAATAACATTTTATTCGTACGAAGAACAACTCCATTTAAGAACTTTAAACAAGAGACTAATTCATTCGTATGGATAGCTGACTCGTACGAATGATGAGTTATCCGTTCGAATGATGTTTCATTCGTACGAATCTAGTTCGTACAAACAACTTCAAAGGAAGTTACTTGTTTTTCGGTTAAAAATGATTCTTCGCTTAAATTTTGTTGTTCAAGTCAGTCAAAGTCACATGGTCAGATAATGTTTAAGTTGTTCAACTTCAAAGTATGCCAAACATTTTAAGTATACCTTAAAGAAATCAAAAACAACTTGAAGGGAGGTGTAAATATGACGTGAGCAAGGTGAAAGTAAAGTTCTACCAAACAACTTCATCACCTTATATACCACATCAAAATACTCATGCCAAATAACTTAGCTTCGTATGAAGAACTTACTTGTACAAAACCCAATGGTCACTCGAACGAAGCATAATGGTTCGTATGAAAGATCTCTATTTCGTACGAGTCCAGGTTTTTCACAAACTGGACTTTCAGTTCTTCGAGAATCTTAGGTTTTTCGCAGGCCTGTTTAAAACTTTGTACATATCCACACTTGTCACAAATTTAAGTTAGGAGAAGTGCTTGTTAAACAGATTTTGCTCTTGTGAGATGAGTTTACCCATTGTAAGAAAGTACTTTTATGAAGTTATGATATCAAAGCGAATGGTTTTTAGGGCGTTTCTTGGTAGAAAACTTTTGAGCTTCAATTTTGGCTAATTCAAAAAACAACAAAGTAAACTAAACTAAAATAACTATTAACAGATAGGAGTAAACTATATATTTTCTAGATAATATTTTTCAGAGTTTCAAGGTAAGGAGAATCATACCAGCTTTTAATCTTGCCAAAAACGAGTTTTGTTTAAAAAAACAAATTAAATAAATAAATAAGCATTCTACTATGATTATCGGTATTGTTGTCCATGTAAGTCTAGCTTATCAGATGTAATCATGATTAGGAGATATGATTAAGGTATGAATTATACTTACTAGCCGGTGTTCAACCACTTCACGACACATTCCCGTATCAAGATATGCATGAGAGAAAATCTTACCGGTGAGTATGCTGCTTATCATCTGTTTTGACGTATATGAAGTGAGATACTCACTTATTTTGATTGAAAACAAGCCCTATGTGATTAAATCACTTATTGATGAAGAACTTGATTTTCAGATGCATGCAGGGCATAGGAGTAAGTCTGTGAACAGGTTAGTACCATCGTACCGACTAAGAGACGAACTTAGCTCCATCACTTATTTTTGGGTGGATGTGATATGTTTATCACTTATTGAAGGTCGTATGCAGTATTTACACGTATGTATGGTATCATGGAAGTTCTAGACTTGCGTCACCGTTATTTTTCGGCAAAAGATTCAACCATGATACCCAGATGATAAGTCAGCATAAAGACTGCATATCTTAGATCCTCGGCATACTATCAAACGAAATTTCGGTACCAAGACCATATGCCAATGAATGGTTCCCACCTGATTGTAGTCCGTTATCTTTATATCAACCTGCACATTTTAATCTGATTGTGAGCCTACCGATACATCATTAGTAAAGCTACTTATCAATTTTCATTTTGTGTTTTTGACTGTTTATGACAGATCACTGGTTTATTTCATCATCTTCACTTATCTATCCAAGAAACTCATTTTTGATTTTTTGATTTTTTGGTTTTTCTATTGTTTTTATATTTTTATAAAATTTTCTTCGCCCTTAAATAAAGAAGGTAATAAAAACTTAAACTAAATAAAAGACATATTTTTGTATTTTTGCATTTTCTCATGTTTTTGTATTTTCTTGAAATATTCTCACCCTGAAATATAAAACTAAGAGAAAATAGAAAATCTTTTTCTAATATTAGATTTTGAAGAAAATATTTACGAAAAATGATTAGCCAAGGATGAATTACTCGGGTTTCACCTTGATGCCATTGACCAAAAGTAGATAATCAAAACAAGATTTATAAAAAGCTTTTGTAAACAGGTCGGGACGTTGGTGATCGGTGTGGATTTTAACAACATTGATAAGTTTTTTTCATAACAATCTCGTATGAAATGATACTTAATCTAAATGTGTTTGGTTTTTTAGTGCTGTACAGGATTACGAGTGATCTGTAAAGCAGCTTCGTTATCAAAAGAAAATAGGATTAGTTAGAAATTCAAAACCGTAGTCACGCATTTGATGTTGAATCCATAGAACCTGAGAGCAGCAACTAGAAGCCGAAATATACTCATCCTCATAGGTTGACGTAGCTACACAAGTCTGCTTTTTGCACTGCCACGTGACTAGGCGATTTCCCAAGAACTGGCATCCTGCTGATGTGGATTTTGCATCGATCTTGCAGCCGCCGATCAGAATCACTAAATGTTGTCAAATCAAAGTTATCATCCTTCGGGTACCATAGACCAGCGTCTGAGCGACCCTTCAAATAACGAAAGATTCTTTTAACAGCCATCAAATGAGAAACCTTTGGACTAGACTGGTAGCGAGCTATAAGACATGTTGGTACATTATATCGGGTCTTGAAGCAGTAAGATACATGAGAGATCCGATCA
This sequence comes from Scalesia atractyloides, assembly GCA_947069175.1. Lineage (NCBI taxonomy): Eukaryota > Viridiplantae > Streptophyta > Magnoliopsida > Asterales > Asteraceae > Scalesia > Scalesia atractyloides. The sequence goes on along the minus strand of CAMTDV010000003.1, from coordinate 33,775,558 downwards.
TAGCACGATGAAGAGATGGTTCCACATGTTCACCCTTCCGTCAGGAGTAATCCCATGATTCTGAGCTAATTGAGTTCCCAAAGGCTTTGAGTCTTCCATCTGAAATCGTTTGAGAATATCCCCGACGTACTTGGTTTGATGGATGAAAATCCCTTCCTTAGATTGATGAACCTGCAAACCTAAAAAGAAAGTCATTTCTCCCATAGCGCTTGTCTCGAACTTCTCCTGCATGACCTGCTCAAATTCTTTGCACATTTTGTCGTTGATAGACCCAAAAATAGTATCATCAACATACACCTGCACCAGTAATAAGTCCTCATTTTGTTCCTGTCAACCAATTTCCACACGCCTAACTTCTGGAACTGCTGCAGTTCTTCCTGCATTGCTTCAACCCATGAGTCTTCCTTCATAGCCTCCTTCCAAGATTTTGGTTCTACTTGGCAAACATAGCAGGCAAAAGACCAATCATTCTGTTCCCCAGATTCCCTAATAACCGAATACAAACCAGCATTCTGATTACCCTGAGCTGATTACGTGTCTGCACACCACTATGGACTTCTCTGATAATATTCTGCTGAGGATGGGTATTATGAATTCGAGTTTCAAGAACACAAGGAACTCGAGAATTTATACCCAAATTGTTGATATTTAGATCAACAACTAATTCGTTTACTGTATTTGATGAAGATATAGATGCATGACCTTCAGTTGTTCCTAGATTCTGAATATTTGACGTGACATCTAAAATTCCAGGAACCAGAGCAGAAGTAGCTTCATTTGCATCATGATATTCATCATCTTCTAACGAAATATTGTAATCAGCAGCATCTTCGAATTCCTCGATCTGAACAAGATTGTTAACTGAAGTAGAAACTTGAGGGTTAAAAATAATTGGTTGAACTAATGATGAGTCAACTGCAGTATCACTTTCAAGTAACATTTGAGCTGTTGCAGAAGCATCATCAAAAGTTGGCAGATTAAAGGAGTTTAACAGCCCATCGTAGTCAAACATCCAAGGAGCACCCGGAGCTCTTACTGATTTAGCGTATCTTTGAACCTTGACTTCACCCCATTCTTCAATCTTCTTTGTTGACAGATTCCACACTCTGAAATTAGGAGTAGCATATCCAAGAAAGAAACCTTCGATAGCTTTCGGACCAAATTTACCATGTGGATCAATCATAGTGCATGGAGCTCCAAAAAGTTCTAAGAAAGAAACATCTGGTTTCCCTTTGTGTAACAATTTGAAACATGTTTTCTCATGCCTCTTCACCATAAGAACTCTATTCATCGTATAACATGCAGTAGCAATAGCTTCTCCCCAAAATTGAACAGGAAAAACTGATTCTACTAGCATAGTTCTTGTTGTTTCAATTTGAGTTCTATTTTTCCTCTCAGCGATACCATTTTGTTGTGGAGTGTATCGAGAACTGTATTCATGCAGAATGCCTTTAGAAGAAAAGAACTCGTCCATAACTTGATTCTTGAATTCGGTGCCATTGTCGCTTCTAATTCTCCTTATCTTCAAATTGTATAAATTTTCAAGCAGCGTCAGGAGATTCTTGAGGATTTCAGGTTCTTCACTCTTGTGTGCCAACATATTCACCCATGAAAATCTTGAGTAGTCATCAGTAACTACTAAACAGTAAGAATCACCAAAGGTAGTCTTGTGTTTCATAGGTCCAAAGAGGTCCATATGAAGACGTTTCAGAGGCATATTCACAGTGTTCATCTTCTTCATAGGATGAGATTTTCTTGCTTGCTTTCCCTTTTGGCATGATACACAGACGTCTTGTAGATGAAAATCCTTCACTGACACATCATTCACAAGATTGTTTTTCGCCAAATAGTTCATTTTCCTCAAGTGAATGTGTCCCATTCGTTTGTGCCAAGAGACTGATTCCTTTTCGTTGGCTTTTGAGACAAAACATGTGCTTGTGCAGACGTGGTAATAGCTTGGCTCATGTCAAGAATATACAAGTCATTAATTCTTGAGCCTACAGGAGGATCCATTCTTTGGGAATCTTGAAACCAGGTTTCAGCACATAACATCCGGCATCATCAAAATGAACCGTGAACTTCTTTTCGTAGATTTTGGAAACACTAAGATGATTGTGATCAATTTGTCGAACATAATTGATCTTGCCAAAACTAACAACACCATTGGAGAACATTCCTTCTCCAGTGATGTATCCGCCCTTATCACCAGCAAAAGCAACATAACCACCCCTAATGCTTTTCACATCATAAAGGAGCCGTAAGTCGCCTATCATTGCCTTGATGCTCAACTGTCAACAATCCAATGACTATTCATAGTTCCTCCTCGAACACCCTGCACATTTCAAACACCAGATCAGTTTGAGATGGGGACCCAAGCCTTAGTGGTCTTGGGTCGACCCTTATCATCAAGAAATGTGATTTCAATTTCTTGATGATTCGGAAATTGTGTACCTCCTCTTGAGCCATCACCGGTCTTATGTTTCCAAGATTTTTGAAATTTACTAGAATGACTATTATTTTGCAGTTTTAACAATTTTGGTTTTGTTAAATTTGAAGATCTTGGATTCCTTTCTGAAGAATTTGATTTTAAAGCTTTTTCAATTACTTTTACTTGTTTACGTCTCTGTTTTTCTTCTTGTTCTTTAACAATTCGCTTGTCTTGTTTTGGAGAAACAAATCGACGTTGTCAAGTTGGTTCAGGAGGGGCTTTCTCAACAAATCTCGGCTTTGCTGGGTTTGTACATGTTACACCCCGGATTTCCATCCCAAATCCATACACCGGTGGGCCTGGGTGGGGAGTATCGTGACGTCAGTTGATAACATCATAGTCAATTAAAACGGCACAGCGGAAGTCTTGGAGTAAAATTACTATTACAAACCAAAATGTTCGAAATAAAATAATATACAGGCTTGTAATAGAAGATCCACAGGCGGATCATAAAATGTACAAAGAAAGAATATAAAACAGACTTTAGGGCAAATCTAAGAATTTGCAAGATCCTCTATTCACTACAGAGCAGCTTCCAGCCTATTTTGTATTGTACCTGCAGTTTAGTCTTTGGACGATACGTCAGCTTTCGCTGGTAAATACACCCAACTGACTCATTTTGAAAACTTTAAAAAATGATTTTTAAGTGCAAAATGGCACAAAATCTTTTATTAACTTGGGAAAGTTGACTTTGCAACTTTGTATCAGATTCACATGTTTGTCAATACATACAGGGCCCAGTACAGAAACCGAGACATGATTAAATACACACCACTTAGAACTCACGAAGGAGTTATCCCCAACGTCTTGGGTAATTTGCATATGAGCGTCTGTCAGGTGTATGCCTACACCACGCACTAAGGTCGTTGAACTAATGTATTGAGCCGAGGATATCCAGGACATGGTAATTTAACCCCCGATGTTTAAGTTATCAAACAAAACTGATTAAAATGGAATATGCGGGTTTACTAACCACAATCAGGCATTCGATTAACCCCATTTCGGACCAAGTGGTAATAATTTACCGTATCCCAAGCCCATATAGGGAAAATAAGTAGAGAGTATTTACCTGAGCTAGTCTTCTTTTAATTTCAATAACTCAGCCGTATACAAAAGAACTTAATTGCAGATAGCATTTACCTGCATGGCTCTAGTCTGGATTATGGCATAAGCTAACCAATTAATACTAACGGTCCTTATTTAAGTCATAGACTTAGACCGAGTAGTGTATATAATCAATACGTATAATGCTTGATTAAACGATGATCGGATAGAATGTATTTTAAACCCGACAAGTACTTTGACTTGCATAATATGGGTAAACAATTAACATTTGGGATTTTGAAATTTAAATGACAAGGTTAAACCCGTTTCGGTTAAATTCCATAAACTAGTTATGTATAATCAATCATACGCTTATAAGCGATAATGGGTAACCGGATAAGTCATGGACAAGTTCTATATGTCATTATATTTTAAATAAGTTAAGAGCGTTAAGGTTTTAAATCGAAATTATGCCTTATAAGGGCATTTTGGCAATTATATACCGTATAAAAGGAACTTGAATATATTTTAGGTTTATAATCATGAGTATTCTATAAAAATATTTTACTTATTATATAATATCAGTAGGATATCAATTATATGTGTATTATATCTTTTATGACCAAACTATGCACCGAAGGGGCATTTTGGTCATTTTACACATAGTTTATAAATTATTTGGGATTCTGAGTTTATAACATGTACCTACTTTAAATATGTTTAAAATAAGTTTTAAAATCAGTAGGTATCAAGTCTTGGTCAATAATATGGCTTAAAACCATACTATGTGCCGAAACGGCGCTTATGTCGTAAAATGACGTCTTTATGTGATGTTTATGAAAACTGATGTTATGGTTAGATTAAAATGTCTTAGATATGTTATTTAATATAACATATCAGTTGGTAAAAGATTTACCTTGAAAAGATTTGATTAAAACCATTTTATAAGCCACAGGGGCTAAATCGTCATTTATCGACATAGTTTAAGGACCTGTTTGAAAACTCAGTGTATATAACTTGTTTTAACATCCCAAATAATCCTACTTATAATATTAAATCAGTGGGAAAGTCATTTTCAAGTTCATTATCATTTAAAACCTTGTTTTATGCAAAAGGGCATTTTGGTCAAAGATGGCATAATTATGGAACTTGCGCATAAACTTGGATTCTGATTATGATCATGTAATATAACCTCGGAGGGTTATGCTACATTATATTATGATCATAACGCAACTTTATATCAGTAGGTAACTAATCTAAATCAGGTCAGAATCGAAAGTCAAAGCAGAAGTCAAACTTTGCGACTTTCGGTTGCGAACCGACCCTAGAACTGAAATTGACGAGTCAAACATGTTCACACATGTTCTAATAATTATTATCAACTTGTTTAAGTGTCAAAACAGGTTTCATAACATATATAAGATCAATTTATGATTTTTCCGAAAAATGGCATGTTTGACTTTTTAATATCATAACTTTGACCCGTCAATTGGTCTAGCCAACGTGATCTTCAGGAGGTGCCCTTTTTAGGGACTAACACCTACTTTATTACGATCACTTAGCCATGTTCGTTTTGAACAATGGCTGGACCATAATGGTCTTGACCAAAAGTCAAAGCGTTTTTCGTAAAACACTTGACTTTTGGTTATAAAAGCCTATAACGAAAATGCAAGAGCAAGGAACACTTACAAGAGGTTCCTAGAATGCAAGAGACCTAAGTTGGATGCTCCTTTCAGCTAGGAACTTCCAGATGAGGGAGAAGAGTGAATTAATGAGAAAGGTGCAAGTTGGAATGTGAACTTAAGCACCTATTTATAGTTGGAGAACTCAAAGGAGGTGAAGCCAGGTGTTTAGGGGTGTAAGAGGAAGCTTACAAGTGTCCCAAAACGTGGCATAGCAGTTTGGGAAGCCATGGTTTCGGTTTTAACGGTTTTTGAGTTCTGTTTGGGAGCCAAGCAAAACTTTCTACAGCAAATGTCCTCTGGCGCCCCGCGAGAGACACAGGGCATGTCTCTCGCGGCCCGCGACCGCCCCACGGCCACTTTCAAACTTTGTCTCTTTTAGCCCCTTAACTTATTAAAGCTTTTAAAAACCTTCTAAAACACCTTTTTGGCATAATTAGCCCTCCGTAGCTAATATTTGGCATACCCGGGATTATGTCCGGACATTGTCGAGCTCTCGGTTCGTTAAAAGGTCACTCAGAGGTATAAATTAACATGTTGACACTTTTAATCCCTCCATTATCCAACTTTTATATATTATTGGATTTAATCACTCTCGTCCGACAAACAGGACATATGAAAGTTAAGACTACGTAAAGGATCACTCAGAGGCTCAGTATAAGCATGTTGACTCCAATGTCACTCAGAGGCTAGGCATGTTGACACAACGGTCACTCAGAGGCCAATGGTCGTTCAGAGGCTACGTTTTATGCATAACGACACTAATGGTCATTCAGAGGCTACGTTTTTTATGCATGACGACACTAATGGTCGTTCAGAGGCTAGGTTGATGCATGTTGACATCAGAAAGTCATTCAGATGCTCAGTTTGAGCATGTTGTCACTTTTAGTCCATATTAGTCTTTTAATTGACTATATTAAAATACAACACGTGTCACTATATTATTGGACACGATTTTACGGGGTGTTACATCCTCACCCCCTTAAAAGAAATCTCGACCTTGAGATTTTATTCAAAAAGATGGGGGTACTTTTGTCGCATAGTGGACTCAACCTCCCATGTATACTCGGGACCTCTAAAAGCCTCCCACTTAACCTTTACTATAGGTATCATTTTTCTTCGGAGCTTCTTAACCTGTCGATCCTCGATCGAAATTGGTTTCTCAACGAAGCTCAGGTCTTTATCAATTTGCACATCTTCGTGCGACATTGCTAGCGACTCATCGGCTAGACATTTCTTAAGATTAGATATGTGGAATAAATCATGAATTCCACTAAGCTCCTCTGGCAACCTGAACTTATAAGCTACAGTGCCGACACATTCGATTATCTTGAAGGGTCCTATATATCTTGGGCTCAACTTGCCCTTCTTTCCAAAATGCATCACACCTTTCCAGGGTGATACTTTCAGCATGACCTTGTCCCCTACTTGGAAATTAAGAGGTTTACGCCTCTTATCAGCATAACTCTTCTGCCTATCCCTGGCAGCTTTGAGATGATCACGGATTTTCACAATCTTTTCCGTGGTCTCCAGGACAATCTCTGGTCTTGATAGTTGGGCTTCCCCAACTTCTGCCCAACATACGGGCGTTCGACACTTTCTCCCATATAAGGCCTCAAAAGGAGCAGCCTTAATGCTCGTATGATAACTGTTATTGTAGGAGAATTCTATTAGGGGTAAGTGGTCATCCCAGCTTCCACCTAAATCAATTACACATGCCCTAAGCAATGTCTTCCAAAGTTTGAATAGTACACTCACTTTGACCATCAGTCTGCGGATGGTAAGCCGTACTGAGATTTAATCGTGTGCCTAACGATTGTTGGAAACTTTTCCAAAAGTGAGATGTGTATCTAGTATCTCTGTCAGATGCAATAGATATTGGCACACCGTGTAGGGACAGAATCTTGTCCACATACAACTTAGCCAATTTGTCAGAACTATAAGTCTCTTCAATTGGCAAGAAATGCGTTGACTTAGTCAGCCTATCAACAATGACCCAAATCGTGTCATTACCACATTTGGTCTTAGGTAACTTGGTAATCAAATCCATAGTTACCATTTCCCATTTCCAAGTGGGAATCTCAAGCTGTTGTAGAAGTCCTGACGGCTTCTGATGTTCGGCCTTAACTTGCGAACACGTCAGACATTTAGCTACATAAGTGGCTATGGATTTCTTCATACCCATCCACCAATAATTCTTCTTCAAGTCTTGATACATCTTGTCACCTCCCGGGTGAACCGAGTATCTTGAATTATGTGCTTCTTGGACGATTAGATCTCTAAGTCCTCCAAAGATCGGAACCCAAATTCTATCATTAAATCTTAGGATTCCATCCTTTCCAAGCATTAATTGATCAACAGTTCCGCCTAATCCCTCATTAGGAATATTAGCCTCTAATAAGGCTTGCTTTTGCGCATTTAATAGCTTTTCACTTAAGTTATTTCTGAGCTCAATGCTCTTGGCGTTAATCCTAATAGGTTTAACCCTTTCCTTGCGACTTAAGGCGTCAGAAACTACATTTGCCTTGCCGGGATGGTAGCGAATCTCGCAATCATAATCATTAAGAGTTTCCATCCAACGGCGTTGTCGCATGTTCAATTCTTTCTGATTGAACAGGTATTTGAGACTCTTATGGTCAGTGTATATAATACACCTCGTACCATACAAGTAATGTCTCCATAGCTTTAGTGCAAATACAACGGCACCCAATTCCAAATCATGGGTGGTGTAATTCCTTTCATGCACCTTTATTTGTCATGATGCATAGGCAATTACCTTGCCATTTTGCATTAGCACACAGCCCATACCGGTGTGTGATGCATCACAACAAACAACAAAATTCTCAATACCCTCAGGTAGAGATAACACAGGAGCGTTGCTCAACTTATGTTTTAGAATCTCAAAAGATTCTTGTTGTATTGGATCCTAAACGAACTTAACACTTTTATGGGTCAGGTTAGTCAAAGGAGTGGCTATTCTTGAGAAGTTCTCAATAAACGTGGTATAATAACCAGCCAATCCTAAGAAACTACGAATTTCAGATGGAGTCTTGGGAACTTCCCAATTCATTATGGCTTCTATCTTGGCGGGATCCACTAGGATACCACGCTCACTTACAACATGTCCAAGGAATTGGACTTCTCTAAGCCAAAATTCACATTTAGAGAACTTAGCATAAAGCTTCTCTTGCCTTAGCAGTTCTAGGATGCACGAAGATGTATCTCGTGATCAGCTTGGTTACGAGAGTAGATAACAATGTCGTCTATAAAGACAATGACAAACTTATCACAAATATGGCTTACAGACTCTATTCATGAGATCCATGAATGCTGCTGGTGCATTTGTGAGCCTAAAAGGCATCACTAAGAATTCAAAATGACCATAGTGGGTCCTGAAGGCTGTCTTAGGAACATCCTCACTCCTAACCTTCAACTGATGATATCCAGATCTCAAATCAATCTTGGAGAAATAAGTAGCCCCTTGAAGTTGGTCAAATAAATCATCGATCCTGGGCAGAGGATATCTATTCTTAATTGTTAGCTTATTCAGCTCTCGGTAGTCGATGCACATTCGCATCGAACCGTCTTTCTTCTTTACAAACAGAATAGGAGCTCCCCAAGGCGAGGAACTAGGCTGAATAAAGCCTTTCTCTAACAGTTCGTTGAGTTGCGTTCTCAATTCCTTCATTTTCGTTGGTGCTATCATATATGGAGGTCTAGCTATGGGTGCTGATCCTGGTATGATGTCAATTCTGAACTCCACTTGCCTATCCGGAGGTAGGCCTGGTAATTCTTCAGGGAAAACATCGGGATACTCCAAGATAACTGTTGGATCTTCAAGGTTTGGCTTAGGTTCATTTATGGTGACTTGTGCATGTAGATGACACAACCTCTCCTCAAACACTTGGATGCCTTAAATACGACACCTTGTCTGGCAATCCATAGTGTGAGTCTCCGCGTATGGTGATCATTTCACCAGATGGGGTCTTAACTTCGATGAGCTTCTTATCACAAGCAATGCGGGCTTGGTTATGAGATAACCAATCCATGCCTAAGACAACATCAAACCCCATCAATTTCATTGGCAAAAGAGAGATAGGGATGGAATGATTCTTAATGGATATAGAGCATCCATCAAGAATGGAAGAAGCATTTTCTAAGGTTCCATCGGCGGGTTCTATCTCATAAATTTTGTCTAGAGTTCTTATGGGCAAGTTTAATAGTTTACTAAACTTATGATCAACAAAAGATTTATCCACACCCGAATCGAAAAGAACTCTAGCATAAATATCATTAATGGGGAAAGTACCTGTTATGACGTTATTGTCATTAACAGCTTCCTTAGCCATCAGTCGAAAAGCGCGTGCATTCCCCTTCTTGGCCTCTCCAGGCTTTGGATTATTATTCTTTGAATTCTTAGGGCAGTTAGTCGCAATATGCTCTTTTTCATTGCAAATATAACATACAGCATCCTTAAGATCTTTACAATCTAGGTCTTATGCCCTCTTCTTTTACATATGCCACAAGGTCTAGCTTGTGGATCAGAATTACACTGTCCCCAGTGTCTTCGGTTGCAAGTCTTACAAAATGGCATCACAACCGACTTGCCTTGGTTCCCTTTGAACCCGAATCTCCCATTATTTTTCTTATTATTAAATCCTTGGGAGTTGTCTTCCTCTCTCTTTCTTTTCCTGTCAGTTTCAGGCTTAACTGACTTTTGCCTCACTAGATCAAGGGTGAGGGAGAGGGATAGGTCAACATCAGACCTATAGGTACTAGGCTGAGCAGCCTTTACCATGCCCTTAATCTCGGGCGCTAATCCATTTATAAAACACGCAATGCGTTTGGATTCAGGGTGATCAGATAGGAAACTAACCTAGAGAGGGAATTGAAATCGGAAACATACTTCCGACAGTATAGGTTTTTCATAGAAAGTGACAAGAAGTCGGTCTCTAATTTCTCCACCTCATGAGGTGGGCAGTAAGTTTCCTTAATAAGGTCCACAAACTTGGACCACCCTAAATTATACAGGTGTACCTTACATGTTGACTGGATCATGGCTTTCCACCAGATTAGGGCATCGCCCTTAAAGGACTGTGATACATACTTGACCACATCCTTATCAGCACAGTTGCTGATGTCTACAATTGTTTCCATCTTATCTAGCCACTTTAGGGCTTCCACCGCTCCTTTTTCCCGGTTAAAGTCTCAGGACTTGTAGGAGACGAAATACTTATAGATACATCCATCTTTATCAGAACGGGACCTTTCAGCAAAATCTATATTCTTTGGTTCACTCTTCGCATTTGAAGAGTGAACGGATCTCTCCTTATGAGCTGAAGATGGTGGAATAGATAAAGGTCTAGAGCGAGTAGTACTCGACTCTCTAAGCTTTTCTATGGCCTTACCCATGGCCCTTTCCACAGCCGCATCAATGAGAGCTTGGAAATCATTATCATCAATATTTCTGTTTTCGGCATTGCTGGGTTCAACGTCCGCTGGCTATCTTGTGCCTCATTAGAATTAGCCATTCTTCCAATCTTTGGTTCTATATACCAAATAAAATTTGTTTTAGCCATGGTATACCAACCATATCAGCTTTAAACATTGTATATAAAAAAATCCATTGCCTAATCATGCTAGTGTGAATAACATCACAACTCTTAGGCTTAAAGTATCTATATTTGGCCTAGGTCTTAATAGGACCATTATAGGCAATTTACAATCTGGAAATAGTCCAAATATTATTAGATAGTGGATCGCATTGTCACAACTGTTATTGTCATAATTTAACAATTTTTATTTAGCTCATAGGCTTGTCACGAAGGACGTAAAATTTGGCACATAGGCATGTCACTAATGGACATAAAATATGGCACATAGGCTTGTCACTAATGGACATAAGATATGGCACATAGGCCTGTCACTAATGGACATAAAATATGGCCCGTAGGCACTACATACTAATGGATGTTTGAATCATAGCCCCAAGGGCAATACATTATTAATGGATCTTTAATCACCGCACTGGTGATATTAGCCAGGATCAGAATAGATCACATAGGCTATATAAAATTAATCATAGCCCGAAAGGGCAATACGTCACTAATGGATGTTTAATCACCGCACTGGTGATATTAGCCAGGATCAGAATAGATCACATAGGCTATATAAAATTAATCATAGACCGAATGGGCAATACATCACTAATGGATGTTTAATCACCGCACTCGTGATATTAGCCGGGATCAGAATAGATCACATAGGCTATATAAAATTAATCATAGCCCGAAAGGGTAATACATCACTAATGGATGTTTAATCACCGCACTGGTAATATTAGCCAGGATCAGAATAGATCACATAGGCTATATAAGGTTAGGACATAGTCCATTACCTTGAAGGCTAGCGTGATTCCTCAAGTCACACTAGCAAGAGTATGAACATTACTTGAATGTTATCATAAAAGGACCTTAATGGTTGATTAATAGTCCTGGTCGCATTGACCTTAATGACTTGGAGGCTTGAACTTAGTCCACCACCTCTAGATAGAAGGTAACTTCCCTTAACTATCATGATAGAAGACCCTTCCATTCTTAATTATCATTGTATATTTTTGCCAAATATGTGGTCTGTGCCACTTGGCTAAATCAAAACAATTAAGATCTTTTTTGAATTATATCGCAGAGTATAAATTTCGAGTAAAATCGAGACACTCGTTTTCAAGAGGATGAATATATATATATATATATATATATATATATATATATATATATATAGATAATTCCAAAAGTACTCTATTAAATTCCAATTTAGAAATTACAATACTAGAAAACTGAATAAACTGTCCATGCAAGGACTTTTAAAGAAATAAAAATGTCCACGCAGGGACTATAGAAATAACAATGTCCTCGTAGGGACTACATATTATTAGAAGAGACTTTACTCGTCCTTCTTTCCCTTGACCAACTTGGACAGTTTCTTGAAGAACTTGTTTGTCTTCTTCTATGTTTTCTCCGCCTGCTGCTGCATTTCTTTCATTCGTTCCAAGGCCTCATTAATGGCCTCAAGTGGCGGCGGAGGTTGTGGTTGTGGTTGTAGTTGTGGCATAACCGGATACTGGTACCCATAAGTTGGATATCCATTCGGTGGATAAGTAGGTGGGAAAGGAGACGGGTTAAGTGTGTTGTGCATAATCGCCTGCATGTTGGGGTCTTTGACTATGCTTGATAGTCTACCGGTGTAGACGGGTTAAAAGGATCATATCCAGACGTGTTTGGATATGTGGGGATTGGGTTAGTATAACCCGATGGTGGTGGTTGAATAGCAGGTGTTGGTGTTGGTTCTACTATAGGTGAAACATTAGAGGGTCCACCCATTTGTGGGTCCTCTTGAATTGTGGGGTAGGAGTTAGGCAAAGATGGCAGCGATCCCGACCTTTGTCTTGCACGTACCGACATACGTGCACCACGCTTCCTTCTTGGTGGTTCAGATAGTGGTTGAGGTTGGTCCACCGGTTCCATGTGGACATCTTCTTGTATTGGGGGTGGTTGAGAGTGATGAGAATGAGTGTGGGCCAAGGTAAATTGGTTCCAATATTGGTCCCACTCATTAGGACCTTGGTAGGGTGATCTGACGTATGAGTTTGAATCGCTTGAAATTTCAATGGGATGCATATTTGATCCCGATGGCGGCATCTCCGGGTCGGAGTCCTTGTCCATAGGGTTTGGCTGGTCCAACTGATTTTGATCGGCTGGATGCGTGTTAAAATAATAGTTAGGGTTAAATTCTTCATGATAAGAGTGTGAATGGGAGTGATGAGAATGGTGAGAATGGTGAGAATGATAGAAGTGGTGAGAGTGGTAAGAATTTTGGGAATGTGAGGGCGAGTGTCTATTAGAGACTGCACGTCTCGCTGGTTGCCAAGGAGATGAAACTCCAGATTCTTGGTACGCATCTGAGTTGTGAGGTTGAGGGGAATGCGCCCCGATGGTCCTCCCCTCATTGGACCTTTTCCTCTTCCACTTTGTCCTCTCACACGTGGCGGCATTTTCCTGTTTAAAAATCAATTCAAAACAATACTAATAACTTAATAATGAAATGAGTAATCCTAGGTCAATGCCTAGACTCGGAAGTCTAAGGAATGTGCCCGTGTAAGTTTGAGATTAAACACAAAAGGCTAGTGTTTAATTCTCATAAATGTTGTCTCTGATACCAACCTGTCACACCCCGGATTTCCATCCCAAATCCATACACCGGTGGGCATGGGTGGGGAGTATCGTGACGTCAGTTGATAACATCATAGTCAATTAAACACGGCACAGCGGAAGTCTTGGAATAAAATTACTATTACAAACCAAAATGTTCGAAATAAAATAATATACAGGCTCGTAATAGAAGATCCACATGCAGATCATAAATGTACAAAGAAAAAATATAAAACAGACTTTAGGGCAGATCTAAGGATTTGCAAGATCCTCTTATTCACTACCGAGTAGCTTCCAGCCTATTTTGTATTGTACCTGCAATTTAGTCTTTGGACGATACGTCAGCTTTCGCTGGTAAATACACCCAATTGACTCATTTTGAAAACTTTAAAAAATGATTTTTAAGTGCAAAACGGCACAAAATCTTTTATTAACTTGGGAAAGTTGACTTTGCAACCTTGTATCAGATTCACATGTTTGTCAATACATACAGGACCTAGTACAGGAACCAAGACATGATTTAATACACACCACTTAGAACTCACGAAGGAGTTATCCCCAACGTCTTGGGTAATTTACATATTAGCGTCTGTCAGGTGTATGCCTACACCTCGCGCTAAGGTCGTGGCCAATAACTAATGTATTGAGCCGAGGATATCCAGGACACGGTAATTTAACCCCCGATGATTAAGTTATCAAACAAAACTGATTAATACAGAATATGCGGATTTTCTAGCCACAATCGGGCATTCAATTAACCCCATTTCGGACCAAGCGGTAATAATTTACCTTTCCCAAGCCCATATAGGGAAAATAAGTCGAGAGTATTTACCTGAGTTTATAACATGTACCTACTTTAAATATGTTTAAAATAAGTTTTGAAATCAGTAGGTATCAAGTCTTGGTCAATATTATGGCTTAAAACCATACTATGCGCCTAAACGGCGCTTATGTCGTAAAACGACGTCTTTATACGATGTTTATGAAAACTGATGTTATGGTTAGATCAAATGTCCTAGATATGTTATTTAATATAACATATCAGTAGGTAAAAGATTTACCTTGAAAAGATTTGATTAAACCATTTTATAAGCCACAGTGGCTAAACTCGTCATTTATCAACATAGTTTAAGGACCTGTTTGAAAACTCAGTGTATATAACTTGTTTTAACATCCCAAATAATCCTACTTATAATATTACTTCAGTGGGAAATTCATTTTCAAGTTCATTATCATTTAAAACCTTGTTTTATGCAAAAAGGCATTTTGGTCAAAGATGGCATAATTATGGAACTTGCGCATAAACTTAGATTCTGATTATGATCATGTAATATAACCTCAGAGGGTTATGCTACATTATATTATGATCATAATGCAACTTTATATCAGTAGGTAACTAATCTGAATCGGGTCAGAATCGAAAGTCAAAGCAGAAGTCAAACTTTGCGACTTTCAGTTGCGAACCGACCCTAGAACTGAAATTGACAAGCCAAACATGTTCACACATGTTCTAATAATTATTACCAACTTGTTTAAGTGTCAAAATAGGTTTCATAGCATATATAAGATCAATTTATGATTTTTCTGAAAAATGGCCTGTTTGACTTTTTAATATCATAACTTTGACCCGTCAATTGGTCTAGCAAACGTGATCTTCAGGAGGTACCCTTTTTAGGGACTAACACCTACCTTATTACGATCACTTAGCCATGTTCGTTTCGAATAATGGCTGAACCATAATGGTCTTAACCGAAAGTCGAAGCGTTTTCCGTAAAACACTTGACTTTTTGCTACAAAAGCCTATAAACAAAAATGCAAGAGCAAGGAACACTTACAAGACGTTTCTAGAATGCAAGAAAACTAAGTTGGATGCTCCTTTCAGCTAGGAACTTCCAGAGGAGGGAGAAGAGTGAATTAATGAGAAAGGTGCAAGTTGGAATGTGAACTTAAGCACCTATTTATAGTTGGAGAACTCAAAGGAGGTGAAGACATGTGTTTAGGGGTGTAAGAGGAAGCTTACAAGTGTCCCAAAACGTGGCATAGCAGTTTGGGAAGCCATGGTTTCGGTTTTAATGGTTTTGGAGTTTTGTTTGGGAGCCAAGCAAAACTTTCTGCTGCAGATGTCCATTGGCGCCCCGCGAGAGACACAGGGCATATCTCTCGCGGCCCGCGACCGCCCCATGGCCACTCTCAAAGTTTGTCACTTTTAGCCCCTTAACTTATTAAAGCTTTTAAAAACCTTCTAAAACACCTTTTTGGCATAATTAGCCCTCCGTAGCCAATATTTGGCATACCCGGGATTATGCTCGGACATTGTCGAGCTCTCGGTTCATTAAAAGGTCACTCAGAGGTATAAATTAACATGTTGACACTTTAAATCCCTCCATTATCCAACTTTTATATATTATTGGATTTAATCACTCTCGTCCAACAAACAGGACATATGAGAGTTAAGACTACGTAAAGGATCACTCAGAGGCTCGGTATAAGCATGTTGACTCCGATGTCACTCAGAGGCTAGGCATGTTGACACAACGGTCACTCAGAGGCTGAGTTTAAGCATAACGACACTAATGGTCGTTCAGAGGCTACGTTTTTTTGCATGACGACACTAATGATCATTCAGATGCTAGGTTTATGCATGTTGACATCAGAAAGTCATTCAGAGGCTCAATTTGAGCATGTTGTCACTTTTAGTCCATATTAGTCTTTTAATTGACTATATTAAAATACAACACGTGTCACTATATTATTGGACACAATTTTACAGGGTGTTACAGTATAATTCTTGATAATGTGGCCAATCTCTCCACACTTGAAACATGTTCTGCTTTCAACAAATTAAGGAGATCGTGTTCCAGACTTGATGTTGAACTTGCGGTTGTTGAGGTACTGGGTTTATTTCCATCACACCCATTTGTATGTTGGGTGTAGTTGTTGTCACTGTTACGCTTTAAAATCTTGACTTTGTTTACAAAATCTATATTAGACATGCCTTCAAAAGTCTCGACTTTATCAGTACCCGTAGAACTCACAAATTTAACATTTTTAAGCTTCTTCTTGTAGCGAGTGCCTTTTGTCTCAACCTCTGGTCGTGGGACCTTAGGCTTTTCAACTCGCTTTTCTTTTTGTTTTTCTTTTGAAACAGATAATGGTTGTGATTTGATTGGGTTTTTCTTATTCAAAAATTTGATTGTTGACTTTTCAAAAAACTTGATCAATAGATGTCGGATTTACATTTTTTATCGGAAAGTCTTTGTTAGAATAGATTTTCTCGTCTCGAACCAAAGTACACAACACATTATCAATTTCATCTGTAGACACTTCTGTCTTGACAGATTTCATAGGATCATTCTCTTGATTTTCGATAATTTTTACACTGGGAGTAGCAGACATTTCTATTCCCTTTTCTTCATCAAGAGATTGATCCTGATCAATTTTCTCTGACTCATCATCTAATGAATCATCCTCCTCTGCTGTAAGGGGTTCTGATTAACAACTGATGATGAGTTCTCGGATTTTCTTGATTCAACTGAGGAATTGTCTAGCTTGAACCCTAGTCCTGTTGCGAATTCTTCAGGATTAAGAGGTACGGAGGGTTAAAAGCGTGGCATTTCCTCTTCATTAGGAAATTTGGTATAGTTGTGTTTCATCAGGAGTGGACACGACTTATACCCAATGCATTTAACATCTCCTTTTAGTTTTTGAACATCAATGATATGATCAAGCACATATCGGGAGTTAGAATAACTGTCCAATTTTAGCTTGATCGCATCATGTTCGAATTTAGCGATGGCTAACCTTTTCTTTGTTTCTTCTAGGAGATTAATGTAGTTATTAATTCATGTTTTTTTGTTCAAAACTGTTTTTTTCAATTCATAAACGCTTTTCTTGAGGGTTCTATTACAGATTTGAATTCTTTTTCGTTTCGAGTTAAAGCCAAGTTCGCGTCTTTGCATTTTGATAGTTCAACAACTAAGTTTTGATTATGACTGTTAATTTTTTCAAATTTTGCTCTTAATTCAACACAGTCATGCAAACTTTAGGAGAGTTGGAATTTACCTGACTTGTCGAACCGGCAACATTCGCCATGAAGGCAGTATGATGAGAGAAGGCTGCACTATTTGTAAAGAATTTTTCTGTTTCCTTCGATGCAGCTTCTGCTTTCTTCATGGAACCCACCTTTTCACTCTTCATCTTCTCTGCTTCTTTTAGCAACTTTCTGACCTCTGCATGACTTCCTTCTATGTTATCTGAATCAGATCCATAACCACCTGAACTTGAGCATTCTTCATCAGAACTACCAGTATACCCTGAAATATCATCAACATCTAAACTACCAATGTTGTGAACATGTTTGATTTGATTGATGATCTTGGCATAACATGCAGTTCCTCCGTTATTCTCATTTCCCAATTGTACCAACCAATCGTATCCTTCATCAGATTGAACTACTAAAGCTCTGTGTGTTGTTTGAAGGTCCTGATTGATTGGTGTTGTTTGGGTTGCTAACAGCTACCATTCTTCTGTAATTGTTAACTTGAGCTGTGTTGGATGGTTGTGGTTGATTTCGGAAGGGGTTGTAATTTCCTTGTTTGCTGGGTCTCGTGCACTCACGTTTGAAGTGACCTCTTTCACCGCAGTTGAAGCAAGTAACAGCATTTTTATCAAAACCATACTTTGTATCCTTCTTGCTTTCCAAACTGGTTCTTCCTGTTCTGCTCATGTAATCCTTAGCTCTTCTCACCATACTTGCAAACGCCCACTTGATCTCCATTAGCTCCATCGCATCTCTGTCTATTTGTTCGTAGTATTCATTTGTCAAATTGATGTTTCCAATTTGACCAGCTACTAATCCGCAATAGGCACTAACCATGGTGTTTAGAAGTTCCATATGCTCTTGAGCAACTTCTACGTTGAGCTTGGAAAGATGTGATGTGTCAAGTCTGACTGTGTTGGGGATTGCGGCTTGAAACTTGTTTCCATAGAAAGCTTGTTGAGGAGCTTGCTGTGGAACATGAGGTGCTAGATCATGTGGTTGTGGTAGAAAGGCTTTCGGATCAAAAACTTGTCCATAAGCTTGAGTACTTGAGTTGCAAACTGATTTGTTTGAACAGGTTGTGGTAGAAAGGGATTCACGTTTGACACAAACGCGGTTTGAAGCTTTGGTTGTTTACTTGCACTATACTTGTATTAATACCTCCGAAATACATCTCAGGGTTTTGTGGAATAGTACTCTTGTGCCTTTCGAAGTTCTTGTTCATTCTTGTTTTCTAATTTCTACACAAATTCATAAATACTGATTGAGTCCAAAACACCTGTATGTTTCAATAAGTCAATAAATTGACCCCATTTTGGCGGTAATGCGTCAGCAAAGCGCATCACAATTTCTTGCAGAGATGCTAATACTTTGTAAGAGTACATTTCGCTAAGAAGATGGTAAAAACGTGTGGTCATATCATTTAATGTTTCATTTTCCATGAACATGAAACCTTCAAACTCCTTCTTAAGCAGATCATGCCGAATTTTTCTGGTTGCAGATGACCCTCTCCTCTTGCTTCCAGGGTATCCCACAGATTTTTCATGGTCGTCCAGTACAAAACCTGATTGTAAATATCTTTATGGAGTGCCTGTGTTAGGATAGCAAACGCCTTTTTTCTCTAGATCTTAAGCCTTTTTATCACCTTCATCTAGATTAGCTAAGGAGGTTAGGTTTGATCCTATCTCTTTGAGTGATTCTTTATAGGGTGTAGTAAAACATGTCCATAATTCTGTGTTCTGTCCGAGAACATATGTGTGGAAACGACTTTTCTAGGACGGATAATCGTTCATATGGTTCAGTTTAGGTGGAAGGTTATTACTCCCGGTTTCACTGTCACTCATCAGAAGAGTCTGAATGCTCTGGTTCTGGTTTGCGACACACGCCCATTGATTTGCAGTAATCATGGCTGTATGTTGAGGCATCAATGATTTTACCCATGAGGTTGCGGAGCTTTGCGAAGAGTCCTGATTTGTGCTTGAACTACTACTCCAATCCCACGGATTAGAACTCATTTTCTTAATTATGAAAAATCAAAAGGTTTAAAGTTTGATTTTTGAAAATAACAGTGTCCCTTTTAAAAATTCACAATTTTAGAAATTAAAATGTTTGAGAAACACAAGGTTTGAAAAATGAAACACGAAAAACAAATCTAAGTTGTTCTTCGTACAAACAACTGTTTTGAACGAATGATATATTCTTCGTACGAACTACTTGTTTCGTACGGAGGATACTACTTCGTGCGAACAACTAAGTCTTTCATGTGAACCGGGTTCTTCGTGCGGATGACTAGTCTTTTGTACGAACAATCTGGTTCTTCGTGCGGATGGGTTATTCGCACAGATGTTTTTCGCAGAGGAATCTTTTTGCAGGGCTGGTTGGTGAAAATTTTCCTTTTCTGCACAGACTGGTTTTTGAAAGTGTTCTGTTGTCTACACAATTTTAGTTAAAAAAAGACAAACATTCCATCAGCTTTTCAGTTTGAACAGCATGTCCAGAATGTCAGAGATTTGGTCAACCCTATAGCAATATTCCGGTGAGTTTCTCCTGCAAGTGTGTTCAACTTAGATAAAAAATTTAAGAAAAACCAAATTTTAATATGTCTCCATGTGTTCTAACTAGTTTTTTTTATAAAAAATTTCAGGATACAACAGATTTTAACCAAGTTTTAAGTTTGTTATCTTTCAACAAATTAAGTTTCTGCCGAAAGTTCAAGAACACTTTAAGAAACCTTCTCAACTAGCTCAGACACAATCACTAAGCTTGGTTTTGAAACAGGAAGAGAGCCAAAGCTCTGGTGCCACTTGCAGGTCCACTTGGAGGATCAAGATAAACCTGCTTCCTTGTTCATACAACACAAATACGAGTGCGGAATCCTCGTAAGAATGCAAACCAAAGCGAAGTAAGAACACATGATAACCAAAGATTCAATATCTTGATTAACTGAGGAGAACTAGTACAAAGATATACAAAAATGCTCATACAGACTCATGCAATAGTACAAACATATACAAATAATGCTCATACAGACTCATGCAACACTCTATGTGCTCTTGTCTCTCTCTCTCTCTCTCTCTCTCTCTAGTTGGTTACTCGCTCAACTCGACTAACTCAGGTCACTTACACTGAGGAGTGCATGTCTGCTTATATAGTGTCCATGCTCAGCAACTGTACGAAGTATGTTGCTGGTTGCACAAAACAGTAAAAGACACGAAAGACATTCTCCAAAGATGCTCGTACGAACGATCTGGCTCGCACGAAGCATGAACTTGCTCGTACGAATCAAGCTGGATGCTTGATTCTATGATCTCATTCGTACGAACGCTATGAGGCTTGTACGAGCAACATGTTGCTCGTATGAAGCATGTCCACTCACACAAAGTGTTTTCATCAGAGAACGTTCCACAGACATGACTTACACAAGACTCAACAGTATGCACACATGCAATTGTTTCACACAGACAAACTAAACGTCGTACTAAACCAAGATAGGAGGATATCATGATTCGGTCGACATGACCAAACTATACAGACACTGCAAACAAAGACCGTACTATTACAAACGTAACTAAGAACAAGCGACGGACATAAAAGTGTATCAACATTAACCAAAATTGTATAGACAACTTATCACTTTCGAACAAACTCAGAAACAAGTCTCTAGTAGAAAAGGAAATTTTCACCAACCAACCCTGCAAAAAGATTTCTCCATGTGAAAAACCAAACTTCAGCGAAAAACATCCGTGCGAAAAACCCATCCGCACGAAGAACAAGACTGTTCGTGCGAAAAACCAAGTTATTCGCACAAAGAACCTTGTTTGTGCGAAACATAAGTTGCTTGCTCGAAAGACTCTTGTTCGTACGAACAACCTGGTTCATACGAAGAAGTGTGACCCGTACGCATCACTGTTTCGTGTGAAGAACAAAGATATATGTTTTTCGTGTTTCAGTTTTTCAAAAACTTTATGGTCTTTAAAATTGTGAACTTTAAAAGTATACTGTTATTTTAAAAATTAATCTTCAAAATTTTTAAGTTTACTTTCATAAACAAGAAAACAAAATAGGTACTAATCCTTGGGATTGGGGAAGTAGTTCAAGTTCAAACCAAGACTCATCACAATGCTCTGCAACCTCATGGGTTAAATCACTGATGCCTCAGCACACAGCTATGATTACCGCTAATCAATGGGCGAGTGTGGCAAATCAAAATCAGAGCATTCAGACTCTTCTTATAAGCGAGAGTGAAACAGGAAGTAATAACCGTCCACCAAAATTGAACCATATGAACGATTATCCTTCATGGAAAAGTCGTTTCCATACATACATTCTCGGTCAAAATACAGAATTATGGACATGTTTTACTACACCATATAAGGAATCTCTCAAAGAAGCAGGATTAAATCCAACCTCCTTAGCCAACTTAGATGAAAATGATAAAAAAGGCCTATGATTTAGAAAAAAGGCGTTTGCTATCCTTACACAAGCACTTCATAAGGATATTTACCATCAGTTTGTGTATTATACCACCACCAAAAATTTGTGGGATACTTTGGAAGCAAGAGGAGAAGGAAATGCTGCAACAAGAAAGATAAGACATGATCTACTAAAGAAAGAGTTTGAAGGCTTCATGTTCATGGAGAATGAAACAGTGAGCGATATGACAACCCGTTTCTACCATCTGCTTAGTGAAATGTATTCATACAAAGTGTTAGCATCTCCACAAGAAATCGTGATGCGTTTTGCTGGCGCCTTACCGCCAAAATGGAGTCAATTTATTGACTTACTAAAGCATACAAGCGTTTTGGATATGATTAGTATTTATGAATTTGTTCAAAAGCCGGAGAACAAAAATGAAAAGAAATCCATAAAGCAAAAAGAGTTTCTGTTCCACAAAACCCTTAAATGTACTTTGGAGGTATTAACACAGGTGTTAGTACAACTCAGCAACCGAAACTCCAAATCACAACCCTTTCCAAAATCAATCAAGACCATCCAACACAATTCAAGTTAACAATGAACAAAGAATAGTAGCTGTTAACAACCCAAACAACTCCAATCAGTCTGGGCCTTCAAACAATACAAACAGAGCATTAGTAATTCAAGCAGACGAAGGATGCGATTGGTCAATACAGTTGGGAAATGAGAATCAAGGAGGAACTGCATGTTATGCCAAGATAATCAATCGGATCAAACATGTTCACAGTATTGACACCTCTGATGATGATGATAGTTTTGGGTATAATGGTAGTTCTGACGAGAAAAGCTCGAGTGTAAGGTGGTTATGGATCTGATTTAGATGTCAGGGAAAGGATTGATACTGAGGTTAATGAGTTGCTGAAAGAAGCAGAAAAGTTGAAAAGTCAAAAAGCTGGTTTGCTAAGGAAAGCAGAAGTTGCTTCAAAGGATATGGAGAAAATCTTTGCCAACAATGCGTCATTTTCTCATCATACTGCTTTCATGGCTAACGTTGCAGGTTCAACAAGTCAGATAAAATCCAACTCTCCTAAGATATGCAGTGACTGTGCTAAATTAAAAACTAAATTTGAAACTATAAACTGTCACAATCAAAGCCTAGTAGTTGAACGGTCAAAATGCAAAGAGGCAAATCTGGCTTTAACTCGAAACGAAAAAGAATTCAAATCTGTAATCAAGACTCTTAAGAAAAGTGTTTCAGAATTAACAAAAATAGTTTTGAACAAGCAAACAAGAATTAATAACTACATTAATATCCTTGAAGAAACAAAAAAGAAGTTCGCCATTGCCAAATGCGAACATGATGCAATTAAGTTAAAATTGCAGAGTTATTCTAACTCTTGATATGTGCTTGATCACATCATTGACGTTCAAAAACTTAAGGGAGATGTCAAATGCATTGGGTATAAATCGTGTCCACCTCCGTTGAAATATTATTATACCAAATTACCTGATGAAGAGGAAATGTCACGCTTTGAACCATCTGTACCTCTTAATCCTAAAGAGTTTGCAGCAGGATTAGGGTTTAAGCTGGACAATTCCTCGGAAGAATCCAGAAAAACAGAAAACTTATCATCTGTTGGTGATCAAAATCCATCTATAATAGAGGAAGATGATTCATCAGATAATGAGTCAGAGAAAATAGATCAGGATCAATCTCTTGATGAAGAAAAAGGGCTAGAAATTTCTGCTACTCCTAATGTGAAATCTGTTGCAAATCAAGGGAATGATCCTATCAAAAATGTTAAAACAACAGTATCTACAGCTGAAAATGATAATGTGCTGTATACTTTGATTGGGGATGAGAAAATTTACTTAAACAAAGACTTTTCGGTCAAAAATGTAAATCCAACTTCAATTGATCAAGTTTTTGAAAATCAAACAACCAAATTTTTGGAAAAGAAGAATCCAATCAAGTCACAACCATTAACCATTTCAAAAGAAAAACAACAAGTAAAGCGAGTTGAAAAACCTAAGGCGTCATAACCAAAGGTTGAAGCTAAAGGAGCTCACTACAAGAAGAAATTGAAGAATGTTAAATTTGTGGGTTCAACTGGTACTGATAAAATCAAGACTTTTGAAAGCGTGGCTAGTATTGATTTGGTAAATCAAGTCAAGATTTTAAAGTGTAACAGTCAATACAATTACACTCAACACACAAATGGGTGTGAAGATGAACCAAGTACCTCTAGACCCACAAGTTCAACATCAAGTCATAAAACAGGATCTCCTAAATTTGTTGAGAGAAGAACATGTTTTAAATGTGGAGAGTTTGGCCACATAATCAAAAATTGTACCAACCCAGCAAAACGGAAGTTTGTTGAAAAAGACCCTTCTGAAACAAATTGCCAATGTCGATCTGTGTCACCTAAACAAGACAAATGAATTGTTAAGGAACAAGAAGAAAAACAGAGATGTAAACAAGTTAAAATAATTGAGAAGGCATTAGAACCGGATTTTTCAGAAAGGAAACCAAGTTCATCAAGTTTGATAAAGCAAGAAGTATTTAAATCTGTAAATAATAGAGAATCTGGTAAACATCAACAATCTTGGAAACCTAAAACCCGTAAAGTTCCAGGGGGAGGCACAAAGTTTCCAAATCATCAAGAAATAGAAATTACATTTCTTGATGATAAGGGTCGACCCAAGACCACTAAGGCTTGGGTCCCCATCTCAAACTAATCGGGTAATGCAATGTGCTGGGTGTTCCTGGAGGAACTGTGAACAGACATTGGATTGTTGACAGTGGAGCATTATGGCACATGACAGGAGACTTAAGGCTCCTTTATGATGTGAAAAGCATTAGGGGAGGTTATGTTACCTTTGCTGGAGATAAGGGCGGATACAACACTGGAGAAGGAATGGTTTCCAATGGTGTTTTTAGTTTTGGAAAGATCAATTATGTTCGTCAAATTGATCACAATCTTCTGAGTGTTTCTCAAATCTGCGATAAGAAGTTCATGGTTCATTTTGATGATGTCGGTTGTTATGTGCTGAAACATGGTTTCAAGATTCCTAAAGAATGGATTCTTCTGTCAGCTCCAAGAATTAATGACTTGTGTATTCTTGACATGAGCCAAGCTATTACCACGTCTGCACAAGTTACATGTCTTGCCTCAAAAGCCACCGAAAAGGATTGGCATAGACGAATGGGACACATTCACTTAAAGAAAATGAACTATTTAGTGAAAAATAATCTTGTGAGTGGTGTACCAGTGAAGAACTTTCATTTACAAGACATCTGTGTATCGTGCCAAAAGGGAATAGCAAGCTCGAAAATCTAATCCTGTGAAGAAGATTAACACAGTAAATATGCCTCTGGAACGTCTTCATATGGACCTCTTTAGACCTATGAAACACAAGACTACCTTTGGTGATTCATACTATTCAAGATTTTCATGGGTGAATGTTTTGACACACAAGAGTGAAGTTCCTTAAATCCTCAAGAATCTCCTCACGCTACTTGAAAATTTGTACAATCTGAAGATAAGGAGAATCAGAAGCGACAATGGCACCGAATTCAAGAACCATGTTATGGATGAGTTATGTTCTTCTAAAGGAATTTTACATGAGTACAGTTCTCGTTACACTCCATAACAAAATGGTGTCGCTGAAAGGAGAAATAGAACTCTAATTGAAACAACAAGAACTATGCTAGTAGAATCAGAACTTCCTATTCAATTTTGGGGAGAAGCTGTTGCTACTGCATGTTATATGATGAATAGAGTTCTTACGGTGAAAAGGCACAGGAAAACATGTTTCGAATTGTTACACAAAAGGAAACCGGATGTTTCTTTCTTAGAACCTTTTGGAACTCCATGCACTATGATTGATCCACATGGTAAATTTGGTCCGAAAGCTATCGAAGGTTTCTTTCTTGGATATGCTACTCCTAATAGAGTGTGGAATCTGTCAACAAAGAAGATTGAAGAATGGGGTGAAGTCAAGGTTCAAAGATACACTGAATCAGTAAGAGCTCCTGGTGAGCGGCTCAAATGTTACTTGAAAGTGATACTTCAGTTGGCTCGTCATTAGTTCGACCAATTATTGTTAACCCTCAAGTTTCTACTTCGGTTAACAATCTTGTTCAGAATGAGTAATTCGAAGATGCTGCTGATTATAATGTTTCGTCAGAAGATGATGAGTTCCATGATGCTAATGAAGCTACCTTTGCTCTGGTTCCTGGAATTTCAGATGTCACGTAAAATGTACAAAATCAAGGAACGACTGAAGGTCATGCATCTACGTCTTTGTCTAATCCAGCAATCGATTTAGCTGATGATCTGAATATCAACAATTTGGGTATAAATTCTTGAGTTCCCGATGTTCCTGAAACTCGAATCCATAATACCCATCCTCAGCATAATATTATAGGAGATGTCCAGAGTGGTGTGCAGACACGTAATCAGCTAAGAAACAACCAGAATGTTGGTTTATATTCGGCTATTAGGGAATCTGGGGAACAGAATGATCGGTCTTTTGTCTGCTTTTGCCAAGTAGAACCGAAATCTTGGAAGGAGGCAATGAAAGAAGACTCATGGTTGAAGCAATGCAAGAAGAACTTCAGAAGTCGGGCGTGTGGAAATTGGTCGACAAGCCTGACAACTACAAGAAGATTGGTACTAGATGGGTTTACAAGTATAAGAAGGATGACCGAGGTGTTGTTGTGAGAACAAAGCAAGATTGGTTGTCCAGGGCTTTAATCAGGTAGAAAGGATTGATTATAATGAGGTTTATGCACCGGTAGCATGTCTTGAGGCCATTAGAATTTTCTTGGCTTACGCGTCCTACAAGAACTTTACAGTTTATCAAATGGATGTGAAGAGTGCATTTCTTCATGGTGTGGTTGAAGAAGAAGTATATGTCTAGCAACCGCCTGGTTTTGAAGATCCAATCCATCCGGACAAGGTTTGGCTTCTCAAAAAGGCACTATATGGTCTTCATCAGGCTCCTCGGGCTTGGTATGAAACGTTGTCTTCCTATCTTCTCAAGAATGGTTTTCGACGTGGATTGATCGACTGTACTCTCTTCATCGAGGAAGAGAATGAGGACTTATTGTTGGCACAAGTATATGTTGACGATATTATTTTTGGGTCTACAAACGAGAAAATGTGCAAAGAATTCGAGCAGGTGATGCAAGAGAAGTTCGAGATGAGCGCCATGGGAGAAATGACTTTCTTTTTAGGTTTGCAGGTCCATCAATCTAAGTAAGGGATTTTCATCCATCAAACCAAGTACGTCGGGGATATTCTCAAACGATTTTAGATGGAAGACTCAAATCCTTTGGGAACTCCATTAGCTCAAAATCATGGGATTACTCCTGATGGAAAGGGTGAACATGTGGAACCGTCTCTTTATCGCGCTATGATCGGACGTCTTATGTATCTTACTACTTCAAGACCCGATATAATGTACCCAACATGTCTTCTAGCTCGCTACCAGCCAAGTCAAAAAGTTTCTCATTTAATAGCTGTGAAAAGAATCTTTAGTTATCTGAAGGGTCGCCCGGACACTGGTCTTTGGTACCCTAAGGATGATAAGTTTGATTTGAGAACATTCTGTGATTCTGATCATGGTGGCTACAAGATCAATGCAAAATCAACATCAGCAGGATGTCAGTTCTTGGGAAATTGTCTAGTCACGTGGCAGTGCAAAAAAGCAGACTTGTGTAGCTACATCAACCTGTGAGGCTGAGTATATTTCAGTTTCTAGTTGCTGCTCTCAGGTTCTATGGATTCAACAGCAAATGCGCGACTACGGTTTTGAATTTCTAACTACTCTTATTTTTGTTCAAAAACGAAGCTGCTTTATAAATCACTCATAATCCTGTACAGTACTCAAAACCAAACACATTGAGATTAAGTATCATTTCATACGGGATTGTTATGAAAAGAAACTTATCAATGTCATTAAATCCACACTGATCACCAACGTGCCGACCTGTTTACAAAAGCTTTTGATAAATCACGTTTTGATTATCTTCTTTTGATCAATGGCATCAAGGTGAAATCCGAGTAAATCATCCTTAGCTAATCATTTTCGTAAATATTCACTTAACAACTAAAAATACAAAAAGAATTTCCATTTTCTCTTAGTTTTATATTTTAAGGGGAGAAAATTTCAAGAAAAATACTAAAACATGAGAAAATATAAAAATACAAAAATATGTCTTTTATTTAGTTAAGTTTTTATTTATTTATTTACCTTCTGTATTTAAGGGGGAGAAAAATTTAGAAAAATACAAAAACAATAGAAAATTCAAAAATCAAAAATGAGTTTCTTGGAAAGATAAGAGAAGATGATGATGCACCAGTGAACTGTCAAAAATGGTCAAAAGCATAAAACGAGAATTGATAAGTAGCTTTACTAATGATGTATCGGTAGACGCACAATCAGATTAAAATGTGCAGGTTGATATAAACATAACACACTGAAAGCCAGGTGGGAACCATTCATTGGCATATGGTCTTGGTGCCGAAATTTCGTTTGATAGTATGCCGAGGTTCTGAGATATGTGGTCTTTATGCTTGCTTATCCTCTGAGTATCATGGTTGAATCTTTTACCGAAAAATAACGGTGACGCAAGTCTAGAACTTCCATGATACCATACATACGTGTAAATACTGCATACGACCATCAATAAGTGATAAACATATCACATTCACCCAAAAATAAGTGATAATATATCACAGCTTTATGCGGGAACTAAGTTCGTCTCTTTGTCGGTACGATGGTACTAACCTGTTCACGGAATTACTCATGTGCCCTGCATGCATCTGAAAATCAAGTTCCTCATCAATAAGTGATTTAATCACATAGGGCTTGGTTTCAATCAAAATAAGTGAGTATACTCACCGGTAAGATTTTCTGTCGTGCATATCTTGATACAGGAATGTGTCATGAAGTGGTTGAACACCGGCTAGTAAGTATAATTCATACATTAATCATATCTCCTAATCATGATTACATCTGATAAGTTGAGCTTACATGGACAACAATACCGATAATCACAGTAGAATACTTATTTATTTAATTTGATGTTTTGAACAAAACTTGTTTTTGGCAAGATTAAAAGCTGGTATGATTCCCTTACCTTGAAACTCTGAAAAAGATTGCCTAGTAAATATACAACTTATTCTTATCTTATAGTAGTTTATTTTAGTTTAGTTTACTCTATTGTTAAACTAAGTTATTTTTTATATAGCCAAAGTTGAAGCTCAAAAGTTTTCTACCAAGATATGCCCTAAAAACCATTTACTTTGATATCATAACTTCATAAAGTACTTTCTTACAACGATTAACACATCTCAAAGAACAAAATTTGTTTAATGAGAACTTTTCCTAACTTAACTTGTGAATCTGTGTAGATATGTGCAAAGATCTAAACAGGTCAACGAAAAACCTTAGGTTAACGAAGAACTGAAAGTCCAGTTTTGAAAAACTTGGACTCGTACAAATCAGAGGTCACTCGTATGAGTGATTATGCCTCGTAAGAATGAACCACTGGTGTCTTGTACAAGTGGCAGTTCTTCGTATGAGCTAAGGTTCTTCGTGCGAGTATAAGAATGTGGTATAAAGGGTGATGTAGTTCTTTAGCAAAACTTTACTTTCACCTTGCTCACGTCATCCTTTCACCCCTCTTTAAGTTGTTTCTTGTATCTTTAAGGTATGATTGAGAATGTAGGCATACCTTGAAGACAAACAATTTGAACATTATCTGACTATGTGACTTTGCCTGACATGAACAACAAACTTTAAGCAAAGAACCTTTGAACGAAAAACAAGTTCTTCATACATAATTTTCACTTGAAATTCTGTGTGCGAGTAGTTAACTTTGCTTCGTACGAGTGAACTGTCACCCGCACGAGTAACTTGTCGTTCGTACGAGCCAGTTACTCATACGAGTAAATCGCTTGTTTAACTAAGTCAGTTGTTCGTACAACTCATTTGTTCGTACAACTCAGTTGTTCTTCGTACGAATAAATTGTTATTCATTTGAGTCAGTAGTTCTTCGTTTGGGGAATACATACATACAGAAAGTTCGCAATAAAACTTTTTGTGTATGCTTCCTAATGAATTTATGTTCTTATTTTGGTTATTTTTGGTGTACAGGATGGAACAAAAAGAACATAAAAGAAAGCCCGCAACGAAGAGAACTGACAAGTCAGAAGTGGAAATCATGCCAGACCAAGACACAACATGGAGGCCTACTTAGATCCAGAAGATATATTTGCTGAGTACAATGGCATAACGAAGTTTTTGCATGACTCAAGGATACATTATGCTATCACACATAAAACTACAGTTACAAGTCGTTGATCAAGGAATTTTGGGATTCAGCTAAAGTTGTTGAAGTGAATGGGCAGGAACTTATCCATGGAAAAGTAAATGACTTGAACTTAGATATCTCTGTTGAAATCATTAACTTAGTATTACAACTTGGTGATGATCCTGAAGCTCCATTCTCAGTTTCGTTGAATTGTCAACGTGGATGTCTGCTTCAAATGAAATGTGTTGGAGATTTTCTCGTAGGACAACTAAACAAAGCATGGTTGCCACTCCGATACAAGTTCTTTCTACATGTTTTGATTCAGTGTTTGAGCAACAGACGAAGTGGTTATGACATGGCAAATAACGACTTAGTTGGAATGATGATAGCTTTGACATTGAACAAACCATTCAGTGTTTCAAAGTATATTTTTGCAAACATGAAGGAAAACCTGAGAAGAACCGGATATGGTGGAAACAAGTTTTGGATGTGTCCTCGTTTTCTCCAGATGATATTGAATGTACAACATCTGAATCTTCCGAAGAGCGACAACGATGTTCTAAAAGTTGAGGTTATGATGGAACATTCGTTGAAAATATTTTGAGGTGTAGCAGCAAAACGTAACAAGGAAAGAACACTTCCTCAAAAATTGTTCATTTTTCTGGCAAATGATGAGTATGTTGCACAAGAAAACGATAAGTGGCGCCATGATGACAGTGGGTCAGATGATAAAGAAACAATTTTGAAAAAGATGATCGAAGATAAGTTTGGTCATCAAAAAGGAAAAAGTAGTGATGATGACGGTGATAATGATGGTAATGATGGTGCAAATGATGTAGGTATTACAGGTGGTGACAAGGGTAGAAAGAAACAAAGCAAATGGTCTATTAGAAGATCATCAGCACAACCTGAAATCACACAACCTACAACCTCACATCAAGAAACTGTACTCGAACCAGTTGCAGAAGCCCAGTCTACCTTTACAACGAAGGAGTCTGAACCTGTAATGACGGAACCCACTACAATCTCTGAACCACAACCTTCAAATACCACAGCAGCAAAAACACTTTCAGCTGAAGCTACTCCAGTTCAATCACAACCTACTATTTCATCTGTTCAACAATCCTAGTCTACAACTCATCAACAAAATGCAAAACGAAGCAGTCGTTTATTTTCTGAAATGGAACAGGATAAGAAAGTGGATTTTCTGTTCTCTCAGCTGCAAGCTGTGACAATTTAGATTAACAAGCATTCGAAGTTTATGTCTTCAAATTGGAACACAGTTATAAAACAACAATTGCAGATAAATTCTTTGAAAGAGACTGTTAGAAAACAGGATTCTGAGATTGCGCAGTTAAGAAAAGAAAATGAGCAGTTGAAGGTTGCAGATGCTAAAAGGGTAACTCAGCTACAACAGATGAGAGCAGCTGATAACTCTCGTGGGATTGAGTTGAATAGGCTGAAAGAACGTAGTGCGGCTGTACAACGATCTGCCGAAACATTAACTGCTAAGCATAACGACTTGAGAGAATGATATCATTCTCGAAATTCTACACTGGTTGAAGGTTTTAATGGTATTAAAGGCGTATTTGAAATGAGCAGAAAGCGAGTGAACATTCTGTGGAATGAAATATGCAAAGCACAGGAGATCAAACATAAACGTGATCAGGATAGTAAAGACCCTTGTAATCCGGATGTTTCAGCCTCATCCTCGCAACCAAAAGTTTCTGCTTCAACTCTAGTGGTAGAGTCTAATGTACAGCAGATCGTGACTGATCCAGTTGCCTCCAGTGACACTCAAGAGGAAACAGGAAAGGTTTGATGTTTCTGGAAAATGTTGAAGATCTGGATTCTCAATCAACGTTGGATTGAAAATGATCAGAGAACATGGAAACAGCAGACAATTAGAGAAATGAATACTGAAGACCAAGCAACATCCAAGGGGGAGTTTGTTGATACACTTTTGTGTCTGTCGCTTGTTCTTAGTTACGTCTGTAATTGTACGGTCTGTGTTTATTATGTCTGTATAGTCTGGTCATGTCAGCCAAATCAAGATATCCTCCTATCTTGATTTAGTACAACGTTTAGTTCGTCTGTGTTGTAAAACAGTTGCATGTGTGCATACTGTTAAGTCTTATGTACGTCATGTCTGTTGGCACGTTCTCTGAAGAACACATCTATGTGCGGGTGAGAGTTGCTTCGTATGAGCAAGTTGTTGCTCGTACAAGCCACTTGCTTATTCGTACGAGTAATTCTCTAGTCGTACGAGTGGCCCCTTTCAACAAGCTCTTTGCTTGTTTGTGCGAGCTAGTTCCTGTTGGTACGAGTATCCATTGCAAATTATTCTTCGTGACTTATAGTGTTTCGTATGACCAGCAACATTCTTCGTACTGTTGCTAGGTGTTGGCACTATATAAACAGACATGCACTTCTCAGTGAATAACAGGAGACGTGTTGACAAGCAGTTAGACATTGAGAGCATAAGAGAGAGAGAGCACAGAGAGCATATCCTGAGTTTGTATGAACATTGTTTGTATATGTTTGTATTAGTTCTCTTCTATTAATCAAGATAGTGAATCTTTGGTGATCTTGTGTTTCTTACTTTGCTTTGGTTTGCATACTTACGTGGATTCCGCACTCGTATGTGTGTTACATAAACAGGGAAGTAGGTTAATCTTGATCCTCCAAGTGGACCTACACCTTTTCATAGAAATCAACTTTAGCATTTTTAGTTAAGCTTTCCTCAATTAGTAATTGGTTTTCAAGTATTACTTTATTCAATGTTTTTTTGCAAATCATCAGATTTTTTGTTTTCTTATTTTTGTTTTTCTTGCAAGTTCATAAAATCTGACATCAGCTTGTTTAATTTTTGTTCAAGATCAAAATTATTCGAGCTTACCTTTGCTTACATTTATAGCTCACAACTTCTGCTTTAGTCTTGTCTCTTGACTTTCCTTCCTTCGTTCCTTTATCAGTTTTCTAGAACTTATGGCTTCCACCTTTCAACCTTTGCTCAAAAGTTTTAGTGAGCAATGCAATTGCCTCAGGAAATGTAGAAAAATCTGATGAGGTATCAGAATTTTCCATATATTGGCAATAAGAGGTTTGAGGATCAGGGTTGGATGTTCTTTGGAGTTTGAGATGAGAGCATGGATCCACCTCTATGGTTTGAGTTCTCATATATCTCTTCTTCTCTTGGGACAATAATTCTATAGAGGTCGTGTAGACTCATGTTTCCTAGCTCTAAAGTGGAGGCTAAAGTCATTGTGAGACTTCTCCACTCTCTTGGTAAAGCATCTAGGAATTTCACATTCCTTTCATCATTTGGCTTCTCAATACCATATTTTTTTGATAATTTAGAAGTTTTGCAAATCTGTTATAGGTTTCACAAAGAGTTTCAGTTGGTAAACTTTTAAATCTCTCATAAGAGGAGACACAGTTTGTTCGTTTATTTCTCTTCATTTTTTCTCCACCTTCACAAAGATTTTCTAATTGATCCCATATCTCTTTAGTAGAAGCACATGCATCTACTTGAGAGAATATGTCATTTGGAAGTGCCATAATCAAAAGTGATTTTGCCTTTTATGTATTGAATAATACATCCATTTATCTTGTAGAGTTTGTATAGTATTAGCGCGTTTTCGTTTCAATTTGTCAAGAATTTAACTACTTTTAATCCAAATGCATTTTGCAGGTCTTGGTTCGTGAAAACGGTTGGAAGGATGGGAAAAATGAGCAAAAATGGTGAAAAGAACCAAGTCGGGATGTAAGTGGATCAGAAACAAGAAAACGAAACGCAGAAGAGGATTTACAACCGGTCGCGAGGCGCGACTGGTACATCTCTTCTCTCTCGCGGCCCGCGAGAGAGTTAGAATTATCTCCAGATTTTCTTCTCGGTCGCGGGGCGCGACCGAATGCTCCAACCCTCTCGCGGCCGGCGAGAGGGCCTTTTGTCCAGAAAGTTTCGAAACCAGAAGAAAATTGGGACTTGTTTTTTATTAAAAAACTTATTATTGAAGTAAAACTCATATTGGAACAATCTTGGACGAACTAGAGCTGATTGGGAGCACTTTTCTGGAGATTTGGAGCTAGAAGAATAGGATCCAAGCTGCAAGGATTGTGTGGGTGATCAAGGGAGTTCAAGGCAGGAGTTTGTCACGGTTTTATCATACCAATCTTGACCTTTGATTTCCTTGTTTTGCTTGATCATGCTACCTTGTTATAAACTTTGTTTACTTTGCATTTCAAACATGTTTTTCGGCTAGATTTAATTCAGTTGCCTAGGTTTTGGATGATGGATTTTATGAAACTTTGATTTGATTTGATTTAATTTATGGTTTGAATGTTTAATTGGTAAAGGTCACAACTTTAATTATCTAGTTTAGAGCATTTGCATGATTTTACTTGTTTTATGATTATTTGATTGTTTTGCCTGAACTTAGATGGATGTCTTCCATAGAATAGGTTTATGTTACTTTTCGTGTTCTTAGGAATTCGTGATGTTGTCGGTAAAATTGGCCAATAAAACCGGGGAACCAATTGAATAGGTTATAAAATCAAACTTGTCATTATACCTAACTTGTTTGTTGAGAAATTACAATTAGTTGGCTGAATTAATTTGGTAAATTGTTAGGTTAGGGTTTTGAGAAATTCCCGAATCTAGTTTCCTTGTCATAATTGAATCAGTTAATCTAAACTAGAAATTGTAGTTAGTCTAGGTTGGTTATTGAGAGGTAATTAATAATTAGACACTTTACTGATTTAAAAAGATAACTGAAAAGAAATCTTTAGGACCGGTAAACAAATAAAAAGGATAGGCTATCGTAGGTGTCTTCCTGAGAAGGATCGTGGGTCCTGTTTGGTAAACCTAAATTTTCATATGTTAAGATCCCGGTAGAATATTCAACCTGATTAATTATTATTAAATTAAAGGAGTAGTAGTCTAAAAATCCAACCTAGGTAACTAGTTCCTTATTCTTGATTACAATCCCCAAATTTCCTAGAAGTTCATAGTTTGGTCATTCCAATTTAGTAGTTTTAGTTTAATTAATAATTTAGATTTATTAGAAAAACCCCCCCTTTAAAATATACATAGTGTGTAATTGAGTCTAGATTAGTAGTCCTAGTAATTAGAGAGCCATGTGGGTTTGATAATCCGGACTTGCTTAATGCTATTCTACAATTGATCGATTCACTTGCCGGTTAGTAGTTTAGTATAGTTAGGAGTCTAGAGTATAATTTGAGTCTAGAATTAGGGTAATTTGAGTTGTTTTTAATTAACTACTTTTAGAACATCAAGTTTTTGGCGCCGTTGTCAGTGACTGTCTCATTGGCAATTGCGTTGATTATTCGATTTAGGCTTTTTATTACACTTGTGTTTATTTTGTATTCGCTTGTGTTGTAGGAGTCTAAGTTATTTAATTAGTTTAATATTGATTTTTGTATATATATTTGAAGTATTTGTGCTAACTTCTCTTGTTTGTCGTGTTTTCGGTTTAGTGGATGCCCCACACGCGTGCGCAAGGACCTCCGCCTAAGCTGCCGACGGACACGACATTCTCTCCCGCACCAAAGGTAAGTGCTTCTTCCTCAACTTTTTCAAGTTCATCCCATTCCTTTGTACCGTGCGACTTTGATTTCACCCCTAAACCTTCACCACCTGGTTCCCATCACCCCATGTAGTCCATCAAAACGTAAGCCCACCACTGCCACCACGTAACTTCCACATGGCTAATAATAATAACCAGACCGTATACCAACAGGCACCACCGGCTTCACCGGTGCGAACTCACCCATTACCTTACCTCCCATGAACAATGACCGAGCCTGGAAAATCCCTTCCTACATCATGACCGCCGTCACTAACTCTTTCCAATTCCACGGTTATGATGATGAGGATGCCCCCGCACATATCAACCGCCTTACCCATCTATGCCACACATTCAATATGGAGGGTGCGGGCAATGATGCCCGTTTTCTCCAAATCTTTCCGTTCTCTCTCGGGGGTCGGGCCGCCGTCTAGCTTGACTCCCAACCACCCGGTACTTTTTCTACTTGGGCTTCTCTACGGGATGCTTTCCTTAAGAAATACTTTCCACCCGCTAAAGCATCCCGCCTTCGTGATCAGATCCATAACCTGATGAGCCCTACCATCTAGCTTAGGAGCGGTTCCAAACTCTAGTATCGCGTTGCTCCCAACATGGTCTATCAGACTGGGCGCTTGTAGAGAAATTCTACAATGGTCTCACCCCTGAGACCCGCGTTCAATTCGATACCTCTGCAGGTGGCCATGTGATGGGAAAGAAAACAGTAGCCAACTGCAATGACCTTTTCGAGAGCTTTGCCCATTCTGATGTCGATTACAGCTCTGCCGGTAGGAATTCAATTCCTGTTTCTCGTACACCTCTGGTTAACTGGGGTCTACACCAAGTTAGCTTGGAAACTACGGTAGTTGCTGCTCTAGATAGCTTCAAGAGGGAGGTCATGAAGGAGATACAGGAACTGAAGAAGAAGGTAGACAGGTGTGAGGTGTGTAAAGGGGGTCATGACACGTTAGAATGTCCCACGCTCACTGTCGAGTAGGATCACCGGTCAGAGCCGAGGTCCTACGAATCCATTTAATAATAATACTTTCAATTATAACCCAAACTGACGAAACAATAATAATAATCATTATCGATCTTCCGGTAACCCCCCTGGTTTCCAATCAGGCTCTTATCATAACAGGGGGCAAGGTCACTACAATAGTGGAGGGTCAGGTCACACCAGTCAGTTTAGTGGAGGGGGGTTCATATCAGGGGGTCAGACTAGGAGTGGAGAGTCAGGAGGTAGTCTATGTAGGATAGAAGAGTTGTTATCTCACTTAGTTGTTAAAGATCAGGCTACTCAGAAAACTCTCGTGGAACATGATCTTCTCTTGAAAAATCAACAGTCTGTGCTCTAGATCTGCAGAGGTCGGTCGGTAAGAGAAGCCACATGGCAAGTTCACGGGTAATTCCCAACCCAACCTCGCAAACCAACACGGGAAAGCGATTACTACGCGCAGTGGTAGGACTCTGAAGAAAGTGGGTAGAGAGGGGGTAGAGGTAGAGGAGCGAGATGAAGAGGTAGATGAGGAAATCGAGATAGAGGCTCCACCCAGGGTGCACACCAGGTTAAACCCAGCAAGTACCGCACCAGCCAGTGGACCTTCAGTTGAGAGTAGGGGAGAGAGAAAACCGGTATAGGTTAGGCCATCACCGATCGTAGACACTTCACACCTATCCTACCCAGCACGTTTGAAAAAGCAAAAATATGCCAAGGAATACGGGAATTTCCTTGACATGTTTACTCAGTTAAAAATCAATATCCCATTTATCGAGGCCCTCCAGCATATGCCTAAATATGCTAACTTTTTAAAGGATCTTTTAAAATGAAAAGATAGGCTGGGGGAGCTTTCGAATGTCCCGTTGACTGGAGGATGTTTCGTCATGGTTTTAAACAAGTTGCCCGAGAAACTGACTGATCCGGGTATTTTTACGATTCCATGCCTATTCGGCGGCTCCATTGCTCCAGCTCATGCTCTAGCCGATCTCGGGGCGAGCATAAATCCGATGCCTTTCTCACTATACGAGCGATTAGGTTTAGGGGAGCTCACCCCTACTCGTATGTCTTCGTCGTCAGCCGATAGGTCTGTCAAGTACCCGAGGGGAATCGTAGAGAACTTGTTGGTTAAAGTTGATAGATTTGTCTTTCCTGTAGATTTCGTCATCCTCGATATGGAAGCCGACGAGAAGGTTCCCATCATCTTAGGTCGCCCATTTCTGCGCACCGCGAAAGCGCTCATCAATGTTCATGATGGGAAAATTACCCTTCGAGTCGGGGATGAGAACGTCACGTTCGAAATCGCAAGGTCGATGCAACACCCGAGTGGTGGCGTTAGCGATAGTGGCCCTTGTCACTCCGTATACTTCCTGAACTCAATCATGTCATGCATTGATCACTGTTTAGACTATATTAGCAGAGCCAACTTAGTGAACGAGAGTTTAGTATCCGAGGAGAGTGATAGTGAGGATATAGGGGATGATTTTTTAGAGATTCCCGAGACCCTGGACTTCTATGAGGTGAGTGTAGCTACCGAGAGTACACCATTGTCGACACCAACAGCCGTAGAGCTTAAGGTCCACCCGTCTCACTTAGAATACGCGTTCCTAGGTGACAATTCGAGCTTACCCGTGATCATTTCTTCGAAATTGTCAACGGAGGAGAAGGAGCGTTTAATCGAGGTCCTAAAGTAAAATAAGGAGGCCATCGCATGAAAATTGTCTGATATCAAGGGGAATAGCCTACCTTCTGTACACATAGGATCCTCATGGAGGACGTCTTTAAGCTAGTAGTACAGCCGCAGCGCCGTCTAAACCCAAATATGCAAGAAGTTGTAAAGAAATAGGTGCTTAAGCTGATGGAAGCTGGTCTCATCTATCCGATCTCCGATTCCGCATGGGTAAGCCCCACTCAGGTCGTTCCCAAGAAGGGGGGAATGACAGTGGTTATGAATGAAAAGAAGGAGCTTATCCCATCGCGAACAGTCACGGGCTGGCGGGTGTGCATAGACTATCGTAAATTAAATGAGGCCACCGCAAGGACCACTTCCCGCTCCTGTTCATCGATCAGATGTTGGAGCGACTCGCGGGACAGCAATTTTATTGCTTCCTTGACGGATTCTCATGTTACTTTCAGATCCCGATTACCCCCAAGGATCAAGAAAAGACAACCTTCACATGCCCGTATGGTACTTATGCGTATCGCCGCATGCCGCTCGGGTTATGTAACGCTCCAGCTACTTTCCAGCGATGCATGGGCGCTATCTTCCAGGACATGATCCGGACCTCAATGGAGGTTTTCATGGACAACTTCTCTGTCTATGGAAACACCTTCGATCAATGTCTTGCTCACTTAGATGCGATGATGAAACGGTGTGTCGAGACAAGACTGATGCTCAACTGGGAGAAGTGTCACTTTATGGTGACCGAGGGCATAGTGCTAGGGCATAAGATCTCGCGAGCAGGTACAGAGGTCGATCGGGCGAAAATAGATACTATCATCAGACTCCCTCCAACGACTAGCGTTAAGTCTATCCGTAACTTTCTCAGTCATGCGGGCTTCTACCGACGGTTTATTAGAGATTTTTCAAAGATTACCCACCCCATGACTCTTCTTCTCGAGAAAGATGTACCCTTCATCTTCGATGACGACTGCTTGAAAGCTTTCACGATCCTTAAGGAGAAACTGGTGAGTGCTCCTATCCTCGTCTCACCCGACTGGAGCTTGCCCTTCGAGCTCATGTGTGATGCGAGTGATTATGCTATAGGCGCCCTTTTGGGTCAGCGACGTGACAAACATTTCCACCCTATTTACTACGCTAGTAAAACCCTCAATGACGCACAGGAGAACTACACCACTACAGAAAAGGAGCTTTTAGCAGTGGTATTCGCGTTTAATAAATTCCGCTCCTACCTTGTCCTGTCCAAGACCATCGTCTTTACGGACCATGCGGCTCTGTGCTTCCTTTTCCAAAAGAAGGACGCAAAGCCTCGTCTCATTCTATGGATTCTCTTGCTTTCCGAGTTCGACATAGAGATTAGAGATAAGAAGGGAGCAGAGAATGTGGCCGCTGACCATCTATCCCGATTAGAGGATCCTAGTAGAGAAGAAATTAGGGAAGAAGAGATCGGTGATAGATTTCCCCACGAGTCAGTAGAGTTTGTGACAGCGGAGAAGGGGGGAATGCCGTGGTTTTCAGACTTCGCAAATTATCTAGCGAATGGAGTGGTACTGAAGGGAATGGCCACGCAGCAGAAGAAGAAATTCTTTCGTGATGTCAGACGTTATATCTGGGACGACCCATTTCTATTTCGGGTCAGGGGAGACAGAATTCTGAGGCGCTGCGTGAGTAGAGAAGAGGGGGCGGATATTTTGAGGCACGTGCACGAGGGACTGATAGGAGGTCATCATGGTCTGCATGTCACCGCATAGAAAGTTTTTTATTGAGGTTTTTATTGGCCATCAGTTGTGAAAGACACTCTAGAGTTTGTGAAGACGTGTTATCGTTGCCAACGCGCCGGCAACATCTCATCCAAGGATGAGATGCCCCAACATCCGATCCAGATTCTTGAAGTTTTTGATGTTTGGGGGATTGACTTCATGGGACCGTTTCCCGTCTCTAGCGGGAACTGGTACATTCTTGTGGCTATTGACTATGTTTCCAAGTGGGTTGAAGCTCAAGCTTTACCCACAAATGATGCCCGAGTGGTGGTGAGATTCTTGAAGAAATTGTTCACCCGTTTTGGTACCCCACGAGCTATTATTAGTGACTGTGGCACGCACTTCTGCAATGCCGTCATGGAAAAGGCATTGGCACGCTACGGTGTCACCCACCGCCTCTCCACCGCCTATCATCCTCAGACGAGCGGCCAAGTGGAGAACGCGAACAGGGGGGGTAAAACGGATTCTTGTAAAAACGGTAGGCAAAAGTCGGAAGGACTGGTCCGACAAATTCGATGATGCTTTATAGGCATTTCGCACCGCCTATAAGGCACCGCTAGGTACCACGCCCTTCATGATCGTTTACGGTAACTCTTGCCATCTCCCAGTCGAACTTGAGCATAGGGCACTGTGGGCATTGAAGACCGTGAATTTGGACCTCACCAAAGCGGCCAAGCGACGATTCTTTCAAATTCAAGAGTTGGAGGCACTTCAGGACGCGGCGTATGAGCGGTCATGGAGCTTGAAGGAGAAAACCAAGGCGCTGCACGATAGGAGATTGAAAATGTGAAAGAGTTTCAAATTGGCGACAAAGTGCTTTTATATAATTCGCGATTGAAACTGTTTGCGGGCAAACTGAAATCCAAATGGTCCGGCCCGTATGCGGTCAATGAGGTATTCCCGTATGGAACTATCGAGCTGAAAGATGAAGCTAACGGAGGGACATGGAAGGTCAACGGGCATCGCTTGAAACATTACTTAGGAGGACCGCTAGATCCCACCGAGACAGA
The DNA here is from genome assembly GCA_947069175.1 of Scalesia atractyloides. Taxonomy (NCBI): domain Eukaryota; kingdom Viridiplantae; phylum Streptophyta; class Magnoliopsida; order Asterales; family Asteraceae; genus Scalesia; species Scalesia atractyloides. Next base: position 33,734,323 of record CAMTDV010000003.1, on the reverse strand, counting down.
GGAGACTCCTCTCGAAGTTCCACCTTCGACAGCGTAGGTTCTTGGGTTTCGGCTCGAGTGTAGAGTATGTACAGTTTGGTAGTTAATTGCATTTCATGTTTTTATTTAATTCATGTTTCATATTTTGTGTGTTTATGTGTGGGTCGGTTTATTTGGTTTTTCAGGTCATATCACGCATCATTTATGGAGAGCGGAGAATTGCAGGTACGTTTGATAAATCCGGTAAAGCGAGGGTGATTCCGTAAGCTAAATTGTCAACATTAAGATTTCACAAATTTTTCTAAGGCATGAAACTGAACAAAAATAAGAAACTTTCTGCGAAAACAAGCCTCTCGCGAGGCGCGAGAAGCACAATCCTCCTCGGTCGCGCCCCGCGAGAGGCCACTAATTATCCGGAATCATCCTTGCTCGCGGGGCGCGAGAGACATAGAGGTCTCTCTCGCGGCCCACGAGAGACCCTATCTACACATAAAAAACCCTAGAATCCATATTACAACAATTTTCCCACTTTCTTCACCACTCCCATTACGGCTACAACCCATTTTTCACCAAAACAAATCGCCATTTTAGCCCAAATTCACTGAAATCTTCCACCTTTTCTTCATTACATCAATCCTCACTCATTTTTAAGCTATTCCATCCGGTTTTCCCCTTTCAACCGTGCATTTCACCGGTGTTTCAATTTTCCAATTTTTGTGCACTAGTTCCTACAGATCTACACCAAGGTGTGATTTTTCGCAACTTTTATGCTTATATCTTCATCATATATCTCGTTGTTGCGTTTATTTTGATGTTTGATACTATGCTAGTTGCTTGTTCGGTTAAATTGCAGGTTGGGTTAAACTGGGTTTGACTTGAGTTGTGATGGTGATACTTGTTACATTTAGTGGGTAGATTAAGTACATGCAGGGTTTCCTTAGCGGGTTTGGTACGGTCCAACATTGAGTGTGGAGATGAGGGTTGGTTAACATTGTTACTAAAAATCCGATTTTTTAAGATCGTCAACCGTTATTTCCACCATGTTCAAACATTTTTATCTTGAGAATTACACTTAATGTGGGCTCATGTTTCAGCACTTCGGTTTCATTAAGGACAATTCAAGTGCCGAGAGGGGGTAGTTTTTTGGTTTTTTATATGTATACATTTGAATGGTCATGCATATAAGATTCGGTCCCGCCCATACTCAATCTCCATTCGGGCAAGATTCGATTTTCATTAAACTAATAATGTTACACCCTTTTCAAATGTATCTTAAATTATGTGGTGAATTGTTTATCTGTTGCAGGCATGACCGCGAACAAAATGCTATATGGTTATTTGTTTTATGTGGTTTCATTTGTCTATTGTCTTACTTGTGCCTTATGCAGATGTCTGGAGAGGGTAGTTCGAGCAGGGCTGGAAGGAAGAGGCGGGGACCAACACCTCGTCAGAGAGGTGACCCCGCCGATGCGCCACAACAACCTTCATACTTCGGCCGACGCAGAATCAGATACCGGGGAGACAGTGTTCCCCATGGGCAAAGTACGCGAATTGTGGACATACCTCTTTTGTAGTTTGATCTAGACTCCCAATAATGGGAGAGGCTTTCAAATCTGGTCACTTGTGAGTTGCTACCCTATAGGAGAATTGATTGGGATTTGATGGATAATTTGGGTCAGAGGGGTCGGATTGAACAGTTGTTAGGGGATAAGTTCCGAAGGGTGTTGCACTGTGGAGCGAGACAATATAAAGAGATCACCTATGAGTTTCACTCCACATTCGAATACCAGCAGGGTAAGTTCAACGAGAATGATGCTATCTCGTTTGCCTTGGGGAGGCAAGTTTTTGAGATGACAATCCCACAATTTGCGGTGGCCTCGCAGATATACTCGGAAGAGGAGGTTCAGGCACCAGACTTCGCCACGAGCCTTCAGGGGGTCTTCAAAAGCAGGCACCCCCATAGTGTCCAGACAGACGAGCTCGCCAGATTTTGGAGTACAATCTCTTCTGTCCCATACTCAAACAACATGGTGGTGAGTGATATTACTGATCCAATTCACCGGTTTCTCCATAAGATTCTTGTCGCTATGCTGGTTGGAAGAGGGCAGGGGGACAACAAGGTCAACCAGGTGAGTTTGTTTTGTCTGATGTGTACGGTGGAGGGACGGCCGGTAAACCTGGCCACAATATTTGCATGGTCGATGAAGCGACTGTGGGGGGCGGGACAAGGGTTTATTGCGGGCCCTCGATTACGTGCTTGGCCGAGAGCCTAGGGGTGTTCGACAGATACCCCCATGACAGAATGAGAGAAGGTCCCGCTCCCTGTGTCATGAGCATCAGAGACCTCCAGGCTGCCGGAATTCTGACGACCCGAGAGCTTGTTAGCTGGATACCAGTCCGCCAGGGACCTCAAGTGCAACCGTCTCCCGGATCCGAAGCTACATCTTCTATGCAGGCGGGCATCCCCACTTGATATCAGCGGCCGATTACGGGCCAGGAACTGCCAGGATGACAGTATCCTCTTTGGGAGCCTCGCCCGGATCACTGAATTTAGATTCTCTTTATGACAGGATGGAGACTGGGTTCAGGGATTTGCGAGGCTATGTGGACCAGCAGTTTGGCGGAGTTCGCCAGACCATGTTAGAGAGTAGGCGCATGCATGAGGCTAGCCAGAGGAGGCTAGAAGACGGGATGAGATACATGATGCAGAATCTGAATATGGGAATCCCATCTTACTTTCAGCATACAGGCGGTCAGGCAGGTTCAATTCAGTTTGCGGGGATGGAGGATGTGCAGCCGTACCAGGTATTTGAGGCGTCTGAAGAGGATGATTGAAGCAGTTGAGGATCTTTATCTGTATTTTTGTTTTCTTCTGTTTTAATTTATTGATGGTCTGTACTTTTAAACAATTTACTTTGGGGTTGGTGTTGGTTGGTTTGGGTATGTGTTGAACACTCTTGCAAAACAATTTATTTATCTTGATTTATCATTATTATGTTTTGTAAGTGCATGGTGATGGGTCGGTGTTGTATGTTGTTCCGTTCGCTTGAGAGCTTTGAGAGTGGTACATTAAGCGCGTTCGGTTTAGATAGCATGAGTGGTTTGACTGGCACATCGACAGTCTTGCACTACCAGGTAAGTCGCTTCCCTATTTTTGTATTTTGTTTTTCTTTCTTTATTTGATTTCGTCTTATTTTAAGTAGTAGGTTGTCTTGTCCTTGCATTGGGGACAATGCAAAAAATCTAAGTGTGAGGATGAGATAGTTAGAGTAGTGAAGTAAATTTTAAAAAAAATCCGAAAATGTCTTTTGAAAAAGAAGTTTGCATAAATTTAAACGGAAAATGATATAAAAATTGAATTTTCATTCGGTTTCAAATAATAATAATATGAGAAATAAAAGGGTGAGTTTGTGTCTAACTTGGGATATGTGAGTAGGTTCGATTTGGTTCTTATTTTCTTTGAGCTTGATATACCTTAATTGTCGGTCTACTAGTGGGTACTCATCTAGGAGAAACGGGAAAGTGAAACCGCCAAAAATAGTATAAGGAATGCTGTTATAAGCTAAAATATTTAGAATTTTAAATCATGTAGAAGAAAAAAATAGAAAAGAATGAGCTTGATTGAAAAGTAGATGAGGCCTATGGAATCTCCCTTGGGGATGGTGACTCTGATCGAGAATCCCTCTAGGATTAGTTGAAATTTTAAGTATCGAAGCCCACGTTGTCGCTCTCGGGGATGGTGACTCTGGTTGAGACAGCCTCTAGGTTAGATATGCAAAAAGAAATCAAATGCTCAAATGAAAAAAAGAGAGAAAAAGAAAATTGCTTGATTTTAAATTCTTTATATTTTGGTATAAAAAGATTAGGGAAGGGTTTAAATAATTCGTTCTTTTGTTTCATAAGCTTGAGGTGGGAGTAGGGATACTGTGGACTCTATTGTGAGACCCTAGGTGGATTGACCGCACTTAAATTAAGTTTACATGATAAGAGGTTTGAACCGAATTTTGAGTTTAAGTGGATCCAATACTTGCAATCGCGGTTAACATAAATCTTGTTCCCTAATGAAAATAATCGTATTTGTTGAAATCGAGTATTTGTTTGTTTATGATTCCGTTTATGCACAATTCTTTTTCGAGGGCGAAAAAAGAGCAAGTGTGGGGATATTTGATGTATTGAATAATACATCCATTTATCTTTTAGAGTTTGTATAGTTTTAGCGCGTTTCATTTCGGTTTGTCAAGGATTTATCTACTTTTAATCCAAATGCATTTTACAGGTCTTGGTTCATGAAAACGGTTGGAAGGATGGGAAAAATGAGCGAAAATGGTGAAAAGAACCGAGTCGGGACGTGAGTGGATCGGAAATGAGAAAACGAAACGCAGAAGAGGATTTACAACCCGGTTGCGGGGCGCGACCGGTACATCTCTTCTCTCTCGCGGCCCGCAAGAGAGTTAGAATTACCTCCAGATTTTCTTCTCGGTCGCGGGGCGCGACCGACATGCTCCAACCCTCTCGCGGCTGGCGAGAGGGCCTTTTATCCAGAAAGTTTCAAAACCAGAAGAAAATTGGGACTTGTTTGTTATTAAAAGACTTATTATTGAAGTAAAACTCATATTGGAACAATCTTGGACGAACTAGAGCTGATTGAGAGCACTTTTCTGGAGATTTGGAGCTAGAAGAAGAGGATCCAAGCTGCAAGGATTGTGTGGGTGATCAAGGGAGTTCAAGGCCGAAGTTTGTCACAGTTTTATCATACCAATCTTGACCTTTGATTTCCTTGTTTTGCTTGATCATGCTACCTTGTTATAATCTTTGTTTACTTTGCTTTTCAAACATGTTTTTAGGCTAGATTTAATTCAGTTGCCAAGGTTTTGGATGATGGATTTTATGAAACTTTGATTTGATTTGATTTAATTTATGGTTTGAATGTTTAATTGGTAAAGGTCACAACTTTAATTATCTAGTATAGAGTATTTGCATGATTTTGCTTGTTTTATGATTATTTGATTGTTTTGCATGAACTTAGATGGATGTCTTCCATAGAATAGGTCTATGTTACTTTTCGTGTTCTTAGGAATTCGTGAAGTTGTCAGTAAAATTGGCCAATAAAACCGGGGAACCAATTGAATAGGTTATAAAATCAAACTTGTCATTATACCTAACTTGTTTGTTGAGAAATTACAATTAGTTGGCTGAATTAATTTGGTAAATTGTTAGGTTAAGGTTTTGAGAAATTCCCGAATCTAGTTTCCTTGTCATAATTGAATCAGTTAATCTAAACTAGAAATTGTAGTTAGTCTAGGTTGATTATTGAGAGGTAATTAATAATTAGACACTTTACTGATTTAAAAAGATAACTGAAAAGAAATGTTTAGGATCGGTAAACAAATAAAAAGGATAGGTTATCGTAGGTGTCTTCCTGAGAAGGGTCGGGGGTCCTGTTTGGTAAACCTAAACTTTAATATGTTAAGATCCAGTAGAAATTCAACCTGATTAATTATTATTAAATTAAAGGAGTAGTAGTCTAAAAATCCAACCTAGGTAACTAGTTCCTTATTTCTTGATTACAGTCCCTAAATTTCCTAGAAGTTCATAGTTTGGTCATTCCAATTTAGTAGTTTTAGTTTAATTGATAATTTAGATTTATTAGAAAAAACCCCCTTTAAAATATACATAGTGCGTAATTGATTCTAGAATAGTAGTCATAGTAATTAGAGAGTCTTGTGGGTTGGATAATCCGGACTTGCTTAATGCATTCTACAATTGATCGGTCCACTTGCCGGTTAGTAGTTTAGTATAGTAAGGAGTCTAGAGTATAATTTGAGTCTAGAATTAGGGTAATTTGAGATTTTTTTAATTAACTACTTTTAGAACATTACCCTTTCATCAGCTTCCACCTTTTCCTTTTCTTCTTGACTTAAGAAATTTTCAGCTTTTGGAGCCTAGGAGATAGGTATTTCAGGTGTTTGATCAATTGCTGGTGAACCTGGTATCTCAACCATGGGTATATGTGGGCCACACACAATAAATTGAAACAGAGCTCGATCATGTCCATTAAGGAAATTGATCATCCTGATTTTCCATTGAGGGTACTCTCTCTAACCAAGGGCGGGGGCTTTGACATAGACCCGATGTTGAAAGCATTGTTACAGGTTTGAAAGTTTGCCATATTTAGATATAAGAAAAAAATAAGCAGTTGATCGTTTGAAAATAGTTTATTCAATCTGCTCTGATACCAATTGTTGATCCCAGATGGAAAATGCTCTTTTAATTAATATGGCAAGCAATTTCAATAGATATGAAAATAGTGTGCGGAAATAGAAATCGATATTTCAAGAAACAACAACTACATAATTTTCAAGTTTATACCACTTTGAAATAAAATGGTTTACAAGGTGATTGTAAAGTTATTGACTAGTACAAATGAATACTTGTATAATTCTGTGGTGAAAGGGAAATGGAGTTATTGAAGTAGTGTGTATTGAATGCTTGGCTTAACTCATTGTCCTTCAATGGTTTGATTCTCTATATATAAAGAGTCCTTAGCAAGAATAAATATTAGTTTTCGTGCACTTGCTCTACATAAAGTAGCTTCTTGGCATATTCATTAGATCCACTATGATCAACTTGCTACCCTTCAATTGTGGTAGAGCTCAAATTTGCAGACAAGTTGGCCCATTAGAATCTTTGAGAGCCATCTTACCAGAAAATCTGATGAACAGATCATCAAAATTTCTAATAATCAGATTTTACCAGATATTGATGATATTCATCAGAATTATCATCAGATCTATCAGAATGGTCTTTTCTGATTGTCTTCACTTGTATCTGATCCTTTTTTTATGCATGTAGAAGATATGTTGTCCTTTTCTTTTGTCCAGTCTCGTTTCTTCTTGCTGTTTGATCTTCATGACTTTATCTTCAACAGTTGATCAGATAAATCACATTTTTCTTCAATACTTACATAAAAGTTTCCTAACATAATCAATGCATATTCGCATTGAACCGTCCTTCTTCTTGATAAATAAGATAGGACCTGACACAGGCAAAATGTCGATTTTAAACTCGACCTGCCTTTCTGGGGTAATGTAGGTAAATCTTTTGGAAATATGTTGGGGTACTCACAGATGACTGGTATATCTTCTATCTTGGGTTTTGGTGTATCTACAGTCAACTGTGCCATGTAGATGACACATCCCCTTTTCCGACACTTAGATGCCTTAAGCAGAGATGCATTCTCAAGCAAGCCATAGTGTACGTCCCCGTGAATGTTGAGTGTTTCACCAAATGAGAATTTAATTTCGATTAGCTTTTTATCGTAGGCAATGCAAGCCTTGTTACGGGATAACCAGCCATGCCTAAAACTATATCGAATCCCTCAAGAGTCATAAGAAAAAAGACGTATAGTAATGGATTGATTCTTGAAGGATATAACGCATCCCTCTAGAATCTTAGAGGTTACCTCAATAGTACCATCGGCCATTTCACTCTTATAGGTATGATCTAAGGTTTTTATAAGCATATCTATTAATTTACATAACTTATGATTTAAAGATCTTTTATCAGCTGTAGAGTCAAACAAGATTCTTGCTGAAACACTACTAACGGAAAGCGTATCCGTTATGATGTTTGCATCTTTTACCATTCTCATAATAGTTTACTAAAAACTTTGGCATTGCCTTTCTTCGTGTTCCCTGTTTGGCATTTTCTTGTGTGATGTGATTAGGATCACTGATCTTGATATAGCCCTTATATCCATATTCAAAGTAGATTGCTTTCTAAACTTTTATCGTATTTGTGGGTCTTGTGGTTAGCTCTTATGCATATACCACTGCCCTTCTGTTGTTCATGAAAGCATTTTCCTAAAATATTCTTTCTCCATAAACCTCATATTCCGATGTATCTTTACTGGGTCTTGACTAATTCTAGAACTGATTCTTCTTCTGGGCTCTAACTCAGCCTTGAGATTTCTTATTCAAATCTCATACATGGTTAAAAGTGAGGGTCAAGTATACAAATGACCGTAATGTAACAGGATTAGATGATTTTACCATCCCTTAAATTTTTGGGTGCAAATCTCCCGATGTATCACGTGATATGCTTAAATTAAGGGGTAATCAGGTCTAATACTTACTTAGGCATTTATAATTTGAGGTACACTCCTTACGGTATAAGTTTTCATGGTCAGTTCTATTAAGTCTGACTCTATTTTCTCAACCTCATGAGGTGAGCAATAAATTTTCTTTCTTAAGTCGATAAACTTTCCCCACTCTTACATCATATAGGGTAACTCTTCCAATACATTAAATTATGGTCTTCCACCATGTTAAAGCGTCTACTTAAACGAACTGTGGCACATATTTGATAGCGTCATTCTCTGCACATCCGCTGATATCTATAATGATTTCCATTTCATCAAGCCATTCCATGCATCAATGGCTCCGTAATTTCCCCTGAAGTCCTGGCGTTTATATAAGATAAATACTTGTACGTACACCCTTCCTCAGAATTTTGTGGTTTTTATCCTAGTGACATGGTCATACTTGCTAGTCTTACTCCTACTTGAGGATTTGTAAGAACTAGTGGATCTATGCCACATATCTGCTCAATTGTTTAGGTTATTTTGTTCATAACTGGTAATATAATAGCTCTTACAGACTTTATTTTGGCTATTTTTCATAAAAGGTCCCTCTCCCCAACATATCTAAATATATGGACTGTTTGGATACTTCTAGCACTTATAAGTCACCAGGACTATTTTATATATTATGGCGTGGGAAAATTTTTCCACTACTAACACCTTCTCAACCACCATTATCGGTGGGAGTATGTGCTATTAGCCATACTCTCTATTTTATCATAGTCAATCTGCTAGTCTCACTCGTATAAGAACTAGTGGACCGGTTAAAAGTCGAGAGGGGGATATTTGCTTGATTGATCGCGGGTTTTATATTTGACCACATTTGTCATAACCCTATAGACACTGTTTTGGCTTTCTTAGCATTTATAAGTCATCAAGACTATTTTTATATATTCTGGTGTGAGGGAAATTTTTCCACTACCAACACCTTCTTAACCACTATCGTTAGGAGCAATAAAATGTGACCTTCCTAACATTTATGTTGAAGGAATAAAAAGAAAGGCTCCATAAAATCAATGATTATTTGCGTGGCACTAATATTGCCAAAATATAAATTTAAATTATAACACCCCAACCGCGTAAAAAACGAACCGCGGTGGAAACATCGGGCAGTCATGTCACAGAACTATTGTTTCACAACTCGTAGAATTTAAAATTTTGTTTTATTAAGTTAACTGTTTACATTGTCTTGGGATAAACAGAAACAACACATAAATAAATTGTCTTTCATGTTTTAAGTCACTAAGGTTCGCGTCCATTCCTATGTGAAGCATGCATCATATTATCAAGCATTGACTCCTGAAACATATGTGAAAAGAGAGTCGGCATAAAAATGCCGGCTAGTACATAGATTTTGAGAGTGTGTTAAATTCGTGGCTTTGTATACATATTGCAACACCTCGTCCGACTACAAGAGTCGTTAAGTGAAAACTTCGTATCAAAAGTGTTTGATATTGCAATACACTTAACCAACTAAAACAAGTTGGTTAGAGTTGTGAAAACCTTGTAGCCATGAATCTTGACCAAAACGTTTTTCTTGTAAAAACCTTGTAATAGATTGATTCAAAAGAAAACTTCGTATGGTTTATATCTTTAAGTGAAAATCATTTCGTGACATTGTTCAAAACCATTTGTCCATGTGATAAACCATTTGTCCGTGTTATAAACCATTCGTCCGTGTTACAAAACCATTTGTCCGTGTTATAAATCATTCGTCCGTGTTATAAACCATTCGTTCGTGTTATAAATCAATCGTCCGTGTTTTTAATTGTGAAAACTTTTGATCGTTCTTTAATGAACACATTCAAACCTGTGTTGACTATACCACCAAAGGGTATCTTTAATAGACCAGCAAAGGGTCTCTTTAATTAGACTAACAAATCAACAAATGATTTGTTAATCAGAAACAGTTTCTGTCATTACCAAACTTCCACCAAATCCAGTGAACAGTCCGATAATGGGATTGTCAGTCCTCTGGTACCATAACATCCTACTGGTAGGCTCGACCAAATTAGAATGTCATTCGTGTTATGGATAATGCATCAACAAGCTGTTCACATTATTGAAATCGTATTGTTTTATATATAAACCATAGACATTGTTTTTGAAAACTTGAAACAGATTTAGCACATATGAGTCACCCGAATACATTTGCAAAACGTAAAAGAGGGGAACTATGTACTCACTTTGAAAATCATTTTGTATATATAAACCATGTATATTGTTTTGAAATATTGAAAATAATTATAGGCACATATGAATCACCCTAAAACATTTAGAAAATGTAAAAGAGGGGAACTATGTACTCACTTTGAAAATCATTTTGTATATATAAAACCATGTATATTGTTCTGAAATCTTGAAAGTAATTATAGGCACATATGAATCACCCCAAAACATTTAGAAAATGTAAAAGAGGGGAACTATGTACTCACATAAGCCTTGCGAACTATCACATATGAATCACCCAAAAACATTTAAAACGTAAAAGAGGGGAACTATGTACTCACATAAGCCTTGCATAGTAAATATATAGATTTGAAAAGACAGTTTAGCACATATGAATCACCCCAAAACATTTAAAACGTAAAAGAGGGGAACTATGTACTCACTTGGGATTGCGAAAGTGTTCTTGATCAACGAAATAAACAAAGCTCAAACGTGTCCTAATGTGTCAGATAATATGTTAGTGTGTCGGGACTACAAACGGAAGATCGGATAGAATGAAGTCTTATAAACCAAACAAGTGTTGGAACTCATGTGATATGGTTTAACAAACTTAACATTCTGATTTGGAAAGGATCCTAAGTGCTTTTAACCCATTATGACTCGTTAAGGTAGTTTATGCTACTTTAACGGGTCATTAGCGAAAGTGCGTGATCGTCCTATGATAAGTCTTAAATACCCAAACATGTTTGAAAATGTTATAACATCAGTTTATATTTTAAAATTTTGGTTACATGTGTTTAAAATGGATTTATGCGCAAAAGGGCATTTGGGTCATCATTTTTTAAGAACACAGAAGTAACTTATCATAACACTAACCAATCGACGTGACCATAAGGTATAACCTCAGTAGGTTATTCCCTATACAAATATGGTGACAAATATGTGTTTGGTCGGATCCTAAGATCGACCAAACAGGTCGGATTCGAAAGTCAAAGCGGTGGTCAAGACCGCTTGACTTACGACCCTAAATAAGCACTAAACTAGAAGTGACGAGTTAGACATGTCAAAATATGTCTAACTAAGTTTATAAAACTAATTTGGTATCAAAACTTGGTGTTTTGATACCTGAAAATAGTTTCATCGTAAAATGCACATCATGCGCATTTTGACCGAAACTTTGACTCGTCACTTCGACTAGTAAACGTGGTAATCAGAAGGTGAAACATTTAGGGGTTATAACCTTCGTGATTACGATCATATTGCAAGGTTAAATTGAACTTTGACTTGACAAAAATATGGTCGGAACCAAAAGTCAATCAGGAAGCCAAACTGTTCGACTTTTAGCTCGAAATAGCTAAAATAAGGAAAGAACTAGGAAGAGTACTTACTCGAGTTGAAGAACACTTTCCGAACTCAAGATAGGAGGTTTCCAAAGGCTGGAAACAAGCTCCAAGAAGGATAGAAAGAAGAACTTCACACTTTGCTTTGAAGTTTTTTAGGTGGTGTAAAAAAAAATGGAAGAATCATGGGGTATTTATAGTATTTTAGGATTAAGGAGGTGATGACAAGTGTCCTCAAGTGTGGATTAGCTTCCTAACATGTGTCAACACCAAATTAAGTGTGGAAAAATGAGTGCTAAGTGTCAAAAATTGGAGATAGGTGCAAACTTGGTGAAAAAGCAAAAATATTTATTATTTTTTTGACATTTTTGGCCCTTGTACTTGTATTTTCACTTGTTTGCCATTTTTAACCCCTTTAACCTAATATTTAGGTTATATAAAGGTGTTAAGACATGTGTAACTTGGATTATGCCCGAAAATGTTGTGGATGTCGGTTTGTTCGGTTGTACGGTTATGCGTTTCGCAAAAATGCGTAAAACGCTTTAGCGAACACAAAAATGATCGAAATTATGCAACGATTGACATTTTTGCATTCTCATCAATAAAATACAAGATTTTATTGAATACAAAAATATTTGGAAATAAAACACAGGGTTACATTGAATACGAAATTGTTTGTAATTGTGCAATGATTGAAAAGGCACAAATGTCACAAAAATGCTTACTATTAGTTTATATTAGTACAATATTAATGTTGGAAGATCTTAGAGGTTCCACTTATTAATCTTTCATACTGGCCAGGCATGAAAGCAATCTATTGTGACAACCGGTACCTTTCGGGTTACAATTACGCAAATAACAAATGTTAAGACAATAAGCGGTACCTTTTGGCTTTACAGTTCGCGAATGTTGATTTGCGGGAAGACTACTGAACGGTAAGCGGTAACGAACTAACACCGGACAAGATACTGACAACACCGAAAAATACGAAATTTACATGTATAATTTATACATAAGAATTGGTTTTGATGAATTATCATGCTTTCGAACGTCACAAAACGCTTACGTGAACGAAAAACGCAACTCCAGAAACGCACCGACAACAAAACGAAAACATTGGAATCGTATATAACCTTCAAAACTAGAATATTATGATAATTTGAGATTTGTTTTCGAATTTTAGTATTTACATTTGAACTCAGATCGAAAAACGGATTAGAAACGACTGCCGAATCATTTTATGAGATTTTAACGAAACCGACGAACGCACGCGATTAATATCGAATACCGACTCAATTTTACATGTTTATGACCCTAAAATAATATTATACAACATTATACAACATTCGGGTTCATAAACGGGCCTCGTAGACGTTATTGGGCCGCTCAAAACTCTGGAAACACGCGTATGGGCCTTGGCCCCAATCCATCAAAAACCTAACTTTAAAAAGGTGTCACACACACTCAAAACACCATTTTTACACACACTCGTTCTCTCTCTACCTCACTTATCTCTCCAACTTTCTCTCTCTAGAAATCCGGTAGCCAGACTCCGGTAGACACCGGCGGAGCACGGCGGCAATAACGGCGGAACACGGTGGCGCCGCCGCCGTTCACAGTCGCAATGAGGGCTTTTCGCGGTGGTTTAGCAGCGGACCCCCCTCGATTTCATGCCTCCCAAACACACCCCCGATGTTGGTTTCAACGTTTGAGCGACGGTGGTAGTGCTTTCGGGCTCCGGCAAGCCGCGATTCAAGAGTCACTCCGGTAAACACGCCAAAACCATCTTTTTTCACGCCGATCTATGTAGATCTACTCAGATCTGGATGAATTCAACATTTTTTGTTGGAGATGGCTGATTGTTGTGGTTGCAGGGGTGACGGAGTACGGTGACGTGGTGGGCCCATGTTTCGGGTAGCAGCGACGTCGCGACTATAGGCCGGTCGGCGGTAGTAGTGGTGGTGGTGCGGCTGAGGTGGTGATTGTAAATCTTGGTTCGGTTCAGTTTAGATGTTTCAGGTTTGGTTGGTTCGGTTTACGTTTGACTCGGGTTTTCATGTTCAGGATGCGGGTCTCAGTTCAAGTTCGGGATCTGGTTCAACTTATTTCAGATTCATTTCGGGTCTCGTTTCGAGCTCGGGTCAACACAACGTGTTGACTGATCAAAGGTGGTCAACAAAAGCCAAAGACGGTCAACGCTTCGACTCGGGTCAACTTTGGTATTTCCGATCAACTCAGCCAAGCTGGTCAACCGTGGTCAACGCAGTCCTAATTGGTATTCAGCTTAAGCTCAGTCAACGAGTCGACACGAGACTTGGTAAAGTTTTAACGGCACAAAATATAATATAGTGTTTATATAAATAATAAATAATATGGTAACGCAGAACCGAGCTCTAAAAACCGAACTGGCCAACAAAATCATATTATAACAACCGAACTAACATATATGACTTGTGTATGTAATAGTTAAAAACCAAACCGACACATCGCGACATAACATATATATATATATATATACATATATACATGTATATATGTATATATATATATATATACATGTATATATGTATATATGTATACATGTATATATATATATATTAGACTTGTATTCGATGAAAATTATGTTTTAAATGAATGAAGAAAGGTTATATACATTGATGTTATATATATATTAAATGAATGAAGAAAGGTTATATACATTGATGTTACATAGATTGTTGCGTTTTGAAAACATTTATCGACAACTTGTATTGTTGGGATTGTCCAAAAACAGAGGAAACTCTGCCTGTTGTTTTGTAAAAAAATACGTAATACGAAACACGTTTTATTTCCATGACAAAACCTATCGGATTCAAGCGATTTTCATAAAAATAAATATAAAAGCATATTTATTTTGGCGACGCTTTACGACCTACAAAACGAATTTATAACACTTGACAACACGAGTTACTAGTGGAAGAAACCAAGAACTTTTATAAAATAAAAATGATTATTTATATTTATTTCAAAACGCTTAGAACTTGAAAACTTTTATGAGATAAATGTTATTTGTATTCATTTCAAACAACTAACACTCGGAGATTTATATAAAATAAATATAGTTATGTATATTTATTTCAAACATCCACAACTCGAAAAGTTTATACAATGAATATAACTATTTATATATATTTTGAACATCTAAACGAAATTGACGCAATACCGTATGATATTCACCTACCTTACTACCCGACTCATTTTGATAACAAACAAACAAAGTCGATTATAACAAACGTGCAACTATATATAATTATTTGATAATTATCCATGAGACACGAGTCTACTATCTCGACTACACGACGTTTATATACATAAATATTTACGTTTACATATACAAAAATATATATGTCTACATCTTACGGAACACTAAGAGTCGTATTATTATCCGTCAACGTATATGACGACTATTCCTAAAAATGCGTAAATCCATTATACGAGTATACGACGTATTATTTTCATCTAAATACTCGTTACGTATACATGTTTCTATTCATGACAACTAACATGACTTCGTAAATATATTTATGTTTATATATAAATATATATTTCAAATCTCTCAGAAACTAAGTCGTTTCCAAGAAAACCATAGATTGGTTATTTCAAGACAAAACAATAACACCTCCATAGAATCGTATGGTTAATGATTCGGTAGAGCTCGGTGACACGTAGTTTAGCTGCGTTACATTTAGAAATTCATAAGTTATTCCGTTTTAGGAATGTCTTAGATTGCATGCTAGCAAGTCATCTGGTGGAAATGACATTATGGAATCACATTAAGCTAGCTTTGCACAAGGATATCAAGGTGAGTTCATAACCCCCATTTTTTACAATTTTACATTTTTACAAATGTTTTCACGGGTAGAAAGACATGCAAGTTTTGCAAAAGCACACAATGTTTCGATAAACGAAAATCACATATTTCTAAACCATGTTACCAACAGATTTCAACAAACACAATGGTTTATGAATGGTTTAGGCTAAATTTACCATTTTCACAGCAATCCAAGGTTTTTCGAAACATGCATGAGTTTTATGACTAGTGACGGGATTGTCTTAGTCACAACTAGGGGCTAGGCCCCAATTTTATTAATGACATGGGCAAGGCCCAATAACAAGAATAACATGGGCTAGGCCCAATATCAAACATGCGAAGCACGAAAATCACATGAAGGGCGAGGCATGTTCATACACATCGAAAATACAGATTTTTAACAATTGGTATGTAGCTATGGGATTAGATGATAACAGATCATTGTGCGTAAGTAGGATGATGACAAGAGTAACTAGTAATCACGTAGTGACCAAGGTGCAAAAGGTATAGATCTATCGAGTCTGAGGCGCGCTCCACTCCTGGTTTGTTAACCCTTTAGGAGTGCTTTTGTGATCCCAATGATGTCAGCGTTATCTCGGTTTGGTTACTTACTTATGGCATATAGATCAGTGTATTAGCTACACACTGATTGATCCTTAGATTCCATAGGCATCCTACGTACTATGATTTCATTCCGGTTTACAAAGACAACAGTTACACGTATCGGTTTACAAACCTAACAGAAAACATTTCAATACCGGTTCACAAATACGACAGAAACCATTTTATTACCGGTTTACAAACACAACAGCTACATGCATCGGTTTACAAACATCACAGAAAACATTTCAATACCGATATATAGATACGACATTTCAAACGCTTTGGGATACTATGATCTCATAAACCGTTTCCAAATGCAAGATTTTCAAATGTTTTAAGATTCATTTGATACATAACCAACAAATTATGAACTCTCCAACTTTATGTTGATTTTTCGCATGTTTCTTTCTCAGGTCATATTATCAAACTATGGCACGGTTGGAATAGGAGAACCCATGGAGATTCGAGTACTTAGCGAGCATTCACTGTCTAGAAGTCTTAGCATCATTAAACACTTCCGCTGTGAAATGAAGATACCAGTTTAGATCATGCCCAACTCTGATGATTTATCAGGGTGTGACATCTATGGTACATACTAAGATACTACCAATCACCATATGGTGCTTTTATCAAACAAAGTTCAGCATAAAGATAGTAAAAAAATCATTAGAATTAATAAAATCAATGTTATGTTTTGGATGATCAGGTGGAGGGTTTACTGGTTAATAATAACTTACAGAATGAGGAAAATGGGTGTTTGAATGGCAGCCTCCAGGTAATGGGTCATAAGTTAATATTAGAATATTATTGGCATAATCTACCGGGTTTATATAATATATTTTATTATATCCAGACGGGTTTAAATAAATTAGATATCGAGTTTCCAAAGTTCATGGTCATATAGTTCTCAGCAGGCCCGACGGATGGTTCCTTACTCTGCTTATCCTCCATGAAAGTGTTGCATCAAGGAACGGAATTTTACGCTAGAGCACACTGACATCCTTGCCGTGATGCGGCTTTTTTTGTTAGTGTTGCTCAATTAGATGGTGAGGTATCACCAGAGCGTCTATCAGATGTGTGAGACTTCAGGTTGATGGTCTGGAGTACTTGGAAAAGACAAACTGGCTTAATAATATTGGTTCTACTAGTTGGGTATACGGCTATGTCAAGGGGAAACAACAAAAGAAGTAGTATCCTGTGTCTGAGTTTAGCATTCTCAAGTTAAAGTCATCGTCAAAGCAACGTAGTTCGCCATATGGAATTCCGAACTACTCAAGTGTGGAGGTTATTGTGGTCCACGACCAATCATAGGTCATTTGCCTCATCCGCGACATCTTAGCGACATTTTTGTAAAATATTCATATAATTAAAATCAATAACTATATATAGATAAGAGTAGTCTTAGGTTAAGTCTAGACTTGGAGTTTCCTAAGGAATCTGTGATTGTGATATTTGAGTTTAGACATGAAAGGCGAGTGTCTAAATCTCTCAAATTGTAACTATGATACCAACCTGTTACACCCTGATTTTCGGTGGTCCCAGACTTAGGGTCATGTGACGATCGAATGACAGTTATCAAAATTTGCAGCGGAAGTTTAGAGATTTCCCAAAGGTAGGATCCAATAAAATGCACTTGAGACTATTTTGGGTCTTTTCCTGTAGTCGCAAATACCACGGCAAGCACTATCCAGCCTATTTCGTTATTCGCCACCTGTAGATTAATCTTTAAAAGTACGTCAACTTTCGCTGGTAAATATAATAACCGACTCTTTTGAAAATATTTTCAAAATATATTTGATACCATTTGCTATATCATTTTAAATAACCTGGGACAAACTACATATCTTGTTACTAGTTTTACATGCTTGTCCATACAGTTTCAATATCATATAAATATAATAACTGGGGACCGGAACTAAAGACCAGTACATGATTAATCGACACACCAAATTTTCAATATCATATAAATAAAACATTAGTATTTGTCAGGTGTATGCCTACACCACGCGCTTACATCGTGGCCATTTGTAATTAAATGAGTCAAGATATCTAGGACACTGTCGTAATAACCACCAATGTTTAAGTTATCAAGCAAAGCGGATTAAAATGATTTATCATTCGCCCTTTTTCAATACCCAACCAAGCGGCTAGTGTCGTATCCCAAGACTTTATAAAATAAATTATGCTAAAAGTATTTACCTGTACTTGTTGCATTCTCACAATGTATTTGGTTCTCGTAGCACAGCCATATTCAAATTTTATTAATTCAAGTGTGATTTACCGTAGGCTTCTATAGTCTAGAATGGATGGAAATATTGTCCTATAGAATGTTCACATGTCATTATATATCCTTTGGACTATGACCGAGTACTTAGAATTACATTTAGTTTTGCTAGATTAAGCGTTGACCGAATAGAATGTGGTTTATACCCTTCTGAGTGTAACGACTCGTATAATATGGGTTAAATAACCAAACATTCTGATTAGAACTGAATTTGAAAGTTTTGACCCGATTTAGGTAGTTTATATATATTATACTATCTAAACTAGTTGTACACGCATATGCGAAATCGGTGGTCGAATTGGTTTATGACAAGTCCATTATGCCAATATGTGTTTTATAATGTTATAATATCAGTTTCAAAGTCATATTACATGTTTATTTGGTTTAGAAACCATTTTCATGCCATAAGGACATTTTTGGTATTTTTAAAACATATTATATGGACTTATCATATAACCCGAAAAATGATATAATCAAAATGTGTAGCCTCAAAGGTTATTCTTTACAATAATATGATCATATAACAACCTTTAATCATGCTCTAATCTTGACCAAACAGGTCATGATCGAAAGTCAAAGTAGAAGGTAACTGTTTGACTTTCGATTATGAAATAAGCTCTAGTCAGGAATGATGAGTTGGACATGGTTAAACATGTACTAATATGTTAGATAAACTGTTATGATGACAAAAATTATGGTTTTAAGACTTAGAAGTTCAATTAGCGTAATTTACAAATTTACTTTTTTGACTTTTATTTTATATAAATTTGACTCGTCATTTCGCCTACTTAACGTGATCTTCAGAGAGTGCAATCACAAGGGATTAAAACCTTCATTATTAAATCATGTTTCAAAGTCCGTTTCAAACTTTGACTTGATCGAGATGATCAGAACCGAAAGTCAAAGCAAAAGTCATTGTGTTTGACTTTCGACTAATAACTAGCCTACAAAATGAAATAGACTAGAGAGAGCACTTACTAGTGTCGAAGAACACTTCAAGAACTCAGAAGGAGGGTTCCAATAGTGGAAGCAAGCTCCAAAAGCATATTTAAAGTATGAATAAGATAGGTGTAAATAAAAATGTGACAAAGAGTGCTTGTTTATAGTGATCAAGGAAAGAGGAGAGAGTGCCAAGCGTCCCAAGTGTTCTAAGAACAAGATTAGTGGCAAGACACCTGTTAGCATGAGAATTAAGGTGGCAATTTGCAAGCTAGGTGGCAAGAATTGCTGCAAGCTGCTGCCAGCCAAACTTCTGTTGTTAGCGTACCCTTTACGGACCGTAAGGGGTATAGCTTACGTCCGTATAGGACCTTGCACAGAATGATTAGAATACCCCTTGCGACCATAAGTGGTTACCGTCCGTACGGATCTTCAGCAGATCAAAATTTTGCCTTTTAAGGCAGATTTATAATACTTTTATGGTTTTTACCCCTTTTTATTATTATAACCACTCTGCTTCTATCATATTTGAATTATGTGGAGAGTTTCTAGACACGTGTCATGCTAGGATCCGATCTAAAATATCGAGGTGTTACACTTAACATGGTATTAGAATTGTATTCGATCCATGATTAATTGTTTTGATGATCGAATGGTATGATTGTAAAACAATAGGTGCACCTTTCCATCTGAATTATAATTTTATGGTGTGTGATTTTTTGTTCCCCTAATATTTTCGTTCGATCTTGTTGCAGTAGCAAGGATAGGAAAATCATTAGGAAAGGTATTTTACTTTATTTGTGTGGTTTGTATTACTTTTTGGTTCTCTATGTCGTTGCCCAAGCAAAGGAAAGAAAGTATTTTGGTTGTCTTTTATTGATTCACCAATCACAGTAGCCAAAATTGATATAGAGAAATCAACAAAGAATTGTGGGGGACTTCTAGTTTATTGGAGTGATGAATTATTATTGAAGCGTTATTGTTGCTGATATTTTTGTTGGTGGAACCTAACCAAATTTCTTTTGCATGATAGGTTTAAGTTAGTTCGTTTGATACTTTGGTGGACGAATTTTTTGATTGCTGACATCATCAACACAAAAAAGGTTGATTTATCACTTTGGCGATAGTAGATGTGTTTAGTTTTGGGTACTAATTTTTCATTTCGTTCGTAAATGATTCTTTGGGTATTAATTCTTCGTGTTCATTCGCAATTGTTTGGTTCATATTTGGTTGAGTACATTATTGGGTGCGTATTTTGTTGTTGTTCTTGGTTCCATTTGGGATCGTATTTTGCTATTGTTGATTTCGTTTGGGTTCGTATTTTGCTGCTGCTAGTTTCATTTGGGTTTGTATTTTGCTGCTATTGTTAGTTTTGTTTGGGTTTGTATTTGGCTTTGTTCACCCTAATTCATATGCGCTTCCATTGTTGGGTTTGTATTTGATGTTTGATTGATTTGCTTCTGCTTGGTATTGTCGTTATGGCAGGAAAAGAGGATTCTCATTCGTCCACACGTTCTTTTAAGTTGTTTTTGATCAATGTGCATATTGCAAATAGAAAAACCACTGAAGTCTCAGTGTCCACTGTTGCTTAACATGATAACACAAAGTTTTTCAAATCTCAATGCACCTTTTGGTCCTCTTCCAATTGTCTGCTTCAAATCACCAAGTTTTAGAGCAATTCTAACTATGTCTAAATTCAGGTGTGTCTTCGTCTAATACCTCAGGTATTCCTTCATCCATTTGGATTTTGGATTCTGGTGCATCTCATCATATGTCACCCTACTTGTCATTGTTTGTATCTTTGAATTCTGGCTCACTTGCGTCTGTTATGTCTGTTAGTGCCACATCAATGGCAGTATAGGGTGTTGGCTCTATAGTTACTCGTCATATTTATCTCATTGATGTCTATTATATTCCCAATCTTGCTTTAAACCGTGTTTCAGTTAGTAAGTTGTGCAAATTTGGTCATTGGGTAGTCTTTTCTGAATATGTTTGTTGCGTGCTGGATCCACGTTCTATGACGGTGATTGGGACCGGGCGTAGGTAGGTGAACTTTATGTCTTGGATGAACTCAAAGAAATTGATGTTGCTACTGCTAGTGTTGACTTGTCTTCGTTTTGTTTGAGTCGTTTATCTCCTGATTTCTATGTTCAGCATTCTCGTTTGGGACATGTGTCTACGTCTTATTTAAAGTTTTTGGTTTCTACAGGTGCTTTGGGTCAATTGAACACTTGTGATACTTCCGAAATTAGTGACTGCAAACTTGCTAAATTTTTCACGTTGCCTTTTGAAAAAAGTATCTTTCGTTCTGTAGCTCCTTTTGATATTGTGCATTGTGATGTGTAGGGTCCGTCACCAGTCTCCACTAAGGGTGGGTCGATTTATTATATATCTTTTATAGATTATTATACTCATTATACCGGGTGTATCTTAAGAAGCGTACATTTGAATTCTTCAGCATTTACAAAGACTTTAGAGTAGACGCAACATTTTGTTGCGATAAAGTGTTTCCGTTGTGACATGGGTGAAGATACGTCCAATGTTTTTAGCCAGTTACTTATGTCAGATGGTACAATACACCAAGCATCTTATACCGACACCCTCAACAGAATGGTATTCCTGGAATGAAACGCCACCATCTTGTGGAAACCGCTCATTCTTTTCTTTTATGTGCTGATGTTCCGATGTTTTTTTTTTAGGAGCACTCCTAACTGCCAAACATGTGATTAATCGAATCCCTACTGCTCATAATTTTGTGATGTCTCCTTTTGAGAAATTATATGGCGAACTCCCAGGTTATGATGAATTAAGGGTTTTTGGATGCAATTGCTTTGTTCTTCGTCCTCATGTTAAGCGGGACAAATTATCAAATAAGTCAGCATTATATATATTCTTGGGTTATGCTAGTGGTCCGGAAGGTTCTGTGGCACTGCATAAAAAGGATATCGTTGTTTTAATCTTGTCACTAAGAAGTTTTATGTGTTGAGGCATGTTATCTTCCTCGAGCATATTCCTTTCTATTCGATTCCATCCAAATTGCACAATGTAACAAAGTCAGATCTTTTGAACATTGACCCTTTCACTTGTGATATTGATACATTTGCTGAACCCAATGGGCTAGTAGGACCTGATGGTCTTGTTGAACCTGATGGGCCTGTTCAAGACACCCATACATTGCTAGACACAACTTTAGGTCTGGATAGCCTGAGACAACTCCTTCTGCTGAAACAACCTCATCCACTCGTGAATGTAAGTCCAACAAGCTACCAAATTTTGCTTATTCTACTTACTCATCTTCTTTTGCTTCCTTTATTGCAACTATACATCAAATATCTGAACATGAATCATATAGAGAGGTTGTCTCTAATCCTCTTTGGCAAATTGCTATGGTTGAGCTCATTGCTCTTCATCTGACATAAACATAGGATTTGGTTCTACTACCACCTGGTTAACACACAAGTGGTTGCCGTTGGGTGTATAAGATTAAAACGAAGTTTGATGGGTCTGTTAAGCGATATAAGGTAAGACTTGTAATGAAAGGATACTCCCAAAAGTATTGTATGGATTATGAGGAGACGTTTGCCCCGATGGCAAAATGACTAAAGTTTGTACTTTAATAACGGTTGCATTTGTTCATTAGTGTAAGATTTGTCAAATGGATGTCAAAAATGCATTTCTGAATAGTGATCTCCATGAGGAGGTTTTCATGATCCCTACAGGAATTTTTCATCAGCGAGGTGAAGTCTGTCGGCTTCGAAAAAGCATCATATGGTCTCAAACACAATCCTCGTGCTTGGTTTGAGAAGTTCTCTACAATGATTACTTCCCCTGGTTTTGTTCCTAGTAATCATGATTTGTTTATTCAATGTACGTGTGTAGGATACATTCTTCTGTCTTTATATGCGGATGATATGATTATCATAGGTGATGATTATCATGGCATTGAGTCATTGAAGCGTGATTTGGCTCACCGGTTTGCTATGAAGGAGTTGGTTTGCTACGTTATTTTCTAGCTTTTGAGGGGCTTAGTCATATCTGATTTATTTCAGTGGGCATGACCTAGAACGGTAGACACTTCTCTTGAGACCAATGCATGGTATTCTCCTACTGATGGTGTCACTTTATCTTATTCGAGCCTATATCGTACTATTATAGGCATTTTGGTTTATATCGTACTATTATCCACCACTGATTTTTGTGTTTTCCTTGGAGATTCTTTAATCTCATGGAAAAGTAAAAAACAACATGTTTCTAGATCTTCTATTGAGGTTGAATATCGTGCATATGAATTTAGATAGATAGATAGATAGCTCTTGTGGTGTCCATTGGCCCTTTGTGGAACGCCTTGCAGGGCCGGTGGTCCTCCTCCTGTAAATGAACATTAATGAATTAATATTATAACAAGTATTTGACAGCAGCAAGTTACTTATGAGACATAGATACCCATGAACATGTGGGTTTTGTTGGTTATATCAGTAGTAATGTCCTCCATCCCTCCTTCTCCTCCACACTTTGAATCCTCCTCCGTCTGCCACAAATTATCATCAAACTTAGGGTTCGATCGTATATTTTCTTTCTTGATTGGCTTAATTGATTAAGCGACTAACTCCAAGATTCTTGAGAATTTTTCCCAAACTCAGAGGCATTGGAGGTACACACGCAAACGGTCGACTACAAATTCAAATAATTCTACCAAACCATTTCTTTCTCTATATATTTCTTTTGGGAAATACAAACGACTTTATTACCCTACTACATGACACCAATTTCTCTTGGTTCTGCGATCATCGTTTGTTTTAAGAAAAGGAGTATCATCTATTGTCGTGAAATTTGGCAAATGAGTAATGAGTTCTAAACTATCAAGAAGATGAAGTATAATGTTTAACTATTTAAAGGTAAATGTGTAAACCAATTTTGATAAAAGGTGTTAACCATTCAAATTAACTATAAGAGCATTCACATTCTATCTGTCAAATATGTGAAGTGGTTTTCATATTTTAAAAGGTATAAAAAGTGATTGTGTGTGGATAAGAGAGAAAACTGTTCATCTGTATATTTGAGAGGATGCTCACCCTCTATATCTTTTTAATATATTTTGAAAATGGTTGTGAGTTAAAGTGAAAGAAAAAGTAATCATAAAAGTATTAAAAATATTATTTAATTGAAAGGAAAGAGAAAAGATAGTTGTTTTTAGTGTAATACTAATGTAAAAAATGATGGATACGACGTGAAAGCTCTAATACTTAGCAATTCAGAAATAAATGTTTGAATCATTCAGACATCTCCTTATGAAACAAACAGTCTAAACCATTAAATATTGAATCAGTAAGGGATCTGAACCATTAAAAGTCTCGTTAAGAGCTACACAAACAGCCCTTAAACATTTTATATAACATAAAAGGTTATTGGAATAGTATTTTATAAGTTACTAATCCAAATTTCCTTTATGATAAAGGGGAGCTCTAATTGAATACTCCACAATCTCTCCTTAATCATCACCAATAGTCAGATACTAGGGACAAATGGACTTGGGAATTTGAAGAACAAAGAGAGTTTTTGATCAATCATGTGTGGAAAAAAAGATTGAGGTGAAGATGATTTAGGGGGTGAATGGCAAACGAGATGGAACACAAGCATTCCTAAGAAGGTAAATATTTTTGTTTGGAGATTGACAAACTTCTGACCCCGGGTAAACATGTGTAATAAGGGTTTGGACGTCCCTTTCATCCTGTGCCCATTTTGTTCAAGGCATTTGGAAACAGTGGACCATATTTTTGTCACATGTGGGGTTGCTACATGTTCTTGGCGTTCGTTCTTCAAGTGGTTAAACATTTCAAGTCCCGATCTAGTGAGGCCGAAGGATTTATATGACGCTCGATAATCTTCAACTTACAAAGATAAAAAAGAGTGTTGTTGAACATATTATACTCTTTATATGGTGGGTTATTTGGAAGACTAGAAATGAAGCCATTTTCAGAGCTAATAACTTGAATACGATGCTCATATTTGATTCTATAGTGCAATTCTCATTTCTTTAGATAGGGTCTAGGAACAAGAAAGTGAATGTCTTTTGGGCTGTGTGGATAAAAAAAACCACTTCTTTTACGTAATTCCTCTGGTGTTTGGTTAGCCTTTATGTAATTCTTGCTCTATGATGTTTAGTTAGTCTTTTATACCCAACATCTATTTTTTTAACAATTTTCTTTAGCCGTTAATAAAAATTATGTCATGTAGGCAGTGAGCTAACTATCCAAATTTTAAGAGTATTGTGAGAATTTATCTAAGAGGGTGAGAATTTGTTTAAGAGGATTAAGTTTGGAAAGGACTTATTAGTTTTTTAAAAGAAAAATAAGTCAATAAATTATTTTCAAGTCTGAATTTGAGGCTTTTCACTTAATAATTTATTGGTTCCAATAGATTAATAAATCATTTCAAAACTTAATCCCAAACACCCCTAAATGTTAATTATTTATTTGAAGCAAAAAGTTAATACGACCGCACCCAACCCAACATTATCATATCAATGGCCTTTGGACGATGTGGGCTACATTAACCTTTATCTTCCTTATCCAATATCAATAAGTTGGTTGTTTCGCTACCGTCTCTTACAAAAGAAAATTAACAGCTAATCAATGAACTTTTTTTAATAGCCATGGCACACACCTCCTAAATTTAGTTTTAATTCATACTTTTACCTCACAAAAGAACTAGAACCCTCACCACCTAAAAAGGGAGCACATTTTTCAGCACCCTACCACCACCTAGCCAAAGACCCTTTTGGCAACTAATATAATAATAGTTATAAGTAATGAATCATCCCATAAATAATACATAAATATTTAAATGTGTTGTAGATTTTAAGCTGCCAGTAACTAATGAAGGGTTTGTTGTATAATATAGTTAACAAACGACGGATAAAGAGCAGCAATAGGCTAGCAGTTGCAGGAAATTCCAGCAGTAGATTAAACATAATAAACCATAAGTTTTGCAGTCAATGTTAACAATCCAAAAAAAGAGGTCTACACCCAAGCTAAAGAGTATTCAAGCAGCTGCAACCTTTTGAAACTTGTTTGGTCGATTTCCATCTTTGGAGTTGCGATTGTGCTTTCCGTTGAATTGCCGCCCACCTCTATTGTTCTTTCCTCCCCTAAAAAGGTCATAAAAAACATTCAAAGATTGGCATGCATGATGAAGTGATGATGATAAAGAAGATAACTAAAATACCAACCTGCTCCAATTGCCTTTATTTCCTCGAGATTTCTCTTGACCACGGAGCATATTCCAGTACTCTTTTTCAGCTTCCCCTGAAAACATGACAAACTCTTTAACATAAAAATCACCACCTAGACAGCCAATTATGTCAATATCCTAAAATTCACTTATTAACTAAGAATGAGAACCAACAGGTGATTCAACACATCAATTTACTTAAGCTGATAGATACTTTAGTCGGGCCAAATTATCCAGCCAGATATCTAGTCAAAAGTGCAAAAAGCACGCATCTAGAAAACCAACAAGGCAAGAATCATGAAACAAAACTGAAGACCCAAAAGTTGAAAATACATATCCTAACATAATCCAGTTTGTTGAATCAGATTACATCATTTTCCTTCCAAACCCATTAACAGGCTACGTGATTTTAGTAGTGAAAAACGTGTTGGTTTAAGTTTAATGTATCATACTCAAATCAACATTTGATATGATTGTAACAATACAGCAAGAGGCATTGCCAGGTAAATAAGTATACGAAAACAAAGAGCAAAAAGATTTATATGTGTGATATGAATTTAAAGTTGTAGCTTACAGCTTACCTGTCACTGGATCTAGAACAGCAACAAAATTTTTCACAATCAGACCACCTTCCTCAGTAAGCACAGCAGCAGCGCGCGCTTTTTGTGCTCCTTCTGCGTCTTCAAACCGTATGTATCCTGATTCCTCACCCATCTTGAAATCAATATACTGAATTCAACATTTATAAAATTAGCCAATTATCCAACTCCAGTAGCATAACGCTGAACAAAGTTAAAAAGAAAGAGAAAGTAATAATAAGCAACAAATCCTAATCAAACTTCACATTTAGAGCTTTACCTTAACCGTACCAAACTTATGGAAAACACTCTTGAGATCCTCACGTAATACGACATCCTTATCATCCTTGTACATGTCTGCAGACATTTTTTTTATCTCTGTTTTTTTCTCGTTTTTGTCATCTTCTTCTTCATTTTCTGAACTTGACACTTTTTTAGCTTCTGTGTTTTTCGCATCATTCTCTGAACTAGCTTTCACATCAACGCTCTCTTCAGCCACAGATTCTAGTTTCTTCACGGTGTTGTCTTCAGATGATGTGCTCTTCAACTTAAATGCAACAAGTAAGCCTTTTGGGTAGCTGTTAACAACATACATACAATAAGACATATTATTCACATCAGTATTAACTGAAAGATTAAAAAAGAATTTCACTGCTTACTCTTCTTCCTGAGAAGCGTTTTTACGATCAAGGCGGCTATTCTCAACTTCTTCCTCCTTTGCTCTCTGCTCATCAAACTCTTTCCTAAATTGGTAAGTCAAATAAAAAATTAAAAAACAAACCAACTGCAAGCAAACAACACCTCTAATAAATCCCAACCATGTAGTTAAGTTCATAATTGCGGAATTTTTACTTACTTGGGTTTTAGTTCCAGCTCAGCACCTCTAAAGACCAAGCTTTGTGTGAGAATGCGTGTGGCTTCTTCCTCAGATGCGAATTCAACAAGTGCGGTCCCAGATAAGACCCTTTTATCCGCAACATGACGAGGTAACCTCACACTATTAACCTGCGATTGCAAGAATCGAGTTTATTCAGTAAGAGAACGTAGTTGTAATTATTTAGCTACTCGCACTCAGCTGCTATTGTAACAAGCATCAATATCAATCAGACATACATTTAAAAAAGTGATTAGGCATGCGCAGTTGTAATTCTAACCATACCAGGATAAAAAAAAAGATGTATAAAAATCATGAAAAGCAGAAAATGAAGAAAGCAAGGCAAACAAGTGCGTCTATAACCTTGGCAGATTGTCCAAAGAAGGACTCCACATCCTCAAGCTTTATATCATACTCAAACGGTGATGCAGCAACTGTTCTACTATCTAACTGCTCAATCGCCTCTTCTGGTTTCAGAAGCTCTGTAGTCCTTCCGACCTTCTTCCCTGAAATTGGAAACATTCAACAAGCATCCCACTCCACTTTCATTAAGTGTGCCAATCTTGTGAAAGTTAACCTAATTTTTAAAAAAAATTTATCTAAATGAAGCTTTCATGGCTGTTCAATTTAAATCAAACACAATCACTAATTAGTAACCAACATTTAGATCAGTTAATCTTGAAAAAATGGAACAGCTAATGGAAGTTGGGTAAACAAAAAAGTGAGTGAATTTAGTGGATGACAAAATAAAATAGAGACCATCATAAGAAATTTTAAGAGTGGTTGAATTGGTCTTTAACGTCTGAGCAACAGCTTCGACTGTATCACTGGAAACATCCTCAGCCTTTATATCCCCCAATCCCAAATAACCTCTCATCCGAGAAAAAGAGCATATCAATGCCAAGCTTACCACTGTACTTCAAGTTAAGAAAAAACACCCTTTCCTACAAGTTGACATAGATAGATCTACGCTTTACTTTACATTTAAAAAATGAATAGAAGAAACATGTAAGAAGAGGATACTGCCATCTTCACTCTCAGTAATGGTGTTCCTGAGAAAATTATCTCTTGGGAGGTTACTATCACTGAAATAGAACTCAACCTGCCATGCCATGGAAGTAATAGTTATAGATAAAACATGATAAACTTAACTTATAAGAGATATGAATACCTGTCGAATGATTTTCTTCACGGTTTCTTCATCGAATTCAGTTGTTGACACCATCTTTGAATATCAGAGAAAGAGAGAGGCCGGCCGAGAGAGAGAGAAAAGGGGGAGATCGATTTTAGGGTTTTGATTCAAGGGTTTATGGAGGCTGGCCTTATTATTATTATTGTGTCAAAAACGCAAAACCAGCCCTCCACTTTTACCGCCTTTGCAAATATACTCCCTCAGTCAAGCATAAGTATGACTCCTGCGTCACCTGTTGCCAGTTTCACATTCATGTCTACAAGGCTATTGTTTAGCTCTTGGTAATTTAGATTTTTATTGGTCTAATACTTAATGTTTTGAATATTTGTTTCATGAGTAGATATCTGAAGGTTTTAGACATTTGTTTTTAAATGATTAAACATTATACTGGGTCTGAATGGTTAAAGACATCTAATCTAAATTGGTTAGATATTTGTCTCTGAACAGTTAAGCATTAGACTGCCTCTTTAAGCCATGGGGTACGGAGTAGCCTTATCCTCAAAAGATGGTCCTCCACATCACCCGCCACGTCACGACTCAATGATGGACCAAGGGTGTGGAAGATGACTCTTCCTCCTTTATTTATTTTTTATTTTTTTTTTTGTTTTTTTATAAAAAATCAACATTTTTTTAAACATTACATAACTTTCAAGAAAACATTACAGAACAATTAAAAAAAAAGTTCACTTACAAAAATATTAGATTGCTAAAAATTGAAAAACCTAAGAATCCATTTTTTGGAGATCTTTTCTTTTATTTTACGCAATATGTGACGATCTTCTTCCGGATACTTGTTGATATTGGTTGTCATTATCTCTCATTCCTCTATTTTGTCGCCTCTTGCTTCAATCTTACCCGTTCGTCTACTTCACGTTGAAGTTTCACTTTTACCTTTTCGGTTGTGTCCTCGGTGTATGCTTTGAAATGGGCTATCAACTCGTCCATTTTCGAACTGCTCCCTGATGAGGCTTGTTTTTTTTGCTGTCATTGCCCTTTTGGCTTTATCCCTTCCCGTGGGACATTCCTCCTCCCTAACTACATGCTCTTCCTCGTCAAATTTAGGCTCGTCATTTATTTTATCTAACATCGTGCGTCCAAGCCCCCCCCCCCTCGCACTATAACTTCTAGTCTCTGAGGTTTTGGTCCGTCTAGCAGTTGCAATCTCATTTGGAACCGGCGCCCACTTCTTATTGTTCTTCATAACTTCCCATGCCCAGATGTGTGGGAAAACCTACCTATGCTCATCTTCGTATCTACGCATCGCCTCTTTGAAAACGCTTTCGTCACTTCACCCACTTAGACAATTAGTATATAAGTTGTTTTAATATCCACAAAAACGGTTGACGACAGGATATCTCGATACAGACCTTGTTCCATAATCGCAAGGAATTTTGCTCGTATTTCCTTCCAATAACCATCACCGGTTTGGTTGTTTCCTATATTTTAAAAATGTAATAAAATTTATATATTAATTTTTAACAACATAATACTAAAAAGTTTAAAACAAAAATTTTATATATTTTTACATACCAACAATTGGGCATTTTGACGTACTAATCCACGCCGTAGCTAATGCCTCCTCCTCGATTTTTGACCAAGGTTGTGCCTTCGGTTTCGAAGTTTGATCAACGACAACACGCGTGATTTGCTTGCCTTTTTGGTCTGGAGGTTTGGGGTTGCGTTTCCGTCACAAATTCTTCAACCTCATCTTCTACAGGTTGAGACGATCCTACCGGTGGCGGTGAAGGTGATGGTTGTGATTGCGATTGAAATTGCGAGTTAAACGGGTTTCGCATTAAGATTTATTGCATCGATTGCATTTGTTTAATTTGAGTGAAAGCATTCGGGCTTTGTTGGAAACCCACAAAAGAAAATTGTGATGCCGACCAACTCGGATCGATTGTTGGAGAGTAGTCAGGTAACGAGAAAATGTTTTGGTTCGGGTTGTTTTGATTGTATTGATCCATGGCTAAAGCTTATAAAATTTGAAGAAATATATAAAAAGTGAGAGAGATTGAGTTGATTTAGTTTTAAAAGGGGGATAAATGGTATTATCTACAAAAAAAATATTTTATTTTATTAAACCTGTTGTTGCTAGCAGCTATAAACAATCAAACAAGGCCCGTCTAGGGCTTGACGTTTGCGACGGGGACGACCTGGGGGTGTGCTGGCCCGTCGTCGTTCCTGAAAAACCCATGGACGAGCCCCATACCTGTAACGCCTCGCTTTTTCATACTTTCCTTATTTAGAAAGTAATGATGTATTTTTATTTTTGGAAACTTGTAGTAGTAATCCGATACTTGAATCATAATAAAATTCATACCTGATACATACTTGTCTTACATGCATTTAATTGTTAAATACGTGTTTACATACAAACGATACTTGTTATACATGCAAATACTCATACGTTCATATTTGATACCTAAAATATACCTACATATACATTATACACTTGAAAACATGCGAAAATATCAAGTTTTACCATGAAATGAAAGATAAACTAAGTTCAAGGACTATAAATAGCATAATCCGGAGAAAGTTGTTTCTAGCTCATGGATTGGGCAAAAGTGTGTTTGTTGGATTGTGTTTCTTGCATTTAATACTCACCTAACTCAACCCCCAAACCTCAACTATAAATACCCACCTCCTCCCACACTCATTTCACACCTAAATCTTCTCCTCTCTTCTCTAAAAGTTTTAAAGAGCTCTCCTCTTTTCTCAAAGATCAAAGCTCCTAAAAAGATAACTCGGCGCTCATCCCATCCATCAACCCACTTCGCGAACTTGTCAAGATTAGAAGACTTCGCAAAACCGTGAGTACACTCGACCCACTTTTCGTTTATAACACTTTTGGGTGTAACATGTTTACTTATATCAAAACCACAACACTTAAACTTTATGAAACGCACAAACAATCCTATACACATGAACACTTGATATGCTTACGTGATGCTTATATCTTGGATATTCTTTATGTGATACTTTAGTCATTAACTTGTATAAAGCCTCGTTTGACATGTATAGCGCTATAGGAATTCACGCATCCCCCTCCATCGCATAAACTTGAGGCCATGTTAAAACAGCGTGTTTGCGTTAAGGGTTTGGCTAGTAGTATTGCATGCCTTGTATATGCTCGTAAAATCATAGTTGCCATGAGGATTCGTTTAAACTTAATCGTATACGTATGCTATGCTTAAACTTGTGTACTCGCCTTTGCTTTTGCATTGAATTGTATTTTAAAACATATTACAGGTTGATGAAGAGGATGTTATGAAATCAAATAGCAAGGACTTAGATACACACAATTAGACGTTAGGCTAAATTTGTTGTATCCATTTTGTTGTATTGTATTTGCTTCGATGTTGTACTTGACAATTGTTATTTGAAATGAAATTCAACTTTAATTAAATATTGTCATTATTATGGTTGTGAGCAATGAGCAATCTCGTTGTCGTCTCACTCTGATGTTTCCGCCATCGGTTGGGGTGTGACAATACCCTCTAGTCTAATGGTTCTGACCTCTTATTGATTTAACATTTAATAGTTCATGTAACATTCATGTAAAATGGATTTCAAAAACCCGCATCGTTTATTAATCAAGTATTTATGTAAATGTTCGTTGCATATTTATTAGCGTTAGTTATGTAATAAATGACACATAATGACAATAATAACTAATAAAATTAATTTTGAGTAATAAAAAAGTAAAAAAAGATGATTAATAAAATCAAAGGAATAAAGAAATAAAATAAAATGAGGAAAAAAGGGACAACCGGAATCGAACCTGGGTTCCCCACATATTCACACACCAAAAACACCACTGCACTACACACACAAGATATGATATACCCAAATTACATAAGCTTTATACTCAACCAAATTTAAAACCTGCAACTTCTTTTAGTAACCGCCCATGCTCAATCAAGTTTAAATCTTGATTTAGTAACGGAAGTAACTGTTATACAGTTACAATTTCGCAATCAAAGTCTAATAAACTCATAATCGGTTGTGTATTGAAATCATTACCTCATAATTTAAGTTGGTAACCGAAACCCCCATGATTTGGAAAATCTGCTATAAATACCGATCCTTTCACTCAATTGAACTCGCTCACATCTCTTTCACCACTTGCAAACTCTCTGCGTGAACTTTCTGCTTCAGCCGATTCATCGCCGGAACCCTCTGTTCAACACCGGAAATCAACCGGATTTTTGTTTCAGAGTTCAACCGTAAGGTTTAACACCTCGCCCAAATGGTACAATCATTCAAATCTTTTCGATACTTTTATGTGTAGTTGTTTTAAAACTGGGAATCAAAATTGTGTGGTTTAACAGTCGGGTTTAGACTCCTGGGTAATGTTCACGAAGAAGATGAATTCCATTCAGTGTTTATATATAAATAAAATCTGATATAACACCGGGTTAGACACATAGTCCAATGGATGGACTGTGTGCACGTTAATCACAAGACCCGGGTTCGAGCCATACGAGTGATCGTTGTTTCTGGATAAAAACTCAATTTTTTTAAGAAGTCTGTGTAACTGTCAAGAAGTTAATAAAAGTATCAATATCCCAAGTATTTACGGTTAGACACCCAGCCCAGTTGGAAGGGCTGGGTGCAAGAGAAAAGCAAGGTCACGAGTTCGATTCAGCAGGTAGACAACGGTTCGTTCACTTAAAAATCTTTTTAAATTAAACAATTTATGGAATTATCTAATAAGTGTATAAGAAAAAATCAGAATACTTTCGGGTTAGACACGTAGCTCAGTTGGAAGAGCTGCGTGCACACGTACGAGAGGTCTCAAGTTCGAATCTCATCCACGTCGCCAATATCCCTATCGAACCGGTCAGGCTCTCTTGTCAGTCTGACAAGATTATTTTTTTATATATTTATTTTTGTATATAAATAATTTATCTAAAAATTAATTAAAAACACTTAAAGAAACAATTTTGTAGGTTTAAAAATCCCAATAAATACCACAAAACTAACCTAAAAATCTAACATAAAGTATTAAATCAAAATAATAATTTTTATATACTTATCGAATCATTTCATTGTTATTTAGGTTAGTCTTCTTCGTCGGTTAAGTCCTCAATTCATGTGCACTCTTCAGCAATCAAGGAAACGCACCCCCTGTGAGTGAATCCTTACAAATTCCCCTCTTTAATCATGTTTTGGGGTGTATCATGTGTCGTTACATACTTTATTTATCTATTTAAACACTTGTGCTAATACCATTATGTGATCTAAAGTGTATATTTTGTTTGTGTGGTTATGTGTGGATACATTTTATCATTTCAGTGCAATCATTCATTTAAGGCCCAACAGTTCCTCGTGGGATACGAGTTGAGCATCAGGTGCCTCATTAGATCGGCTCCGTTTGATTGAGCTTTGATCTCAAGTTCATCATGCATCTTGTTCATATGTTCATCATTATTATTATGTGGTTTGTGATTTAATTGTATACACCTAAGTTCATATATGGTCCATGCACATTCTTATTACGACAACCAATATATTAAACTATTTACTTGTTAAATTTAGATTTACTCGCCAACTTTTGTTGACCCAAACTTTTGTTTTACACATGATACAGGTGGACAGGCTGAGGAGAGGAACACATATAAATGGCCTTAGAAGATAAATAAAATACAACTTGTTTAGAACAATGTTTTTCTTTTGCTTATATGTTTCCTTGTGTTTGGATATTTGAATTTTAATGTCATCTTAATAAATATGAAACCTGTTATTAGTAAACGTCATGAGCTTTGGTGATCGCAACTATGCCCTGAGTTTTATTTTCGCCATGGATCATGATGTGACAGTTCAAACTTAAACTTTTAGTGGTTTACACTACACTATTTAGAAGTTCTTGAAAAACTCCTATGTCTTATTGAGCTTCAAAGATAAATGTCAACTACAACATGAGAAGTATAAAAAGTCATTGCGAAAAAATATATATATATTTTATTGTAATATTATTATTAAATTGTTTCTTTCATATGATTCTAACTTTAAAATTTATATGAATCCTTATATGTACATCTTATCATCTTTGGCTTTACACTTTTTTGTTTTTATATTTAACTAGGTTATAACGTGTGTTACACGGGTCAAATAAATAAATTTTATATACTAAATAATAAAACGGTATATCTTTAAAAACCTTATTTATTGCACGAGTTGAATAAATATAATTTTATATATTAAATAATAAAGAGTTATATCTATAAGAACAATATGTATTGTACGAGTTGAATAATTGTAATTTGATATACCAAATAATAAAAAGTTATATCTTTAAAACCCATGTGTATTACACGGGTTGAATAAATGTAATATTGTTTACCAAAGTAATAAAAAAGTTATATCTTTAAAAATCCTCGTGTATTACACGGGTTGAATAAATATGATTTTATATACTAAATAATAAGAAAATTATATTCAGAAAAATGATGAATATACTCATACGCGATAAATATTGTGATTGCGAAGATAATTATTGAAAAAAAGATACAGTGATCAAACATGTTATTCAAGAAGCAAATAAGCATCCATTTGATTGATATTATATAAATTATATTTAAAAAACCCGTAATAAATCTAATTATATATATGAAGTAATATTGAAAGTTATATAAAATTTGTTTAAAAATTATGTAATAAAATCGATATAATAATTTTTAATAGTGAAAATAAAATAAATAATATATTAATACAAAGTTAGGCTTTGATGATAAATAATTTGGTTATTTAAAAATATCTTAAATTAAAATTTAAATTTAAGGATAATATTTTATTGGAAAAATAGAAGTATAATGTTCGACATTTAAAGTAAAATAAGGTTTAATATTAATTTTTATCTGTTTAGTTAATATAAGATAAAAAAATGATTGAATAATTGGGGGTTGTATGATGATAAATCGGTTAACTTTATTATAATGTCATATGCTTTTAGTTATATATTTTTGAGTTATTTATAAAAAAATTAAGACTTTTTTATTGTTAGTAAAATCAATGATTTTATATTTATAGTTTTATTTGGCATTATTTTATTAAAAAGTGCATGTATACATATAATTATATTGTTTCTTAAGTTATTAATGTTATCCAAAATGTTTTTCAATTTTATGTCTAGCTTTATATATACTATGATAAAAGTTTAAAATTTATTAGAGATAATAACATCATCGAAAAGAATAAGAGTAAATTTGTATATTACAAATAAGAAGTAGTTGTCTGTAAAAAAGAAGTAATAATTTGGGTAAAAGAAAACTAAAAATTGTAGCTATTATATGACACGTTAGGTAATATAAACAATGAAGATAATATAATATAGAAAATCAAATAAATAATATTATAAATGAGAAATATACATTAAACTTAAACTAAATAATAATTATCTATAATTCAGTATAAGAGATTAAACTAAATAATAGTTAGTAGGAGGGTTATCTATAATTAATTAGAAATGATTAAACTAAATAATAATTATTCATAAGAGATTAAACTAGGTAATATTTAGTAGGAGAGTTATCTATAAATAATAATTATCTATAAGAGATTGAAAAAAAATTAAAAGATACATGACCTAATATGATGACAAATGTTCTTTAAACGATTTCTTTTATTGTATAGTATAAATATAGATTACGTGATTGTTAAATCTTATATGAACATAATCAATACAATACGCCTAGTAAAATTGTCATTTAGGGTCATACAAGGAATAAATTAAATGATAATTATGGAGGAGTTGAACGTCCAAACGAATGACACTCACACACGGGAGATATGATCTTTTTAAATTATAAATGACAAGGTTAGAGTTTCGTATATTACACGGGTTTCATGAATGTAATTTTATATAATAAATAATAAATATATATATATATATCCTTTAAAAACTCGTATATTGAACGTAAATGTCATATGTTAACACATACAGTCATCAAGATCTATCTTTTAAAAATGAACTTTGATTTACTATTTACTTATTATAACATTTTACTTTGTTTTTTTATTTTGCATAAATGTAATTCTATATAATAAATAATAAATATATATCTTTAAAAAAACTCGTATATTGCACGTGTTAAATAAAATATAACGTCATATGTCAAAACATATGGTCGTTAGGATTTATCTTTTAAAAATGAACTTTGAATCTACTCATAATAAAAACAAATGTTTATCCTTATCTAAATTTTTGTTTAAATTATTATTATTATTTAATATGATTATAATTAAAAACTAACGTTTATCCTTATCTAAATTTTTGTTTAAATTATTTATAGAAAAACAAATATCTATTCTTATCGAAATTTTTGTTTAAAATTATTTATAGAAAAATAAATATTTATTTTTATCTAATTTTTTGTTTAAAACTAATATAAGATATGAATAGGAAAATAAGGTGAGAATGCATCAGTAAGTGGCACGTATTCCGAATGATTTTTATTTATTAGCATAGGAAGATATGTACAATTACATTTATTCAACCCATGTGATAAACACGACTTTTAAAGATATATTGTTTCATTATTTAGTATATAAAATTACATTTATTCAACCTGTGTGATATATGGGGTCTCAACCTAATAATATTATAAATGAGAAGTATACATTAAACTTAAACTAAATAAAAATTTTCTATAGTGAAGTAGAAGGGACTAAACAAAATAATATTTAGTAGGAGGGTTATCTATAATTAATTAGAAGATATTAAACTAAAGAATAATTATCCATAAGATATTAAACTAAATAATATTTAGTTTGAGAGTTATCTATAATTATTGAAAAAGATTAAATTAAAATAATAATTATCCATAAGACATAGCCTAATATAATAACAATGTCCACTAAGTAGTTTCTTTTCTATATAGTATAGATTACTATGAGATAATAATGCAAATTAAATTACACATATATTATCTAATAATTACTAGTAATTTTGATGCTTTTATAAGTGTGTTTGATAAATGCATTTTACATAAGCTTAATTACATATGATTATTTATTAGATGCATTGATTAATAAAAAATATATTACTTTTAAAATATTTTTATCTTGTAGGTTATTGTGGAAGTCGTACTTAAACGTAATTATTTAATCTTAAGTGATATGAATAGTGAATTATTATTTTTAAGTATTTGTTATTTTAATAATTTAATTGTATGTTATGTATTATTTAATTTGATTTTTAGTAATAAATAGTAATTCAAAATTTTTAAGTATTTGGTTTTTTTATTTATTATTCAATATGATATTTTAGTATTAACTTGCTTTGCTTAATTTTTTAAATCCACTTCCGTTACTATGTTTTTTTTTTTTAAATTATGCGGGCATTGGATCGTATCGATACGGTTCGCTGGAGTAGTAATACATAACAACTTGTGTTTGTTAACTTCCAAAAAAAAATCTAAATACGTGTCTATGTTTATTTATTTTTTTAACATTCCGCGGGCATGTTGTATAAATGAATTATTTTCAAAAACGGAAACCACAAAAATGAATACAGGCATCGGTATTAATGTTATACGGTACGCTAAGATAGTGATACGGTGTCAGTTTATTGAAAGAAAACACTGTATAACAAATATCGGTACCGAACCAATGTTGTTCGTTTGGTTTTGGTCCAGTTCTCTGTGGTAGCGATACAATATACATTTTCAAACATGAAACATACCGGTACTGATGTTGTTCGGTTTAACACAGTATGGTGGTGATATGTCGTCAGTTTATCGAAATCAAAAACAATAAAAATAAATACCAGTACTAGCATTGAGACACATGTTGTTCAGTCGGTTTTGCAATAAAATTTATATCGCAATGTTAATAAAAATAAACATAAAACGCAGAATAACCGAACCGATATCAACTAAACAACATCATATTCATTTTTATTATTTTCTATTGATTTAAGGTTTTTTTTTTTATTACTATAGCGAATGTTGGTACCGTAACGAATCGAGCAAATTACGACCGAGTTCCTGCCCGAAACGCAGGAGAAAACTCACTGGTTATTATTATACATATCAATAGAAACTTTGGATGAATAGTGAAATATTATTATTTTAATTTATTATTAATATTAATAATAAGCATCAATATTTAATATTTAATATATATTTTAGAAACTTAAGATTTACTGAAATATTAATATTTTAATTTATTATTAATAATAAGCATCAATATTTAATATATAATTTATATTAATAACAAGGATTAACATCAATATATATCAATATTAATATGATTCTTTTATTATTCTCTAATTATATTTGTTAATAGTATTTCTAATTAACTTCGCAATATTATTGTTTTTATTTTTATAAACTGACTAGACAATTCTGTCATATGTTACCGTGTCGTACCCAAAAAATATTGATACTGATACCTTTTTTCATTTTAATGATATCCGGTTTTGATAATTTTTCATTCATACAACTTTTTCTGCGATGATAAATGAATATCGGTACCAGTTTCGTGACGATCTGAACCAATCGATATCCATCGAACAACATTGGAGCCGGTAACGGTGACGGTGTTCATTTTTATCGTTTCCGGCCGATGTAAAACACGTGTTGATTTATATACCGAGTACATATATCATACCGGTACTGCAACGAATTGAATCAATACCCTTCGATTGCCCAACGCGCAGGTAAATAACCTAGTTATATAAATACGGAAATGGGTAATCATTCTATGTGAATTTAAAACCACTTTGATATATATTATTATATTCAACCTTAATAAGATTTGATTTTAATTAACATGTTGAAAAATAATCGAGTTAATTACGTTTTTCGTCCATGTGGTTTGTCAAAAATCACTATTTCAGTCCATTAGTTTAAAAATTGCCAAAACAGTCTTTGTGGTTTCATTTCCGTAACTATTACAGTCCACCCCATTAACCCCATCCATTTATGCCGTTAAGTATATGTAAAATAACCATAATACCCTTGTTAAAAAACAAAAATATGACTAAATTTAAAATAAAACCTCAACAAACCTTTACACTTTCCCTTCTTCTTCATCATCACCGCACTCTTATCCCTTCTCCAACCTCTCACTCTTCTTCTTTCTTAATAAAATTCTAGAAATGCCCATTAGATTATCATTCAAATTCAATAATCTAAAAACCCATCATATCTTTTAAGCTCCCTTTGGCTCTAGGTTTCATTTTGATGTAGTGCGTTTGTGGGTAGTATTTCGCGTCATTCAGAGGAGAAATTGCAAATAAAAAATGTTCAATCATAGTTCTTCATCATCTCTAAATTTGATGATTGAATCAATGTTTAAGTTATATTCAATATTTGAATCAAGCTCGTAAATCAAGGCAAAATTCAGAAGCAAATATGAAACTTAGAGAGAGAATCAGAGCTGTTTGTCGAGAGAGAAAGTTTCGGTGATCACTCAGTATTTCAAGCGATCACTCCACCTTTGTAGAGAGATAATCAGAGTTGTTTCTGGAGCGACTACCAGATCTTCAAGCGACCACTCTGTAGATAAATGAGGTGTAGGTGGAATTCAGAGCTGTGATGTTGTGGATGTCGTTTACTTCGCCGGAGATAAATGGGGTGGAGGTGGAATTCAGAGGTGTGATGTTGTGAAGGCCGTTTATTGGTGATTTTGAAAATGCGTGATGTTTTTGAAATCCGTGTAAAGGTATTAGGGTGTTGTTGCAGGTTTAACTCATTGAAGAAGAAGAATGGAAAGCGTAAAGGTTTGTTGAGGTTTTATTTTAAATTTAGATATATTTTTGTTTTACAAGGGCATTATGGTCATTTCACATATATTTGACGGTATAAATGGATGGGGTTAATGGAGGTGGACTGTAATAGTTACGGAAATGAAACCACAAGGACTGTTTTGGCAATTTTTAAACTAATGGGCTGAAGTAGTGATTTTTGACAAACCACAGGGACGGAAAACGTAATTAACTCAAATAATAATATGATTTGATTAAAATTTAGATTATGGTCACTTATTAACAGGATGATGTCTATAACTTGGAGTTTTACAAATTGAAGCAACAATATTTTTGGTTAAATTCCTCGTGAACCGATTGAATGTGTTATTGGGAAGCTTATATCCGAGGAGCAACATCATCATCATTCCTTGCTGGTAGAAACATCACAGACGGCTCATTGACTTTGAATGAAATACTTGCGTGG
This sequence comes from Scalesia atractyloides, assembly GCA_947069175.1. NCBI lineage: Eukaryota > Viridiplantae > Streptophyta > Magnoliopsida > Asterales > Asteraceae > Scalesia > Scalesia atractyloides. Next base: position 33,692,960 of record CAMTDV010000003.1, on the reverse strand, counting down.
ATGAAGTATTCGAAAAAAATGGGTATGATATTGAAAATCGACATACATAAGGTGTATGACTCTCTCATTTGGGGTTACCTTAATTCTATTAGGGAGCACATGGGTTTTCCTCTTAAGTGGCGCGTCTAGATTATGGCCACTTTATATTAGGCTCGGGTTTCCGTTTTAGTAAAGGTTCACCAACTATGGAGTTTGAATGCAGACGGGGACTTCGGGAAGAGATCCATTATCTCCTTTTCTTTTCCTTATAGCTATGGAAGCCTTATCCGAGATTATGAAAAAGGCTTCGGAGGTGGGCTTGTTTCATGGTATTCGTTGCAATAATACCGGGATGGTATTAACCCACTTCCTATACGCAGACGATGTGGTATTTCTAGGGGATTGGTCGATGGCAAACGCACTTATTCTAAGACGTATTCTTAGGTGTTTCTACCTAATTTCCGGCCTCAAAGTAAATCTTTCTAAGTGTAGGTTGTTTGGGGTGTGTGTAGACGAGTTGGAAGTGGTAAACATGACAAATATACTTCGGTGTAGGGTCGGATCCTTCCGGTGTAAATATCTTGGGTTGTATGTAGGCGCGAATATGAACTTGGTGAGGAATTGGAAACCTGTTGTCGATCTCTTCAAAAGTAGGTTGTCAATCTGGAAAGCGAAAAAACTGTCTTATGGTGGGAGAATTACTCTATTATAGGCGGTGTTGAATTCATTATCAACCTAATTCTTTTCACTGTATAAAGCCCCGACCCAAGTTCTTAATCAACTCGAAAGTCTTCGAAGAACAATTTTTTGGGGCAGGTCGGATGAAGTTTCAAAAATGAGCTGAATGGCATGGGACAATGTGGTGGCACCGGTGAAGTATGGGGGTTTGGGGTTCGGCACTCTACAGGTTGCTAACCTCGCAATGCTTGCGAAATGGTGGTGGAGATTCAAGACGGAAACAAATGCGTTGTGGAGGAAAGTTGTATAGGATATACACAACAATTCTCGATCTTGGAACTTCATTCCGGTTAAACTATCGGTTACAGGTCCGTGGAAGCAAATATGCAATATCTCAACAGCTTTGTCTAGTAAAGGTATAGATATCACAAGAAGCATTAAAAGTGTGGTTCAAAGGGGGTTGGATGTGGCTTTTTGGATTGACATATGGGCTGGTCCAGAGCCACTTCATGTCACTTTTCCTTTACTGTTCCAGCTGGAGAAAGAGAAGTGGTGTTCCGTGGCAGACAGGGCCCGGGTCGGGTTTAATGGAGTTGTTTGGGGTTGGGTTTGGAAGCGGACTCCAGCTGGTGCCGCAGAATTATTGGAACTTCAGAGTTTGTCATCTATGATGCAGCAGATTTCGATCACTCCTGGGTCTGATCATGGGTCTGGGCTGCAGATTCCTCTGGTTTATTTTCTGTGCGAAGCATGAAACATGCTATACAAGTGTCGAATAGGGTGCAACCTACTTATGTGGTGGAAGGGAACAATTGGGTTCCCGAAAATATCGGCATCGTCACTTGGAGAGCTGAAAAAGAAAGGCTTCCTACTAGAGAAGCGTTGGCCAAACGAGGTATTTCCATCCAGAACTTGGAGTGCTTACCGTGCAGGAATATACGGAAAGGAGCGATCATCTTCTTGTTTCGTGCGGGTTTGCTCAAATAGTGTGGCAAGTCGTGTACAAGTGGTGTAAAACCCAACCTGTTATAGCGTCCAGTCTTAAGGATATCATCGAAGCTCCCAAATGGACTGGCTGTTCAAAGAAGAAACAAAAGGCGTTCCATACGATTTGTTTGGTAACTATCTGGTGTATTTGGAACCCGAGGAACGAATTAATGTTTTCTGGGAGGCAAAAATCTGTTTCAGATGTGGTCGAAGAGGTAAAGATGAAGAGATTTTTATGGGTAAAACAACGCTCCAAGGAAACGACTATGACGTGGGAACAACGGCGTACTTTTGATGTGTTCTGATTGTATTTGCTATCATTATTTGTTCTATTTTTTTTATGTTTGGCGCCTGCCCTTTGGGGCAGCTTTGTTTTGGAGATTGTATGTTTGGTGCTAGCCGCTAGCTAGAGTTTTAATTTTATTAAGTTGGCCGTTAAAAAAACAATATTTTTAGTTAATTACGAGAACTACATGTGGAAGGCATTGGAATTCATAACAAATCAAGTAGACTAAAATAAAATAAAATAATGGGCCGATTAAATTGGGTAGCCACGCACTCGAGAAGGCTTGGACTTCATAAATAAAAGTAAGAGTTAAATGCTTGGTTGGTCTTGTGAAAATTGCAGATTTGGTTCCAGTGGTTCACTAATTACATGCTTGGTCCTAATAGTTGTAATTTTTACACTCGGATGGTCCTTATCACTAACCTGTGTTAAGTTTTTCAGTTAAATACGTGCAAAATTACTAACTTGCCCCTAAACAAATAAAAAAAAAAGAAAAAGAACTGAACCCCCTTTATTTTCTTCATCCTCTCCCCCCCTCTCTCTAAAACCCACCACCCACCTCCACCGTCAGCCCATCACCACCACCACCGCCACCTTCAACCCACCACCACCTTCAACCCACCACCACCTCCTCCACCGCCTCCTTCAACCCATCACCACCACCTCCACCGTCAATCGACCACCACTAAAATACCTTAGAAACATTAAATTGAAAAAGTCAGATTATATGAAGATAAAAATAAAGTATTAGCAACACACAATTTCTACAACACACCTCTGCAATATCAGTTGCGAACGATAAAACAGATTCTAAACACCGCAATACCTGCAAACATGTCCCCCTTTCCGTATGATAGCTGTGATTCTAAATCATGATATCCCCGGATTCAAGTGGCCTCTTTGGAACAATTGGGTCCGGCCCAAAATCAACATCTTCTGTTGGCAAGCATCCATGAACCATATCCCGTCCAGGTAGGGTCTCGCGCAAAGAGGTATTTTAGTGGTGGTCGATTAACGGTGTAGGTGGTGGTGATGGGTTGAAGGAGGCGGTGGAGGAGGTGGTGGTGGGTTGAAGGTGGCGGTGGTGGTGGTGATGGGCTGACGGTGGAGGTGTGGTGGGTTTTAGAGAGAGAGAGAGAGAGGGGAGGAGAGGATGAAGAAGATAAAGGGGGGTTCAGTTCTTTTTCTTTTTTTATTTGTTTAGGGGTAAGTTAGTAATTTTACACGTATTTAACTGAAAAACTTAACATAGGTTAGTGACAAGGATCACCCGAGTGCAAAAATTACAACTTTTAGGACCAAGCGTGTAATTAGTGAACCACTGGGACCAAGTCTGCAATTTTCGCAAACCACAGGGACCAACCAAGCATTTACTTACGTAATCATCCTTTATTTATATATTAATAAATAAATTGTGCCAGTTATATTTTTAAACATGCAAAATGTTCTTTATTACTAAATTTTGCATGATTGTTATCCTTTAAGCGAACTGATGTTAACTTTTAGTTAATTTTAACATAAAATAACCATTTTATTCAAATAACATAATCTGAAATTTACTTATAAAGGACATGTAACTTAAATTTTTTTATACAACTTATCACTATTTTTTTTATCGATTTCTTTAAAATTTTCTCAACACAAACTATTTTTTTATAAAAGTATATGTTTTTGAATAATTTATTTAGTTTCATTTGTTTGATTAAATTATTTGTGTTTCCTATTTTACAAATAATGTATTTTTTTATCTATCCTATATTCTAATGTATGAGATGAGGCATAAAATACAACCTAAAATTGAGAGTAAATTAGTCATTTAAACATTAGTTACACTTTAACTTCTCATTTTAGTTAAAGCATTCACATCCCATTCTGCTTTTATGTGAGTTGGTTCCGCACATTTTAAAAAGTGGTTGTGAGTGAAGGAGAAAAAAACTGTTACTGCTTATCTTTATATTTGGGGGACATTGTTCACCCCTATTAATTTTTGTATTATATTTTTTTCTTAAATGGTTGTGAGTGGAGGAGAGATAGAAGATGATGATAAATATATAGAAAGTATCATTTAATTGATAAAAAGAGAGAAAGAAAGAGAAAATGTAGTGGTTTAAAGTTTAATTATAAAAGTGGATTTAAGGAAGGGATGTGAATGTTCTTACACTTTAATTTCCGCATCTTTAACCAAATTATGGATAATTAGTTATTATTTACATTTTATTCCATTATAAAATCTAATTATCCTACGATTTTCAGTTGACCATAACTTCTTCGTACATTAATATTATTTTAAAAAAAATACACAAAAAGACAGGTATTTTATTTTCTTTAATTTGAGTATAGTATAGCTATAGTTTTTTAATTAAAAAAATTGATATGCTACGTGATTAATAGTGTCTAAGATGAGTAATAACTGAATCGTTAACCGAAAATAGATGAAACCCAACCAAAATCAGCGAAAAATTGAATTAACTGAAAACCGATTAGGCGAAAACAAATTTGTGAGGACCGTTTGTCATCGACGTTATGCTCAGGGATATCTATAACCTAGTCATAATGTGCGGAATTCATTACAATTATGAAACAAGTACAAGATAGTTAATTTTTCAATGATTTCATTCATATAAAACTTGTTACATCCAAGAAATCAATCGGACATGGCTTCGCCGTTGATTCTGCAAAGTTCTACAAATGACTTGGACCACACGACTACTTATACTACTTGACATCACCTTCATGCGGACTAACACTCATCTGTGCGGATGTGCTCTTCCGTACAGATGTAACTATTACAACCAAAACAAATAACCTAACAGTTAAACCTATTACAGACTTGACACGACTCGATGATGTAGGCAACAGACATTGTCTATCAACGAACTCCCCCTTGGATGTTGCCGCAGTCTCGATCGGTCTTCAAAGTCTTCAAAACTTTAACGTCCGAAGAAATACTTTCTAACACGTTGACGCTTTAGCTCAAAGTAAGTCATCGGTGTTTGATCGGTAGGTGGCACCCACTTTATAAATTGATATCTCGCAATAGATTCCTTCTTTATTCTAGCTTCGATCCTTTCTTCGTTCCGAACTTCCTTCAAAAATTCTTTTCTTTCGATTGCCCTCCACTTCGTATTCCACATTTTTCCAGAGTTAATCTCGTAAGCATAGCAGATCTTGATCACATTCTGATACTGCATAGCTTGTACAATATCCTGTACTTATAACAAATCTTGTTGCAGTACAACATCTCTATGTCTCTTTCAAATAGATTCACCAACCACATAGGATCTAAAATCCTTATAGCCCTCCAACAACCTTTAGTGTTTAGTACAATCAGTACTTCACCTGTCACTCTATCATAATTCCACCATCGAAAGTTAGCATAAAAATCTTGTTTAAGCTTCATCAGTGGCATATTTCTTATAGCTCGAGCTCGTTTGATGTTCAAAGTTAATTTAGGTTGTTGAGTTTTTGGATCAATCTCTGTTTTGGATTTAGGACGATGTGGTTTCCATGTCAGAAAATCATGATTCGCTTCATATCTGATAAATTTCCACAGTTTTTGATCACCCGGTTTCATCTAAAAGTTAATCAACTTTGTCTGGCACAACTCCTGCACAACCCACCATGGTAGAGTTTTAATGTCTTTCAGATATCGGAAGTATTGAACTCCATATTCTCGTTTAATTCCCCAGACATTCAATTCTGGTATCCATCCCCAACTTATAATATCCCCCAATGATACATCTTGATTTCTTGTGAAAAACACCAGTGGTCTTCTGAATTTTCATTCTCTGGGCATAGATTTAAACCATGTATTCCGTGCTTCTCTCACTTGATCTTTACTCAGCCTTGGAGATTCACCATCTTTGATCTTTTCTTCAATTTTTCTTTTCAATAACTCATCAGTTTCCTTATCAAAAATCTCTGAAAATGTTGGGAATTCATTAGTATCTGCTCCAAAATATTTTGGCATTTCATTGTCTGAATCATCTTCCACTACAACAGCATCATAGTTATCAGCTTCCGGAATGTAATTGAACACATAATCGTCAGGCTTTATAATATCAATGTTCAACAACTCCTCTTCAAAGTCAAACTCAAATGAATTCTCATCAATATCGCACATCTTCGCAATTTCCTCTTTCGTATAGTTGTGCACATATTCACCTTCGTTAACATCATGACAAGAGGTAGATGACCTTGTTGCTACTTGCATGAACAGCCGTTAAAGGTATAACGTCTGTGAAGATTCCTGAAGTATCTTCATCATTCAAAGTATCATCATGCTCCCCCTCTCCTTCAGCTTCCTCTTCATTCTCATTATCTTTCATATAATCATTTTGGGTATCTGATTCCGAAACTCTTGGTTCATACTACCAACCCAGTTCCACCTTGATTGTTATTGTCATCACCCTTATCATCATCATCCTTATATCTGAGCCTTCAATATCCAAATCCCCATCATCTTCTTTTCGTTATCCTCTTTATTCTTTTCTTGTTCTGGGACTTGAAGTCTCGGTAGAAGAATAAACTTTGTGATGTCAATCGGTTCAGACTTGTTTCCATCACTTTCTTAGGAGACTTCTCTCTTACAAGCTTTGTTTCAACTACTTTCTCTGGTGATTTCTCTATCTCAGTCTCAGGGCGTATCTCAGGCATAGCGTCAATTGGATTTTCGCCCTTGTCAACATTAACAAATTCTGGTTCAGCTGTAGCCTTTTTGCTCTTTCAGTAGCTCTAGCTTCGGCCTCTTCTATCTCAATCTTATTGAATTCATCTTCAATATTCATTCCCAATCTCTTTTCCAACACTTTGTACAACATTTCTAACTTCTTATTCTTCAGCCTTTTATCTGCTTCCAAATGACTCGATCTTTTTCGTAGTCATTCATTCTCAGACACAAGACTAGCAATCACAGCTTCCATATGTTTCACCTCACCTTCCAATTGCTTTATCCTTTTATCATTCGGATCATCGATGAAATTACCAATGTTAGGAAATTGTTGATAAAATCATCAAATAAGAACCCACTATCTCTGAAAGAAGGACCAATTGGATGAGATTGTTGACGCGGTTGAGATTGTTGTTTTTGTTGAGATTGTGGTGGGATCGGTGTAATAGGTGTTGTAGGTGTTTGCTGTGAAGCAATAGGATTTAAGATCGGAATCACATTTTCAGCTTCAACAGATGGTGCCCGCTTTTTAGTAACTACTGGTTCAGCTCCAACAGTTGTTGATTTGATCACAGGCTCTTCAACTCTCTTTCTAGCCTTCTTTGTTAACGGTGACCCAGTCTTCTTAACTGTTGAACCAACTTTACTCTTTTGTCTCTTTGTCACTTTCTTGACTGGTGCTGTTTCATCCAAATCAGGTTCATAAGGCTCATCATCACTATTTTCAGTACGTCTTTTCTTTGATCAAGTAGCCCTGTTCTCAACCCTTGGATCATGCGATTTATGATATTTCTTGAAATTAAAAACATCTATCTCTTCACTCTCCATCGTTTCACCATCTGATCCACCTTGAAAAGCTTCATTTTCAATGTCTTGTGCAATTTCAGCAGTACTCTTTTCAGCAATATCTCTATCAGATGTAGCAGAGATCACATCATCTTCTTCACTTTCATCTCTAAGCATAGTCTTTGGAGTTCATCTACGTGTTGTCTGCTTTGCTTTTCTTTTCTTTGTATTCTCTTTCTCAAACCATCTACTTCTCTTTGCTTTGAAACCCTCTAACTTTTCTCTTCGTTATGAGAATTACTGCAGTCTTTCCTCCAGCTGTCTTTAGGTGGAGCAACGTAATCTTTGTTTTCCAAGAATCCAATCAGCTTCTTAAACTTTGGAATGTCACTTTCAGCTTGATTCTTATAGTTGCTAATTCGATCCAATGATAGATTAGCCATATGTTCCAACGGTAGAAATAAGACTCTTCTTTCTTCAGATTTGGCAGAAGATCACCTAATAACATCTGTATGAATTTAGGATACATCACCCATCTCTCTGATGTCAAGTTCCCTTTCATTTGTTCAAAGATGAGCTTTGAGAAGTTATATGGAAGGTTTAGTGTAAGAGCAACAATTATACACATAAGATAATCTACAGCAACATCGTAACCTCCCTTCCTATGCCTAAGAGCATGAATTACTGCGTGCATTAAAAATTTATATGGCTTAGAAATGTTAGCTTTTGCAAAATTGGCCTCATTTACGTGTCCTGTATATCCCATTCGAAAGAAACATCCTTTTATCATCCTCTCTAGATAACCTGTAGGATCACAAACTTTATCGCCAAACTCTAACACTCTCCTGATAAGCTCCTTAGTAATAATAATCTCTTTGTCTTCATTCTCAATCATAGAAACACAATGAATAGATGGTGGATCTTCAACATACTTGGCGTGTTGCCAGAATCTTTCCACATGCAATCTATAAGCCTTATGTTGCTTGGTGATAACCTTTTTAATCTGAGAACGTTCAAAGAATGGTATAATTAGCTTAAAAGGTGCTATATTTGGTAAACTCTCATCAAGCACATAGCAAGTATTATGCTGCGGATCAAAATTCATTGCCTTTGTCTGCACAAACAACACGAACAAACACTTAGAAAAATTAATAATTTGGAACGGATGTAGAAAAATTTCAGACGGATGTGACATATTTTGGAACGGATGAATCTACCTTCGTACGAAAGAGACTAAACTGGTGTGAATCAAAGTTTTGGTACGAATGAGTCTACTTTCGCGCGAGAACATTGTTTTGTACGGATGAACTACTTCCGTGTGGATGTACTACATCCGTGTGGATGAAGTTCCTCCGTTCCAAAACAATTTATTCCAATTTTTCAATCTTGTTGATTTTAACATGTTATGATCAAATTGATGGTTCTATTAACATCTGAACATGCCGATAAACATAAATTTCGATTCAATTTTAAATTTTAACTGTTCAAATCTCACAGATCTAAGTTTATATCAATTTTAGGCCCGCTAAGTGATTTTTAAGTCCAATTTGTTCATGTTTAAGTCTTCTATACCTTTCCATTGTTGATGGTGTACAAATCACCAACACAATATAAAATTGGGCAGAGTTTGGTCACAAAGAAAACTTTTTCTCTCATACTAATGAATTTGTGAGGAAGAGTCTTTTGGAACGAATGAAGATACATTCGCATGAAAGAACATATATAGGGACATTGTTCTTGGTCCGTGCGAAGGAGGATACATTCCTGTAGATCAAGATGATTTCAAACAGATGAGAATGTCCATGCAAAGGAGATACCTTTGTGCGGATGTATTCATTCGCATGAAATTCCTTTTTTTCAAAATTTTCATATTTCAAATATTTTACCAGTTTTAACAACCCACTCAGTTAACCAAGTCCAAGTTAATGACCCTGGTTACCTGATTTGTCAACCAAGTACAAGTTAATAACCTTGGTTAAACAACACTTTATGAACAAACTATTGTTATTCTGTCAATGTTAAGTTCAAACTAATGAATTTGTATTCTTTTTCAAAACATTTTCTATTTCAAATTAGCTCCTAACCCATTGTTCTTAAGATTCTGTTTAGCAGCCTTGGATTTTGAAGATCAACATTCCATCATTGGCAGTCGAAAATAAGATGAAATAAATCTTTTTGAGTTTTTTAAAGTCTATGCTAAAACACATTGAAAATCTTTTTGGTTTCTGAAATGAAATAGTTATGTACAAACATATTTCTCTGAGTTTGTGAAAGAGGATCATATTAGTTTTTGAGACTTGTCACTAACATCATTGATCTGATTAAAGTTCAAATCTTAAACAGGTTCACTTAGATTGTCAGTATGTTTGTCCACTTAAACCTCTACACATGTTTCAATTGTTTCAAGATACGGTAATAAGTGTTTTATAACTTAACTTAACAGTGTTCCCTAACTCAGAATATACTCCCTTATCAAGATTCCCTAGATTTCATCTTACAGGTGAATATACCTAATTGATATCTGTATCTTGGTTATGCGAGGCCTTGAGATCTCAGTTAGTACCACCATACAGACAAAGAGATGAAGGCTCGACTTAGAAAGTGGTGTTCCATATTTTGGAATCTTTTGACTGCAATTGTTGGATCTTTCAATACTTTCAATTTTGATGCAGTTTAGGGTTTTTAAAGCAAAATATTCTACAAGTTCTAGACCATTGCTTATGCAAAATCAGAAGAACTTGTATAATACCCTAGATATTAACTAGTTATAAAGGACCTAGTATCTCAGAATCCGGCAATCTCTCAAACAAAATTTAGGTGTACTAAGACCATATATCCGAGAGATGTTAACCACTAATTAAGAAGTTTTGTTATGTTTATATCTCGAAAAAGAATTTATTGAATGTGCGAAGTCTACTGGAACATCATCAGTGAGACTGTTTAGAAACATTTTGACTTTACAATTCTTTAGCGTGTTGTGATAGTCCACTGATGTACTATCATTTCCTCTTTTGCTCACAAAAACTCGTTTTTGTCTTTTTCTATGTTTTTGTACTTTTAAAAATTTGTATGTTTTGGTATTTTTCACAACATATTTCCCCCCCTAAAATCAAAAACATAATTTTGGATTTTTGTTTTTAAAGAAAGAAAATTTGACTTAACCGATGGGGATTACTTAAAATCGCCATCCATCTCGGCTTCACTCTCTTTGTTCCCTCTGATTACAAATCTTTCATCCCGTTTAATTTAAAAAAATTGGAACTTTGTTTTATCAATCGGTTTTGTATAAAAATCAGCCTTTTGTTCATTAGTGTAGATTTTCTCAATACGTATCAACTTTTTCTCGTAACAATCGCGAATAAAGTGATGACGTATCTTGCTATGTTTTGTTTTAGAGTGGTAAACCAGATTTTTTGTTATCGATCTTTTTGCAATCCATAGTCCCTCATTTGTTGTTGAATCCATGGGATTTGAGAACAACAACTTGAAGCAGAAATGTATTCTGCCTCACAGGTCGAGAGAGAGAGAGAGACTGTGTTTGTTTCTTGCATTGCCACTTACCAAACGTGTGCCAATGAACTGGCAACCAGAATTTGTAGATTTAGCGTTGATTTTGCAACACCCAAAGTCTGAGAAGCCTTGTAGCATGAAATCGTCATCATGTGGGTACCATAAGCCGGTGCTTGGACAACCCATGAGGTATCGAAGGATCCTCTTGATGATCATTAAGTGAGAAACTCTTGGACTTGACTGGTAGCGTGCACAGAGGCATGCTGGATACATTATATCAGTCAAGAAGCCATCAAATACATCAAAGACCCGACCATCGAATGGTAGAGAGTTTCATCAATCTTCTCTCAGGTTGGATCTGTCCCTATGCTGTGATTCTAAGCTAATGAGGTAGACATCAGGGATGCGTTAGGCATCTTGAATTTCTCCAAAACATTAGTCACATACTTCGTCTGATGGATGAAGATCTCGTCAGACAATTGGTTTACTAGAAGTCCAAGAAAGAACTTTATCTCCCCCACAGAACTCATCTCAAACTTTTTCTTCACGAGTGCTTCAAATTCTTTGCATAAAGCGTCGTTCATCGACCCTAATAAAATATCATCAACTTATATTTGTACAATCAGGATGTGACCGTGTTGATACAGTTTTGTGTCTGTCGCTTGTTCTTAGTTACAGTTGTAATTGTACGGTCTTTGCTCAAGTGTCTGTATAGGTTTGGTCGTGTCGAATAGATCGAGATATCCTTCTATCTTGATCTAGTACGACATCTTAGCTTGTCGGTGTTAATCAGTTGCATGTGTGCATACTGATAAATCTTGTGTACGTCGTGTCTGCACACGTTCTCCAAGAATAAGGATTCTGTGCGAGTCAGAGGTTTCATATGAATCACATGATTCGTACGAATCAATGAATGGTTTCGTACGAAACAATGTATTTCGTATGAAACATCTATTCTGCACCAATTTCCTGGAGATGTGTCTCGTGTGAAATAGTGTGTTCCGTATGTCTAGAATTGTGTTTCGTACGAATGTCTAGACAGACACTATATAAGCAGAAATGCACCTCTCAGTTGTGGGTTGGTTGGTCTAGAGAGCCTCTCAGAGTTCTGGTGAAGACGAAGACATAAGAACACAACAAGTTTGTTTGAGTCATACGAGCACTGTGTGTATATGTTTGTACTTGTTCTCAATCATTAATCAAGATAGTGAATCTTTGGTTACCCCGTGTTCTTTACGTAACCTTAGTTGCATGCACACTTGGATTCCGCACTTGTGTGTATGTTATATGAACAAGGAATAGGTTTAACTTGATCCTCAGGTGGACCTAGAAGTGGTATCAGAGCTTTGGCTCTTTCCTTGTTCAAAACCGAGCTTAGTTGTGTCTGAGCTAGTTTGAAGATTTCTGAAGTGTTCTTGAATCTCCAGCAGAAAACATAAGTTTTGGATAGTTAACTAACTTAAAACTTGGTTAAAATCTGTTGCATGCAGAAAACTTTTATGGTAAAATTTTTCTGAAGAACACCCTTAAAGAAGAAATCTGCAAAAATTTGAATCTGATTAGTTTTGGTAGGGTTGACATTTTCTGACTTGGATCTGGACTTGGACTGTTGACTATTAAAAATCTGTATTTTAACTAAAAGTGGGTAAGACAACAGGTATTTTCGAAAAAGCAGGTCTACACAAGAAAGGAAATTTCTCACCAAACCATTTCTGAAAAGATTCCTCTGAAAAACGCTGACAAAACAGTTAGTGTGACTGAATTGATTCGCATGAAACATCGACTCGCACGAATCATCTGATCCGCACGATACAACTATCTCGCACGAAACATCCTTGTTTCGTACGAAAGAGTTGATCATCCGCACGAACTTGGTTTATACGAATAACTTTCGTTATTATTTGTTTTTCGTGTTTTTCAAAGCTTTGTGATTTTCAGAATTTGTCATATTTTCAGATCTATGAATTTTAAAAGGTAATTATAATTTTGAAACTTTAAAACCTTTATAATTTTCATAAAAACAAGAAAATATAATGAGTTCTAACCCGTGGGATTGGAGTTGTTCAAGCTCAAATCCGGAGTCTTCGCAAAGCTCCGCAACATCATGGGTAAAATCTTTAATGCCTCAACATACAAAAATGATCTCTGCAAATCAATGAGCATGTGTTGCGTATCAAAATCAAAGCATCCAAACTCTGTTAATGAGCGAAAGGAAACAGGGAGTAACAATCGTCCGCCCAAGCTAAATCATATGAACGATTATCCTTCTTGGAAAAGTCGTTTTCATACATATGTTCTTGGACAGAACACAGAATTATGGACGTGTTTCACTACCCCCTACAAGGAATCACTTGAAGAAGCTGGATCAAATCCAACCTCATTGGCCAATCTAGACGAAAGTGACAAGAAAGCTTACGAGCTAGAGAAGAAGGCGTTTGCTATCCTCACACAAGCTCTTCATAAAGACATTTATCATCAGTTTGTGTATTGTACTACAACGAAAAATTTGTGGGACACTTTGGAAACAAGAGGAGAAGGTAATGCTGCTACCAGGAAGATTCGGCATGATCTGCTCAAGAAAGAGTTTGAAGGTTTTATGTTCATGGAGAACAAAACCTTGAATGATATGACCACTCGGTTTTATCATCTTCTCAGTGAAATATACTCGTATAAAGTGTTAGCAGCACCACAAGAAATTGTGATGCGATTTGCTGATGCTTTACCACCGAAACGAGGTCAATTTATTGATCTTTTAAAACATACAAGTGTTTTGGACTCAATTAGTATTTATGAATTTGTGTAGAAACTGGAGAACAAGAATGAAGAAGAGCTCTGGAAGGCACAATGAGTCAATGTTCCACAAAACCCTGAGATGTCTTTTGGAGGTATAAATGCAGGTACAAGCTCAAGTCAGCAACCGAAGCTGCAGACCGCGTTTGTGTAAAACGTGAATCCTTTCCTACCCCAGCCTGTCCAATCAAGTCAGTCTACAGGTTCAAGTAATCCAGCCTATGGACAAGCCTTTGATCCAAACGATTTCCTTCCACAACCAAGAGATTTAGCGCAGAAAGCTCCACAGCAAGCTCCTCAACAAGCTTTCTATGGAAGCAACAGTCAATCTGCAAATCCCAACACTGTCAAACTTGACATGTCAAATCTCTCCAAAATTAATGTAGTAGTTGCACTGGAACATGCAGAACTTCTAAATACCATGGTCAGTGCTTATTGTGGTTTAGTTGCAGGTCAAATAGGAAACATCAATTTGACAAACGAAGACTATGAACAAATTGACCGAGATGAAATGGAGCTGACGGATATCAAGTGGGCATTTTCAAGCGCTATGAGAAGAGTGAAGGATTATATGAGAAGAACGGGTAGAACCAGTTTGCAAAGCAAGAAGGATACAAAATACGGCTTTGACAAAATCGCCGTTACTTGCTTCAACTGTGGAGAAAGAGGTCACTTCAAGTGGGAATGCACTAGACCCAGCAAGGAAGGAAATCACAACCCCTTTCGAAATCAGTCTCAACCATCCAACACAGCACACACAGTACAATAATGAAAGAAGAATAGTAGCTGTTGGCAACTCTAACAACACCAATCAATCAGGACCCTCAAACACGCATAGAGCTTTGGTAGTTCAGTCTGATGAGGGATGCGATTGGTCAGTACAGTTGGGAACTGAGGACAACGGAAGAACTGCATGCTATGCGAAGATCATGGATCAAATCAAGCATGATCACAACATCAACACTCCAAATAATGATGATACATCTGGGGATGCTGGTAGTTCTGATGAAGAATGTTCAAGTTTAGATGGCTATGGATCTGATTCTAGTGAGAAGAAAGGAAGTGATGCTGAGGTTGAAAAGTTGCTGAGCGAAGTTGAGTTGTTGAAGAGTGAAAAGGTGGGTATGACGAGGAATGCAGAAGGTGCGGTGAAAGAGACAGAGGCACTCTTTACAGATGATGCAGCATTTCCTCATCACACTGCCTTTAAGGCAAATGTTGAAGGTTCTTCAAAACAGGTAAATTCTGACCCTCCTACTGTTTGCAATGACTGTGTTGAGTTGAAAATAAAATATAAAACCGTCAACAGTCGTAATCAAAATTTAGTTGTTGAATTATCAAAATGCAAAGAGGCGAATTTGGTGCTAACTAGAAATGAAAAAGAATTCAAATCTGTAATAGAAACTGTTAAGAAAAGTGTTTCTGAATTAACAAAAACAGTTTTGAATAAACAGACAGGAATTAATAACTACATTAATCTCCTAAAAGAAACAAAGAAAGAGTTAGCCATCGCCAAATGCGAATATGATTCGATCAAACGCAAATTGGAAAGTTATTCTAACTCCCAATATGTGCTTGATCATATCATTGAAGTTCAAAAACTAAAGGGAGATGTTCAATGCATAGGGTATAATTCGTGTCCACCCCCAATGAAACACAACTGTACCAAAATGCCTGATGAAGAGGAGATGCCTCGTTTTGAACCCTCTGTACCTTTGAATCCTGAAGAATACGCAGTACGGTTAGGGTTCAAACTAGGCAATTCCTCCCAAGAATCGAGCAAGCCAGAAAATTCATCATCTGACGTTGTTTAAAATCCTTATGATGAAGAGGACGATGATACATCAGATGATGAATCAAGAAATGATGATCAGGATCAGCCTCTTGATGAAAAGAAAAGAGTAGAATCTTCTGCTACTCCTAGTACTCAATCTGTTGAGAATCAAGAGACCGTTCCTAAGAAATCTGTGAAGACAAGTGTGTCTCCACAAGAAGTAGATAATGTGTTGTATACTTTGGTTGGAGATAAGAAAATCTATTCAAACAAAGATTTTCCAATTAAAAACGTAAATCCAACCTCTATAGATCAGGTTTTTGAAAAGTCAACAACCAAACCTTTAGAGAAGAAAAACCCACCAAATCACAACCATTATCCGCTTAAAAAAAACAATGGAAGCAAGTTGAAAAGTCTACAGTTTCTCAACCGAAGGTGGAAGCAAAAGGCTCTCGCTACCAGAAAAAGGCCAAAACTTTTAAATTTGTGAGTTCTAAAGGTACCGATAAAGTCGAAACTTTTCAAGGAAAATCTAATGTTGATTTTGTAAAGAAAGTTACGATTTTAAGAAGAAATAGTCAAAACAATTACACCCAACACACTAATGGAGGTAATGAAAATGAACCTAGTACCTCAAAACCCACAAGTTCAACATCAAGCCAAGAAACACGATCTCCTAGTTTTGTTGAAAGGAGAACTTGTTTCAAATGTGGAGAGTTTGGCCACATTATAAAGGATTGTCAAAATCCAGCCAAATCAAGATGTATAGAGAAAACCCCTCATGAACCAACTTGCAAACATAAATCTGTTTCTCCGACACAAGATAAACGAATTATTAAAGATCAAAAAGAGAAACAAAAACGTAAACAAGTAAAAGCAGTTGAGAAAGCTTTAAAATCGGATTCTTCAAAAAAGGATCAAAGATCTTCAAAGTAAATAAAACCAGACACTGTTGAAACTGTAAAGAAAAGTAAATCTGGTAATAAACAAGGATCTTGGAAACAGAAGACCGGTAATGGTTCAAAAGGAGGTTCTCAGTTTGTTAATCATCAAGAAATTGAGATTACATTTCTCGATGATAAGGGACGACCCAAGACCACTAAGGCTTGGGTCCCCATCTCAAACTAATCTTGTTTGTGCAATGTGCAGGGTGTTCCAGGAGGAACTGTAGTCATTGGATTGTTGACAGTGGAGCATCAAGGCACATGATGGGCGACTTGCGACTCCTATATGATGTGAAAAGTATTAGGGGTGGTTATGTTGCTTTTGCTGGTGACAAAGGTGGATACATCACTAGAGAAGGAATGGTCTCCAATGGTGTTGTAAGCTTCGACAAGATCAATTATGTGCGGCAAATTGATCACAAGCTTCTTAGCGTTTCTCAAATCTGCGACAAGAAGTTCACGGTACATTTTGATGATGCCGGATGTTATGTGCTGAAGCCTGGATTCAATATCCCCAAGGAATGGATTCTCCTGTTGGCTCCAAGAATTAATGATTTGTATATTCTTGATATGAGCCAAGCTACTACAACATCTGCACAAGTCACATGTTTTGTCTCCAAAGCCACCGAGAAGGAATCAATCTCTTGGCACAGACGTATGGGACACATTCACCTGAGGAAAATGAACTATTTGGTGAAGAACAATCTAGTGAATGGTGTACCAGTGAAGAACTTTCATCTTCAAGACGTTTGTGTATCATGCCAGAAAGGGAAGCAAGCAAGAAAATCCGATCCCGTGAAGAAGATCAACACAGTAAATATGCCACTGGAATGTCTTCATATGGGCCTCTTTGGACCTATGAAACACAAGACAACCTTTGGTGATTCTTATTGTCTGGTAGTTACTGATGACTATTCCAGATTCTCATGGGTAAGCATGCTGGCACACAAGAGTGAGGTTCCTACTATCCTCATGAATCTCTAGACTCTGCTAGAAAATTTGTACAATCTGAAGGTAAGGAGAATCAGAAGCAAAAATGGCACCGAATTCAAGAATCAAGTTATGGACGAGTACTGTTCCTCAAAGGGTATTCTGCATGAGTACAGTTCTCACTACACTCCACAACAAAATGGCGTCACTGAGAGGAAGAATAGAACTCTTATTGAAACTTCAAGAACCATGTTAGTAGAATCAGAACTTCCCGTACAATTTTGGGGAGAAGCTGTTGCTACTGCATGCTTTGAGTTGTTACATAAAAGGAAACTAGACATTTCTTTCTTAGAACCTTTTGGAGCTCCATGCACTATGATCGACCCACATGGAAAATTTGGTCCCAAGGCTATCGAAGGTTTCTTTCTTGGATATGCTACTCCAAATTTCAGGGTGTGGAATTTGTCTTCGAAGAAGATTGAAGAATGGGGGTGAAGTCAAGGTTCAGAGATATACAGAAGCGGTTAGAGCTCTGGGTGCTCCTTGGATGTTCGACTACGGTGGGCTATATGACTCCTTTAATCTGCCAACTTTCGATGATGCAACAAGTGCTGCTCAGATGTTATTGGAAAGTGATACATCAGTGGATTCGTCATTAGTTCGACCAATTATTGTTAACCCTCAAGTGTCGACTTCGGTTAACAATCTTGTTCAAAATGAGGAATTCGAAGACACTGCGGATTATAATGTTTCATCTGAAGAAGATGAGTTTCACAATGCAAATGAAGCCGCCTCTAGTGCGGTTCCTGGAATTTCGGATGGTACGTCAAATATTCAACCTCAAGGAACGACTGAAGGTCAGGCATCTACAACGTCATCAAATCCAGCTCTCGATTTAACTGTTGATCTGAATATCAACAATTTGGGTATAAATTCTCGATTTCTTGATGTGCCAGAAACTCGAATCCATAATATCCATCCTCAGCAGATTATTGGAGATGTCCAGAGTAGTGTGCAGACTCGTAATTAGCTTCGAAACAATCAGAATACTGGATTATATTCGGAAATCAGGGAATCAGGGGAACTAAATGATTGGTCTTTTGCCTGCTATGTATGCGAAGTAGAACCAAAATCTTGGAAGGAGGCAATGAAAGAAGACTAGTGGGTTGAAGCCATGCAAGAAGAACTTCAGCAGTTTCAGAAGTTAGGCGTCTGGAAATTGGTTGACAGGCCTGACGACTACAAGAAGATTGGTACACGATGGGTGTACAAGTGCAAGAAGGATGACCGAGGTGTTGTTGTGAGAAACAAAGCGCGATTGGTTGTTCAAGGTTTTAATCAGGTCAAAGGGATCAATTAGAATGAAGTTTATGCACCAGTTGCACGACTTGAGGCCATAAGGATCTTTTTGGCTTATGCATCCTTCAAGAAGTTCACCGTTTATCAGATGGATGTGAAGAGTGCATTTCTTCATGGTGTGGTAGAAGAGGAAGTATATGTTGAGCAACCGCCAGGTTTTGAAGATCTACTCCATCCTGACAATGTTTGGCTTCTAAACAAGGCGTTATACGGTCTTCATCAAGCTCCGAGGGCTTGGTATGAAACGTTGTCTACCTATCTGTTGAAGAATGGTTTTCGACGAGGCTTGATCGACTGTACTCTCTTTATCCAGGAAAGGAATGAGGACTTGCTGCTCGTACAGGTTTATGTTGATGATATTATATTTGGGTCTACTAACACTCGAATGTGCAAAGAATTCGAACAGGTTATGCAGGAGAAGTTCGAGATGAGCGCTATGGGAGAAATGACTTTCTTTTTAGGTTTGCAGGTTCAGCAATCAAAGGAAGGGATTTTATCCATCAAACCAAGTACGTCAGAGATATTCTGAAACGATTTCCGATGGATGACTCAAAACCTTTGGGAACTCCATTAGCTCAAAATCATGGGATTACTCTAGACGGAATGGGTGAACATGTAGAACCATCTCTCTATCGTGCTATGATCGGATCTCTCATGTATCTTACTGCTTCAAGACCCGACATAATGTACCCAACATGCCTTCTGGCACGCTATCATTCTAGTCCGAAGGTTTCTCACTTGATGGCTGTTAAAAGGATCTTTCGTTATTTGAAGGGTCGCCCTGACACTGGTCGATAGTAACCTAAGGATGATAACTTTGATCTGACAGCATTCAGTGATTCTGATCATGGCAGCTGCAAAATCAATGCAAAATCAACAACAACAGGATGTCAGTTCTTGGGAAATCGCCTAGTCACGTGGCAATGCAAAAAGCAGACTTGTGTAGCTACATCAATATGTGAGGCTGAGTATATTTTAGCTTCTAGTTGCTGCTCTCAGGTTCTATGGATTCAACAACAAATGCGGGACTACGAGTTTGAATTTCTTACTACTCCTATTTATGTTGATAATGAAGCTGCTTTGCAGATCACTCGGAATCCTGTACAGCATTCAAAAACAAAACATTGAGATTAAGTATCATTTCATACGTGATTGTTATGAAAAGAGACTTATTGATGTTGTTAAAATCCACACTGATCATCAACTTGCCGATCTTTTTACCAAACCCTTTGATAAATCACGTTTTGATTATCTACTTTTGGTCAATGGCATCAAGGTGAAGCCCGAGTAACTCAACCATGGCTAACTATTTTTTGTAAATACCTTTCTAAAAATCTAAAACTACAAAAAGATTTTCAGTTTTATATTTTAGGGGGAGTAAATTCAAGAAAATACAAATATATGTCTTTTATTTACCTTCTTTGTTTAAGGAGGAGAAAATTTCAGAAAAATACAAAAACATTAGAAAAATAAAAAATGAGTTTCTTGGATAAGTTGAAGATGATGAAAACTCACCGGTAAATTTGTCAGAAATGGTTAAAAGCATAAAAAGAAGATTGATAAGTAGCTTTACTTATGATGTATCGGTAGGCTCACAATCAGACTTAAATGTGCAGGTTGATATAAACTTGACAGAAAGAACGTCAGGTGGGAACCATTCATTGGCATATGGTCTTGGTACCGAAATTTCGTTTGATAGAGTGTCGAGCATTTGAGATATACGGTCTTTATGCTTGCTTATCATCTGGGTATCATGGTTGAATCTTTTGCCGAAAAATAACGGTGGCGCAAGTCTAGAACTTCCATGATATCATACATACATGTACATACTGCATACGATCATCAAATAAGTGATACCAATATCACATCCCCAAAATAAGTGATAAAATATCCAGCTTCTTGTGGGAGCTAAGTCCGTCTCTCTGTCGATACGATGGTACTAACCTATTCACGGACTTACTCCTGTGCCCTGCATGCATATGAAAATCAAGTTCCTCATCAATAAGTGACTAAATCACAAAGGGCTTGTTTTCAATAAAAAATAAGTGAGTATCTCACATCATTCATATACGTCAAAACAGATGATAAAGCAGTATACTCACCGGTAAGATTTTCTCTCGTGCATATCTTGATACAGGAATGTGTCGTGATGTGGTTGAACATCAGCTAGTAAGTATAATTCATACCTTAATCATATCTCCTAATCATGATTACTTCTGATAAGTCTGAGCTTACGTGGACAACAATACCGGTAATCATAGTTGAATGCTTATCTGTTTGATTTTGAAGTTTATACCAAAGATCGTTTTTGACAAAGATTAAAATGCTGGTATTACCTTGAAACTCGAAAAAGATTGTTCAATAGATATATAGCTTATCTGTATATTTTAATTTTATGTCTAGTTTACTTAGTTGCTTATAATATTACTTTTGAAAGTTAGCCAAAATTTGAGACTCGAAAGTTTTCTACCAAGATACGCCAAAGAAACTTTTGTTTGATATCGCAACTTCATAAAGTAATATTTTGCAACAAGTAACTCATCAAAAGAAATCCAAAATCTGAAATACGTTTGAGTGTGTGTATCTCATACGAATGAACCTAGTCATTTGATTTGACTTGGTCACTTGTTTTTCTCAAATCTGCTGCTGAAATTCATACGAGTGTGTGTATCTCGTTCAGGGAATACAATCATACGAAGAAATTATGATAAGTCTTTCGTGTGTATTCCCTGAGAAAGTTGTGTTCTAATTATATTATATTTGTCTATTAAGTACAGATTGATACAAAAGAACATAAACAAAGACCAGCAACGTAGAACTATGACAAGTCAGAAGAGGAAACAAGAAAGATTTGAAGTTTCTTAGAAATTCGAAGACCTGATGCTCTAATCATTGGATAGCAGATCTATCAATGGATAGCAGATCTCAGGGGGAGTTTGTTGATACTCCAAACCATTCTATGTGAAGACCAACAAGACCGAAGACCAAGCAACATCCAAGGGGGAGTTTATTGATACAGTTTTGTGTCTGTCACTTGTTCTTAGTTACAGTTGTAATTGTACGGTGTTTGCTCAAGTTTCTGTATAGGTTTGGTCATGTCGAATAGATCGAGATATCCTTCTATCTTGATCTAGTACGACATCTTAGCGTGTCTGTGTTAATCATTTGCATGTGTGCATACTGATAAATCTTGTGTACCTCATGTCTGCACACGTTCTCCAAGAATAAGGATTCTGTGTGAGTCAGAGGTTTCGTACGAATCAATGAATGGTTTCGTACAAAACAATGTATTTCGTACGAAACATCTGTTCCCCACCAATTTCCTGGAGATGTGTCTCGTGTGAAATAGTGTGTTCCGTATGTCTAGAATCGTGTTTCGTATGAATGTCTAGACAGACACTATATAAGCAGAAATGCACCTCTCAGTTGTAGGTTGGTTGGTCTAGAGAGCCTCTCAGCATTTCTGGTGAAGACGAAGACACAAGAACACAGCAAGTTTGTTTGAGTCATACGAGCATTGTGTGTATATGTTTGTACTTGTTCTCAATCATTAATCAAGATAGTGAATCTTTGGTTACCCATGTTCTTTACTTTGCTTTGGTTGCATGCACACTTGGATTCCGCACTTGTGTGTATGTTATATGAACAAGGAATATGTTTAACTTGATCCTCAGGTGGACCTACAGACCGTCTACTTCTCAGGTGAAGAGAGTGCTGTCTATTATGCCTCTGACGAAGCCGTTGTGGAGGAGATGCTGAGATAGCGTCTCATACAAGGCTCTCAGGCCTGATGTAAACCGTGCAACGCCTTGTCCAACAGATAGACTTTTTCTTTGTGTACGGATCGACAAACCCTAGTGGTTGGCCGACGTATACCTCCTCCATCACCTTTCCGTATAAGACGGCATACTTTACATCTAATTGGTACACTTTAAATCCTTTCCAAGATGCGAGTGCCAGAAAGATTCGAAACGCTTCTAATCTAGCGCCGGGAGCATAGACTTCGGTGAAATCTATTCCCTCTTGCTGACATAATCCTTGAACAATAAGTCGAGCTTTGTTATGCCCAATCACGCCACGGTTGTCCTTTTGCATTTAAAGACCCATTTTGTGTTTATCTTTTTGTGGTCTCTAGGAAGATCGACTAGCTTCCACACACCCTACTTTTCAAATTGAGAGAGTTACTCTTGCATGACATTAACCCAACTTTCCTCCATCAGTGCTTCTTTATACGTTTTTGGTTCTACCTGTGAAATAAAACATTTGAATGAGAACCTATTTTGCAATGGAGCCACTTTTGAATAAAAACAACTAAAACCCTGATTGACTTGATGTCGGGTTTTAACACTACTATGTAATTCTCCAATTATAAACTCCGATGGATGGTAGGACAACATTCTTGGCATTACTTCGTTGGATACGCTCACTTCTGGTTGTAGATTTGTAACATTCTGTTCGACATCTTGATTAACAGCACAAGTTTCATTCTAAGCACTTGTTCCTTCATTCTAATTGTCGGGTAGACTATCAAACTGAATTTCACCATCATCCGATCCATCTTTGTCATATGTCGGTTCAGCCTCAGATTTAGAGTCGTCAGACTTTTCAAAACTAGGAGCTAGATCATTCACCATCGGTTTGCTTTGGGTTCATTTGTTCCATCTATCTGTGATTCAGGATGTTGAGTACTCAGACTTTCTTCAGCATCATGTGTGCCAACGTGTGTCGTTGTCACAACGATTGGTCTTGGAACTTGATCTTGCAAAAAAGATTGTTAATGCTGGTAGAGCATAGCAAGTTCCTCTTCTGATGGTTCAGCTGGCAAGTCGAATGAATTCCAGAGACCTTCATAACCAAACAACCAAGGATCTCCTAGTTTCTGTGTCAGAGATGTATATCTTTAACAATCAACATACTGAGCTTAAATTACCCGGTTGATGCTAGGAAGATAGACTCGCTTTAACGGACTAGAACATCCCACAAAGAAACCTCCTAAAGACTTAGCCCTAAATTTGCCGTCCTAGTCAATTACTGTACACATCGACCCAAATGGTTCCAACCATTTAAGGTTTGGTTTCTATTGGTTAAGCAGCTCAAAACATGTCTTCTTATGTGCCATGACCGTCAGAACTCTGTTAAGTGTGTAACACGCGAATGCCATAGCTTCGTTCCAGAAACTTACGAGTAATTTGGAATCAGCGAGCATGGTGCGTGTGGTCTCTATCAATGTTATATTCTTTCTTTCAGCTACATCGTTTTGTTGCGGAGTATACGGTGCACTAAACTCATGCAGAATTCCTTTCTCGTTGCAGTACTGTAACATCTTGTTATTTTTTAATTATGTTCCATTGTCGCTTCGAATACACCTGATTGGTAACTAGTACAGATTCTCTATCTTCTTGAACAAAATCATCAGATAGTCAAACGTTTCATCTTTACTCTCCAGAAACATCACCCAATAGAACCTCGAATAGTCGTCGGTCACAACCAGGCAGTACAAATCCCCCGATATACTTCTGACGTTTACCGGTCTAAACATATCCATATGAAGCCTTTCTAGTGGAAGCTTGATTAAATTCATAAACTTTCTCAGATGTGAGTTTTTCGATTGCTTTCCTTTCTTGCAACTGATGCAGTCGTCACTCAGATGAAAGTTCTTCACGTTTACACCGTCCAGTAATTGGTTGTGTACCAGAAAGTTCATTTTTCTGAGATGAATGTGCCCCATTTTTCTGTGCCATAAGATTGACTCCTTCTCTATAGCTTTTGAGACAAAACATTGTGTAGTTTTAGTTATTCTAGTTGTGACACTCATATCCAAAATGTATAGATCATTTTCATGAGGAGCGCACATTAGGATCCATTCTTCAGGTATTAAGAACCCTGGCTTCAGAATAAAACATTCTTATCTGTGAAGTGTGTAGTGAACTTCTTGTCACAAATATGAGAGATACTAAGCAAATTGTTCTCCAACTCGGTAATGTAGTTAACTTTTTCAAATGACACCATCCCGTTGGTCATTATTCCTTCTCGTACTATTCGACCTTCCTGATTGCCCGAAAATCCGACATAGCCTCCTCTAATAGGTTTGACATCATATACGAGTGCTAACATCCCCGTCATGTGCCTTGATGCTCTGCTATCCATAATCCACTTTGATATGATGGATCTTGGAAGCCCCTGCACATGTATTCAAAAGATTACTTGAAGAGTGAGACCCAAGCCTTTCCGGTCTTGGGTGGGTTTATAATCTTGGTTTCACACACACTTTCACATTTCTATTCAACTTTCTCAACATTCTCAGTTTAATAAGATTTTTTTAACTTCTTCAGAAGATTCCTTTTTTTCTTGATCACCCATGTTTGGTTTTTCGAAATTGTTTTCTTAGCATATAATTTAGAATCATTTTGATCACTTGTGTTTGAAGTTTCACCAGTTTTGACACTGGAAACATTAATGTTTATGGGTTTAACCTCTTGTGCAGATTCATTGTTTCTTTTCAAAATTTTTGTTGGCGCAAACATTGGTGATTTTTGTTTCAAATCTTCTCAAGTCTTTTTAACACCATAAATAGGTTTAGGATTCTTTTGTGGACATTGATTAGTAATATGCCCAACTTGATTATACCTAAAGCAAGTTCTACTGTCTATTACAGCAGTAGGCCCTTTAACATGTTCACGTTGTTTTCTAGTTCAAAGAACTCTTCATTAGATTGTTTGCTAAATTGACTTTCCTTCTCACTTTCTGAACTCGTTTCAGAAAAAAGTCATTTTCTTTGCAAACTTTGATTTTCCAAACTTGTTATAATTTTTTCTTACCATACCCCAAATTGTTCCTCCCATAGTTATAATTTCTCTACTGATAGTTAGAGTAGGAACTTCTTGGTTTAGAATAGTAAGATTTTTCCTTCTTAAAGTTTGAAAATCCTTGATCACTTGACAAATTATCAATTTCAGACATCTCAATCTCAACCAATTTTAAAACCTTTTTGACTTTATTCATATTCACATTCAGAATCGGAATTTCTGTGTTAGAATATAGTTTATCAGATCCACACATTATGTACATGATAACAATTTGGGGGAGTATGTGATCTAGGACATAGGATGCTGCGGAGTAACTGATCGACTTTTTATCAACCCACTTAGTTTCGATCCTAGTGGTTCTAGCTCTTGTTTTAACTTTGCAATCGTGTCAATATGATTATTAATTGCTTTTTGTTTGTCCAAAATAGTGTGTTTGAGCATAGAAATCGTTGCGTCATTTCCATTATTAGCGACTTGAAACTGGTTAATTGCTTTGTTTAGTTTATCATAAGCTTCTTTTGTACTCTTTAAATCAGACGCCAAATCATCTGTATGCTTTTTCAACACTTTATAATTCTCATCTTTTTTGATGCATGATTTGCACGGTTCTATGCATTTTGTGCATTTTCAAATTTGTCTGTTTTACCACTTTTAACTTCTTCCCCAACTGAGTTGAAACTCTGTTCTCAGTGGAGCCATCATGGCTTTTTCAGCTATCTCGGTCAGATTTTCAGCATTCATTTCGTTGGACACATCTATGATCTCTTCGATTGGTTCTTTCTTTTCTTCATCAAAGTGTAGGTCATTGTAGTTTCCCTCTTCGCTAAAGAAACCTACAAAAGATTTAAACACATCAGGAGGTATAATAGATTTGAGTGCATTATTAATAACCTCTTTTGTTGGAATATGGGGATAACTCTGATTTTTCAGTATCATAATAATCTTCTAGACTTTCATCAAAAGTAGCTTCAGCACACACTTCCTCAACAACTTCTTCAATCTTCTCTTCATCCATACGCTGTTCAGGTTCACCCATGTCAATGATCTCGGCCATTAATGCAAGGCTGTTGGTTTTGGGAATAAGATTATTCCAGTTGAACCCTTCATCTTCTTCTGTCACAACTAACACCTTATCTTTAGATTTTGATGAACCATCGTTAATCTGAATTAGCCTTGACATGTTCGGCAGATGTTGAGAGTTTTTATGATAGATCGCCTTTTTGTAGTAGTCACCACCAAAAGGATTACTGTTGTCATTGACTTCTCTGTTTGTGCATTCACGCTTGAAGTGGTCCTTTTCTTTACATTTAAAAACATGGGACCTTAGGTTTATCAAATCCTAACTTGGAATCTGGTCCACCAATGCTACTCCTTCCAGTGATTTCCCTGAATCGTTGAGCCCTTCATATCACACTCACTATACACCACTTAAAATCGATCAGCTCCATTTCTTCAGGATCAATCTAATCATAATCTTCTTTGGTCAATGTTTGAGTTTCCAATCCTCCTTACAACCAAACTTTCATACGATTCAAGAATTGATGCCAAAAACTTCATGTGCTCCTTTGCTGCTTTTTCATTTAGACCTTAAGTGTTTGCAGATTAAAAATAATATTGCACTGGATAACATGAGGATTCGTATTATTCGGGCTTGAGTAATTATTTGAGCTTTACGAGGATTAAGAACTTTGCATTCGAGTGTTTGTTCAAAGTTTTGATATCCAGAAAAACCACCACTACATCTTGAATTGTTTGATGAAGTTCCAGATGACGTCTCTGCACTAAAGGCTGTTTGAATCTTTAGGCTTTGAATATTCGACAAACTATTGCCCTTGTAGTACAGATCAACATCTTGTTGAACATTCAAGCTTTTCATTTTGGCCATTTTCCGTAACTCGAGTTCATGAGCTTCTTATGCTCAGGAGATATCTATAACCTAGTCATAATGCGCGGAATTCATTACAATTAGGCGAGAAGTACAAGATTAGTAAATTTTTTAATGATTTCATTCATATAAGACTTGCTACATCCAAGAAATCAATCGAACATGGCTTCGCTGTCGATTCCGTAAAGTTCTACAAATGACTTGGACCACACGACTATTTATACTACTTGACATTACCTTCTTACGGACCTACTACCTCCGTATGGATGAGACGACATTCGTGCAGACTAACACTCATCCGTACAGATGTAACTATTACAACCCAAAACAAATAATCTAACAGTTAAAGTCATTACATACTTGACACGACTCGATGACATAGGCAGCAGACATTGTGTATCAACAAAATTAACCAAAAACCGGTTATTAGTTTTTTAGGCTCGTTTAACCAAAATTAACTGAATCGAACCGATTATTCATATTCTTATATATTGCAAACTTTTTATACCTTCATTTCATGTATTTATATTTCCATTTCATGTATTTCTAAGCAAGAGTTTTATCCCAAGTTTGGTTTTGTCTACTAACTAAAATTAAACGAATAGAATAAAAAATCGTCAATCTAACCGAATAAACTGAATCGATAGCTGAAAACAGAGTGGTTAAAAAAATAAACTAACTGATGATTTTGGTGTAGGATAATAGCTTTATCGAGCTAACCAATGGGGTGGTGGTCCATTGGCAAAGGCAAAAGCCTTTAAACACCTTGGGAGGGAGAGGTCTTGGGTTCAAGTCCCATATACGACAGGAATTAAAAAGAGATTTGCCGTTAAAAAAAACTGAACCGACCTAACCATGCACACCACAATGAAAAGGATTAACCCATGACTTCACATATGACGTATATCCAACACAATAATACTACAAAAAATATTACACGAATAGGAAAACTACCAGAAATGAGTACCACAATGTAAAACGTCGCCCCTGCAACATCGTGCGGCCACCTTGCTAGTACTTTTTATATAAACTGTTACTGATCGAGTTATTTTTATCACTTTCACAACTATTATATGTTATTTGAACGAAATTTACACCAAACTATGGATAAAAATAAGCAAGTTGATCGCATGTTATGACAGGTCAGTGTAACACATAGATATGAATTCGGATAGTGAAATCTGGTATCCGAAAATTCGGATATCCATATCGGATATCCTAATTTCCTGTATCTGGTTTTGAACAACCCTAGCAATGTTGTATTTTAAGATGGATGGCAGACATTTTATAACACGTCTAAAATAACCAATTGCTTTAGAAATGACGTTACCAAAATTCAACTTTTCTATAGAACACCGTAGTTTAAATAACCACGTCGCCAAAGAGAGGTTCGTACAAGCAACAACTAACTGGAGAGTTTTGTGGTACGTCTTTTGGAGGTGGTTTTGAGATTGAGATATTAAACCATCATGGGTTTTGGACAAAATAACATGTTTTTATTTGGTATATAATATTAATCCGTTGACGATGTATCGTCTTTTCAATTTCGAAACCGCCTCCCTAAGATGTGCCATAAAACTCTCCGGTTGTTGCACCTATGAACCTTCCATTTTCGGTGTGGTTATATAAACCATGTTCTTTAAAATTTTGAAATTTTATAACGTCATTTTTAAGACAAGTAGTTATTTTAGTTGTGTTATAAAACTAAAATATTGAAAGTGAACTTTGAAACACGGGGCGATATATTACTTTTGATTTCCAAGATTTGGTTAACTTTTTAAATTGGGTTTGTGTTAAGGACTTTAATATCTAGTTTTTTATATTGAAAGTGAACTTTATTCTACCATCTCTTCATGTTTTGCTGATTCACTCATTCGTGTCTTTACAGTATATATAAAGCGCGCTAACTGCATGGAAGGGGGTTAGAAGGATGGTTTGGGTAAAGTTCTTGCCTCGTTTAGTGTATAGATCATGCGAGGACTTGATTCAAGCTTATTAGGACTTCCTTTGAGATAGATAGCATCAAATTAGGGGAAGTAAGAACGGCTTGAATCCCTTATAAAACAAACTACTATTAAAAATTTAAATCGGACTTGCAGGACTGTATCCCTGCTAACTCAGACCAATATGGCTGAGGGTAGTATTACCTCCAAAAGAGGGACATGCCACATTTTTCATTAATATCTTACTTAATATCTTTCAATATTCTGGCTTTGCGGGAATGTATCTCTGCTGACTCAGACCAATAAGGCAGAGGGTAGCGTTGCCTCCAAAAGAGGGACATGCCACTATAACTAAGATAATCTCTTAAAAAACCCAAAGTGCGGAAATCATCAAAGGATATATAAATGACGAATCGGAACCAAGTGATTCTATCTTGTCTAATTGTTTCTTTTATTACTTACTTTTGTTTCTTTATTTTAGTTATTAAAAATCTTTTCTCAAAATTTGATTAGATTAGACGTCGATGACATTCCAGTATTAAAAGCTCTTGTGTCTTTGGACGACCTCGTTATCTTACCATCCCTATAGTACGCCAACGATGGGTGCACTTGCCCTAACGTGTTGTAGAGAGTGATAGTGTTATATCGCGTTTTATAAATTTAAAGCTTGAATAATAAGTGAAAAGTACTAAAAAATAATAAAATATACACACCCTCGCTCACGTCAAGTTTTTGGCATCGATGCTGGGGACACAAGGATTTTAAGAAAGTTTAAGATCGGCGGCCTAATCATTTTTATGCTTTTCTAATTTTTCTTTTTAGGGTTTTCTTCTTTTTCTTCAAATTTTCTACTTTCTATAGGAATAACATGGGGCCATATGTGATCAACATAGGGTCGTGTTAGACCTACAGTATAGAAAGGAATCTGTTTTCTGGTTACTGGAATAAAAACATGGGGCCGTGTCAAACCTCCAGTATCTAGGAATGGAAACAAAAAACTTTTTCTAGACAACACAGGGTCGTGCCTACATAGATACGGGGCCGTGCTACTCTTCTGATCAACATTTTTTGTGTTTTTGTTCGCAGAAAGTCACGCCACTCCATAAAATTCGAAGAAAATACGGCCTGGGGCATGACCTCCACTTCCGATGTAGACATAAAAGTGCCACTAGAAGAACCTAAGCGCTTTTTAAGGAAAAGACTTCAAGCTAAAAACCGACACAAAGCCTCGACCCAAAACCTCCACATGGCGGATCAACGTACTCTCATGGATTACCTACGGCCTACGGTCGGTAGTCTTGGAGCCGCTATTAACCTACCTATGTCGATGCCAACAACTTTGAGCTTCGATCACACCTAATCCAAACGCTCCAAAATTCCGCCACCTTTCACGGCCTACCGATGAAGATCCCCATTTACATATTACCAAATTTTTGGAAATATGTGACACCTTTCAAATCAATGGTGCCTCAAACGATGTTATCCGGCTCCATATGTTCCATTTTTCCCTCAAAGACCGAGCAAAAGCTTGGCTAAATACCCTCCCAAGTGGGTCCGTGCACACTTGGGATGAACTTGCCCAAAAATTTCTCTAGAAATATTTCCCTCCCACTAAAACCGCCAAACTCAGGACCGAAATTAATTCATACTCCCAAGACAATGGGGAATCGTTGTACGAGACATGGGAAAAGTTCAAGGAATTATTAAGGAAATGCCCGCATCATGGTCTTGAATGTTGGGAACAAGTGTCCATTGTCTACAATGGACTCTTACCACACTCAAGGCAAATCCTTGATTCTAACTCCGGGGACTCCTTGGGAATTAGCGACCTGACGAAATTTATAACCAAATGGAGGAAATTGCTCAAAACTATTTTCAATGGCACACTCCTAAGGGTTCGAAATTAATAGCTCATGTGCCCATATAATAGACGAAGCCACCTCTTTGCAAGCCCAAATCAAAGCTTTAACCACAAAAATACAGAAACTTAAATTAAATAAAACAATTTCGGTTATGGCTTGTGAAGGGTTGGTGGATCACATGAAAACTGGAGTTGTATGAAAGATATGGAAACCAAACGGAGGTGGTAAACTACCTCAATAACCGCCCATGACCACCGGGATCATCCCAACTTTGGTTGGAGAGAGTTGGGAGGTAGCAACCAACAAAATCAAAATCAACGATCTAAATTTCAATAACAACCTTGAAATAAGCAACAAGGCTTCCAACCACAACAACAAAGAGGAAGAGAAAGACTTGAGGGTCTCATCACTCATCTTTTTTCTGAGTCTGACAAGCGGTATTCGGAGAGGTTCTTACAAACCGAAGTCGAAATTAGGAACCAATAGGCTAGTATGCAAAACATTGAAAAACTAGTAAGCCAACTTGCCCAAAATTTCTCCGAAAGGTCACAAGGAGCCCAGCCTAGTAACACTGAACCATCCCGAAGGCCCAAGTAAACGTCATCAATTTAAGAAACCGGAAAGTAGGGCCCGATAATGAACCAACTTTACCCCAAACCACTACACAACCCACAAACACACCTCTAACCAATAACCAAGAAAGTACTCAACCCTAAAACACTGAGACAACAAAACCACCACTGGTCCCCTACTCCGGTCGTTTATTTCACCAAAAGACCGACGAGCATTTCACCAAGTTTGTAAGCTTACTTAAGCAACTTCACATCAACCTTCCTTTCGTGGAAGTCCTCACACAAATGCCAAAATACTCCAAGTTCATGAGAGGCTTTCTTACTCACAAAAGGAAGATTGAGTCAATTCAACAAGTCAACTTAAGTGAAGAATGCTCGACGGGACTCCTCAACAAACTCCCGCAAAAGAAGATTGATCCCGGATTCCTTGCTCCATTGGAGGATCACCACTAAGCAACGCGCTTGCTGACCTAGGGGCAAGCATTAACCAAATGCCCGCTTCTATGCCAACCGACTCAGACTAGGGAAGCCACATCCTACAAGGATGAGCATCCAACACGCGGACAAGTTGGTAAAATACCCTCAAGGGGTCATAGAAAGTCTGGTGGTTAAGGTTGGGGAATTTGTTTTCCCAACCGACTTTGTAATCCTTGACATGGAGGAAGACACCGATATCCCGTTCATATTAGGAAGACCATTCCTTGCCGCCGCATGGGCCATGGTGGATATGAGTGATGGAAGTCTAACATTGAGGGTGGGTGACAAGGAAATAAAGTTTGAAGTGGGACAACGTGTGGAGGATGATCCAGTCAACTACATCAAAGCAATAGGCTCGAGCCTGGACTATGCCCTTAGCCGGTGCAACTTGGGATGTGTGTCATCCTACTGGGTCACATTTGACCAACTTTTGGTCTAGCCAAGGACCCTTATAAACGTGGCGCACCATGGAGGCATTCCATGGACTATCCAATAATAAAGTAGTGTAACTAAAAATGAGTTGTTCGATTTCAAAAGTCTGGCTTCTTTTTGAAAGAGAACAACCATGTTTAAATTTTAGTATAGATCTTAGTTAACGCTTCTATTTTTAAGATTTCTCTTTGTAGGAATAAATTACACTCAAAAGAAGGATAAAAATGGCCAAAGGACGTTGAAACAACACCCCATGCACATAAACAGATGTCTTCCGGCGCAAAATATTCAAAACAGTAAGTGTAGCCCGGGGCCGTGTAAAGTAAGCATGCCCCCATGCCTCAAGTCTGCATAAAACAAATTCAATTCTGGAGCTATTACACGGGGCTGTGCCTCGAAACACGCCCCCGTGTCTGTCTTCTAGAAAATTTTCATTATTGGCAATTTCGACATGGGGCTGTGTCCCCAAAATACGTCCCCGTCTCTGCCTTTTGGAAATTTTCACAATAGTCATACTAGCACTTTTTACACGAGGCTGTGTCCCCCAACATGCCCCTGTGTCCGGTATCTATATCTTTAAAAAAATGTTGTTTTTAACCCACTTTTACACATATTAATCAAGTCTAACCAATTTTGGACACATTGAGGACAATGTGTTATTTAAGTGTGGGGGAACTTGAATTTGTTTGTCTTAAAACAAGCCTTATACAAAACTCTACTTGGAACCGCTAAAACACCCCAAATCTTTTTCAAAAATATTTTTAGTTTGTTTTTTCTTGTTTTTAGTTTAAGTTAGAAACCAAGTTCTAAAAGTTCAAGTTTTTACAAGTTTACAACCGATAGCGGCGTGATATAAAGAATCATATAGGAAAAAATTATAAAAAGACATGACAATCTTTTTAAAATTTGATTGTATATATATTTTCACACTTTTACCCTTTTCCACAAATTGTGAGTTTTGAGTCTTTACCAAGCATTTAATATCATATCTTTACTAAATACTTACTTTTCATTTCTTGTGTGAATAGCCCGTACGATTCTTACAAATCTAGAACTTGACAAAACAATACATTCCCGGTCCTTACCAACTAATCCAAGTAAGTACATGATTGAGTCATTAGGACTATAAACAATTTTTTTTCTTTCAACCTATTTTTCTCTTTATCTCCCCACCAAATTTCCCTTTGTTAACCCTTTTGAGTATAAACCTTTTATTTCAAAA
Organism: Scalesia atractyloides; assembly: GCA_947069175.1. Lineage (NCBI taxonomy): Eukaryota > Viridiplantae > Streptophyta > Magnoliopsida > Asterales > Asteraceae > Scalesia > Scalesia atractyloides. The sequence goes on along the minus strand of CAMTDV010000003.1, from coordinate 33,659,069 downwards.
CCTGCAAAATACAATTTTGCATAAATCACCTATCACAAAACAGCTTTTATTTTTACAAATCTTTATTTTAGTAAAATTCGATTCTTTTGAAATACACAAAAATATATGACTTAGATATCTTGTGAATATTTATTCAACATATATATATATATATATATATATATATATATATATATATATATAATATATATATATATATATATCTAGTTGCTTGAAATAAAATAAGCAAACTTATTGCTTATAAACCTCTAGGTTGTACCTAAGTCACAAATAAATAATTTTTTTTTAAAAAACCGACATTTTACGACTTTAACCACTTTCAAATAAAACTACCATGCCCTTAACCAAAAACCTACCCTTAAAAGTCCTCTTGATATTTACATGGATTATGTTAAAAAGGAGGAGGTTTGATTACTTGTCAAGCATATGGTATGAGTAAGTTCCATACTGGGACCGAGCATTTCAATTATACATCTTCGGCCGAGTGTTGAGTGCTCACTTATGAAGTGTGTAAATTTATATATAGCTTAATGAACTTTTAGAACAAAAACTTGATGTGCTGAATACCGTCTGTAAAAATTAATCTAATCTATACACCCTAGTTTTAAATTTACAAACTAAGACTCTCTAAATGTTAGACCACTAACAGGCAAGTGTACCTATCGTACGTAGTAAAGCCGAATGAAGTCCGAGTATCGAACCCACGAGATACTAGCGACACGAACTAGACTCTGACTCAACTAATTACTTAATTGGTTTGTTTGGATTTTGAGTGTTTAAATGAACTAATATCCTAAATTAACTAAGGGTCTAAACTACCAAGACGCAAGCTGAAGGCTACTAAGGTGAAATCAAGGATGATAGGAAAGTAGGTTACCTAGGGCAAGAATCCCTACACTCATGGATAAGATCCTAACCTTGGTTTCGAATTAAGCCTCTGTCTAACCCGATAAACCCCCGGAAGGTAAACCGAACTTTACCGTATGACAAGTGAATAAATGCTAAAATGGACTGACTCGAGTTATCGACGACCAAGTCCCACAACTATCAGGTATAGACTAGTTTATGTACTAAAACCCTCAAGTTATGAAGCTGAAATAACTAAGAATACCAAACCCCTAGAAAACTCAAGACGTGAATAAATAGATGAATCCGAGCTATCGACCACCCAAACTATCAAACGACGCCTAGCTAAGAACCTAGCAATTCAGGTTAGACTTCTCACTCTAGAAAAGATTTCACGTTTTAATCTGTTGGTTTTAATAATTATTAAACTTGAATTAGATTTCTCACATTCAAGGTCTAGACTGAAAGTTTAACAACCTAGACTGACTCCCGGCTCTAAAGTATATTTCTAAGTATCTAGAGCAATGGAACCAACAAATATATTATTAAACCAATCAACACCAACACACAAATAATTAGAATCGGGTTTTAAAGTTCTAACATGTAAATCAACATATTCATTCAAAACCAAAAATTAATTATTCAAACCATTCGTCTAGTTCATCAATCTTAAGCAACCATAACAAGTTTAGCTACTAATACTCGGAAGCGAAATAAAAATAAATTTAAAAGAAGTCGAATAACATGTCTCTGACATTTAAATTTAAATAAAAGTCGAAACAATAAACAAGTCTAACCGAACAAATTATAAACTTTTGTCACCTTCTTCAGTCAAAAGCTTCCTCTTTGTCTCCTCAATATTCCGCCTCTCTCCCTTGAAACTCTTCATAATCATTCATTCAGTTTGTAGCAGCCGTCCTTTTGTGTTCCCCCAGGTATTGGATCCTCGGTATTAGTTTTTTAGTATAAGACGTTTTCTACAACCGGCCTGATCTAGCGTTGCACTAACATGCCTCACACTACTTCAGCCGGCCCAATCAACTAATTCCCTTAATTAGTTCTCCAAAATTGATATATATACCTTTCTATCGTAATAATACTGAACTCATGCTAACACATCCTTTGAGTTCCTTTGTTGCACCAAAGACCTCTTTGACGTCACCTCTTTAAGCCTCTTTTTCTCCGTATTAATTTATCTCCATAATAAAATATAAATTAGCTCATATTAGTCCTTGTAAAAGAAAGCCATTTTTAGCTCGTTTTCACTTTAAATTATCGTACTCCAAATATCTATCAAATACGAGTAAAATTTAATGCAAACAACCAAAAAGTTATTCAAAAGTGTAGAAATGTTTATATAAAAATATCTAAATCTTAGACCATATCAAATAGCACCTACTTAAACCTTTTTCATCCATGAAAAAGAATTATGCTAATGGAATCATTGGTTTAAATATGGTTTCAAAAATATAAACTATTTAATAAAAAATTTACTCACGTGTTAAGCGTGATTACAGAGATATGATCAACTTAAACCCAACACTAGTTCTAAGCCCCTTATCATGTTTATTTAATTTAACTGAGTTCAGTCAACCTAGGGTTTCACACTAAAAAGTAACAAATCTACCTAATTCTGCCTCAAGCTTATCAAACAAAAGGAACAGTCACTAGACTATTTCCTAACCATTTTATGTTAAAACTAAAATAATTTAACATCAAAATTTTCTTTTTTTTCCTTGTATGAGCACTAGACAAATTTATACCTAACTTAAAGGTTGTCTCAACTAGAATCACCATCCCTGAAAGCGACGACATGAGCGTTGGCTTTTTTAATCATTTTTTTCTACCTTAACCTAGAGGGATTCTCAATCAGAGTCACCATCCCCAAGGGAGATTCCGTAAACCTCGTCATTTATCTAACTCATTTATTTTATTCCCAATTTTTTTCTTTGATAAAAAAATGTCTAACAATTTTAACTTATAATGATATTTCTTATACTATTTTTGGCGATTTCGGTTTCCTTATTTTCCTAGATCAGAACCCACTAGTATCCTAACATTGTTAAGTATAATAACTCAAAGGAAACCTATCAACTAGCTGGGCCTACCCACTGATGTGCGCAAAATGCAACATATAAATTACATCAAACAAGACATAAAATCAACCCTTTTCAGTATTAATGTTGGAAAAAACATGTTTCTTATATTACTTTTAAATTACAGGATCAAAAGAGCTAAGGCGAATAAAAGAAACAAATTAACAGTAGAAACCAACACAAATAAAAGAAGAAGGATTGACACGACCTGCCAAACCCCACCCACATCCAAAACAACAAAAATAACAAGAACATAAGCTTAGCCACAGGGTCGTGCCCACCAGGCATGGGGCCGTGCCCAGTTAAGATTCTCAGCAGAAAAAGACAATAGCAATAGACAAACCAACACGAGGCCATGCTAACCCAACACGGGTCATGGTCAACTATAAGATTCGCAGAATCTGCAATAGTACAACAAGTACACTGACCACCGGGCCGTGCCATGACACCACGTGGTGTGTTAGTACAAGACCTGACATCTCAGTTAATGAAGGGAGAGAAAAATATGACTACGGGGTCGTGCTAGGTGGGCTCGGGGCCGTGTCTGCCCTTTGTTTCCAGCTATAAATAGAGGTGCTTGGTTCAAGAGAAAGGCATCTCTTGGCAAATCACTTCTCTCACACTTGCCATCAGTCCACCACCACTACAATACCAACACCCATCACCATCATCCATATTTCATCTTTTAAAGTGTTTAGTACTCTCGGGATCCAAGATTGATTGTAAGAGTTCTTGTCAAGCAAAGGCCACGCTTGGCTAAATCTCTTACATCACTTGGTGAAGACAAATCTTTTATGTATTACTTTTGATTTCCAATCTTTGGCAATTTTTAATTGGGTATGTATTAATGACTTTAATAACTAGTTTTTTTATATTGAAAGTGAATTTTGGTTAAACATTTCTTCATATTTCGTTGATTCACTCACTCGTGTCTTTAAAGCATTCTTTTCTTTTCCCAGATGGCGCACGGTCGTGCGAGCCAAGTGCACGGCCGTGCGGATCGAAATCGCAGGTCTGATTACCGGTTTCAATGCATCGACTTAGGACTGCACTGCCGTGCGGATTAGGCGCATGACCATACGTCGACTGCAGACTGCTACAAATTGCTCCATTCACTGATTTCAACCATTTTTTAATCTCAAATCAAAGCATTTTCTCAGTGAATGGGCCATGGGTTCGCGATTGGGACTTGCGATTCGTCAAAAGTGTCAAGATTTAGGGTTTGAAGTGCTTAACATGTAAAAAAAATTATAACCACGGTCACCCACGTCAAGTTTTTGGCGCCGTTGAAGAGGACAAAAGGATTTTGAGAAAGCTTAAAATTAACGACCTAATCCATTTTTATCTTTTTTCTTTTAATATTTAGGATTTTTCTTTGTTTTTACATTTTCTACAGACTTTAGCATGGGGCCATGCCAGATCAGACACGGACCGTGCCCAGGTTTAAAACAGAAAAAGGTTTTGTTTTCTGAGCTACAGAGGGAAAGACACGGGGCCGTGCCCGACATGATCGAGAAAATAGAAAAATTTACCCAACACGGGGCCGTGTTGAACCCTCTTATCAACAAAATTTTGTGCTTTTGATCACAGAAACCGGGACTCCGCTCGCAACTCAAGTTGGTGCATGAGCTTGAGCTTCGACAAAGAAATAAAAGAACCACTAGAAGAACCCGAGCGCTTTTTCAGAAAAAGACTAAACACAAAAAATCAACAAAAAGCCTCGGACCAAAACCCTCCCATGGCGGATCCACGTACTTTACTGGATTACTTACGGCCTACGACCGGTAATCTTAACCCGCCAAATGTAGATGCTAACAACTTTGAGCTTCGACCCCATCTAATTCAAATGCTCCAAAATTCCGCTAACTTTCACGGCCTAACAACAAAGATCCCTATTTACATATTACCAATTTCTTAGAAATATGTGACACCTTCCGGATCAATGGAGTCTCTAACGATGCTATCCGGCTCCGTATGCTCCCATTTTCACTGAAATACCGAGCCAAGTCCTTGCTTAATACCCTCCCAAGTGGATCGGTCCACACTTGGGATGAACTTGCCCAAATATTTCTATACAAATATTCCCTCCCCGCTAAAACGGCTAAATTAATGACTGAAATTAATTCATATTCTCAAGAGGACGAGGAATCTTTGTATGAAACTTGGGAAAAGTTCAAAGACTTGTTAAGGAAATGCCCTCATCATGATTTAGAAGTGTGGCAACAAGTCTCCACATTCTATACTGGACTTTGGCCACACACAAGACAAATCCTTGACTCAAACTCCGGGGGTCTCCTTGGTAATCGTCGTCCCGCCGAAATTTATAATCAAATCGAAGAAATTGCTCAAAACAGTTTTCAATGGCACACCCCTTGGGGCTCAAAATCCATAGCAACAAGGCTTCTAACCACAACAACAAGGAGGGAGAGAAAGGCTTGAGGACCTCATAACTCGCTTTTTCTCCGAATCCAATTAAAGTACTTGGAAAGGTTCCTACAAACCGAAACTTAAATTAGGAACCAACGGGCTAGCATGCAAAATATCAAAAAAAAGTCATCCAACTTGCCCGAAATTTCGTTGAGAGACCACAAGGAGCCTTGCCTATTAACACCGAAACAAACCCAAAAGCCCAAGTAAACGTAATCAACTTAAGAAGCTGTAAGGTAGGACCTGAAAACAAACCAACACCACAACAACCCGATTCACTCCTTACAACCCATTACCAATAACCAAGAAAATACTCAACCCCAAAATACCGAAACAACCAAACCACCCCGATCCCTTACCCCGATCGTTTACTACGGCAAAACACCAATGACCAATTCACTAAGTTTGTAAGCTTGCTTAAACAAATTCACATTAATCTCTCTTGGTGGAAGTCCTCACTCAAATGCCAAAATACTCCAAGTTTATGAGAGATTTCCTCACCCACAAAAGAAAGATTGAATCCATTCAACGAGTTAACTTAAGTGAAGAGTGTTCGGCGACACTACTCAACAAGCTCCCCCAAAAGAAGATTGATCCCAAAAGCTTCACCATTCCTTGCTCCATTGGAGGATCACTAATAAGCAATGCAGTAGCCGACATAGGGGCTAGCATTAATCTAATGCCCGCCTCTATGTTCAATCGACTTGAGCTATGCAAGCCACACCCTACAAGGATGAGCATACAACTTGCGGATAGATCAGTAAAATACCCTCAAGATGTCATAGAGAATCTGTTGGTAGAGCTCGGGGAATTTTTTTTCCCTTCGACTTTGTAATTCCTAGATATGGAGGAAGACACCAAAATCCCGCTCATACTAGAAAGACCCTTCCTTGCTACCGCACGTGCCATGGTGGATGTGAGCGATGGAAGACTCACATTGAGGGTTGGTGACAAGGAAATCAAGTTTGAAGTGGGACAACAAACAGAGGATGATCCGGTTAACTATATAAGGCAATAGACTCAAGCTTAGACTACGCCCTTCAACCATACAACTCGGGATGCGAGCCGTTCCACTCGGATAACATTTGACCAACTTTGGGTCTAGCCAAGGACCCTTATAAACGTGGCGCACCATGAAGGCATTTTATGGAACTCTCCTTAGATAATTAGTATAAAATGTAGTTTAAATTTAATGCGTTCTATTTTAAGTTTTTCATTTGTAGTAATAAAGCACCTTTAAATGATGAAATTGTGTGAAAACTGAGAAAAAGGGACCCCATTGGCGTGTGCGTATATATACATATTTTACAATGAATTTTACATACGAATTCGGTTTTAATATTTATAAAAATGATTTATACCTTAACATTAAAAAAATACACAAAAGGGTAAGTGTACCTCATCATATATGTAGTAAATTATGGGTAAGAACCAGATGTCGATCCATGGACGCGGGCGGACGCTTATGTACTAAACTGTTGTCATTAGTCTATTGGTAAAAAGATAGGTGAATGAGTAGGAATAAAGCACCTTTAGATGACAATTAGTAAAAATATAATTTTTTTTGTCTTATTTTACAAACAACCTAAGCATGTTAACTAAGTCAGTAATGTCACAAAGGCACTTGATCATCTTCCAATTATAAAGACAATTAGTATCCTTTTCGGGAATCCTAACATGATAATTCTTCGGAAAGTTAACGCGATAAACATACTTTAACCACCTAAAATTATTCATTAACGAGCTATTGATATATTTTCATACGAATCTTTTAAAAATAAGTTAGTCATCCGTTAAGAGTTTTCTAACCCCACTTATCAAGGAAAGCAATACCGAATCACAATACGACTACCGAGACAAGCATAACGTAGATCATATCACAAACCTTTCCATTTTGCAAGACTTGAACATAAATCTACTAAGTTAGCCATTTTAACCAAAAATACTAAACAAAGATTCTGAACCATGTCAAGAACTCGCAATAACACTATCTAACTCGTTAGAGCCCTTACGTGTAAGAAAGCATTCTTGATCAGAATCAGATTTATCTTTTATTAAACCAATACCCATGTTAGTTTCATGGTGGAAACACATTAACAAGTTAATAGTTTGCTAACAAATGATTAATTAAGGGGGTTTTTTCAACATATCTTAACTACCCATTTGTTAATCATCCAAGATAAACAACCACATGAACTAAGTTTACCATATGATCATCAAGATTCAAACATGAAAAAGTTACCAAAGCTTCATACAAACAAGATTACAAGCTAGAGATTGTTCATGAAACAAGTATCTTAATATCATTACAATAATACATAAACATCAGCTCAAATCTGGCAAATGTGCTCAAAATGTATGTTAAGAACAAGAAATCAAACCATAAACAAACAAGGATTTGATGGATTGGATGATAGATGAGCTTCTTGCAACTTTGAGGCTTGAAATCGATGTAACCAGGTAGCTCTCGGACCCCATAAATCGCCCAAAAGCTTGGAAAATTACCCAATAATTTGATCAGTAGCATCTGCTCTGTTTTATAGAGCTTTTCATATCTGTACGGCCGTGCACATAAAGTGCATGCCCGTGCAACATCAGTGTCATCGTGACGTCAGCTGCAGGGTATGGGCCAGACAAGTGGACGATTGGGCGGTAAAACTTCATATGTGCACGGTCGTGCATGGTCTTCAAAACAGTCTGTTGTTTAGTGTTCAGGTAGTGCAAGAGGGTGCACTTGGGTAGCATGGCTGTGCATACCGAGAAATAAACTGCACTGTCTTGTCCACTGCCAGTGCTCCCGAGGTCGTAAGTCGCGCATGAGCGTGCCAATGGTTTGCACGGCCGCGCGTGAGCTGTAACATCAACAGATTCTGCAGAATTCATCCTGGATGTTCGTCAATTCCACTTATTCTCCAACATTGTCTGTGACACGCCGTTTAAGACCTGAAAATACAAAAGTGCCCGATTAAGTACCTAAACAACGAAGTTTTAGTCAAAAACGCATAAAACGGGAGTAAAATAGGGGACTTAAATATGTATAATTTAACGTATATCAAACCTCCCAACACTTGAACTTTGCTCGTCCTCAAGCAAACTTAAAGTAAAGAACGCGGTCTCCCGAAGGACCCAAACATCTAACATTTTACAACGCTACAAAATATTCGATGGTTAATCGGTTCTTCAAAAAGTCAACATCAAAGATTTCAAACCAAACAAGCATATGCGAATATAAGAAAAGATAACCAAAAAGCAATGATTCCACTTCCGATCGACTTCACATGCAAATCCTCACATATCCCACAATGTTCACACACCCACTCGGTTTTATTTATGAATCATACATGTAATGTGTATGTGTAAAACACTTGACGCCAAGGTGATGAATCATGAAATGTCATAAGCTTGTCAAAAGATCTAATCTCCACCAACTAGATGCGAAAAAGCATAAATCAAGAGGTCTTTAAGGGTTGTAATGACAGGCAATGGTTTCGGGTAGGGAATGGACATTTAAAAGTGGTTAAACTGTTATAAATCGGTGGTTATTTCTAATAAGCGCAAATGCATCACAACTATACATAAGTAACGTGTAAACGGATGATTTTAACCATATCGAGCTAGTCAACGGATTGTACTATTCAGCACTTAAAATTGCTCCAATTTGATCTTCTTTCTTCTATTTTCGGTCGCTATTTTTTGTGTTTTTCTTTTTTTCTGATAAAGTAATTACAAACATTCGCAAGTTAGATAATAACTACAATCGAGTTTTAACACAAAGGTTCAACAATAAAAATGCCAAATTTGGCTAAGTGGGTTAAATGGGTGTAATCGGAAAAATACGGGAAGTAGGCTCAACATGGTTAACTAATGGAATGATGGCAGGTACGGAAAATAAACTAGAAAAAAAGGCTAACACAAGAAGGGTATCCTAAGTGCCTCTATCACATTCATGCCCTTTTCACATATTAATGATCTTGAAAAGTATACTAATGATAAGTTCTAATCACATGAAACATCCGGCTCACTCGTATTCCGAACAAAAACAAGCATGTTAAGGATTGAAAGGCTCAAATATGCTCAAGTAATTGAAGGAATGGGTATGAATGTAAAGATAAACATGCAAGTCTTTCTTTTTGTTTGTCACGCTTTTAGTTATCCTTTTTAAAGTCAATTTGGCTTGCTGGTTTTGATCGTATCTGATGCTTTCTAAAAATACAACTAACCATTTTTGTATAAAGATTTTTATTTATATATACGAGGACAAACAAAGTTACGCGAGTAAAACCCCTCCCCACACTTGAACTTCACATTGTCTCCAATGTGAACCAAAAATTAGTTAAGCAATTATCAATTGCTAAACTAAAGTGTGAAAAAGGCGAATAATACTCCCGTAGAGTTGAAGAAGACTTGGAGAAATTTGACTTGATTGTCTTTCTTCCCGACTCTGTGTTCATCCCCATATACCTGCAAAGCTCGTCATACTAACCAAAACACAGGACAACACAAATGATCAAAAGATTAGATAAATAAAGGCCTATCCATATGTTAAAATTAAATAAAAAAAGAAATAATAAAGAGTTTTGAAAAATAATACATAGCCGAGGGGTTTTTAAAGAAAACGTGGCCAAAATGAAAACCCCCAAAAGAAACAAAGTAAACTACAAAAATAAACAAAGATACCAGCAGCCTCAGATGGTACACTCATTCCTCCTACTAATCCTCCTCGTCGTCTTGGCGTGCTCTAGATGAACCCGCCCCATCATATCCTGGGTTCCCAAATGGGAACTGCGGAGGATCGCCAAAGTAGTTTGGAAAGGCGTTGTGGAGCCTCCGAAGATATACGAAAATCCAGCGTGCATCTCTTCTCGCATTGTGTTTTGGTTCACCTGCATCTGTTGAAATTGCCGGTAGAACTCTGGATTAGAAGAGATGCTAGGTGGCCAATCTTGTTGCGCTTGATATTCGTGCTGGTGTTGGTGCTGGTACTGATGCTGCTGACTTGGTGGTGGTCCTAAGTGTGCTTTCTCGTGAGCATGTGCCTCGTGGTTGTGCTCCATGTCTACATTCTCTTCTACCTCATCCTCTGGTAGCAGTGGGAGTGGGTCCCAAATCTCCGTATTTCGGCCCCTCAACCTTGGGTTGTTTTCGGTATCCACTGTCAAACCCATTGCCCTCAGAGAACGAAGGTCCACATCACCCCCCGTGTGAACCATTGTCAGACTGTTGACTAAGTACATCTGTCATGAACCCGATGGCGTATGCAAGCCGGGTCACATATTCCCCACCATGGATCTCATTGCTCGTTCCTCCCTGTACTGTTCATAAAGAATTAAGCCATTCGTGAGGCAAGGTTAACGTGCACCCCATTCACTATGGAATATAAAAAGAGCAAGTCTGGTGTGGGACAGTTCCTGGAACTGTCCATGCGACCACGAATGCTGTGGCTCATAACCTAATGAAGAACCCTAAGGAGCGGGTCCCTCAGTCTCGACGCCTTTGCTCTTCTAGCCTCGTAGGGTGGCTCGACTGCCAGATGAGCCAAGAAATCTGCTCTCTCCTGATCACTGTCGAACTTGTAAATATTGGTAAAAAGCTCGGAATCTAATTCTTCTTCATTGTAGATACCTAATTTTCTTCCGAGCTTTGCCACCGACCACTTGTGCCATCTACCGCCGAGTCTAAATTGTATACTCTTTGTAGTCTTAAATTCCGAGTTTTCACTTCTTGGTTTGTCATATGCATAAGAAGCGTTAAACTCCAATGTAAGCTCTAGGTAGACGGGTCGTTTAGTATTCAACAATCTAGCCATCGGATAAGAAATCATATGTTGAAGCCTTTTGGATTGATTTAGGGCCTGCATTACCGCCCAACTCAGCCTTCTAGGCTCCCCAATCTGACCTCTTTGGTTCCATAGCGCTTGCAGTTTGTTAACACGTGGTCATTCTTTATGTTTTTTGGGGTCGAAATGGAGGAAGGGATGGTCCATCTACACGCATGCACACAATTATATAAGACCAGATTAAAAAATTTTCAGTCCCGACACCAGAACAATGTTTTAAAGCATTCTATTCCTTTCCCAGATGGCGCACGGTCGTGCGAGCCAAGTGCACGGTCGTGCGAGCCAAGTGCACGGTCGTGTGGATCGAAATCGCAGGTCTGGTTACCGGTTTCAATGCATCGACTCAGGACTGCACTGCCATGCGGATTAGGCGCATGACCATGCATCGACTGCAGATGGCTACAAATTGCTCCATTCACTGATTTCAACCATTTTTATCTCAAATCAAAGCATTTTCTCAGTGAATGGACCATGGGTTCGCGATTGGGACTTGCGATACGTCCAAAGTGTCAAGATTTAGGGTTTGAAGTGCTTAAAATATAAAAAAAATTATAACCACGGTCACCCACGTCAGGTTTTTGGCGACGTTGACGAGGACAAAAGGATTTTGGGAAAGCTTAAAATTAACGACCTAATCCATTTTTATCTTTTTTTTTAATATTTAGGATTTTTCTTTGTTTTTGCATTTTCTACAGACTTTAGCACGGGGCCATGCCAGATCAGACACGGACCGTGCCCAAGTTTAAAACAGAAAAAAGTTTTGTTTTCTGAGCTACAGAGGGAAAGACACGGGGCCGTGCCCGACATGATCCAGAAAATAGAAAAATTTTACCCAACACGGGGCCGTGTTGAACCCTCTTATCAAAAAAATTTTGTGTTTTTGATCACAGAAACCGGGACTCCGCTCGCAACTCAAGTTGGTGCATGAGCTCGAGCTTCGACAAAGAAATAAAAGAACCACTAGAAGAACCCGAGCGCTTTTTCAGAAAAAGACTAAACACCAAAAATCAACAAAAAGCCTCGGACCAAAACCCTCCCATGGCGGATCCACGTACTTTAATGGATTACTTACGGCCTACGGTCGGTTTAGAGCCGCTATTAACCCGCCAAATGTCGATGCTAACAACTTTGAGCTTCAACCCCATCTAATTCAAATGCTCCAAAATTACACCAACTTTCACGACCTAACAACAAAGATCCCTATTTACATATTACCAATTTCTTAGAATTATGTGACACCTTCAAAATCAATGGAGCCTCTAACGATGCTATCCGGCTCCGTATGCTCCCATTTTCACTGAAATACCGAGCCAAGTCCTTGCTTAATACCCTCCCAAGTGGATCCGTCCACACTTGGGATGAACTTGCCCAAAAATTTCTTTACAAATATTTCCTCCCCGCTAAAACGGCTAAATTAATGACTGAAATTAATTCATATTCTCAAGAGGACAAGGAATCTTTGTATGAAACTTGGGAAAAGTTCAAAGACTTGTTAAGGAAATGCCCTCATCATGATTTAGAAGTGTGGCAACAAGTCTCCAGATTCTATAATGGACTTTGGCCACACACAAGACAAATCCTTGACTCAAACTTCGGGGGACTCCTTGGTAATCGTCATCCCACCGAAATTTATAATCAAATCAAAGAAATTGCTCAAAACAGTTTTCAATGGCACACCCTTTGGGGCTCAAAATCCATATCCCCGGGAGCCCTTAAAGTAGACATAAGCACTTCTTTACAAGCCCAAATCAAAGCTCTATCTTTAAAAATAATAAAAATTAGAATTAATAAAAAAATGTTTTGTTATGGCTTGTGAGGGGTGTGGTGGGCCACATGAAAACTGGTGCTGTATGAAAGATGGGGAAAATCAAACAGAAATAATAAACTACCTTAATAATCGCCCTTGTCCACCGGGTAGTCAAGGTAAGACCTTCAACCCCGAATGGCGAAATCAATCGAACTTTGGTTGGAAGGATTCGGGGGGTAGTAGCCAGCAAAACCAAAACCAATGATCCAACTTTCAATGACCACGAAACGAGCAACTAGGCTTCCAACCACAACAACAAGGAGGGAGAGAAAGGCTTGAGGACCTCATCACTCTCCTTTTCACCGAATCCAATTAAAAGTATTTGGAAAAGTTCCTACAAACCGGAACCGAAATTAGGAACCTACGGGCTAGCATGCAAAATATCGAAAAACAAGTAAGCCAACTTGCCCAAAATTTCTCTGAGAGACCACAAGGAGCCTTTCATGTAAACACCGAAAGAAACCCAAAAGCCCAAGTAAATGTAATCAACTTAAGAAGCCATAAGGTAGGACCTGAAAACTAACTAACACCACAACAACCCGATTCATTCCTTACAAAAACACCCATTACCAATAACCAAGAAAATACTCAACCCCAAAATACAGAAACAACCAAACCACCCCCGATCCCTTACCCCGGTCGTTTACTACGGCAAAACACCGACGACCAATTCACTAAGTTTGTAAGCTTGCTTAAACAACTTCACATCAATCTCCCTTTTGTGGAAGTCCTCACTCAAATGCCAAAATAATCCAAGTTTATGAGAGATTTCCTCACTCACAAAAGAAAGATTGAATCCATTCAACGAGTTAACTTAAGTGAAGAGTTTTCGGCGACACTACTCAACAAGCTCCCCCAAAAGAAGATTGATCCCGGAAGCTTCACCATTCCTTGCTCCATTGGAGGATCACTAATAAGCAATGCACACCGACATAGGGGCTAGCATTAATTTAATGCCCGCCTCTATGTTCAATCGACTTGAGTTAGGCAACCCACACCCTACAAGGATGAGCATACAACTTGCGGATAGATCAGTAAAATACCCTCAAGGTATCATAGAGAATTTGTTGGTAGAGCTCGGGGAATTTGTTTTTCTAGTCGACTTTATAATCCTAGATATGGAGGAAGACACCGAAATCCCGCTCATACTAGAAAGACCCTTCCTTGCTACCGCATGGGCCATGGTGGATATGAGCGATGGAAGACTCACATTGAGGGTTGGTGACAAGGAAATCAAGTTTGAAGTGGGACAACAAACAGAGGATGATCCGGTTAACTATATCAAGGCAATAGACTCGAGCTTAGACTACACCCTTCAATGATACAACTTGGGATGCGAGCCATTCCACTCGGGTAACATTTGACCAACTTTGGGTCTAGCCAAAGACCCTTATAAACGTGGCGCACCATGAAGGCATTTTATGGAACTCTCCTTAGATAAATTAGTATAAAATGTAGTTTAAATTTAATGCATTCTATTTTAAGTTTTTCATGTGTAGGAATAAAGTACCTTTAAATGATGAAATGGTGTGAAAACGGAGAAAAGGGACCCCATGCACGAGCCTCCCGCTTCAAAAAACTACAAAACAGAGTCTATAGCACGGGGTCGTGCCCATCAGGTACACCCCCGTGCCCAAATATTTGATGCAAAATTTTTCTGCAGAAGAGGTGGCACGGGCCATGCCCACCAGGCACGCTCCTGTGTCCACCATACTGTAATTTTTCTGTTACACCATGTTACTGGCACTTTGACCATGGGGCCGTGTCCACTAGGCACGCCCCCGCGCCAAGTGACCAATAACCTTAAAAATTGTTGTTTTACCCCACTTTTTGCACTTAATCTAAACAAATCCTAGAAAATGTGGGGGGATGTTAAAAACCTTGAATCTTTTGTCCTAAAAACAAGCCTTACACAAAACTCGCCTTGGAAAACCGTTAATCACCCCAAATATTTTTCAAATATTTTTCATTTTTTTACTTATCTTGGTTTAGTTTGGGAAAAATAAGTTCTAAAAATTATGATTTTACTAATTTACACCTGACAGCGTCGTGATAAAAAGAACCAATTAAGAAAATTATAAAAACTGGCATAACAAATCTTTGTAAAATTTGATTATAAATTCATGTTTACACTATGGCCCTTTCCTACAAAAAAGTGAGATTTGAGCCTTTATCGAGCATACAAATACATTTCTATACTAATTGCTTAATATTTCTTTTCTTTTGAGAATAGCTTGTTTGGTTCTTACAAATCTAGAACTTGCCAAAGCAAAACGTTCCAAGTCCTTACCGACACAAATCCAAGAAAGTAAATGATGGAGGCATTAGGACTATAACCCATTTTTCATTTTAAACCTTTATTTTCCTTTTCATATCCCCCTAGTTAAACCCTTTTGAGCCTTAACCCTTTCGTTTTTAAACCCGCAAAATATAAACTTTTGCAAAAATAACCACCCACATCCACAAATCCTTTTATTTACACCCTTTATTTTAGTAAAAAGTTTGGTTATAAATGACAAGTATGACTTAGTTCAACTTTTGCTATTATTAAAAGAAATACAACATTAGTTAAAGTTTTTTTTCTAAGCCGCAAAAATTGTTCAAGAAAACCGACACTTTTTACGCTTTTCACCATTTTACCCAAACATACCTACCTCTAGCCAAAACCTACACTTTTAAAAGACCTCTTGATATTTACAAGGATTAAACATTAAAAAGGAGGAGGTTGGATTGCTTGTTAAGCCTATAGTAGGCTTAAGCTCCACATCGGGTTGAGCGTTTTCACTTGAACATCTTTGGCCGAGTGTTGAGTGACCACTTGTGAGGTGTGTAAATTTGTATATAACTAAATAAAATTTTAGAAAGGCATGTTATGCCCAAAACAAATAATTTTTCTTAAAATATGTTTTAAATAAATCATGACGTATAAGATTGTAAATAAAATAAAAACAAAATAAATGTAGAACTTGGATTCCCGACACTCCAAAGATAAACCCAAAACTTCTCTTTTACCAATTCCATTTGGGTGTGTAGGCCACATTATTGAGTTTTTCTTGAGGAAAAGCAAGATTCAAGTGTGGGGGTATTTGATGTGCGCAAAATGCAACATATAAATTACATCAAACAAGGCATAAAATCAACCCCTTTTCAATACTAATATTGGAAAAAGCATGTTTCTTTGTTTACTTTTAACTTGTAGGATCAAAAGAGCTTAAACGAATAAAAGAAACAAATTAATAGAAGAAATCAACACAAATACAAAGAAGAAGGATTGACACGACCTGTTAAACCCCCATCCACATCCAAAACAACAAAATAATAAGAACAGAAGCTTAGGCACGGGGTTATGCCCAGTCAAGATTCTCTCCAGAAAAAGATAACAGCAACAGACAAACCAACACGGGCTGTGGTCAACTATAAGATTCAAAGAATTTGCGATAGTATAGCAAGTACATTGACCACGGGGCCGTGCCATGACACCACGGGGCATGTTAGTAAAAGACCTGGCATCTCCAGTTAATGAAGGGGGAGAAAAAGATAACCACGAGGCTGTGCAAGGTGGGCACGGGGCCGTGTCTGCACTCTGTTTCAAGCTATAAATAGAGGTGCTTGGTTCAAGAGAAAGGCATTCATTGGAAAACCACTTCTCTCACACTTGCCATCAGTCCACCACAACTAACACCAACACCCACCACCATCATCATACATATTTCATCTTTTATAGTGTGTAGTAGTCTTAGGATCCAAGATTGATTATAAGAGTTCTTGTCAAACAAAGGCCATGCTTGGCTAAATCTCTTACATCACTTGGTGAAGAAAAATCTTTTATGTATTACTTTTGATTTCCAATCTTTGGCAACTTTTTAATTGGCTATGTATTAATGAGTTTAAAACTACTTTTTTATATTGAAAGTGAATTTTAGTTAAACATTTCTTCATGTTTCGTTGTCTCACTCATTTGTGTCTTTAAGGTCTATATAAAGCGTGTTAACTACCTGGAAGGGGGTTAGAAGGGTGTTTGGGTAAAATTCTTGGCTCGTGGTTCAAACTTATTAGGACTTCCCTTGAGGCAGATAGCCTCAAATTGGGGGAAGTAAGAACGGCTTGAACCCCTTATATGTAAATTACTATTAAAACTTTATCCGGCCTTGTGGGACTGTATCCTCGCTGACGGCCGAGGGTAACATCGCCTTCACAAGAGGGGCGTACCACTTTTCACATTAATAACTTATTTAATTATCTTTCAATATTCCAGCCTTGCGGGATTGTATCCCTGCTGACTCAGACCAATATGGCCGAGAGTAACGTCGCCTTCACAAGAGGGGCCTACCATTATAATTAAGATAATCTCTTAAAAATCCCAAAGTGCAGAAATCATCAAATGATACATAAAAGAGGAGTTGCAACCAAGTGATTCTTTCTCGTCTTTGCAACCAAGTGATTCTTTCTTGTCTATTTGTTTTTATTTATTTCTTTACGTTCTTACATTTAGTTTTTATCTTTTAAAACTTTCAAAACTTTTACAAAATTTGGTTAGATTAGACGTTAACGATAAGCCGATATTAAAAGTTCTTGTGTCCTTGGACGACATCGGTATCTTACCATCACCATACTATGTCTACGATGGGTGCATTAACCCTAACGTGTGTAAAGTAATAGTATTGTATCGTGTTTTATAAATTTAAATTTTGATCCATGAGTAAAAAGTGCTTAAAATATAACAAAAATTATAACCACGCTCACCCACATATCCCAAGTTAGACACGTTTTCAACTATTTATTAATCTCTTATTGTTGTTGTTATTATTATTATTATTATTATTATTATTATTGTTATTATTATTCTTCGAATCGGAAAGGACTTAGCTGTTTATCTAATGCGTAAGCTCCAAAAACTTTAGTCCAATCTAGCTCGACCGTATAGCATTTCATTCGCGATCGGCTCTAACAACTACTAACCTGCTCGATATTATCCTAACAAATGACGAACAACTCCGAAATCACCGGAATGGAGATTGAGTATGGGTGGTACAATTCGAACCTGCACAAAAAAAAAACAAAGTAAAACCCAAGCAATATCGAGTCTAAAAAAACTATGAAAAACTACAAACTACGACACTATACAAACTCTATAAACCTCCCCACGCTTGAACTTAATAAGGAGGTTTCTCTTTGACCTGGACCCTATCCAAACCGTTCAATTTTAATTAATCATCAATGTTTATTATAAATCTAATGATGAAACTACAAAATATCTTAAGACATGAAAACGGGTCGGACCACCAAAATTCAAATTTACCTAGACCAAGCTTGATACGCGACATATAGTGAGGATGGCGGTTGTCTGTGCACTTCAATGTTTCATTATTCTTCCTTTTGTACCATCTCTACACCCTCAAACTATGTTGATCCAAGCTTCTTCGTGCCTTCTCCTATGATTCTGTTGGTGTGAGTGGTAATCCAACATCTAATCTCCCTACGGGCCAACTATCCAACTCTTCTGCCACTTCCTTGAAGAAACACCAGCTGTACCAAGAGGTATCCGGAGATATCTTAGTTACAGCCTAATATTTCTGCATGACAGGTTGTCTATCGTTCGTTGTTCTGGGTGATCTCACTTCAAACTAATCTGCAAAACTAGCAACGCCGTTAGCCTCGTCATGGGAAAAAAAGGGGGAGGGTTTTCTCCGTGACCACACTCCAGCGTGAGAATAAGTATTTTGGTGATAACAAGATAACAAGCAAGTAAGTAGCAATTAGTGAGTAAGCTGGTATGTGTATGTGGATGATTGTAGATGATTTACCTTGTGGTCCGATACTTATTTTATAGCTGAAGATAGGTGTGTTTGGGAGATGGGCTGATGGGCCTTAGGCCCGGTCCAGACGACCAGGGATATCCGTTCTGTCTCCTCTACATCGATCATTAATGATCTCTGGCAGGAGGTGTGCTTTGTTGGATGTTGAATGGAGCCACGTGTTATGGCAGTTGTCCCTAGTGTCAGACCTGCCATCAGCCGAAAGTGGAGAATGTGTGGCAGTCGTTGGCATGAGTGTGGTTGGTGTACAGTCTGTCCTCTGCATTGCTGTTCATGCGACATAGTCTGACATAACCTGCCGAGCGGCCATTGGGTCATAGCTCGCCACTTTTGTACCCTTGTATGTAGTCAACGCCCCTTTGCGCTTTTCTTTTCCGCGTGGCTTTCGGTGCTTTCTGGCCAGCACAAGTTGTAGGGGTTGTGTAACACCTTGTAAAATTCACATCCGGTAATATACTGACACGTGTACATGCCTTCGGAAAGTACCTCAAATGAGTTAGCCACTCAACTAACCTAAAACATGTCCAAAATTCACAAATTTATTATAGGTAACTGTAACCTACGGTCTAGGACCGTAGGCTACGGTCTAATGTAACTGAACTGATTTTAAGATGACTGTAAGCTATGGTCTGGAGACCGTAGCCTACAGCGGGCTTCTGAAGCCTTACTTTTTCACTATTTTAACTTTCAACTAATTAGCCAGAGGTCCCTAGACTTTGTTATTTTCGTATTTCTTATTTAATCAAGTCACCTTTCGACCCGAATGTCTCTCGGTTGAGACGGTATCTTTTGATTCGCCAACCTTGAGTGTTCCACATTATTATCGAACCTTTAACTTTACTAATTTGGGTAATTTAACCCATGAAACTATAAGTATTTGTAGCTATCACGTTTTAAGCTAGTAAACACTTATAACTCACAAAAACACATAGTCTAACACATATTGATGTTCGGTTATTCATACTCTTCTTCAATGCATCATGTGTTGAAAGAAAAGAACTATTTGTGTCATTATGTCATTGAATATAAGTCAAGGGACAATTCATGACATTTAACAAAACTATTTTTGAGGGACTAAATGTGTCAAAACCCCAAAATTCTATCAAGGTGCTACCTAGCCTGCAAATTGCCACACTCTTGCAGCTCTTGACACCTTATTAGACACTTTAAGGATCCTACAATACCTCTAACACCTGGCTTCATCCTCACACACCCTCTTGCACTATACACAACCCACTAAGTTCACTCATTGTTTGCTCATTCACTTTTCTCCTCTCTATTACACTTTTGGAAGTTCCTTGTCATTTAGGAGCTTCCCTTTGAGTTCTAAAATTTCTCTTGGATTACTTGTAAGTGTTCCATCTCTGCTCTTTCCTTTTTATAGGCTTTCAATAGCCAAAAGTCAAGCATTTCAACAAATGCCTTGACTTTCGGTTAAGACCATTATGGTCTAGCCATTGTTTGAAATGAACATGGCTAAGTGATCGTAATTAGGAAGGTATTAATCCCTTAAAAGGGCACCTCCTAAGAATCACGTTTACTAGGTCAATTGACGGGTCAAAGTTTATGTTTTCAAAATTCAAACGGGTCAGATTTTATAAATAATATAATCTGAGTTTATACATGTTATAAATATGTTTTTGAAACTTACAATTTGGTAATAATTATTAGAACATGTGGGAACATGTTCATCTCGTCAATTTCAGTCCTAGGGTCGGTTTGCAACCGAAAGTCGCAAAGTTCGACTTCTGCTTTGACTCTCGATTCTGACCCGACTTAGATTAGTTTACTACTTATTTATAGTTTCATTATGATCGTAATACAATCTAGCATAACCCTATGAAGTTATATTACTTGATCATAATCAAAATCTGAGTTTATGCAAAAGTTCCGCTAAAATGTCAAACTTTGACTAAAATGCCCTTTATACATAAAACAAGGTTTTAATCAACAACGAACTTGCAAATGGATTACCTACTGATATGTTAATATAATTAACATATTATCATGTTATTATTCTGATCATAAACTAAGTTTCAATATAAAATGGTAAATTATATTTTCAAAGGACCAAAATGCCCTTACGTTGCATAGTTGGGTCTTAAACCACAAATCACACTTATGTGTGCTATCTTACTAATCATATGTCATAATATAAGTATTTTTCAAAAGTGATTATGATCATAACATCAGAATATATGCAAGTTCCTTTTATACGTCATATAAAAGGTCAAAACGCCTTATAAGGCGCATTTTCGTTTTAAAACCTCAACGGGCATATAAGTAGATATCCTACTGATATTACAACTTATTTAAAGTATAATGACATATAAAACTTGTTCATGACTCATCCGGTTACCCGATATCGCTTATATGCGTAGGGTTAATTATATGTAACTAGTTTACGAAAATTAACCAAAACGGGTTTAACCTTATCATTTTAATCTCAAAATTTCAGAATGTTAATTGTTTGCCCATGACTTATAAGTCTTAAGTACTTGTTGAGTTTAAACTACATTCTATCCGGTTATCGATTATACTAGCGTATTGTACCATTTTAATCCTTTAAGCTAGTCGGTCTAAGTTTATGACGTGAATAGAACCGATAACATTTTAATTGGTTAGCTTATGCCATATTCCAGACTAAAGCCTTCTAGTAAATGTTATCTGCATTATCTAATTGATTAAACGGCTGAGTTAATATAAACTTGCATTTAAATAAAGTGCTAGCTCAGGTAAATACTCTTGACTTTTCCCTATACGGGCTTTGGTTACGTTAAATTATTACCGTTTGGTCGGAAATAGGATCAATCAAATGTCGGATTGTGGTAGTAAATCCGCATATTCTATTTTGATCAGTTTCATTTGATAACTTAAACATTGGGGGTTAATGACCGTGTCCTAGATATCCTTGGCTCATTTAAGTTACTAATGGCCATGACCAAAGCACGGGGTGTAGGCATACACCTAACAAATGCGAATGCTAAGATAGTTTTACCCACAAGTTGAGGATAACTCCTTCGTGTGTTCATAAGTGGTGTGTCAGTTAATCATGTCTCGATCTCTATACTAGGCTCCATATGTATTGACAAACATGTGAATCTGTTAAGAAGGTCATAAGTATAACTTTCCAAAGTTATAAAAGATTTTTCATGCCCTGTGCACTTAAATCAATTTTTGAAATGTTTTCAAAACGAGTCAGTTAATTGTATTTACCAGCGAAAGCTGACGTATTTTCAAAAGACTAAGTTGCAGGTACAATACGAAATAGGTTGGAAGCTGCTTGGTAGTGACATAAGAGGATCTTGCAAATCCTTAGATCTGCCCTAAAGTCTGTTACACATCTTTTGTATATTTTACGATCCGCCTGTGGATCCTTCATTACAAGCCATCTGTATATTATTTTCGAATTTTGGACATTTTGGTTTGTAATAGTATTTTAAACTCCAAGACTTCCGTTGTGCTGTGTTAATTAACTATGATAACATCAACTTACGTAACATTACTCCCCACTCGGGCCCACCGAGGTTTGCTTGGAAATATTGGGTGTGACTGGTTGTCCTTTTGTTCTCAAGACTATGAGTTGCTTTCATGTTTGTCTTGTCCTTGTGCAAGGTTTTAGGACTTCGCGACTAGAGGGTTGTTTGATCCACGCAGGGTCAAGGGGCCTGCGCTCCTAGGTTTAACTTGTCGTTGCGGCAAGTACGCAAGGTTCGTTGTGCGACCTGCTAGTGTTGGTTTAACTTGTCGTTACGTAGAGTGCGCAAGGTTCGTTGTGTGACATGCATGTGTCGGTCTAACTTGCCGTTGCGCAGTGTGTGCAAGGTTCGTTGTGTGACCTGCATGTATCAAGGTTGCAATACCATTGCACATTGCGCGCAAGGTTGTTAGGCAACCTGCTGGTTTCAAGAATGGCGCACCGTTGCACATTGCGCGCAAGGTTATTCTTGTAGTATGTTGTTTTTGAGGGTGTGGTTCCTTTTGCAGGCGCATGGTTTTTGGGACCATACCCCTCCATTCCTCTTCTTCTATGTTTGGTGTGTTTCTGATCTCCATGGTTGGTTCCCTTACAAGTAATGTCATTAAATAGGTGAGATCACCAACTGGGTCAAATTCTTCATCTTCAAGAGTTGGTATACCAACCAACTCATCACCAAACTCTTCTTCCCAAGATGGTACATGCTCCTTTTTCTCATCCTCCATCTTGTCCATTGGCTCACAAACTTCTTCTTCCCTCGGGGACGTGTAGTTGGGCATCTCCAATTCCATCTCTTCTACCACTCCTTCATCATCTTCACTCTAGAAGTCATCCTTAATGGGGTTAGGACCGTAATACCATGGCATGGAATACCAATCGGGTTTCACATCCTGTTGAACCGGAGGTAGGACTGATTCATCTTGGATATACATGCTGATTCATGCCTTCCCTCAACATCTGACCTAGTGTCTCGAACATTCGCTCAAGAATGACGAGCATTTTGGGAAACCTCGGATCTCCTTGGTCCTGTGCTGTTGTTTTTATCTAAGCGAAGACTTGACATGATTCCATGAATGCCCAAACGTAGGGAGGGTACTCGCTATGATAACCCGTCATGAAGAGAGTAGCAAAAACAATACAAAGTAGAGAAAGGAAAGACAAAAAACTAACTAATTAAAAAATATTTAAAAAAATAACTACACACACTACTACTAGACACAAACCCTAAGACTCAAACTACAAATAAGACCAATTAAATAAATAAGATCTGTCACGGCTAATAACGCAATCGCCTAAGTGTCCCCGGCAATGGCGTCAAAAACTTGATGTGTTGAATACGGTGTGTAAATACTAATCTAATCTAGACACCCTAGTTTTAAAATTTATAAACTAAAACTCTCTTAATGCTAGACCACTAACAAGCAAGTGTACCTATCGTACGTAGTAAAGTAAAGCCTAATGAAGTCTGAGTATCGAACCACGAGACACTAGCGACACGAACTAGAATCTGACTCAGCTAATTACTTAATTTGTTTGTTTGGATTTTGAGTGTTTAAATTAACTAATATTCTAAATTAACGAACATCCTAAATTAACTAAGCGTCTAAACTACCAAGACGCAGGCTGAAGGCTACTAAGGTGAAATCAAGGATGATAGGAAAGTAGGTTACCTAGGGCAAGAATCCCTACACTCATGAATAAGATCCTAACCTTGGTTTCGAATGAAGCCTCTGTCTAACCTGATAAACCCCCGGAAGCTAAACCGAACCTTACCGTATGACAAGTGAATAAATGATAAAATGGACTGACTCGAGTTATCGACCACCAAGTCCCACAACTATCAGGTATAGAGTAGTTTATGTACTAAAACCCTCAAGTTATGAAGCTGAAATAACTAAGAACATCGAACCCCTAGGAAACTCAAGACGCGAATAAATAGATGAATCTGAGCTATCGACCACCCAAACTATCAAACAATGCCTAGCTAACAACCTAACAATTCTAGATTAGATTTCCCACCTCTAGAAAAGATTGCACGTTTTAATCTGTTGGTTTTAATAATTATTAAACTTGAATTAGATTTCTCACCTTCAAGGTCTAGACTAAAAGTTTAACAACCCAGACTGACTCCCGGCTCTAAAGTATATTTCTAAGTATCTAGACCAATGGAACCAACAAATATATTATTAAACCAATCAACACCAACAAACAAGTAATTAGAATCGGGTTCTATGGCTATAACATGTAAATCAACACATTCATTCAAAACCAAAAATTAATCATTTAGACCATTCGTCTAGTTTATCAATCCTAAGCAACCATAACAAGTTTAGCTACTCATAGTCGGGAGCAAAACAAAAATAAATTTAAAACAAGTAAAATAAGAAAACATGTCTATAACAATTAAGTTTAAACAAAAATCGAAACAATAAACAAGTCTAAGACATACTATAAACTTTTGTTACCTTTCTTAAATCAAAAGCTTCCTCTTTGTCTCCTCAATATTCAGCCCTCTCCCATTGAAACTCCTCATTAATCGTTCCTTCAGTTTGTAGCAGCCGTCCTTTTATGTCCCCCTAGGTATTGGATCCTCCGTATGGTATTAGTTGAGTATAAGACGTTTTCTACAACTGGGCCTGATCTAGCGTTGCACTAACCACTAGCCCACATGCCTCACATTACTTCAGCCGGCCCAATCAACTAATTCCCTTAATTAGTTCTCCAAAATTGCGATATATATATATATATATATATATATATATATGAGAGAGGGGATGATACCAATTTTTTTTTTAAAAAATCGCTACTTTTTATGTATAAAAAACTTTTTCAAAAAAAAAACTTGTACTGCACATGTGCATCTTATATGTACTATACATGTGCATTATATGTATGTGCTGCACATGTGCATTATATGCTTAGATTTAGCTTTCGAGTTTAGTTTAGCTTTTAGGATTATGTTTTTTGGGGTTTAGGATTAGTATTAGGTCTTTGGGTGTGGGGGGTGGGGGGAGGGGTTTAGGTTCTTTGAGGGGCGCATGTGTGGGGGTTTTAGGTTGGGGGGGGTGTTTTATGTTTAGGTTTAGTTTTAGGTTGTTTTGGGGAGTGGATGTGGGGTGTTTAGGTTTTTTTTGGGGTGGGGGGTTTAGGCTTTTGGTGAGAGGGTGGACTTAGTTTTTTGGGGGTGCGGGTTTAGGTTTTTGAGGGTGTTAGTGGGGGTGGGTTAGGTGGTTTATGCTTTTTCATATTAATGCACATGTACAGTACAACCTTTTTTTTTGAAAAAAAGTTTTTTTATTATTATATATAACGATTTTTATAAAAAAAAATTGATATGTTTTTTGCTTTTTTAGTTAGTTCTTTTGTTTTATCATTTAAATTAGTTCTCATTATTCATTATATATATATATATATATATATATATATATATATATATATCTTATTATTTGTAATAATAATGAACTCATGCTAACACATCCTTTGAGTTCCTTTAACCAAACACCTCTCTGACGTGACCTCCTTTAAGCGTCTTTTTCTCTGTATTAATTTATCCCCATTATAAAATATAAATGAGCTCATATTAGTTCTTGTAAAAGAAAGCCATTTTTAGCTCCTTTCCACTCAAAACATAAGACTCTAAGTATCTATAAAAAACGAGTAAAATTTAATGCAACAACCTCAAAGTTACTCAAAAGTGCAGTAATATTTATATAAAAATATGTATATTTTAGACCATATCAAATATTCCCATACTTAACCTTTTTCGTCTCTAAAAAAGAATTATGCTAATGGAACCATTATCAGGTTTAATTCCGATGTCAAAAATATAAACTACTTAATCAAAAATTAACTCACGTGTTAAGCGTGATTACAGGTATAAGATTCACTTGAACCCAACACCTGTTCTAAGCCCCTTATCATGTTTATTTAATTTAGTAGAGGTCAGTCAACCTAGGGTCTCACACTAAAAAGTCATCAATCCATCTAATCCCGCCTCAAGCTTATGAAACAAAAGGAACAATCACTAGACTATTTCCTAACTGTTTTATGTTAGTATTACTAGAATTTAACAAAAGGAACCTTGTCACCCACTTGTATTTCCAACGGTTTTCGGCGTTTATCAGCATAACTTTTTTGGCGGTCACTAGCCGCTGCCATACGATTCCTGATCTGAACAATCTTCTCGGAGTTTCGAAGTACGAGTTCAGGACCTGTGATTTGGTTGTATCTGACTTCAGCCAAACAGAGAAGGGATCGACATTTGCGTTCATACAACGCTTCGAACGGTGCCGCTTGAAGCTAGAATGGTAGCTGTTACTATAGGAGAATTCCACCAAAGGTAGGTGACTCTCCCAACTGTTACCAAAGTTGATAACAGATGTCTGGAGCATGTCTTCCAAAGACTGGATGGTATGTTCACTTTGACCATCAGTTTTGGGGTGGTACTCGGTGCTTGTATCTAAGCGTGAGCCTAAAGATTTCTTTATTGATTGCCAAAGGTAAGATGCACAACGGGGGTTATGATCAGAGATGATAAAAGTTGGCACTCAGTGCCTAGTGACTACTTCCTTCAAATAAATACCAACAAGTTTATCATACTTGTATGTTTCTTTGATTACGAGTAAGTGAGCTAATTTGGTTAAGCGATGCACAATCATGCAGATGGTGCCGTTCCCTCTCGGAGTCTTGGGTAAGCCAGTAATAATGATATGCACCAAATGCAACATATAAATTATATCAAATAAGGTATAAAATCAACCCTTTTTAGTACTAATGTTGGAAAAGTGCATTTCTTTGTATACTTTTGATTTTCAGGATTAAAAGAGCTTAAATGTACAAAAGGAACAAATTAACGGTAAAAACCAACAAAAAATAAAAGAAGGAAAGTTGATACATCATCCAGACACTCCAAGCTTTACCCCAAGACCAAAAACAACAAATCAGAAGACAAGCATGGGCTCGTGCCACCTAGGCATGGAGCCGTGTCCCACTCAAGATTCAAGAAAGAAAAAGACAAACATAAGCAAACAAGAGACACGGGGCCGTGTCACATGGACATGGGTCGTAATCAACTTCTGGATATCCAAATTTTGGATAATACAACAAGTAAAATGGCCATGGGGCCGTGCCATTGACACACAGGGTCGTGCAAGCATCCGGACTGACACAACTCATTAAATGAAGACAGAGAAGAAGGGGACACGATGCCGTGCCCACCGGGCACGGGGCCGTGTAAAGCTTCTGGTTCCAACTATAAATAAGGGTGCTTGGTTCAATTGCAATCTATCCCTTGGCAAACCACTTCTCTCAGACCTGCCACCACTCGACTACCACAATACCACCATCATCCACCACATTCATCCATCATCCATCTTTAGTTTTGGGATCCAAGATTGATCATAAGAGTTTTTGCCAAACAAAGGCCATGCTTGGCTAATCTCTTACATCACTTGGTGAAGACAAGTTAATATGTATTACTTTTGATTTCTAAGCTTTGGTTAACTTTTTAATTGGGTTTGTTTTAATAACTTTAAATCTAGTTTTTTATATTGAAAGTAAACTTTATCCTCTCATCTCTTCATGTTTTGTTGATTCACGCATTTGTGTCTTTAAGGTATATATATATAAAGCATTAACTGCCTGGAAGGGGGTTAGAAAGATGGTTTGGGTAAAGTTCTTGCCTCGTTCAGTGTATAGATCCTGCGAGGACTTGATTCAAGCTTATTAGGACTTCCTTTAAGGCAGATAACATCAAAGCGGGGGAAGTAAGAACGGCTTGAATCCCTTATAAACAAACTACTATTATAACTTTAAACCGGCCTTGCGGGACTGTATCCCTGTTGACTCAGACCAATGTGGCCGAGGGTAGCGTTACCTCATAAAAAGGACATGCCACATTTTGCATTAATAACTTACTTAATTATCTTTCAATATTCCAGTCTTACGGGACTGTATCCCTTCTGACTCAGACCAATATGGCTGAGGGTAGCGTTGCCTCCAAAAGAAGGACATGCCACTATAACTAAGATAATCTTTTAGAAAACACGAAGTGTGAAAATCATCAAAGGATATATAAATGACGAGTCGGAACCAAGTGATTCTATCTTGTCTAATTGTTTCTTTTATTAATTTCTTTTATTTGTTTATTTTACTTATTAAAAATCTTTTCTCAAAATTTGATTAGATTAGACATCGACTATATGCTTGTATTAAAAGCTCTTGTGTCCTTGGAAGATCTCGGTATCTTACAATCACTATACTTGCCAACAATGGGTGCACTTGCCCTAGCGTGTTGTAGAGAGTGATAGTGTTATATCGTGTTTTATAAATTTAAAGCTTGAATAACTAGTGGAAAGTACTAAAAAAATTTAATAAAAATATACACATCCTGGCTCACGTCAAATAACATCCATGGAAATTTGCTCCCATTTCCACATTGGTAGTGCAAACCAGATGGCTTTTGGTACTTGATCTTGACTCTATTGTAGTTCAAGCACTTGCTTACATAAGTGACTATATTAGCTTTCATGTTTGGCCACCTATATTGGGCCTTTAAGTCTTGGTACATCTTGTTAGAACCGAGGTGGATGGAATATCGAGACTTGTTTGCTTCTTCCATCACAAGGTCTCTCAAGTTCCCATGTAGTGGACCCATATTCGCTCTATGAAATAGTGAATACCGTCCAATTTAACATTGAGTTGTTTTTCCATACCCCACATGGATTCAGCTTGGAGGATCTCCTCCTTCAATGCTTCACGCTGGGCAGAACGGATTTGATCGGGTTAACTAGAGTGTATGGTAAGTTGCAGTGCTCAAACACGTTTGGGTTTGTTTTTTTTTTTGCTTAGAGCATCAGCTACTATGTTAGCTTTACCTGGATAGTATCTGATGACACAGTTATAATCATTTAGGAGCTCAATCCAACGGCGCTGTCGCATGATTAGCTTCTTATGTTCGAAGATGTGTTGGAGACTCTTGTGAATGGTGTAAATTGTATATTTGGTAACGTACAAGTAGCGTCTCAAGATTTTGAGAGCAAAAACCACAGCTCCCAATTCCAAATCATGGGTGGTATAGTTTTTCTCCTGAAGTTTAAGCTAACGAAATGCATAAGCGATGACTTTCTCACGTTGCATTAGAACGTAACCGAGACCCCAAATAGAGGCGTCATAGAAAACAACAACATCATTTGTAACTCTGGCAAGGAAAAGATACGTTTGCTATAGAGTTTCTACTTCAACAGTTGAAAAGCAGATTCTTGGGCATGTAACGCCTTGCTTTTCGCAGCTTACCGTTTTTAGAAAGAGTGTATCGAAATTCTGTTTTCAAAAACTAATTGTTATTGTAATCTTATCTCAGTGGAATCATTGTAAATCTGAGGCTTCGATCGTAATGCAATTAATCTTTTATACATTGGTTCATACACCTGTTGTTACATGATACATGACGCAAGTTTAAATCATAAACAATTATTGTATATCCATATTTTTGCATGTTCCTTTCATGTGAAATACTTGGTTATTCAGTCGCGAGATTTATAATTATTTAGCACCTCGCTAAACGATTCACACTTATTATACACTTCGTTTCATTGAACTCTTAAAAACGTGTTCTTTTTACTAGGAAAAAAAGCTAGATTATAATGTCCATATGCTTAAAATATCAATCCACCCATTAATATACATCACTTATATATAAAATGACATCAAATAACCTAATAATATCAATTATTTACAAAAAAAAAGAAACCTATGGCAGCTTGCGGCCGCAAGCTGCTAAGTTGTGTTGTTTGACTTGTTTCAAGTTTAAACACTCACCTGATTGTCTTAAATGCTCACCAACACTAACCCTAATCCCCTTCCATATATAAAAACCCTTCCCCAATCCATTTCCCACTTTTACAAGCCTCCAAACACTTCAAAAACACTCTCGAAGTTCCTAAAACTTCCAGAAAACACAACAACAACATCTGAGTTTTTATTGAGTTCTAACTCACTTCTCCTACTATTTCTTCCTTGTTTCTTCTTCTAAAACACTTGGATAACCTCTAGGAAGGTTTTCAAAAGTTTGCTTGGGCAAACTAAAATGAAACCTCACTATTTTTGAGATCCAAAGTGCCATAAACTTTCTGCTTGATTTTATCTTTTTATAACTTCATTAATTTCAGGCTTTCTTCACATTTTCTTCCTCTACAATGGTTGTAATGACTCTAGGGATGTTACCATAGGTTTTCCATGGAAAAAACAAGGTGGAACAATACCATTTTAAGGCTAAACTTTCTATTTTGGAGGATAAACTTATATACTTATTTTAAACATGCTTTCTCTAGACTTGTGCCTCTAATAAAGCCCACAGTTAGTGAGCTAGCTACAGTTGTTTCATACAAATTAGGAGGTGTAAAATACCTCAAAACTTTCTGTTTTGTAAAGGGTTTTAACCCACAAGTGTTGGAACCATCCAAGCTTGACAAATCTTGTGTTTTGGTAAAGGTGTGATTACTTGGAAGCCTTTGCTATCCTACTTTCAATCCACCACCTCACTTGATGATTTCTATGTGTAACCACTAAACTATGTTCAACCTTCAATTGAGTAACAAGGCTATGACACGTCCCCAAACATTACCATGTTCGGGATGCACGCACCTAGCTTGCTTACTTGGTCGATATATAGTTTAGTGAAGTATTTCTTTTTATTCCGTTCATGACCATCTGAATTGTCCTTCTAACAATTTGTGTATTGGTGAATCTTACAAAAGAGGTTAAAGGACATTTATCCTCCTACCTCCATGCATGACATCTATGACTTATATGATGGACTTAATGATATATTATATAATATATACGTAAATAAGACTTATACATAACTGAACTTTTGACAATGATCATATGGTTACTTGTCCTAACATTAGGTTATATTATCTAGGACTTAACCTCCTCGTTATGATTCTAATGGGCATGACCCATGAAATCACAACCACCCTACGGGGTTTATATTGTAAAAAACGAGTGTTAACGTCTAGATAAATACTTTAAAGAATACATACTTTTGCATACCTTAACTCCTAATCCGAATCCTCCATTATCATTCCAATACTCACACACCTACCTTTCCTCGTATAGGATAACTCGATGTTCTGTTCTCTAACCAATCAAACTCTTCACGGGATTTAACAAAGGAAGCTTTGCAAAGCTGTGAGTACACTCAACACCCTTTTTACGTTCTACACTTTTGGGTGCAATATGTTAACCTATCAAAAGTACATGCAATCACAGTTATACTTTTATGCAATCACACAAACAATCCATCATACATGTTGTAGTTAAATGATACACGATTCGTTACTTGGAACATTCTTATCTGATACTATGTGTCATTAACTTTGTACGAGCCTCCCCTGAACATGTATTGCGCTATAGGAGTAACGCACCACCCGTATTCTTGTGGTCATGTTAAGTTTATTCTATTTTGCGGTGACACTAAAGGATTGACTTGTAGATCACATGCCATGTTTACATTAATCTAGTATGCTAGCTTAACATGTGGATTTGTTTAAACGATTTTATACTTATGCTATAATTAAACTTGGGTACTCGCCAATGCTTTTTGTGTTGAACTATACTTTTAACATGTTGCAGGTTGTGGATGTTGAACTGACAGAATCTTAGTAGGGACGACATAGAAACACATCTAGAATGCTAGGTTTTATGTTATAATTTTGTTAAACTTGTCATATTTGAATTTATGTTGTATTTGAGTTTACGTTGTATTTAACAATTCGATCAACGAAATGAAATGGGTTTTGAATTTAATATTGTCACAAATAGTGTTATAATGTCTCGAGCAATCTATTCCGTCTCACTCCGATCTTTCCACCATAAGTTGGGGTGTGACAAATTGGTATCAAAGCCATAAATATAGGGAATTTGGTAGAATTGCAATGTTTGACCTAGTCTATAGTTTAAGTGACCAACTTCGACCATTCTTGATTCATGCTTAAAATGTTAATTCTTCCTACTTTGCTTCTTTCTATTCCTTTTGTCTTAATATATATAATATGTCTTTCCTAAGACATTTACACAATATACACACTTAAAGACGTGAGGACACTCGCATTACAAACGAGACGACTTCACCAAAATAGGCGTGAAACCCACACTTTGGTGAATGACTCTCAATCCGCGTATTCGATTTTTCACAAAATTACGCCCTCAAGTTAGGAGTGATATCCATACCTTGATGGAAAATTTACATTTGATACTCTAGTGGACCCTTACCAACAAGTCAGAATTCGATCCTCGCTTGGTAAGTACCAACCACGCTTAGGGTACGGTGTTGTCAATTTAGGGGTGAAACCCGCACCTTGTCAACTAGTCCCATTCCTTGATTTTCAATCTTGCCAAAGTTTCAATTTTTCGATCAATTAGAGACGTGTAGTAACTGGAAGGGTAAAATGCTGTTAATCGCTTCTTGACGAGAGCATTTTACCTATAGGCCAAAGCATGTTTCTCTAATTTGAAAAGATCTTCGATTCACTTTGGAATAGTCGACGTTTCTCAACCCGAAACACTCCAATGTTTTACTAAGCCTATCTTTATGTTATCTCAATTTCTATGTGTTTTAATACTTGTTACCTCGTTCTTTTTGAACCCGATGCACAATTTGCACGCCTTTCGCAATCAAAAACAATAATAATTCTCGTAAACCAACTAAATTTATACTTCTTATGCAATCATACGTGTTTATACTTTTGAATACTTGTCATGCTTATGTCATCTTTGTGAATTCATACGTGTTATGTGATACTTACATGCTCAAACGTGATTTTTATAAATCACATTATGATCAAGCCTCATCCTTTCCTATATCGTCGATCACCTAGATGTCTTTTTCGCAAAACTCAAGCGGGAGGAAGAAGTCGAAGTCCAACTCCAACTTGAACTCCAAGAAGGATTGTATGAAATTCATGGCGAAGCAAATGGCTAAGATCATCCCGGACATCGTCTGCAAAATCCAACCTCCACCAAACACCGACTCACCCCATGCCTCTGTCGACTCCAAGGTAGAAGCAACTTAGTCGACGTTTACTTTCAAGCAGTTGTGTTGGAGAAAAGGACGCCACTAAGCTGTTGCAATGGTTTGACGCCATTGAAGTCACATTCCTTCAGAGTGGTTGTCCTGACCACCTGCGTACCATCAACGCAACGGGCGTTTTCTGATCAAGAGCCCTTGATTGGTGGACCTCCTAGTGTAACGCTCGTGGAAATGAAATTGCTCAAGCTCTCCCATGGGCCAACCTTAGACAACTCATGGAGAAAGAGTTTTTCCCCCACACGAGCGTCAAAGGCTCGAAAACGAGTTATAGAACTAAAGCAGGTGGGGAACGATAACGCTGGCCTCACGGCCCGTTTCAAGTCGTTCAGTGGGATTTGCCCTAGCCAAGTCGACATTACCGAGAAGGCTATTGCAAAATACATACGCTGCCTTCCTCCTCACCTTATGAACCTTGTTGATGTCACTTCTCCCAAGACGCTCGAGGATACCTACCACTTAGCTGCCAAGCTCAAAAACAACCACGTTCTTCATGAAGCCTCCACCAAGACTCCATCGAAGAACGCACACCAAGTACCACAGATGCCACCCCTGAGCCTACATCATCCAAACCTCCCACTAAGAACAACAGAGGCAAGAAGCGGAAGGCTTCAAGCCAGAATTGCGCGGTAGTCACTCCGCCAAACCCCCAGCCTATCCAACAAGTTGTGCCAACCAACCCTGATTCCACCAGAAAGGCGTACACTGGGCCGCATCCCAAGTGTAACACCTGCCCTTACTACCATCCCATTAACACTCCCTGCCACCTATGCACTAGTTGCAACAGGTTTGGACACTTTGCCCCGTAGTGTTGAAGTGTTCCACAAACCCCTGCCAACCAAGCTCGAGCCATTGCAGCACCCCAAAACCCTGCTGAGAACCAAATCTAACCACCAGCAACTACAGTTCATGCCTGTTTCAAATGCGTAGATCTCAACCACCTCGCGAACACTTGCCTCAACGCAACAACAACAACAATCAGCAACAACAGCAACAAGCTCGTGGTTGAGCATTCGTCACCACTGTAGCTCAGGCTCAGAATGCCATGATGTCATCACTGGTACACATCTCCTTAACAGTGCTTATGCTTCGTGTCTATTTGATACTGGTGCGGATAAAAGTTTTATATCCATTGAATTCGAACCATTGCTAAAGTGTAGACGTTCTAAGTTGTCCAAATCTTTCGTAGTTAAAGTCGCTAACGGAAAGTCCATCACTGTCGATTCTGTCCTTTCTAATTGTTCCTTGAATCTTAATGATCAAACGTTTTCCAATGACCTCATACCCATGCAAATGGGTAGCTTCGATATCATAGTAGGCATGGATTGGCTTAGGCGGGTTCGTGCTGAAGTCGTTTGTTCTAAAAAGTTCATCCTTCTTCCTCTTCCCAATGGTGACTCTTTAAACGTCTATGGCGAGAAACCTTCTAAAGGTCTCAAGCTTATGTCGTGTATCCAAGCATCCAAGCGTGAGTGATGTTCCCGTTGTTTGTTATTTCCCTGACGTCTTCCCAGAGGATCTTCCTGGTCCTCCTCCTCCTCCTCGTTCTGTTGACTTTCGCATCGATCTCATTCCTAGTGCAACTCCTGTCGCTAAATCCCCTTATCGTCTAGCACCCTCAGAAATGTAAGAGCTATCTAGCCAACTTTAGGAAATTCTTGATAAAGGCTTCATACGCCCTAGTACTTCTCCTTGGGCACTCCCCTTATATTCGTTAAGAAGAAAGATGGATCCTTTCGGATGTGCATTGACTATCGTGAGCTCAATAAGCTTACAGTCAAAAACCGATATCCACTTCCTCGGATTGACGATCTCTTTGGTCAACTATAAGGCGCAACGTGTTTTTCCAATATTGATCTTCGTTCTGGTTGTCACAAACTTCGAGTTCTCGAGGAAGATATACCCAAAACCGCTTTTTGCACACGTTATGGACACTACAAGTTCATAGTCATGCCTTTTGGTTTGACTAACGCACCTGCAGTGTTCATGGACTTAATGAATCATGTGTGTAAGCCTTTTCTCAATCGTTTCATCATCGTCTTCATCGATGATATCCTCATCTATTCCAAGACGCAAGAAGAGCACGAGCGACACTTGCGTCTTATCCTCCAGCTTTTGTGTACTGAACGTTTTTATGCCAAATTCTCCAAGTGTGAATTTTGGCTAAAAGAGGTTCACTTCCTTGGTCATGTTGTCAACGAACTCGGTATTCACGTTGACCCTACAAAAATAGAAGCTATGAAAAATTGGATTGCTCCTAAGTTTCCGTCTGAAATTCGTTCATTTCTCGGTTTAGCTGGTTACTGTCGTCGCTTCATTTTGAACTTTTCCAAGATCACTGTCCCTCTCATCTCCTTGACCCAAAAAGATAAGCCTTTTGTTTGGGGTCTTGAATGAGAGGAATCCTTCTAAACCCTCAAGGACATGCTTTGTAATGCTCATATCTTCACACTTCCAGATGGAAACGACGACTTCGTCGTGTATTGCGACGCCTCAAATCAAGGTCTTGGTTGCGTTCTTATGCAACGGGACAAGGTTATCGCTTATGCGCCGAGACAACTCAAAATCCATGAGAAGAACTATATTATGCACGACCTTGAACTTGGAGCAGTTGTTTTTGCATTTAAGATTTGGTGACGCTACCTTTATGGTACTAAGTGTACTGGTCTTCACCGACCATAAGAGCCTTCAACACATCTTCAATCAAAAGGAACTCAACATGCGTCAACGTGTTGGGTAGAATGTTAAACAACTATGACTGCGATATTCGCTACCAACATGGTAAGGAGAATGTTGTAGCCGACGCCCTTAGTCGAAAAACTCATGTTAAGAGTATCCGTTGCTACCAAATGTGACATTTGTACATTTTTAGTCATTGAACAATTCTAAAACATTTTCGTATTTAATAAAATCTTGTGTTTTATTTGCGAGAATGTATATTTATCAATCATTATACAATCCCGGACATTTTTATTCAATAAAATCTTGCATTTTATTGGTAAGAATGCAAAATGTCAATCATTACACAAATTCGGTCATTTTCGTGTTCGATAAAGTTTTATACTTTATTTACGAAACCTGAACCGACATCCACGACATTTCCGGACAAAATCCAAGTTACACATGCCTTAACGCCTTTATATAATCTAAATATAAGGTTAAGAGGGGTTAAAAATGACAAAACACGACAATACAAGTTCAGGGGCCAAAATTGTCAAAAAAAAGTTTGCTTCTTCACCAAGTTTGCCACCTATTTCCAATTTTTTGACACCTTGCACTCATTTTGCCACACTTAATTTGGTGTTGACACATGTTAGGACACTAATACACACTTGGTAACACTTGGCATCATCTCCTTTATCCTAAAACACTATAAATACCCTTTGATTCATCAATTTTTTGTCACACCACTTCAAAACACTTCAAACCAAAGTGTGATGTTCTTCTTTCTATCCTTCTTGGAGCTTGTTTCCAGTCTTTGGAAGCCTCCTATCTTGAGTTTTGAAAGTCTTCTTCAACAGAAGTAAGTACTCTTTGTTGATGCACTTTTGTGTTTGTCGTTTGTTCTTAGTTACATCAGTAATTGTACAGTCTTTGTTTATTGTGTCTGTATAGTTTGGTCGTGTCGACCAAATCAAGATATCCTCCTATCTTGATTTAGTACGGCGTTTAGTTTGTCTGTGTTGTAAAACAGTTGCATGTGTGCATACTGTTAAGTCTTGTGTACGGCATGTATATTAGGAAGTTCTTCGAAGAATACTCCTTCGTGCGAGTGAAAGGTGCTTCGTACGAGAAAGTAGCTTGCTCGTACGAGCCATTATCTTGTTCGTACGAGTCATTCGCATGATCGTACGAATGGCCCTTTCAATAAGCATTTTGCTTATTTGTACGAACCAGTTAACCATAGGTTGTTCGTACGAGCAACCATTGCTGAACGTTCTTCTTGGCTTGTAGTCGTTCGTACGACCAGCAACATTCTTCGTACTGTTGCTGGGTGTTGGTACTATATAAACAGACATGCACCTCACAGTTCAGTGGCGATAGTATGTGACACTAGAGAGAGACACTGAGGCACAAGAGAGAGAGCACATAGAGAATATCCTGAGTCTGTATGAGCATTGTTTGTATGTGTTTGTACTAGCTCTCTTCATTTAATCAAGATATTGAATCTTTGGTTATCTTATGTTTGTTACTTTGCTTTGGTTTGCATACTTACGTGGATTCCGCACTCGTAGGTGTGTTAGATAAACAAGGAAGTAGGTTAATCTTGATCCTCCAAGTGGACCTACAAGTGGTATCAGAGCTTTGGCTTTCTTCCTTGTTTAATAACCAAGCTTAGTGTTGTGTTTGAGCAAGTTGTGAGGGTTCTTGGAAGTGTTCTTGAACTTCTAACAAGAAACTTAAGTTTTTAAAAGATAACTAGCTTAAAACTTAGGTAAAACTTGTTGTATCCAGAAAATTTTCATAAAATCCTTGTTAGAATACATGGAGACATGTTAGGACACAGTTTTTCTTAAAATTTTCTATCAAAGTTCAGTTGGACATGTTTTCCGGTGAAGCACTTGCCAGAAAATTCACCAGAATATTCCTTTAGGGTTGACCAGATCTTGAGACTTGACTGTTTTGACTGAAAAACTGATATTGGAGTGTTTGTCTTTTTAACCGAAATTGTGTAGACAGCTGGAAACTTTCTAACAAACTCAGAAACAAGTTTCTGTTACAAAAGGAAAATTTTCACCAACCAACCCTGCAAAAAGATCCCTCCCTGCGAAAAACCAAAACATCAGCGAAAGACCTCCGTGCGAAAAACCCATCCGCACGAAGAACAAGATTGTTCGTGCAAAGTATCAACTGTCTCGCACGAAGAACCTTGTTCGCACGAAGCATCAGCTGCTCGCATGAAAGACGGTAGTTCGTACCAACAACCTAGTTTGTACGAAGAACTGTAATTTGCACGAATCACCTCCTCGTACGAAGAACTTAGTTTTTCATGTCCTTTAGGTTATTTGTGACAGTTTTTCGTGAGATCTGATACTTTGAGGTCTTTGAAATTGTAAACTGTTCAAGAATATTTTTATTTCAAGATTAACCCTTGAAATTTTTATATTTTTCTTAAAAAGCATTTTTTTATAAACAAACAAACAAATGGGTACAAATCCTTGGGATTGGGGGTGTAGTTCAAGCACAAACCAAGACTCACCACAATCTAGCTCCGCAACCTCATGTGTTAAATCACTGATGCCTTAGCAGACAACCATGATTACCGCTAATCAATGGGCGTACGTGGCAAATTAAAAACCAGAGCATTCAGACTCTTCTTATTAGCGAGAGTAAGACAGGAAGTAATAACCGTCGACCGAATTTGAACCATATGAATGATTATCCTTCATGGTAAAGTTGTTTCCATACATATGTTCTTGGTCAGAATACAAAATTATGGACATGTTTTACTACACTGTACAAAGAATCTCTCGAAGAAGCAGGATCAAATCCAACCTCTTTAGCTAACTTAGATGAAAATGATAAAAAGGCTTATGATTTAGAAAAGAAGGCGTTCGCTATCCTTACACAAGCACTTCATAAGGACATTTATCATCAATTGGTGTACTGTACAACCACTAAGAATTTGTGGGATACTTTGGAAGCAAGAGGGAAGGAAATGCTGCAACAAGAAAAATACGACATGATCTGCTAAAGAAGGAGTTTGAAGGTTTTCTGTTCATGGAAATGAAACACTAAGCAATATGATAACTCGTTTATATCATCTGCTTAGTGAAATGTATTCATACAAAGTGATTGCATCTCCACAAGAGATTGTAATGCGTTGTGCTAATGCCTTACCACCAAAATGGAGTCAATTCATTGACTTGCTAAAGCACACAGGGGTTTTAGATGTGATCAGTTTTATGAATTTGTTCAGAAGCTGGAGAACAAAAATGAAGAAGAAATTCAAAAGCAAAAAGAGTTCATGTTCCACAAAATCCTGAAATGTATTTTGGAGGTATTAACACAGGCGTTAGTACGCCTCAGCAACCAAAACTTCAAACAGCGTTTGTGTCAAACGTTAATCCCTTTCTACCACAACCAGTTCAAACAGATCAATCTGCTGGTTCAAGTAGTCAAACCTATGGTCAAGTATTTGATCCTAAAGCCTTTCTACCACAACCACAAGTTGTTACACCTCAAGTTCCACAACAAGCTTCTCAACAAGCTTTATATGGTAACAACTTTCAACCAGCAAATCCTAATACCGTCAGACTTGATACGTCACATCTTTCCAAGGTCAGTGTAGAAGTTGCTCGGGAACACATGGAACTTCTGAACACCATGGTTAGTGCATACTGTGGATTAGTTGCTGGTCAAATTGGAAACATCAATTTGACTAATGAAGATTATCAACAAATAGACAGAGATGAGATGGAGTTGATGGATATTAAATGGGCATTTGCTAGTGCGGTTAGAAGAGCAAAGGACTACATGAGAAGAACTGGAAGAACAAGTTTAGAAAGCAAGAAAGACACAAAGTATGGATTTGATAAAGATGCTGTTACTTGCTTCAACTGCGGTGAAAAAGGTCACTTCAAGCGTGAATGTACTCGACCCAGTAAGCAAGGAAATCGCAACCCTTTCCGAAATCAATCACGGCCATCCAATACAA
Organism: Scalesia atractyloides; assembly: GCA_947069175.1. Taxonomy (NCBI): domain Eukaryota; kingdom Viridiplantae; phylum Streptophyta; class Magnoliopsida; order Asterales; family Asteraceae; genus Scalesia; species Scalesia atractyloides. The sequence continues at coordinate 33,619,016 of CAMTDV010000003.1, read as the reverse complement.
CTCAAGTTAACAATGAACAAAGTATAGTAGCTGTTAACAACCCAAACAAATCCAACTAGTCTAGACCTTCAAACAACACAAACAGAGCATTAGTTGTTCAAGCAGATGAAGGATGTGATTGGTCAGTTCAGTTGGGAGGCGAAAATCAAGGAGGAACAGTGTGTTATGCCAAGAGAATCAATCAGATCAAACATGTTCACAGTATTGATTCTTCTTCTGATGATGATAGTTCTGGGCATAATGGGAAATCTAACGAGGAAAGCTCGAGTATAGGTGGTTATGGATCTGATTCGGACATCAAGGAAAGGATTGATATTGAGGTCAATGAGTTACTGAAAGAAGTAGAGAAGTTGAAAAGCCAAAAGGCTGGAGTGATGAAGAAAGCAGAAGTTGCATCAAAGGAAATGGAGAAACTCTTTGCCAACAATGCATCCTTTTCTCATCATACTTCTTTCATGGCTAATGTTGCAGGTTCAACATGTCAGGTAAAATCCGACTCTCCTAGAATAATGACTGTGTCACTTAAAAACAAAATTTGAAACAATTAACAGTCACAATCAAAGCCTCGTAGTTGAACTGTGAAAATGCAAAGAGGCAAATCTAGCTTTAACTCGAAATGAAAAAGAATTCAAATCTGTAATTGAAATTCTCAAGAAAAGCGTATCTGAGTTAACAAAAACAGTTTTGAACAAGCAAACATGTATTAATAACTACCTTAATATCCATGAAGAAATGAAAAAGGAGTTGGCCATTGCCAAATGCGAGCATGATGCAATCAAGCTGAAATTAGAGAGTTACTCTAACTCCCGGTATGTGCTTGATCACATCATTGACGTTCAAAAAATTAAGGGAGATGTCAAATGCATTGGGTATAAATCATGTCCACCCCCATTGAAACACAATTATACCAAATTTCCTGATGAAGAGGAAATGCCACGCTTTGAACCATCTGTACCTCTTAATCCTGAAGAGTTTGCAGCAGGATTAGGGTTTAAGCTGGACAATTCCTCAGATGAATCAAGAAAACCAGAGAACTCATCATCAGTTGATGATCAAAATCCATCTATATTAGAGGAAGATGATTCATCAGATGATGAGTCAGACAAGATCGATCAAGATCAATCTCTTGATAAAAGGAAAGGTGTAGAAAAATCTGCTACTCCCGATGAGCAATCTGTTGCAAATCAAGGGAATGATCCTATCGAATCTGTAAAAACATTTGCGTCTACATTTGAAAATGACAATGTGTTATATACGTTGATTGGTGATGAGAAAATTTACTCAAACAAGAAATTTCCAATCAAAAATGTAAATCCAACTTCAATTGATCAAGTTTTTGAAAATTCAACAACCAAATTTTTGGGAAAGAAGAATCCAATCAAAGCACAACCATTAATCGCTTCCAAAGGTAGACAATAGAAAAAGTGAGCTGAAAAACCTAAGGGGTCACAACCAAAGGTTGAAGTTAAAGGTGCTCGCAACAAGAAAAAGGGGAAGAATGTTACATTTGTGGGCTCAATTGGTACTGATAAAATCGAGACTTTTGAAAAAATGTCAAATATTGATTTTGTAAATCAAGTCAAGATTTTAAAACGCAATAGTCAAAATAATTATACTTAACACACAAATGGGTGTGAAGATGGACCAAGTACCTCAAGGCCTACAAGTTCAACATCAAGTCATCAAACATGATCTCCTAAATTTGTTGAAAGAAGAACATGTTTTAAGTGTGGGGAGTTTTGCCACATAATCAAAAACTGTACCAACCCAACAAAACCCAAGTTTGTTGAAAAAGCGCCTTCTGAAACAAACTGCCAACGTCGATCTGTGTCACCTAAACAAGACAAACGTATTGTTAAGGAACAAGAAGAAAAACAACGACGTAAGCAAGTTAAAATAATTGAGAAGGCATTGAAACCGGATGTTTTAGAAAAGAAACCAAGTTCTTCAAGATCGTTAAAAATAGAAATGTCTAAATCTGTAAATAATAGTCAATCTGGTAAACATCAATAATCTTGGAAACCTAAAACCGGTAATGTTTCAGGGGGATGCACAAAGTTTCCAAATCATCAAGAAATAGAAATCACATATCTTGATGAAAAGGGTCGACCTAAGACCACTAAGGCTTGGGTCCCCATCTCAAACTAATCGGGTAATGCAATGTGCAGGGTGTTCCAGGAGGAACGGTGAATAGTCATTGGATTGTTGACGTGGAGCATCACGGCACATGACAGGCGACTTAAGGCTCCTTTATGATGTGAAAAGCATTAGGGGAGGTTATGTTGTTTTGTTGGAGATAAGGGCAGTTACATCACTGGAGATAAGGGCAGTTACATCACTGGAGAAGGAATGGTTTCCAATGGTGTGGTTAGTTTTGACAAGATCAATTATGTTTGTCAAATTGATCACAATCTTCTGAGTGTTTCTCAAATTTACGACAAGAAGTTCATAGTTCATTTTGATGATACCGGTTGTTATGTGCTGAAACCTGGTTGCAAGATTCCCAAAGAATGGATTCTCTTGTTGGCTCCAAGAATAAATGACTTGTATATTCTTGAAATGAGCCAAGCTATAACTACGTCTACACAAGGTACACGTTTTATCTCAAAAGCCACTGAAAAGAAAAAATCTCTTGGCATAGACGAATGGGACACATTCATTTGAGTAAAATGAACTATTTGGTGAAAAATAATCTTGTGAATGGTGTACCAGTAAAGAATTTTCATCTACAAGACGTCCGTGTTTCGTGTCAAAAGGGAAAGCAAGCTCGAAAGTCTCATCCTGTGAAGAAAATGAACACTGTGAATATGCCTTAGGAACGTCTTCATATGGACCTTTTTGGACCTATGAAACACAAACTACCTTTGGCGATGCATATTGTTTAGTTGTTACTGATGACTATTTAGGATTTTCATGGGTGAATATGATGGCACACAAGAGTGAAGTTTCTGAAATCCTCAAGAATCTCCTCACGCTACTTGAAAATTTATACAATTTGAAGATAAGGATAATCAGAAGTGACAGTGGCACCAAATTCAAGAATCATGTTATGGATGCGTTCTGTTCTTCTAAGGGCATTTTACATGAATACAGTTCTCGATACACTCCACAACAAAATGGTGTCGCTGAGAGGAAAAATAGAACTCTATTGAAACTGCAAGAACTATTTTGGTAGAATCAGAACTTCCTGTTCAGTTTTGGGGGGAGGCTGTGGCTACTGCTTGCTATACAATGAATAGAGTTCTTACGGTGAAATGGCATGGGAAAACATGTTTCAAATTGTTACATAAAAGGAAACCAGACATGTCTTTCTTAGAACCTTTTGGAGCTCCATGCACTATGATTGATCCACATGGTAAATTCGGTCCAAAGGCTATCGAAGGTTTCTTTCTCGGATATGTTACTCCAAATTTCAGAGTGTGGAATTTATCACGAAAAAGATTGAGGAATGGGGTGAAGTTAAGGTTCAAAGATACACTGAATTAGTAAGAGCTCTGGATCCTCCTTGGATGTTTGACTACGATGGACTATTTGACTCCTTCAATCTGCCAACTTTTAAGGATGCATCTACATCAAATGCTACTGCAAAGTGATACTGCAGTTGGCTCGTCATTAGTACGACCAATTATTGTTAACCCTCAAGTGTCTACTTCGGTTAATAATCTTGTTTAGAATGAGGAATTTGAAGATGCTGCTGATTATAATATATCGTCAGAAGATGATGAGTTCCATGATGCAAATGAAGCTACTTCTGCTCCGGTTCCAGGAATTTATGATGTCATATCAAATGTGCAAAATCAAAGGACTACTGAAGGTCATGCTTCTACATCTTTGTCAATACCAGCCATCAAATTAGCTGTTGACCTGAATATCAACAATTTGGGTGTAAATTCTCGAGTTCCCGATGCTCCTGAAACTCGAATTCATAATACCCATCCTCAGCAGAATATTATAGGAGATGTCCATAGTGGAATGCAGACCCGTAATCAGCTAAGGAACAACCAAAATGCTGCTTTGTATTCGGCTATTAGAGAATCTAGGGAACATAATGATTGGTCTTTTGCCTGCTATGTTTGCCAAGTTGAACCAAAATATTGGAAGGAGGCTATAAAAGAAGACTCATGGGTTGAAGCAATGCAAGAGGAACTTCAGCAATTTCAGAAGTTGGGAGTGTGGAAATTGGTTGACAGGCCCCGACAACTACAAGAAGATTGGTACTAGATGGGTTTACACGTGTAAGAAGGATGACTGAGGTGTTGTTGTGAGATACAAAGCAAGATTGGTTGTCAAGGGCTTTAATCATGTAGAAGACATTGATTATAATGAGGTTTATGTACCGATAGCACGTTTTGAGGCCATAAGAATTTTCTTGGCTTATGCGTCCTACAAGAAGTTTACAGTTTATCAAATGGATATGAAGAGTGCATTTCCTCATGGTGTGGTTGAAGAAGAAATATATGTTGAGCAACTGCCTGGTTTTGAAGATCCAATCCATCCTGACAAGGTTGGCTTCTCAAAAAGGCATTATATGGTCTCATCAAGCTCCACGAGCTTGGTATGAAACGTTGTCTTCTTATCTTCTCAAGAATGGTTTTCGATGTGGATTGATCGACTGTACTCTCTTTATCAAAGAAAAGAATGAGGATTTATTGCTGGTACAAGTATATGCTGATGACTTTTTATTTTTGGGTCTACAAACGAGAAAATGTGCAAGAATTCGACTAGGTGATGCAAGAGAAGTTCGAGATGAGCGTGATGGGAGAAATGACTTTCTTTTTAGGTTTGCAGGTTCATCAATCCAAGGAAGGGATCTTCATTCATCAAACCAAGTATGTTGGAGATATTCTCAAATGATTTCAAATAGAAGACTCGAAGCCTTTGGGAACTCCATTAGCTCAAAATCATGGGATTACTCCTGATGGAATGGGTGAACATGTATTGTGCTATGATCGGATCTCTTATGTATCTTACTGCTTCAAGACCCGATATAATGTACCCAACATGTCTTCTAGCTCACTACCAGCTAAGTCCAAAAAGTTTCTCATTTGATGGCTGTAAAGAATCTTTCGTTATTTGAAGGGTAGCCCTGACACTAGTCTCTGGTACCCTAAGGATGATAAGTTTGATTTGATAGCATTCAGTGATTCTGATCATGGCGGCTGCAAGATCGATGCAAAGTCAACATCAGCAGGATGTCAGTTCTTAGGAAATCGCCTAGTCACGTAGCAGTGCAAAAAGCAGACTTGTGTAGCTACTTCAACTTGTGAGGCTGAGTATATTTCGGCTTCTAGTTGCTGCTCTTAGGTTTTATGGATCCAACAGCAAATGCGCGACTACGGTTTTGAATTTCTAACTACTATTTATGTTGATAACGAAGTTACTTTACAGGTCACTCGTAATCCTGGTACAGCACTCAAAAACCAAACACATTGAGATTAAGTATGATTTCATACGAGGTTGTTATGAAAAGAAACTTATGTTGTTAAAATCCACTCCGATCACCAACGTGCCGACCTGTTTTGATAAATCACGTTTTGATTATATTCTTTTGGTCAATGGCATCAAGGTGAAACCCGAGTAAATCATCCTTGGCTAATTGTTTTCGTAATATTTTCTTCAAAACAAAAAAATACAAAAACATTTTTCATTTTCTTTTATATTTTATATTGTAGGGGGAGAAAATTTCTAGAAAATACAAAAACATAAGAAAATGCAAAAATGCAAAAATATGTATTTTATTTAGCAATGTCTTCATTTATTTACTTTCTGCATTTAAGGGGGAGAAAATTTTAGAAAAATACAAAAACAATAGAAAACCCAAAAATCAAAAATGAGTTTCTTGGAAAGATAAGAGAAGATGATGATACACTGGTGATCTGTCAAAAACGATCAAAAACATAAAACAAAAATTGATAAGTAGCTTTACTAATGATGTATCGGTAGGCTAACAATCAGATTAAAATATGCAGGTTGATATAAACATCACGGACTGAAAGCCAGGTGGGAACCATTCATTGGTATATGGTCTTGGTACCGAAATTTTGTTTGATAGCATGCCGAGGTTCTGAGATATGCGGTCTTTATGCTTGCTTATCATCTGGGTATCATGGTTGAATCTTTTACCGAAAAATAACGGGGACGCAAGTCTAGAACTTCCATGATACCATACATACGTGTAAATACTGCATACGACCATCAACAAGTGATAAAAATATCACATTCACCACCAAAAATAAGTGATAATATATCACAGCTTTATGCGGGAGCTAAGTTCGTCTCTTTGTCGGTATGATGGTACTAACCTGTTCACGGAATACTCCTGTGCCCTGCATGCATTTGAAAATCAATTTCCTCATCAATAAGTGATTTTATCACATATGGCATGTTTTCAATCAAAATAAGTGAGTATCTCACATCATATACGTCAAAACAGATAATAAGCAGTATACTCACCGGTAAGATTTTCTCTCGTGCATGTCTTGATACGGGAATGTGTCGTGAAGTGGTTGAACACCGGCTAGTAAGTATAATTCATACATTATTCATATCTTCTAATCATGATTACATCTGATAAGCTGAGTTTATGTGGACAAGAATACCGATAATCGTAGTAGAATACTTATTTATTTAATTTAATGTTTTAATCAAATACTGGTTTTTGGCATGATTAAAAAGCTGGTATGATTCTCTTACCTTGAAACTCAGAAAAAGATTGCTAGTTCTTGTACAGTTTGTTCTTACCTAGTAGTAGTTATTTTAGTTTACTCTGTTTTAAATTAAATTATCTTTGTTTTAGCCAAAGTTGAAGCTCAAATGTTTTCCACCAAGATACGCCCTAAAAACCATTTGCTTTGAATCATAACTTCATAAAGTATTTTCTTACAATGGGGTAAACTCATTACAAAGAACAAAATTTGTTTAATGTGCACATTTTCTAAATTGTGATTTGTGATTTGTGTGGATATGTGCATAGATCTAAATAGGTCAACGAGAAACCTAAGGTCCACGAAGAACTGATGTTCGAGTTTGGAAGATCCTGGACTTGTACGAATCAGAGGTTCCTCGTGCGAATGACAGCTCTTCGTACGAATGAATCAAGATCACTCATACGAATGTGTTTGCTTCGTATGAATGAGTCCTTCACTTGTTGTTCAAGACAGTCCTTCGTACGAACTGGGTGTTCTTCATGCGAACTAAGTGTTTTTCGTGCGAGTATAAGAATGTGGTATAAAGAGTGATGTAGTTTCTCCAGTACAACTTTACTTTCACCTTTCTTACTTCATCTTTTCACCCTTTTTAAGTTGTTTCTGATATCTTTAAGGTATGTTTGACAATGTTGGTACCTTGAAGATGAACGGTTTGAACATTACCTGACTGTATGACATTGCCCGACACGAACAACAAACTTTAAGCGAAGAACCTACTGACGAAAAACGAGTTCTTTATGCATAATCTTCACTTGAAGTTCTTTGTGCGAACAAGTTAACTCTGCTTCGTACGAGTGAATTATTACTCGCACGAGTAACCTGTCGTTTGTACGAACTAGTTACTCGTATGAGTAAGTCACTTGTTTGATCGAGTCAGTTGTTGTTTGTACAAGCCAGTTGTTCTTTGTACAAATAAATTGTTATTCGTATGAGTCGGTAGTTCTTCGTCTAGGAAATACATGCATACAAAAAGTTCACAATAAAAACTTTTTATGTATGTTTCCTTAGTGTATATATGTTCTTCTTATTCTTGTTGTCTTTGGTGTACAGGATGGCACAAAAAGAACATAAAAGAAAGCCCGCAACAAAGAGATCCGACAAGCAGAAGTGGAAATTATGTCAGAGCCAAGACACAACATGGTTGCCTACTTAGATCCGGAAGATAAATTTACTGAGTACAATGGTATAATGAAGTTTTTGTGTGACTTAAGGATACACTATGCTATCAAGCATAAAACTACAGTATACAAGACATTGATCAAGGAATTTTAGGATTCAGCTAAAGTTGTTGAAGTGAATGAACATGAATTTATCCACGGAAAAGTGAATAACTTAGACGTAGATGTTTCCGTTGAAGTAATTAACTCAGCATTGCAGCTTGGCGATGATCCTGAAGCTCCATACTTAGTTCCGTTGAAGTGTCAACGTGGATGTTTGATTTGAATGAAATGTGTTGGAGATTTTCTCGTAGGACAACTAAACAAAGCATGGCTGCCACTCCGATACAAGTTCTTTCTACATGTTTTAATTCGGTGTTTAAGAAACAGATGAAGTGGTTATGAAATGGATAATAACGACTTAGTTGGAATGATGATAGCTTTGACATTAAACACACCGTTCAGTGTTTCAAAGTATATTTTCGCAAACATGAAGGAAAACCTGAGAAGAACCGGATATGGTGGAAACAAGTTTTGGATGTATCCTCGTTTTCTCCAAATGATCTTGAATATCCAACATCCGAATCTTTCGAAGAATGACAACGATGTTCTAAAAGTTGAGGTTGTGGTGGAACATTCGTTGAAGATATTAGAGGAGTAGCAGCTAACGTTACCAGGAAAGCATACTTCCTCGTAAGTTGTTTGGTTTTCTGGCAAACAATGAATATGTTGCACCAGAAAACGATAAGTGGCGCCATGATGATAGTGAGTCAGATAATGAAGAACCAACTTTGAAGAAGATGATCGAAGATAAGTTTGGTCATCAAAAGGGAAAAGGTGATGATTATGACAGTGTTGACAATGGTGATGGTGGTGAAAGTGGTGTAGACATTACAGGTGGTGATAAGGGTAAACAACCGAATGAAGAATCGGATTCTGATGGCATTCTGCTTGAACCTGGGTATGAATGCTATGTTGATGAGCGTGGAATTAGGCAGATTAGAAAGATTCCAATAGATCCAAATGCTGACTATGTTCCATCCGATGTTGATACTAAATGAGCTCGCAAAAAGAAACTTGTGGTTCGTAGAAAGAAACAGAGCAAAAAGTCTATGGAAACCTCATCAGCTCAACCTGAAATCACACAACCTACATCCACGCAACAAGAAATCATACTTGAACCAATTGAAGAAACTCGGTCTGCCTTTACATCGGAGGAGGCTAAAACTCTAATATTGGAACCCACTACAACCTCTGAACCACAAACTGCAGCTACCATAGCAACTGAAACACCTTCAGTTGAGACTACTCCAGTTCAACAACAACCCACTACTTCTTCAGTTCAACAATCCCCATCCGAAATTCATCAACAAAGTACAAAACGAAGCAGTCGATTATTCTCTGAAATGGAACAAGATGAAAAAGTGGATTTTCTGTCTCACAGCTACAAGCTGCGGCAACTCAGATTAACAAGCACCCAGAGTTTATGTCTTCAAGTCAGATTACAGTTATTAAGCAACAGTTGGAGATAAATTCTTTGGAGGAAACTGTTGGAAAACAGATTACCGAGATTGTGCAGTTATGAAAGGAGAATGAGCGACTGAGGGCTGCGGATACTGAAAAGGCAGCTCAGCTACAACAAATGAGAGCGGTTGATAACGCTCGTGGGATTGAATTGGATAGGCTGAAAGAATGTAGTGCGGCTGTACAACGATCTGCCGAAACATTAACTGCTAAACATGACGACTTGAAAGAATGGTATCATTCTCGCAATTCTACACTGGTTGAAGGCTTTAATGGTATTAAAGACGTATTTGAAATGAGTAGAAAGCGGGTGAACATTCTGTGGAATGAAAGATGCAAAGCACAGGAGATCCAACGTAAACGTGATCACGATAGTGAAGACCCTGGTAATCCTAAGGCTTCAGCTTCATCTGCACAACCAAAATTTTCTGCTGCAACTCAAGTGGTAGAGTCTAATGCATAGCAGATCGTGACCGATCCAGTTGCTTCTAGTGGTACTCGAGAGGAAACAGGAAAGGTTTGATGTTTTGGGAGAATGTTGAAGACTTTGATTCTGAGTCAACGTTGGTTGAAAGTGTTTAGTGAATGTAGGTGTACCAGTCCATTAAAAATGAAGACTGAAGACCAAGCAACAGCCAAGGGGGAGTTTCTTGATGCACTTTTGTGTTTATCGCTTGTTCTTAGTTACGTCAGTAATTGTACAGTCTTTGTTTATTGTGTCTGTATAGTTTGGTCGTGTTGACCAAATCAAGATATCCTCCTTATTGATTTAGTACGATGTTTAGTTTGTCTGTGTTGTAAAACAGTTGCATGTGTGCATACTATTAAGTCTTGTGTACGTCATGTCTGTTAGGAAGTTCTCCGAAGAATACTTCTTCGTGCGAGTGAAAGGTGTTTCGTAAGAGCAAGTAGCTTCCTCGTACGATCCATTATCTTGTTTGTAAGAATGGCCCTTTCAACAATCATTTTGCTTGTCCGTACGAACCAGTTTCTGTTCGTACGAGCCAAAGGTTATTCATACGACCAACCATTGCTGAATGTTCTTTGTGGCTTGTATTGGTTCGTATGACCAGCAACATTCTTCATACTATTGCTGGGTGTTGGTCTATATAAACAGACATGCACCTCACAGTTCAGTAGTGATAGTGTGTGACACTAGAGAGACACTGAGGCAAAAGAGAGAGCACAGAGAGAATATCCTGAGTCTGTATGAGCATTGTTTGTATGTGTTTGTACTAGCTCTCTTCATTTAATCAAGATATTGAATCTTTGGTTATGTTATGTTTGTTACTTTGCTTTGGTTTGAATACCTACGTGGATTTCGCACTCGTAGGTGTGTTAGATAAACAAAGAAGTAGGTTAATCTTGATCCTCCAAGTGGACCTACGCTCTTCCTAGTTCTTTCATTATTTTAGCTATTTTGAGCTAAAATTCAAACAGTTTGGCTTCGTGTTTGACTTTCGGTTCTGACCATTTTAGTCAAGTCAAAGTTCAAATTGAACTTTGCAACGTGATCGTAATCACGAAGGTATTAATCCCTTGTGATTGCACCTTCTGATTACCACGTTTAGTAGGCGAGATGACGAGTCAAAGTTTTACGAGTTAAAAGTAAAAAAAAAAATGTAAAAAAATGCATTTTATGACGAAAACGTTTTTCGGTATTAAAGCTTAAGGTTTTGACACCAAATCAGTTTTATAACATTATTAGACATTTTCAAACATGTCTAACTCGTCATTTCTAGTTTAGTGCTTATTTCTTATTCGTAAGTCGAGCGGTTTTACTACCACTTTGACTTTCGAATCTGACCTGTTTGGTCAATCTTAGGATTCGACCAAGCGCATTTTTATGACCATAGTAATTTAGGCATATAGTTTGGTTAGTTATATGATGAGTCGATTTTATGTAATTTAAAATGCCAAAAACACCCTTTTGGCGCATAAAATGGTTTCAAGCATGTAAGACCATAGTTTTGACATCTAAACTGATATTATAATATAATCAAACTTGTTTTTATAAGACTCGTCATAGGACTTATTTAACCATCCAAACCCATAGTTACGCTTGCGACCCGTTAAAGTGGCGTAAACCATTTTAACAAGTCGTAACAGGTCAAAACACTTAGAAACTCTTCTAAATCAGAATGTAAGGTATTAAACCATACCATACGAGTCCCAACAGTCATTTGGTTTATAAGACCTCATTCTATCCAATCATCCGATTAAAGTCTCGACAGACTAATATAGTATTCCGATACATTAGGACACACTTGAACTCTTCAATCCTTGAGCTTTGTTTGATCATTTGAACAAGAAATTTACGCAATCCCAAGTGAGAACATAGCCTCCTCTTTTATGATTTCAAATGTTTTTAGGGTGATTCATATGTCCCTATCACTACTTTCTTGTTTTCATGACATTATCCATGTTTTGCTTATCTAGTACATATAATACATGATTTCAAAGACATTTACTTCATATGTTGACTTAGCATACCTAGTACATAATTTGAAAGATATTTTTGCTTCGTATGTTGACTCAGCATAGAGATCCAAAAATAAATTTTGAATGATTTGAATCCGAAAAGCTTGAGTACCCCATTTGTTTTTGAAAAGGTTGATCAATTTGTTTAGGCTGCTTGTTCCTGAAGTATAAAATGTTCCCTCTGTTCCTGAATAGCTTCTTTCAAAATGGCTTCCGCTTCCTCGGTGAATATCCTGGTAGAAGATATTATTTCTTGAAATTGTGGTTTATTGGTTTTTAAGTAAGTACGTAACTCAACCAGAAATTTCCTTACCTATCCAACTTCTATCGAGATAACCGTTTGTTCTGGTATAAATAGTAAGTATCTGTTCTTCTACCACGAGAGGGGCGGATTGGGATTGTTTAAATAATTCACGTAATCATTGACCTCTTGCTAATTGATTCTGAGTAGATTTATCGGGATCAGAAGCAAATTGTGCAAAAGCTTCTAATTCTGCGAATTGTGCCAGCTCCAGTTTTAATTTACCGGCTATTTGTTTCATAACTTTAAAATTTGAGCTGTAGACCCTACTCTGGAAATAGAGATACCCACATTAATGGCGGGTCGGATTCCAACATTGAATAGATTGGCAGATAAGAATATTTGTCCATCAGTAATTGAAATTACATTCGTAGGAATATAAGCCGAAACGTCTCCCGATTGGGTTTCAACTATTGGTAAAGCGGTCATACTTCCTTCACCTAAAAGAGAACTTAATTTAGCAGCTCTCTCCAAAAGGTGTGAATGTAAATAAAAAAATCCCATGTATAAGCCTCGCGCCTAGGTGGTCTTCGTAATAGAAGAGACATTTGGCGATAAGCTTGCGCTTGTTTAGAGAGATCATCATAAATGATTAAGGTGTGTAGTTCACGGTAAATAAAATATTCAGCCAGAGGTGCTCCTGTATAAGGAGCGAGGTATTGTAATGTTTCAAGGGAATCCGTCGTTTCGGCTACCACAATAGTATATTCCATCGCGCCCTTTCCTGGAAAGTAGTCACTACATGAGCCACATAAGATGCTTTTTGACCAATAGCTACATAAACGTATATTACATTTTTGCCTTGTTGATTTAGAATTGTATCTGTTGCTACTGCTGTTTTACCGGTCTGTCTGTCCCCAATAATTAATTCTCGCTAACCACGTCCTATGGGAATCATTGAATCAATAGCACTAAGCCCTGTTTGAAGAGGCTCATATACAGAACGTTGAGAAATAATCCCCGGAGCGGGCGGTTCAATTAATCTACATTCAGAAGATGAAATTTCACCTCTACCATCAATAGGTTTAGCCAGGACGTTTATAACACGACCCAAATAGGCCTCACTCACTGGTATCTGAGCAATTCTTCATGTTGCTTTTACAGAATTCCCTTCTTGTATCAGCAAACCATCACCCATTAATACAACACCAACATTAGTTGATTCCAAATTAAGAGCAATGCCTATTGTACCCTCTTGAAATTCTACTAATCACCCGCCATTACTTCATCAAGACCATGAATACGAGCAATGCCATCACCTACTTGAAGTACGGATCGGTATTTGCAATCTTTACTTCTCTATTATATTGCTCAATACGTTCACGGATAGTATTACTAATTTAGTCGGCTTGAATGGTTACCATGAGTATTTCTTAATTCTTTTTTGAAAAAAATTAAATCAAAAATAATGCCTAACCTCTAAACTAAAGTAGAAGGACTAATCCGTTATTTGTTTCATTGCCGCCAATATGCCAATATTGGCACTGATAGTACGTAAATGTAATTCGTTGTTTCAACAACTATTTAAAGTTCCTAGAGCTCCTTGTAAATCTTGTTGGAAAACCCGTTGTCGGACTTGATTACTGGCCTTTTGTTTTCAAAATTTATAGTTTCAATTTTGTAATTTTCTAGTTGTTCCAAGGTCTTATAAGTTGAATCAATCAAATTCAATTTTTCTCGCTCTATCTCAGAGTATCCATTCATGCGAAACTCATATGCTTCTATTTCTACTTTCCGTAATCGAGCCCCGGCTTTTTCCAGCTGTTCGATGGCCCTATTATTCTAAATTTCTAATAGTATTCAAGACTCTCTATTTTTTATTATTTAATAAATCACTTAATGAAAGTAGATTATCTTTCCATTCATTTAAAAAATTCCATGATCCCTTCCCGAACCAAACATGAATCTTTCGATTCATTTTGTAATAAATCACTTCATATGTTGACTTAGCATACCTAGTACATGATTTCAAAGACATTTTGCTTCGTATGTTGACTTAGCATACCTAGTAATGAATTCAAAGACATTTTTGCTTCGTACGTTGACTTAGCATACCTAGTACACGATTTCAAAAAACATTTTTACTTCATATGTTGACTTAGCATGCCTAGTACATGATTTCAAAGACATTTTTGCTTGGTATATTGACTTAGTATGCCAAGTACATGATTTCAAAACATTTTCATGACATGCTTACATTGTTCAAGACATATTGATGCGTTGAATATACCGTGATTCATTCATTAACATTGATCACGCCGACCGGTAGTATGTAATGGTACCATAGGATTGACAATCTCATTCCCGCTTCCTAGGTCTGTTTGGAATTGACTTTAGGGAATGACAGAATCCGATGAACATTTGATAAACTTTGTCTTTATAAGGGTTTATCCGATAGTCAACAAGGCTTGAATGTATTTGCCAACAATCCATATATATATGTGTCTACACAATAAAAGCAACTGATTTATAAGACAAGAGTTTTTGTGTTTAAACAAGACCTTTGTTTATTCAAAACACCTGTTTAATATAAGACATTTTGATGGAGACAAGACATTTTTGTTATTTTATAGAAGACATTTAATTTATGGTTTAAACAAGACTTTTGTTTGCCATACAAGACATTGATTTATTTATAGACATTTGTTTATAAAAGACACTTGGTTTATACATGGCATTAGTTTATACATGACATTGGTTTAAACAAGACATCTCAGTTGTTGGCTCATGGTAAGTGATTTAAATGACGAGACGTGTATAATATGATAAAAGCATGGTGGATACGCCACTGGTAATTCCTATATATAAGTGCTTTCATTATATTACATAACGTAGCGTTATCTAAACCACTACAAACAAAATACAAGACATGACATATTTTATAAAAGGCACGAGTTATTTTGGTTATTACGTTAACAATGCATCATTTCTTTAAATCATTTGATTTTCATATGATTTCATAAAAGAAACATTTTTGTAATGGATCATGGCTACTAATAGTTGAACATTTCTTTTAACTTTCAAAGCCAAGAATCTTCATCACAAAACCTATGTTACTCACATGCATTTTTATGCTGACTTTTTATTTGCACATATGTTTCAGGAGCTAATGTTTGACTTTGAGCATGCTTCACATAGGGCGGACTTGGGCCTTAGTGACTTTAAAATTTGCAAGACAATTGTTATGTTTTTTATTTCATTCTTCCAAGACAATATAAACAATTAAATTTAATAATTTTTGTACCATGAGTTGTGAAACAATAGCTCTGTGACATGACTCCCCGACGTTTCTGTGGCGGTTTGTTGTTTTACGCTGTCGGGGTGTGAGAGAAATATTGGTATCAGAGCTCATGATTATAGGGAATCAGGTTATTGGTAATACTTTGACCTAGAGTATGCTCTTCCTAGGTCCCTAAGACAAGTTATCTTGTGTTTAGATCTTAAAACAATACCATCACCTATCCTTAGTTGATTACCAAAAACAAATTCACAAGTTACAAATTCATTTTGAAAATCAATCATCTATCCTTAGATGATTTGTTTTTAGGCTTCATGCGTTCAAAGTTTTCAAAATCTCATCAAAGTTTTGGTTTTAATAATGTGAACACGTGCAATCTGGAAGGGTGGATGCCTGTACCCTTAATTTTCTGTCTAAGGCTAGAGTGTTGGAAGAAATCCGCATTATCGACTAGTCACTCTTACCTGGGAACTCTTAGGGTGAATGTCCACTTATATACTAAAGCATGTCTTCACGATACGTTATAAAGGCCCATTTACTTTGATTAGTCACTATTTGTCGTTTGTTTGTTTTAGGTAACGAACAGATGATCACAATCCTTATGTTTCGTTGATATTTTTAATGTTTTCTTTTGACTATCCAATATCAATCTCACCTGTTTTCTCTCATATTTACTTCTCTTTTAGAATGCTTCCTCGTCGAAATGCTGCTCAGGACACCGATATGGCGGCAATGATAGCTCAGCAGATAACTGTTGTGCTACCAAATCTTGTGACTCAATTAAACTAAGCCAACAATAACAACAACATTGCACCTGTTTTGTGCAACTTTAACAATTCAATTCGGCTAAACCGCTCAAGTTTAGTGGTTCTGAGGGAGCTACTAATCTCCTATAGTGGTTTGAGAGTCTTGAGAGCACACTCCGTCATGTTCAATGTCTAAATGAGCGCAAGGTAGAATTTGCTTCGAGTGTATTCCAAAAGAGGGCGCTCACGTGGTGGGACGGAGTGGTGAGAGATAGGGGTACTGATGTTGCAATGGCTCAGACATGGGAAGAGCTTCGAGCTCTTATGATGAAGTAATTCTGCCCACACAATGAGCAAAGAGCACTTGAGAACGAATTCCACGACCTGAAACAGGATAGTGGAGAACATCATGCCTACACTGACCATTATGAGGAGCTAAGTTTGTTATGTCCTGCCATGGTACACCCTTGGATAAGGCTAGTGAAAAGTACATTGATGGCCTTCCTGACTCAGTTCAGGACATAGTCACTGGTAGCAACCCTGCTACAGTCAGACATGCTATCGAGTTGGCTGCAACCCTGGCTGACTCACAAGTCAAGAAGGGTGAACTATTTCGCAAAGGCGACAAGAAGCAATCTACCAAGACTGCACAAGGGAAACAAAAGGGAAACAAGGCCGAAACCTCCAAGAAGTCTAGGAAGCGTAAACCTACTAAAATTCTGTTGTTGTTACACAACCCAACCAAGCTGCTCCCAATCAACCAGCATAGCCTCCTACCAAGAGATAATATTCTGGTACTGCACCTTTGTGCAACAAGTGTGATAGTCATCATCAACCCCATCTACCGTACGGTCATTGTACAAATTGTGGACGATATCGCCATCTGGCCAACACTTGTCGTTTTTCTCCGGCACCTAATCAAGTGGTTCGAAATCCTGTTCAACCACAAGCCAATCTTGCACGACCCCACTACCCACCCAGATCCTGCTACAATTGTGGTGATCTTACTCACTACCGAAACAACTACCCGAAGCTAGTTAATGCAAATCCAGCCTGGGGATGAGCATTTAACATAAATACTATTGAGGCTCGTGCTGACAATTACGTGGTTAACGGTACGTTCCTTGTCAATAATCAGCCTGCTTCTATTCTTTTTGATTTAGGTGCCGATAAGAGTTTTATATCCTTAGATTTTGAGCCTTATCTTTCAACACCACGTACCAAACTTGTAAAACCCTTAACAATAGAGATAACTAGTGGCGAACCTCTTGTACTTGATTATTTTATTCATAACTGCCAATTGAGCCTCAATAACCATCTTTTTTCCATTGACCTCACGCCAATGCAACTTGGGAGTTTGGACGTCATAGTAGGCATGGACTGATTAACCAAACACCATGCTGAAGTGATATGTTTTGATAAGATTGTTCACATCCCTCTTTTGTCTGGTGAAATCCTAGAAGTTCGTAGAGAGAAACCCTCTCATGGCCTTAACTCATGACAAGTACCCAAGCCCAAAAATACATATGAAAGAATTATGTAGCCTTTTTGGCACATATCGTAGAGGAGAAAAGCAAGGGTAAGAGTATTCAAGACATCCCCATTGTTTGAGATTTTCCTGAGGTGTTTCCTGAATAACTACCTGGTTTACCCCCAGCACGTCAAGTCGAGTTTCGTATAGACGTTGTACCTGGTGCCAACCCAATTGCCAAATCCCCTTACCTTACACCGTCTGAAATGCAAGAGTTGTCAAAACAACTCCAAGAACTTTCAGACAAAGGATTTATTCATCTGAGCTTTTCACATTGGGGCGCCCCTGTCCTATTCGTGAAAAAGAAGGATGGATCCTTTTATATGTGCATCGATTATCGTGAGCTCAACAAACTCACGATTAAAAATCGATATCCCCTACCTCGTATTGATGATCTTTTTGATCAACTACAGGGTGCTGGATGTTTCTCCAAGGTAATATGCGTTCTGGGTATCATCAGCTTCATGTACTCGATGAAGATATTACCAAATTTGCTTTTTGCACTCGATACGGCCATTACGAGTTCACTGTCATGCCCTTTGGTTTGACAAATGCTTCTGCCATCTTCATGGACTTAACGAATAGGGTTTGTAAACCTTATTTAGACAAGTTCATCATTGTTTTCATCGACGACATTTGATTTATTCAAAATCCCGAGCCAATCACAAACGTCATCTTCGTCTAACGATGGAACTCCTAAAGAAAGAACAACTTTATGCCAAATTCTCCAAGTGTGAATTTGGCTGAGGAAGTTCAATTTTTGGGGCACATTGTCAACGAACAAGGTATACATGTAGATCCTGCCAAAATCAGTGCGATTAGGGATTGGAGTACAACTACTACTCCTACCGAAGTTCGTTCATTTCTTGGTCTAGCTGGCTATTACCGCTGCTTTATTGCAACCTTCTCCAAGATTGTGGTTCTCCTCACTGCTTTGACTCAAAAGAATAAACCTTTTGAGTGGGGACCCAAACAAGAGGAAGCTTTTCAGACCTTGAAACAAAAGCTTTGTGATGCTACCCAATGGCAACGACGACTTTGTCGTGTATTGTGATGCGTCGAATCTAGGCCTTGGTTGTGTTCTCATGCATAGAGACAAAGTCATAGCCTATGCATCAAGACAATTGAAAATCCATGAAAAGAACTACATAACTCATGATCTTGAGTTAGGTGCCGTTGTTTTTGCTCTCAAAATTTGGAGACATTGCCTCTATGGTACAAAATGTGTGGTTTTCACTGACCACAAAAGTCTCCAACACATTGTTAATTTGAAAGAACTGAACATGAGACAACAACGTTGGGTTGAAATTCTAAACGACTACGACTACGAGATTCGCTACCATCTTGGTAAGGCGAATGTCGTAGCTAATGCTCTTAGTCGTAATGATTGTGTCAAGCTACATTGTGTTCAAGTTCGATCTGATATCCAAACACATATTTTTGAAGCCCAACGCACTTGTATAACCCAAAGTTTGTTGAAAAACGAACTGCCCTATCATCTCGAGCTTTAGCTTGAAACAAAAGACAATGGGTTACTCTACTAAATGAACCGTTTATGGGTTCCAAGCCAAGACAATCTCCGCACCCTATTGATGAACGAGGCTCACAAATCTCCTTATTCAATTCATCCTGGTGCAGACAAAATGTACAAGGATCTTCGTACCCAATATTGGTGGCAGGGTATGAAGAAGGATATTGCCTTATACGTATCCAAATGCCTAACTTGTCTTTAAAGTTAAGGCAGAACATCAACATCCATCTAGTTTGCTTGAGCAACCAGAAATTCCGGTTTGGAAATGGGAAAACATTGCTATGGATCTCATCACCAAACTACCACGTACTTCTAGAGGTCATGAGGCTATTTGAGACAAGACATTTTTGTTATTTTATACAAGACATTTAATTTATGGTTCAAACAAGACTTTTGTTTTCCATACAAGACATTGGTTTATACTAGACATTTGTTTATAAAAGACATTTGGTTCATACATGGCATTGGTTTAAACAAGACATCTCAATTGTTGGCTCATGGTAAGTGATTTAAATGACGAGACGTGTGTAATATGATTAAAGCATGGTGGGTATGCCACTAGTACATCCTATAAGTGCTTTCATTATATTACATAACGTAGCGTTATCTAAACCACTTCAAACAAAATACAAGACATGACATATTTTATAAAAGGCACGAGTTATTTTGGTTATTAAGTTAATCATGCATCATTTCTTTAAATAATTTGATTTTCATATGATTTCGTAAAAGAAACATTTTTGTAATGGATCATGGCTACTAATAGTTGAACATTTCTTTTAACTTTCAAAGCCAAGAATCTTCATCAGAAAACCTATGTTACTCACAGGCATTTTAATGCTCACGTTTTATTTGCACATATGTTTCAGGAGTTAATGTTTGACTTTGAGCATGCTTCACATAGGGCGGACTTGGGCCTTAGTGACTTTAAAATTTGCAAGACAATTGTTATGTTTTTTATTTCATTCTCCCAACACAATATAACAATTAAATTCAATAATACAAAACTTTATGTACCATGTGTTGTGAAACAATAGTTCTGTGACATGACTCCCCGACGTTTTCGCGACGGTTTGTTGTTTTACGCGGTCGGGGTGTTACACCAAACTTTGATAAAACTTCATGAGCTGATTCGCGAGGCACAATACCCAACCATTAATGAGGGTAACCTCGATAATGAGTTGAAGTGTGGTGTCGAAAATCCACTAGTCTAAGTTCGATGGCATTCTTTACTACCTCAATCGTATCTAGATTCCTGATCGTAGCAACCTTCAAAACACTCTGATGGATGAAGCCCATAAGTCTCGATATTCCGTTCATCCTGGCGCCGACAAGATGTACCCCGACCTTCGTACATGTTATTGGTGGTCTGGCATGAAGAGAGATATCACTCTTTACGTCTCGAAATGTTTTACGTGCTTTAAAGTCAAAGCTGAACATCAACGTCCCTCTGACCTACTCGAACAACCGGAGATTCCTGTCTGGAAATAGGAGAGCATTACTATAGATTTATTACCAAACTTCCTTGCACTCCTTCTAGTCACGATAGTATTTGGGTTATCATTGACCGTTTGACTAAATCCACTCACTTCCTCCCCATTCGTGAAGATTACAATGTCGAGAAATTGGCTCGTGTCTACACGAAGGAGATCATTTGTCGTCATGGTATCCCTAGTGACATCATTTCTGATCGTGACGCTCGTTTTACCTCCCACCTTTGGCAAAAGTTTCAAATCGCTCTTGGTACTCGCCTCAATCTTAGTACCGCTTTTCACCCCTAGTCCGACGGTCAAACCGAGCATACTATCCAAACTCTAGAGGATATGCATCGTTCATGCGTAATCGATTTTCCGGGCAACTGGGATTCGCACTTACCTTTGATAGAATTCTCGTACAACAACAGTTATCACACTAGTATTCAAATGGCACCATTTGAAGCATTCTATGGTCGTTAGTGGCGTTCGCCTATTTGTTGGCACGAGATCAGAGGAGCTCAACTCACCAGTTCCGAACTTATACAAGAGACGACGGACAAGATCTTGCAAATTCGTGATAATCTCCTCAAGGCCAGAAGCCGACAAAAGAGTTATGTTGACAAAAGACGCAAGCCTCTAGAATTCAACATAGGTGATCATGTACTTCTCAAGGTATCTCCTTGGAAAGGGGTGGTTCGATTCGGTAAGAAGGGCAAACTCGCTCCGCGCTTCGTAGGTCATTTCAAGATTCTCGAAAGGATTGGCAAGGTAGTATACCGACTGGATCTACCTCAAGAACTCAACAATGTTCACCCAACGTTTCATGTTTCAAATCTTAAGAAGTGCCTAGCTGAAGAAGGACTCCAAGTTCCACTTGAAGATCTTCAAATTAACGGAACCTTGCACTTCATGGAAAAACCTGTCGAGATCATGGATTGAGGGACCAAGCAATTAAGGCGCAGTCGAATTCCTATCGTGAAGGTTTGATGGGAAGGAAAGCGTGGCGCTGAGTTTACTTGGGAGCTCGAAAGCGATATGAAGACTAAGTAACCGCATCTGTTCGTTACATCTTCCTAAATTTATGGACAAAATTTCCTAAAGGAGGGGTGACTGTAACGCCTCGCTTTTCGCAGCTTACCATTTTTAGAAAGAGCGTATCGAAATTCTGTTTTCGGAAACTCATTGTTATTGTAATCTTATCTCAGTGGAATCATTGTAAATCCGAGACTTCGATCGTAATGCAATTAATCTTTTATACATGCTTATACATTGGTTCATCCACCCGTTGTTACATGATACATGACGCAAGTTTAAATCGTAAACAATTATCGTATATTCATATGCATGTTCCTTTCATGCGAAATACTTGGTTATTCAATCGCGAGATTTATAATTATTTAGCACCTCCCTAAACGATTAACACTTATTATACACTTCGTTTCATTGAACTCTTAAAAACGTGTTCTTTTTACTTGGAAACAAAAGCTAGATTATAATGTCCGTATGCTTAAAATATCAAGCCACCCGTTAATATACGTCACTTAAATATAAAATGACATCAAATAACCAAATAATATCAATTATTAACAAAAAAAAGAAACCCATGGTAGCTTGCGGCCTCAAGCTGCTAGGGTGTGTTGTTTGACTTGTTTCAAGTTTAAACACTCACCTAAGTGTCTTAAATGCTCACCAACACTAACCCTAATCCCCTTCCTTATATAAACAACCCTTCCCCAATCTATTTCCTACTTTTACAAGCCTCTAAACACTTCAAAAACACTCTCAAAGTCCCTAAAACTTCCAATAAACGCTGCAGCAAAATTTGAGTTTTTAGTGAGTTCTAACTCACTTCTCCTACTATTTCTTCCTTGTTTTTCTTCTAAAACACTTGGATAACCTCTAGGAAGGTTTTCACAAGTTTTCTTGGGCAAACTAAGGTGAAACCTCACCCTTTTTGAGGTCCAAAGTGCCATAAACTTTCTGCTTGATTTATCTTTTTATAACTTCATCAGTTTCATTCTTTCTTCACATTTTCTTCCTCTACAATGGTTGTAATGCCTCTACGGATGTTACCATAGGTTTTCCATGGAAAACTAAGGTGGAACAATACCATTTTTAAGGCCAAACTTTCTGTTTTGGAAGATAAACGTATATACTTATTTTAAACATGCTTTCTCTAGACAAACTTGTGCTACTTGTGCCTCTAATAAAGCCCACGGTTAGTGAGCTAACTATAGTTGTTTCATACAAAATAGGAGGCGTAAAATACCTCTAAACTTTCTGTTTTATAAAGGGTTTTAACCCACAACTGTTGGAACCATCCAAGCTTGACAAAGCTTGTGTTTTGGTAAAAGTGTGATTACTTGGAAGCCTTGGTTATCCTGCTTTCAATCCACCACCTCACTTGATGATTTCTATGTATAACCATAAAATTATGTTCAACCTTCAATTAAGTAACAAGGCTACGACACATCCCCAAACATTACCATGTTTGGGGTGCATGCACCTAGCTTGCTTACTTGGTCGATACATAGTTTAGTGAAGTATTTCTTTTTATTTCATTCATGACCATCTGAATTGTCCTTGTAACAATTTGTCTATTGGTGAATCTTATGAAAGAGGCTAAAGGACGGTTATCCTCCTACCTCCATGCATGACATCTATGAAATGTATGACTTATATGATGGACTTAATGATATATTATATAATATATGCGTAAATAAGACTTATACATAACCGAAATTTTGACAATGATCATATGGTTACTTGTCCTAACAATAGGTTATATTATCTACGACTTAACCTCCTCATTACAATTCTAATGGGCATAGCCCATGAAATCACAACCACCCTATGGGGTTTATAGTGTCAAAAACGAGTGTTAACATCTAGATAAATACTTTTACGAATACATACTTTTGCATACCTTAAACTCCTAATCCGAATCCTCCCATTATCATTCCAATATTCACACACCTACGTTTCCTTGTATAGGATAACTCGGCGTTCCATTCTCCAACCAATCAAACTCTTCAAAGGATTTAACAAAGGAAGCTTTGCAAAACCATGAGTACACTCGAACACCTTTTTTACGCTTTACACTTTTGGGTGCAATATGTTAACCTATAAAAAATACACGCAATCACACTTATACTTTTATGCAATCACACAAACAATCCATCATACATGCTATAGTTACGTGATACACGATTCGAATACTTGGAACATTCTTATGTGATAGTATTTGTCATTAACTTCGTATGAGCCCCCCCTTAACATGTATAGCGTTATAGGAGTAACGCACCGCCCGTATTCTTGTGGTCATGTTAAGTTTATTCTATTTTGTGGTGACACTAGAGGATTGACTTGTAGATCGCATGCCATGCTTACATTAATCTAGTATGCTAGCTTAACATGTGGATTTGTTTAAACGATTTTATACTTATACTATAATTAAACTTGTGTACTCGCCAATGCTTTTTGTATTGAACTATACTTTTAACATGTTGCAGGTTGAGGATGTTGAATATGACAGAATCGTTGTAGAGACGACACAGAAACACATCTAGAATGCTAGGTTTTAAGTTATAATTTGTCGTATTTGAAGTTATGTTGTATTTGAATTTATGTTGTATTTGACAATTTGATCAATGAAATGAAATGGATTTTGAATTTAATATTGTCGTAGATAGTGTTATGATGTCTCGAGCAATCTATTTTGTCTCCCTCCGATACTTCCGCCATCGGTTGGGGTGTGACACCCCACTTGTAAGTGGTACCTATTAAGTGAAACCTATGAAAGGTTGTGCGGTTTTTGAAAATCCCTCAATGAACCTACAATAGTAATATGCGAGACCAAGGAATTGACGTACTTTGGTGGGAGTTTTTGGTGTAGACCAAGGCTTAATGGAGTCGATCTTGACTGGGTCGACATGGATTCTGGCCTCGTTGATTACATGCCTAAGAAAATGGACTTCACGAATCCAAAAGTTACATTTGGAGAATTTCGCATAAAGCAGCTCCTTTCTCAGAAGCTCTAAAATGAGACGCAAATGCTCCTCGTGTTCCTCTTTGCTCTTAGAGTAGCTCAGAATGTCGTTAATGAAAACGATAATGAATTTATCAAGATAGTGTTTGCACACTTGGTTCGTGAGGTCCATGAAGACCGCAAGTGCATTGGTCAACCTGAAAGGCATAACCTGGAACTCATAATGGCTAGCTGGTAGTTATGGAAATTCCTTCTTGAAATGCCCCTCCATTCTAATTTAGTTATTATTGTGACAAATGGCAAATAACCGGTAATTCTGTACAATCTAATCACTATTTTTATTTCAAAATCTCATGCATATTATCGTAATTTAATTGCGTAACTGAGTTGTATGTCATATCCTAAGTATTAGGGCAAGTAAATTTGATCATAACATATATTGATTTCCGTTACTACGAGAACATACCAAACAATGCCCTAAAAGTGTTGGTAGAAAGTTAGGGCGCACATTTTTGCGGTGGCGCTATTTGTGTCGGCAAAACTGCTAAAACGAATCAAAACAACGAATAAAGGCATGCTAATGCCATAACTGAGTCCATATAAACATGAAAACATTGATATGAGATCACCCATTACAAAAATGCATACTTTCCGGTACAACTCCTAAATTGCAAAATTGTTTGTTTCGACCAAAAGGCGACAAATGACATTTTGTCCGCAACACTAATTCGATGGATTCCAGATTTTGGAATGATAATAAAACAATGTTGGACATCCTAAAACAATAGGAGAATAGCAAAAATGCATGAAAGACATCATTTCCGGTCATTTGACAAATAGTGCACAATTCGACCGGAAGGCGACCGTTTGTCGAAACGACGAACATCTAGAGAACTAGTTAGACCCCATTTGGGACTCGGAATCCATTCAACTATCTTGAGGTCAAGGAAACACAACTTCCAGAAAAGTTTGACGGCAGGATATAAAAGTGCCGATATCGAGCGAACAAGCGAATGAAAGGCATTTTTGCCATCCTAACTCAACATATATTCGTCTGGTGAACTAGCTATGCATATTTTTAGATCGGAAGTGTACTAAATAAACGCCATGACAATTGTGGTGGTAAAAAACAAAAGCTTCCGGTACTAATAATAAAGTTCGTTTATTAGCAAATATTGTGTCGATGAACGAACTAACGACATTTTCGTCATTCGAAACTTATATTAAATTATCAAGTGGGTTAATTATCATGGATTAACACCCTAACCCTAATTATATACTAAGGATTCAAGATCAATCCCTTAATCACAACACTTAACTTAATTACTAAAATATCTAATAAATAAACATGTGATATAAAAAAATTTACATTTTACCCCCCTCCCCTACATGTGGACGGCTCAAGTGGGTCCCACACCCACTTGATGCTTGTTAAAAATGTTATATTAGAAGCATGGTGATGGATTTGAAAGGTAATCCTGAAAGATGGTTAATGAATATCATAATCTATACACCATTCTTCATCATTTTCACTTAAGAAAGCTTGCAACCATCTTCCATATTTCTCCTCTAAACCCACGGCTACAACACCACCACAACACCACCATTAAACCACCATAAACCACCTCATTTTACCCACTTTAAAACCCTCTTAAGACCATTCAAGATGCTAACAAAGGTGGAGGACCATTAGGGCTATCTTGGAGCTCCATTTTCTTCTTAAATCATCACTAAACTTGTGCACTCATTGTAAGGCAAATCCCTTCATATTCTAGCTTATTATTATGTCTAATTTAATGAAGTACAAGTTGATCATCTTGAAAATGAAGAAAAGGTAACCTAAAAACCCTAACCCACACCTTAATAATAACACTAAATATGGTTTATTTTGTGTTGATTATGTGTTTATATGTTAACTAGTTAGCATGATGAGGTTGTTTATGTTAAAATAAGGTGTAAATTTTAGATGATCTTGTATGGTTAAATATGAAAATGATGATTTAAACATGGTAATGTTTAAATCTAAACAAGATCATCAACTACATCATCCATGAAGATTACTAAAACCTAAAAGTAATTTTACCACATGTGAGTAATTTTTATAAGAAATAAACTATGTGATTTAAGAACCATCTTAAAAAGTGTAGTAATCAAGAGGTTTAAAGTAACGGGCTTGATCTAATGATGTAACAAAAATAATGGTTTAAAAATGCTAATAAATGTTGAAGTCTCATTATGTTTTTAATAAGATTTTGACTACCAAAATGCCATGGATGATGATACACATAAGTTGTAAACAAATGATACGAAAGCATGATATAAATTGTTGATCTCGATTATGAGCTTAAACAGGGTTTAAATACGTTTAAAAACGTGGAAAACGCCACAGTTTAGGGAAACAATGGCGAAATTTTCTAAAAATCTAATCGCGATTAAGATATGATTAATGGGGTGATTAGTGGGACTAAACGCGATTCATAACTTAAATCGTCGTTAAGTAAGTTCTAATGACAAGGGTTAAACCCTAAACACTCAAGTGTTCAACAAGTGTGTATGTGTATATATATATATATTTACAACTAAACATAAGTAATCCTTACAAATATATATATATATATATATATATATATATATATATGATTACTTATGGAAATAAAAGTACACATACATATTTTGTCACCAAGAATTTTGTATAAATGTATATTGTATGTGTAAGTATTTAGAAGCTTAGGGTATTCATCATAAAAATACCCAACTATACACAAAATACTACAAACACCTGAAAATATTACCAAGTGTTGGTGACACAAACAAATACATTTTTACAATACGTCGAAAAAATAATCGACAAATGAAGCAAAGCGGGCGATGGGCGAACGTTCACAATTACACCGTCGCGTCGTCGACCAACGAATAAATAACCGACACGAAGAGTTATTACGACGACGGGCGATTGTCGACGGGAAAAAAACATGTAATTAACTACAACGATGACAAGTCTTAAAATATATATTTAGACACTTAACATATATATATATATATATATATATATATATATATATATGTAATCGAAATCAAAATCCGGAAAGTTGAAAATATAAAAGTATAAGACATATATACTTATACACTAATACTTAGTAAAATTATAAGTATAAGGCTTATAAAATAATGGGCTCATCAAAATGAATTTGGGCCAGGCCCAATTTATAAAAGACATGGGCAAGACCCAATAGCATAAAATACATGGGCAAGGCCCAATTGTATAAACTATATGGACAAGCCTAAAAACATATAAATTACATGGGCTAGACCCAATGACATAAAAACATGGGCTAGGCCCAAAGACATAAATTACATGGCTAGGCCTAATGACATAAAGATATGGGCTAGGGCCAATGACATACATTACATGGGCTAGGCCCAATGACATAAAGACATGGGCTAGGCCTAATGACATAAATTACATGGGCTAGGCCCAATGACATAAAGATATGGGCTAGACCCAATGACATAAAAACATGGGCTAGGCCCAATGACATAGATTACATGGGCAAGGCCCAATGACACGCGTGCAAGGTACGAGGACATGTGAAGGGCAAGGCCCAGTTCACACATGATCTAAGAACAACAATATATGTGTGTGTATACGTATATAGATACGTATATATACGTATATACGTATACACGTATTATATACGTATATATACGTATATATACGTATACGTATATATACGTATTATATACGTATATATACGTATATATACGTATATAATACGTGTATACGTATATACGTATATATACGTATATATACGTATCTATATACGTATATACGTATCTATATATATATGTATACATATATATAGGCATATATATGCCTATATATATATAGATACGTAAATACGTATACATATACGTACGTACGTGTATACGTATACATATATGTATATATATACGTATATATATATAGGTATATATATATATATAATATAACAATATTAATCGAACAAACAAACTACCAACACTATGATAACACTAAACGTTGTTCTATCACAACAAAGAAATACATAACAAGAATTCAAGATGAACAACTGGTACAAGGTCCTTCGAGGCCTAGGTGTCCAATAAACTCAATACACATGTAGGTTACACACTTGTACGGACACCGACCCACGAATAGCACGACGTGCGGAATGCAAAGTTGTGAGTTCATGTCCCTCCTTTCACTTATTTCAAAGTTTCGTTTTAAAACTATCGAGGGGAAATACATGTCATAACAAATAGTATGTTAGCTATGGGTTTAGTTGATAACACGATCATTTGTGCGCAAGTAGGATGATGACAATAGTAACCATTAGTTACATAGTGACCAAGGTGCAAAACAACTAGATCTATTGAGTTTGAGACGCGCTCCACTCCTAGTTGGTATACCCTTCGGAGTGCTTTTGTGATCCTAATGATGTCAAAGTTGCCTCGGTTTGGTTACTTACTTATGGCACATATATGCCAAGGTGCTCGCGACACACTAATAGATCCTTAAAACTCCATGATGCTAATAACATACTCGGTTTTCATTACAGGATTTCCAGAATGACATTATCATACGGAAACATTAACTACATGAACTAGCCAACTTTATGTTGACTTTTAAAATTATATGTATTTCAGGACGCAAGACATGAGCTGGTGATGTGATTCGGGTTATGGGAAAATGTCAAGACAATGATGTGCCACCTTTTGGAGGGTTTGCCTTTTATATCCCAACTTTGTATGGATATGTAGGAGTCAAAACCTCATTACGCAGTAACGATGAAAACAATATCTTATTTTGAAGTAATATATGTTGAATTATGTTTATGATGATAAGTTGAAAACATTTAAACTATGAAATCACTTTTGAATGGTTGTAATTATGGGAATGAAACTTATTATTAGTATGGCGTCGTTGTTAAATTATAATTGTTTACTAAATTGGATGCAATGATTACCTAATAGTCACACACTTGCGCTTCCGCTACGACCAGGGTGTGACAGTTATTGTTGCTATTGTGGTTGCCTAGCTGGCAGTTAACTCCTATAGTCCTTGGCAGCATGCCCTAGCTTCCCAAAGCGCTGACAGCAGTTCTTGTCACATTACCCATGGTGATGACAGTTACACTAGTCACATTTCGGGCGATTTCTTTGGTAAGAACTTTGATCTTGATTAGTTGTTGGTTGCTTATTGGAGGTCTTGTTGTTGTTGAACTTTCTTTGCTGCTATGGGGGTTGATTGAACTGGAATCCTTACTTTGATTCCCATCCCATTTGCGCTTGTTTTGAGATGTAGTGGCAGGGACAGAAGCACACTTCGGTAGTGTGCCTTGAGCAACAGCCTGATACGTAAGCTTGTGCGTAAGCCTGATGATGTGCTAAATGGTAGGCAAGTTAGCAAATGTTACCATGCTCTAAATATGTGGAACCAACCATCGATGTATCTCTAGATCCACTTGTTGGGTGGGTTTGACATATTAAGGCACATAGTGACCAGGTCGGGAGAACGACTAGTGTAGGCTTCGATTTCAGATCCCTGGGTGGGTTCCAATACTCGGTTTCTAGTTTCTGAATATCATCCCAGTGATAGTACTCTTCCTTAAGCATATCCTTAAAGTCATTCCAAGGTGTTGCATTGGCCATATCCAGTCCTAGCATCTGGACTTGTGAACTCCTTTTAAGACTCCAGATGCGAATTTGACCCAATCCGCCATGAGACAGTTACACATTGCGAATGCCGATTCCACTTTCTCAAACCAACGCAGCAGGTTGACCGCTCCTTTAGTGCCATTAAAGGGATGAGGCTTACAATCCATGAAAGTTTTGAAAGTGCAAACTGGCAGGTGAGCAGGTTGACCTGAATTGAGAAAACAAACGCGAATAAGAATACAAGGGCTAAGAGAGAGTTAGAATAGAAATAGATCCACTAGAGTAAATAAAACAAAAGATTTGCTTCCGGGATGAGCAACCCAGAATGCCGCTAGAGAACACACTCATGGATGATTGTAATTTAATTCCAAAACACTGTCATATGCTATTTAATTTGAAAGATGCCTATAGAAATAAAAAGAACACACCCACACAATACCATACTACATACAAAGAAACTAGAGGCATAAAGAGTCATACAAGGAAATGATAGGCAGTTCGAGTCAAAGATAAAAGCTTGTGGATCGTGATTAAGATTGCAACTCGTAACATTTCTGTTTTCGTTTCTCTTTGTTTTAAACGATTATGAACAACATGTTTTTGTTTCTTAGACTTTATTTTGAATTTGGTATTATGTTTAGAGGCTAAAACTTTTAAAGCCCCTTAGGTTTGGATGATCTATTGATGCGTGTTTGACGTTTATTTTGACTTATGACTTTGACAACATTTTGGAGTAAATTGGTTATGATTTTTTGCTAAAATTGATTGTGTATACTTTTATTTAACTGAGCATATTGATGTGTTTGATGAGTGTCATGCTTTTGGTAGGAATAAGTCACCACTAGTTGTGTTAAACTCGCTTTTAGGTTGTTTATTTGCGATTCTCAATCTAATTGTTTGAAATTAATAACAATTCATGTCACTAATCAATTTAAACTCAGCTAGGCATTAGTGTGCACCCATCTTCTTTGATTCGAAAGATAATTAGAAGTTGCTAGGTAATTTGGTGCATTGTTTTGTAGTCTTAAGCATCAGATAACTTAGGGTTCGTCTACTTATTCGTCTGTCGGGCATTCCTAAGATTTTGGTGTATCATCTTATAGCTTGCTTCTCATCTGGAGGGTTGGTTAAGGGTAACCTTTTACAGTCCAATAGTTGTCGGATTTAGGACCTTTAATTGGCCTTATTTTCTTATAGTACTCCAATGTATGTTTTAGTTGTTTTTCATTGTTCGGTTCTTAGGTTTTTGAGATTTTGGATTACCTTCCTAATTGTTATAGGATTTGTTCTCTTTCACAAGGGAGTAAACAGTTAGAACCCTAAACCTAAGTCATTTGTCAGATAGTTATCTTCACGTGTCA
Source organism: Scalesia atractyloides (assembly GCA_947069175.1). NCBI lineage: Eukaryota > Viridiplantae > Streptophyta > Magnoliopsida > Asterales > Asteraceae > Scalesia > Scalesia atractyloides. The sequence continues at coordinate 33,587,300 of CAMTDV010000003.1, read as the reverse complement.
TTAGTGATACCCACCTAAGTGGTTTGTTCATCTCTCTTGGTTGAGTTCACTGTTCTGAGTTGCCTTTGTGTTCTAGTTAAAATCTTAGTTAGTTAATTCCAGAAATAAAAAAACAAATTCTTAAAAGCAATTTAGGGCTAGAATTGCGGTTAAGGTTAACTATTCGGGGTGCTATCTTAGAGTCCATGGTTCAATACTCGGTCTTGCTAGTCATAATACTTTCACATCCGGTTCACTTGTCATTGTTTGTAGTTAGTAAGTTTCACTTTTAAAACTTGGTCATAAAATTAGCTGCAAAAATCACACATCATGTTTTTGGCGTCGTTGCCAAGGACTTTATACACACTTTTGAGAACAACATGAGTTGTATTTTTGGTCATTTTATTTGCTTTCTAATTATTTGCCTTGGGGTGCCCTTGCTTTGATGGAGAATTGCTAGTTATGCCCCTAGGAGTTAGATTGCATTTATTATTTTTAGCGTAGCCGTCATTTCTATTTTGTTTCTCTATTTTCCAGTTTATGCCCCATTTTCATTCACAGGGACTACCCAAATTCTTAGCTTCATCTGAAGCCGAACGAGAGTTATTTTGAGCGTCTTAGCCAGCCCCCAGAGCATATTTGTAGGATCATCAACGAAAAAGGCACTCATTCCTATTCATTTTCCTACTGTTAATATGGATCATAATCTTGCGAGACGCACTATTCACCAGCATGCCTGTAACACCTCGAATATTTTTATCAAATCATAAAGCCCCACGTGTCCAGAAACTCTCCAAATATTCCAAATTTGTTGGAGGAGAAGGAACAATTTATTAAAAAGGGATATGGAAAAAAGTTGAGGGTCTAAATGCAATTATTGCATTCTGAAGGTCCTTACGGACCATAAGGCAAAACTCTTTGCGCGCAAGGGGTACCTACGGAGCGTAAGGGATCATGCTTACAGTCTGTAAGGGATGCGCTGACAGCAGAATGCAGCTGGCATTTGCATCTTCTCGCTTTGTGCCACCTCTCCTGCGTTTCTTGCTACCTTTCTTCTTCTTGGGACATCTGGGATGACACTAATCCCTTCCATAACAACTCAGAGGACACTTAGCTTGATTAGAGAGTTCTTGATCAAGTATAAATAGCCTCATTCATGATCCATGTTCTTCAGACCATTCTTTTCTTTCTCTATCACTTACTTGGAGTGCTTCTAGACTCTAAAAGGCCACCCCCTGAAGTTTTAAGCTTCCCACCTAACACTAGTAAGCGTTTCCTCTAGTTCTTTTCTTTATTTGGCTAGTTATTAGCCGAAAGACAAGCAAATTGACTTTTGCTTTGACTTTAGGTTCTGACCGTTTTAGTCAAGTCAAAGTTCAAATTGAACTTTGCAACATGATCTTTATAATGAAGGTGTTAATCCCTTGTGATTACACCTACGATCATCACGTTTAATAGGCGAAATTACGAGTCAAACTTGTATAAAATCGAAAAAACGCAGATTTTGCAAATTACGACGAATTATCTTTTAAGCATTACAACTATAATTTTTAACATTATAACAGTTTATATAACATTATAAGACTTGTTTTATCATGTTTAACTCGTCATAATTAGTTTAGCTTTCAATTCCACGACGAAAGTCAAACAGGTTGACTTCTTCTTTGCCTTTCAATTTTAACCCGTTTGGTCAACCTTAGAATCTGATTAAGCTTAATTTTGTGCCCATATTAATATAAGTAATAACCCTCAATGGTTATACCTTTTGATCATATCGTTTGAAGGGTCATTTTACGAGTCAAGTAAGTATATGATAAAAGGTAAAAAATGCCCTTTCTCATAAAAATGTTTTTAAACCTACGAGACATATAATTTGACCTCAAGATTGATTATACAACATTATAAAATGTGTTTTGACTTGTCGAAGTCGTCATATACCTATTCGACCACCCGATAACGTATTTCGTGTACGAATAGTTTAAATAAAATAAAATATATAAACTAGTCAAATCGAGTTAAACCTGTTCAAAGCCGCTTCAAATCAAAATGTTTGGTTAATAAACCCATATTACACGAGGCCTTGCACTCAGAAGGGTATAAACCAAATTCTATCCGGTAATCTAGCGAAACCGAGAGTATTCTAAAGCTAACCGCTCAAAGTCAAAGACTTATAAGTGACTGTTAACATTCTAACGGATAATATTTTCGTTCATTCCAGACTAGAGAGCCTCCACTAAATTGCACCTAGGTTGAATCACTTTGAATACGGTTGTGCTATAAAGGAATACTCATATTGTTTAAATAAAGACTAGCAAAGGTAAATACTTTTAGCTTATTTGATTACAAAGACTTGGGATATGGCATTAGCCACTTAGTCGGGTATTGCAAAAGGGCTAATATTGCCAAGAAATGCAAATAATCCGTTTTAAATTTGTATTGCTTGATAACATTAAACACTTAGGGGTTAATACGACCGTGTCTGAGCATCCCAACTCATTATATTGTAAATGGCCATGATATAAACCGCGGGGTGTATACATACACCTGCCAGACGCAAATAATATATAAATGTGGTATGTCTATTAATCATGTACCGACATTGGATTCCAGTCCCCGACTGTATTGACAAGCATGTAAAACTAGTAACAAGAGATATAATTTATCTCAAATTTATTTAAAATGAAATACCAAATGGTATCAAATGAATTTTGAAAATATTTTCAAAAGAGTTGGTTAATTGTATTTACCAGTGACACTGACGTATTTTCAAAAGACTAAGTGCATGTTAAAGCAAGTATGAAATAGGCTGGAGTGGGCTTGGTCTTAGAACTTGGAATTTGCAACTCCTTGGCAAGAGACCAATTATAGTCTCAAGTTCGTTTATTTAGATCCTGCTAGTGAATTTTTTACACCGAATAGCTTGTAATGAATTTTATTTTAATATATTCAAGCTTTTAGATTTATTATTTCATTTATTCTTGCTTCCGCTGCCATATGTGATATGATTATCAATCGTCACACATAAACCCCAAGCCCAGGCCCACCGGAAAATCACTGTGTGACAATGACACTGGAGGCCAAACTCCCATCACTACACCCAATAACAAAAACTGGCAGATCTAGTCCCATATCATGATCACGATATCTAACAGTGCTCAATTCCATGGTCTGGAGGACGAGGATACACCAGGCCACATTGCCCGATTCTTGCGTATCTGTAGCACCTTCAATCTTCAGGGTGTTACCACTGATCTGGTGTTTGTTCCCCCCTTTCCCTTGTTGGTTAAGCTGCTGGTAGGCCCTAAGATATACACAACATGCTATGGTAACGAATTGGGCTTTACTGAGTTAGTTTATATTAGGTTTGGACCTTATCTAGGTCATTTGGGCCATGCCTAAGACCATGTGAGTCAGGCAAGCCCATATAGGGAAATGGGCTTACCTAGGCATTTAGGGTAGCTTGTTTCACAAACTAGGGTTTAAGCCTCATGTTAAAGAAATTCTAGAGAACCACAGAGAGGCTGCGATTTTGTGAGTTAGGAACTTGTACCAGACGGCTTTACTCTTGAGTAACAGGATCGTGTGTAAGTTTGAAAGTGATTTTGGTATTGTTCTTGTTTTTCGTTTTTTATGAATCACACAAAGTTTGGATTCCGCCAATCCTTGGTGTTTGTTTGATATCATTGTTTCATCCGAATTTAGGACTTAGAAGTGGTAGCAGAGCCTTTAGAACCTGTTTCTAGACTCGTTTAGATATAAATATTCAAGATATTTAAATTTTTTGTTGAAAATTTCAGAAACATTCGTCATGCTCTTCGAGTTTCGTGTTCTGGAGTTACATCATCATCATTTAATAGTACACCAACCTCCTCATCATTAAACAACAACACCTGCTTCCACCTTCCATCACACCCAACCTTCTTCATCACCTCCGATAAACAACCACTGTATAAATCATCATCAGCATCACCTCAACACAGACCTCGTCAACACATAACGTCAACAAAACAACATCACAATTCTCCGTCATTGTTCATCGTCATCTCCATAGTTCATTATCCCTTTCACCATTAACACCACCCTCGCAACCACCTTCATCACCACTCCGACAATCTCTGATCAGCAGATTTGCTAGTTAATTAGGAGTGTTCAAGTTCCACCATCTTCATCGAAATAAAAATTTTCGAGTTATATGTTTTCGAGAAGTGTTCGAAACACTTGAGTTTTCGAAACACAAAAGAAACTTTTGTTTCAATTTGGACACCAATCCCTCTCTGCCATCAAGACTTCAGTTTTCGAAAGGCTTAGTTTTCGAATTACCAAAGTTTTCGGTTGATAGTTTCAAAATAGTGTTCATCATTAGTTTTCGGATTATAAAGTTTTCGAATTGAACAAGTTTTGGAGTTTGAGTTACGTTCACAATCATCATTTTCATCACCACGGTTGCATTATCTTCGTCCTTCATCTCTACACCATCATCGACGTCTTCTTCATTCCGTCAAACACCTCTACCGAACAACCTCCATCGACCTCCACCACTCCTATGTTTTCGACGACGGCCGTGTTCCACCTGTACTCCGCATTTCATCAGTCAACAGCGTTCATCACCTTCCGACCATCACCTTGCAGCTGTGAACTCTGACAACCCATACATCAACATCCACAAATATCGTGAACTTCATCGTATCCTGAACGTCATCACCATCACCGTCAACATCTACAACTACACCATTCGATCATCACACCGAAACCTGCAATATCATCATTCACTTTATAACACCATTAAAACCTGCAACCTTCGTTCTTTGAGTTTGATGTCGAGTTCAGTTCACAAGATCGCACTATCACCACCTTTGGTCACCGCTATACCTCCGACCACCATACCTCCTCCACCCTTGAACTCTGATCATAACACATCACCATCTCCAGAACATCAGTTACTGTTCATCACCATACGTTGTCATTATTGTTACATCGCCTTTGTCACTAACCACTCCCCACACGGAATCTCCGACCACCGAACACCTCTCGCCGCCGGTCATCATCTTCTTCAGTCTATCACCATTCGTCAACACTTCATCAACATCAATCCACATTGGTGGGAATTTTTAAGTTCACAGAGTTGGAGTGTGTTAAGAAGAAGACATAGGTTCTTTTGTTTGTTGTGACGCTTTCTTGCTGTCGGGAAAGGTATTGGCAAATTGAATTTTGGGTTGGGTCTCGTAATCAGTGAGGTTTTAGTAAGGTTTCTTTATAAAATTTAATTAATCATTTTCAAATAATAATAATAATTACAATGATAATAATAACACTAATAAGTAACATAACTATTATATATTAATAAAATTCAATTCAGTTGAAATAATAAATATAAAAATAAAAAAAGGTAAAAAAAATGTTTGTTTTGTGATACAGTTTGACAGATTTTTGAGGTGTAGTACTGAGAGCAGGTTCATACGTTTGTGAGGTATTTGAGTTTGCGTAGTTCACTGTCAAATCACTACATGATGGCTCAGACTAATGACACGGTTAACACTCTCTTATGTTCTAATCATTGTAGAAGTAAGCTTGCACAGTTAAAGGCTCATAACTTTAATCTAATTAATGATTACAACCGTGCAATGACTAAGTGCATTAGCCTTAGAGAAAACAACAAGTTGCTTACAAAAAGGTTGAAACACAAAAGAATGACATAGCTCAGCTTCACATGGATGTTAACCAACAATAGTTTGGGTCTATGATTATAAGAACAATCTTGATGTAAAAAACATGGAACTTGATTTTGTGAGAGCTGACTAGAGCTCCTGACTGGCAAGTATCAACAAAACGACATAAATATAAAGAAGTTTGATACATCTAGTGAGACTGTTCAAAATTTGTGTAATGTGCAACTGGCATACAAAGAAAACAAGGGGAATGGTCTGGGATACAATCAGGTTGCTCCTCCATATAATCATAATTATTCTAGAATGCCTAGCACCGAGCAAGATCTAGAAAATGAAAAGAAGATGATGTATGGTAAACCAAGTGACTATGTTGCCTGGGAACCCTTCAAACCAAAACATGCCAGAACAACTGATTTAAAAAACCCATGGACTTTGTTAAAATCATGGATACAGCTCAAAATGTTTCAAATGAATTAGTTGATGGATTGGAATCTGGAAGTGAACCTATTAAGATGTCAAAAGGGGGCAATCAAGATAATTTATCTAATTGTAATTCTTGAATGATACTAACTAATCAAGTTCATGTGCAGAATCTTTGATCGTTGAGGATCAGTCTGAAGTGGATGATGAACCGCATTCGAATACTGTTGATTCGAATGACTCTTTATGTGTTGAACATAATCTTTACATTTGGAATTTTGTTCAATCTATGCTTGCTGAAACAAAGGGTTTTTCAAATATTTTTTTCTGAAAATATTGCGTAGACTGATATTTTAGATTCTGTGGTTTCAAATTCTGATTATGATCAAAACGTTCTACTAGAGGAGATTGTTATATCATCTGATGCCTCAGAATCCTCTGAAACTGATGTGGTTGAAAATATTGTCTTGTCTGATTGTGTGAATGACAGTAGGACAGTTGAAAAAGAGGATTCATCTGATTTCTACACTCAGTCTGAGAATTAAACTGATAATTTAGACATCAAAGATAACGTTTCCGAGGTTTTTGGTGCATCATCTGATAAACCGAAACCCTCTGGTTCTGTTAAACCTGTCGTAAAAGATAACCTTTCTGAGGTTTCTGGTGCATCACGTTATGTTCCTGTTAAAGTTGAAGACTCACCTGAGGTTTCTTGTACATCAGTTGATAAACAAGAACCTTCTGAATCTTCTGTTTGTAACAAAAAGATTAGTGACCACAAGTCTCAACCAAAACTTGTTCAGAAAACAAACAGAGGTCATATCAAGCAACAAGAACCAAAACGAGCAGATCGAAGACGAGGGAATGAGAAGTCTAAACATCAAAGACAATCACGCTCTCCAATATCATCTACATGCAACAATAGTCCTAAAAAGGCTCGTGATGAAAAATATTTTTGTTAAGCCATATATTTCTCTTGGCATAAATAATGGAATTTTCTTTCCTTTTAAAAGTTCATTTAGTATTTGTTTTACAAAGAAAAAGACTTTTGCTTCTTTTTTTATTTTTTTAAGGCTCTTCAAATTCTAAAATTGAATTTTCTGATTTCGACTTTATAGTCTATATCTTTAAAAATGGGTTCATAAAAGGAAGGTGTTTTCCGCAGACGACCAAAAGGATATTCCGTTTCCATTCCAAAAACTGTTAGAAAACAAGAATCAAAATCATCTTGTTGCTTTCGATCTATATCAGAGAGTCGTAGCGTAGATCTGTGCCAAGGTTTCAAATGAAAAGGATATAGGATTTTTATCTGAAAACCTTCGATTAACCAATGTTTAGGAAATTCCATTTTGGAGAATTGAAGACCGTTATAGTTGCACTTTAGATAAATTTCTTTATTCCAATCTTGGAAATTCTCGTACCATTCCGGAGATTGTCATAATAAAATACGACCAATATTCTTAGCTATTATCAATAAGGGTAATTTAATATATTTTCTAAAAATTGATTGAGCTAGTAACAGAACACTTCTTGATTTTTGTGCATATGGAATGTTCTCCCAGAATTCTATTACGTCCTCCTGGTTGTTTTTATTTATTTGAAATTGTTGATCTAAAATTTCGAATTCTGACTTTTTACCTGACCAATCTCTAATTTAAAAAAAAGTTTCATTAGGTCGGATATAGGAAAAGGAAAATCTTCCATTTTTTCCGAAAGGGGGGAATGGGGATTTCCTTGAGAGGTCCCCAAATAACCATTTTACACCTTTGAACACGCATAGAGTCTTTGATTACGGCTCGACGAAAATCCGGTTCTTCCAAATAACATATAAAACCCGAATCTCTATTAAATTTTCTATAAAGATTATAATTCTTGAAATGAGACTTCTTAAAACTTCATTCGGAACGTGTTAAAAAAGCTATATGTTCAAATCTTCTTGTTCGAAGCTGGTGATCCGGTCCTTGCATTATGCCTTGTTCTTTTCGTCATTTTTTAAAATATTGTTCCAACTCATTGATTAATTTGTATGACCATTGAGGGGTTTTTTTTTACCTATTTCGTTTACTCCAATATATTTTTTCACGTTTAGGTTTGTTAGAATTTCGTTCAATGAAAACTTTAACCAAAACCCGTTTTAGTTTTTTTTTTCTGATCTTTTGATTTTCCGTTCATTTTCTGGAGAATTAGGATAGGGAAGAAGGATATCATGAAGTTTATTTAGTTCAGCTGTTTCTGTGCAATTTTCATGGAAGTTTCATTTATGATTGAAGAAGAAAACCATTTCTTCATTCTTCCACGATACATCCCATTCAAAAAGGGATCATAGCAATTGTTTTTGTTTTTAGTCTCAGCATTAGACAATCTAGTCTTTGTTTCAAGTATATTTAGAGAAAGAAATACTGTCTCTAAGGCTTCAATTCTTTTTATAAATTCATTATTTAAGTTCTTTTTCTCTTTATTGGTAAAAACCCACTCGGTGTATAGTTCATCAGGGGAGATTTTTCGAATGTAGAACAACGATATCCTTCTTGCTATAATTTCCCCAAAAGTTGACAAACTCGAAGGATATGTAAAAGATATTCTTTGTCTTCCATCACTTTGGCATGTATAAAAAAATATTGTGAGGCTTCTTTTATTACAGAGCCTTTCAATTTTTTATTTATCTTCCTTATGTATCATAATGGACGATTCCATCGGTTATAATAAAAAAAAAAGTCAGAACAGGTTTTTCAAACAAAAAAAAAGTTCTTTTCTTCATCTTTTTGCTTTTTTTCAAGTATTTTGAACTTCAAATTTTCTTGATTCCCATACATATAATCAACGGTTTTATTATTATCAAATTCTTCTTCTTCATTGTTATCAAATTCTTCTTCTTCTTCTTCCATTTTCTCGAGCATGTTCAGTTTAGTACTAAAAATGGATGACGGTATTCTGCCTAAATAGTAGACACAGGTAACTAATAAGAAAATACTAAAGATACCAGTCATAGACATAGAATATTTCAATTCTGACACAAGGTATTTATTAGCTTGAATGTACTTCCGAATAGATCGATTTTTCCGAATCCAAACTAATATTAATCCAACCCAGTTCATGGATAAAATGTGACCAATTATCCAACCAAAAAGACTACTTGTTACAAATAGCATCTTGTTGTTGCATCGAAATTATGTTGACTACTCTCGCTAACATTGAACTTGGTAAAATGAAATGATTCAATAATTGAAAAATGAGATTATTGAGGAATACACATTGAATGCTGAGATTACGTATTGAATTTCTGGTAGTAGATCCATAATCCAAGAAGTTTTTCTTATTGTTGCAGAAGAAATGAAACAAAAGATATGGTAGAGATAGGACAGTTATTGTATGAGGTCTACCTAGTGCTAGATACAGAGGCGCATAATAGATCGATATGAACATTATGAATTGTCCCGTAATAAAACCAGTTGTTGCTGATACCTTCGTCTCGACTCCTTCTTCTCCTTCTTCCATAACGTGAGCTCGGAGAAGGAAGAGATAGGAGGGTCCTATGGAGAATGTGGTCAGAAATCCATAATAGAGTCCGACCACAACGACCGAATTGATTACCACAATGGTAAATGTGAGAAATATGCATTTGATTATGCTAACAAAACATTTGGAAAGATAGATGAGATTTCTGAACAAGACATGCAATCTAAGCAAGACAAAAGGAATCAAAAGAAATCTCTACAGCAAAAGCCCTCTACAAATGACAAGTATAGGCATCCAAATTTATCTTCGTTTGCAAGAAATGTGCAACAAAAACAAGCACAGAAAGGACCGATTCGTCCTTCAGGGCTTGCAAGAGCTACACAAACTGATCAGAATGCCTTCTACATGAAGAGACAAACATGCTTCAATTGCGGCATTCCTGGTCACATTTCTCGGAACTACACACACATCGTCCTTATGTACCCTATTATGCTAAAAATAGAGGGTTACACCAAAAGATAACTACCATTCCAAGCCAATGAAGGTATCAACACCTAAGGAAATGAAGAATGTGAATCCCAAGGTTAAACCATCTGATGGGGATTGGAATGTTGCTAAAAACAAACGCAAGGTTGTTCAAGAACAAAAATCTGTCTCTAAAACTAGTAAACCTGAAACAACTAAAGTTGCTCAACCGAAGGCAATAAACACGTTTGTTAAACCGAAACAAATTTGGAAACCCAAATGCAAAGCAACAACATCACCAATCCTTGAAAGGAAATGGGACATATGTTTAAAGGAAGTGTCTTATTTTGATCTTTCAGGAAAACCAAGGACCACGATGGCCTGGGTACCAATGTCTTACTAATCTCCTTATTTATGCAGGGACAACCAAGGAGGAGTTGTTAACAATCTCTGGAATGTTGATAGCGGTTGTTCTAGGGATATGACGGGTAATATCTCACTGTTAAAAGAAGTTATATGTTTTTACAGATGATATGTTTTCTTTGAAGAAGATAAGGGAAGTAAGATACGATTAGCAAGAAAGGTACAATTTAAATTTCATGCTTTGTTTTTGAAATTGATTAGTCTTCAATTTGATGATGGAATGGTTAAGCAAAAACAAAAAAAATATTTTTTCTTTTTTATTTCGGTCAAAATTGTGTACATAAGTTTTCATTATTAGGTAAATTTGTGCATAAAGTGTGATGCTCAAATTTAGCGGGGAAGAGTATCATGTATGTACATATGCATTATTTTAGAGGGAGAAAATGAGAAAAATACAAAAAAAAATTTATTGCATCATATGGGAAATAAAATAAATGTTCATGCTAAAGAGCTTGACTGACACATGTAAGGTGCTATAGCTGAAAAGACTAGGATCTACTGTGATATGTTGATAGGCTTACACTCAAAGTGATAAAAGCTACTAAGTAATCTAAACATAACGAACTATGTACCATGTGGGCAACATATCATTGGTGTATGATTTTATAGTCTTAAATCTTGCATTGATAGATCGCAAACGTCTGAAGTTTCAGGTATTTATATTGTTGAGTCATCCGGGGATATCATGGCTGTCCTTCTGTTGCATCCAGGTTATATGCAGACCTAAGCACAATCAGGATATCTTAAAAGAGCCAAAAAGGGCCAAAAACCTTAAAGGAAGATAAACTCAAAATGAGGGAATTCCTTTGAGCTAAAAGGCTAAATTTGTACTAAAAGGTATTTGCCTAACCATCGTTGGACACCAACATTGGTTACTCTGATGTATGAAAATACTGACATGTTCACCAATAGTCTGACGTTGTAAATCAAAATGATAAACTCAGTATATTCACCTGCTACGATGAATTGTTGTGCTTACCTTGATCGCGGGGGTACGTCATGGTATGGGACACACGCGTATTATACCTTAAGCATATCACAAAATTGAACAATTGAAATTTGAGTGTTAAAGTTTAAATGGACAAACATATTGGCAATCACTTAGACCAGTCTGAATAACTTCATGCTGAAAAGTGTTCCTTGGTCTGCCTGAGAACTATTTTGATCCCATTGCAATTGTAATTGTATAATTGTAACTGTTGAGTTAGATTCTTCGTTTCTGTTTATGTTCTCATTTATTTGAAAATTTTAACAATAGAAAATCCAAAATAGAGTGTTTTATTGAATTTCAATTAAAAATTTAACCATTCTTGAAGATCTGACTGATCATTAAAAGTTGAAAGAATTTAAATTGCGAAATCTGAGTGCAAGTACTTGGATGTACTAAGTGGTTCATATGGTACTTTCCTCTTTTGCATAGAATTGTTAGCTTATGAATTTTTAAGCATGTGCAGAACTTGATTTAAATAAAGAATCAGGGGTTGATGAAGAATGAGATGTTGTTAGCTGCTAACAAAGCATGAAGCATCACAACAACAAGATGTACCAAAGTCAGAAGAACCAGATACGAGTCATCATCTGACAATTTGAAGAATTACATGTGAACCTGCTTGAAAGAGAAAGATTGAAAAGGAAAAGAGCTGCTGAGGATCCTCCTCTTGCATTCTTTTAACAAGATATTCAAGCAAATGCTGATCGTGATCCTAATATGAAGCTAAACATAAGAGAAGAAGAAAGAGACCCGATGCTAAGAATATAGAAGCCAAGACTTTAACAACACTCAGAGCATAGCGACAACCATAGACTTCATTTGAGACATTGCTGAATTTATGATATGAAGACTTATTGATGCATCAATCTAGGGGGAGATTGTTAGGCCCTAAAAGTGTGAGACTGACACATCAAATATACACAATAGGCTATGGTAGCGAACTGGGCTTTACTGAGTTAGTTTATATTAGGTTTGGACCTTGTATAGGTCATTTAGGCCATGCTTAAGGCCATGTGGGCCAGGCAGGCCCATGGAGAGCCCATGTGGGGAAATAGACTTACCTAGGTATTGAAGCTAGTTTGTTTCACAAACTAGGGTTTAAGCCTCATGTTACAAAAATTCTAGAGAACTAGAGAGGCTGCGATTTTGTGAGTTAGGAACTTGTACCAGACGGTTTTGCTCTTGAGTAATAGAATCGTGTGCAAGTTTGAAAGTGATTTCGGTATTGTTCTTGTTGTACGTTTTTCTTGAATCACACCAAGTTTGGATTCCGCTCATCCTTGGTGTTTGTTTGATATCATTGTTTGATTCGGATTTGGGACTTAGAAATGGTTTTACAGCCTTTAGAACATGTTTCTAGGCTCCTTTATATATCAAATATTCAAGATTTTTAAACTTTTTGTTGAAAATTTCAAGAACATTCGTCGTGTTCTTCAGGTTTCGCGTGGGGGTTCATAAAAAATTCATAAGAATAGTAATATTTTGGTTTGATGATTTGGCTGCAAGTTGTTTAAAGGATATTGTCAAACTTTTAAAACTTTTGGAAAATATTATTTAGTTTTGTTAAGTTGTTAAAAGATTTGAAAGATCTTTATTTTTGAAAAGTCCAAAAAGAAACTCCATTCCTTCTAGTAGGAACCTCCACTGCTAGAGGTGTGTATCAAGTCACCCCTGACACTAGTTTGGCTGCGGAGGTAGAGGCGTTAAAGAGATAGATGAAGGATCGAAAGTGTGAGATATGTCGGGGAGGACATAAGACAACCAATTACCCTATGGTATCTCAGGAGGAGGTTGACTATATTTCCAATCCCAACCATTTCCAAATTGCTTCATTTAATAATTCTTATAATTCGGGTTGGAAAATTTAATCCAACTGGAGGTCGGGAGTAAACTCACCAGGGTTCCAAAATCAAGCTCCTAGTGGATCATCATCTGCTACTGAGTTCAAGGAGCTGAAGAACACCCTACTTGCTTAGAGTCAGCAGCTAAATCAGTATATGGCTTCTACTAATTAGCACCATGAGGAGCACAACCTCATGTTTAAAAATTAGGTAGCTTTATTGCAGAACTTGGAGAGACAGATGGGAGAGTTGGCGACACAGTTACAGCAAAGGCCACCAGGTGGATTTCCGGGTAACACCGTGAATAACTTTAATTCTCATGCTCATGGCAAAGCTGTCATGACTCGAAGTGGTGGAGGGGCCATAATTGATCAACCAGTGGTAGATGAAGAGTCGGTTAATGAGAAATAGAGACTTCCACTGGCGAAGTGTAACTCAGGCTAGACCTGGTAAGTACCGCACAACCCAGTGAGTCTCAGAAGAAGAAGATGGAGCCCATTCGTGATTATTCATCCATTCCATTTCTGAGCAGATTCAAGAGAGAGAATGAGGCGGAGCATTTCTATAGATTCTTAAGTTTATTCAAGTAGCTCCATATTCATCGTCCTTTCGTAAAGACTTTGGCTCATATGCCAAAATATGCTAAATTTCGTAAGGACTGTGAGTTAAAGATCGGTTCGTTATCGAACACAAGATCTACATATAATCCAATTTAACGTGTGGAATCCGTTAAACCGAACCGTAATCGAGACACCGAATTGTAAATAATCAATGTTTATTACGTTCTAACGATAACCGGATAGAGTTTCAACGTCTACGTTACAAAATCATCTAATCCCTAGATGAAGAACTTGATGTTGCTCTTGTACGAAGTTGTTGTGTATATGTGAAGTTGATCTTTAAGTTATATAGTATTGCATGTATATTCTCTTCGTACGATCTTGAACTTCTAGGATCTTGAACTTCCAAAGTCAGTTGACTTTTCATGCATGCATTTCGTACGTATGTTAACTTCTACACATGTAAAGTCATGATGTCATTAAATGTTCCGATGACATCATGCTCACATGAACCTGCTTTCCTCGTATCGTGTCCTAATGCTACCTAGTGAAACTTCTGTCCGGTATTTTACAGATTCAAGACACTAGACATTACATGTACAGTTATATTTCTATCTATGACCTTACAAATAATGCATTAACAATCTTCCCCTTGGACATAGCTAGAAATTTGTGATGTTAAGTCTTGATCTGCCTTGGATAAGATCTTCAAGTGAAACCGTAGTCTCCCCCTTGAATGATGCTCTGAATCTCTAAGATCTGGCATTTAAGAAAAATCACACGTATCCACACACAAACAGTTTCTTAACAGTCTCGTTGGTCCGGCTCACATTCAACATTATCAGGTTACCATGGAAGATTTTGAAAGAAAATCTTTTTGGATTTTTAATATTGAATGCAGAAGTGTAAACATACTAAAATATAATATTTACAGTTTATATTTTTGTGAGAAAACGTGCTAGAGGATCATATCAGTTTACTAAGACATATCAGTTGCATCGTTGATCTTTATGAAACACTCAGATTAAATAATTCACATGGATTGTCGGTATTGTTGTCTAGTTAAACTCAATCTAAAAACTTTTGTAATGCTTACTGATACGTTAAGGTACATTAATTTGCACTAAGTTCTTAGGGACCCCACGATCTTAGTATATCCCCTCATCATGTAATATACTGACTCAAGTAATGCCTTAAAACTTTCATCAACTGTGATTTGTGTGAAAATAATGTTGAATGTTAACAATCAGGTCAATATTTCGATACACAGAGAAAGTCCAATGTTTAAACAAAATAAGAAATAAAAACAAGTTAAAATTGTTTTAGGTCTTAACTGTGACATCCCGGCTTTTCAGGTATCTTAAACGCGCTACTTCACGGTTATTCATTCCTACGCTAATTTAATTCGGAGAATTAAACTACACGCTCGCAATAACTATGCTAACTTTGTGAATTCATTGGGTGAATTACGTGCTATGTGTTATTAGACGTTTGTAGAATTATTATATCACGTTTTGATTTCGCGATTATTAGTTATAAAAATAAAAATAAATAATACGTAAATAGCCGAACCAAACCGAGCCGCGAAACGTATCGACCTCACCTCCTTGTGGCCCAAGGAACTCCTAAACTTGAGGCCCAAGCTAATGACCCAAACCCCCCCCCCTTGCGGTCGCGAGCCCCCCACCCCCTTTCTCCTTCTTTTCCCGTGTTTTATATAAATGAGGGCATGCATGTGTTATGTTTCAAAAAAAAATAAACACAAACCCTAGTCCCTAAGTGAGCCGATGGCAGCCCCCCCCCTTCCTCTCTCGATCGCACAAGCCTCCAATCCCGGATTGATTCCAGTCTTGTTCCAGGTTCGCTAATCTTCATCGTTGCAAGGTTAGGGTTTTAATTGTTTTACAAATCACATTAGGGTTTGTAATCTTGATCATGATTATATGTATTGTCAGGATCATTGGTATAAAAAGTGTTATGATTTGTGATTAGTTTGGTTAATTGTGCGAGTTTTTGCGATTGTGATCTTAGGATGAATACAAAAATCATAGGCTGCGTTTTAGCGATAAAAATCATTCTATATGATTAGGGTTTGCATGAATATTGATGTACATGATGATATGTGACAAATAAACCTGTTCTTGATCATTATTATTTAGCGTCTTGATCGTTTAAGCGTGTTCTATTGCGATAAAAGTCGAAAACAGGTTGCTGAATAGCATTTACAGCCAACTTCAATTGGCTGTAACCTGATCATTACTTATCGAAAAGTGGATTTTCTGAAGCCTAAAACGTGTATTTTTGAAAAAACGCTTCTAATGGCGCTGCATTCATATTTTTCTGAGGTCGTTTGCTATTTTTAAGTGGTCATTTAAGTGCAGCAGCTGAAGCTGCATAAATTCTGAAAATTTGCTAGTTGTTTATCGAGTCGGATCTCATAATCTGTAGAGGGTTGGGTCACGAAATTTGTATAGAACTGGAGACGGGAATTTCCAAAAAACTCCCACTGGAATTTTGTTAATTGGATAAACGATGATTTTTAAATAATTTTTCCCGTGGACTGCAGTCAGAAAGCGACGAATCTGACTGCAGCCTAATATATAAATGTTTATAAATAATTGGTAGAGTTTTAGGACTTGAAAAGTTTACATAAAATTCTACAGTTTAGTTGACATATCCTGTAAAGAAATTGGAATTTTTAGAACGTTGGAACTATTTTATAAAAATCCTCGAAAACAGCCTAGTTAGGAGCGTACAAGCTGAAACATGATAACTTGCGTATGTGTGTACCAAAATGTTGTATGAGTTGATTTGTGTTTATGACAAGTTGGTTTGATCACTATTTTGGTATGATGATACTTTGCATGCATGATTGTGTTTTCGAATTTGTTATTATGTGTGCCGCATTGTGTGTTAGTTATGCGTAGGGTTTGCATCAGTGTGTTCACACACTAACTTTAAATCGATTGACATGTTAGAACGCAATTAGCGGTCCCATCATTTGCTACTTCTGTGTTACACTAACCGAGCAATTAAAGGTGAGTTCACGGCCCTTATTTTATCCGGTATTAAACAACAGGGGGAGAAACATGTATACATTCTATAACTCTATCTTTTTTTTACGTTATGCGAAATTAACGTCGTTAAACTACTCGGTAACTAAGTTAATGTTAATGTACGTTATGGTCACTAAGCAGCTATATCACGGAAGTCCTCGACAAAATCTCGGATCGTTAGTATTGGGTTAGATAGCGGGGAAATTATAAGTAGTACTACTGGGCCCGACAAGCCCCACCCGAGCTAGTCGCGCTAGCCGACCGGGTATGGTCAACGGGTGATTAATTTGGCCTAACTTTCGCCATGGTCAGTGATAGGCCTGGCAACACGGAGGCACAACAGTCAGCTTCGATCGCGAACACTTATGTGACGTAACTTTAGGCTCGCTACCTACATGTTAACATTGAACTTAATTACGAACCAACATCATTATTATTCCGGGTTAGGAATAATGGAACCAACATTATTATTCCGGGTTACGAATAATGGAACTAAATCGTTATCCCGGGTTAGGGATAACGGGGGAAACAAACTTTTAACCGAACTTGTGAACTTATAAAAACCTGTGAACTCACTCTTCTTTAATGTTGACACTTGTTTCTTTACATATTTCTCAGGACGCTAGGAGCGCTAGGTGCACTCACTTGCATTGACCAAGACATATTTTTATGAGTCTCATTACGAATATTGTTTGGGATTTTTGGTTTTGGCGTTTATGTTGGCGCCCGTTACTTTACTTTACTTTACTTTAATGCTTCCGCCCAACTTTGAAACTAATGCTTCCGTTAAACTTTGAAATTAAACTAAGACAACTTAAAAATAACTATGAATGGTTAAACAAATGTTTTTGGAATATGTTCAAATAATTCATATAGAGTCGTTCGATATTACTAGTGTCTCAGATTCTGGTTTGATCACACGCCTCGCAGTAAAACTCCGCAAGTGGAAAATTGAGGATGTGACAGATTGGTATCGGAGCCTCTAGCTATAGAGAACCAGGTTTGCATTAAAAGTAGACCTAAACTATAGCTGATTACACGACACTAGACTTAGTTGGCACCGAACTGTGATATCTTGTTATGTGTTATACTACAACTGTTTTATGTAAGATATAAATGTATATTGTGATGCACACAACTCGTAACTAACTACACAACCCAACAGGAAATGTCATCATCATCATCCGACAAACCTCTACAACCAAGGGCGCCGGGGAAGGCACCGATGGTCGAACCCTCACCACCTCATGGCGTGGAGACACGCTCAGCTGCTAGGAAAAGACTCGCTCTAGGAGAGGAGTCGTCCTCCCGTCCGACCACCGCTATGCCGGTCGAACCGGTCAACTCGTTAGAAGTAGGGGACGACCTACTTAGGGATATGTTAAGAAAACAACAGGAACAACTAGAGAGAATGCAGGAGACGATCGAAGCACAAGGATGGATGATACGTCAATTAACTGGTAAAACTGGAAGGCTCGAGGAAGAGCAACATGAGAATAGGAAAGCTCAGAACATTTTAGCTAAGGATCTTCGTGCAGAGCAGCTGAGGGCTGACTGGCTCGAAGACAGAGTTCTTGAGTCTAGTTGGAGGATTCAAGAACTGGAGCAGAACCAAGCACCTGTCCCAGTACCCGCCCCAGCACCGGTCCCTCCAGTGCCAGTAGAGGAAGAAGAGGAGGACCCAGAGGAAGACCTAGAGGAGGATCCGGAGGAAGATCCGGAGGAAGAGGAGCCGGAACAGGAACCGGCTGTTGAAGCTGAAAACGCCGTAGAGGATGACGGCAACGATAGCGACTTGGGAGATGGAGACGTAGAAGACTGACTCGTCTCGCCAATTCCCGCTTTGTTTTCTTTAGTTTGTTCATTTTCCACTTATGTTTGAACTTGAAACTTTATAATTAAACTGAGATGTTTGGTTGGTAATTTGTGAGACATTGCAATTTATTTAATCGAATGTTCCTTTCTATTGTTTAATTTGTTGGGTTGACATAACTTGTGTGATGATTGAAGTTTGGATTATGATAACTATATTGGATCTATATACTTATCAGTGTGTGTTTGTGTTGTCTTGCAAAGATCTGAAATGGCAACTGGACGTCGTGGAAACCTCAACATGACACCTGAAGAATTAGCCGCAATGATCCAAGAACACGTGAATGCTGCTCTGGCAGGTGTTCAAAACCCACCAGCAGGTAACCATTATTAAATTTTCATGGGAAAATCTAATAGTTGGGCTAGTAGACTTTCTCGCTGACTACCTATCCTCTGTCTTCAGGAGGGGGTCTTAACCCCTGCAAGATGTTCCTCGATGCGAAACCGAGCAAATTCACGGGTGCAGAAGGACCATAGGACTGGTCTGTTGGATTGAAAAGTCTGAATCGATGTTCGAGATGTGCAATTGCCTTGAGGCCAATAAGGTCAAGTATGCTGCCTCAACGCTGGAAGATGGGGCATTAACCTGGTGGAATGCACAAGTCCAGACGCGTGTACTTATTGCTGCAAACGCAATGGCCTGGGCCGAGTTTAAGGCCCTAATCAAAGAGGAGTACTGTCCGCGGGACAGAGTTCAGCAGTTGGAGCAAGCGTTGTGGAACCACAAGATGGTAGGATATGAAATTGAAGCGTACACGGCGAAACATCACGATCTGGTGTTCCTATGTCCCGATCTGGCTAACACCGTTGAAAAACGACTTGAGTTTTATCTTGGGGTCTGGTCCCTGAGATCCAGGGCATGGTAATGTCTAGCAACCCTGCGATGGAACATCAAGCGATCAGGTTGGCGCACAAACTCACCGATAAGGCGGTGGAACAAAGGAAGTTGCCATCTCGGGGTGCAACTGAAGTTGTCCCTGATAACAAAAGAAAATTTGAAGACTCACCTGCTCGACAGTCTTCGTCAGCCCAGCCACAACAAGGAAACCAGAAACGGTTCAACAATTTCAACAACAATCGGGGTCACAATAATCAGTCCGCCAACAACACCCAGAACACAAGCGGCTATGTGGGTCGAAAGCCGCAATGTAATCGTTGTAACCTCCATCATCACGGCCCTTGTGCCGGAAATCGCTGCCAACAATGTGGCAAAACGGGACATGCGGAAAAGGATTGTCGCGGGGAAATCGTGTCTCGACAAAATCAAAATCAGCACCAGGTCCAACAGCAAGGTATTAACCGGGGTGCTATCAGTGCGGTAGCACCAAGCGAGACTGCCCGCAACTTCGCAACAACAACAATAATGGTGGGAACAACAACAACAACAACCACAACAACAACAACAACAATACAACAATGGAAATGGTGGCACAGGAGGTGCCAAAGGTCGTGCGTTCATGCTAGGCCGCGGAGAGGCCAGAAACGACTCGAACGTGGTCACCGGTAAGTTTCCCCTAAACGATCATTTTGCTACTGTACTTTTTGATACGGGTGCGGATAGGAGTTTTATATCTGAGTCTTTTAGGAAGAACCTAAATCTCACGCCTAAACCCCTAGAGACCCCTTACGTCATAGAGCTAGCCGATGGTAAATCTGTAGATGTGACTCATTTAGTAACCGACTGTCAACTTAAACTCGCGGGCCACACCTTTACCATTGATCTGATGACAACTACCCTGGGTAGTTTTGACGTGGTAGCCGGAATGGGCTGGCTATCCGACGTCCGAGCTGAAGTTCTCTGTTTCGAGAAAGCTATCCGTATTCCGCTCTCTAACGACGAAGTCTTGATGGTGCAAGGCGAGAAGGCAGGCGCCGTCACAAACATCATCTCTTACATGCAAGCTCAGAAGTATCTTCGGAGAAAGAACTCCTTTGCTTTGCTCGCACTGGTCACCGAGCAGCCTAAGGACGAGAAGCGGATTGAAGATATCCCCGTCGTCCGTGACTTTTCCGGTGTATTTCAAGAGGAGTTACCTGGTCTTCCACCACATCGACAAGTGGAGTTTGAAATCGAATTGGCGAACCATGCAACTCCTATCGCCAAGGCCCCGTACCGCCTAGCTCCAGCAGAGCTGCAAGAGCTGTCTACCCAACTTCAAGAATTGTTGGAAAAAGGATTTATCCGACCCAGTACTTCGCCATGGGGAGCTCCGGTCCTTTTTGTCAAGAAGAAGGACGGGACCTTCCGCATGTGCATCGACTACAGGGAACTCAATAAGGTTTCAAGAACCGATACCCATTACCTCGCATCGATGATCTCTTCGACTAGCTTCAAGGGTCAAGCTACTACTCCAAGATTGATCTAGGTCCGGTTATCACCAGTTACGAGTCAGGGAGGAGGATATCTCTAAAACGGCATTTCGTACTCGGTATGGCCATTATGAGTTTTTTGGCCATGCCCTTCGGTCTCACCAACGCACCCGCGGTGTTCATGGACCTCATGAACCGCGTGTGTAAGCCGTATCTCGACAAGTTTGTCATCGTGTTCATCGATGATATACTCATCTACTCTAAGGGTGAAGAAGAACATGCTGAACATCTACGATTATTGCTGGAATTACTTCAACAGGAGAAACTATATGCCAAGCTTTCAAAGTGTGATTTATGGATTCGGGAAGTTCAGTTCCTCGGGCATATCGTGAATGAAAAGGGCATCCACGTTGATCCCGCCAAGATCAACGTCCATCATCTCAGACAGAGATGCTCATTTCATGTCCAACTTTTGGCAGTCACTTCAGAAAGCGTTGGGCACACGCTTAGATATGAGCACGGCTTATCACCCTCAGACGGATGGTCAAAGTGAAAGGACTATTCAGACCTTGGAAGACATGCTTAGGGCATGTGTGGTAGACTTCGGGAACAGTTGGGAAATCCATCTGCCTTTAGTGGAATTCTCGTATAACAACAGTTACCATACGAGCATTCAAGAGGCACCGTTTGAAGCATTATACGGTCGCAAATGTAGATCACCGGTCTGTTGGGCAGAAGTTGGTGACAGTCAACTCACAGGTCCTGAGTTGATACTTGAGGCTACTGAAAAGATTGTGCAAATCAGAAACCGCATGGCAGCGGCACGAGATCGACAAAAAAGCTACGCTGATCAACGACGCAAACCGCTCGAGTTTCAAGTAGGTGACCGCGTCCTACTGAAGGTGTCACCCTGGAAGGGTGTAATCCGTTTTGGGAAACAAGGCAAACTAAACCCACGGTACATAGGCCCATTTGTGATCTTGAAGCGTATCGGGCCCGTAGCTTATCAATTAGACCTTCCTTCCGAACTCAGTGGAGTTCACAACGTTTTTCACGTGTCCAATCTGAAGAAGTGTCTATCAGATGAGACCCTAGTCATTCCATTGGATGAGATTCAAGTGGATGAGCAACTGCATTTTGTGGAACAACTTATCGAGATCATGGATCGTGAGATCAAGACTCGAAGGCACAGCAAGATACCGATCGTCAAGGTTCGTTGGGACTCTAAGCGTGGACCGGAGTTCACGTGGGAAAGAGAGGACCAAATGAAAAGCAAATACCCACACCTTTTTGCAGCTGAGCAGCAATCTAACGTTACCACCAACTAAATTTCGGGACGAAATTCTTTCAACATGGGGATGATGTGACAGCCTGGGAATTTCTTGTACCATTGCTAACAAACTGAATCTTTGTGCGTTGCATTCTAAACCGCGTTTACTTAATTTTCAGGACGAAAATTCTTTCAACATGGGGATAATGTGACATCCCGGCTTTTCAGGTATCTTAAACGCGTTACTTCACGGTTATTCATTCCTACGCTAATTTAATTCGGAGAATTAAACTACACGCTCGCAATAACTACGCTAACTTTTTGAATTCATTGGGTGAATTACGTGCTATGTGTTATTAGACGTTTGTAGAATTATTATATCACGTTTTGATTTCGCGATTATTAGTTATAAAAATAAAAATAAATAATAAGTAAATAGCCGAACCAAACCGAGCCGCGAAACATGTCGACCTCACCTCCTTGTGGCCCAAGGAACTCCTAAACTTGAGGCCCAAGCTAATGACCCAAACCCCCCCCCCCCCCTTTGCGGTCGCGAGCCCCCCACCCCCTTTCTCATTCTTTTACCTTGTTTTATATAAATGAGGGCATGCATGTGTTATGTTTCAAAAAAAAAAATAAACACAAACCCTAGTCCCTAAGTGAGCCGACGGCAGCCCCCCCCCCCCCCCTCTCTATCGCACAAGCCTCCAATCCCGGATTGATTCCAATCTTGTTCCGGGTTCGCTAATCTTCATCGTTGCAAGGTTAGGGTTTTAATTGTTTTACAAATCACATTAGGGTTTGAAATCTTGATCATGATTATATGTATTGTTAGGATCATTGGTATAAAAAGTGCTATGATTTGTGATTAGTTTGGTTAATTGTGCGAATTTTTGCGATTATGATCTTAGGATGAATACAAAAATCATAGGCTGCGTTTTAGCGATAAAAATCATACCATATGATTAGGGGTTGCATGAATATTGATGTACATGATGATATGTGACAAATAAACCTGTTCTTGATCATTATTATTTAGCGTCTTGATCGTTTAAGCGTGTTCTATTGCGATAAAAGTCGAAAACAGGTTGCTGAATAGCATTTACAGCCAACTTCAATTGGCTGTAACCTGATCATTACTTATCGAAAAGTGGATTTTCTGAAGCCTAAAACGTGTATTTTTGAAAAAATCTTCTAATGGCACCGGATTCATATTTTTCTGAGGTCGTTTGCTATTTTAAGTGGTCATTTAAGTGCAGCGGCTGAAGCTGCGTAAATTCTGAAAATTTGCTAGTTGTTTATCGAGTCGGATCTCATAATCTGTAGAGGGTTGGGTCACGAAATTTGTACAGTAACTGGAGACGGGAATTTCCGGAAAACTCCCACTGGAATTTTGTTAATTGGATGAATGATGATTTTTAAATAATTTTTCCCGTGGACTGCAGTCAGAAAGCGACGAATCTGACTGCAGCCTAGTATATAAATGTTTATAAATAATTGGTAGAGTTTTAGGACTTGAAAAGTTTACATAAAATAGAACAGTTTAGTTGACATCTCCTGTAAAGAAATTGTAATTTTTAGAACGTTGGAACTATTTCATAAAAATCCTCGAAAACAGCCTAGTTAGGAGCGTACAAGCTGAAAAATGATAACTTGCGTATGTGTGTACCAAAATGTTGTATGAGTTGATTTATGTTTATGACAAGTTGGTTTGATCACTATTTTGGTATGATGATACTTTGCATGCATGATTGTGTTTTCGAATTTGTTATTATGTGTGCCGCATTGTGTGTTAGTTATGCGTAGGGTTTGCATCAGTGTGTTCACACACTAACTTTAAATCGATTGACATGTTAGGACGCAATTAGCGGTCCCATCATTTGCTACTTCTGTGTTACACTAACCGAGCAATTAAAGGTGAGTTCACGGCCCCTATTTTATCCGGTTTTAAACAACAGGGGGAGAAACATGTATACATTCTATAACTCTATCTTTCTTTTACGTTATGCGAAATTAACGTCGTTAAACTACTCGGTAACTAAATTAATGTTAATGTACGTTATGGTCACTAAGCAGCTATATCACGGAAGTCCTCGACAAACTCTCGGATCGTTAGTATTGGGTTAGATAGCGGAGAAATTATAAGTAGTACTACTGGGTCCGACAAGCCCCACCCGAGCTAGTCGCGCTAGCCGACCGGGTATGGTCAACGGGTGATTAATTTGGCCTAACTTTCGCCATGGTCAGTGATTGGCCTGGTAACATGGAGGCACAACAGTCAGCTTCGATCGCGAACACTTATGTGACGTAACTTTAGGCTCGCTACCTACATGTTAACATTGAACTTAATTACGAACCAACATCATTATTATTCCGGGTTAGGAATAATGGAACTAAATCGTTATCCCGGGTTAGGGATAACGGGGGAAACAAACTTTTAACCGAACTTGTGAACTTATAAAAACCTGTGAACTCACTCTTCTTTAATGTTGACACTTGTTTCTTTACATGTTTCTCAGGACGCTAGGATCGCTAGGTGCACTCACTTGCATTGACCAAGACATATTTTTATCGAGTCTTATTACGAATATTGTTTGGGATTTTTGGTTTGGCGTTTATGTTGGCGCCCGTTACTTTACTTTACTTTACTTTAATGCTTCTGCCCAACTTTGAAACTAATGCTTCCGTTAAACTTTGAAATTAAACTAAGACAACTTAAAAATAACTATGAATGGTTAAACAAATGTTTTTGGAATACGTTCAAATAAATCATATAGAGTCGTTCGATATTACTAGTGTCTCAGATTCTGGTTTGATCATACGCCTCGCGGTAAAACTCCGCAAGTGAAAAATTGAGGGTGTGACATTAACCACTAGTTCGATATTTATCATATACGCAGAGGTGATCCAAGATTTAAATGAAACACCAAGTAAAATAAAACAGAAATGTTCAGGCACTATCATTGAGTTCGATATTTGTATACGTAGAGGATGTCCAATGCTTAAAAAAATAAAGAAATAAAACAAGTTTAAATCTTTTGGAAATGAAATACACAATCAGAGTGACTTTTTAGTAAGTTGTGAAAGTTCACAAACTAACCGGTTTTTATGCTTTTCAGCATTCAGCAATTACCGAGTAGGTACACAGTCACAAAGGACAAAATTAAGTATTATGCTTTCAACCGCATTTCCCACTATAACTAGGCTCTTTTATTTAGTTTGTATCGTTTTCACAAAACTACTAGTATAGTTGAGCCTACCGACACATCTTTTGTGAGATTGTTTAACCATTTTAAACACTACAATTCTTTAGCATGCACTGATAGTCCACTGATGTACTATTCATTTCCTCTTTTCGCAAAAGTAATCTCATTTTTCATTTTTCTATGTTTTTGACATTTTGATATTTTCTATTGTTTCTTTTTTTTGGCTTTTTGAAAAACTTTTATCTATCTTAAATGATTTTGAAATAATGTTTTCAATTTTATAGAAATTTTTTATTTTGACAATTTTAAAAATTTTCTCCCCCTAAAATTGAAAACATCTTTTCTAAATCGAAAATTAAAATCTTTCATTTTAACTGTTTAACGACTTTTTACGAATGTGAACTCGGGACTACCAATTTGTTTGTGTGAAACACCAATCCTTTCAACTCATTTCCACTGCAGAAACAACCATTGCTTCTGATAATGCGTTTGCTTGAAGCTTGGTCATCCTGCACACTTAAATGAACTTAATCAGTTTTGAATTGGAATCCAATCCATATTGGATTTGGGTTGACCAGATTCATCAACATAAGAACACAGTAGTCCATTCACAGTCTCGTTTGTCATTAAACAGTTTCAAAATTTTTTCTGAGTCATTCAAAACCTTAGCTTTCCAAACTTGCTTCAGTTTTGCAACTGTTTGATGAACAATTTTCTTTTCTATCGTTTTCTCTTCTGACCTCACTTTTGTCTTCAGATTTGTATATGATGAACACGTTTCACTAGAAGTTTTGCAACTTTGAGTGTTATGAATTGATTCTCCAGAACTTGTATCAGAATTAACCAGCAATCCGAAGACAAATATTTTTTCCAAATACTCTCTCGCTTTCTTTTTCTTCTTTCGCAATCTATTTTTCTGCCTTGTGATAATTTCACTTTTTATTCTTTGGGTTTTTCTTCTCTTGTCACTGTCTTCTTTATATATTTCTCTTTTACAGTTTTCTTTAACTCACCTAAGATATATCCAACGGTCTTGTCTTTGAATTTATCGGACAATCTCTGGCAATATGACCTTGTCAATTATAGCATCTTCTCGTATCAAATCTCTTTCTTGGGCAATTAACAGCAATGTGTCCACTTACTCCATAATTGTAACACACCCTGATATCGCATCAATCTTCTCTATTAATCCACCCAAATCATAACATTGATTTGATGTATAGTAATCATCTTTCCAGCTTCTTCTAAAAACTTGATTTGACATTTGAGCACTGTGGTCCGACCTGCATTACTTGTTTTCAAATTTTTGTGAGTTTAGATTTTCAATATTTTTTGACTTTTTATAATGATTGAACTGATGATCTTTATTCTTACTTTGAAAAAATTAGAATTTTTAATACCTTGTTTTTGTTTTTGGTCCCCATTTTGCTTAGAAGGTTTTTGTGTCGAATACTCACCTTTTTTATGGCGGAACAATTTCTTGAAAAAAATTTTTAGTTTCAAAATATTTCTTTTTATCATTTTTATCATCATCGGTATCATAATCACAATCTTTAAGTATGACATCGTCATAGTTTGTGACATTGTCACTTATTGGAATTTCAACATAGGAAGATTTTGGAACAATATGATCTAACATTAAAGAGGATATAACAAAACCTTTCAATTTCTTTTCTAAAATCTCAACTTTATTATTAGTATTTTCAAAATCTTTCAAGTTGAGTTATTTTCTCAAGATGAGACTTTATTGCGCTTGATTTTCAAAATTATTTTTAGTCAAAACTAGTTTTTCATTTTCTAAAATTTTTATTTGATGTTTAAAATCGTTTTCAATTAGTAATTTTTCATTTTCTAAGTTTTTTTTTTGTTTTGAAATTTCTTTTCATTTTCTTTTAAATTTTTATTTTCTAATGTCAAACTCTCCAGATTAGTCAAGAGTTTAGATTATCTACCAGATAATCATTCAGATCTTCATCAAAATTTGAGAAGATTGATTTAGAACTTGAAGCTTCATTTGTAAATGTTCTTGAATCTTTGTCTACACAGCTCTTCAACATTATCACCTCTCTCTTCATCTTTAGCCTTAAAGCATTAAACTTTTCAAAAATACTCATGTAAAGTAAACATTGGAAATCTAGAATCCCTTTTCACTTCTATTAAAACTTTATCCCATTCAGATAGTAAGGATTTTCAAATTTTATTATTTTCTCATAATCCTGAATCATTAACTTTGGTTCGAACTCTTTTAACTTGTTAACTAAAAAACAAAGTCGTTCTATCAAATCATTCAAAGATTCATCCTTTTTGCACATAAGATTTTCAAATCTCTTAACTCCAACATTTTTACGATCTTGAGAATTCCAATACCAAGGAACTTCTTCCCAGTCATTTATTTTTTAAATTTGCAACCCACTAAGCCTTGAACTTATGAAAAAATCTTGTATTTTCTTTGAACCCGAACAATCAACTCGAAAATTTTGTAGACTAAAAACCCAATTCAAAAAGCTCAACTTGAAACACGGTTAAAAAATTTTAACGGATTTTAGAAACCCGGTCCACTACTTTCAACGCTCTTAATCCGCTAAAATTTTATAGTCCACTGTCCAAATATCTCGGCCCAAATAGTAAACCAATCCGCCAAAAATTTCAGCCCATTATAAAACTCAAACTAGACTTGTGGCCCAAAGTGTAAAACTAGTGCAATACGAATCACAGTCCAAACCAAAATATTCAACCCAGTCCACTATTTTAAAAATCAAAATCCACTCAGCAAACGTCACTTTCAAAAGAGTTTTTCCTTGAACCTTTTTTTAATTCTATTAATAAAATCCTATCAAACGTCCTTCTCCTCTTTCCCAAAAATCCACTTCCTATGATCTATCATCCATTTACAATTTCAATTCATAAAATCTTTAAGAGGAAATTATGAAATATCAAAATCTCCTTTTTCAATAATAAACGAAATGTCTTTTTTCACTTCCCAAATACCGACATTTCTCACTTTCCTAAATACCAATTTCCTAAACAAAGTAAAACCCTACAATGATGTCCATTCAGTATTCTATTATTATTTAGTTTTAAATCCAAATCTCTTTTATAACATCATAGACGTCACATATAACACCTTTTAAAAAAACCTTTTCCAACAACTAGCAAACGTTGCCTATATCATGTCTCACATAAACAACCCTATACACTATTCTCTCAAAATATAGCCACACCTGCTGCTTTCTTTTTATGACACTTCAATACAACCTTTGGTCACTTATACTCTTTTCATAACACAGTACAACCGTCTATTCTACCTTCAAAAACCTACAACTTCGATTTCTTTCTTCTTACTTTTTCTTTTCACCCTAAGTCAATCAAACACAACTCTAAACGTCTTAACAATACCAGCCAATCCTAACTTCACGAGTCACGAATTAGCACTTTCGAATAAGAACAAACAAAATTCAGAGCGCAAAGACACAACTCAGATTCAGATCTGCACTTGAAGTAATGCTCAAATAATATCAACAACAACACAAGACTCATCGATATTCTATCTCAGATTTGAAACAATAACAGTCTTAAAACTTCAGATTCAGATCAAACTTTTCAGATCTGAACTTGAATCAAATTATTTGATGCGTATGAACAAAAAAGCAATTTTTCATCATATGTTTGTTTTTTTAATTATTTTATGAATCAATTTGATGTGTATTACAAACTTCTTGTGATGTATAGTTAACTTTTGAAGATCATTATCAAGTTTCAGCCTATCTTATCTATTCAATTTTAGGCTCGGTTTTAACAAGATGCTTTTGAAAAATATACTAAGTTTTGATCAAGTTTCAGCAATTTGAACAAAGTGAAATCAATGAAAAATTGACTGAAATGATCAAAACTTCAACAAAACTCATCGAAAAAAACCGAAATTAACCGAAAACAACCAAAACAGTCCAAAATCTTCACTGAAATGAATCGAAACTCGTCCGATTCAACACACGATTACACGCAGAGCTTCTGTAGCTCTGATACCACTTGTAAGATCTTCTTATCCGATAAACACAGGACCTAATCTGATTAACGAGTCATAAAGCGTGTAGAATTCATTTTATAACAAGCGACAATATCAAGATTACTATTTAAAGTTTACTGTTTTATTAATGTGGTAAACGTGTACAATCCTAAAACAAACTGGGCAGGGCTTCGCCGTACCACTCAGCAAACTGTTACAAACTCAAGACCACAAATCGCCTATATATAGACATACCCAGATCGCACGAGTTGGGCCTTGCCACTTCGTACGAGGTGGACTCACCTTGTACGAAGTGGACAACACTTCGTGCGAAGTGGACTAACAAAACATCAAAAATGTTAATCTAACAATGAAAAGCCCTATTACATACTCGACATGACCCTAAGACGTAGGATATAGACATTCTACACCAACAAGGACATTTTTAGTAATAAGAAGACGTTGGAGGAGTTATCACAGGTGTCCTTAAGTGAGGAGTGCTTGGCCGTTCTTCAGAATCATCTTCCAAAGAAGATGACCGGTCTAGGCAATTTCACTATACCATGCTTGATCAGTGATCTATCCATCAGTAATGCCCTGGCCGACCTGGGAGCTAGCATAAATATGATGCCTTATTCAGTGGTTGCTAAGCTCAACCTAGGTGAGCCTTCTCCTACTCATATGAATCTCCAGCTCGTGGATCAGCCAGTGAAATATCCACGAGGGATTGTAGAGAACATGTTAGTGAAATTCGATAAGTTTGTCTTTCATGTGGACTTCGTGATCTTAGACATGATGAGGATGCTCATGTGTCTTTGATTCTATATCCACCATTCCTCTCGCGGCGAGAGCGTTGATTGATGATTATGATGGTAAACTAACACTTCGTGTAGAGGAGGATAAGGTCACCTTTGATATCAATAGGTCTATGACTCATACCAAAGAGCAGGATGATACCCTCTATTTCATTGATACCATCATGTCACATACAGGTCGTTTCTTGATTCAGGTTTATGGGCGGCGTGATCACTCGGACACGCAGATTCTGGACACATTTATCCTGGAGGTTGAGATGATTACTACATCTTATGGGGAGTCCACAAGTCATTCGATAGTCTTTGAGGTACTTGAGAGAAAGGAGCCTGATGAAAGGCCATTTGTGGAGAGTCTCGCGTCCCTAGAGCTTAAGGATTTACCATCGCATTTGGAGTATGCCTTTTTGGATGAGGGTTCTCAGCTACCTGTCATCATCTCTTCAGAGTTGACAAAGGAGGAGAAGACGTTGATGGCTGTGCTTAAGGTACACAAGTAGTCGATCGCATGGAAGCTCGTTGACATAAAGAGTATCAACCCTTCATTTTGCACAAATAAGATTCTGATGGAGGATGAGTTTAAGCCTGTAGTTTAGCCTCATCACCGACTAAACCCGAATATGTAGGATATGGTAAAGAAGGAGGTGATAAAATTGTTAGATGCATGCCTTATTTACCCGATCTCTGATTCCGCATGGGTTAGTCCAGTCCAAGTGGTGCCTAAGAAAGGAGGCATGACAGTGGTTTCAAATGATAATAATGAGTTAATTCCCACTAGTACTGTTACAGGCTGGAGAGTCTGCATCAACTATTGAAGACTTAATGACGCCACGAGGAAAGACTGCTTTCCTCTTCCTTTCGTTGATCAGATGCTGGAGCGTCTGTCAGGACAAAAGTTCTTTTGCTTCCTTGATGGCTTTTTAGGTTATTTCCAGGTACCCATTGCACTAGGGGATTAGGGGAGAACCACTTTTAAAAGCCCGTACGGTACCTTTGCTTATCGTCATATGCCTTTCGGGTTATGTAATTCTTTAGCCACATTTCAACAATGTATGGTGGGGAATTTCATGATATGATCGAGGACCCGATAGAGGTATTCATGGATGATTTTTCTATGTTTGGGAGTTCCTTAATCTGTGTTTGCAAAACCGGGATCGTATGTTAGCACGATGTAGGGAGACGAATCTGATGCTGAACTGGGAGAAATACAACTTCATGGTGAAGGAGGGCATAGTTTTGGGTTGTAAAATTTCGCGTGTGGGTATTGAGGTTGATAGAGCTAAAATCGACACAATTTCTAAACTTCCACCGCCGACTTTTGTGAAGTCTGTTCATAGTTTTCTAGGACATGCGGGATTTTACCGTTGTTTCATTCATGATTTTTCTAAGATCGTGTGGCCTATGACCCGGTTGTTAGAGAAGGACGTTCCATTCGATTTTTCTGAGGACTGTATCAGGGCGTTTGAGTTTCTTAAGGAAAAATTAGTGAGTGTACCGATTCTTATTGCTCCCAATTGGAGCCTTCCTTTGAGCTTATGTGTGATGTGAGCGATTTCGTGGTTGGAGTTATTCTAGGACAGTGTAGAGAGAAACGATTCCATCCGATTTACTATGCGAGCAAAACTCTAAATGATGCCCAAGAGCATTATACCACCAATGGAAAAGAGCTCATGCAGTGGTCTTTGCTCTCGATAAATTTCATTCCTACCTTGTTCTTTCTAATGTCAAAGTCTACACTGATCACACGGCATTTAGGCATTTGTTCACGAAGAAAGACGTGAAACCGCGGTCAATTTAGTGGATTCTACTTTTTAGGAGTTGATCTTGAGATTCGGGATAAGAAGGGAGACAAAATGCCTAAAGCCATATAGCCATGGCTCTGATACCAGTTTGGCACACCCCAACCGATGGCGGAATCATCGAGGCACAACGAGTAGATTGCTCAAAGACACATGGTACTAAAGTTGAATTATATTAATCATCAAAATTAACTTGTCTTGCAATACATGGAAAGAAACACATTGTTCAACTAAGAGAAAACAATAACAACATAACATTAATTTAAAGGCGACTTGCAAGTTTAATGAATTTGCATAGGAACAATTGTAACAAGTATGTAGCATATATCATAAATGTAGTGCAATTTGTAGTGTTTTTGCATAGGTACATGTTTTCAGTCCCAAATAGTGTATAAAAGTAAAAAGGGGATCATGTGTACTCACAATTTGGCAAAGGTAAACCGAGAAGAGCACGGACAAGTGTAAAGGTAGGAAGAAGCAAAGGCTAGCCTAAAAGGAGTATAACATACAATGTATAAGTACAAAAATGAAAAATAAAAGAATAAATAAAATGAATAATACTTGAGTCTAAGGTTGGGCCTTGATATGAAAATAAAGAAATAACATAAAATGAAATAAAAACGAACTAGGACGTGTTGGTTAATAACCTCCAAAGTATTGAAAGACGTGTTGGTTTATTCCTACGTAGTCAATTAAACAAGGAAATCAACTATGGTTATAAGAATAGTTAAATAGCCAACATTTGGTAATAATCGTATAAGTATTATTAGCTTAGAGATTATTCCATGCGTGGTTGGTTTACGAAGAAAACAACTAAAATCAACCGTATAAGTATTGAGAACTTAAATATGATTTAGTTGCAAATGTAAGGTTTTTGGTAAATAAAACCTAGAGTATTTGTGTTTAAACAACTACATATAAAATATAAACCCAAAGTACGTATTTAGTATTTATTTGGATTTTTATTTATTGTTTAGTGGTCCAAACCCATGATTTATATATATCTGATAAGCATTCTCATGAACCACTAATAATTAAATAAATGACTAAATTAAATAAAAACAGAAACTTTAAAATAAATGGAAGATTACATGATTTAAACAAGTATTAAAAGTGTTTAAACAAGATTAACTATGATAACATAAAATAAAAGGGCCATAACCTCTCAAAGCACCCAACCTTAACACAAGGAGCTAACCATGGGACTAGATTGGTTCTTTGGGTTGGTAAAGGGTTTTTAAATAACTTAACATGAATACTAATAAAAATCCAAACTTCTTCTTACAAAATTAAGAATGATTCTAGTAGGGTTAGTCAAAACCTGCTTATGGGTTTTGTTCTCTAGACTAAATCCAATGTTTTAAAAAAAAAGACTCAAAGGTGAAAAGATGAAGTTAGAAACTTGAGTCAAACCTGTTGTTCTTTGCAGAATTTGCAAGACACAGAGGATAATCACGTGCAAGAGTAGACTGGAAAAGTTAGGAAAAGGAAAATGAACTAGAGGACGACTTCAATTTATAGAATGGTGAAGCAGGGAATGAGATATAGGCGGGTCAATAAATGGTTTGACCACCCAGATGTAGTTGAGAGTGTAATTAATGAGTAGTTGAGGGTTAAAACGGTTGGATTAGTGTTAATGACAGTAGTTAGGAGTTGGGTAAAAGTTTGGAAACATTAATGGTTAAAATAACAAAAAAGGTTGAATTTTGAGATTTTTGGGTGAAAAATAGTGAAATTCCGTAGTTGAAACATATTGGTCTCAAGTTGGACTTCCCCACGCCATGCTCGGGGGGAGTAAGTCTGCTCTGCGTGTCACGACGAAGGCAAAAATAAAAGTTTTGGGCCAGAGTTTGGTATTATTGTTATTTTATGCTAAGACCTCGTAATTAAGCATGTTATTGGGTAAACATGTATGCATAAGCACATAAAATAATTGATACAATAATGTGTGAACATTCCAAGCGACTTTGTTCATCCAAAACGTCAACGATCACAAGATTTGGAATGACATACAAGATTACAAGGAAATGTAAAAGTACGGATGTTACACCGTCATTCGTGACTTGTTCTAGACTTCCATCACTCCATCGTTCGTTCTAGACTTCCATCTTAATCCACCAATTTCGATCTAGACTTCCATTTTCATCGTTCGTTCATAGTTTATCATTCTAGTTCTTTCGAGACTCCAGTTCGCGATTGGTAGGTCATTTTAAATTTAATTTTTGTTTTCTTTGAAATTTTGTTGTTAAGAGTAGTACGGCGTGTGTATATACTTTATAGTCTTAATGAATCAACATGTATACATGACGTACCATGTGTGTCTATGCTAGTAGTTAGTGTATATAAATCTGGATGTATGTGTGTGATTTATCAAATTACAGAGTTAACTGGTCAAACCGGTTGAACCGCCAGGTATAACCCGGTTCAACCTGTTGAACCATTTTTGAGCCCAATACAGTATGAATTAAAAATCGGTTCTTAAAACATTGCCTATTGGTATGGTGTCTCTCTCTTGCAAATGTGAGCTTATTGGTTCAAATCTTTGCAAGTGAAGGTAAATTTGGAGTTAAAGTCTTGAAAATTTGTTGTTAAAAAAAACCAATATCCGAGTCAAAGAACTGTGTTCTCAACTTGTGATGGTACTTAAGTGAAATAAATCGGTCTACATATGATATACAAGGATAAGTCACATGACAATTTCCCAGAGAATTTGGGCTAGTAGTTAATTGGTCTGCCTTTCCTAGTGGAGGTGCATGTTCGTTTCCCGCTTGGGCCATTTTTGATGGACATCTAGGTAAAGGGACGAATCGAGGTTTTAATCTCGGGTTCGAACCTGGCTGGGGGGGGAGGTTTTACGGATTTCATCTGGTTCCCGCGCATCACGGGGGCACGGTCTCATGGCGGTCGAGGAATCGACCTTGGACATAGCCCCGAGCGGGGTGAGTTTACACGTGAGATTCTTTGTTGTTCAAAAAAAGTCACATGACAACTGGATGGGCACGCAAACCTATGCACTTTATCTGTTTTTTTTTTTGAACGACCGAGTGGTCCATATGGGCTAGTGGCGAAAATTTATCACATCAGGAGACACTCGCCTTCGAACCCTCATCCAGGGTCGAAGCCCGTGAGCACTCTCCCGAAGGCACGACAGTGCTGTGAGGTAAAACGCTCTCAGTTCAAGGATTGAACTAGCAACCGTCACTCGCCTAGTCTCCCATCATCCTCAAGTGTCGCCGAAACTAATGGAGGGGGCAAAAATCGAACCTGAGTCATTTATAACACCAAGTCTCTCACTTACCGCTCCACAACCAGCTCGTTGGCACCAATGCACCTTATCAACTAATTGCACTCGAGACATTACATGTGGAGTCTATATTGATACATAATTTTCTTGTAGAACATTACAAATAGAATTTTCCATGTGAGTTACTTGATAACTCCAAGGGGTGATAGTCCAGATCTAAGATTCATTCTTAGATCACCCAATCTTCGCTCTTGTTTGATTCCGCCAAACATGTTTAAATCCTTGCATAGTAAATTCATACATATATAGAATTAATCATTGAAAAAACGACTCATAATTTATATTCTATTTTTTGATTGTTTATATATTTTACAACCATGTCTTTATGATTGAAGAATGTGTTCATCTCTCAAATAGGATAAAAAAAAAGACCCGCTGACCGCTAATCTGTGTGATGCCATGGAGAGTCGCATGTTGAGAATTCAATGACCAATTCTAAGATTCAAACAAACCAATCATTTATAAAAGTAGCAAAGGGTATATTCATACAAAGCAAGATTCCCCCTCCCCTTGGAGTTGCCCATTTAATTTAGCTTTATTAAATAAGAATCAACAAACCAAGAGAGTTGAGGGCTAGTGTCATTTTATGAAACATTTTTTAAGCAGTTTGGTTTGGTTGTACTGTGAAGATAGATGGATGTTTTACATGAAGTCCTCTTCAAGTTCCTGCAAGGATTTCTGGGTTGATGCAATCTCTTTGTTGGAAGTCATTTTGTCAGCAACCATCAGATTTTTGTAGCTCCTCACCTCTGCCTGTCTCTCCTTTTCCAGTCTCTCCATTTCTTCTCTTCGTTTCTGCTCCAACACAACATCATCAGAATAATACTAAATAGAAGCGCTTATAATACTAAATATACCCACTTTGTCTCGCAGCAGCTGCTTCCTCTCTGCCCTTTCTGCTGCATTAACCGCTTCACGCTCAGCTACACATCAACAAGATGAAATTACTTCATCACAATAGACAATTTTTCGACTTCATTTCTAAATTGCTACTTTTTGGATGCCCACCTAAAAACTTGGTACAATATCATATTAATTTATGATATTTATACTCTTCCCTTAAAACTTGCATCACTGGAGTATAAGTAGAAAGAGAGGGCATAATGATCACAGTACAAACTGTACGTAGACCTGGCAAAGTAGGTGGATTGGGCAGGTCTGGGTCATGGGTTAGGTTAGGATAGGATGGGTTTATTAAGAAAAGGGTTAGGATGGGTTTGGGTCATGATGAGCTAAAAATTAAAAATTAAAAAAAATAAAAACAATAAAATAAAATGTAAAAAAATTTAAAAATTAAAAATACATAAATAAATACACTGCTCTTAATGTATTGGATTGTATGTTCTGTTGCATTTTGTATGAAGTACTAATTACTCATTATATAATCAACAGCAGGTTCAAGTTATCTACATATACACCTTAAGTTTCTTTATTCTTGATGATAGCTTACATAAAGTATTTCTTAAACATTTTTTTTTGCATTATTACATGAAACATTAAAGTACTTTAAGTTAACATAGTTTTCAAATTATCTTTACTATGAGTCCATTATATCATATAACAAGAAAATATGCAAATACAAAAAGAAAATGGGGCTCCTATGTATTGATAGATAAGATCTCAAACCCAAGAAATGTAAATTGTTTTGGCAGCCATGTATATGCACAGACCAAATGGCAGTAAATATGCAGTCCACTAACCATTTTTCATCCATTATTTTAGCCCACTACATCGCAGCCCTTGTTTGATCACTTTTGCAGCCCATTAAAAACCACCAAATTGTAGCTCTTTCCAACCATTTAACTAACCTGAAACCCGAATTACACTGACCCGATAACCATATAACCCACTCTGACTTATTTCCTGTCCCATGAATGAACTTATGGAGACGTCTACGACTTATATCGCAATTGATTCGATTCCAAATCTTCATAAAAAATGATATATACCAAATCCCCAACTTTCAACTTCAAGATCGATAACAATTTCATAAATTTAACAACTTTTAACACGATTTCATCCAACTTCACAACTAATGTCACACAAAAACATATGATGTTGAATTAGTAAAAACTAAAAAGGTAATACTTATCCGTGCATACGATCACTAACACAAACCTAAATCAAACACAAATTCAATACAACTAAAAAGCAGCAAAAACGCCCTAATTTTCAGTTATTAACTGTTTAGCTGAATGGCCTGAATTGAATCAATGACCAACCTTACATAAACAATAAAAAGAGTAAACTGCCAAAATGGTCCCTGAGGTTCGGTCACTTTAGTCCAAAACTCGACCCTTTTGAATCTGGGTCCCTGTGGTTTCAATTTTGTTGCTATTTTCATCCAAAATCAAAATTTGGTCAGATTTTTCAGTTACCATCCAACTTTTTTGATTTTTCCTCCCTTTTAATGAAGGGCAAAATGGTCTTTTACCATTTTATTATAACAAATTAAAAAAATCTAACCATTTTGCCTTTCATTAAAAAAAGGGAGGAAAAAGACAAAAAAAAACTGGATGTTAACTGAAAAATCTGACCAAAATTTGCTTTTGGATGAAAATGGCAACAAAATTGAAACCACAGGGACCCAGATTCACAAAGTTTGAGTTTTGGACTAAAGTGGCAAAAGTGACCAAACCTAAGGGACCATTTTGGTAGTTTACTCTAATATAAATAAAACTAGAACATCAACAGATAAGTAACTAATTAGAAGCAAAATTACCAGATTACTGTTGATGCATTCAAGATCCAAACGAACGACATGATTAGACGGAGATCACGCTGTACAGATTCAAGTGGGATGCGCTTTGGGTTACGTAACTGGTCGCTTATGTTTGGTTAAACCCATCCTGACCCATCAATAAAGTTAAATGAATATTTTAAAACCCATCCTAACTTATTTCCTGGCCCATTGTGACTTGTTCCTTTTTTAAAAAGACCCAAAATTACCCAAATGGGGTTTTGTTGCCAAGCCTAATAAAATGGGTAAATATGAAATTTCTAAATGATTTGAACGGGTATATTTGACATTGATTGTTTTGGCTGGTATATATGATATTAGTTAAGCAAGCTTTTAGCGGACATATAAAATTGCCCCTTTTTAATAAGTCAAACACACAGGCGAAATCAGAAGTGAAATTATATTATTGAAAACTACTTTAATAAAAATACGCAGGCGAAATTAGAAGTGAAATTATATTATTGAAAACTACTATAATAAAAATAATTCAAACCAAGCTATTGATATAATGTCAAGGTTAAGATTAAAAGCTAACAATTGATCTTTGTGCTTTAAGCGTTTTAGTTACACTGTAAAAGAATTTATATTGTGACCCTCAAGTTAAAAAGTTATGTGGTGTTCGGTTCAGTGATCGTTTGGTTACTTCTCATCTCATCTAAGTTATTACTCGGTGTTTTCATGTTTGGGACCATAGTTGTTAATGGCGAATAGCGACAAATAGCGATAAGGTACCTGTATATATATGCTATATAGCGAATAGCGATAAATAACGGGCGGCTATTTTATAAATAGCGATAAACTAGAAAAAAAATTATATGTATATTATAACAAAATATGTATATATGCTATTCTACATGTATATTTAACAAAAACCTAAAATCCGGCTATTTTATAGCTATATTTAATTGCTATTTATATTAACAAAACCAAAAAAATAAATAAACCGTCGCTATTCTTGCTATCTATTAATCCTAATAGCGAGCCTAGACCTATACGCTATGTAGCGCGCTATAGCGATCGCTACGCTCGCTATTGACAACTATGTTTGGGACCTCTACTAAGATAGCAAGAAGCCATCATATTCGTGTTTCGTTTGATGTTGGTGATCGTTGTGACATTGATAGTGTTCTGGTAACTCACTCTCACTGGACCTAACTACCTAATCTTGTTGGCTACAAAAGCCCTTAGCAACTTCAACAGAAGCCCCTAAATGAGTAATTGTGTGAAAATTGATTTAAATGTTTCCAGTGACTTTCTACTTCAGCGTTTTGGCACAATGTTTTGGTGGTTCATGTTCACATAATACTGCTATTTACTAAATAATTATTCTTAAAATTCATTAATCCAAAAAAAGATCAAAATCAACACTAATTATCAAGTATGTTTCTTGGTTATGCCAAGTGGGTAAATTAAATGAGTGTTTATGTTAATAGCCACTCTAGCTTTGAAAACACGGCTGACGTTTCCAGTTTGTGTAGTCTTTAATAACTGTTTGGGATCAGTATCATTATAAATTGTTGTTACTAACGTTGAAATGAACTAATTTACTATGTTAACTTTTTGTAACTTGACTTATGGTACCATTTACAGTTTAGATAAATGTCCAAAACCCCTTATAATGGTAGAAAATTTACTTTTTTTTACCAACTTACGTCCATGCGGGTAATAATACTTGTTAATATATTAAGCAGCAAGGTGAAGGTCAAAGTTTGATGAATATATACGATATAATGATGCACAAAGCATAATCATATAAGTATTACCTTTCAGATCAGGTTTCCTTTCAACCTTTGTGCGGTTGAGCCTATTAACAACCTCGTTTATTCGCTTCTCCACTCTTACAGTGCGCACCTGAATATACATGCATACATACTGAACTAAGTATCAAACAAGAAGAAATACACATATGATATATCCAGTGAAAAAGCAATACACACACATATATATGCAGAGAGAGAGACGGGTATTTGTTTCAGAAGCAATAAATAATATATAATTAAAACTAAAACTCACGGCTTTATTGTTGTGGAAACCAACTTGACCAACATCCATAGACGGAGTCTTCTTTAAGTTTTGCCAAGGAGTATAAACAACATCAATGTTATTCACTTTATTTCCTGCCATGTACGTAACCACATTCAGTTAAAACACACATACGAAACACCACATATAAGAGGAGGCAATTTCAACCCTATTTATTAAAATACACGTCTCGTTAGGTTATGTCTTAAGCTATTCATAATTTCATAGATGCATGGGTCAAATTGCCACTTCTAAGTTATCAATTAACTGTTTACAGTCACTTTCATGAATATTATTGCTCTCTGTAAGAATATTACACTCAAATCTTACACTGTCTAGGTAATATAATTGTTATATAGATGTTAGATAATGGAGAAGAGCATATGGAGTTGCCTTGGATAGAATTTGCTTTGACAAGTTGAGCACAGTCTTCAAGAAGCCCTTCGGATAAGTCATCAATTGTCTGACCCTTCCGAAGCCTCACATAAACATGGGCAGAAGACATTTTATCCACATGGAACCTGCACTAGAAAAAAAACCCTGTATGAAAAACTAGATATCATGTAAGCTGGCAATAATATTCGATGATAAAACAAACTTATTGTCTTTAGCTACTACAATTCGTCATTCATCATCCTGTTACATGACTAGACGTCAGCGACCAATACGATCTTATGTTAATTAATGATTTTATATAGCTAAAGTTTGCACCTCTCGTAGTATAAAAGATCTTACTTTGTTTTTTCTGGAAATAAAAACAGAAAAGTGATAATGTTGATGGTGAATGAGGATGATAAAGACTGTTAAAAGGAAAGCTACCCTATATTGACAAATTGCAATAAATAGCAACACACCTTCACTTCAATTTTAATAATAAGTAAAAACTAGCTAAAGCGGAAAGCTAAGGAAGTCGTAAGACTACAAAAGAATGTAGAGGTAAAGTTTAATAACCACAAAAAAACTACTAGAGATGAAGAGAGAAATAGATGGTCAATGGAAAGAGTAGTTTTCCTTCTAAAAAGAAACATAATGGAATGAAATTTGGATACTCACACTCAACTGACAGTTCTTTCTGGAATTAAAGAAACTGGCACAATG
Organism: Scalesia atractyloides; assembly: GCA_947069175.1. Taxonomy (NCBI): domain Eukaryota; kingdom Viridiplantae; phylum Streptophyta; class Magnoliopsida; order Asterales; family Asteraceae; genus Scalesia; species Scalesia atractyloides. Next base: position 33,546,007 of record CAMTDV010000003.1, on the reverse strand, counting down.
ATATGATAGTACTACACTTTCATGCTAGAAAGTTAATAATAAAATTTTATGCTACTAATCATAGTTGTAAAAAACCATCGCCTCTTGCGCCTAGGCCCATTTTCAAGGCGAGGCGAGACAATTGTGCTTTAAGTCAAGGCAATTGCGCTTTAATTCTCCAGATGATGGGTCAGGTGCAGATTCTGGCGAGATTTCTAGATTCCAGAGACTTTCCGGACAAATTCTATAAATTCCGGCCAGACTTCTACTTGTATGATTTATCCAAGAAAAACTACTTTTCTACACTAATGTTTTAGAACTTTTGGTAGTAAATAGGTGATATTAAATGTTTTATAATAGCTTTTGTTTATTGTATTTGAAGAATAATATTAATATTCTAATACACAATTTTTTTTCACTGCCCACATTTTTTTCTCAGACCCTCGCCTTTTTTGCGCCTTGCGCCTAGGCCCCATGCGAGGCCTATGCGCCTTTAATAAGTATGCTACAAATTATGTAGTTACGTGCTAGTATCAGCTTTCAATAGGTTAATTTATGTTAGTAAGCTGTAAGCCTATTATTATTATTAGTATTATTATTATTATTATTATTATTATTATTATTATTATTATTATTATTATTATTATTATTATTATTATTATTATTATTATCTTTTATGCTAACGCTGGTTTATAAAGAGAACAGCATATTTACTCAAAAAAGTTAACCCCTATCAGCACAAAGCATGTCTTCTAATTCTTTAATTCTTACCTCATCTTAACAGCATTACAGTTCAAAGAGACAAAAGTGAATGCCTGGGTGCAAAAAAAAAGATCAATCTCCCAATTGATGATCATACTTAAAATATAATAAAAACTTTATAACATCAGTGATCAAGATAACTAATGATATTTTCTTCTCTAATTCAACAATCTGCCATCTAAAACTTAATAATAATATGCTCATTAGATTTCCTTTTGATGGGCATGCATCTCTTTTGTTTGCAAATACAAAAATAATAGATCATAGTAACACTGCTAAGTGTAACCACCTCTACTTGTCAAAATTATCCAAAACAATCCTATGTGATGATAGGAGAAATGAAAGTTGTCAATTTTCCCCAAATACAATTACCCAAAGAAATGAGACTTTTACTTTAAAATGACCAAACTATATATAAACAATCGCATGGAGTAAAGAAATATGAATTCTAAAGCGACAATCGACAGATACTGATTCGTTTTTTTTAATGTTTTGAAGAAAGAGGGTATACCAGATGTCTTCGGGGAAGCCGTATTTGATGAGCTCTTCGTTCTCAAACTTGTCAAGACCCATGAAGATGGTGTAGTCTCCAGCTTCAGGTCGGGCTTTGAAGTAGAACACCATCTTCGATCTCTCTCTCTCTAGGGTTTGCTTTCCGTTTGACAAGAATAAAGAAGAGAGGTCATCAAATGGATCGTTTTCGAACGCCTACTTGACTGACGGCTACATATAAAACCATATTTTCTAAATTATTAGTAATTAGTATTAGTATTAGTAATTAGTAATTAGTAATTAGTAAATGATAAAAATGCTCAAATAGTAAATTAGTAAATGATAAAAATGCTTTCTACATTTCTAAAATTACAGGTCCTTAAATTTTGTACACTTGTTTTTTATGTAGTTCTTGTCATTTGTTCCTACATTTATATAATTATTGTTTTCCTAAAATAGTCCTCATCATTTGTTTCCACATTTCTGAAACCCCTAATCCCTTTCCCCATCGAAACACGACCATCGCAAACTCCATCTTTTCCGACAATCCCCAACCACCACACTCCGCTGCTACAAATCAGAACCTGGACATTTTCTTTATATTTTATTTTACATACATCTTTACCCTTTTTGATATCCAAATCTTCCTTGTTACACATCTACTGAATGTGCCATGATCAGCAAGATGAACAAGCAAGGGGTCATGAAGCTATGGGTTTTCGGAGTTGTAGAGAGAGAAACGTGGGGGGTGGGTTGGGTTGTAATTTTATTTTTATAAGAAGTGGGTCCATAAGTGTGTATATAATACTTAATTAATTTATGTGTTTTATACCGAGGGTAATTTAATCATTTCACGCCCACTTAATGCCTCAAACTAACCCCCATCTATGTTATGGACTATCCAAGAAATGAGTGTGCAAACGTTAGAGACAAAGACTGTAATTTTAAAAATGTGAGTACTATAGGTGAAATTTCACCAAACCTTAAGAATTGTCCAGGCTTTTTTCTTTTAATATATAATTGAAATTAGAGAAGTCAAAAAAGTTATAAAATTGTGAAAGGTAACATAACCTGTTATTTACCTATCATATGTAGATTAGAAAATCAAGAATATAGTTATTCTAGCAATGCAAACCACCCAACTAGATAAGAAAATCTAAAAGCTTGAAGCCTAAAAAATTTGGGATTAGTTATTCTTCTTGTGTATGAACCATATATACGTTAGCTTTGAAAAACATCATGTGGTCTTACACTTTTGGAAGATTGTTTTCGATATTACCATAAGAAATTCTTAATTTCTAAAGTTCTCACATTTCCACCATAGGTCAATTCTTAGTTTCTAAAAAACACTATAACATATCATTAGTTGTTTTTCTTGTGCTTAATTTTTTTTCCAGAAATTTCACATATGCTTTTCTCACAAATATGTTTTTTGGTAACTGTCCTTATTTTAATTTAAAAATAATATAGTTTTGGATGAATTCAATAATGCGTCACCTATGGTCTAATTGCTGGATTTTCGTGTACCTTTCAGTACAATATTTTTGTCAATTTGTCAAACAATCTGAACGCAGCGGAAACAAGTACACAAGGTTCGGTTCTAAACCGATTCCACCAATGGTCTCATTACAATCAAAATAGATTAACATAAATTAAAGAATCGTGACTACCAAGTAAGACACTTTGGTTCAACGAACGATCTCGTTAGATGATCGTTGACCATGAAATCAGATTTGTTTGTTTGAAACAAATTTTAAACGAAACCTTTAACTAAAGAAAATAAAGTTCAAAACTTTGCTTACCTTTTTGCGTAATCGAAGAAACAAATTCGTGAGACTGTGATTAATTAACAGGTAAGAACATAAAGATTTGCTCCTCTTCTTGATTATTCCTTTTGCGACAGTATTCCTCCGTTTCTCCTTTTGTAGACTCCTTTTTTTAAAAGACAGCTTCCAAAGAGAACCCTTTTATTTATTTAGAGTTATTATATAGTTATTGAATTGCAAGTTCATATGCAAAATGGCTGTGTATGTATTTGAGAATTATGTGGAGAGTTAATTGTAACTTATTATCAAAATATATATATATATATATATATATATATATATATATATATATATATATATATATATATATATATATATATATATATCTTTAAGAAATTGTAATCTAATCACAACTCTTTCATAATTATAACAATATCTCTTTTTATTAATTATCTAAATAATTAACAATATATATACATATAATTTATTAAAATTAACAAATTAATTATAATATTAAATCTGGCTCTCTGTAACTTTCTAAATAATTGCACGTTTTTTCATTACGCTTATTATTTCGTGATCCCGTGATTAACGATTAAAATATCATTACATGTTCGTTGCCCAAAGTGTAACTCTTTGGGTCGTACCTTTACGGCAACATTGATTCTAATCGACAATTGAACATCATATCCAACAATCTTCCACTTGGTCGATTGGTGGATTAGGTTTCAATGTAGACAATAGTGGGTGCCTAGCTGCATCATATTGCCCCTGTTAAGGTATGACAAATTTATGTCAACTAATTCTTTGCCCTAATCAATTCTTTGGATATGTAAATATTATAGCCCTGGTTATTGAATCATTTATCCCTCTGTATTGAACACTTGTTAAACATGAGACATGGATCCAATTCATACTCATTTATTATTCAACCGTTTCTAGTTTCCTTCCTGATTTGAAGTGGTTTATCAAACTACTACTAGTTCGAGCGTGGCCACGCATTTAACACTAGTTCAAGCCAACGAAAGGCGCTAGAGTGTTCCTCTCCTAAGTATAGAAGCACATATCCCTTTGGCTACAAAAAACTCCCACTAAACTTTAGATCATTCCCAAAACTATCCTTATTACTGCTAGTTACGTACAACGTTAGATAGAATCAAAGAGCAACCATTCATTTAAGTTAGTTCTAGTATGCACCGCAGGTCTAAGGATACAATGATCGTAGCTATTCAAAACGTCTTATGACTAAGATCCATGAAGATCATTTTGAAACGAGTTACGCCCAATATGATTCAACTAATCATATCAGTGAATTTGGTTCTCAACACTTTGAGTATCCATTACATGGATCAACCATCTAATTCACAATAGTCTTTTATCGGATTGGTTCTCACGACTCTGATAGACTACGGACATTTTAGAATATAATATTCATAGATACTTAACGTAGTAATATTTGAACACAGATATAATAGTTTAAAAGACATTCAACCATTAAATTCAAATAAAGTTAAAATACTGTTTACAGTTCAAAATGCACCAAATTACTAAATTACAAAATCAAATCCATTGTCTAGCATATGTAAGACCTATACTATCAGCATGCTTCTCGTGTCTCACTTGAGTCATAGGCTAGTAAACGCGTCCGCTAGATTCTGATCAGTATCAATTTTCTCTACTACGATGCCTCCTCTTTCCAAACCTTCCTGTATATAGTGGAATTTTCTGAGAATATGCTTCATGCTGTGATGCGACCTTGGTTCCTTTGCCTGAGCAATTGCACCTATATTGTCGCAAAATATCTCGATAGGCTTCTGTATACTTGGTATAACTCCGAGATCAATAATGAATTTTTCATCCAAACAACGTCCTTGGCAGCTTCCGAAGCCGCTATATATTCTAATTCAGTTGTCGACTGGGCTACCACGCTTTGCTTAGAACTCTTCCAAGTTATACAACCACCATTTAAAGTAAAAACATAGCCTGTCTGAGATCGTGAATTGTCACGATCCGTTTGGAAGCTTGCATCAGTGTAATACTTTACTCTCATCTCTTCTTCCAAACCGCCAAATTCAAGTGACTTTAACCAGGATTTTATTGATATCTGCTAGTTAAGCTTAGAGGTACGATACGCCCAGTCTAGTACATAACATGGCATACATGATGGAACCGATAGCAGAGGCATAGGAAACCTTTTTCATATCGTCTTTCTCTTTGTCTAACGTGGGACACTGATGACTATTCAGTATGGCTCCACTTACCATTGGCAAGAGACCCTTCTTAGAATCTTGCATTGAAAAGCGCGGTATGACCTTATCGATATACGTACTTTGACTAAGTCCAAGTAGCCGCTTAGATCTATCTCTATAGATCTTTAATCCTAGAATATAAGCGGCTTCTCCAAGATCCTTCATTGAGAAACATTTACCAAGTCGGATTTAACGTCCTGCAACTTCGGGATGTTGTTTCCAATGAGAAGTATGCCATCTACATACATGATTATAAAGTAATAGAACTCCCACTTGCTTTCTTATAAACACATGGCTCATCTTCGTTTTGATAAAACCCAACTGTTTGATTTTCTAATCAGAATGAAGATTCCAGCTTCGAGATGCTTGTTTCAATCCATAAATGGATTTATTCAACTTGCAAACTTTCTCAGGATTCTTAGGATCTACAAAACCTTTAGGCTGCTCCATATAGACATCTTCTGTAAGGTGTCCATTTAGGAATGCGGTTTTGACATCCATTAGCCATATCTCGTAATCATAATACGCAGCTATGGAAAGTAGAATCCTAATAGACTTAAGTGTGGCTATTGGTGAGAAGGTTTCTTCATATTCAACTCCTTGAGTCTGGGTAAAACCTTTAGCAACCAACCGAGCCTTACAGGTTTGTATGTTTCCATACATGTCTGTTTTCAAGTTGAAAACCCGTTTACTTCCTACAGTCTGACATTCAGGAGGAACTTCAACCAAATCCCAAACTTGGTTGTCATACATAGATTTCATCTCGACGCCCATGGCTTCGAGCCATTTTTCAGATTTGTTGCCTGAAATCGCAGCTTTGTAGGTTGAGGGCTCTTCTTGATCAATTATCAAGACGTACCTATCAGGTGAATACCTATTAGGTTCTGACGATCCCTCGTACTTCTGCGGATGCCTAGTGTTACATCATATTCCCGAATCCTCTCAGGTTCAGGTGCAACAATATTTTGTTGAGAGGCAGATTCGACTATTGGTTGATCAATTTATGGTTCTCGAATTTCCTCAAGATCCACAAGATTATCTCTAATTCCTCGCGCCATAAGCTCATCCTCTAAGAATGTTCCTTGACGCTTAGTGAAAACTCTATTTTCAGCAGGATTAAAGAAATAATAACCAACCGGATATGCATATCCATTGAAAACAACTTTTTCACCATGAGGATCAAGTTTATCGGAAGACTCACTAGTAACATAAGCGTTACAACCACATATGCGAAGTTAAGAGACTTTAGGTCGTTTACCATGCCCATCTCATATGGTGTCTTTTCTACCTTTTTAGTAGGAACAATATTCACAAGACGTGTAGCAGTTTCAAGAGCATAACTCCAAAAGGAGTGTGGTAAGTTTGTACGACACATCATTGATCGAACCATATTTAATAAGGTTCAATTTCTCCTCTCAGATACACCATAGAGTTGTGGTGTCCTAGGTGGAGTTAGTTGGGATATAATCCCACACTTCTTTGGATGTTCATCAAACTCTTGATTAATGTATTCACCACCTCGATCGGATCGAATTGCCTTAATCATTTCCCCTAGTTGATTTTGTACTTCGTTTTGGAATTCTTTGAACTTTTCAAAGGTTTCATGTTTAAACTTCATAAGATAAACATATCCATATCTACTATAATCATCAGTAAATATAACGAAGTATCTTTCCCCATTCATTGACATAGTCCTGAATGGACCACATACATTTGTATGAGTCCTAACAAGTCTTTGGCCTTTTCACTAGTTCCGGTAAAAGGGGCCTTAGTCATCTTGCCACTTAGACAACATTCACATAAATCATAAGTCTCTTGACCCGTGAATTCTAGAATCCCTGTGGTTTGGAGCTTCTCATGTGATTGATGTTAATATGTCCAAGACGACAATGCCAACGATATGTTTGATTAAAGCTAGTTTTAATCCATTTAGAGGAAAGAGAGAATACAATATTATTTGATCTATTGTTAGAAATATCTATTTCATAGACACCTTTGTGAGGCTTAGCCTCAAAATAGAACACACCATTTAAAAATGCAGAAACGCTACCATTAACAATATCAAAAGCATAATTAAATTCTTGTTCTCTTAAAGCAGAAACATAAATAATATTCTTAGTCAAATTAGGAACATAAAAAACATTGTCTAAAGTAATAAACAATCCAGAAGGTAATTCAAGAATAAATTCTCTAACTGCCTTCACAGCAACATTCTGTCCATTCCCAACATGCAGCTCTAAGTCACCCTTCTTCAGCTTCCTAATCCTTTTTAGTCCTTACAAATCATTACAAATGTGAAAACCACATCCAATGTCAAACACCCAAGATTTGCTCGCAAAGGAAAATAAATCAATAACATGTATACCTGAGGATTATCCTCTCTGCAGCTTCTTAAGCTTTAACTCAACCAGGTACTTTGGACAATTCCTCTTCTAATGCCCGATATCATCACAGTGAAAACACTTGGCATCTTTATGAGGCTTTGCCTTCGGAGTGGCAACCTTTTTGCCTTTGCCCTTATCTTGCTTACCCGCCTTGCCACTTCCCTTGGATGGCTTCTTCTTGGTAATTCTCTCTTCCCTGATCGTCAACACTGGATTACTCTTAGTAGGGATGTTTGTCTCAGTAGTTTTTAGCATCTGATGTAACTCTAGGATCGTTCTTTCCCACCCATTCATGTTATAGTTCAAAATGAACTGATGATATAAATTGGGTAGCGAGTTAAGGATCACATCCGTTGCTAACTCATTGCTAAGGGGTGCGTTCAGACGCTCTAGTTGATCAATGAAAGACTTCATCTTTAGTACACGAGAACTTACCGAAGTACCTTCCTGCATGCGACATGTAATGAGAGATCTCATCACCTCAAAATGCTCATGACGAGCTTGCTGCTGAAACATGTTTTTCAGCAGCTCACTCATCTCATATGCTCCCAAGTTTTTCTGATTCTTTCAAAGTTCCGGAATCATCATAGCAAGCATAAGACATGTCACATCTTGGGAATCATCAATATGTTTTTCCCATGTCCTACGGATAACACCCATAGTAGCAGTAGGTGCTTCGGGGATTGGTCCATCAAGGACATAAGCCTTTTTCTCCGTGTTGTGAACAAATTTCAGGTTGCGGTACCAATCAAGTTTGAATTATCAAGTTTAGCATTTTCAAGGATGGACTTAAGCGAGAATTTGGTGTTATCAGAATTGTTTACATCTGTAGAATTTCGAAGAAAATTTTATTAGTAATTTTCATGCATTAACCTAATTCAATTTTGACCCAAGATTTACAAAATTTTTGGAATTAGGATGAGATCTCATCTCCCATAACTCAGTGAATGGACTTAGCACTCTTCACTAGCATAGATTGAAGGGTAGGTGACGATCACCAAGTGTGTCAACTACACAATTCTCGGTTTGGGTCACATAATGAGTGTTGTCAAGCATTGGTACATTTCACAAGCATAGAAAACGAACGCACGGTAAATACTAACATTCGCTCTCGTGTCGCAAACGTGATATCAGTCCTGAAATCAGAATTGTAGCCCGGTCCATGTTAGAATGGAAATCGCAGAACTACCCTAACCAAAACCGTAAGCCTGGATGAAGGGTAAACACTAGCACTAGGGGTTCAGATAGATCAGTTCGGGTGTTCTTAGTTTAGGGTGGCGTAGAATATCGATTTTATTTGGGTTATATTTTAAAATTACTAGTTCGGGTTATTTCAAAATACTTGTAGGGCCTATGGCATGAACATAGGCTATACAATTCCTTTGTAAAATTTAATTTTACATTTTAGTTTGTGACGACTTGAAGAACCTTTCAATCACTTGACCGACTAATTTTAAATACCCTATTTAATCTAAGTTGGTCGTGTCACAAAATATATTTTAATTAATAACTTTTATTAATTATGATTTAAAATTAACTTTTAATTTTGTAAACCAATTTTGATTTTATATTTTAAAATAAACAGTTTATTTTAATTACCTATCCAATACTTAATAAACCTTTTATTAAAATCGTCGTTTTAATAATATTGTATTAATTATTAATTTTATGTACATGATAAACATCTCATGGCAAACACAAAAATAAATATGCAATTCCCAGTTCAGAATATGTTTGGTTTGTTCGAGCAAAAAAACGTGAACCAAGCCCATTAAACGTAGTACAAACCCTTTTGTGCTCCCACTTAATCTTGGATCCAATCATAAAAAAATCTTTCCCTTTTTTAAAAATTTTCTTTTAATATTTTAAACACTAAAAAAATATGAACCCTTGATTTACGTTTTAATATTTCAACTTGGGCTATATTAAAATCATTATTTTAATATTTTCATTCTTTTATTTACTTAAACCGCGAAGCTTAAAAACTAATTTTGTACGTGTGTTATAAAAAAAACTCTAGACCTGGCTTTGCATAGTACGATCGTTAAGCTAAATGAAATAGGTTAAGGCTAAGTATTTTGTCAAAGAGAACTTTGACAAGTGGGGTTTTAGCCTTAATACAAACTTGCCTATAACTATTATATGTGACAGGTTTCTATGCCAAATCTACTCGATTTTAAGCATGCAATGTTATAAACTATTTTTATAAAACTAACCTACTTTGATTTGTAAGGCGGCTCTGATACCACTGTTTGACTTTCCGTGTACCTTTTAATAAAATATTTTTGTCAATTTGTCAAACAAACTGAACGCAGCGGAAACATGTCCACGACGGTTTTAAACCGAATCAACCAGTGATCTCATTACAGTCAAAATAGGATAAAATAAATTAAAGAATCGTGACTACCAAGTAAGACACCTTGGTTCAACGAACGATCTCGTTAGATGATCGTTGACCATGAAATCAGATTTGTTTGTTTGAAACAAATTTTAAACGAAACCTTTAACTAAAGAAAATAAAGTTCAAAACTTTGCTTACCTTTTGCGTAATCGAAGAAACAAATTCGTGAGACTGTGATTAACTAAAAGGTATGAACATAAAGATTTGCTCCTCTTCTTGATTATTCCTTTTGCGACGGTAATCCTCCGTTTCTCCTTTTGTAGACTTTTTTTTAAAGATAGCTCCAGAGAGAGCCCTTTTTATTTATTTAGAGTTATTATATAGAGATTGAATTGCAAGTCCATATGCAAACAGATGTGTATGTATTTGAGAATTATATGGAGAGTTAATTGTAACTTATTATCGTAAGATATATATATATATAATATAAGAAGTTGTAATCTAATCACAATTTTTCATAATATCTCATAATTATAACAATATCTCTTCTTATTAATTATCTAAATAATTAACAATATATATACATATAATTTATTATAATTAACAAATTAATTATAATATTAAATCTGGTTCTCCGTAACTATTCTAAATAATCACACTTTTTTTCATTACACTTATTATTTAGTGATCCAGTGAAGATTAAAACATCATTACATGTTCATTCCCAAAGTGTAACTCTTTAGATCGTACCTTCACGGCAACGTTAAATTCTAATCGACAATTAAACATTATATCCAACACTAATCACCTCTCTATTAACCAAAATCTTGACTCCCACGCTCATATACTACACATTCATTATTTGTATTGATTGCAGGTTTTAGTGATAAAAAAATGTCATGGGCCATAACTAATGATGACCTAGTAGCTCCTGCAACATACAATTAGGTATTGTTTGTTTTTCTAAAAAAGATCTATGCAGGCTATTCTGTCTGCACCACGCAGACCACGCGCAGATATTGCCATCTGCAGACTGTTGTTTTTTGAAGGCGTTTCATTAAAAAAGTCTGCGCGAGCTCTTCTTGGTGCAGACTTGGCCCAGCCACTTCTAAGATCTTCTAAGGTGTGCAAAGGGTTTAACACCACCATCCAACACCACCACCCATCGTCCACATCACCACCCACAACCACCAGTTTATTTTTAAAGTCTACATACGTTAAAAAACAAAAAGCCTTCTTCTTGCAAACTATAGAGGTTTGGTCTACATCTTCTTCTACAGATGTCTGCAGAAGTGGTTCGCAAACTACAGACATTTTATCTCTTAAAAAACAAACAGCACCTTAGTATTTTGGATTAAGATCAAAAGTTTTTATTGTTGAAACTTGTATACGAGTTTTAATTTTATTGGTACCATAAAGAACATTATTTACAACTATTTATAATCATTATGTATCTCACAACATGGATCCATTGGTAAGAAACATAAATAACCTAAAGGTGTTAAAGATTAGAACCTTTGTTGCGTAGTGGTAGAACGAGTCGATCTTGCGGATATAGTAACTATGAGCTTCCCTTTCAAGTCGTGCTATAGTTATCCAACTTCGAAATTCATCAACATAATGTATACAAGCTACAAAACATTTGTTTGTGCAAGAATTAAAAAGAAAACACATTGAAGGTTTCCGAAATTTCCCTAGTCGGTCAGAGGCTTATGCTTGTAGTTTCCTAGCGTTTTTATTCTTTTTGACTAGTATTGTAGTACGCTCAAGTAAGACATTTGACAACAAAGCTACTATAATAAAAATCCAAAATGGTTACACCAAGAGCAACGACTAGACAAGTTTGTTTAATTGTTAAACAAACCTAATAAAGAATGACAAAAGACAGTATTGTTTATGAAACAATCAAGTCCAAGTAATTACTTATTATAATTATGAATTATATATTATCAATTAGCATTCTATTGTTGTCACCATTTGTACATGGTTCTTTAGGTTTTTTTTAGCATGTTGTCGTTGTACCTATAGCTTTTCTGGTTGTACAATGACTTGGTATATAAAGTGGTTTTAATGTTTGGTCTAATCATTTGCACCCCACCACTCAATATACTACTCATTGGCCATCACTACCTCCCCATAGCTGTCGATCGTTGGTCATCCGATTGTGGTTCTTTGTGTTCTCCGGGTTGCGTTGAATTTGCGAGAAGTAAGCGTTTATGTTTTTAACCACTGAAAGGTGACATCTTTAGGTTTTCCTGGCTTTGATATGTCGTCTTTTATGGTAGTTTGTTTTATTTGGGTGCTTCTTTAACTTTTTCCAAGTACATGATCGGATTTGTGTTTGTGTGTTGTTATTATTTTTGGTTATGGCCCTCCAGTTTCTTTCCAGTGGTATGGTTGTTAGTTTTATTGGTTTCGCACAGGGGTGGACACATGTTATGGTGAGGAGGGGCACAGGCACCCCCTAAGCTGGAACTTTTACTACTGAAAAATCTATAAGTTTGATGAAAACATGTATAAGATCCCCTAGATATCCAAAGGTACCTTCTTAAAAACTTCAAGGCCTCTAATAAGGAGCTTACACATAGAGAATAAAGTAAACTTAAAAAGCAGAAACATATCTAAAGTTACAAATTCCTCTGTTTTTTGTCTTTTAGGTTGAGAAAAAGCATAGAGAAGATGAACCAAGTACAAGGCATTTAAATTTACGTTTGTACCCTTTAGTTAACCAAAGGATGAGAAAGAGTTGAAAATTAACTTTTGTCTTTTATTAGGTCATTAAATTTGAAAATATATTTGTTTTAATTTTTTTGTTGTATAATAATACTAATTTAATTCAATAGTTCAAATGAATTTTGTATTAGATATATTTTTGTAACATCCCGATATTTTAGATCAAATCCTAGCAAGACACGTGTCTAGAAACACTCCACATAATTCAAATATGATTGAAGGAGAGTGGTTATAATAATAAAAAGGGTTAAAATCATAAAAGGGATATATATATTTGAAGTTAATTTTGCCTAAAAGGAAATCTTTATAAGTTTTCGAGGTCCCTTACGGACCGCAAGAACATCCTCTTATGGTCCGTAAGGATGTTTGAAATCCTCTGCCCGCCTGGTCCCTTTACGGGTCACAAGGCATCATCCTCACGGTGCGTAAGGGGTACGCTCACAACAAAATTTGAGCTAGCAGCAGCCTTGTTGTAGTGTTGTGACACCTAAACACTTTGTTGCCACCCTTAACCACATCTAGCCACATACCCTGCCACTAACCAGCTCCTAAGCACACTTGGGACACTTGGCTCATTCTTAGAACTTAAAAACTACTATAAATAGGCTTATAATTTGCACATTTTTCTTCACACCATTTATTTCTCACTCTAAATATGCTTATGGAGCTTGCTTCCATTATTGGAAGCCTCCTTCTGAGTTCTTAAAGTGTTCTTCAACACTAGTAAGTGTTCTTTCTAGTCTATTTCATTTTATAGGCTAGTTTTTAGCCGAAATTCGAGCAAATTGACTTTTTCTTTGACATTCGGTTTTGACCATTTTGGTCAAATCAAAGTTCGAAATGAACTTTGTAATGCGATCGTAATACTTGAAGGTGATAATCCCATGTGGTTATACCCTCTGAAGATCACATTAAGTAGGTGAAATGACGAGTCAAATTTATATAAAATAAAAGCTAAAAACATAAATTTTGCAAATTAAGCTAAATGAACTTCTAAGTATTTGTCAGTTTTTGTGTAGAGCTCATTTCATAGTCGAAAGTCAAATAGTTTGGCTTCTTATTTGACTTTCGATTCTGACCCGTTTGGTCAAGTTTAGAGCATGATTAAGGGTTGTTATATGATCATACTATTGTAGGGAATAACCCTATGAGGTTATACCTTTTGATCATTTCATTTGTCAGGGTTATTTGATAAGTCCATATAATATGCTTTAAAAATACCGAAAATGCCCTTATGGCACAAAGATGATTTCCAAACCAAATAAACATATTATGACTTTGAAACTGAAGTTATAACATTATAAAGTATATATTGGCATAATAGACTTGTCATAGACCTATTCGACCAGTCAATACCGCATATGCGCATACAACTAGTTTAAATAACATAAAATATATAAACTAGCATAATTGGATCAAAACCCTTTCAAATTCAGTTCTAATCAAAATGTTTGGTTATTTAACCCGTATTATATGAGTCGTTGTACTCGGAAGGGTATAAGCCACATTCTATCCGGTCAACGCTTAATCTAGCGAACCGTACGTATCTATTAAGTTAACTGGTCAAAGTCAATGACTTTTAAATGACCCGTTAACATTCTAACGGATCATATTTCCGTTCATTCCAGACTAGAAGCCTCCAATAAATTGCGCCTAAGTTTAGATTGTTTGAATTACTACTGTGATAAATGTATTTGATTTGTAAATACTAGTACAGCTAAATACTCTTAGCTTATTTTATTTAATAAAGGCGTGGGATACGGCACTAGCCGCTTGGTCGGGTATTTAAAAAGGGCGTATCATGTCATAGAAATTCCTAACTTGTTTTAATCTATTTTTCTTGATAACTTAAACTTTAGGGGTTAATAGGACTGTGTCCTGGATATATCGACTTATTTAATTGCAAATGGCCACGACCTAAGCGTGGAGTGTAGGCATACACCTGACAGATGCTAATGCTATATATTTATATGATATTAAAAAGTGGCATGTTGATTAATCATGTACCGGCGTTTAAGTTCTGTTCCCCGACTGTATTGACAAGCATGTAAAACTGGTAACAAGAGATATAGTTTGTCCTAAGTTATTTAAAAATGATATACCATATGGTATCATATACATTTTGAATAGATTTTCAAAAGAGACGGTAAATTGTACTAGTGAAAACTGACGTATATTCAAAATACTAACCGTAGGTTATTTAGCAAGTACAAAATAGGCTGGAGCTACTTGGTCTAGATATATTGGAACTTGCAACTCCATGTAAAAGACCTTATTAGTCTCATGTCGCATTTTATATATATGATCCGCTGTGGATTTATAAACGAACAGCTTTCATAAATTTTATATTTTAATTTCAAGCTTTTACTTTTATTACTTTACTTTAATTTTACCTTCCGCTCTACATTGTGATTACTAATATCACGCATATACTCCAAGTCCGAGCCCACCGGGAAATCAGGATGTGATCATTTTCTATCTTGAATCATTATAAAGTTATCATATATATTATCCAATTATTATTATTATTTTATTTATTTATTGTGTATCTTTTTTTTACTATTTCAATGTGTAAAAAAATGTGAATACCAACATTTCCCCTTTATAATTTAGCAAATTTGGTTGCTTATCACATATTACTATTCAATTTTTCTTTGTTTTAATTGGTTAATTGTGTCCATGTGTCACATCTCTATTGCTCCACCGTTCCTTTTTAGTTCCTTTTTAATCCCAGTGCTTGAAGGTCTCACCACCAGACAACGCTGTTGAAGCGTTGTCTGTTACAATATCCGTCACCACCACTGCAAATATTTCCACCCTCCCTAACGAACATGCAATATCAGATCTGGACAACCAACAAGGTGGATGGCTATTGAGCTCAATGGCGGTGGCTGTTGATATGTGCCAAATGCAACATATAAATTATATCAAATAAGGTATCAACCCTTTCTAGTGCTAATGTCGGGAAAAGTGCATTTCTTTGTCTACTTTTGATTTTCAGGATTAAAATAGCTTAAATGTACAAAAAGAACAAATTAAAAACCAACATAAATACAAAATAAGGAAATATGATATACTATACCAACCCTTCAAGCTTCACCCCAAGAACAAAAACAACGAATCAGAAGTCAAGCATGGGGTCGTGCCTCACTTAAGATTTCAAAAAGAAGAAGACAATAAGCAGACAAGAGACACGGGACCATGGTCAACTCCCAGATATGCAAATCTTGGATAGTATAACAAGTACAATGGCCACAGGGTCGTGCCATTGACACACGGGGTCGTGCAAGAATCTGAACTGACAAGCTCATTAAATGATGACAGAGAAGATGGAGGACACGGGGCGTGCCCACCAGGCACGGGGCCATGTGAAGCTTCTGTTTCTGGCTATAAATAGGGGTGCTTGGTTCCATTCCAACTCATCCCTTGGCAAACCACTTTTCTCACACCTGCCACCACTCCACCACCACAATACCACCATCATCCACCACATTCACCCATCATCCATCTTTAGAGTGTGTGTAGTAGTCTCGTGATCCAAGATTGAGCGTAAGAGTTTCCGTCAAACAAAGGCCATGCTTGGCTAATCTCTTACATCACTTAGTGAAGACAAGTTAGTTATGTATTACTTTTGATTTCCAAGCTTTGGTTAACTTTTTAATTGGGTATGTATTAATGACTTTGATAACTAGTTTTTTATATTTAAAGTGATCTTTATTCTATCATCTCTTCATGTTTTGTTGATTCACTCATTCGTGTCTTCACGGTCTATATAAAGCGCGTTAACTTCCTTGAAGGGGGTTAGAAGGGTGGTATGGGTAAAGTTCTTGCCTCGTTCAGTGTATAGCTCCTGCGAGGACTTGATTCAAGCTTATTAGGACTTCCTTTGTGAGGATCTGCTAATCCGTTAGCTCAGGTCCTAATTTGTTTAACTAGTTATAAAATTCACGAAATTCATTTCACTATAGCGATAATATATCAAGATATCTTTATCAATGTTTATGTTTCATTAAACGTTAAACTTGTACAATCCTAAATCAAATCTGACAGAGCTTCGCTGTATCAGTCAACAAAACAACTACCGACTCAAGACCCCAACACACCTATTTATAAACTTCTTAGATCGTACAAGGTGAGAGTCTTCACTTTGTACGAAGATAGTTTATCTTCGTATGAAGGTAAAATGCTACCTTCGTATGAAGTGAATTTCACTTCGTGCGAAGATAAACTTACAGAACATAAAATCTAACAGTTACACCCTATTACGGACACTAACATGACCCAAAGACAACGCGATATAGATATTGCATCAACCAACTCCCCCTTGAATATTGCCGCAGCCTTGGTCAGTCCTCAAAATCTTCTTAGCAATAAATTTTATCTCCTGAAGAAATTCTTTCTTGGTTTCGACATTCTTCGCTCGGAATTGGTGTTTGATTTATTGCTAGAGGCCATTTCAAAACTGAAATCTTCTGATTGAAGCATTCATTGTAACTTTAGCAATCCATTCTTCTTTATGTATCTGCTTCATAAATTCAACCCTTTCCAGCTCACGCCATTTCGATCTCCACATCTTTCCCGAGTTAATACCATGTGCATAACATACGTTGATAACAAATCTTGTGTAGAACAAGCATTCGATATCCTTTTTAGAACAATTCACTAGCCATATTGGGTCTAGTATTCGTATAGCCCTCCATAAGCCTTCACACTTCAGCACTATTAGGGCTTCACGGGTTTCTATGTCATACTGCCACCACTTGAAGAATTCATTAAAGTCATGCTTGATCTTCATCAGCGGCGTATTCTTCATTGCTCGTGGCCGCTTCACAGTCAGTATAACCTCCTTCTCTTTTATAACCGGATCAATCTTGATTTTCTTCTTTGGAATGTGCGGTAACCAGTTATGAAAACCATGAGCAGCTTAATACTTTATCAACTTCCACAGTCTTTGATCATTGAACTTCATTTGGTAGTTGATAGTCTTTGTTTGCACTAACTCTTCAATGTCCCACCACGAAAACGTTTGTATATTGCATAAAAATCTCAAATATTGAAAACCAAAATTCCTCTTTATCGCATACATGTTCAATCCAGGAATCCAGGCCCAACTTAGGATATCTCCCAAAGATTTATCTTGATCACGTGTGAAGAACGCTAGTGGTCGTCTGAATTTCCCCCTCAAATCTAGAGTATTCAGTTTTCCATCATTGCGGATTTAACTTGTTGGCCCATTATTAGTCACTATACCAAATGATAAACCTTCTTCACAGGTATAATTGACTACCCCACTAACTTTACCAATTTGTGACCGCATCATCAAATCTATTCTCTGAAGCTCTTGATGGTGTTCCCGAACAACCCAAATTTATCATTAAATCTTGAAAAAAATTTCTATCACCCAATTTTTTCTAGACACTTGTCTCGTCAATACGATCAACAAAATTTTTCAATGCCTTTTTAGGCATTTTGTTATCTTGGTACCATGGTAATTTACCTTCGCGCGAAGATAATTCATCTTCGTCCGGAGTGGCCGCTCTTCGTGTGAAGGTAACTATCTTCGTGCGAAGAGAGTACCTTGGTGCGAAGATAATTCCAAGATGATCACAATTTTCGATCCAAAATCTTTATTTCTGCGAATATCAAGATGATTCTTTCACAGATCTGGTCGAAATTCAATTCTAAAAAATCCTATGGTTTCAATTTTACTTTTTGTCTGTGGATTGTCTGTTTATTTGATGATATATGTCTAAAACCCCCTAAAGTCCATAATTCATGAGCGTAGGTGATTCAATCAATTGTTAGATCAATTGAATCGATAACGTAGCTCTGATACCAATTGAGATTCTAGGATCCGGCGGTTCTAGATGGAAGTTTGGGTAGAAATAGTACTAATTCGGTAGAATGTTATTAAGAATGGAGTAGAAGCAGCAGAAGTCTAATGATTCATTCTTACCGAAAAAGTATACATCTCATCAAGCTGGTGAAATTCTAGGAATTTCGCCTGCGTTTTCCTTCCGGGAAGTCCAAAACTTACAAAACTATGAACACACGACACTATTTAAGACACTTTACCCTTGTGGGAAGTGAGCCTATTTACTTTCGTATGAAGTGAGCTACCTTCGTACGAAGTAACACATATACACCTCTCATGTTCGCATTTAAGTCATGTGTTAGTATCTAATCTATACAATATTTAACACAATCTCTATCTAGCCTATTTGTATGGTGGCGGACATAATATTCACCAACAACTTTTCTCTTTAGAAGATCATCAGTTGCTTCAACAAACATTTCTTTGAAGGTTGGGAAGTCATCTGTACCTTCTGTAGTATATTTAACAGTTTCGTCATCAGAATTATCCTCCACGACAACTTGATCATAATTATCAGCATCAGCCATTGTCACACCCCGACCGATGGCGGAATCATCGGGGCGGACGTAATTAGATTGTTCGAGACTTCATAACACTAAATGTGACAAGTATTTAATAAATAATATTTCATTTCATTGTTAATGATTCAAGTACAAGAATTGGAAAACAAAAATACAATAAATTTTGCATGATTAATCTATAAACATGAATTTAAAGTGCGTTTCTAGTCCTCCCTATCAAGTTCCATTCGTCATCATCGTCATAGAATTCCTGCAATACGTATAAAAGTATAGTTCAACACAAAAGAATTGGCAAGCATACAAGTTTTAAGCACTAGCATAAGTATAAAAGTTTAAACGAATCCACATGGCATAATAGTTAACTTAAATTATCATACAATACTAGCATGCAACCATACGTGTCAACCCAAAATTTACTGCTAGCGTAATCTTACCGTCACAATGATAAGACCGTTATTAATGACTTAACATGACCTCACGAATACGAGCGGTGTGTTACTCCTATAGCGCTATACATATTAAGGGAGGCTTGAAACAAGTTAATAACAAAGCATAGCACATGTAACGATTCTAGCATATATGAATTCTAGCATAACATATATGACGAATTGTTTGTTTGTAAGCATGTTTGTAAGTGTATGTGTGCACTTTTAATAAGGATAAGTATTGCCCCCAAAAAGTGTCAAAAAGTAAAAAGGGTCATGTATACTCACAATTTTGTAAAACATCCCGATTATCCGTGTTTTGGCGAGTTGATGTGAATAGGAGAGTGAAGGTGTGTGAGTATTCGGAATGTTAATGGAGGTTCAGATTGGAATTTAAAGTACAAAATAATGCATACATAAAGTAATTATCTAGTCTTAAACACTTGCTTTTGACACTATAAATCCCATATGGGTTGATGTGATTTCATGGGTCAAGATACCCATTAGAATCGTTAACGAGAGGTTTAAGACTTAGATAATATAACCTATTACCATGACAAGTAACCATGTTGATCATCGTCAAGGATTTGGTTATGTATATATATTTATTGTATAGTTTATATGATAATTCTAAGCTAAGTATATCAAGGATATCATAGATTGTCATATAAGTCATGCATGGAGGTAGGAGGATAACCATCATTTAACCTTGTTGTAAGATTCACCAATACCCAAATCATCACAAGGATGATTCGGATGGTCATGAATGAAAAGGAAATGTACCATCATTACTATACCAAGTAGCCAAGTAACCTTTAACCTGGGTGAGAAAGAGTTAACTAAGTGTCAGAGGCTTGACAGGTTATGTCACTTTCAAGCTAGCAAACTAATTGGGATAGCAATTGTAAAACATCAAGTGAGGTGGTGGAATGAAGGTAGGATAGCCAAAGCTTCCAAGTATTCACACCTATACCAAAACACAAGTCTTGCCATACACTTCATGGCAAGCTCGAATGATTTCATCACTTATGGGTTGCATAAACCTTTGCAAAACAAAAAGTTTAGAGGTGTTGAACCTCTTAAACTCATAAGAATATATTCCTAACAAGTCTCATAACCTTAGATAGGTTTTTGAACAAGTAGGCACAAGATTCAAACAAGTTTTTATCAAGAAAAGCAGGATACAAAAGTATAATGAAAGTAGAATTTTAATCCTACTTTGGACCTCAAATGTGGTGAGGTTTCACCTTAGTTTGCCAAGGCAAGCTTGTGAAAACCTTCCTAGAGGTTATCCAAGTAGAATGAAGGAGAAAACATAAGAAAATAAGAAGAAAAGTGAGCTAAAACTCACTTAGAATGGTTGCAACTTTCTGCCAAATCTTGGAAATTAGAGAGTAACCAAGAAGATTTGAGAGTGATTTGAGTGTTTGGAGTGTGTTTAGGAGTGTATAGAGGCTTGTATTTATAAGTGGGGATTAGGGTTTGGGAGTTAATGAAGGTGGAAGGTGATTGGAGGAGAAAGGAGATGGAGAAGGGTGAAATATGATTGGCTTAAAAAAAGGTGGAAGGTGATTGGAGGAGAAAGGAGGTGGAAGATCTTTTAGTTTTGTTCACTTTAAGTCCTTACACTTTGTAACTAGGTTATTTTATGTCGTTTTCTTGTATTTTAACTTGTTTTAGGTATCCAAAGTGTGTTTTAAGTCTCGGTTTTACGTATAAACACATATTTAACTATTGATAGCGTATATAACACTAATATGAAATATAACACGTATATGTACAAAATGAATTTCCATTATGATTAACGCCTCAAATTGTGATAACATAGATGGAGTACGATTGTAAGGTTTCTAAAAATAGAATGAGAATACGAACTTTCTAAAAATAGGAATACAAAATTATGAGGCGTTACAGCTACATATTTGTAAACATAATTTTCTGGTTTAGAAACACTGATGTTGTTCAGCTCCTCTTCGAAATCAAATTCAAATGTACTTTCATCAACCCCTAACATTTTTGCAATCTCTTCCTTGGTGTAATTGTGGACGAACTCCCCCCTTCTACACCATGTTCTAAATAGAAAACTTTGGGTTCTAGCAAATCAGGAACAACCGTTATAGGTGTACAACTGTGAGGATTCCTGATTGCTCTGCTTCGTTCACATGATTTTTTTTCTTCCCCTGTCGTTGTATATCATCTTCTTGATTGATCTCATCATTTCAAAATGCATCGTAGTCAAATGTTTCATTGATCTTCGCATCCTGAACTACCAATGAAGTACCACCCTGGGTGTTATCATCATCATCACCTTTGTCATCATCATCTTTCTTATCACCTCCACCTACATCTTCATTATCATCCTCCTAGTATTCATCTATCTCTTAGTCAATCTCTGCTTCCATTTTCTTTCTCTCTAAGTATTTTTGCTTCTATGGAATCCCAGTAACATCTACTGCCTCTCCAATAAACATATAGTTGACTAACGATTCGGATTCAGCTTCTAGCTCAGTGGGTATGACAACCGTGTTAGACCCTAATAAGGTTTATACATTAGTTACATTAGTGGTGTGGGCTACATTGTATTTATGGGCTTGGGGAAGACTTTTGGGCCTTAAGGTTTTAGCTTAATGGTGCTCTAACCCTCTAGTATAAATAGATAATGATATATTAGGGTTAGGGGCTTTTTGGTGGTTTCTCTCTACAACTTGTATTAGACAAATTACAACATTTGTATGCAAGTTGATCTTTCTACTTCATCTTATTTCTTTTCTATTTGATTCATAGCTTGTTTATGTGATTCCGCCACCAAACAAGCCTTGTGTGAATCGTGAGATCCGATTTTCGAGTCTTACAATTGGTATCAGTGCCTGTTTAAACCTATTTACAGGCTCAGATCTGATATCACACTGTTTCACACTACACTTGTTACTGTTTCGGAGTTTCTGTTGAGTTTCGGTTGGATCTCGGTTGCATCTCGGATCATCTTCTTGAAGACTCGGATCATCTCGGATCAACTCGGATCATCTGCTTAAACATCTCAGATCATTTCAGATCATATTGAAGAACTCGAACACATCTCGGATAAAATACTTGCATCTCAAACTCATCTCGGATCATCATTAAGCATCCTGGATAATCATTTCGGATCATCATCAAGTATCTCGGTTAGATCATTGTTCCGAGTCCGAGATACTATTCGAGTTATTGTTCAAAGTTAGCGTTCTGAATTGACTATTCGAATTGGAGATTACTGTTCTGAATCGGGTTACTGTTCCCAATCGAGTTGCTGTTCGAAATCACAGTTCAAAGTTGACTTTGTTGACCATTTCAGATTGGACCAATTAGACTTGTCACTTTTAATTAAAATATAATTAATCACTATTTGGCAAAATTAAAATGACGAACCTAAACGGTATTTTGACCGCTGCGGATCTCGCCAACGCTATCTTGATGGCTATTCAGTCTTAGACTCTCGCGTTGCATTAAGAACTAGATCAGATTATCGGAACGTCTTCCAAAATTCCGAGGTTGCTGTATGGAGATGACTATTTTGAGTGGACCTGGCGTTTTGAGCAGTATTGCAAAGCTAAGGAACCTGATATCTAGAGGTGTATACGTGATGGTCCCCGTACTATCATGTACGCAACTGAAGATGATCCTCACACTCAGATTCCGAAACCTGAAGGTTTGCAGACGGACGATGATCGAAAAATCAAAGATAATAAGGCAATGGCAAATCTTACTATGGCTATCGGTTCTGACATCTCGATTTTTGTTAGAAACTGCACAAATGCGAAAGAGATCTAGGTGTGCTGAAGAATCGATACGAAGGAAACACCGGTATGAAGGCTAGCAGGGTAAAGATGTTGAAGCAGCAATTAGTTCATTCAATCATATTTACGGGGAGAATGTGAAAAACCAAATCAGGCGGTTTGTCAAGCTTGTTTCACAGATGATAAGTGCTGGTATCTCCATTACTAACAGAGGGATGAATCGCCAACATTTGAACTCACTACCTAAAAGTTGGGATGCCAATGTCTCGATGATCAAATGTACTACAAATCCGAATGAAGTTACTCTCATCAAACTGATCACTACCTTCAAATCATGTGAAATTGACAACCAAAAAAGAGAGCTAAACCATAAGAACTCCATGGTTGCTATAGGGGTGACCGGTTCTAATGCTGCCTTGATGTCTCAAAGTCATCCTAACCTTGTTTTCAGCCCAGTGATGAGCAGTAATCCAAATGTTGTCTTCAGTCCGTTAACTCAAGCTCAGCTACATGCTAAGAAGACAAATTACGTGTACGACATATCTTTTCCGAACAACTCAGCTGCACCTGTACTGCTCAACAATTTCCTCAGAACGCAAACGTGGTTTACAGTCCTTTGAACCCCTCAGCTTCTCAGAATGTCCCATCCACACCTCTGCTGAAAACCTTGCATTTCTAACCAAGCAAAATGAAGAGAAGTTGGCTCTCATAGCATCCATGCTCAATAGTTTGAATGCCTTTCCTGCAGGTGATCTCTTGCTTCCTTCAGTACTTGCTACAGAGATAAATCAAGTTGTTGAAGAAGACATTGAAGAATTGGATGCATCCTGGAATCTGGCTATGGCAGCATTCTGAGTAAAAAAGTTTTAGAAGAGATACAGTCGCCATCCCATGCCAAACATTCGTACGGGATCTGTGAAAGATAAGCTGAGGTGCTACAAGTGCCATGAACCAGGACATTCTGCTAGAGATTGCAAGAAAACACAAGTGGGTTATGAAGCAACTTAAGCCGCAACTGCTAGGAACTTAGAGAGATCCATGGTTCCTGTTACTCCAACTCAAACATCAACTTCATCTAGCCAAGGAGGCTCAGGAGCAGGAAAGGTGCTGATGGTGCAAGAGCAACATGGATTCAGTTGGGTAGATGCTACATCACAAGTGGAGTCTCTCGGAAGTTGGAGAGACTGTGCACCAATGCTTGATGGCATTGACTGAGGAACCGAAAACGTTCTCCGACACGGTAAACTCTGTCTTGTGTTCCAAACACTGTAGAAATAAAATTTCATAGATGAGAGCACATAATTTCAATCTCATCAGTGATTACAACAGTGCCATGATTACAAAAATAGAATTCTTCGAGAGAACAATAGAATTCTTTATGAAAAGATTGATGCACTAAAGAAGGACATAGCTCAGCTCCATCTGGATGTCAATTAATAGAAATGTTGGGTCCATGATTACAAAAATAGATTAAATTCAAAAACTCTGGAATGTGACTTGGTGAGTGTAACACCCCGACCGCGTTAAAAATGAACCGCGGCGGAAACGTCAGTGAGTCATGTCACAGACTATTGTTTCACAACTCATGGGATTTAAAATTTTGTTTTATTAAGTTAAATGTTTACATTGTCTTGGGATAAACAGAAACAACACATAAATAAATTGTCTTTCATGTTTTAAGTCACTAAGGCCCGTGTCTATTCCTACGTGAAGCATGCATCAAATTATCAAGCATTGACTCCTGAAACATATCTGAAAAGAGAGTCAGCATAAAAATGCCGGCGAGTACATATGTTTTTTGAGTGTGTCAAATTCGTGGCTTTGTATACATATTGCAACACCTCGTCCGACTACAAGAGTTGTTAAGTGAAAACCTCGTATCAAAAGTGTTTGATATTGCAATACAATTAACCAAATAAAACAAGTTGGTTAGAGTTGTGAAAACCTTATAGCCATGAATCTTGACCAAAACGTTTCTTTTGTAAAAACCTTGTAATAGATTGATTCAAAAGAAAACTCCGTATGGTTTACATCTTTAAGTGAAAATCATTGCGTAACATTGTTCAAAACCATTTGTGCGTGTTATAAACCATTTGTCCGTGTTATAAATCAATCGTCCGTGTCATAAACCAATTGTCCATGTCATAAACAAATCTTCCGTGTTTTTAATTGTGAAAACTTGTGATCGTTCTTTAATGAACACATTCAAATCAGTATTGACTATACCACCAAAGGGTATCTTTAATAGACCACCAAAGGGTCTCTTTAACTAGACTAACAAATCAACAAATGATTTGTTAATAAGAAACAGTTTCTGTCATTACCCAAACTTCCACCAAATCCAGTGAACAGTCCGATAATGGGATTGTCAGTCCTATGGTACCATAACATACTACTGGTCAGCTCGGCCAAAGCTAATGAATGTCATACATGTTATGGTTAACGCATGAACAAGTTGTTCACATTATTGAAATCGTATTGTTTTATATATAAACCATGGACATTGTTTTTGAAAACTAGAAAATGATTTAGCACATATGAGTCACCCCAAAATATTTGCAAAACGTAAAAGAGGGGAACTATGTACTCACTTTGAAAATCATTTTTTGTATACATAAACCATGTATATTGTTTTGAAATTTTGAAAATAATTATAGGCACATATGAATCACCCCAGAACATTTGAAAACGTAGAAGAGGTGGGCTATGTACTTGTGACAACCGGCATTTTTCATTTGTAATTAAGCGTGTCACGAATAATAAGACCATCATAAATAACATAATTAGACATAAATTAACTCGATCAGGACTTTGGAACGTCTACTTGATTCACGTTACGTGATTTGGCGATAATCGAGAACCTTAACGCGAAATTGAACTTTAAGCGAACTGATGCCGAACAAATACTGACAACGCCTAAAAATACAAATTTTGTACTTGTATTTATCATACATTAATAATTACGCGATATATTTGGATTGTCGGACGTCGCAAAGCACAACGCGGAAGTGACGCAAAAATCGGGACGCACCGACAACGAAACGGAAGCCACGGACTAGAGTTACGTCTAATATTAATATATTATGATATATTTGGCTTCGTTTTCAAATTTTAATGCTCACAGTTGAAATCGGATCGTAAACGGACAAGAAACGACAACCGTAGAGCTTTTACGCAATTTTAACGCAACCAACGGATTTACGTGTCAAAACCAACTTCCGACTTGAATTTCACGCGTTTAAGCCTCAAATAAATATATTTTGACACTATACCATGTTCGGGTTTCAAAAACGGGTTGTAGAATGTTTGGGCCTAAAAACGTTAACGAGCTTTGGGCCCGACCCACTTAAAAACCCTAGCTATATATAAACCTCTTTACCTCTTCTCCCCTATTTGAAAACCCTAGCCCCTAAGTGAATCCTCTGCCTCCTCACCCTCTAAACCGGTTGCCGGAATCCGGTGAGAATTCCGGTCGATTTCGGTCCCATCTCGGCTACACACGACACCCCTCCCCTCTCTTGCAACCTTATACCCATAACCCCCTTGTACCGCATACATACCTAAAACCTAGAGAGAGAAGGAGATCAGAGAGAAAGAGAGAGCGCCGGTGAAGACAGTCGGGTAGAGAGAGAGAGATCGGCGACGAGAGAGAGAGAGAGAGGCGGCGGCAGCCGCCGTGTCTCACCGGCGACGCCGCTGTTGGCGGCGTATTGCCGGCCGAAGGCAGCGGCGGCGGCGGTAATGTTTGATTCGAGTATGTTCAGTTCCGTTCAGTTCACTCGGGTCTCTATTCAGGTTCACCCGGTTCAAGCTCGGTTCAGTTCAGATGTCGGTTCGGGTGTTTCAGTTCAAGTCGGGATAATTTTGGTTGGTTCGGGTTTTGGTTCGACTCACAGTCTCTTGGTTTAGATCCTCAGTTCATGTTTTGGGTTTCGGTTCGTTTCAAGATTTGGTATATTTGGGTTCATTTCAGTTCCGTTTAGATGATTAAGTTTTCGTTCTGGTTCGGGTTATGTTTGGCTCACGCTTTCAGGTTTGATGCGTGTCTCGGTTTGAGTTCAGTCAAACGGTCAACAACAGTCAACTCGGTCTACTGCGGTCAACGAAAGTCAACTGGTCAAACCTGGTCAACACGAGTGAATTCAGTCAAACTTGGTCAAATCCGGTCAACGGGTCAACCCAAGACTCGGTAAAAATTAATTACGATGCGAAATTTATTTATATTGGTTATATAAATATTAATATTGATTATCGCGAAACCGAGCTCAAAACCGACCCCCTAACGATTACATATCGCCAAGATTTAAAAATATATAATTGAACCGACGTACGTTACTCGCGGATAATTATTAGTTAAAACTGAATCGATGCGACATTTCGATATATATATATATATATATATATATATATATATATATATATATATATATATATATATATATATATATATATATATATATATATATAAAATCGGATTTATATTTGACGAAAGTTATGTTTGAACACGACGGGAAAGTACTATATATTATTATTACGTTGATTATTGCATTTTGATAATTAAAACGACAACTTGTGTTGTCGGGATCGTCCAAAAACAGAGGAAACCCTGCCCGTTTTTCGGAAAATATATATACGAAAAACGCTGTATTTCAAAGACAAAACATCCGACTCAAAGCGATTATTATAACATAAATATATGTATACATATTTATTTTGCCGACGCTATTATAACTTACAAAGATAAGCCGATAACTTTACAACGAGCGTAATTACAAGATGACAAGATTCGGCTAGCCGTTATAAAAAAATATGGTTATTTGTATTTACTTCAAAGTTTGGAATTCGGAACTTTGATTTCAAACATCGATAATTTATTCTAACGATGATAAAAAAATAAGTATACTGTTTATATTTATTTCGAAAACGCCAAGATTTCCGAACACTTTTACAAGATTAATAAATGTGTATTATTTCAATCGACGGAGTTTAGAAATCATATATTTAAAGACATCTAGAATTCGGAGATCGTATAAAACGAATATAATTATATATATTCGAATGTCAAGACTTTGAATACTTTTATAAAATAAATATAGTTATATTTATTTCAAACGTCGACGACTCGAATACTTTCAAATGCTTTTATAACAATGATATATTTGTTATATTCGATTCAAACGTCTAAAGAAGTGCGACACGATACCGTAAGATTATAACAAGCGTACGATTATATAATTATTTATTAATTAGAAACGATACGCAAGACTATTGTACGGATACGAAGCGCTTTACATATACGGGTATATTTACAAGTATATATGTATGCCTACATCTTATGAAAACTACGAAGGGTCGTACTATTATCCGGGAATGTACATGACGACTAATACGAATTCAGGAAATATATTTGCGTTTATATATAAACATATATTTCAAATCTCAAGGAAACTAAGTCATTTCCAAGAAAACCATAGATTGGTTATTCCGAGTCAAGTCAATAACACTTTCATAGAATCGTATGGTTAACGATTCGATAGAGGTCAGTGACACGTAGTTTAGCTACGTTATATCTCGAAACTTATAAGTTATTCCGTTTTAGGAATGTCATAGATTGCATGCTAGCTAGTCACGTTGTGGAAACGACATTATGGAAATCACATTAAGCTAGCTTTGCACAAGGAAATCAAGGTGAGTTCGTAACCCCCACTTTTTACCGTTTACATTTTTATAAATGTTTTCGGGGGTGGAAAGACATGCAAGTTTTGCAAAAGCACACAATGTTTCGATAAACGGATTTCAACAAACACGATGTTTTATGAATGGTTTAGGCTAAACATACCGGTTTTACAAAACACTCGTTTATTTTCGAAACATGCATGAGTTTCATGACTAGTGACGGGATTGTCTTAGTCACATTAGGGGCTAGGCCCCAATTTTATTTATAACATGGGCTAGGCCCAAGAACACGGATAACATGGGCGAGGCCCAATAACACGGATAACATGGGCGAGGCCCAATAACACGAATGACATGGGCTAGGCCCAATATCAAAAGTATAAGGAACGAAATCATATGAAGGGCGAGGCCCGTTCATACACATCGAAACACATATTTTGTATGTAGCTATGGGATTAGATGATAACAGTAAGTAGGATGATGACAATAGTAACCATTAATCACGTAGTGACCAATGTGCTTTTGTGATCACAATGATGTCAGAGATGTCAGGTATAGATCTATCAAGTTTGAGGCACGCTCCACTCCTTGTATGTTAACCTGTTAGGAGTGCTTTTGTGATCACAATGATGTCAGAGTTGTCACGGTTTGGTTACTTACTTATGACACATAGGCTAGTGTATTAGCTACACACTGACTGATTCTTAGATTCCATAGGCATACTACATACTACGATTTCAATACCGGTTTACAAATACAACGGAAAACATTTCAATACCGGTTTACAAATATATCGGAAAACATTTCAATACCGGTTGTAAATATAACAAGAAAACATTTCAATACCGTTTGGTTTACAGATACGATTGAAAACATTTTATCACCGGTTTACAAACTTAACAGTTATATGCATCGGTTTACAAACAACACAGATTATATTTCAATACTGTTATACAGATATGACGTTTCATATGCTTTGGGATACTATGATCCCACAACTCGGTTTTTCGAATGCAAAATGCTCAAATGTTTTATGACTCATT
This sequence comes from Scalesia atractyloides, assembly GCA_947069175.1. Classification (NCBI taxonomy): domain Eukaryota; kingdom Viridiplantae; phylum Streptophyta; class Magnoliopsida; order Asterales; family Asteraceae; genus Scalesia; species Scalesia atractyloides. The sequence continues at coordinate 33,515,988 of CAMTDV010000003.1, read as the reverse complement.
TGAAACTAAAACAGACAAACTATGAACTTGCCAAATTTATGTTGACTTTTCGCTTGTTCTTTTTCAGGTTATAATTACAAGTATGGCACAGTTGGAATAGGAGAACCCATGGGGATTCGAGTACTTAGTGGACGTTCACTCTCTAAAAGTCTTAGCACTCACGTTTACTTCCGTTGTTCAATGAAGATACCAGTTTAGTTCACACCAAGCTCTAATGTGATGGATATATAGGGGGTGTGACAGTACTCAGTTGGGATTGCGAAAGTGCCCTTGATCAACGAAATAAACAAAGCTCAAAGGTGTCCTAATGTGTCAGATAAATATGTTAGCGTGTCGGGACTACAAACGGGAGATCGGATAGAATGAAGTCTTATAATCCAAACGAGTGTTGGAACTCATGTGATATGGTTTACCAAACATAACATTCTGATTTGGAAAGGATCCTAAGTGCTTTTGACTCATTATGACTCGTTAAGGTAGTTTATGCTACTTTAACGGGTCATTAGCGTAAACGCGTGATCGTCCTATGATAAGTCTTTAATGCCCCAAACATGTTTGAAAATGTTATAACATCAGTTCATATGTTAAAAATTTGGTTACATGTGTTTAAAATGGATTTATGCACAAAAGGGTATTTTGGTCATCATTTTTCTAAAACATAGAAGTAACTTATAATAACGCTAACCAAATGACATGACCATAAGGTATAACCTGAGGAGGTTATTCCATATAAAACTGTGGTCACAATATGTGTTTGGTCGGATCCTAAGATCGACCAAACAGGTCGGATTCGAAAGTCAAAGCGGTGGTCAAGACCGCTTGAATTACGACCCTAAATAAGCACTAAACTAGAAGTGACAAGTTAGACATGTCAAAATATGTATAACTAACTTTATAAAACTGATTTGGTATCAAAACTTGGTGTTTTGATACCCGAAAATAGTTTCGTCGCAAAATGCACATCATGCGCATTTTTGACCGAAACTTTGACTCGTCACTTCGACTAGTAAACATGGTAATCAGAAGGTGAAATCATTAGGGATTATAACCTTCATGATTATGATCACATTTCAGAGTTCAATTGAACTCTGACTTGACCAAATATGGTCAGAACCAAAAGTCAACCAGGAAGCCAAACTGTTCGACTTTTAGCTCAAAATAGCTAAAAAAATGAAAGAACTAGGAAGAGTACTTACTCGTGTTGAAGAACACTTTCAGTACTCAAGATAGGAGGCTTCCAAAGGTTGGAAACAAGCTCCAAGAAGGATAGAATGAAGAACTTCACACTTTGCTTTGAAGTGTTTTGAAGTGGTGTGAAAAAAATTGAAGAATCATGGGGTATTTATAGTATTTTAGGATTAAGGAGGTGACAAGTGTCCTCAAGTGTGGATTAGTGTCCTAACATGTGTCAACACATATTAAGTGTGGAAAAGTGAGTGCTAGGTGTAAAAAATATGAGATAGGTGGAAAACTTGGTGAAGAAGCAAAAATATTTATTATTTTGTTGACATTTTTGGCCCTTAGACTTGTATTTTCACTTGTGTTTCCATTTTTAACCTAATATTTAGGTTATATAAATGTGTTAAGACATGTTTTCACTTGGACAATGCTCGAAAATGTCATGGATGTCGGTTCGTTGGTTGTACGGTTACGCGTTTCGCAAAAATGCGTAATACGCTTTAACGAACACGAAAATGATCAAAATTGTGCAACGATTGACATTTTTGCATTCTCATCAATAGAATACAAGATTTTATTGAATACAAAAATATTTGGACATAAAACACAGGGTTTCATTGAATACGAATTTGTTTGTAATTGTGCAATGATGGAAAAGGCATAAATGTCACAGTCTCCCCTACTATTGTAAATTTTGTCCCGAAATTTAATTAGAGGATACTGTGTGAAAATAGATGTGGATTTTTTGCTTTCATCTGATCCTCTCATTCCCAAGTAAATTCTGGGCCACGTTTGGATTCCCAACGAACTTTAACTATCGGTATACGTCTACGCTTGAGTTTCTTAACTTTACGGTCCAATATCTCCACAGGTTTCTCGACAAAGTGCATAGTGTCATCAACGTGAATTTCGTCAAGGGGAATGTGGAGGTTTTTATTGGCTAAACACTTTTTCAAATTGGACATGTGGAATGTTGGGTGAATATTCCCAAGTTCAGGAGGTAGCTCAAGTCGGTAGGCCACCTTTCCGATTCTCTTAACGATCTTGAATGGTCAATATATCATGGTGCAATTTTTCCTTTCTTTCCAAATCTAATCACACCTTTCCAAGGGGATACCTTGACAAGGATTGTGATCACCAACTTGGAATTCCAAGGGCTTGCATCGTATGTCCGCATAACTCTTTTGACGGCTTCTAGCTGTCAGAAGATTATCACGAATTTTCTTGACTTTGTCTGTTGTGTCGTGAATGAGTTCAGGGCCAGTGAGCTGAGCTTCACCGACCTCATTCTAGCAGACAGGTGAACAACATTTTCGACCGTATAGAGCTTCGAAAGGCGCCATATTGATGCTCGCGTGATAACTATTATTGTAGGAGAATTCGACCAATGGTAGATGCGAATCCCAACTACCACCAAAGTCGATCACACATGCTCTAAGCATATCCTCCAGTGTTTGAATTGTCCTTTCAGATTGTCCGTCTATTTGAGGATGATAATCAGTGCTCAGATTGAGTTTGGTTCCCATGGCAGATTGCATGGTCTTCCAAAAGTGAGATGAGAATCGAGCATCTCGATCGGATATGATGTTTAAAGGAACACCATGGCGAGATACAATCGCATCAACGTAGATTTTGGCGAGTTTGTCAGCAGATAGATCCTAACGAATTGCCAAAAAGTGTGCTGACTTTATTAGATGATCGATGATTACCCAAATGGCATCATGACCTCTAGGTGTGCACGGTAGTTTAGTGATGGGATCCATCGCAATGTTCTCCCACTTCCATACCGCTATTTCTGGTTGCTCAAGTAAACCGGATAGGCGTTGATGTTCTGCCTTAAGTTTAAGACAAGTTAGGCATTTAGACACATATAAGGCAATGTCCTTCTTCATACCCGGCCACCAATACTGGGTACGGAGATCCTTATACATTTTGTCTGCACCAAGATGGATTGTATAATGAGACTTATGAGCTTTGTCCATCAATAAGGTGCGGAGATTTTCTTGACTAGGAATCCATAAACGGTTCTTGTAGTAGAGTAATCCGTTGTCTTTTGTTTCGAGTGAAGTTCGAGATTTTGTGGCAGCTCATTTTTCAACAAGCTTTGGGTCACACATGTATGTTATGCTTGAAGGATACGTGTCTGGATATCAAATTGAACTCGAACACAATGAAGTTTAACATGTTCCTTACGACTAAGCGCATCAGCCACAACATTCGCCTTACTAGGATGGCAGCGAATCTCGCAGTCGTAGTCGTTCAGAAGTTCGACCCAGCGTCGTTGTCTCATGTTTAGCTCCTTTTGATTGAATATGTGTTTGAGACTTTTGTGGTCAGTGAAAACCACACATTTCGTACCGTAAAGGTAGTGTCTCCAAATTTTGAGAGCTAAAACTACGGCTCCTACCTCAAGATCATGAGTTGTGTAGTTCTGCTCATGGATTTTCAATTGTCTTGACGCATAGGCTATGACTTTGTCTCTTTGCATGAGAACACAACCAAGGCTTAGGTTTGATGCATCACAATAGACAACAAAATCGTTGTTGCCGTCGGGTAAAGATAAAACAGGAGCATTACAGAGTTTTTGTTTCAGTGTTCCTCTTGTTTGGGTCCCCACTCGAAAGGTTTATTCTTCTGAGTCAAAGTGGTGAGGGGAACCGCGATCTTTGAAAAGTTCACGATGAATCTCCGATAGTATCCAACAAGACCAATAAATGAACGAACTTTGATAGGAGTAGTAGGTGTACTCCAATCCCTAATCGCACTGATTTTAGCGGATCTACATGTATACCTTGTTCGTTAACAATGTGTCCCAAAAATTGAACTTCTTTTAGCCAAAATTCACATTTGGAGATTTTGGCGTAAAGTTGTTCTTTCTTCAGGAGTTCCATCGTTAGACGGAGATGTTGTTCTTGATCGGCTCGAGACTTAGAATAAATGAGGATGTCGTCGATGAAAACAATGATGAACTTGTCTAAATAAGGTTTACAAACCCTATTCATTAAGTCCATGAAGACGACATGAGCATTCATCAAACCAAAAGGCATGTCAGTGAACTCGTAATGGCCGTATCGAGTGCGAAAAGCAGTCTTAGGAATATCTTCTTCGAGTACACGAAGTTGATGATACCCAGAACGCAGATCAATCTTTGAAAAGCAGGCCGCACCTTGTAGCTGATCAAATAGATCATCAATACGAGGTAGGGGATACCGATTTTTGACTGTGAGTTCGTTGAGCTCACGATTATCGATACACATACGAAAGGATCCATCTTTCTTTTTCAGAATAGGACAGGAGCGCCCCAAGGTGAAAAGCTTGGGCGAATGAATCCCTTGTCTGAAACTTCTTGGAGTTGCTTTGACAACTCTTGCATTTTAGATGGTGCAAGACGGTAAGGAGATTTGGCAATTAGGTTGGCACCAGGTACAAGGTCAATATGAAACTCAACTTGACGAATTGGGGGTAAACCAGGTAGCTCTTCAGGAAACACCTCAGGATATTCCCGAACAACGGGGATGTCCTGAACAGTTTTGCCCTTGCCTTTTTCCTCTATGATATGTGCCAAAAAGGGTACATAATTCTTTCATAGGTATTTTTGGGCCTGGGTACAGGTCATGAGTTTTAGGCTACTAGAGGTTTATCTCCGTGAACTTCTAAGGTTTCGCCAGACAAAAGAGGTATACGAACAACCTTGACGAAATAGATCACCTCAGCATGGTGTTTGGTTAACCAATCCATTCCTATGATGATGTCAAAACTCCCGAGTTGCATTGGTGTGAGGTCAATGGGAAAAAGGTGGTTATCCAGGTTCAATTGGCAACTACGAATGACATAGTCGACACAAGGGGTTCACCACAAGCTATTTCCACCGTTAAAGGTTTTCCTAGTTTAGTTCTAGGCATCGAAAGCAAAGGTTCAAAGGCTAGTTATACAAAGCTTCTATCGGCACCCGAATCGAAAAGAATAGAAGCAGGATGATTGTTAACAAGGAATGCACCATTAATGACTTCGTTATCAGAATTTATTTGTTATAATGCAATAATATGTTCTTCTATAAGTAAACATGAGGGAAAATATGTGAGATTGACATTGGACAATCAAGAGAGATGTTAAAAAGATATCGACGAAATATAAGGATGGTGGTCACTCGTTCGTTACTTAAAAAACAAACAAATGACACACGGTGACTAATCAAAGTAAATGGGTCTTTATAATGTTTCGCGAAGACATGCTTTAGCCTATAAGTGGACACTCACCCCAAGAGTTCCCAGGTAAGAGTGACTGGTCCGATAATGCGGATTTGTACGAACACTCTAGCCTTAGACAGCAAACTCAGGGTACAGGCATCCACCCTTCCAGATTGCACGTTTTCACATTAATAAAACCCAAACTTTGACGAGATTTTGAAAACTTACAAGGCTTTAAGCCAAAACAAATCATCTAAGGATAGATGATTGATTTTCAAAACGAATTTGTAACTTGTGTCTTTGTTTTGATCACCTAAGGATAGGTGATGGTATTGTTTTAATAATCTAAACGCAAGATAACTCGGGTTAGGGTCCTAGGAAGGTTATAGTCTAGGTAAAGCATTACTAATAACCTAATTCCCTATAACCATAAGGTCTGATACCAATCTTTCTGTAACACCCGACCGCGTAAAAAAAATGAACCGCGGTGGAAACGTCAGGGAGTCATGTCACAGAATTATTGTTTCACAACTCATGGGATTTAAAATTTTGTTTTATTAAGTTAAATGTTTACATTGTCTTTGGATAAGCAGAAACAACACATAAATAAATTGTCTTTCATGTTTTAAGTCATTAAGGCCCGCGTCCATTCCTACGTGAAGCATGCATCATATTATCAAGCATTGACTTCTGAAACATATGTGAAAAGAGAGTCAACATAAAAATGCAGGCGAGTACATAGGTTTTGTGAGTGTGTCAAATTCGTGGGTTTGTATACAGATTGCAACACGTCATCCGACTACAAGAGTCGTTAAGTGAAAACCTCGTATCAAAAGTGTTTGATATTGCAATACAATTAATCAGGTAAAACAAGTTGGCTAGAGTTATGAAAACCTTATAGCCATGAATCTTGACCAAAATGTTTCTTTTGTAAAAACCTTGTAATAGATTGATTCTAAAGAAAACTCCGTATGGTTTATATCTTTAAGTGAAAATCATTGCGTGACATTGTTCAAAACCATTTGTCCATGTTATAAACCATTTGTCCATGTTATAAATCAATCGTCCGTGTCATAAACCAATTGTCCATGTCATAAACTTGTGATCGTTCTTAAATGAACACATTCAAACGTGTGTTGACTATACCACCAAAGGGTATCTTTAATAGACCAAAGGGTCTTTTTAACTAGACTAACAAATCAACAAATGATTTGTTAATCAGAAACAGTTTCTGTCATTACCAAAACTTCCACCAAATCCAGTGAGCAGTCCGATAATGAGATTGTCAGTCCTATGGTACCATAACATACTATTGGTCAGCTCGGCTAAAGCTATTGAATGTCATTCCTATTATGGGTAACACATCAACAAGTTGTTCACATTATTGAAATCGTATTGTTTTATATATCAACCATAGACATTGTTTTTGAAAACTAGAAAATGATTTAGCACATATGAGTCACCCCAAAATATTTGCAAAATGTAAAAGAGGGGAACTATGTACTCAGTTTGTAAATCATTTTTTGTATACATAAACCATGTATATTGTTTTCAAATTTTGAAAATAATTATAGGCACATACGAATCACCCCAAAACATTTGAAAACGTAAAAGAGGGGGAGGGGCTATGTACTCACTTGGGATTGCGAAAGTGTTCTTGATCAACGATATAAACAAAGCTCAAACGTGTCCTAATGTGTCAGATACCAAACGAATGTTGGAACTCATGTGATATGGTTTACCAAACTTAATATTCTGTTTGGAAAGGATCCTAAGTGCTTTTGACTCATTATGACTCGTTAAGGTAGTTTATGCTATTTTAACGGGTCATTAGCATAAACGCGTGAACGTCCTATGATAAGTCTTAAATGCCCCAAACATGTTTGAAAATGTTATAACATCAGTTTATATGTTAAAAATTTGGTTACATGTGTTTAAAATGGATTTATGCGCAAAAGGGTATTTTGGTCATCATTTTTTTAGAACATAGAAGTAACTTATCATAACACTAACCAAAAGACATGACCATAAGGTATAACTTGAGGAGGTTATTCCCTATAAAGCTATGGTCACAAATATGTGTTTGGTCGGATCCTAAGATCGACTAAACGGGTCGGATGCGAAAGTCAAAGCGGTGGTCAAGACCGCTCGACTTACGACCCTCAATAAGCACTAAACTAGAAGTGACGAGTTAGACATCTCAAAATATGTCTAACTAAGTTTTTAAAACTAATTTGGTATCAAAACTTGGTGTTTTAATACCCGAAAATAGTTTCGTCGTAAAATGCACATCATGCGTATTTTTTACCGAAACTTCGACTCGTCACTTCGATTAGTAAACGTGGTAATCAGAAGGTGAAATCGTTAGGGATTATAACCTTCGTGATTACGATCGCGTTTCAAAGTTCAATAGAACTTTGACTTGACCAAATATGGCCAGAACCAAAAGTCAATCAAGAAGCCAAACTGTTCGACTTTTAGCACAAAATAGCTAAAAAATGAAAGAACTAGGAAGAGTGCTTTCTCGTGTTGAAGAACACTTTCGAAACTCAAGATAGGAGGCTTCCAAAGGTTGGAAACAAGCTCCAAGAAGAATAGAAAGAAGAACTTCACACTTTGCTTTGAAGTGTTTTGAAGTGGTGTGAAAAAAATGGAAGAATCATGGGGTATTTATAGTATTTTAGGATTAAGGAGGTGATGACAAGTGTTCTCAAGTGTGGATTAGTGTCCTAACATGTGTCAATACCATATTAAGTGTGGAAAATGAGTGCTAGGTGTCAAAAATTGGAGATAGGTGGCAAAATTGGTGAAGAAGCAAAAATATTTATCGTTTTTTTGACTTTTTTGGCCCTTAGACTTGTATTTTCACTTGTTTTCCATTTTAACCCTTTTAACATAATATTTAGGTTATATAAAGGTGTTAAGACATGTGTAACTTGGATAATGCTCGAAAATGTCGTGAATGTCAGTTTGTTCGGTTGTACGGTTACGCGTTTCGCAAAAATGCGTAATACGCTTTAACAAACACGAAAATGATCAAAATTGTGCAACGATTGACATTTTTGCATTCTCATCAATAAAATACAAGATTTTATTGAGTACAAAAATATTTGGAAATAAAACACAGGGTTTTATTGAATACCAAATTGTTTTTAATAGTGCAATGATTGAAAAGGCACAAATGTCACAGTGTGAGAGCTGTGATGGAACTTCTTATTGGAAAATATCAACAAAATGAGTTGAAAAATAAGAAATTTGATACTTCTAGTGACACTGTTCATAATCTTTGTAATGTATAATTGGCGTACAAGGAAGAAAGGGCAAAGGGTTTGGTTATACACAAGTGCCTCCGCCATATAATCATAATTATTCAAGAATGCCCATTATTGAGCAAGAATTGGAAAATTATGATAAAATGATGTATGGAAAACCAAGCGACTACGTTCCTTGGGAACCTTTCAAAACAAAGAACGCTCGACCCACTGATTTTCAAAAGCCCATGAGTTTTGTTAAAGACATTATTAAAAAATGCTTAAATGAATCGGTTGAAAATTGAAAACATGAAAAGGAGTCGATAAAAACTCCATTCGAGGAACCACAGGAAACGGCTTCTACCTTTGATTCTGTAAACAATGTTAACTGTTTAGTGTATGTGAAGAGTCAATGATAGTCGAGGAGCGGTCAAAAGTGGATGACGAACCCTATCCAGTTGATGCTGATGATTCAGATGTTTCTTTGTGTGATAAACATGATAATTACGTTGGAACTTTGTTCAGTTCATGGTTTTTGAGAATCAGGGGTTTTCTAAAGTTGTTGAAACTGAAACTTTGATTGATGTGGTTTTTGATTCTGATTGTGACTTACCTGTTTTACAAGAGGAGTCTGAGGAATCCATTTTGAGTGATTTGGAAAAATGTTCTAGTCTTCCTAAAACCTCAAATGATACTTCATATTTCTCTAAAAATTGTGAAGTCAAAAATATTATTGTGATGGATTGTGTGAATGAAGTTATTGATGAACAGGAGTTGTCTGATAAATCTGTGGATCAGACTGTAGATTCTGACTCATCAGATAATGAGCAAGGTGTTTGTTATGGTCAAAGTATTGACGAAATTTGCTCATCATCTAGTAACCCAGAATCCATTGATTCTGAAAGCTTGGTGTCAAATGAAACAATTTCCAAAGAAACTGATGAAGTTGTCTTCGAAAACTCAGTTTCTGAAGGAAAGGTTTCAAATGAAACTAAGCCCGCAGAATCCACTCCTTCAAAGAAAAGAAGATCGTGAAAAACCAGAAAACAGCACAAATGAGAATTCAGAGGAAGACTCCTCAAATGCTGTTAATCAGAAGAAAAATCCATTTCAAAAACCAACTGAACCAAAGTTGAAGGGCGAAACTATCAACCACTTTATGCTGATGATTGTGAGCAGGTTTCATCCAAGAGTAAATATGCACATAAGAAATCAGCACCTAGTGGAAAGAAGAGACCCAATCAACTCCCTAGAATAACACAAGCAGAACTAAGAGTCTTTTTCTCGAAAGACAAACTTGCTTCAATTGTGGAATTCCAAGGCACATAGCTAGAAACTGTGTTCATCGTCCCCTCGTGTCTTACCAATCAAAGAACACCAACCATCAGACTTCCTCGCACCATCGACGTCATGGACATCAATTCACTCATGCAAAGCCCTCTGATGGAGGCTGGAATCTTGCAAAAAAACAAAAAAAACAGTCAAAAGCTTTTAAACACAAATGGTTTCCAAAATCAGCCCAAGAAATTAAACGCAACATGAGCTGTTTCAAACAACAATGATTCAAAAATCTAGAGACCTAAAATTCTGTCAAGATCTCAGTCTCAGTGTTCTCCATCGTCAAACTCTACAACCTCTTCTTCCAAAATCTCGAATTCTACTAAAAGTCATGTGAGCTTTTGTGAGGTTTTGCGAATGAAGTGTGATTATCAACCTAGATCGAATATGGTCTGGGTTCTAGTTTCTCACTAATCCCGTAATGTGTGAAGGAACGACTATGGAGGGCTGTCGTTAGACTCTGGTTTATCGACAGTGGTTGTTCCAAACACATGACCGGGGACATCTCCCAGTTGAATAGCATCAAAATCTTCAACGACAGATTTGTCACCTTTATAGGAGGAGAAACTGGAAGAATTACTATGAAAGGCACCGTAAAAAACGGGGTCCTTAGCTTCTCTAATGTAAATTATGTTCCTGAACTCAAACACAATCTTCTTAGCGTATCCCAAATGTGCGATAATGGATTATAAGTTTTCTTCTCAAAAGGTGGTTGCGTGGTGTTGAAGCATGGGATTGTCATAACCGAGGATTAGTACTTGATTGAAGCTGAACGCCGGGGAAATGCCTACGTGATCGATATGAACAAAGCCCCCACCGATCAAGTTTCCTGTTTGTTTTCTGAAATTGCTGAACATGACACAATGCTATGGCATCGACGACTTGGCCATATGAACATGAAGAATCTTAATTGACTGGCAATGGGAGGTCAAGTTAGACACTTACCAATCAAAGATTTTATGCAGATCGAAAAATGCAAATCATGTGCTCGTGGGAAGCAGCACCATAATTCTCATAAACCCAAACTCGTGCACATAACATCTAAAGTTCTGGAACCGCTTCACATGGATCTTTCTGGTCCCGTCAATGTGCTGAGTATTGGATGAAAGGCTTATTGCTTAGTTATCACTGGTGACTTTTCTCGCTTCATATTGGTTTTTTCTTAGAATAGAGGAGTGAAACTATAGGTCTGATAAAGAAATTTGTCACTCGCATGGAAAATCAAGCAAACGAGCGGGTGAAAATTATACATTATGACAATGGGACAAAGTTCAAGAACGCTAAGTTGAAAAATTTATGTGCTTTAAAAGGAGTTGATCGTCAATATAGTGCAGCTCGAACTCCTCAACAAAACGGAGTTGCTGAAAGACGCAATCGAACTCTAATTGAAGCTGCTCGTACAATGCTAATAGATTCCAACCTTCCACTGATCTTTTAGGCAGAAGCAGTGAACACCGCCTGCTATGTTCAAAGTCATGCGCTAATAAACAACTATCACATGAAGACGCCGTATGAGATAGTTGAAGGACAAAAACCCTCTATACAACATTTCCGCACTTTTGGGTGTCCTTGTGTTCTCCTAACCATGGATGCCAAAGGTAAATTCAAAGTAAGAGGTGATCCATGCTATTTCATCGGCTATGCTAAAATACCACATATCGAGTCTACAATAAAATCAAGAAGCAAATCATGGAGACTTACTACGTGGATTGGCTGGAAGAAAATCCCAAAGACACATGAATTGGACCTGATTGGTTACATGATTATTCCTCCTTGTTTAAGTCGTTTAATATTTTGTCTAATGTTATTGTTGCTGCAGATGTCTCAAGTACAATGATACCTATTCCCATCATAGTTGAAGATGATGTTGTACCTCTTCAAGATTCTTTCAAGAAGCTTACTGTAGATCCACTAGGATTTCATGAAGCTACTACTGAATCGCATCCTTCTTCACCAATTCAAGAGTCGGTTCTTGAACCTACTACGACAGCTATTCCTGATGATGCAGCTCACAATAATGAACCCTCTACACAGTAGACTGCTGCTGGTCCTTCATATACAAACATTCAAGGAGCTTCATTATTTCCGGAGCCGGTTCCATCAGATTGCACTGTAGATCCACCAGTGATCAACAATACTGCTGCATCAAATGGGGGGAGCAATCCTGGATAGTGTGAGGAAGCTTTTCTAATCTTCAATCAAACTTGCAGGAACCTGCCATAGCAATCCCACAGCGTGTTCAGAAAAGCCATCCGATTACAAACGTTATTGGCCTGTAACTGCTGGCGTTCAGACCTGCAGTAGATCAGGAACCATTAACACATGTTTATGTTCATGTTTCATCTCATAGATTGAGCCTAACGGCATTGATGTTGCTTTGAAGTAACCTGGATGGGTTGATGCAATGCATAAAGAGCTCAATCAATTCGAAAAATTGGGTAGTATGGAAACTGGTGAAACTGTCAGAAAGAAAGCGCGCTCTTGGTACTCGCTGGGTATATAGAAACAAACAAGACAATACCGGCTTGATTATGAGAAATAAAGCTTGGTTAGTGGTCCAGGGATTCAAACAAATGAAGGTCTTGATTATGATGAGGTGTACGCACCAATAGCTCATCTGGAAGCCATACGCATTTTCTTGGCATATGCATCATATATAGGTTTCAATGTTTATCAGATGGATGTCAAGACGGCGTTTCTGTATGGGACGGTCAAGGAGGAGATTTATGTCGCTCAACCCCCTAGGTTTTTTGATTCAAACAATCAAGGCTATGCCTACTAGTTAGATAAAGCTTTGTATGGTCTACACCAAGCACCCCGTGCATAGTATGCAACCTTAATAGAGCATTTGCTTGCACATGGATATACCCGAGGGATGATAGATCAAACTCTGTTCATTAAACGCGTTGGCAAGGATCTCATCCTCGTTTAGATATATATTGATGATATCATTTTCGGGTTAACCAACGAAGATCTATGCAAGGAGTTCGAGGAGGTGATGAAGAAGAAGTTTGAAATGAGCTCACTGGAAGAAATGACTATGTTCCTGGCTTGGAAGTTCGTCAGAGCAGCCAAGGAATCTTGATTCATGAAGGAAAATACGTTCAATAAATTCTTGCAAAATTCAACATGATAGATTCTAAACCTATGGACTACCCCATTGTAGAACGACCCCCTAAATGAGGATGCTGACGGACGCCCGGTCAATCAAACAATGTATCGATCTATGATTGGTTCATTGATGTACTTAACTGCAAGCCGGCCAGACATTATGTTTGCCATATGCAAATGTGCTCGATATCAGGCTAATCCTAAACTTTCTCATCTTACTACCTTTAAACGAATCTTTGGATCCCTGAAGGGAGCTCCAAAACTCGGACCCTGGTATCCGAGAGATTCGAACTTTGATTTGTTTGCCTTTTTTCTTACAGTAACCTTGGAGGGACATATAGGGATATGAAGTCTACATCAGCTGGGTGCAAGTACTTGGGAGAGAGCCTCATCTCGTGGCAATGCAAAAAGCAACAATCAGTATCACTCTCAACTGTTGAAGTAGAATACGTTGCAGCATCTGCTTACTGCTCTAGGTTATTTGGATACAACACCAACTCGAGGATTACGATTTGACTAATCTAAACACTACTTTATATTGTGTTAATGATGCCGCTATCCAAATCATCAAAAACCCTGTCTCACTCCAAAACCAAGCACATTGATATCAAGGTTCATTTAAGTCGAGACTGCTATGATAGAGGTTTGATTAAACTTGAACATATCCATACTGATGCTAATACAGAGGATCTTTTTATGAAATCTGTCAGCAACTCGAGATTCAAGGTGCTTGTGGACCTTTTGAAAATCATGCATTACTCCGACTAAGCAACTTAAAAGAAATTGTGTAACGAGATGGCATGAATGTAAGAAGATAAAACAAAGAAGCCTTAAAACTGATTTAGTTTTGTACGACCTGCAAACCCTAGTTTCAACCTTTCGTTTGTTCTGCATGAAACAATCAGTTTTAGGGCCGATGAACCAAAACGTCACGCTGCATAAATAAATTTGCGCATAAAGTATTCTACTTTTGCACAAATTTAGGAGGAGAAATATTTTATTGAGGGGAGAATCACATGCTGGAAAATGAAATAAATTTCCGTACTAAGAATTTGAATAACACATGTAAGGTAACAAAGCTGAAAATTCAAGGATCCACTGCGATGTGTTGATAGGCTTATCGCTCAGAGGCAAAAAGAAACATGTACCAAGTGACAAACATTGCAAGATATACGTCATGTGGGTAACATATCATCGGCATATGACTTCATGGTCTTAAATCTTGCGTTGATAGATAGCCAACATATGAAGTTTTCGGGTCTTTATGCTGGTGAGTCATTCGGGATGTCAGGACTGCCCTTCTGTTGCATCAGAATATATTCAGACATAGGCACTGTGAGGATATCCTTAAAAGAGCCAAAATTGAAGGCCAAAACTTAAAAGAAAGGAAATCTCATCATGACATAATTCCATGTGCTTGAAAAATCAAATACCGTATAAGATATAAAGCCTAGCCCTCGTCAGAGTTGTTCGGTCACTCTACAGTACGATGTACTGACATGCTCACTAACAAGTCTGACGTTGTAATATCAAAGGATGATCTCAGTATACTTACCCATTACTTGAGATACCTGAAGGGTTTTCCAAGCACCGGCTTGTGGTACCCTAGACATGATGACTTCAATCTTGCAGGATACTTGGATTCTGATTTTGGTTGCTGCAAACTAAATACCAAATCTACAACGGTCGGCTGCGAGTTCTTCGGAACTCGTTTGGTAGCGTGGCAATGCAAGAAACAGACCACAGTCGCCCTCTCTACTTGTGAAGCTGAATACGTTTCAGCATCCAGCTGCTGTGCCAAGATTCTCTGGATTCAACAGCAGATACTTCAGACTGCAATTTCTTGATACGCCAATATATGTAGATAATCAGGCCGCGATCGATATCACCAAAAACTCATGCCAACACTCACGCACTAAACATATCGAGACTCGAAACCACTTTATCCGTGATTGCTACGAGAAAAAGTTGGTTAGAATTAAGAATATCCATACTGATGACCAAAAGGCAGATTTTTATATCAAAACTTTTGATAAAACAAGATTAAAAAATCTTTTAAAGTTGAATAGTTTAAAAAATCTGATATCAGGGGAGGTTCATGAGGTTTAGTTTGAGGATGATGATGACCTGATGTGAATTTTTCATCGGTTAGACGTATTTTTGTACATTCTTTCTTAAAAATTCTAATAATCCAAAAATATGTTTTTGATTAGGGGGAGAATGTTTTGGGAAAATAAAAAAACATTATAAAATTCAAAAAGAGTTTTTATGAAAAAGAGTGATCATAATATATCAAAAAGACAGTCACAGTATGCTAAAGAATTGGAATGTTAAACAAGTGAATAAACAGGTCTTACTGAGGATGTGCCAGTAGGCTTCACTCGTTCGGTAAATTGTTTTCATGATATAAACCTAAAATGAAAAACTGAATAACTTGTGGGATAACATCTCTCGGATATATGGACTTAGTACTTCAAAATTTCGTGTGAGAGAATGTCTGATTCTGCGATACTAGGTCTTTATATTTAATCGATATCTGGGTATTATCTAAGTTCTTCTGATTTTGTATGAGCAATTGCCTAGAACTTGTATAATACTTTATGCATTGTTCACCCAAGCTGCAAAAAATGAATATGTCATAAACTTTGTGACATCTGCAGTATAAAAGATTCTTGTATGGAACACCACCTATAGACGAGCCTTCATCTCTTTGTCTGTATGGAAATACTAACCTGAGCTCTCAAGGTCTCGCACTCACCCTTTTACAGATATCAATTGGATATATTCACCTGTAAAATGAAATTTTGGGAATCTCGATGCGGGAGTATATTCTGAGATGGGAAACATAGTTATTTCATGTTCCTAAAATTACCTAACACATCTTGAAAATAGTTGAGAAACGAGAAGAGGTTTAAAAGGACAAGTATAATGGCAATCTAGGTAAATCTGGTTAAAAGCTTAATGAGTATACCAAGATCAACGGTACTTGTGATTTGTTAAATACTTAATATGATTCTTTCAACACAAAACTCACAAAAATATGTTTGTTGTTTCGATAAATTTCTAAAACTCAAAATGATTTTTAGTTTCCTTAGCTTTGTAGTTTTATTTTTAGTCTACCGATGTTGAAGACACTGGTGGTTGAAATCATGGCGACATCTTGCTGAGTGGAAGCTGAAAACCATGGGTTGGGAGCTAATCTTTATCGGAATTTACCTAAACGTCAACAAAATTCATTAATTTGAAGCTTTACATGTTAAAATAAATCTGTTTTGGTCAAAAACGGTCAACCAAGGTCATTAACTTGGACTTGGTAGGCAAATCGGATAACCAGGGTCATTAACTTGGACTTGGTTAACCAAGTGGGTTTTAAACAGATAAAATTAAATAATACAAAAAATTAAAAACCAAAATCAAAAAGTTTAAAAAAGGTTTGGGAATGCTTCGTACGAATAACACTAATTCGTACAAAGAAAGTTTGTTTTACTTCGTACGAACATTGGTTCGTACGAACGGCACCTGACTAGTATATAAACCCTCATACTTCACACGAAATAACTTTATGTTATTGTGAGTAATGTTGTGCGAACTAGAGAGAATTTTGTGCGAACTTGTTCTGAAATCTTCACTTCTTGACACATTTTGATTCCTATTACATTGGGAGGTTGGTTAGCACACCTCTTGCAATGTGCAAGGTAATTTTGCTGAACCCAAGTCGTTATGACGCCGAAATCGAATCAGTCGGACTTAAAACTTAGATTTAGGGAGTTTGGACCGGTAAAACTTAAAACTGACAACAAAAACGTTAATATCGACCCTTATAACCCGTAAATCGACTATCAATTTGTTAAAATCTACAAGTTTTAGGTTTGGATTAAACTTGGTTAATTTTGGAATGATTCAAGATTTGTATGAAGAAGTCGTTCGTACAAAGCAAACTTTTCTAGTTTTATTATTTTCATTTGTACGAAGGACTATTTCGTACGAAGCAAAGTTTTAAAAGTTGATTACAAAATTATTCTAAGTGATGATGATTCATACGAAGATGTATTTGTACGAAGCAAGTTTGGACAAACTTTAAAATTTTTATAACTCTGGAATCATCCGTACGAAGTAGTGATCCGTACGAATGATGTTTGTTTCAAACTTGTGAAAATTTGCTAAGTGTTTGATTCGTACAAAGCTGTGGTTTGTACGAATGATGTTATGTTGTTTGAAATGTTTGAAAATTTTCTAACGGTTTGTTGTTATCTATGTGTACAGGTCAAGAAATCGTCGTTTTCACTGTTCCACAACATCTGTTGCTTGACTGATGACACTATTCCAGAGATTGCCGCGTACCGGGACATTTTAGATTTTCTTACACGTATTCGGATTACGAAGGCTCTAACTGATAGACATAATGTTTACAGATCACATGTAGAATATTTTTGGAACGCTGCAGAGTACAATATCAAAGACAATGCGATTGTTTCTACTGTGAAGATTGATGATGTTAATATACCAGTAAAGATTACTGAGGAGTTAATTCGTACGGTTCTAGATTTCAAAGACAATGCTGATGATCTACGGGCTTTTCTGAGTATATGGTTAAAAGTTGCTTTTATCGAATCGGATATGCTGGATTCATTAATGCTGCACCATTTAAGAAAGCGAATTTGAGCGCACCATTTCGTTATCTCGCACATGTAGTTGCTCATGCCCTTAGTCACAGGAGAGGATGATACGATGATCTTGTCGACTACCAGATGTGTATGATTACAGCGTTGATTCTGAATTTACCGTATAACTTTTCAAAAGTTATTTTTACACAGATGGTACAGAACATCCAGCGTGAGAAATTCTTGCAGTATCCGAGATTTGTACAGATGATGTTGGATTATTTGCATCCGGAATTGACGAAAAAGAAGGAGGATATTCTGAGATTGGAACATATGGACATATCTACACTGAAGAAGATGAATTTACATCTGAAAGATTTTCCTAATGCCAAGCCTGTTTTCGGTGTGATCATAGATAAAGACTATATCTCTCCGGCACCTGGCAAGTGGAGAAAGGACGACAACGGTGATGAAAGTGAGGAATTAACTGCTTTTTCTGATTTTGTTGTGAAGCGAAGTCCTTGGTTTATTAAATATGGTGAGAAAGGTGCTAAATGGAAAGCTACTACTTCTACTTCTACACCAGCACAACCGAAAAAGAAAGCTGCTGCTGAGAGTTCTGGTTTGCAAGATGAACCAGACACAGAAGAAAATGTTGAAGATATAGCAGCAGATATTGAACGCCAAGCGTTTGGGGAAGAAAAAGCAGCTGAAGATGTTTCATCTTCGAGCACAGATTCTGATGAAAGAAGGGTGGTGAGAAGAAACGAGCGCAGAAGCTAGAGAAAAAGCGCCAAGCCGAGTTGAAAAGAAAAGCTGAAGAACGTAAACGTAAAGCAACAGGAGAAGACGATACGACTTATGTCCTATCAGATTCTGATCCTGATACGCCATTTTGAACTCCTGTTAAGAAGAAACAAAGAAGGCTTAACTGTCATGCATCAAGAGAGTCTCCCACAGTTTGATCTAAAGAGACTGCATCAGAACAAACAGCTGAAGAAGTTGTGGTTGAGCCTACGCAGCAAATACCGACTTCACCACCACAACATGCTCTCAATCACCGCCACAATCTACAATGCAGTAAACATCACAACAGTAACAAACACCACAACAGCAACAAACACCGCAACAACCGCAACAACAGTCAACACGACAACAACAACAGCCAACGCCACAACAACAACCAACACCATAACCACCACCGCGTACTTCTCAGACTTCACAACCCCATTTTGACTTCGATTTTGATTTTGGTGATATACCGGGGGGTATAGATTTCTCTTTCAATGATCCACGGGTGGACAATTTGCAAAAACAAGTTTTGTTGAACATAGGGAGAATATCCGAGCTGCAAGAACAGATCGATGTATTAACTGCAGAAAAACAAGAGTTGCTTGAGCAGGTTAATATTTTATCTGAAGATAAACAGTAGCTTGAAGCTATGTTAGCTAGTATTGTCTCAGAGAATGAAAGATTGAGATTGCGAATGGCTGAGGATGAGGAAGAGAGACTTCGCAGCAATAGACGTATGAGTTTATTTGAGAAGATATTGGAAAAGAAACTCAGTGTGAATATAGCGGCTGAGATTGACAAAATTGAACGTACAGAGGCTCGCGAATGTGTTGCCGAGAGAGAACGTCTAGCAAAAGAACAGTCTGACACCCAGGGTAAAGGCAAGGCTAAAGTTGTTGAGGATCCTATCATTGTACAAACTGAGCCAAAAGCTGAATCTGTGCCAGTTACATGCATAGATATCATGGTTTATCAAGAGCCGAATAAGTTTATTCTTATTGGGAAACCGATTGATGTTGATATTGACTTGTTAGATCTGTCTTAAAGGCATCGTGAATGGTTGTTAAAGAAAAAGCTTGAAAAAGAGATAGAGAAGCTACTGAAGAATTTGATGAAGAAGCTGAAGATGGTGATGCGGAGATAGATGTTGATGATTCTAGTAAATCTGATAGTGATGATGATAATGTAGGAGGTACGGGCATACGAGTTACTGAATCGAGCGTTAATGAAGATATTGATTTTTCTGTGTACCTTGATGACTATATTAATCAGGCTACAGAGGAAGGAGGGAATGATAGAGTTGATGAATCTGTTGATGCTCAGCAGACATGAATCTTCCTGGAGATAGACTTATCTTCCGTTCCTGTCGTGCAGAAACCTAAAGTATTTTATCTTGAGCATGATGTGGAAGAGGGTGAATTTGTTTATTGTTATACTAAGGAAGAGATAGCTGAGATGTTGGGAGTAAGTGAAGAAAATTTCGAATTTGATTTCGAAAATGAGCTGAACGAGATTGACGCGTTCGAGCCAAATGAGTATGTGTTCGCAATGTTGAAGACGCAAATGATTACGATAGAGTTTTCGTGGAAGATGATTCTGATGATGATGCAAATCTACCTGATCAGAGTACAGACGATTCCACAACTTTCGCTGAGTTATTTGCAGCTGAAAATTCTGATGTATTGAAGAGAAAAGTTGCTGAAGCTACAAAAGAAGTCACAATTCCTCACCAAATGTCTAGTGCTGAAATTGCTGAAGAGAGGAAGAAGTGGTTTCGAAATGTACCAGCCGAGCGAAAGTTTAAACGCCCCGTAGCATTTTTCACACGTGATGCTGACATATCTTTAGGGGATATTATAAGCTGGGGGTCGATCGAGGAACTGAATGTATATGCGGTGAAGAAGGAGTTTGGAATTCAATATTTCAGATATCTACGCGACATCAAATCCTTGCCATTCTGGGATATCAAAGAATTGGTCCAAACAAAGATGATAAACCTTAAAATGAAGTTTCAGGACAAGTGGCTATGGAAATTGATTAAGCTAGAGGCAATGCATGGTTTTACTTATTGGAAATGTGACATTTGTGCCTTTTCAATCATTGCACAATTACAAACAATTTTGTATTCAATGAAACCCTGGGTTTTATTTCCAAATATTTTTATACTCAACAAAATCTTGTATTTTATTGATGAGAATGCAAATATGTCAATCGTTGCACAATTCCGATCATTTTCGTGTTCGTTAAAGCATTTTACGCATTTTTGCAAAACACGTAACCGTACAATCAAACGAACCGACATCCATGACATTTTCGGGCATAATCCAAGTTACACATGTCTTAACACCTTTATATAACCTAAATATTAGGTTAAAGGGGTTAAAAATGGCAAACAAGTGAAAATACAAGTCCAAGGGCCAAAAATGTCAAAAAAATAATAAATATTTATGCTTCTTCACCAAGTTTGCCACCTATCTCCAATTTTTGACACCTAGCAGTCACTTTCCCACACTTAATATGGTGTTGACACATGTTAGGACACTAATCCACACTTGAGGACACTTGTCATCACCTCCTTAATCCTAAAATACTATTAATACCCCATGATTCATCCATTTTTTTCACACCACTTTAAAACACTTCAAAGCAAAGTGTGAAGTTCTTCTTTCTATCATTCTTGGAGCTTGTTTCTAGCCTTTTGAAGCCTCCTATCTTGAGTTCCGAAAGTGTTCTTCAACACGAGCAAGTACTCTTCCTAGTTCTTTCATTTTTTAGCTATTTTGAGCTAAAGGTCGAACAGCTTGGCAACCTGACTAACTTTTGGTTCTGACCATATTTGGTCAAGTCAAAGTTCAATTGAACTTTGAAACGTGATCGTAATCACAAAGGTTATAATCCCTAAAGATTTCACCTTCTGATTACCACGTTTACTAGTCGAAGTAACGAGTCAAAGTTTCGGTAAAAATGCGCATGATATGCATTTTATGAGAAACTATTTTCGGGTATCAAAACACAAAATTTTGATACCAAATAAGTTTTATAAACTTAGTTAGACATATTTGACATGTCTAACTCGTCACTTCTAGTTTCGTGCTTATTTAGGGTCGTAAGTCGAGTGGTCTTGAGCACCGCTTTGACTTTTGAATCCGACCCGTTTGGTCAATCTTAGGATCCGACCAAACACATATTTGTGACCATAGTTGTATAGGGAATAACCTACTGAGGTTATACCTTATGGTCACGTCGTTTGGTTAGTGTTATGATAAGTTACTTCTATGTTCTTAAAAAAATGACGACCAAAATGCCTTTTTGCGCATAAATCCATTTTAAACACATGTAACCAAATTTTTATCATATAATCTGATGTTGTAACATTTTGAAACATGTTTGGGGCATTTAAGACTTAGCATAAACTACCTTAACGAGTCATAATGGGTCAAAAGCACTTAGGATCCTTTCCAAATCAGAATGTTAAGTTTGGTAAACCATATCACATGAGTTCCAACACTCGTTTGGTTTATAAGACTTCATCCTATCCGATCTCCCGTTTTTAGTCCCGACACGCTAACATATTATCTTACACATTAGGACACGTTTGAGCTTTGTTTATCCCGTTGATCAAGAACACTTTCGCAATCCCAAGTGAGTACATAGCCCCCTCTTTTATGTTTTAAAATGTTTTGGGGTCATTCATATGTTCGTGTAATTAATTTCAAGATTTCAAAACAATATACATGGTTTATATATACAAAATGATTTTCAAAGTGAGTACATAGCCCCCCTCTTTTACGGTTTCAAATGTTTTGGGGTGATTCATATGTGCCTATAATTGTTTTCAAAATTTCAAAACAATATACATGGTTTATGTATACAAAAATGATTTCCAAAGTGAGTACATAGTTCCCCTCTTTAACGTTTTGCAAATGCTTTGGGGTGACTCATATGTGCTAAATCATTTTCAAGTTTTAAAAAAAAAATGTCTATGGTTTATATATAAAACAATATGATTTCAATAATGTGAACAACTTGTTGATGCGTTATCCATAACACGAATGACATTCATTAGCTTTGGCCGAGCCGACCAGTAGTATTTTATGGTACCATAGGGCTGTCAATCCCATTATCCGACTGTTCGTTGGATTTGGTGGAAGTTTGGGTAATGACAGAAACTGTTTTTGATTAACAAATCATTTGTTGATTTGTTAGTCTAGTTAAAGAGACCCTTTGGTGGTCTATTAAAGATACCCTTTGGTGGTATAGTCAACACAAATTTGAATGTGTTCATTAAAGAACAATCAAAAGTTTTCACAATTAAAAACATGGACGATTTTTTTATGACATGGACAATTGGTTTATGACACGGACGATTCATTTATAACACAGACAAATGGTTTATAACACGGACAAATGTTTTGAACAATGTCCGGCAATGATTTTCATTTAAGGATATAAACCATACGAAGTTTCATTTTGAATCAATCTATTACAAGTTTATTTTACAAAAGAAATGTTTTGGTCAAGACTCATGGCTACAAGGTTTTCACAACTCTAACCAACTTGTTTTAGTTGGTTAATTGTATTGATACGAGGTTTTCACTTAACGACTCTTGTAGTCGAACGAGGTGTTGCAATATGTATACAAAGCCCCGAATTTGACACACTCACAAAACCTATGTACTCGCCGGCATTTTTATGCTAACTCTCTTTTCACATATGTTTCAGGAGTCGATGCATGATAATATGATGCATGCTTCATGTACGAATGGACGTGGGCCTTAGTGACTTAAAATATGAAAGACAGTTTATTTATGTGCTGTTCATGTTTATCCCAAGACGATGTTAACATTTAACTTAATAAAACAAAATTTTAAATTCTATGAGTTGTGAAACAATAGTTCTGTGACATGACTCCCCGACGTTTCCGTCGCGGTTCTTTATTTTACGCGGTCGAGGTGTTATAGAAGATTGGTATCAAAGCTTATGGTTATAGGAAATTAGGTTATTAGTTATGCTTTGACCTAGACTATAACCTTCCTAGGACCCTAACGCGAGTTATCTTGTGTTTAAATTATTAAAACAATACCATCACCTATCCTTAGGTGATTACAAAAACAAAGAAACAAGTTACGAATTAGTTTTGAAAATCAATCATCTATCCTTAGATGATTTGTTTTGGCTTAAAGCCTTGTAAGTTTTCAAAATCCCGTCAAAGTTTGGGTTTTATTAATGTGAACACGTGCAATCTGGATGGGTGGATGCCTGTACCTTGAGATTTCTGTCTAAGGGTAGAGTGTTCGTACAAATCCGCATTATCGGACCAGTCACTCTTATCTGGGAAGTCTTGGGGTGAGTGTCCACTTATAGGCTAAAGCATGTCTTCGCGATACATTATAAAGACCCGTTTACTTTGATTAGTCACCGTGTGTCGTTTGTTTATTTTTAAGTAGCAAACGGATGACCACCATCCTTATATTTGGTCGATATATTTAACATCTCTCTTCATTATCCAATGTCAATCACACATATTTTCCCTCATGTTTTCTTTGAGAATGCCTCCTCGACGTAATACAACTCAAAATGCCGAAATAGCAGCTATAATCGCTCACTGACCATTACGAAGAATTGAGCTTGTTGTGTCCCGCCATGGTCACCCCGTTGGATAAAGCAATCGAGAGGTACATCGATGGCCTGCCTGACCCCGTTCAGGTCATTGTTACTGGTAGCAACCCTACCACTGTTCGACATGCTATTGAATTAGCTGCTACCCTGACCGAGTCTCAGGTCAAGAAGGGGAAACTGTTTCGCAGGGGCGACAAGAAACAGGCAGCTAAGACCACTCAAGAGAAAACAAAGGAGAATGAAGCTGAGTCTTCCAAGAAGTCGAGGAAGCATAAGGCTTCACAGAACTTTGCAGTTGTTGCACAACCCAACCAGGACACTCAAAACCAGCCAGCACAACCTCCTTCGAGGAAACCCTATGCTGGTACTGCACCGTTGTGCAACCGATGCAATGGTCACCATCAAGCTCACATACAGTGTCGCCAATGCACATCATGTGGAAGATTTGGTCACGTAGCCAATGTTTGTCGTTCGGCCCCAAAACAAGCTGTTCAGAACCCTGTTCAACCCCAAGCCAACCCTGCTAGACCTCCGTTCCCACCTGGTTCTTGCTACAACTGTGGTGAGATGGGTCACTTTAGAAATAACTGCCCAAAATTGGTGAACGCGACTGCAAATCCAGCCTGTAGACGCGCATTCAACATCAATGCCAACGAGGCTCGTGCTGATAACAAATTCATTAGCAGTACGTTCCTTGTTAATAATCATCATGTTCTATTCTTTTTATTCGGGTGCTGAAAGAAGCTTTATATCACTAGCCATTGAACCTTTGCTTTCGATGCCTAGAACTAAACTAGGAAAACCCTTAACGGTGGAAATAGCTAGTGGTGAAACCCTTGTGCTCGACTATGTCATTCGTAATTGCCAATTGAACTTGGATAACCACCTTTTTCCCGTTGACCTCATACCAATCAACTCGGGAGTTTTGACATCATCATAGGAATGGATTGGTTAACCAAACACCATGCTGAGGTGATCTGTTTCGACAAGGTTGTTCGTATACCTCTTTCATCTGGCGAAACCTTAGAAGTTCACGAGAGAAACCCTCTAGTAGCCTAAAACCCATGACCTGTACCTAGGCCCAAAAATACATATGAAAGAATTATGTAGCCTTTTTGGCACATATCGTAGAGGAAAAAGGCAAGGGCAAATCTATTCAGGACATCCCCATTGTTTGGGAATATCCTGAGGTGTTTCCTGAAGAGCTACATGGTTTACCTTCAATTCGTCAAGTTGAGTTTCGTATTGACCTTGTACATGGTGCCAACCCAATTGCTAAATCTCCTTAGCGTCTTAAATGCAAGAGTTGTCAAAGCAACTCCAAGAACTTTCAGAAAAGGGATTCATTCATCCAAGCTTTTCACCTTGGGGTGCTCCTGTCCTATTCGTGAAAAAGAAGGATGGATCCTTCCGTATATGTATCGATTCTCGTGAGCTTAACAAACTCATAATCAAAAATCGATATCCCCTACCTCGCATTGATGATCTCTTTGATCAGCTACAAGGTGCGACCTGCTTTTCAAAGATTGATCTGCGTTCTGGGTATCATCAACTTCGTGTACTCGAAGAAGATATTTCCAAGACTGCTTTTCGCACTCGATACGGCCATTACTAGTTCACTGTCATGCCTTTTGGTTTGACAAATGCTCCTGCCGTCTTCATGGACTTAATGAATAGGGTTTGTAAACCTTATTTAGACAACTCTATCATCATTTTCATCAACGCCATCCTCATTTATTCTAAGTCTCGTGTCGATCATGAACAACATCTCTGTCTAATAATGGAACTCCTGAAGAAAGAACAACTTTATGCCAAATTCTCCAAATGTGAATTTTGGCTAAAAGAAGTTCAATTTTTGGGACACATTGTTAACGAACAAGGTATACATGTAGATCGCGCCAAAATTAGTGCGATTAGGGATTGGAGTACACCTACTACTCCTACCGAAGTTCGTTCATTTCTTGGTCTTGCTGGATACTATCGACGATTCGTCGCGAAGTTTTCAAAGATCGCGGTTCCCCTCACCACTTTGACTCAGAAGAATAAACCTTTCGAGTGGGGACCCAAATAAGAGGAAGCCTTTCAAACACTGAAACAAAAACTTTGTAATGCTCCTGTTTTATCTTTACCTGACGGCAACAACGATTTTGTTGTCTATTTTGACACATCAAACCTAGGCCTTGGTTGTGTTCTCATGCAAAGAGGCAAAGTCATAGCCTATGCATCAAGTCAATTGAAAATCCATGAGAAGAACTACACAACTCATGATCTTGAGTTAGGAGCCGTAGTTTTTGCTCTCAAAATTTGGAGACACTACCTTTACGGTACGAAATGTGTGGTTTTCACTGACCAAAGTCTCCAACACATATTCAATAAAAAAGAGCTAAACATGAGACAACGACGCTGGGTTGAACTTCTGAACGACTACGAATGCGAGATTCGCTACCATCCTGGGAAGGCGAATGTTGTGGCTGGTGCGCTTAGTCGTAAGGAACGTGTCAAACTTCATTGTGCTCGAGTTCAATCTGATACCCAGAGACGTATCCTTCAAGCACAACATACATGTGTGACCCAAAGCTTGTTGAAAAATGAGCTGCCACAAAATCTCGAACTTCAACTCGAAACAAAAGACAACGGATTACTCTACTACAAGAACCGTTTGTGGGTTCCTAGTCAAGACAATCTCCGCACCTTATTGATGGTTGAAGCTCATAAGTCTCGTTATTCATTCCATCCTGGTGCAGACAAAATGTAGAAGGATCTCCGTACCCAGATTGGTGGCCGGGTATGAAATAGGACATTGCCTTATATGTGTCTAAATGCCTAACTTGTCTTAAAGTTAAGGCAGAACATCAAAGCCCATCTAGTTTACTTGATCAACCAAAAATACCAGTATGGAAGTGGGAGAACATTGTGATGGATCTCATCACTAAACTACCGCACACACCTAGAGGTCATGATGCCATTTGGGTAATCATCGATCGTCTAACAAAGTCATCACATTTTTTGGCAATTCGTGAGGATCTATCTGCTGACAAACTCGCCAAGATCTACGTTGATGAGATTATATCTCGTCATGGTGTTCCTTTGAACATTATATCCGATCGAGATGCTCGATTCTCAGCTCACTTTTGGAAGACCATGCAATCTGCCATGGGAATCAAACTCAATCTGAGCACTGCTTATCATCCTCAAACGGATGGACAATCTGAAAGGACAATTCAAACACTGGAGGATATGCTTATAGCATGTGTGATCGACTTTGGTGGTAGTTGGGATTCGCATCTACCATTGGTCGAATTCTCCTACACCAATAGTTATCACGCCAGCATCAATATGGCGCCTTTCAAAGCTCCATACGGTCGAAATGTCATTCACCTGTCTGCTGGAATGATGTCGGTGAAGCTCAGGTCACTGGGCCTGAACTCATTCACGACACAACAGACAAAGTCAAGAAAATTTACGATAACCTTCTAACAGCTAGAAGCCGTCAAAAGAGTTATACGGACAAACGACGCAAGCCCTTGGAATTCCAAGTTGGTGATCATGACCTTGTCAACGTATCCCCTTGGAAAGGTGTGATTAGATTTGGAAAGAAAGGAAAACTTGCACCTCGATATGTTGGACCATTCAAGATTGTTGAGAGAATCGGAAAGATGGCCTACCGACTTGAGCTACCTCCTGAACTTGGGAATATTCACCCAACATTCCACGTGTCCAATTTAAAAAAGTGTTTAGCTGATGCAAACCTCCACATTCCCCTCGATGAAATTCACGTTGATGACACTATGCACTTTGTCGAGAAACCTGTGGATATATTGGACTGTGAAGTCAAGAAACTCAAGCGTAGACGTATACCGATAGTTTTAGTTCGCCGGGAATCCAAACCTGGCCCAGAATTTACTTGGCAATGAGAGCATCAAATGAAAGCGAAATATCCACATCTATTACACAAAGTTTCCTCTAATTAAACTTCGGGATGATATTTTCAAAAGTAGGGGAGACTGTGACATTTGTGCCTTTTTAATCATTGCACAATTACAAACAATTTCGTATTCAATGAAACCCTGGGTTTTATTTCCAAATATTTTTGTACTCAACAAAACCTTGTATTTTATTGATGAGAATGCAAATATGTCAATCGTTGCACAATTTCGATTATTTTCGTGTTCGTTAAAGCATTTTACGCATTTTTGCTAAACACGTAAACGTACAATCGAACGAACCGACATCCACGACATTTTCGGGCATAATCCAAGTTACACATGTCTTAACACCTTTATATAACCTAAATATTAGGTTAAAGGGGTTGAAAATGGCAAACAAGTGAAAATACAAGTCCAAGGGCCAAAAATGTCAAAAAAATAATAAATATTTTTGCTTCTTCACCAAGTTTGCCACCTATCTCCAATTTTTGACACCTAGCACTCACTTTCCCACACTTAATATGGTGTTGACACTCTTTAGGACACTAATCCACACTTGAGGACACTTGTCATCACCTCCTTAATCCTAAAATACTATAAATACCCCATGATTTTTCTATTTTTTTCACACCACTTCAAAACACTTCAAAGCAAAGTGTGAAGTTCTTCTTTTTATCCTTCTTGGAGCTTGTTTCCAGCCTTTGAAAGCCACCTATCTTGAGTTCCGAAAGTTTTCTTCAACATGAGTAAGTACTCTTCCTAGTTCTTTCATTTTTTTAACTATTTTGAGCTAAAAGTCGAACAGTTTGGCAACCTGATTGACTTTTGGTTATGACCATATTTGGTCAAGTGAAAGTTCAATTGAACTTTGAAATGTGATTGTAATCACGAAGGTTATAATTCCTAATGATTTCACCTTCTGATTACCACGTTTACTTGTCGAAGTGACGAGTCAAAGTTTCGGTCAAAAATGTGCATGATGTGCATTTTACGATGAAATTATTTTCTGGTATCAAAACACCAAGTTTTGATACCAAATCAGTTTTATAAACTTAGTTAGACATATTTTGACGTGTCTAACTGGTCACTTCTAGTTTAGTGCTTATTTAGCATCGTAAGTCGAGCGGTCTTGACCACCGATTTGACTTTCGAATCTGACCCGTTTGGTCAATCTTAGGATCCGACCAAACACATATTTGTGACCATAGTTGTATAGGGAATAACCTATTGAGGTTGTACCTTATGATCACATCGTTTGTTTAGTCTTATGATAAGTTACTTCTATGTCTTAAAAAGTGATAACCAAAATGCCCTTTTGCGCATAAAGCCATTTTAAACACATGTAACCAAATTTTTATCATATAAACTAATGTTATAACATTTTGAAACATGTTTGGGGCATTTAAGAATTATCATAGGACGATCGCGCGTTTACGCTAATGACCCGTTAAAGTAGCATAAACTACCTTAACGAGTCATAACGGGTCAAAAGCACTTAGGATCCTTTCCAAATCAGAATGTTAAGTTCCATATCACATGAGTTCCAACACTCGTATAGTTTATAAGACTTCATTCTATCCGATCTCTCGTTTTTAGTCCCGACACGCTAACATATTTATCTGACACATTAGGACACGTTTGAGCTTTGTTTATTCCGTTGTTCAAGAACACTTTCGTAGTCCCAAGTGAGTACATAGCCCCCTCTTTTATGTTTTAAATTGTTTTGGGTGATTCATATGTGCCTATAATTATTTTCAAGATTTAAAACAATATACATGGTTTATGTATACAAAAATGATTTTCAAAGTGAGTACATAGTTCCCCTCTTTTACGTTTTGCAAATGCTTTGGGGTGACTCATATGTGCTAAATCATTTTCAAGTTTTCAAAAAATAATGTCTATGGTTTATATATAAAACAATATGATTTCAATAATGTGAACAACTTGTTGATGCGTTATCCATAACACGAATGACATTCATTAGCTTTGCCCGAGCTGACCAGTAGTATTTTATAGTACCATAGGACTGACAATCCCATTATCAGACTGTTCACTGGATTTGGTGTGTGATATCCCGGGTTTTTCGGATAACTTACACGTGATATTTGTCGAATAATATATAGGCTAAGTATGCATGAATTAAATACGTATTGTGTGTTGTGTGGATTTTTAGTTATATATGTATGTATAATAAATATGTATACGAACGGAACCGATATCAAACCTTAAACCCAAACCTATCTCGGCTACAAGATCAAGCCGCAAACCCTTTGTGAACAACTCAAATCATTCTCGGTCGATATCAAGCCCAAGACCGCAAATATATTTTGTTCAAAACCAAACCAAAACAGCCCAAACATGTTCGGCCAAAAGATCAAACCAAAACCTTAAATTAAAGCTATTCGGTCAAGACCAAACCAAACGTTTAAGGTGGTGTAGCGGATTGTGGCTCGTTTGTTGTTTGAGTTGGCCGCGAGATCACATCCGAACCAAACTAACTTACCCAACTTCCTCGGCCACAATACCTATCCCAAATCGAAATCCTTATCTCTTGCGCCTATATCTACAAAACTTATGCATGCTTCCTTCTAAAACACAAACTCTAATCGCCTTCTCTTGCTCCATAAATCGCGAACAACTTTCCTTTTCTTTTCTTTCGGTCGCAGCAAACATCAGCCGAAGCCATCATCATCTTGGTCGCGAGATTAGTCTTTGCTCACCTCTAGTCGATCAAACAACCTACTCTATCAACAAGCCTTTCTCGGTCGCGGATCACTTTCAAGCCAAATCCATTCACATCCAAAGTTACGGCCGCTTACCTTGTCACTTAAGGTTAGGATTTATCTTTTGTTGCTAGATCATAGTCGGATATACGTGTCTTGAGTGTGTTGTTTTCGGATTATGTATATGTTTGAATGTCTAGTTGTTTCGGATAAATATGCATGATCGAATGTCTAGTTGTTTCGGACATATGCTTGAATGAATTGTTGTCTCGGACATATGATTAATTGATTAGTTGTCTTTGGACTATATGTGCTTACAAGTAGTCTGCTGAATTGACTGTATGTATACGCATGATTGTTTTCGGATATTAGATGTATTATATGTAATCGGCTGAATTAATCATTGTTGATATGCATGTATACTTGTTTGCGGATCTCATGAAGTTGCAAGTGTGTTTTGTTATAATAACTAGAAGTTATTGAGTAGGGTTTGCATGGATAGATTATTAGTATTAATCTATGATTAAAAATCGGTTCTTGATCGCCTAGGCTAATCGCATGAACGAGTTATACGAACTTATTATAAAGAGATGCTGAAACAGGATGCTGATTAAAAGTTACAGCCGACTTCATCTGGCTGTAACTTGGTCGTTAGTTGTCGAAAAACGGATTTTCTGAGGTCTAGAACGTAGAGATTTGAATAAGGAATCTAATGGCGCTGGATTCATAATTTTCTGAAATCGTTTGATATTTTTAAAGGGCTAAACAAGTTCAGTAGGTAAAGCTGTTAAAATTCTGGAATTTTGTTGGTTGTTTATCAAGCTAGATTTTAAAATCAGTAGGGAGTTGAGTCATGATTTTTGTACAGCAACTAGGTATAGAAATTTCCGGGCAACTCCAACTGGAATTTTGTTAATCGGACGATCAGTGATTTTTAAATAAATTCTTCCGTGGACTGCAGTCAGAAAGCAGTAAATCTGACTGCAGCTTAGTGGATTAATAATTATGGTTAATTGGTAAAGATTTAGGATTTGGAAAAATTATATAAATTTCTATGGTATAAATGTCAACTACTGTAAAAATATGGGAATTTTTAGAATACTGGAACTATTTTATAAAAATCCTAGAAAACAGCTGAATAACTGAGTGTTGGGCAGAAAGTTGTTAACTTGTGATTTTATGCATTAAAGTGTTGCATGGATTTGGAATGTGTTCATGATAAGTTGTTTGATTACTATGATTATATGAGAATACTTGCATGCATGTTTGAGTGTTAGATATGTTGTTTGTGTGTATCACTTTGTGAGTAAATTGCGTGTGGAATTTGTATTGGTGTGATTACACACTGACGTGGAATTAATTGGTTTGTTAGGACGCAACTAGCGGTCCCATCTCTTATAACATCTTTGCCACACTAACCGAGCTAATAAAGGTGAGTTCACGGCCCCTAACTTTATACGGTTTTTAAACAACAGGGGGAGAAACATGTATACACTCTCAAACTCAAACTCTTTACGTTATACGAATCTAACGTCACATAACTATATGGTAACTAAGTTAATGTTAATGTAATGTTATGGTCACTATGCAGCTTTATCACTTAAGTCCTCGACAATCTCCTCGGATCGTTAGTATTTGGGTTAAATAGCGGGGGAATTATAAGTAGTACTACTGGGTCTGACGAGCCCCATCCGAGCTAGTCGCGCTAGCTGACCGGGTATGGTCAACGGGTGTATGATTGGCCTAACATCGCCATGGTCATGTGATAGGCCTGGCAAAACGGAGGCACAACTGTCAGCTTCGATCGCGAACACTTAGTGACATGACTTTAGGCTAGCTACCTATATACATTAATGTTGAACTTAATTACGGAACAACTTAATATTCCGGGTTTGGAATATTGGAAACATCAACTTATTATCCCGGGTTGGGGATAATGGAAACAACTTAATATTCTGGTTTGGGAATATTGGAAGCAACAACTTATTATTCCGGGATTGGAATAATGGAACTGATTAGTTATCCCGGGTTGGGGATAACGGAGTAACAAACTATAACCGAACAAACGAATTTATGAAAACCTGTGAACTCACTCATCTTTAATGTTGACACTTGTTTCTTTACATGTTTCTCAGGACGCTAGGAGCTCTAGGTGCACGCACATGCATTGAACAAGACATCATTATCGAGTCTTATTTATTAATATTGTTTTGGGATTTTTCATTTGTTTTGGCGTTTGTGTTGGCGCCCGCATCACTACTTATTTATGCTTCCGCTCAAACTTTAAAAATAATGCTCTACTAAATATTGGTAATTGATATAAAATCTACAATGAACGATTTTGCAAAACGTACAATCAAATCATGTAGAGTCGTTCGACGTACTAGTGTTTCAGATTCTGGTTTGTTCACATGCCTCGCGGTAAAACTCCGCAAGTGGAAATTGAGGGTGTGACATGGTGGAAGTTTGGGTAATGACAGAAACTGTTTCTGGTTAACTAATCATTTGTTGATTTGTTAGTCTAGTTAAAGAGACCCTTTGGGGGTCTATTAAAGATACCCTTTGGTGGTATAGTCAACACAGGTTTGAATGTGTTCATTAAATAACGATCAAAAGGTTTCACAATTAAAAACATGGACGATTTGTCTATGACATGGACAATTGGTTTATGACACAGACGATTGATTTATAACACAGACAAATGGTTTTGAACAATGTCACACAATGATTTTTATTTAAAGATATAAACTATAGGCAGTTTTCTTTTGAATCAATCTATTACAAGTTTATTTTACAAAAGAAACGTTTTGGTCAAGACTCATGGCTACAAGGTTTTCACAACTCTAACCAACTTGTTTTAGTTGGTTAATTGTATTGCAATATCAAACACTTTTGATACGAGGTTTTCACTTAACGACTCTTGTAGTTGGACGAGGTGTTGCAATATGTATACAAAGCCACGACTTTGACACACTCACAGAACCTATGTACTCGCCGGCATTTTATGCTGACTCTCTTTTCACATATGTTTCAGGAGTCAATGCTTGATAACATGATGCATGCTTCACGTAGGAATGGACGTGGGCCTTAGTGACTTAAAACATGAAAGACAGTTTATTTATGTGTTGTTCACGTTTTTCCCAAGACAATGTAAACATTTAACTTAGTAAAACAAAATTTTAAATTCCATGAGTTGTGAAACAATAGTTCTGTGACATGACTCCCCGACGTTTTCGCCGCGGTTCGTTGTTTTACGCGGTCGGGATGTTACAGGAAACCTCACTTTCCTCGATGTATCGTAAAGATTGATCCAGTAACAAAAGAGAAGGATATAACGCTCGTCGTCTAAAGGCCCAAAGTAATGAAAAACATGCCGATGGTACGAGTGGAACAAGATTTTTATATGATCTTTAAGTGGTGGCATTACGACTCTAACACAGGAGAGGTTGTCATCTGCGTACACCATGAAGATTCGTGGAATATTGTTGAAGAGCTAACCGAAGCCGTTATAGCCCACAAACGTATATATGGGTTATGGCGTAGCATTCGAGTGTTGTACCCTTTGTGACTAGTCAACTGTACTAAGAAGGATATCGAATGTTTATTCTATAGCAAGATAAGCTTTGAGGAGAAGGATAAGGAACAAGCTCTCCAATTCCAGAAGATCGTTAATGTCTGCTTTGCCAATGATATTCACTCTGGATCGACATGGAACACTTCATGGAGGAAGCTTGAGGAGATAGAGAAGAAAAAGAAAGAGAAGAATGAAGCTTTAATTGCAGAGCGTGCTCGTATAGCATCGCTTAGGAGCTTTCGGTTTGGCAATACAACGAAACAACCTCCTCCAACAGACCAAACACTGATTGCATCTGAGGAGCGTCGCAAGCCACCGAAGAGATTCTTTGGGCGTTAAATTAGTTGAAGATTTTTTGAAGACTATCCAGACTACGGCAACATCCATGGGGGAGTTTGTTGATGCATTATGTCTATTGCCTACGTCTAGGATTTGTCTGTATTGTTTATAGAGCTTTTAATGTTGAATGTATATATGTTAAATGTTTATTTTATATGTTTTGTAAGGCTCGTACGAACGAGATTGTTTGGTTCGCAGTCACTCGTATGGATCAGCTGCTCGTACGAAGCACATCTCTGTTTAA
The DNA here is from genome assembly GCA_947069175.1 of Scalesia atractyloides. NCBI lineage: Eukaryota > Viridiplantae > Streptophyta > Magnoliopsida > Asterales > Asteraceae > Scalesia > Scalesia atractyloides. The sequence continues at coordinate 33,481,104 of CAMTDV010000003.1, read as the reverse complement.
CGCACACTCCAATACAAGTCATGTCGACCTATAAATAGAGGAGTGTTGTGTCAGAGACTAGTTAGTTAGTTCAGATAGTACGGCGAATCCCTGCTAGTTTGTTTACTCGCGTCTGTACGTTGCACGTCTTTGAATACAACAGAGCAGTTAAAGTAAGTTCTATCTTGTTTGTTTTGTCAATCTCTCTAGCAATGAAATCCGCCTCTGCTAGTTGAGTTAGATCACATCAGTTGCTCATCGGAGGAGCCCGATCCTCGTTCACAAAAACACACATTCCTGACTTCTCTACCACTGGATCACATCCAAAAAACTCAAGTGGAGCTTGTTTAGAAGCAGGCAGTTCTTGTGGAGGGATGTCTGAACAAGATGAAGTGGCAATGCGAATGGTTACAGAGAAAATGAAGTTTGTAGAGCAATCAGACAATGATGATGATGAAGATGTGAATGTAAAGAAGCTGCAGCGCAGAGTTGTTATTCTGGAACAAGATGCTGCTTTAAAGGATGCTCAAATATCATCCCTGCAGAATCTAGTAACTATTAGAGATCAAGCAATCAAACAACTTCAGGCGACGTGAGCTTACTGATTGCAAAGATCTATAAATTAAAGACCAAGCTGCAGAAAAGGTTTGGAAAAGATTTTGCTGATAAAGACGATGATCCACAGAACGTTGCACATCATGAGCAAACTGTAGAAGAGAAAGCAACAGCTGATGCTGAAAGAGAAGCTGGTTTGAATGCCTACCTTGCTCTAGAACAAAAAAGAAAAGAAAGCAGACTCAAAAAAAGCCAAGCAACAAACAGATGCTCATCATGTAAATCCAAGATCAGATCCACTTGATGAAAACTTTCAGCTCAAGGATCCAACAAACGTGTCCGATTGATGTGTGATGGAAATGGGATCAAGCTTATACGACAATGTCGACAACAAATCTGAAGTTAAATACTGGAGATATGATCATGATAGGAAGTTATGGTTGGTGTTGAGGGAAAGTGGCAACATGGAGTATTGGCAAAGCAGTCGCAATTTGAATCATGGACCAAGATCGATCTCAAAAGTCTATTGAGAACTCCATATTATGATTCAGATCTGAATCAACGTGGTCCTTGATGGGCATTTCACTCCAAGCTTGAGCACGAAGTAACTCATGACTTTCCTACTATGAAAACAACAGAATCTTATCTTAAGAAGAATCCTAGTATCCATGATCCACATACCCACAAACACATGCAATCGGTCATCTAGCCTCCAACTGATAAAAGAAAAAGTGATTCCAGCTGCCCCTAAATTTCAAAAAGGAGTGCTAAAGAACTTATTATATTGAGCTTACGATCCAAGGACGGCAGAGGCTGTAATTGTAACTAAAGAAAGGGCATTTTGATTGGTTGACACGTTGGTGCTTATCCGTTTTCACGAGGAAGATATCAAGATCTTGGGTCAACATCAAATTAACACGAACGATAAATATGAAGTTTGTGCAAAATCCTGGACTAGTGGTGTAGCAAACGTGATCAACAACAAACTTTATGCAAATCCAGGTCCTTTATTTGGAAGTAGTAGAGCTGGCAGATCCTCAAGCAACAATCGACACTAATGCAGTAAACCTAGGGGGAGATTATTAGGCCCTAATAAGGTTTATGCATTAGTTACAGTAGTGGTGTGGGCTATATTTTATTTATGGGCTTGGGGAAGGCTTTTGGCCTTAGGGTTTTAGGTTAATGGTGCTCTAACCCTCTAGTATAATAGATAACGATGTATTAGGGTTAGGGGCTTTTTGGTGGTTTCTCTCTACAACCTGTATTAGACAAATTACAACATTTGTATGCAAGTTGATCTTGTACTTCATCTTATGTCGTTTCTATTTGATTCATAGCTTGTTTGTGTGATTCCGTCACCAAACAAGCCTCGTGTGATATCGTGAAATCCGGTTTTCGTGACTTACAAACCGGAATATCATCTATCGTATTCTTTCCTTTACCCACAGCTGAAGCCTCAGCTTTAGCTTTGCGTGCCCTCTCGACAACTCTTTCTTTTGCTTCTTCAATTTCTATCTGATAGAATTCAACATCAAAATCAATCCCCAGCTTTATAGTCAACACTTTCTAGAAACAAATCAAACTTCCTATCTTCCCTCACTATTTCTTCCTCGAAATCATTCACCAGCCTACCTAATCGTTCATTATCTGAGACAAAACTTGCAATCACCGCTTCCTAATTCTTTCTATCATTTTAAAGAAATTTGACTATGTTGTCCAGTGCGGTGATCTTTTCATCATTGAAGAAATCAGTATCCATTCCACCTTCAAAACTAGTGAATGGAATTTCACCAGAATCATCTCCAGTTGGGAATGATCTTCATTTATAAGTAGATTGTGGAGTAGATCTTTGTCTTTGTGGTGTTGGCTGCTTCGATGGTCATGTAGGATGTGGTGGTGTAACATGTTGAGTTGGTGGTGATGTTGGTTGTTGAGGAATCATGGGTAGTTCTTGATCAACTTCAATCTTTGGTGTCTTCCTTTTTCGATACTTTCGCTTGCTTTCTTTACAGGCGGAGACTCTTTTGCCTTTTTGGTAACATCAGTAGGCTTGCTTTTTGCCCTCTTAGTGTAATACGTTTTTTAGAAGATAAAGTAAAATATGAAATAATTTTTTGCATTTTTAATTCATCAAATTAACTCTGATGAATAACTTAAACTAAAATAAAATGAAAATAATTAATTTAAATACACTCAAGACTCAAGACCATCGATGTAAAAAATAAATATTGTATGAGTTTACATTTTGCGAGTTAACACGTTATTTTGTGCATGTATGCGTGATTCAGTGTTTTTACGTCTATATATTGTTCGGTTTAACAGTCTCGCCGCAACGCGCGGGTTCTAAATTCTAGTTTATGATTAAGAAAAAAGACTAGAAGAAATTGAATTACTAAAAGATGAAATATAGATTTATAATAGCGAGCGAGCAAGGAGACACTAATACGAAAGTCCCTTTTGCTTAAACTATGTAACCGATGTACATTAAGAAACATAAAACTGTGTCACTGTAACGTTCCGTATTTTTTCATTGTTTTCTATTTTTTCTTGCAATTCGTATTTTCATTTCAATCCTTTGTATTTAGAGACTTGATCATAATGGAAATCATATTTTGTATTATTTTTGCTTAATCAAACTTGCACAACACGTAAGCATTCACAAACATGCATTTCATATAAAATTGAGCCGTATATCGAGACTATATTACTTTAGAATATTATTCATACATGTTATTATTGCTTACTTGCACCTTAAAACCCTAAAAACATGCCTAACTATGAGTTTATTGCATAAATAACAAACCACACAAGTGCAAGGACTTAAAATGAATTTTCCAAACTTTACCTAGTTCTTACGGACCATATAACCATGCCCTTGCGGTCCATAAGGGACCGCTCTAGCAAAATCTTTGACAACTCGCGAATTTGATGTTTAAACCATCTTTCCCTCCTTCTAATTCCCAACCACCTTCATTAATACCCAAACTCTAATACTCACTTATAAATACAACACTTCCACACCTCTTAAACACTTTCAGCACCTCCAAATCACTTCCAAACTCACTCTTATCTTCAAATTTCTCAACTTTGGGCATGTTATTCAAGCTTCCAAAACAGTGAGTGTTGAGCTTGTTCTTGCACTTTTCTTCTTCTCATTCATTGGATAACCTCTAGGAGTACTACCACATATTTACCAAGGTAAACAAAGATGGTATACCACCATTTTTGAGGTCCACGTTAGGCTTTTTTTGTTAAACTTTATGAACTTGTTCATCTTTACCTTGTTTTTGGAACATCTTCAAGTAACCAACAAATCTCTATGTTGAATGACTTGGATTAAGGTTTTATTCAAGAAACTTAGAGGTCATATCCTCCATTTCTTATTCTTGTAATGCTCTAAGTAATCCCCAAGCAATAAAGTGAGCAAGACTACACCAAGTCTCCAACCACGCCATGTTGGAAGCACTCGTCTAGTTATCCTCACTTGGTTACTTAGCAAATTAGATGGGCTACTTATGCACATCTTACATATATTCATGACCATCTGAACTGTAACATCCATGTAAATCGGGTTTCGAAAACCCGCCCGAATTATTAATCAAAGCGTAATTATGTCGGTTGATTTTAACATTTTTTTTGTTTTGTTTGTTTATTGTTTTTTAATAACAAATGTTTAAACAGATATTAATAAAATAAATAATCAATCAAATAATTAATAAATATAATAAAAAAATGATTTAATAAACTTATTAAATTAATAAAGTAAAGAGAAAGTCAAAAAGGGTAAACCGGGGAATCGAACCCGGGACACCCGGGTTGTCACACGCACCAAACACCACTATGCTGCACACCCTGGATGTGCAAACCTTAATAACTTGAAACTATTACACTGAAGCTATGTTAACCCTGCAACTAGCTGCGCGCCTTCCTTTTCCTTTTTGAGTTTCCGTAAAAAGACCTTGAGGTTATTTTAGGTAAATTGGAACCCGACCAGCTGTCATCTTTTTGGAAAATTGCGAATCATAGGATTCAGTTTCCTAACCCGAAACCCAACCTACCGCTTAAATAGTGAGTACACTCCCCCTTTCTAAATCGCTCATCTAAATCCATTTACACTTGATTTTCGCTGCTCGATACCCCCTCCTTACTCGCCGGAAAAACTCAAGCAGTCACCGGAAAATTTTTTTTGAGTTCTTCATTTCCGAATTTACGGTAGACCTCCTTCTTTTCTTGTGTAATTTATTCAACTAACAAATGATACAATATAATCTGGGGAGAAACAGATTAATATAGGGCGGGCATATGTCTATTCAAAATTTCAGTGAAGAAGACGAAGTGCGGAGACGTTATATATTTAGTATAAACATGAATACGGTCGGGTTAAGCACCCAGCCCAACTGGTTGGGCCGGGTGCAACCTAAACCGTAACCGCCGGTTCGAAACACGGCACACACACACCAGCCGGCCACTTCCAAACTTTTTAAAACTTATTAACTCCTGGTATAATATATTAAGTACTTAAGTATAATTGGGTTCCATGTATGGACGGGTTAGACACCCAACCCAGTTGGTCGGGCTGGGTGCAGGTCACAGTGGAGGCTCAGGTTTGAAACTAGTTACATGCGTCCGGTTCGATCCATTATAACCTTTTTGAAAATTAATTAAATTTGAATAAACTTAAGAAGAGTGTAAGAATAATAAAAATGGTGATTATTTCGGATTAGACATGTAGCTCAGTTGGAAGAGCTGCGTGCACGCAACCGAGAGGTCACGAGTTCGAGCCTCACCACACGCATGCTTACCACACTATCCGACCGGTCAACTGACAGGTTGTCAGTCTGATAACTGTTTTTTATATATATTATATTTATCTTATATATTATCTATTCCTAGTTTATTTATTTTTCTGGTTAACAATTTATTAGAAAATCAATTAAGGTTGGTAAAAAATACATATGTTAAGGGTTTAATACATCAATACAACCCACTAATTAATAAAAAAACCTAAACAAAGGTTTTAATCAAAATATTAGCTTATTTATTTATTTATTAAGTTGTCACGTTATTTTTTTTCGAGGTTAGTACACCTTCATCGATTAGATTCCCAACTCGTGCGCTCTCTTTACCACTCAAGTATACGCATCCAAGGTGAGTGAATCTCTACAAATTCCCCACTTTAATCACGTTTTGGGATGTATCATGTGTCGTACCATTCCTTTATTTTATTTAACATTTGTGCTAATATCAGTTGGTGTTCAAATGTGTATTGTTTGTTATGTGTTTTGTATGTGGATTCATTTCATCATTTAAGTGCACTCATTACATTGGGCCCATCAGTTCCTCGTGGGATACGAGTTGAGCATCAGGTGCCTCAATAGATCGGCTCCGTCTGATTGAGCCTTGATCTCAGATACATCATCATTTATGTCATATATTCATTCAATGTGGTTTGTGATTTGTTACATATATACATTTGCTCACATTTGATTTATGCACAATCTTATTTAAACAAACAATAAATTTATTTACTTATATATTTTATCAAGGTTCACTTGCCAACTTATGTTGACCCAAATTTCCTCTGTTTTACGCATGATACAGGTGATCAAGTTGAGGAAAGAAACACCAAGGATGGCCTTAGAAGAATAATCAAGTTATTTCGTTGGAACAATCGTTTGTTTTATTATGAGATTTTGTGTTGGATATTTGAAATTAATTTGAATTTAATAAATATGAAACTTGTTAGTAAATATCATGAGCTTTGGTGATAACCCAATCATGCCCCGACTATTATTCCGCTGTGTGTCGGGGTGTGACAGATTGGTATCAGAGCTTTTGACAATAGGGAAATAGGATAGGTTATTAGACCCTTAGAGCCTATACTATAGTTGACTAGATTTAAATTGTTTATGTGTTACATGCAAAATTCATGATGTTTATATGTTTCATGTTTGTTTTCACACACAACATTATGCAAGCACTCTCACAAGTACATGTTAACATGCAATGCTCATCATAGATCGTACCCTCATAACATATCATATCTATGAAAGCACACATCTCACGATTTCACAATTTCCATTATTTCTTTTCAAAGATTTTTAAAATGTTTTCATATTTTTTTCAAATCACATCGAAGTGAGTTTTCAATACGGGCATGTAGTAACTGGAAGGGTACGAGTACCGGTAGTCGGAACGTCCTGTCTAGGCTTGGCATGCGTATAAATCCAAAATAAAGGACCAGTGTTCCTACCTGGGGACTAACGATGAGAGTACGAAGGACCTATTAGGCCAAAGCATGTTGTACCAAACGTCGTGTGAACTAACCCCACTTCGAGTTGTCATTGTGTCTACACCTGGACATCCTCCGACCTTACATCTCGCAATCATGTTTTACGATTTGCATTCGGGTGATGCAAAGTGTTAACCAGACGACACGAATGTGAACCCTACCAAACCCAATAGTCATGGGGGCCCACATGACTATACAGGCTATGGTATGGGAGATATTTGGAGGCCCAAACATGAGCAAGCCAAAGACATCCAATGGATGTAGTTATATTATTTCCAGTTATTTATAAATGATGTTTTCATACTTTTTACGACACATGACACCTAGAAAATTCTCAAACTCACAATCTCCCTGCATATATTCCTGTAGATGTCTGCTAGACACTTACGAGGAGGTAGAAGGTCAGGAAAGTCGAGCGAACGCTTGGCCACGCAAATTGCTTAGCAAATTGCCACATTACTTCCTGACATCGTGTTACAAGTTCAACAAGCTCTCACCGCTAATCCCATTAACCCCCCCCCCCAACCAAGAAGACCAAGACGTCGCCAACCCTCCTCCCAAAACCACAAAATGCACCTACAAATACTTCAAGTCCTGCAATCCCCCAAAATATGAAGGGACTGAAGGTGTCACCGCACTCCTCCATTGGTTTGAGGAGATGGAAAACACCTTTCTCAATTGCGAATGTCCTGAGGATCGTAAGGTACGTTACGCAACTGGAAGATTGTTTCGGGTAGCCCTCACCTGGTGGAACACGAAAAAAGGTAAGCGAGGTGTGGAAGATGCCATGGCCTTATCATGGGAGGAATTAAGAGAGATCATGACAAGACGTTTCTGCCCTAGAAGCGAGATCAAGAAGCTTGAAGATGAATTCTATTCTTTAAAGCAAAGAGAAGGGGATCACACATCCTACAACAAGAGGTTTCTTGAGTTAAACCAGATGGTTCCCAACCTGTTCACCCCATTATATCTTTTAATCGAGCACTCTATTCGAGGCCTCCCCTCGAAAATCCAAGATTCAGTTTTAAGCACTTCTCCTGCAACACTGAAGCCGCAATGGAATTAGCGATGGAGCTTACGGAAAATCGCATTCGTAATGGCGATTTTAAGGATGAAAAGAAGAGAACGACTGTCGAAACCCCAACTCCAACCCCATCTGGTCCCTCTTCAAAGTTTGCTGGTAAGAGGAAGCGAAATGGCAAGAACTTTGCCGTCACCCAGACCAACTGCTGCTTCAATCACCCAAGTTGCCCCTCCAGCCGCGCCATTCAAAAGGCCATACACTGGCCCACACCCAAAGTGTAACCGTTGCCAATACCATCACCCCCCTGAGAACCTTTGCCAACATTGCACAAGTTGTGGCCGTGCATGTCACACTATCCAAACCTGCCGTACCCTTCAGCGATCAAACCACAAACAACCTCCAACCCAAACCCAAAACCAAATGGTGGGCCAAGCCCAACAACCCTTACTTTTACCATCTGCACAACCCACAGCCCAACCTTACTACCAACCCATAAGAGCCGTGTTTAACTGTGGGGACACAAACCATTTCAGAAATACTTGCCCATGCCTGGTGAACATCATCCATGCCCAAGCCCAAGCAAACCCGGTAAACCAAGCTAACCAAGCTCCTCCACATGCTAGAGGAAGAGCTTTCAATATCAACGCAAACCAAGCAAGGGTTGACAACAATGTGGTCAACGGTACGTTTCTCGTAAATGGTAGTTATGCGTCCATATTATTCGATACTGGTGCGGATAAGAGCTTTGTATCTTTAGAATTCGAATCTATTCTAAACCGATCTCGTGTTAGTCTCACTGAATCGCTCACGATGGAAGTTGCTGACGAAGAACCCATTTCGTTAAATTCTATCAAACGCGATTGCACTCTTAGATTAAATGATCATGACTTCTCGATTGACCTCATTCCTATGAATTTGTGAAGTTTCGATGTTATCATCGGTATGGACTGGCTCAGCCAACATCACGCCGAAGTGGTGTGCCACGAGAAGTTCATTCGTATTCCTCTCGCCAATGGTCTGACCCTACGTATCTTTAGAGAAACTTCTTCGAAAGGGCTCAAATTAATGTCCTGCCTTAAAGCACAAAGTTATCTTCGCAAGGATTACGTCGCATTTCTAGCTCATGTCGTCAAGAAGAAGGGAAAGAAAGGAAGCTCGAAGATATCCCAATCGTGAAAGAATTTCCGCAAGTTTTTCCCGACGACGTTTCAGGACTTCCTCCTGTGCGAGAAGTCGAATTTCGAATCGATCTCGTGCCTGGAGCTACACCAGTCGCAAAATCTCTTTATGGCTAGCCCCATCCGAGATGCAAGAGTTGGCCAGTCAGCTGCAAGAGCTGACTGACAAAGGATTCATACGTCCTAGCTCTTCGCCTTGGGGTGCACATGTTCTTTTTGTAAAGAAGAAGGATGGAATGTTTCGCATGTGCATTGACTATAGAGAACTCAACAAGTTGATCGTATAAAAATCGCTACCCTTTGCCTCGCATTGATGACCTGCTAGACCAACTTCAAGGCGCCACCTGTTTTTCCAAAATCGACCTTCATTCTGGTTATCACCAGCTTAGAGTGCGTGAAGAAGATATTCCAAAAACTGCATTTCGAACTCGTTATGGTCATTATGAGTTCATGGTTATGCCTTTTGGATTAACCAATGCCCCTGCTGTCTTCATGGACTTGATGAATAGGGTATGCAAACCCTATCTCGACCGCTTTGTCATAGTCTTCATCGACGATATCCTTATCTACTCCAAATCAAAATCGATCATGAGCGACATCTTCGACTCATTCTTACGCTCTTAAGGACTGAAAAGATTTACGCTAGGTTCTCAAAATGCGAATTCTGGTTAAGAGAAGTACAATTTCTTGGACACGTTGTCAATGACAAAGGGATTCATGTCGACCCTTCAAAAATCAAGGCAGTACAAGAATGGCAAGCGCCACGCACTCCTACCGAAGTTAGGTCATTTCTTGGTTTGGATGGATATTATCGACATTTCATCACCAATTTTTCTCGTATCGCCTTTCTACTCACGGCCTTGACTCACAAGGGCAAACCCTTAATTTGGGGACCCAAGCAAGAGGAGGTTTTCCAAACTTTGAAGCAAAAGCTTTGTGACGCACCTATCCTTACACTCCCTGAGGGTTGTGAAGACTTTGTGGTTTATTGTGACGCGTCAGGGCAAGGTTTAGGCTGTGTACTGATGCAAAGAGGAAAGGTGATAGCCTATGCCTCTAGGCAACTTAAAGTGCATGAGAAGAATTACACCACCCACGACCTGGAACTTGGAGCCGTCGTGTTCGCTCTCAAGATATGGAGACATTATCTCTACGGTACCAAGTGTGAAATATACACTGACCACAAGAGTCTCCAACATATCTTCAATCAAAAAGAGTTGAATATGAGGCAACAAAGATGGGTCGAACTTCTCAACGATTACGACTGTGAGATTCGATATCATCCTGGCAAGGCAAACGTTGTGGCTGATGCACTCAGTCGTAAGGGTTTTGCAAACTCTATTCATCTTCTATGTTTGCAAATTATAACCGATATCAAAGATCGAATACGGGCAGCCTAACATACTTCCGTAACGGAAAAGGGCGTACGCGATGAACTGTCATGTGGAGCCGAACTCAAAATCGAAACCAAATCCGATGGTATCCTATACTATTTAAACCGTATTTGGATTCCCGATCGCGACAACCTTCGTGATTTCCTCATGAATGAGGCACACAAAACACCATACTCTGTACACCCAGGAGCCGATAAGATGTATCAAGACCTACGACACACCTACTGGTGGCCTGGCATGAAGAAGGATATCATTGTTTTTATCTCCAAGTGCCTTACCTACTCCAAAGTAAAAGCTGAACATCAAAGACCTTCAGGACTTCTGCTCCAACCCGAAATACCTGTATGGAAGTGGGAAAACATAACCATGGACTTCATTACCGGGTTACCTCGCACCTCCAGTGGGTATGACACTATATGGGTGATCATTGATCGTCTCACGAAATCAGCTCACTTCGTTCCGATTCGCGAGGACTTCAATAACGAGAAGTTAGCTCGTATCTACATCAGCGAAATCGTAAGCCGTCAATGTGTACATTAAGCATCATTTCAGACCGAGATGGTCGTTTCACTTCACGCACATGGCAGCCATACAAACTGCTTTGGGTACACGTTTAGACCTCAGTACCGCCTTTCACCCTTAGACTGATGGTCAATCCGAGCGCACCATCCAAACCCTCGAAGACATGCTTCGAGCATGTGTCATAGACTCAAGAGGGAATTGGGACGCCCACCTACCGTTAGTTGAATTTTCGTACAACAATAGCTATCATTCAAGTATCGGCATGGCTCCTTTCGAAGCTTTATATGGTCGTAAATGCCAATCTCCAGTATGTTGGCACGAAATTGGTGAAGCGCAAATCACAGGACCTGAATTGATTCAAGAAACAACCGACAAAATCATTCAAATTTGAAACAACCTTCTAGCAGCTCAAAGTCGTCAAAAGAGTTATGCTGACAAACGACGAAAGCCCTTGGAGTTTGGCGTTGGTGATCAAGTACTTTTGAAAGTATCGCCGTGGAAGGGAGTGGTCCGTTTTGGCCAAAAGGGTAAGCTAGCACCACGCTACGTAGGACCATTCAAGATACTCGAAAGAGTAGGTCATGTAGCATACAAGCTTGACCTACCAGAAGAACTTAACAGAATTCACCCCACATTCACGTGTCAAATTTGAAAAAGTGCCTCGCCGACGAAAACCTCCATATCCCACTAGAAGACATTCAAGCACTTCGTTGAAAGACCAGTAGAGATCATGGATTTCGGTGAGAAGCGTTTAAGGCGAAGTCGAATTCCAATCGTCAGGGTATGTTGGGAGTCGAAACGAGGGTCCGAGTTCACTTGGGAACGTGAAGACTCAATGCGCGAAAAATACCGCATCTCTTTCCAGTTACAACCACTACTTAAATTTCGGGACAAAATTTCTAAAAGTAGGGGATACTGTAACATCCGTGTAAATCGGGTTTCGAAAACCCGCCCCGAATTATTAATCAAAGCATATTTAATTATGTCAGTTGATTTTAACATTTTTTTTGTTTTGTTTGTTTATTGTCTTTTAATAACAAATGTTTAAACTGATCCTAATAAAATAAATAATCAATCAAATAATTAATAAATATAATAAATAAATGATTTAATGAACTTATTAAATTAATAAAGTAAAGAGAAAGTCAAAAAGGGTAAACCGGGGAATCGAACCCGGGACACCCGGGTTGTCACACGCACCAAACACCACTATGCTGCACACCCTGGATGTGCAAACCTTAATAACTTGAAACTCTTATACTGAAGCTATGTTGACCATGCAAGTAGCTGCGCGCCTTCCTTTTCCTTTTTGAGTTTCCGACAACTGACCTTGAGGTTATTTTAGGTAAATTGGAACCCGACCAGCTGTCATCTTTTCGGCAAATTGCCAATCACAGGATTCAATTTCCTAACCCGAAACCCAACCTACCTCTATAAATAGTGAGTACACTCCCCCTTTCTAAATCGCTCATCTAAATCCATTTACACTTATTTTCGCTGCTCGATACCCCCCCTCCTTACTCGCCGGAAAAACTCAAGCAGTCACCGGAAAGTTTTTTTGGAGTTCTTCATTTCCGAATTTACGGTACACCTCCTTCTTTTCTTGTGTAATTTATTCAACTAACAAATGATACAATATAATCTGGGGAGAAACAGATTAATATAGGGCGGGCATATGTCATTCAAAATTTCAGTGAAGAAGACGAAGTTTGGTGATGTTATATATTTAGTATAAACATGAATACGGTTGGGTTAAGCACTGGGCCGGGTGCAACCTAAACCATAACCGCCGGTTCGAAACCAAGCACACACACACACCAGCCGGCGACTTCCAACCTTTTTAAAACTTATTAACTCCTGGTATAATATATTAAGTACTTAAGTATAATTGGATTCCATGTATGGACGGGTTAGACACCCAGTCCAGTTGGTCGGGCTGGGTGCAGGTCACAGTGGAGGCTTAGGTTCGAAACTAGTTACATGCGTCCGGTTCGATCCATTATAACCTTTTTGAAAATTAATTAAATTTGAATAAACTTAAGAAGAGTATAAGAATAATAAAAATGGTGATTCTTTCGGGTTAGACACGTAGCTCAGTTGGAAGAGCTGCGTGCACGCAACCGAGAGGTCACGAGTTCGAGCCTCACCACACGCATGCTTACCACACTATTCGACCGGTCAACTGACAGGTTGTCAGTCTGACAACTGTTTTTTTATATATTATATTTATCTTATATATTATATATTCCTAGTTTATTTATTTTCTGGTTTAATAATTAATTGGAAAATCAATTAAAGTTGCTAAAAAATACATATGTTAAGGGTTTAATACATCAATACAACCCACTAATTAATAAAAAAAACCTAAACAAAGGTTTTAATCAAAATATTAGCTTATTTATTTATTTATCAAGTTGTCACGTTATTTTTTTTCTAGGTTAGTACACCTTCATCAATTAGATTCCCAACTCGTGCGCTCTCTTTACCACTCAAGTATACGCATCCAAGGTGAGTGAATCTCTACAAATTCCCCGTTTTAATCACGTTTTGGAGTGTATCATGTGTCGTACCATTCCTTTATTTTATTTAACATTTGTGCTAATATTGTTCGTGTTCAAATGTGTATTGTTTGTTATATGTTTTGTATGTGGATTCATTTCATCATTTCAGTGCACTCATTACATTGGGCCCATCAGTTCCTCGTGGATACGGGTTGAGCATCAGGTAACTCATTAGATCGGCTCCGTCTGATTGAGCCTTGATTTCAGATACATCATCATTTATGTCATATATTCATTCAATGTGGTTTGTGATTTTTTACATATGTACATTTGCTCACATGTGATTTATGCACAATCTTATTTAAACAAACAATAAATTTATCTACTTAAATGTTTTATCAAGGTTCACTCGCCAACTTATGTTGACCCAAATTTCCTCTGTTTTACGCATGATACAGGTGATCAAGTTGAGGAAAGAAACACCAAGGATGGCCTTAGAAGAATAATCAAGTTATTTCGTTGGAACAATCGTTTGTTTTATTATAAGATTTTGTGTTGGATATTTGAATTTAATTTGAATTTAATAAATATGAAACTTGTTAGTAAATATCATGAGCTTTGGTGATAACCCAATCATGCCCGGACTTTTATTCCGCTGCGGGTCGGGGTGTGACATGAAGCAACAAGAATGTTGGTGATTTTATGCACTAGTGAATCCTTGAGGTCAATGGATTTAATCCTACCTCTAATGCTTGACAAATGCTTGACTTATATGACTGCATACATAATAATATATAAAGATATATAATACATACTCCATAAACCAAACCATGATATTAACCAATCCATGGTTGAATACGATATGTAAGGTGGGGAGATATCTTGGTCTTAGATTTCCTTATTTGGGATTCTAATGAGTGCTTAACACTCATGAAAAAACACAATCTAAAAATAGTGTCTTTGAGCAATCTATTACGTCTCACCTTGATGTATCCGCCATCTGTTGGGTGTGGCATTGACCTAAACCAAATTGGACCTTCTATAAATTGACATGTTCTAACCCGAACCCAGTTTGATCGGTGGCCTTACCCAACCCAACCCACTCGTTTTGCCAAGCCTAGGTAAATCTATATACAATACTGGTGGGATACATTCTTGCCCCCCCCCCCCCCCCCCCACAAACACAAAATTTATGGATCCACCACTAGTTTTGCATATGGACTCATATGGGTGTTCTTGAGTTGGTCAAGAACGCTTCATACAAATTCTTTCACTATATTTTATTTATTATTTTTTTTCTTAAAAACTACGTATGATACCAACAATGGTATTAGCACCTATTTTGTGAATCTCTAATACTAACTCGGTTAAAACTGATTAAAAACTATTGTTGATAGGACTGTAATCGAACCGAACCAATACGAACAAGGCCATGTTCGTGTTCGTTCATTAAGGAAATTATCATGTTCGCGAACTGTTTGCGAACTATTCACGAACACATACCGAACATCAGTTTATGTTCGTGTTCGTTCATTAAGGAAATTCAGTTTTTTGCGAACAGTTCATGAACACTGGTCTGGAACACAAACGGATGCAAACGAATGGGGATGAACGTAAATTAGCATTTAACTTGAAAATAAAATATAAAAACATTGTTAATTTTAGACATTGGACATAAATAGTTAAATACAACCATTAAATGATAAATCAAAATACAAGAAGTCCATCAAAGGATAAATTAAGTATAACTAACTTAGACCTAATTATCCAAATTACTTAGAAAGAATTATTCAAAGTTAATTATCCCAAAAAATGTCTTGATTGTCCAAATTTTAGCTAACTATGAAAAGAATATGGTTTCAAGGTTTCAATATATTTAAATAAAATGTTTATTATTTATTATTTTTTAATATAATCAAAAAACACGAACAAACGTAAAAACGAACATGGACGAATTTAACCGAACATATTACCAAATGCTCACCAACGTAGTCGAACAAACGAGACCTTTGTTCATGTTCGTTTGCTAAGCTAACCAAACCAAATTTTTTGTTCGTGTTTGTTCGTTAAGCTAATCGAACAAACATAAACGAACTTCCCGCCAAACGCTTCACGAACTATTCGCAGAATGTTCAATTCGTTTATGGCCCTAATTATAGACGGAAGGATAATGCAACAAATGAAGGGTGGTACGAGGGTCTTTCAGTTTTTCGGCAACAGTTGGAGTCCTCGGAAAACTTTGGTATAAACATCCAGGCTTGCATTGTTATCATTATTGGTTGGTTTGTTACATGGAGGCTTTGGGGAAATCGTTGGTAAATACGAAGATACAGATGGGTTGTAGAAGACAACGTTGAACCTGTTTTCCTTGTAGTGGTCCCCGTTAGTGGTGCCAATGTAGATGAAGATTTCCAGCAGTGACAGTGTATGCAAAATAAATGAGTTTAGAGAAAGGGTGGTTATTTTCGTGTCTTGGTGGAACCCATTTTATTTGTGTACTTGTTAATTAATGTTAACTTATTGACTATCTTCTTTTTAATGTTATTATATTTTTTTATGGTAATGGTAAAAATTATCATTCATCTAGTTGGGGATTATCTGAGTAACAAGTGAGAATACTACATGGAAAAAACTTGTAACTTTAAAAAAGTGAGGACTAATGATAAAAAAAATGTGACAAGCATGGGGAGCATCCAAGCAGTTGACTTCCCAATATTATAATACACAAGTAAAATTGATAAGCGACACTAAATTGTAAAGAGAACCACCTAAGGTCTAATGCAGCCATAGATGTTCATCTTATGACCGTGAGAAGACAGTCCATTCGAAAATTACTTTAGGGGTTGTTTGGTTCGTAAAATTGTTTTTGATGGAATTGGAATTTGAATTCGAGTGAATTGGAATTATTTCCTTTGTAAATTCATAACTTGTTTGGACAGTGAAGTTATAAATGGAATTGGAATGTTTGAAAAAGAAAATAACAAATATAGCCATTCAGAACGGAAAGTAATGTTTTATGGAATGGTATTTTAATAATTTACTACCATTCCAAAAGGAATGTTACGATCCATTGATTGAGGGGATTGATTGGAATATATTCCAATTATAATTCCTTTGTTAGTCAACCAAACATATTTGTAGATGGAACTAATTCAAATTCTTATGAATTCCACGAGCCAAACAGCCGCTTAGTAGAAAAAAAGGAAAAAAATAATTATGTAGAAGATGAAAAGACAACTTATTGATTTCCTTAGTGAAACACCCGTTCTTACACGAGTCAAAAAGAAACACATATTATAAATGTACAAATATTTAACAGAAGTTTCTACCATTCATTTACAATAGACACCCAACTTTTCAATCCAAACATGGTTACTTAAAGTTTCTAGTGATGACATACTAACATGATAAGTTTAAAACAGAATATACAAGAATACGACTAAAATTGAACATAACAACAAAATTTTTTGATCTGTTTGATAGTAACCATGCGATAACATGATATACGGGTGATGTGTTTGTTCCAAGCTTGGCACCACCTAACACGATTATTTATCTACAACCACACCATACAAGTTAGTTATATCATAATCAACTAACATAGAATTCAAACCTTCCATCGAACGTGATGATAACCTTTTCATCAACATTTGTTGAATCAGGCTTTCTAACGGGTCTTGATGTCGAATTCCTTCAATTTCCTATATCCGGTTTGACAACGATTCCCCATTCATACATATATCATTTTTACTTATTCGACCCATATGCACGAATCGAACTTCCATGTATTTTCATTTAACCAAATACAATTTATATACTTAACATAAATGTAAGAATAACACTATAAACTATTAGTACTTGTAAGTGTATGAACTTACATTTGTCGTGCTTTGCTTGTGACCCGGAATGGCTTGTGTCTTCTTCCTTTACTCCTACAATTTTGCAATTGATATACTTTAATCTTATGTCTTCATTTCCATTTTTTTTTCTGAACATAATTGAGTTAACAAACTATCATTTACCAATTCTAACCATTTAACATTATATTCACATGAGATCATCAATCTCAATTCAAGGCATTTCATCAAACACTTGGTGTGCGTACCATTTGCAAAGCATAATGTACAAGTATTCTATGCACTTTCCTACTAATTCATATATTGGATCATCAAATCAACTAAGCTCATATAACATTCATTCTATATCAAATTCATTTATCAAATATTCTATATCAAATTCATACATTAACCTTGCACTAATTTTGGCACCTACTTGATCATCATACTTCATCATCCTATCACTACAAGTGGGTTTTGTTACGAATCATCTGTCACACACCAACCGATGGTGGAAGCATCCAGGCGGGACGAAATGGATTGCAAGAGTCATCATAACTTTAATCGTGACAATATTTATTTTACGTAAATTTCATTTCATTGCTAATGAACAAGTACAATTGTTTTGACGCAAATTACAACATGTTGAACAAGACAAAATACAGCAAAGTACTAAATTTGAAGGTGCATTTCTAGTCATCCTATTAGATTCCGTTCGTCATCATCATCATCAACTTCCTACAATACGTATTAAAGTATAGTTCACTACAAAAGTATTGGTGAACATACAAGTTTTATTACTCACATTAGTATAAAACTTTAAACGAATCCACATGGCATAATTCTTAACTTAATACTAACATACGATACTAGCATGCAACTATACATGTCAACCCAAAGGTTCTCGCTAGCGTAATCTAATCATAGCAATGAATAGCCCATTTTGTTTTCTTAACATGACCTCAAGAATACGGGCGGTGCGTTAATCCTATTGCGCTATACATGTTAAGGGAGGCTTGTATGAAGTTAATGACGAGTCTAAAGCATAACGAATTCTAGCAAATACAAGTTTCAATTATAACGTATTAACCATGTATATTAGATTGTTTATTTGTGGTTTAAGCATAAAGTAAGTGATTTCATGATTTTGATAGAATATACGCATTGTACCCAAAAGTGTTAAAAGTAAAACGGGAGTCGAGTATACTCACGGTTTTGCAATACGTTCCTAGCAATTCGAGAGTTGTTAAGTTTGGAAGATGGAACACCGAAGTTACCCTACAAGGGAGTCGGAGGTTTGTGAGCATTCCGACTTGGAGGAAGAGTCGGATTTGGATTTAAGTATATAAAAGTATAAGTACACGAAAGTATATCTTTGTGTAAATACTCATTTTGACACTAAGTTTTTTAAATGATTTCGTGGGGTCCTAATTTGCGTATTAGAATCAAAACCGCTCAATTTTAGAACGAAGATAATGTAACCTATGTTTATGACACATAACCATAATCCGATTAAAATCACAAACTTGGTTTTATTACTAACATAAATATAAAAGTTTAAACGAATCCACATGGCATAATTGTTAACTTAATACAAACATACGATACAAGCATGCAACTATACATGTCAACCCAAAGATTCCTGCTAGCGTAATCTAATCATAGCATTGTATAGACCATTTTATTTACTTAACATGACCTTAAGAATACGGGCGGTGAGTTAATCCCACAGCGCTATACATGTTAAGGGAAGCTTGTATGAAGTTAATGACGAGTATAAAGCATAACGAATTCTAGCAAATAGGAGTGTGACATCCCGGTTTTTCAGATATCTTAAACGCACTACTTCACGGTTATTCGTTCCTACGCTAAATTGATTCGGAGATTTAAATTGCACGCTCGAAATAATTACGATAATTTCGTGTACTTGTCAAATGAATTACGTGCTACGTCTTAAACGTTTATAAGTTGGTGCGTTATTATGTGATGTTCCGATTTCGTGTTTTGTTTTAGTTGAAAAATGTAGATATAATAAATAGATAAATGAATCGAACCGAGCCGCGAAACGAATAGACTTCACTTCCTTGTGACTCAAGTAGTTAATTGAAACTTGAGGACCAAGTGTTAGACCCAAACCAACCCACCCGAACCACTTTCGGCCGCGAGCACCCCAAACCGCAAACCTATCCCTTTTCTCCTTACCTCTTGCGCTATATATACACATACATGCATGTGCATTGCTTCACAAACAAAACACACAAACCCTAATAGCTAAACAGCCGACGGCAGCCCTCCATTCAGTCTCTCGATCGCAAAACAGCCTTGCTACATCCCTCTTGATCGCGGCAGCCCTCCCCTCGCCATTCTCCTTCTCGGTCGCGATCCTCTTTGATCATCGGCTCCCCATCTCACTCACGGTTCATTAATCTTCGGTGTAAAAGGTTAGAGTTATCATTATTTGCAAAGTTATAATAGGATTATAAACTCTTGATCATTTTTGAATGTAGTGTTATGTTGTTAGCCGATTTATTTATGCTAGTTGCGGTTAAGATGATTAGCGGAATCCAGAAACATTAGGCTGCGTTTTGTGTAATAAAACTATATGTTATGATTAGGGTTTGCATGGGTATGATATATATGATGATATATGATTGGTAATTCTGTTCTTGATCGCTTATGTTCAATGTATCGATGGTTTAAGCGGGTTAGATTGTGATAAAGTGCTGAATCAGGATGCTGAATGGTGTTTATAGCCAACTTCAACTGGCTGTAACTTGGTTATTATTTATCGAAAAACAGATTTTCTGAAGTCTAAAACGTAGAGTTTTGAAAAACGCTTCTAATGGCGCTGGATTCATATTTTTCTGAAGTCGTTTGATATTTTTAAGTGGCCAATTAAGTTCAGTAACTGAAGCTGTGAAAATTCTGAAAATTTGTTAGTTGTTTATCGAGTTGGATCTAATAATCTGTAGAGAGTCGAATCATGAAATTTGTACAGCAACTAGATATGGAAATTTCCGGGAAACTCCCACTGGAATTTTGTTAATTGGACGAACGGTGATTTTTAAATAAATTCTCCCGTGGACTGCAGTCAGAAAACGACGAATCTGACTGCAGCCTAGTATATTAATATTTATGAATAATTGGTGAAGTGTTAGGACTTGAAAAATTTATATAAAATTCTACATTATAGTTGACACCTTCTGTAAAATAATTGGAATTTTTGGAATGTTGGAACTATTTTATAAAAAGCCTTGAAAACAGCCTAATTATGAGTATATAAGCTGAAACTTGATAACTTGCAAATGTGTGTACCAAAGTATTGTATGGATTGATTGTGTTCATGATAAATTGTTCTGATCACTATATTGGCATGATGACACTTGCATGCATGATTTGAGTCTTAGGAATTGTCATTGTATGTACCGCATTGTGTGTTAGTACACTAACTCTAAATCAATTGACTTGTTAGGACGCAATTAGCGGTCCCATCATTTGCTACATCTGTGTTACCCTAACCGAGCAACTAAAGGTGAGTTCACGGCCCCTAATTTTATCCGGTTTTAAACAACAGGGGGAGAAACATGTATACACTCTACAACTCTATCTCTTTACGTTATACGAAATTAACGTCATTAAACTATTCGGTAACTAAGTTAATGTAAATGTACGTTATGGTCACTAAGCAGCTATATCACACAAGTCCTCGACAATCTCTCGGATCGTTAGTATTGGGTTAGATAGCGGGGAAATTATAAGTAGTACTACTGGGCCCGACAAGCCCCATCCGAGCTAGTCGCGCTAGCCGACCGGGTATGGTCAACAGGTGAATAATTTGGCCTAACTTTGCCATGGTCAGTGATAGGCCTGGCAACACGGAGGCACAACAGTCAGCTTCGATCGCGAACACTTACGTGACATAATTTTAGGCTAGCTACCTATATATATTAACATTGAACTTAATTACGAGTCAACAATATTATCCCGGGTTAGGGATAATGGAACCAACAACGTTATTATTCTGGGTTAGGAATAATGGAACAACATTATTATTCCGGGTGAGGAATAATGGAACCATCAGTATTATTCCGGGTTGGGAATAATGGAACTAAACCGTTATCCCGGGTTAGGGATAACGGGGGAAACAAACTTATAACCGAACAAACGAATTTATGAAAACCTGTGAACTCACTTTTCTTTAATGTTGACACTTGTTTCTTTACATGTTTCTCAGGACGCTAGGAGCTCTAGGTGCACTCACTTGCATTGATCAAGACATCTTTTATCGAGTCTCATTTACAAACATTGTTTTGGGTTTTTCTTTAGTTTTGGCGTTTGTGTTGGCGCCCGTTCCTTTACTTTATTTTTATGCTTCCGCTCAACTTTAAGAATTAATGCTTCCGCTAAACATTGAAACCAAACTAAGGCAATCTAAAATTAACTATTAATGGTTAAACAAATGATTTTGGAAAACGTATTAACAAATCATATAGAGTCGTTCGACGTTATTAGTGTCTCAGATTCTGGTTTGTTCACACGCCTCGCGGTAAAACTCCGCAAGTGGAAATTGAGGGTGTGACAAGGAGTTTCAAGTATAACGTATTAAGCATGTATATTGGATTGTTTGTTTATTATTTAAGCAAGTAACTAATTTCATGAATTTGATAGCATATACGCATTGTACCCAAAAGTTTTAAAAGTAAAACGGGAGTCAGTATACTCACGATTTTGCAATGCGTTCCTAGCAATACAAGAGTTGTTAAGTTTGGAAGATGGAACACCGAAGTTACCTTACAAGGGAGATGGAGGTTTGTGAGCATTCGGATTTGGAGGAAGAGTCAGATTTGGATTTAAGTATATAAAAGTATAAGTACACGAAAGTATATCTTTGTCCAAATACTGATTTTGAAACTAAGTTTTTTAAGTGATTTCATGGGTCCTAATTTGCCCATTAGAATCAAAACCGAGGAGTTTTTGAACAAAGATAAAGTAACCTATGTTTATGACATATAACCATGATCTGGTTAATATCCCAAACTTGGTTAATTATATATATATATATATATTATAGTATAAGTTCATCAAGTATTATCATGTAGTGTCATATAAGTCAAGCATTGAGGTATGTATACCTCTTTGTATGATTCACCAAATCACAAAGTTTACCAGCTTAGTTGTAAACCCGGTTGGTAATGAATGAAAGTAAAATACAACTAATCTACTAACATACTAAGTAGCCAAATAAGAACAACCCAGGCGTGTCATACCCAACATGGAAAATGTTGGAGGTGAGGCGGGGTTAACTTACTTTAGGACTAGAAACTACTTAGTGAATATGAATAAAAATATTAAATGAGGTGATGGAACAAGATTAGGATAGCCAAGGCTTCCCAGGTTCACATATTACCGTAACACAAGTCTTGCCATATGAACTATGGTAAACTTGGATTTTTTCAACATTGGTAGGTTGTTTTAACCTAATCAAAATAGAAAGTTTACAAGGTATTTGAACATTTATTCTCATGATAATCAACCATACTGAAGCTCCATAACCATGGGTTTGGTTAGAAGCAAGGTTGGTACAAGATTGTTCAAGTTAAAAGATTGTTCAAGTTAAAAGTTTGTAAATGTTTTAATCAATGCAAAATTTTTATCCAACTTTGGACCTCAAATATGGTGATGTTCCACCTTTGTTTACCTTGGTAAACATGGGTAACACTGCTAGAGGGTATCTAAGGAAGGAGAAACAAGAAAAGCAGATGAAAAGATGAAGAAGTAAGTTGAAAATTCACTTTTTGAGGAAGAAATTTTATGCCCAAAAGTTGCAAAGATTGAAGTCTTAAGAGAGTTTGAGAGTGAATTGAGAGTGTGGAAAATGTTTAGGAGGTGGTGGAGGCTTATATTTATAAGTGAGTATTAGGGTTTGGTCATAAATGAAGTGGTTGGGAGATAGGAGGAGGGAAATTTCAAAAATATATTAAAATTCCTTTTTTATATATATATATATACTATATTAATAAGCATATCCAAAGGGTAACTTAAGGTAATTTGCCACTTCCCTCAAAACTCCTTTAACGCATGAAGTACGACATCTTTAAGCGTAGTATGTTTGAGCAACCAAATTTTGCATTCAATTTTTCAATTCCCACTCATCCCAATTCCCCGTACACCCCTGCCACGGATATACATCTAGGGTTTTCTAGATTCATTCTTTAGATCTCACATTTTCAAAATCCTCTGGCCCCTTTCTCTCTCTAGCGATTTAAGTACATAAATCGATAGATCCAAAAGATTTGAGATCTTCACTGGCCATCTCTCATTTTCATCTCATCTCAGGTTCAGATCTCTCATTTTCATCTCATTCTCTCTAGTCCAAACGATTTGAGATCTTCCCTGACTCTTTCTTATGTTCATTTCATCTCATCTCAGGTTCAGATCTCTCATTTTTATCTCATTCTCTCTGTTTCTTCATCCAATCAAGATCCAGATGCTAGTGAGTACTAATATTTCCTCTCTCTGTTTATGTTTATTTTTCAATTTGTAGACAAAATATTAAATGTTCTTAATATAATGCTTTATAGCTCATCTGAAGATCAGGTCACTCGCCTAGAAGTTGAATGGTGCAAATTAAGGTAACCTAAATAAAACCATTTATTAATTCAAGTTAGAACTATGAACTTTATGGTAAAACAAAACCTGAATCTTGACCCATTTAATAATCTTGACCCCTCTTTGTTTACAGGTAGATGAAACGCCGCAACTAGTGTAGCCGCAACAGCGCAGCCAGCGCAGCCGCAAAACCTGAATCTTGACCCATTTAATAATCTTGACCCCTCTTTGTTTACAGGTAGATGAAACGCCGCAACTAGTGTAGCCACAACACCGCAGCCAGCGCAGCCGCAACAAGTTATACGGTATACCAATAATATTAATCGTATTGTTTGTCAGATTAGATCAGCAACTATGTCTAGCACGTCTGATTATGATGAAGAGAAACTGAAAGAAGGTTTAAATTGCGTAATATGTTTTATGGTAAAACAAAACCTGACTCTTGACCCATTCATAAATCGTCACCCCTCTTAGTTTACAGGTAGATGAAACGCCGCAGCTAGTGCAGCTGCAACGCAGCAGCCGCAACAAGTTTATACGGTAAGCGATAAATACCAATAATATTAATTGTTATTGTTTGTCAGATTAAATCAGCAACTGACTCTACCACATCTGATTATGATGAAGAGAAACTGAAAGAAGGTTTAAATTGCGTGATATGTTTTCTTTGCTTTTTAGGGGGAAGATAGGTGGTTTTCTCCTAGGGCTTAGAAAACACAGGTTATTGGCGACATCTCTCCTTATTAACATATAAAAAACTTTATATGTTAAATATGGCGGACTGCTGCACATAACCTTGTTTTGTAAGCCCTATGGAGAGAAGCACCCATCTTTCCCTTACAAGGAAAAGAGAATTTATATATGTAATTTGTCAAACTACACTAATTTTAGTTAAAATATGTGTTGGATATAAAATATATATTGGAATTGAATCCTACAAAAGAACAGAAATAGAAAGCCAAAATATACTACAACCTCTGATCCAAACAATAATGTAACATCTACCCAAGTCAAGGTCAGCTGAAAACTAAATGTCCAAGGTCTGCAATAGCTAAACTCTGTTGAAGACAAAGCTCTGCTGAAGTCTACAGCTGAAGGTTTGCCAAGGCAAAGCTCTGCTAGAGACTAAAGTTAAAGGTCTGCAAAGGCAAAGCTCTGCTAAAGACTAAAGGTAAAAGGTCTACCAAGACAAAGCTATGCTGAAGATCAAAGCTAAAGGTCTGTCAAGGCAAAGCTCTGCTAAAGACCAACATAGGATGTATCATCAGTGTTTTCTATTAGTCCTTGTAATGTTTAGTGTATAGCAGTGGTTAGCTTAGCAGATGTTATTAGTTTGTTATTTTTGTTAATTGTCACTTTCATGCTGACATCATAATAAGATGCTCAGTGGTTAGGATTGTAGTATAAATAGAATAGTGCCTGTACTGTTCTATCTGATCACTTTCATCAATTATCAATCTAAGCTATCTTCCTTACATTGTGTATGAACAAATCAGTGATCTTAGGCTGAGGGGGAGATTATGAGTCATATGCAAGTAATCATAATTACGAAAGCATGACATTGAAAACAATCTCCTAACTGTTATGAATTCAAGCAAACTTGACATAAATGGCCACTGATGCAAACCACTGACTAACTAACCACTGATGTTATAGTCACTAACCACTGATGCAAGTTCATCTGATTTATCTTCTTTCATTTACCATTTTTAGAACTTTCATTAACAGTTTCAAACTCAGATCCTAACAATATACAAATAATAATCCGTAGTTAGCATTAACTTCATTTGAACCATTCTCAATATAGTCAACTTTTCTTACACCTGTCATTTGAACCATTGTCAATATAGTCAAATTTTCTTACACCTGTCTTTAACAACCTTCATTACTTAATACAATAAGTATCAGTCCTTGTAATCCGATCCACTAATCAGAAACCACTGATGACAAACCACTACTAACACACCAACAGTAGTTGTATAGCAAAACCACTAATTCAACCACTAACTCACTAACCACTGATGTTATACTCAGTAGTGGTTGTCCAGCGTGGGTGTCTACCACCAATAGTGTTTGCCTAACATCTGATGTTATTCTCCATGAAAATCTATCCGTTGCTGAAAGTGTATCCTCTGTTCCTACTTCCAATGTTGGTGAAACCATTGTTTTCCCAATCCACTGATAGTGTAAAATCTCCTCTGATCATTCCTCTATTCAAAACCACTGCTGGTCTCCAACAAAGGTTTCCAAACAACTGTCATCCAATGTACAACAGAGTTTACACGTGCATAGATGATAGCCATCAGACCTTATAAACACTATTTCATCCAAACAGAGTTTCTACTTGCCGTTTCAATTTCAAAAACAAAAATCTCTCATAAATTTCTCCATTACTCTCCTTCTTCTCAAAACCCTAATCACTCACTTCTTCACCATGAAACTCATTATCAATTTGTGGGGTGTTTATACAATTTGTGGAGTGTTAAGTTTGTTTACCTGTTCTACTTATATAATGACCTTTTTTTGGCATGAGCTAGATATATGTTTTTGGCACTAAAAACAATAGTAAATGTCTTTTGTTGTGTACTTTTTGTATCTCTTATCGTGTGATGTAGGATGCTGACCTATAATGTGACATGTAATTATGGGGTTTTGAAAATATAAAAAAATTCAATTGCCATGGTGTGGGTTTTAATATAATAAATTTTAGTAATAAATTTTCCGTCGTTTAAGTTACTGTTTGTAGTTACTGTTTGTTCAACTTTATCTATTAAGGCTGTAACATGTCCCATCTTTTTAAGTTTGGAGTTTTGTATTTTAATGGCTTTTTATAGACAAAGATGGAAAAATTAAACTTTGTAAGGCACCCTTTTGTTCTATTCTCTTGCACCTTGTTTTATTCATTTCAGTAATTATTTGGAGTTAATAATAATACGTGATTAAAGGAATTTTATTATAGTTTTGGTATTTTATAAGTAATTAGAGAAATAATGTATTTTATTAGCTGAAGATTAGATAACAAACCACAGAAAATGACACCAAAAAAATATAGAAAAGAAAAAAATTAAAAATTGTAATCCAATTTCTCATCGAAATCTTCACTACCATCAGTCTCTTATTCTTGAAGTTTTTGTCCCGTGAACCTTTGATCCTTAGATAGGTGCCGATTTCCCTACATAGATGAACCGCATGCTCTAGGCGAAGCTCATCAATCAACAAAATATGGTGTTTTAGTTTTCGGTGCGATCTTTTGTTGTTGACTGTTGAATTTGTTTTGTGGATGTTGGAGACATAGATCAATGCCGTTTTTGTGGATGCTATTATTGGGGTGTGATTGTGAGTGGGCTTTTCGCTTAGATGATATTTGTCCATCATCTTCATGCTCATCCCACTCTTCATCATTTATAATGGAGTCCAAAATAGCATTTACACTCGCATAGTTCTCTTCTTCTCATCCCAACCTTTCTCAAGAACAAAGCACACAAAATGACATATCATTATCATCAGTCTCTTTTCTTGAACATTTGTCCATTTCATTCAGCAAAATCTTATTGAGTTATCCCTCTCACCTAAAAATCCATTCAGCGAAACTTCATGGAGAACAATACTGAATCTCCAAGAAATGACGTTTTCCATCTGTGGTTGTTTTAACTTTTGTGTCGTTTTAATCACGTTGGCAATCTTTGAGCATGTTAGAACACACATCTTACATGTTTGCCATATGTTATTTTGAAATTTTTGGCGTTTTAATTTGAACAAGGTGAGGTTTATCTCAATAAAATTTTGCTGAATGAGATGGACAACATTGTTATGCTCACTTAATAATGACCTAAGAATGTTGTCCACCTCATTCAGTGGAACTTTATCGAGAACAAAATTGAATCTCCAAGAAACAAGGTTTGCCATATGGTATTTAGTAAATTTGGCGTTTGCTTTTGGTGTAATCAATGGAAGGGCCTGAGGTTGTTTATATAAGATATTTTTGGCGCGTAGTTTGGGCCGGAATTTTTCTATAATAAATTTCAGTAATAAAGATGGCACTTCCCATCATTAAGTTACTATTTGTTCAGCTTTATCTATTAAATCTGCAACACGTCAGTCGCATCCACTGATCAGAAACCACTGATGACAAACCACTACTCACACACCAACAATAGTTGTATAGCAAAACCGCTGATTGAACCACTGACTCACTAATCACTGATGTTATACTCAGTAGTGGTCGTCCAGCAGTGGTTCTCTACCACGAATAGTGTTTTCCTAACATCTGATGTTATTACTACATGAAAATCTATCCGTTACTGAAAGTGTATCCTCTGTTCCTACTTCCACTATTGGTGAAACCAATCCACTGATAATCTATCCTCTGATAGTGTAAAATATCCTCTTATCATTCCTCTATTCAGAACCACTAATGGTCTCCAGCAGAGGGATGGAACCCCTAGGTACCTGCAATTGTATTTTTATGATCCTGATGCTGAGTTAGATCTCAGACTCCAATGGCCAAATCTTGATTTTGACACACGTTCTTTCTACAAACCCATATGTCGATACATTTCAAAGACTTCGGAACTAGGACCTTTGGAAAACTATAGAGTCACTTTGAATACTTCGATTGAACTTGACCAAAGGGTGTAAAACTGAGCAATGACATCGGAGGTATATAAAATGTTATAAAAACACCATGAAATATAATTAGATGATCACAAACTACCACTGATCAGAAACCACTGATGACAAACCACTGCTAACACACCAACAGTAGTTGTATAGCAAAACCACCGATTCAACCACAGACTCACTAACCACTGATGTTATACTCAGCAGGTTGTCCAGCAATGTTGTTTACTACTAACAGTGTTTTCCTAACATCTGATGTTATTACTCCATCAAATGTTAGCAACATCATAAGTGTTTGTCTAACATCTAATTTTATTACTCTATCAGAGGTTAGCAAACTCATTAGAGGTTTGGCAAGGATTCTTTCAGATGTTGGCTCATCAGTAGTTTGACTTTATTTCATCATCTATTATGACTATCTTTTATTTAATTTGCAAGGTATTTGACACTTTATCAATTTACAATGAATAATGGACAAACCAAAGCATCTTAATCATGCTTCTAGCTTGAGTGCATCTACTAGAGTGAAAAATGAAAAGAGTATAACAAAAGATACTATGCTGCACGCAAAGAAAAAACAAAGTCTCCAAATTTGGGAGTGGTGAGGTCTCCCGAAGTTCTTCATCAATATCTTTAATGAGTAATAGATCAACAGAAAGGTCACCCTAAATAAGTTTAGAAACTAATATTACTCAATTTACCCAAATGACAAATGAGAACGCGTCAAACACATTCCCCTCTGTAATTGATGAAGTCATGCCTAGAACCTCACGAGGCTTCTATTTATTTAATAATGATTTCTTTGTCGAGCTTGACATCTTTCACAACCTTCATTACATAAGACGGTGATTTTTTAGGTGTTCAAATTCAACCGCGTACACTTTTACCTCAATTTTGTGAAGTAGTTGATCAACCTTCCTTCCAAGATGAGAACATAGCATATAACTTTATTTACGATCGTGTACCTAGAGAGCATCGTGTTTTAAAAGAACAGGGTGCATGTGCTGATTGTGGAGCAAAACGTTTTCAATTTGAATTTAATACCCTTTGTTGTATGGGTGGGTAAACTGTGTTAGTAAATTCAGAAATTTCAGAG
Source organism: Scalesia atractyloides (assembly GCA_947069175.1). Taxonomy (NCBI): domain Eukaryota; kingdom Viridiplantae; phylum Streptophyta; class Magnoliopsida; order Asterales; family Asteraceae; genus Scalesia; species Scalesia atractyloides. Next base: position 33,451,498 of record CAMTDV010000003.1, on the reverse strand, counting down.
GAATTGCATCGGCTTTTCACATCACAAGATGAAATTTGAAATATTTTTAGGCAAAACATTCGTGCTTATAACACCAATTTTTCTTTTGCCTCAATGGGAGTGACGTTGGATGATACATTGAGCAATATGAGAGACGGTGTATATACTTTTTGTACACATAGAGGAATATATAACAAAATCGACCAATTAGTTCCGAGGGATGGAACCCCTAGGTACCTGCAGTTGTATTTTTATGATCCTGATGCTGAGTTAGATCTCAGACTCTAATGGCTAAATCCTGATCGAGATTTTGACACGCGTTCTTTCTACAAACCCATATGTAGATACATTTTGAAGACTTGCGGAACTAGGAACTCTGGACAACTATAGAGTCACTTTGAATACTTTGGTTGAACTTGACGAAAGGGTGTACAACCGACCAACGACATCGGAGGTACATAAAATGTTATAAAAACACCGTGAAATATAAACAATTGATCACAAACTACCATTGATCAGAAACCACTGATGCAAACCACTGATGACAAACCATTGCTAATACACCAACAATAGTTGTATAGCAAAACCACTAATTCAACGATAGATTCACTAACCACTGATGTCATACACAGTAGTGATTGTCCAGCGGTGGTTGTCTACCACCAGCAGTGTTTGCCTAACATCTGATGTTATTACTGCATTAGAGGTTAGCAACATCATCAGTGTTTGTCTAACATCTGATGTTATTACTCCATTAGAGGTTACAACATCATCAGTGTTTGTCTAACATCTGATGTTATTAATAGTGTTTGTCTAACATCAGAGATTATACTAATTACAATTATTTAATAGTATAACTTATTATACTTACTTATAGTTGCGATTATATAGGTTGCTGGTATTTGGGTTGAAAGTAATGACAATATCAATTCGTATAAACGAAGTATTGTTATTTACGGTAGATCTGAATGTAGCCAAACTATTCAGCCATACTTTAGTTGTTACGACCATTGTCGTATCCTCTATTTTTTCCTAATGGTGAGTCGGGTTAGCATGCTAACATACCACGTCATGGAGTAATGATCGATGAGGTTCGCAACAATGACAACACCGAAGGAGAAATGGAAGGTACCAACAATTTATTATTCTTTTAAGTGACGATCATAAAAATACCCTAATGCTTTTTATTTTATTAATTGTTTGTTTTTAAAACATCTACATCCTTGTTTTGTACTCTTCTTGTATATCGATCACGCCAAAGCTAGAACTAAAAAAAATAGGAAAAGTATATCACCAAAGAATTTATAAACTAACAGAAAAACAAGTGCCAACATATCACGAATAAGAAAACATACTTAAGTACTATAAAATATATCGAGATGACTGAAAACTAACAGTAAACGAGTATCCTATTTAAATCGCCACTACCACTGCATCACGCGGGTAAATGACTAGAATATATATATATATATTAGGATTTTAAGGTATGTAAGTATGCATAATGAGTAAACATGTATGAATAACATTCCAAAGAATATTAAAGTCTTGATTTATTGTATATACATAAGTATAAATGTGAATACGTATTTAATGATTGATATCACATAACACAAGCATGAATTAAGATACGATTCATAGAAATATGGTTTTCCATTATGATCGATGTCTCGGATTTATAAGATTGGAATAAAGCATGATTACAAAGTTAGTAGAGATAAAAAGTGAGTACAAGCTTTCTAAGAATGGAAAGTACAAATATGTGAAGTCTTATAGTCTCCCATACTTTAGGAAATTTCATCCCAAAATTTATTCAAGAAGGAGGCACTGTAAAGAGATGCGGATACATCGTTTTCATGTCTGCTTCAAGTTCCCAAGTGAATTAAGAACCACGTTTCCCTTCCCAACGTACCTTGACAATAGGTACACGACTACGTGTTGTTTGTTTTTCACCACGATCCATGATCTCCAACGGTTTCTCAACGAAATGCATAGTCTCGTTGATTGGCATGTCGTCAAGTGGAATATGAAGGTTCTCGTCTTCAAGGTATTTCTTGAGATTTGAAAGATGAAATGTTGGGTGAACGTTGTTAAGTTCTTGCGGTTGGTCCAGTCGATAAGTTACTTTTCCAATCCTTTCGAGAATCTTGAATGGGCCAACGTATCAAGGAGCTAGTTTCCCTTTCTTTCCAAAGTGAACGACTCCTTTCCAAGGGGATACCTTGAGAAGTACGTGGCCACCAACATAAAACTCTAGAGGCTTGTGTCGCTTATCGGCGTAACTCTTTTGTCTACTTTGAGCTTGGAGGAGACTGTCGCGGATTTGCAAGATCTTGTCTATTGTCTCTTGTAAAAGTTTGGGACCGGCGATTTGAGCTTCTCTGATTTCATGCCATCAAATTGGCGAATGACACTTTCGGCCATATAATGCTTCAAATGGTCCCTTTTGAATAATAGCATGGTAAGTGTTGTTATACGAGATTCTACCAAGGGTAAGTGTATATCCCAGTTGCCACCAAAATTGATTACACAAGAACGAAGCATATCTTTCAGAGTTTGGATACTACGCTTGGTTTAATCATCAGATTGAGGATGAAAAGTAGTACTAAGGTTAAGATGAGTACCGAGATATTTTTGAAAGGTTTGCCACAAACGCGAGGTAAAACGACCATCATAGTCGAAAATAATGTCAATGGGGATACCATGACGATAAATGACTTCATTCGTGTAGATACGAGCCAATTTCTCGACTTTGTAATCTTCACGAATGGGAGGAAGTGAGCGGATTTGGAACAACAAATGATTACCCAAATGCTATCATGACTAGGCAAAGTTCGAGGAAGTTTGGTGATAAAATATATAGCTATACACTCCCATTTCCATACCGGTTCTGGTTGTTCGATTAAGCCAAAGGGACGTTTTTGTTTGGTTTTTACCTTGGAATAAGTGAGGCATTTTGAAACGTAGGTGGCGATATCTTTCTTCATACCGGGCCAGCAATAAGACATACGAAGGTCTTGGTACATCTTGTTGGTGCCAGGATGAATAGAGTATCCGGATTTGTGAGCTTCTTTCATCAACAAGTCATGGAGGTTGTCACGATTTGGAATCCAAACACAGTCGAGATAGTAAAGAATACCGTCGGATTTGGATACGAGTTGATTTTCAGCACCACACTTCATCTCATTGTATAAGTCATTTTCATTAACGGACAAGTATTCTGCCTCACGAATTCGATCTTAAAGGTCATTCACGATTGGAAACAATGAATACTCTTTAAATGATTTTTATGACTAAGAGCGTCGGCCACGACATTCGCCTTACCAGGATGGTAGTAAAATTTTGCAGTCGTAGTCGTTGAGAAACTCTACCCATCGGCGTTGACACATGTTAAGTTCCTTTTAGTTAAAGATGTGTTGAAGGCTCTTATGGTTGGTGAAGACCACACACTTAGTACCGTAAAGGTAGTGTTGCCATATATCTAACGCAAAAATAACCACACCAAGTTTAAGGTCATGGGTAGTGTAGTTCTTCTCATGTATTTTGAGTTATCTCGAAGCGTAAGTGATAGTCTTGTCTCGTTGCATGAGAACGCAACCAATACCTTGGTTAGACGAATCATAATACATGACGAAGTTGTCGTTACCATCAGGAAGAACGAGAATAGGAGCATTGCAAAGCATATCCACGAGTGTTCGAAAAGACTCCTCTTTTTTCGGAACCTCAGATAAAAGGTTTATCTTTTTGAGTCAAGGAGGTGAGAGGAACGGCGATTTTCGAAAAGTTGGAAATGAACCGGCGGTAATAACCTGCCAATCCAAGGAACGAACGAATTCCAGATTGAGAATTTGGTGCAATCCAGTTCTTAACGGTTTCAATTTTAGCGGGATCAACGTGAATGCCTTTCTCGTTCACAACATGATCGAGAAATTGAACTTCCGTTAGCCAAAATTCACACTTGGAGGATTTGGCGTATAGTTGTTCACCACGTAGAAGTTCGAGGATTAGGCGCAAGTGTCGCTCGTGCTTGTCTTGGGTTTTGGAAAATTACGATATCATCTGCGGATACGATCACGAGCGATCAAAGTATAACTTACACACACGATTCATCAAATCCATGAAAACTACGGGTGCAATGGTTAACCTGGAAGGCATGACTATGAACTTGTAGTGACCGTATCTAATACGAAAGGCGGTTTTGGGATTATCCTCTTCGAGGACTCAAAGTTGATGGTAGCCAGAACGAAGGTCGATTTTGGAAAAAAACACGTTACGCCTTGGAGTTGATAGAATAGGTCGTCGATTCGAGGAAGTGGGTAACGGTTCCTAATGGTAAGCTTGTTGAGTTCATGGTAGTCGATGCACATGCTGAATGATCCATCTTTCTTTTTGACAAAAAGGACTGGAGCGCCCTAAGGAGAAGTACTAGGGCGTGTAAAGCCTTTATCAAGTAATTCTTGAAGTTGGTTTGGTACCTCTTGCATCTCAGAGGAGCGAGATGGTAGGGGGATTTAGCAACGGTTGTAGTGCTAAGGATGAGGTCAATGCGAAAGTCAACAGAACGAGGATGAGGACCATGTAGGTCTTTGGGAAAGACGTCGGGGAAATCGCATACGACAGAAACGTCATTCACGCATTTTCCTTTGTCCTTCTTTTCCACAATGTGGGCAAGAAAGCAAAGTACTCTTTGCGCAAGTATTTGTTCGCTAGAGTACACGACATTAGCTTAGACCTTTTGAAGGTTTCTCACCGTAGACGTGTAATGAATCACCAGATGGAAGAGGAAGGCGAATAAATATCTCGGAGCAAACAACTTCAGCATGGAATCTTTGCAGCCAATCCATGCCAACTATGATGTCGAAACTACCAAACGGCATGGGTATTAGATAAATTGAGAACTTATGGTCGTTGAGGTTAAGAGAACAATTAAGTAGAACGGAATTGAGAGTTACAGATTTACCATTTGCGACTTCAACTGCGAAAGATTTTGGCTACTTAGAGCATCTATACTTAAGTAGTTGTTCAAATTCAGCGGATACAAAACTTTTATCCGCGCCAGTATCAAATAAATATGAAGAAAAAATACGTTTACGAGAGTTGTACCGTTAATGACGTCGTTGTTGTTCTGAGCCTGAGCAGTGGTGATGACAAAAGCTCGTCCACGAGGAGCTTGCTGCTGCGCTTGGTTGTTGCGTTGAGGCAGGCATTGCTGAGATGATTCAGGTCGCCACACTTGTAGCAAGTGTGACCGTTGTTTGCTTGCAGTTGGGCTTGGTTTTGGGAAAGTAGTTGGGTTTGGTTGGCTTGCGGTTTTTGGCCGCTTCAGCATTGGGTGTTAAAGTGCCCAAATCTAGTGCATGAGGTGCAAAGGCAGCAAGGTGTGTGAGTTAGGTGGTGATAGGTTCAAGTCACACACTTAGGATGAGTCCTAGTGTATGCTCGTTTAGCCGGTTTCAGGTTTTGGGTTAAGGTTAGTTATTTTTGGAGTGGAGGAGGTGGGTTTTGCGGAATAATCGCCGCAAAATTTCGGTTTGAAGCCTTCTGCTTCTTACCATTGGGGTTAGTTTTGGGTGAGGGTTTGGATGGTTCGGCGATTAGTTCAGTGGTGGCTTGGTGTACCGTTTTGGTTGAATCCTTCGTTTCGTAAGTTCCATGCAGAATTCGGTTGTGGTTGAACTTGGCGGCGAGACGGAAGGTATCTTTGAGGGTTTTGGGTTGGCTAGACTCAACAAAGTTTGAAATGGAGGAGGGTTGTGCTCAGATGTACTTGGCGATGGTTTTTTGGTGTACCCCACTTGGCCAGGGCAAAGGGCGCTAAATTATTTGAACCTAACGGTGAGCCCTGTGTTGTCGCTCCCGACTTGCTTAATGTGATTCCCAAAATAGATTCGGATCACAGTGGTTGATTGTTATCACCCAAACAACTATAGATTAGTTGTTTGAATGTGTAAAAGTAAAGAAAAACCAAACAATGAAGATGAAGATTCTTGTTTAACAAGTGTTGTATATGAAATCCCAAAAGATGTAACCAATAAAAGCACCTAGATATTCGGATTAAGCACACTAACAAGAATCACAACACAAAAGCAATCACCAAAATCTGTCCAAGAAGCTTGGACAAGGGTTTTCATTGAAGAACATATATATACACATCTGACTCCCAGCATATTTATTAAATACGCTGGGAACTTAAATACGCCGCCAACATACAAGTTTCACATATTTCACTTTTGGCCCTTCTAGTTTAACTAACGATTACCAGCTCAAACTATTAAACTCAAGTATCAACGGTCTCAAAAATTCCTAACAATATCCCCCTAGACCATTGCGTACTTGAGATTCTTCAGTTTTGTTCCGGAGCTTCTGGGCCTGCGGCTGATTCTCGATCCATTCTTTGCGCAGCTTGATCTGCTGGTTGTTCGGTTGCTGCTTCAGTGGATTGGTTAATAACAGCTTCACTTATGGTTGGTTGTGCCTCCATAGTGACCCCATATGTGGATGAAGTCGGAGGTGGTGGAACGATTTGAATATCGGAGTCAGATGATGGATCTTTGCTTGGCGGGGAAGATGGTTCAGGCTCAGCTGCTTTCTTTTTTCTAGATTCATCTTTTTCTTTCTTAGCGTCCATTCTGAGCAAAATTTCCATCACTTCAATCTTTCGAGCTCGCACACGCTCAACTGCCCTTTGAAATATCATCCCTTCCTCGAAGTACTCGTTTCCTGCTCCGACGTTGATCTTGTGTCCGTACAGAACATTTAGTCCGAAAGACAATACATAAATATGTCCATATGATCCAGGATACGGATGTCTTCATTTGAGTTTGACCCAATGACTGCTTCACCCGTCTTGCCATCATAAAACCATTTCTTGAAGTTAGTGAGAGTCACAGGCTGTTCAGGAGGAAGTTTCACCCTTGTTACAACTTTTGCTGGATTGATGATCCATGTCATCTTTCCTTTTCCAGTGAACAGGTCTTTGTTGGTCTTTGACACACGTCTTCTTGGGCGTTGAGGCTTGAAGACTGAAAATCCACTCATGCATTCTGTTTGAATTAATCTCTCCAGATCTCTGCCAATGCTGCTATTTGTAGGATTTATCAGATCATGTCTGCGGAGCTCTCGGATATCCCATGTTGGTAAACTTTGCATGTCGTTGGTATTTCGGAAGTATTGAATTACTCCACCCCGTCTACCACGAACCATCCAGTAAGATTGCAGTATTTCTAGCTGATGATTCTATCCGTGACCTCAGTCTTCTCAACTGTGATCACCTGATAAAAGTCTGGCATCTTGGCTTTTCTTTCTTAAACCATTCTGGATGCTGCGGTTCGAACTCTTCTCCGCCATCCGTCTCATATAACACATCATCTTCCAATCCCCATTCAAGAAACTTTGCGGGCATCTCGGTTTTGTCTACTTCTTCTTCATCATTGTCTTTATCAAGACTAACATCAACTGCTGATTCAAGACTTTTCTTTTTCTTTTCGGATCTGTCATCCTTCTTTTTCTGTTCCCTCTCTCTTAACATGTCAAAGTTGAAAATGTCTTCGCTAGTGTACTTTGGCTTTCGATTTGCTAACACATACAACTCCTGCACTAGTTCGTGAAGTTTTTCTAGACCATCCTGTTGAAATCTGATGAATTCTGATTGCTTATGGACATAGGAATGCAATTCTTTGTTCTTCTTCCTTTGTTCTTTCAGTTTTCTCTTGAGCACATCAGTATCGTTCACTTGATTCTGTAGCAAACAAAACTCTTTTGCAGGAAATAGACCAATTTCTTTGGATAAACGATTATACAGCTCTTGAAACGGTCTTGGTCTTGAGGGAACTTTCTGCGGATGAGGTTGAGCCGATACAGGTGGTTTGGGTGGAACATTTGCGGAGGATCCCTCACCTGTTTTTCTTTTCTGTGGCGCAACGGTTTCGCTTTGAGATGGTTCTAGGGGATCGGATAAAAGCCCTTCCACAAATTGATCCAACTGTTCCTGTTCTGAAGTTACTACCACAGGAGTTTCAGATTATGTCATTTCTCTTCTCTTCATTCTCTTTTCTCATTTTTTTGCCTCCGCAACCGCGTGATGGCTTGCATTCTTTCGATTTCTTCTCTCGTTGATCCAGCACGAATACTATCGCCCATGATTCATTCTGGATTGGGTGAATCTTTCTTGCTTCTTTTCTTTGAGGGTTCCTCTTCAACCACTTTCATTCCTTTATCTTTACGCTTACGAACCAGTGGTATTTCCTCTTCTAATTCAACCTTTTCTGCAATATCAACGGGATCCCCTCGACCTTCTCTACCTTTCCTTGCCTTTTCCCGGTACTTGTTATACGCAGCCAGAACCACAAGAAGTCTTTCTTCTTGATACATCCAGTTGTGCAGCATCACCCACTCTTTTGTTTTCAACTCTGTGATCTGTCTTCCTTTGGGGAGTTGAAATTGATACAGATTTCCATCATGTGGTAGGTTCTGGTGCTGATTATCAAAAAGCAATTGCAAAAATCTTGGATACATGGCCATGCACCTTTATTTACGTTGTCGATCATGCAATACAAAATTAAGCCAGAAATGTTGAAGGGCTGATTTGTGCACAAATTTAGCATTGCCGCAGACCACTCTAAATTTAACCCATCGTAACCGCCTTTTCTGTGGCAAATGCTCATGCAGAACGTGTGAAGAATGAACCTCCAATCTTTTGTAAGCCCTGACTTTTTGATCTCGTTTTTGTTGCGAAAATCTCCAACATAGTTCATCCCGCGAAAACCTTCTAGAACTGCCTCGTTGCTTAGCTTTAACGGGTCACTAGCGTTGTCTCCGAGGCTGAGAACCTTTTGAATCCACTCTTCACTCACTTTTATCTCTTTGTTTTGCACCATCGCTGTGATGTGCTTGACCTCGTTCAGTGTTGTTACCCTTGCAGTTTTCCAGAACTCTTCTATGTGGATTGAGCAAATCTTTGGATTTGCCTGGACTGCATAACTTATTTTGGTCCGTGATAGCCAATCCATCACATCTTCAAAATCGGGCTCCGGAGGAACTAGAGTGATGGGTTGATTGTGCTTTGTTGTGCCATCCCATACTAATGGTTGAGCCATTCCTGAAACTTGAAAACTAGTCAAGTTAGATTTCAGTTGCAGGGCATAATAGTTAAAAGAATATATAAATACATATATATATATATACCTATATATATTTATATATATACACAGTAAATATGGTTAAAGTAAATTTTGAAATAAATAAAAATAAAGGAATAAAACAAAATATATACAAAATTAAAATTAAAACAAAAATATAAGTCTGCCATTAAATACGATAGTCACTAATGTCATTTACGCTAAACTCAAACAACTATATACAAAAATACGCTGAGAGGAATGGACAAATATGCTGGGTAAATAATTTGCATAAACTACCAGCGAAATAATATATACGCCTGATAAAATATATTTACGCTGATCATAGATTAGCGAATTTAAGTATAGCCGGCGTAGATGCTTATCTACACTAGCTTAACCGGCGTATTTGTCTAATACGCCGGTTGCTTGAACTCGCGTTCAAGACTTAAATCCGCCAACCGTTATCTTGATTAAATGCGCTATCTTCAAAATTAAATACGCCATATTCAAACTAAATACGTTGTATTCAAAAATTTTTGAAAAACCCATGAAAACCGGATGAAACCAGATCAATATATTTGTATATGACACAGTTGAACTTGAAGTTGACGCATTAACACACTCAATCAAACAAACAACCAACATTCGAAAGACAAAAACATACCGATATCAATCTAACAATATCCGATTAGATAACTTAGTAAAGTGTGAGGATAATGAAGGTGGGTTTTCGGCTCAATGAAGAAGAAGATGAAGTTTGAAAATATTTACAAAAAGAAAAAAAACTGAAATATATATACAAAACTATATTCCAACGTAATTAATAATCACGCTGGAACAATAATTACGCCGTCAAGGAGATTTTTTAAGGTTTCTTCAAGTCCAAGAATCTTGAAAACAAATACGCTCGAAATCTCAAATTTTCTCGAAAAATGTGCCCTTTTTGGTTAAAAATAGTGCAAAAATTTAAAATAAGTTTAAGAAAAGTGAAGATTTGCAATTTGAATTCTGAAAATTATTTTTAGGACAGGGAAGCTTCCTTTTTCAATAAAACTTATGCTTACTGATTCGGATCCTATGACTTTCTTGCAGATGATCACACTGGTAACACTTCGTTAGATTGAGATAAAATCTTGCATAATCAAGGCACAAGAAAACTGTCAGTATGTTTGTCCTTTTAAATCGATGCACCTATCTTTCAACATGCGTTCAGAGAACATTTTATCATGTTGTGGTAATACTGACAAGAAATTCGATGTTCCCCCACTCATGCTGGACTGTCAGAATGTTGTGCACGTGAGTCCCACATCAGGACATACACTCGCGATCAAGGTATGCACAAAGATTCCTCATAGCAGGTAAGTATATTTACCTCATTCGTTCATGAAATTTCAACGTTAGACAATTGGTGATCAGGTCAGTACTTCTGTACAGCAAAGAGACCAAAGTCTAACGAGGGCTATGACAGATACCATATACGGTATGAATTAAGCACATGAAAGATTCTCTCATGAGATCTTCATTTGTATGGGGTTTTGGCTGCATTGGCTCTTTTTGAAAAGATATCATAGTTGTGTCTAGGTCAGCATACATCTTGATGTAGCAGAAGAGAAACGATGATATCCCCGAATGATTAGTCAATATAAAGACCCAAAATCTCAGACTTTGGCAATCTGTCAACGCAAGATTTTAGACCATTAAGCCATACACCGCAACGTGTTACCCGCAAGTTGCACAACATTGTGGGTCTTCAGAATTCTTGTGTGATCATTAGCTTTTGTCTCCTATTCGCAGTTTACTTCAAGGTATTGCTGAATCTACTAACACGTCGTTGTTTTGGGCCTCAATCTGATTTTATTTTAAGATCAAACAAAGTGTCAGCAGATTTTCTATCATTTCTCATGCAGGTGTGAAACAAGGATTTGATTCAACAATATTTCTGGAATACTTCCCCCCTTAAAATTTTATTTTCGAGAATCCAGAGCTTGAAAATAAATTTAATTTGCAGAAAATCTTTTTGTTGGGCACATTTAATGAGATTATTATTATTATTATTATTATTATTATTATTATTATTATTTTAAATCATTTCCATTCAAGGAAATTGACCATTTCCAACCAAGTTACCAACTGGTTGAAGCGAGTTTTATCGAAGACTTTCGTGAATATATCAGCTTTTTGTTGCATTGTATCCACCGACACCACTTGAATGTATTCTTTCTCATACGCTTCTCTGATCGTATGAATGCGAATTTCGATGTGTTTTGTTCTGGAGTGGTGGATAGGGTTCTTCATAATTCTAAGACACGCCTTGTTGTCAATGAATATATGAGTCTTCATAACATTGATTCCGTAATCCAACAACTGATTTTGTATCCAGAGAACTTGAGAACAGCAACTGTTAGCTGCCGTTTGTTCAGCTTGAGCAGTAGATGTGGAGACTGTATTTCCTAAAAATTGATAGCCTCCTGAGACAGACTTTCTGCCAACTTTACAACCTTCATGATCTATGTCAGAATGAGCAATTAAATCAAAATTACAATCTTTAGGATACCACAAACCAAGCTTAGGTGTTCCTTTCAGATAGCGGAAAATTCTTTTGACAGCAGCTTCATGAGATTCTTTTGGATCCGTCTGAAATCGCGCACAGATACAGACAACCCACATAATGTCAGGCCTACTTGCGGTCGGATACATCAACAAGCCTATCATTGATTGATAGAAAGATTTGTTCACAAGATTTCCTTGAAGATCCGAGGTAAGTTTCGTCTGAGCAGCAAAGGGAGTGCTGGCAGATTTGCATTCATTCATGTTGTACTTGGAGAGAATATCTCTGATGTACTTAGCCTGATGAATGAGGATGCCATCTTCTCTCTGCTTCACTTCTAATCCCAAGAAAAATATAAGTTCTCCCATCATGCTCATCTGAAATTTTGCCTTCATAACTTTTTCGAACTCCCTGCAAAGAGCTTCATCAGTTGACCCAAAGATGATATCGTCTACGTAGATCTGCACCAGCATCACATCATCTCCGATCCTTTTTGTGAAAAGAGTCATATCTATTTTGCCTCTTGAGTACCCACAATCCAGAAGATATGTTGACAAAGTCTTGTACCATGCTCGAGGAGCTTGATGAAGACCATTGAGTTCTTGTCAAGCTTATAGTATCTTGCAGGGAAGTGAGGATCTTCAAAACCTGGAGGTTGACAAACATAGACTTCTTCTTTTACTTTCCCATACAGAAATGCACTATTTACATCCATTTGAAACACCTTAAAGTTTTTGAACGAAGCATAGGCTAAGAAGATTCTGATAGCTTCTAAGCATGCAACCGGTGCAAAAACTTCCTCATAGTCAATCCCCTCCTCCTGTCGAAAACCTTGAACTACCAATCTTGCCTTATTCTAGATAACTACACCACGATCGTCCATCTTGTTACGAAACACCCACTTGGTACCAATGGGATACTTTCCATCTGGCAAACCAACGAGTTCCCAGACTTTAAGCTTCCAAAATTGAGCTAATTCTTCTTGCATTGTTTGTCCTTTTAAATCCATGCACCTATCTTTCAACATGCGTTCAGAGAACATTTTATCATGTTGTGGTAATACTGACAAGAAATACGATGTTCCCCCACTCATGCTGGACTGTCAGAATGTTGTGCCCGTGAGTCCCACATCAGGACATACCCCCGCGATCAAGGTATGCGCAAAGATTCCTCATAGCAGGTAAGTGTATTTACCTCATTCGTTCATGAAATTTCAACGTTAGGCAATTGGTGATCAAGTCAGTACTTCCGTACAACAAAGAGACCAAAGTCTAACGAGGGCTATGACAGATACCATATACGGTACAAATTAAGCACATGAAAGATTCTCTCATGAGATCTTCATTTGTATGGTGTTTTGGCCGCATTGGCTCTTTTTGAAAAGATATCATAGTTGTCTCTAGGTCAGCATATATCTTGATGCAGCAGAAGAGCAACGATGATATCCCCGAATGATTAGTCAATATAAAGACCCAAAATCTCGGACTTTGGCAATCTGTCAATGCAAGATTTTAGACCTTTAAGCCATACACCGCAACGTGTTACCCACAAAGTTGCACAACATTGTGGGTCTCCAGAATCTTGTGTGATCATTAGCTTTTGTCTCCTATTCGCAGTTTACTTCAAGGTATTGCTGAATCTACTGACATGTCATTGCTTTGGGCCTCAATCTGATTTTATTTTAAGATCAAACAAAGTGTCAGTAGTTTTTCTATCATTTCTCATGCAGCTATCAAACAAGGATTTGACTCAATAATATTTTCTGGAATACTTTCCCCCATAAAATTTTATTTTCGAGAATCCAAGCTTGAAAAGAAATTTTAAATTTGTAGAAAATCTTTTTGTTGGGCACATTTAATGAGATTATTATCATTATTATTATTATTATTGTTATAATAATAATAATATTAATTATTATTTTTATTATTATTATTATTATTATTATTATTTTAAATCATTTCCATTCAAGGAAATTGACCATTTCCAACCAAGTTACCAACTGGTTGAAGCGAGTTTTATCGAAGGCTTTCGTGAATATATCAGCCTTTTGTTGCATTGTATCCACCGACACCACTTGAATGTATCCTTTCTCATACGCATCTCTGATCGCATGAATGCGAATTTCGATGTGTTTTGTTCTGGAGTGGTGGATAGGGTTCTTCACAATTCCAAGACACGCCTCGTTGTCAATGAATATAGGAGTCTTCATAACGTTGGTTTTCCGTAATCCAACAACTGAGTTTGTATCCAGAGAACTTGAGAACAGCAACTGTTAGCTGCCGTTTGTTCAGCTTGAGCAGTAGATGTGGAGACGGTTGTCTACTTTTTGCTTAACCACGAAATGAGACCATTTCCTAAAAATTGATAGCCTCCTGAGACAGACTTTCTGTCAACTTTACAACCTGCATGATCATTGTCAGAATAAGAAATTAAATCAAAATTACTATCTTTAGGATAACACAAACCAAGCTTAGGTGTTCCTTTCAGATAGCGGAAAATTCTTTTGACAGCAGCTTCATGAGATTCTTTCGGATCCGTCTGAAATCGCGCACAGAGACAGACAACCCACATAATGTCAGGCCTACTTGCGGTCAGATACATCAACGAGCCTATCATTGATCGATAGAAAGATTTGTTCACAGGATTTCCTTGAAGATCCGAGGTAAGTTTCGTCTGAGCAGCAAAGGGAGTGCTGGCAGATTTGCATTCATTCATGTTGTACTTGGAGAGAATATCTCTGATGTACTTAGCCTGATGAATGAGGATGCCATCTTCTCTCTGCTTCACTTCTAATCCCAAGAAAAATATAAGTTCTCCCATCATGCTCATCTGGAATTTTGCCTTCATAACTTTTTCGAACTCCCTGCAAAGAGCTTCATCGGTTGACCCAAAGATGATATCGTCTACGTAGATCTGCACCAGCATCACATCATCTCCGATCCTTTTTGTGAAAAGAGTCATATCTATTTTACCTCTTGAGTACCCATAATCAAGAAGATATGTTGACAAAGTCTTGTACCATGCTCGAGGAGCTTGATGAAGACCATTGAGTGCTTTGTAAAGCTTATAGTATCTTGCAGGGAAGTGAGGATCTTCAAAACCTGGAGGTTGACAAACATAGACTTCTTCTTTTACTTTTCCATACAGAAATGCATAGGCTAAGAAGATTCTGATAGCTTCTAAGCGTGCAACCGCTGCAAAAACTTCCTCATAGTCAATCCCTTCTTCCTGCCGAAAACCTTGAACTACCAATCTTGCCTTATTCTTGATAACTACACCATGATCGTCCATCTTGTTACGAAACACCCACTTGGTACCAATGGGATACTTTCCATCTAGCAAATCAACAAGTTCCCAAACTTTAAGCTTCTTCAAGTGAGCTAATTCTTCTTACATTGCTTGTACCCAGCTAGAGTCTTCAATGGCTTCTTCGATGTCTCTTGGGACAGACTGCAAGAGAAAAGTTGCATAGAGTCCTGTGTTGATGGTATGTGTTTGACCGAGAGTTCGAACTCCATCTTCCACATAACCGATGACATTTTCAATTGGATGGTTTCGATTGGTCTTTCCTGCGTTGGTGTGAGTTTCCACTTGTTGAGGCAGATTAGAGAAATGTTCATCGACGTAGATAATGGAGTTTCGTCTTCTTTAGGTGGTTCATCCACGATCTGCTTTAAAGAGGAATCATCTTATGCAGATGCATTCTCAGCCGATGTGTCACACAATTTACTTCGATAATAGGAAGGGTAGGAGAGGCAGAGGCTGGGGTGAAACGAGTTGTAAAAGTAGTGAAACCAATGTCTGAAGGATCAAACAATGGCTCTAATGGGGTTGATTCTATAGGTTCGAATTCAGTGACAGGTTCAGCGATGTCGAAAGTGTTGAATACAATGTCTATGTCATAAAACCAGTTTGGAGCGCTTCAAGTTTTAGTGGAGTTTCCTTCTTCAAAATCGACGTAATATGATTCAATCACCATCTTGGTCCGTTTGTTGTAGACTCGATATGCCTTTTGGAAGATGAGTAGCCATGAAGTAGCACACATCACCGACCGCTTCAAACTTGATGAGATTATCTTCAGTGTTGAGAAGTGTACATGAACATTCGAACGGTCTGAAGAAATCTATCAAAGGCTTCTTTTGAAAAGTAGTTCATAAGTTGTCTTTCCATGAGGTTTGACAATGAGAAATCGATTCAAAACGTAGCATGTGGTGTTGACTGCTTCAGCCAAGAAGATTATGGGAAGTTTGGATTCTACAAGCATAGTTCTAACAGCTTCGATGAGTGTTCTGTTCTTGCGTTCTGCTACCCCATTTTACTAAGGAGCTCTGGCAGCACTGTATTGAAGACGAATTCCTTTTTCTTCATAGAAAGAGATAAACGTTTGATTCTTGAATTCTGTCCTGTTGTCGCTTCTTACGGATTTCACCTTCAACTTGATTACGTTTTTAATCATAGGGATGAAGCTTTTCAGAACGGAAGCTGTCTTACTCTTCGCTTCGAGGAAATATACCCATGGAAACCTTGAGAAATCATCTGTAATTACCAAACTATAAGATCTTTTAGCTAAACTTTTAACACTTATAGGGCCGAAAGGATCTATGTGAAGTAATTGCAGTGAGGCTGATATCATATTCACTGCTTTGGATTTGTGAGGCTTTTTATGCTGCTTTCCTTGGGCACATGCGATGCATTTTTCTGAAAAAAAGGAAAATCTTTCATAGGTAAACCTCTTACTAGATTTAATTTTGAAAGCTTATTTATATTTTTGAAATTCACATGCCCTAAACGCCTATGCCAAAGCAGTGATTCCGATTCAGATGCTCTTGAAATAAGACATGTCATTTGCTCATTTGATTTAGCATTTTTCATATTTAGCACATAGGTGTTGTTTTGACGGGGAGCTCTGAGCATGATCATTTCCGCAGGGACGGAGTATCCGGGTTTGAGGAATAAGCACTCCATGTCATGGAACAGCACCGAAATTCCTTTGTCACAGACTTGTGATACACTCTTGGGATTGTAGCACAACTCTGGAACATATTTTACATTCTCTAGAATAGGTGCTTCCGACACGACGTCACCCATTCCGACGATCTTCCCTCCCTTTTCGTCTCCGGCAAAGAATACGAAATCACCATCGATAACTCGAAAGTTTTTAAGCAGATCCTTTAAACCGGTCATATGACTGGAGCATCCGCTGTCAACATGCTAGATATATTCCATGAGCATCCGAAGCCATTTTTGAAGTTTATTCTGTTTTACAACAACAACAACAACAAAAATGTACAAGCTAGTTAGTTTTTGGAACCCAGACTTGCTTTACGTTAGTTCTATCACGATTTTGAGCAAGAGTGTTTTCTTTTCTTTTCCAAAAACAAGTTGAATTAACTATGCATTTCACTGATTTCTTCAGATTGTCAAATTGATCATTGAAACTTTTAACCAGATCTTGATTAGGTTTAGAAAATTTCTTGCTTTTTTGCAATGTTTCGTAGTGTGTCCTAAATGACCATAGCGGAAACATTGTTTGCAATTCGATCTTTTCTTCCTGGGTGCTCAGTGCGAAGATGATGTATGTGATGAGAATCTGGAGCTGCTTGAGGAATTTGATGACGTAACATAGCTTGAATCTTTGACTTTCTTCAATTTCTTGTCAAGATGATCTTCATCCTCAATGTCTTCATCACTGACTTCACATTTTTATGACGAGATTGATTCTTTACTTTCGCTTGACATTTCTCCATCACTCTCAGAAGTTGTTGTGCTTGAATCATCTTTATTGCTTTCTTCAATGAAGTCTTTATCAGTCTCTGATGTACCTGTAACTGATGGAACAAACTCGGGAATTTCCTCTGTAAGAAACTTTCCAAATCTGTTTTTCTTCAATTCTGGGACAAATACAGGAGATTCAAGCATAACATTTTCATCATTAAAAACATAGTTTAAGTCATGACTCTCAACCTTAGCATGCACTAGGTTGTGAGTCTTAAGTGTAGGCGCAAGGCCATTACAGTCATCCCGAATGTTCAATTTTGGTGTAACGCCATTACAGTTATCCATCCTAGTCAAACTATTACAGTTATCCTGAATAGAAATACTGTTTGTCTTATTACAATTCAAGGCGAACAAGTTAACTGTTGAATAACTGTCGCCTGAGTAACCGATTCCTATTTTTGAACCTCCACAATCATCTTCCTCATCGCACACATCTTCTTGACACTCACACAGATCTGCATTGCTTTCAGACAAGTTAGTATTGTTTTGTGATTTGTAAAAAGCATTCTGATCCGAAAGATCATTTTTGTCGATTAAGTTATTTTAGGATGAGGAGATGGCATAGGGACATACTTTTTGCTGTGCAGAGGAGGAAATATTTTTCTTTCGTTTCTGAATTTATCCTTATATCCAATTCCATCCTTTATGAATGTCCGTCGTTGGCGGTTTACAATATCAACCAGTGCTTTTTGACTAATTTTCCATTTATCAATAATGATTTGCAATTTGTTATTTTCGTTTTGTGATTTTTCTAATTTTTCGGTCAAATCATATATGATAAAATCTTTTCTGAAAACAAATTCTTTTAAAGTCTGCATTTCAGCTATGGTTGAGTTCAACTTTCTTTGATATGCAGCTTCATTTTCTTTTAATTCTTGATTAATTTTCAAAACCTTTTCTTTTTCTTTAATTATGTCATGGTTGAGTGATCTGTAGTGTGCCATGACGCTCAAACATGGTCTAGAGCACAACTTTGCTTTAAATTCATATGGCATGCTATTTACCAAATCCTTATCCTCAGTTTCTGACTTCATGGCGGTTGTAGAAGTTCCAACCGCTTCATTCTTGCTGCTACTGATTGCTTCTTGAGCTGCAGGTTTCAAATCATTTATCTCATCTTTCTGTTTTCCCTTCTCTGAAGTTGGTTCAACAGGATTGATGATCCTTTTCACACCCTTGTCATATTTGGGAATCCTGGCGGTTTGCTTTTCCACACAGTTTGATGCAGACGTAACAGAAACAGTGGAGATGTTTGCCATGAGGGCTTTGTTAACTTCACCTTTAGCCTCAGCTATTTCCTCTGACCAGTTGTAATCTTCCACAACTAAAGCTTTTTGGTTATTTTCAGCAATACTGTCACTCCCTTCAATAGCCACCGGCCTTCTTGTCTGATTGAGTTCAACATTCTCATTTTTCAGCAACGGGCATTCCCTCTTGAAATGACCCAGATTTTTGCAATTGTAACATCTCAGCTTGGATTTGTCAAATCCAGCTTTTCCCAGAGCTAGCCTTTTTCTTGCTTTATCTTGGAATTTCTTCAATCGAAGAGTCATCATCGCCATCTGCCACTTCGGATTCATCTCCTCCATGTCATCAGGATCCACTTGATACATGTCCTCAGCTGTGAGGAAATATCTTTTCAACTCTCCTGACATGAGAGCCTCATAGCTGCTTAAGAAGGTATTAAACAAAGCGACATGTTCTGTGGATATTTTAAGTGCTTGAGCATTGCTCGCCACGGTAGTCTTCTCGGTGGATGACGAGGCCTCTACAGAGCTTGCGGAAGTATTGGGATAAGATTGACAGCACTTTGAGGATTCAATCCACATGAGGTGATGGGAGTAAGAAACCCCATATTCTTGGGAGCAGAGGTTGCAGCAGCTGATTGAGTAAGTTTCTGTGAATACCCTGTTTGGTTCATCTCTCTCTTGACAATATCTATTTCAAAGGCTTTCAGAGTGTTATCAGTTCCGAGAGTGTGACAGGAGTTGTGCTGGTTAAGAAAGTCCTTTTAATCCTCATACACTGAAGGCTCCATTCTTTAGGGAGTGAGTCTAGCAGCTTCTTGATTGATGCATAGTTTGCAACAGGATTTCCCACTTTCTTCATTTTATTCAGCACTCCCAGAAATTGACTGATGTGATCAGATAAGCTTTCGCCACGAACACTTCCAAACATGTCGTACTCTTTCTAAACCATGTCTCTTTTGTTGTCCATGAGCTCCTCGTTTCCTTCATAGTGGTCAATAAGAGCTAACCACAATTCATGAGCGGAGGTGTACTCTTCGAACAAGTTGTTGTCGTCCTTGGACAAGGCCATAGTAAGAGCAGCATGAGCCCTGTGGTCACGTTGAATGAGAGTTCTGTCTTCTTCGGTGAACGTTGATGGATCTTCATTGGTTGTATGAATGTCATCACGAATTATCATTGGAACATGTGGACCCACCGTGACGGATATCCATTGAGTATAGTCGGTATACTCAAAGAAGGCTTTGATTCTGTTCTTCCAACTGCTGAAATCCTCAGATCCTTTCAATTTGGGAGGTCTTGTAGTTGTTCCCGTTTCCAACTCGGCTTGGGCAATTGGGTTGAGTTGATTGAGAGACATTTTGGTTGATCAGAGATTAAATATGTTGGGTCGATGAAATCAGAAGACAAATACGCTGCCAATGAAACAAATACGCTGGACTTAAATCAAATACGCTGCAATAGACTTAATTACGCTGGAGATCTATGGCGATTTTATCCTGCGAAAATAGCTAAATCCGTTCGAAGTCGCCTTCGATTAAATACGCTGGCACTATTTCGCTGAAAATCAACAAATACGCTGGTGTTAATCCGGCGTAATTGTTAATTACACGATCTTCAACAAAAAAAACGCTGGATTCAAAAATATCTACACTGCCTTCAACAATCAATATGCCCATATGGGTTTAAGTACGAACAAAAACCCTCTAATCACCCAAAAACAACTCAAAAACCATGTTTCTTTGTACCAAAATGACCCAAAAGTTTACCAAAACACTGATTAGCAACAACCCAATGATTAAACAGACCAAATCAATCCATTTTGAGTTCAAAAATTTGAAAAACCTTGAAACTTTGAAAACTTTTGAAAAACCTTCAAAACTTGAAGAATCTTAACAAAAAATCAAACAATCAAGAGCACAAAGGCTCTGATACCAAATTGTGATTCCCAAAACAGATTTGGATCACAGTGGTTGATTGTTATCATCCAAACAACTGTAGATTAGTTGTTTGAATGTGTAGAAGTTAATAAAAACCAAACAATGAAGATGACGATTCTTGTATGGATCAAACAACAAGTGTTGTATATGAAATCCCAAAAGATGTAATCAATAAAAGCACCTGGATATTCGGATTAAGCACACTAACAAGAATCACAACAAAAGAGCAATCACCCAAATCTGTCCAAGAAGCTTGGACAAGGGTTTTCATTGAACATATATATACACATCTGACTTCCCAGCGTATTTATTAAATACGCTGGGAATTTAAACACGCCGCTAAAATACAAGTTTCACATATTGCACTTTTGGCCCTTCTAGTTTAACTAACGATTACAAAACCAGCTCAAACTATTAAACTCAAGTATCAACGGTCTCAAAACATCTTAACACTTAATGTTCCAAAACTTGTTTTCGAGTTGTTAGAGCTCGTGGGGAGGACAAAACTCGTCCTTCATGAGCTTCTTGAGCTCGGCCCAAGTGAGCGCATAGGCGGCATTGTCACCACGCGCGTTGCATTCAGCCGTCCACCAATCGAGTTCCCTCGATCGGAAAACGCCGGTGGGATTTGTAGTGGAAAGGTGTTTGGGACAGCCACTGTGACGGAAGGTGACCTAAATGACATCAAACCATGGGAGCATCTTCGTCACCCCCTCTTTGCCCGTAAACGGCATCGGGCTACAAGAGTTGATTTGTTTAAAGGTGAAGGTTGATTTGGGTGGGTTGACTTTGGATTCAACTGACGGATGAGGGGATATGGTGTTGTTATGGGTTTGGATCTTGCTAACGATATCTGGAATAACCTTGACCATTTGCTTGTCCATGAACTTCATCATCCCTTTCTTCGACCTTGGATTGGAGTTGGTATTGGAGCTTCTCGTGGAGTTCGAGAGACGGTTGGAAGACATCTAAAAGCTAAAAATAGGGGAAAGGATGAGACTTGATCATAATGTGTTTAGTAAATAATGTTCGTTTTGCTTAGAGGAGCATAAAGTATTTCACATAACACGTAATTTTCATATAACTTGCATAAGTATAACATGTATTCACATTGCATAAGCATGTATATAGACGATAAGAATAGTAAATTTAGTTTGTTCACGATTATTAGTATCGTTCTAGATTGCGGGTAACATGCGATTCATTCTTTCGACTCAAAATGATAAACGTATCGAATGTAAAACACATAGAAACGGATATAGCGTAAAAGAGATTCAAAGTAAAATTTGGAGTGCTCAGAGCGAAACTAAGACTATTCCGAAGTGAAACGAAAGTTCTTTCGAGTTAGGGAAACATGCTTTCACCTAACAAGTAGAATACTCTCATCAAAGAGCGGTTAACGACATTCACCCTTCCGGTTACTACATGTCCCTAGTCGACCGAAAATTCGAGACCTTGGCGGGATTGAAAATCGACGAGTGGGACTAGTTATCAAGATACGGGTTTCACCCATACTTGATAGCTCCATACCATAAGTGTGGTTAGTACTCACTTAATGGGTCAATGAAATAAATTCCAACACATTGGCAAAGGTCCACTAGAGTATGAATGGGAAATTTTCCATCAAGATGTGGATATCACTCCTAACTTGATGGCGTAATTTCATGAAAAATCGAATAACGCGGATTGAGAAATTTCACCAAAAACTGTGGGTTTTCACACCTATTTTTGGTGAGATCGTCTTGTTTGTGTAATAAGAGTGTCTTCACACCTTCAAGTGTGTATTGTGTTTGCCTTAGGAAAGGCATGTATAATTTAAGACAAAAAGAATAGATAGAAGCAAGGTAGGAAGAATCAAGTACTTTTAGCATGAAATCAGAAATGGTCAAGTATGGGCACTTAAACTATAGACTAGGTCAAACCATGACAATTTTTCCGAATTCCTTATTGTTATGGCTCTTATACCAATCTGTCACACCCAACTGATGGCGAAAACATCAGGGAGGGACATAAGAGTCGTCATTACTCTAATCGTGACAATATTTATTAAACGTAAATTTCATTTCATTGCTAAGGAACATGTACAATTGTTTTGAAGCAAATTACAACATGTTGAACATGAGAAAATACAACAAAGTACTAAATTTAAAGGTGCGTTTTTAGTTATCCTATTAGATTCCGTTCGTCATCATCATCATCAACTTCCTGCAATGCGTATTAAGGTATAGTTCAATACAAAACTATTGGTAGGCATACAACTTTTATTACTCACATAGGTATAAAAGTTTAAGCGAATCCACATGGCATAATTGTTAACTTAATACTAACAAACGATACTAGCATGCAACTATACATGTCAACCCAAAGATTCCCGCTAGCGTAATCTTTTATAATAATGAATAGACAATTTTTTTAATTAACATGACCTCAAGAATACGGTCTGTGCGTTAATCCTATAGAACTAAACATGTTAAGGGAGGCTTGTATAAAGTTAATGACGAGTATAAAGCATAACGAATCCTAGCATATACGAGTTTCAATTATAACGTATTAAGCATGTAAATTGGATTGTTTGTTTGTGATTTAAGCATAAAGTAAGTGATTTCATGATTTTGATAGCATATACGCATTGTACCCAAAAGTGTTAAAAGTAAAACTGAGAGTATACTCACGGTTTTGCAATGCTTTCCTATCAATTCAAGAGTTGTTAAGTTTGGAAGATGGAACACCGAAGTTACCCTAGAAGGGAAACGGAGGTTTGTGAGCATTCAGACTTGGAGGAAGAGTCATATTTGGATTTAAGTATATAAAAGTATAAGTACACAAAAGTATATCTTTGTTTAAATACTCTTTTTGACACTAAGTTTTTTAAGTGATTTCGTGGGTCCTAATTTGCGCATTAGAATAAAAAGCGAGCAGTTTTAGAACAAAGATAAAGTAACCTATGTTTATGACATATAACCATAATCCGGTTAATATCACAAACTTGGTTATATATATATATATATATATTATATCATATATTATATAGTATAAGTCCAGGGGGTTATATATATATATATATATATATATATATATATATATATATATATATCATATATTATATAGTATAAGTCCATCAAGTATTATCATGTACTGTCATGTAAGTCAAGCATGGAGGTATGTATACCTCTTTGTATGATTCAACAAAGCACAAAGTTTACCAACTTAGTTGGTAAACCCGATTGGTCATGAATGAAAGTAAAATACAACTAATCTACTAACATATTAAATAGCTAAATAAGAACAACCCGGGTATGTCATACCCAACATGGCAAATGTTGGAGGCGAGGCAGGGTTAACTTACTTTAGGACTAGGAAACTACGTAGTGAATATGAATAAAAACATCAAGTGAGGTGATGGAACAAGTTTAGGATAGCCAGGGCTTCCAAGGTCCGCATCTTTACCATAACATAAGTCTTGCCATATGAACTATGGTAAACTTGGATGGTCTCAACACTTGTAGGTTGTTTTAACCTTATCAAAACAAAAAGTTTAGAAGGCATTTGAACCTTTAAACTCATGATAATCAACCACAATCTCCATAACCACGGGTTTGGTTAGAAGTAAGGTTGGTACAAGATTGTTCAAGTTAAAAGTAAAAAAAAACAAGTTTGTAAAAGTTTTAATCAATGCATAATTTTTATCCAACTTTTGACCTCAAATATGGTGATGTTCCACCTTTATTTACCTTGGGAAACATGGGGCAACACTCCTAGAGGTTATCCAAGAAAGGAGAAACAAGAAAAGTAGAACAAAAGATGAGGAAGTGAGTTGAAAACTCACTTTTGGAGTAAGAAATTTTCTGCCCAAAAGTTGCAAAGATTGGAGTCTTGAGAGAGTTTGAGAGTAAGTTGAGAGTGTGGAAAGTGTTTAGAGGGTGGTGGAGGCTTATATCTATAAGTGGGTGTTAGGGTTTGGCCATAAATGGAGTGGTTGGGATATAGGAGGAGGGGAATTTCAAAAATATATTAAAATTCCCATTTTTATAAGTAATATATATATATATATATATATATATATATATATAGGTATATATATATATATACTAGGATTTTAAGGTATATAAGTATGAATAATGAGTAAACATGTATGAATAACATTTCAAAGAAGATTAAAGTCTCGATTTATTGCAAATGACATAAGTATAAATGTAGATACATATTTGATGATTGATTTCACATAACACAAGCATGAATTAAGATACCATAGATATAAATATGGTTTTCCCTTATGATCCAAATATGGTTTTCCCTGATGATCAATGTCTCGGATTTACAAGATTGGAATGTAGTACGATTATAAAGTTACTAAAGATAGACAATGAATACAAGCTTTCTAAAAATGGAAAGTACAAATATGCGAAGTGTTACATCATTAAGATATAAAAAATAAAGACATAATTAATCTCCTACATGATAATTCCAACCAATATCCATGCTTATTTTCATATAACTTCATGGATTGATTACAACCCACCTCATGAAAGATCATCAAATCATCATATTCAACTTACCTTATGTTAGAGACACTTAGATGATCAAGAATCTCAATACATGCTTTCAATATCAGCCCTAGAACCTCTTTGATTTGCTGAATTTCTTGTTGTTGCTGAAAGAGAAGGTTTTCTTCTTCTCTCCCTCTTTCTCATACGATATACACACACACTTCACTCTTTTTTTTTGTTTATAAACTTTCATTCAGTTATACACTTTCAGCCCTTATAGTTTCATTTGTTAGTTATTCAAGCATAACTTTCATCCCTTCTACACAAGGGTCATTCTACTCACTTAGTTAATCAACTAAAGTTATTATTTTACATACTCATATATTTAAAGGCACAAGAAATAAATTACACATTTTTGGGTGTTATAAGTCCACTCCCTTAAAGAAGGTTTCGTCCTCGAAACCTGAATACGTACAGTTTAATAACATGCATACACATTATATAGTCCAACTCTTTCGGGTATGAATAGTCCTACTACGAACATACATACCTTACTACTCAAAATCTTACGTACAATTTACATGTTCACAAATCTATTAAACAAATGCTAATCACAACATCTATGCGGATGATTCTTTTACATACTAGTTTATGCGTACACTCATGTCTTACTAAATTTAACTATGGTTTACACATTAAATGACATCCGTGCATACACAGTCTTTCAATTTCCTTTGAACACCCTAATATAATAGGCGCACCATTCCCTTTTTTTATAAGCATGTTACCATATACTAGTTCCGTCAATTCACATATCTATAGTGTCCCAATAAGTTTTACTTATTAAAATATTAGCCATGTCTATAAGGAAAACATATCAACATATATGCCACATGTGACACATGGCTATTTTGAGTCTGTACCGTACAAGTATGACACATGTTATGAATAAATAAAGCTAATATTTTATTGAATTTGGTGTTAATATATAGTATTTATTGTGTTGGTAAATTCAAACCTTGTTAGAAATTATGTTGGTAGTAATAAGATAAACGCTTATCGCGTAACAGACAAAATGCGAGACAAACATCGGTGACCACCCAATTAATGTTAAAATCATAAAAATATTCCGTTATGATTAAAATGCTATTTTTAATCATATACTGAGGAAAAAATATTAAAACGCTTAAAAACTCTATTTTGCAAGCTTAAGCGCGTACTACGCAATAACGCGCATATATTATAAAGTACAGACAACGTAGCCAGTCTAGGCAAATAAAATATTGTTTAGCAATATTATGGTGAGTTAAATTTTATAGAACGATAAAATTAATTTTAAACGCCTTAAAATGTGAGATAAAATGCCCGGTAGCCAGTTATATACCTGTTTTAGAGTAATAAATATAATACATGTATATGTATATGCATCATATTTGTGTATACATAGATGGCGGCCCAAGGAGGGCGCCCACCTTTTCTTTTCCCTTCCAATTTGCCAAGTGTGGACACTAGAGATATGTGTGTGTATACATAGGTGGGGCCCAAGGAGGGTGCCCACCTTTTCTTTTCCCTTCCGATTTGCCAAGTGTGGACACTGGAGCCTAATTGCAATCATTAAATCCAAGATGCATCCATAAAACCATTTCCCAAAAATCACAAACCATTCACTCACTCTTTCTCTAATTCTCAGTCGAACACACCCACATACATCACCATTTTCAAAATTTTGAAGTTTTTGAAGATCCAAGTCCATTTCAAGGTGTTTTCAAGTCCATTTCAAGATCCAAATGAGCTCTTAAGGTGATTCCAATGAGGTGAAAGCTTCATATCTTCTAAATTTTACCAAAACCCACCAAAAATATTGAAGGTATAAATTTACTTTTAAAACATTATTCTTGATTCTTGGTGATGATGAAGATGATGAAAGATTTCTCACAAACTTGGAGTTCTTCACAAACATGAAAAACTAATAACAAATGGATTTTTAACAAAATAAAAATGGAAGTATGTGTGTGTACATATGTAGCCATGAGCGTATGTATATGTGTGTTAGAGATGACGTTTTGACTTTTGAATGTTCTTGATTGGTGTGATTTTGAAAAGGTGAATGTATGCATGATCAAAAGTCTTGTGATTTGAGATGATTATGTGAAAAGTTAAATCTTTAAAGTATATATATATATATATATGTTCTTTATTGACACACACACATGTGCATATATATACTTTCAAGATTTAACTTTTCACATAATTATCTCAGATCATGCATGCATTCACCTTTTTAAAATCCACATCAATCAAGAACATTCAAAAGTCAAAACATCATCTCTAACACACATATACATACGCTCATGGCTACATATATATATATATATATATGTATGTATGTATGCATGTGCATGCAAGTTTGTTGGATATTCATAAATATGAGAATGTTACTTACATTAATGATGAGATGATTGAATGATGATTTGATGAAGATGATGATGTATAATATGAAAATAAATTAAATTAAATGTATGTTAGATGCATTTAAGTTCTTAGATGATGATGATGATATGATATTCATGCATTAGGTACTTGTACTTAAGTATGTATGATGGTTAAATGGTCATAAGTTGGTGAATTTGTTATGGTATGATAAAAGTGGATAAAATCAGAATATAAGCATGAATGATGTTATTTGATGTGTTATGATGATATGAAATTATGTCATAAGTTTGGTAGCTTTGCATATTGTACATGAAGCTTATAAAATAGTAAAATAGGTGAAATTGCATGATTTATGTGACTTACATCAAATCTGTACTAATATAGGTATAAGTACCATTTCATTCAGTAAATAGCATGTGTTATGTTAAAATATCAAGTCGTGATGATTTGGGATGATTATAGTAAAGTTCAGTACAAGACATGTGTTAAAATCGGTAAAATCGGTTTTTAAAGTGATTTTCACAAAAGTGTTTTAGATCAGGTTGTAAACTCATATTTTTATGATAAATATAAGTATTTTAACTTATATTATGTATCCTTGTTTGCCTAGTCATAGTGACTTCCGACGCCTGAAAACATCGCCAAAACGTTAAAATACGCATATTTTAACGTACACGAAAATGGGTTGTTCAAGGGTGAACTTTGTGTTATTTAATATGATATGTAAATATGAGTATGTGTAATATGTTATGTTAAGTGATGACATGATAGTAGGAATTAAGACTATGCATGTACGCTTGTACGCTTGTACGGATAAAACGGTAATTTCGTTAAATATCACGTTAAAATATATGTTGAGCATAAAATTAATACATAGGTTAACTTGAAGAGTTTTTTCATGTATGAATGCTTTAAAAATGATAAAATGTGTATGTTGACGAGATACGTGCATTACGATATATGATAATATGTTCACGCTTATATAAATATATTTCCAAGCACAAATCGTAGATATATTGCTTAATAATGGGTGTGATAACCGATATAACATAATGAGGGTCACCAATAAAATAATTTAAGTCGTAAAAATCTTAATATATATATACACACACGTGAGCATAGTAAAAATAAAGTCTTTTTGAGAAAATGTCGAAGTTATGTGAAAATCCTAAGTATTGGAGAAATATAGATATTTGTAGAATAATTGGTTATTAAATGGTTTGTTAGATCTGAGTATAATTTGTTGTGAAAGTTAAGATGAAATAATGAAAGAAGATAAACAAAGATGAAATAATGTAGCGTAATGATAAACTTTTAAATCACATCAAATGAGATATTGCTTTCATCAACATGATTTTGTATATTATAATTCATATAAGCATGAAGTTTACAATTCCCCCTCAGCCTGATCACTTCTAATTTGTTCATACAAGAATGTCAAGAAGAAAAGTGATGAATAGAACAGTACATGCACTGTTCTATTTATAGTACAAACGAAACCTCTGAGGAATCTAGGCTAACGTTACCTTAACATGACATTTAACAATCTAACAAACACTAGCAACTGCTAGACCTAAACACTGTTACATTGATTTATAAGTAAAACTCTGTTGATATCATCTATTGATCTTTGACCTCTGATGAGCTTTATCCTCTATTGGTCTTCAGCAGAGCTTTGCCTCAATAGTCTTTAGTCTTCATCAGTGGTTCTCTTTAGCAGACCTTTGAGTTCAAGCAGGGTTTATCTTCAACAGTTTTTTGTAAACGGAATTTGACTTGAGCAGAGTTTAAAGTAGTAGATGTTAAGTCATTACTATTGGTAAGAGCAGATCTTCAAAGCACTGTTATTGGTGATAAGATGTTATAGACTATTTTGGCTTTCCAATCATCTGTTCTTTTGTGGGGTCCACTAGATCCAACAATCTCCCCCTAGAACAGATGAAGCCAAAACACTTCTTTATTGCTAATCTTTATTCCTCATCAATTTTTTCCTGATTTTTCCTTTGAACTGTAGTTCAAAGTTCATGGAAAACATATCTTCAAAATCCCTTTGCAATTAAAGGTTCAATAGATCTTGGAGGTCATCTACATCCAGACCATATGCATCCTCCATTTTTAGCTTTTGAATCTCACCATCTGATCTAAGAATAGTCAATTCGTGGGCGTTTGAAGATGACTTCCACTTTAGAATTTTTGAATCAGATGATTTTCTTCGGACAAGATTTATTTTTTATGAGTTGGGTGATTGTGACCTGCTAACAAGATTTGCAATTGTTTCTCTGAGTTTGTCACTTGTAGGATCTGTATGATATAGCAGTTGGTTCTTTATTCCCTCATTTCTGTGTTCTTTAAACATCTGTAAATCATCTTGAGCCATCTACTTTTGCCTTTTTGCTTGATTCAAGGCAATTGTGGATAAGCTAGAGGTTGAGGTCTGCTTTTTAGATGTCTGGATCTGTTGAGGGATAACCACTGATGGATAGTTTGGTTTTCTTGGAACTATGGGATCCTTTCTTAACAGTTCCCGTCTTTTATAGTTTTCAACAACCTTTGACTCTGACCATCTAGCAGCAGCTCTAGTGGTACTATACTTAGTAGCCACAAGTTCTTCTTTCATTCTTTTTAGCTTCAAAGCCTTGTTTTGATCCACCTTCTTGTATTTCTTCCAATCTGGTGGAGTCGGCTTATGCAAACGGTCATTGAGCAATTTTTATATTCTTTCTATTTCTTCTTTGAGCCCATCTGTTGACAAGTCTTGGAACTGTGCTCTATTTTCTTTATATGATTTATGTTTCATGATGTGATCCAAGTAATCTTTCCATAGTTCCTTATCCAGCTCAGCATTGATTGGT
This sequence comes from Scalesia atractyloides, assembly GCA_947069175.1. Classification (NCBI taxonomy): domain Eukaryota; kingdom Viridiplantae; phylum Streptophyta; class Magnoliopsida; order Asterales; family Asteraceae; genus Scalesia; species Scalesia atractyloides. The sequence continues at coordinate 33,421,118 of CAMTDV010000003.1, read as the reverse complement.
TTCTCTGACATAGACTTGCTCAGGTCCTTAGCAAAATCTTCAATCTTTCTAACCTTGCTAAGCTCTAGTGATAAGATTCCCTGAGCAGTCCAGTTATCCTTCCTTTGCACATCTCTTTGCCAATGTTATCTGCATATTGCTTTTTTACTTTAAGTACTCATCTAAGTTCTTAGGCTTTCTATATCCAGAGAGTGATGGGAAGGATCTTTGTGATGCATCCTCTATAGAGAAAAATGATTCTATTTCACCTTGAATGGCCAAAATCTCAAGAGGATACCGAGCAGCCATTAGAATGGATTGTGATGATGGTTTAGTGGATGGTAGTGAAGTGGATTTAGGTGGAAATGATGAGAGTGGTGTGGAAATAATGGGGTAGGTCATAAGGGAGTTGGTGATGGAACCTCCTCATCATCTTCTTCCACAACAAAAGTTTTCCTTTTGCGTGTGAATTTGATTTTAGGTGAATGTGGGCGTGATGGAATTCTTGGTGGTGTAGATAATGGTTGTGTTAAGGTAGGAAAGGTTATCATGGTAGTTGTTTAGGTAACATCTGCTGTACCAACATTTGTTGTTTGGTTTGGTGGTGATGTTGGTTTTGTAACATATACTGATGATGTACCAACATCTATTGGTTTACTTGGTGGTGGAGATGGTTTCTTTTGAGGTAAGGGTTTGGTTTTGGTCCCAGCAGACGATACACTCTTTGTTGACCCAGCAGTGGTTTTAGGAGTGACTTTTCTAGTTGACTTTCTTCTTTTTGAAGTGCCAATATCTTCCCTTTTCTTCTGCTCAGTCTGTTCTTGTTCAATTAAGTTGGAAGCTTTGGCTTCAAGTGTATCTTGCATCTTATACTTTTCTAAGGCAATCTTTTCTATTTTCTTGTTCAGGGTCAAATCAATCCCTTTTCACTTGAAACATCTGATGCCTTAGCAGAGGTTTTAATTGGAACAGACCCTAGCTTTTGTTGTTGCACCTTTGATGGTTTTGCTTGTGAAGAAGGCTGCAACTTTCACAATCTATCACTCTCCCCCTTTTTGAATCATCATCAACTTCTTCTTGAATTATAGTGGCAGGGTAGAGGCAGTGGTCTGTAATAGATGTTCTCTTATGTCTGCTTGAGTAACTTTGTATCTGGCCTCAACCATATTTCTGCTCAGTTCCACGTGAGTGTTGTGGTTGATGTCAGCAAAATTCCTTTGAGCTTGGATGATAGGTTGCAGAGATTTCCATAGCTCATTGGAATTTTGCTAAGTAGAAGGTTGACTCTCAGAATTCTTTAGAATTTGTTTCATCATGGTCTTCATTTCATCTGTGGAAGTTAATGTCATTCTGGCTGTCAAATCCTTGTATCTTAATTCATCACCTAACTTAATAGGATCATCTGAATCCCTACCAGAGGAAGTTGTATTTGGATCCTTAACAGGAGAAAACTCCATGTTATCAGAACCAAATGCCCTTTTTTCTTAGTCCTGGGACTTCCAACTAGAATAGAGGTTACAATTGTAGCCTCAACAGTTGTTTCCTTCAAGGAAGACTCACAAATGTAACCACTGTCCAAATGAAACACAATTGTGTCATGAATTGTAGTGGCTACTTCACTTGAAATATCACCAAGAGTTACATGTAACTCATGGGGTGTAGCCTCCTCATCTGTTTTGGGTTAGCTAACTGATCTTTCTCAGACTCAGTCACTTGTGGAAGTTTGCTCTCTTGAACTGGTGATTAAGAGGAACTGATTTGTGTCTGAGTAGTATCAATTGCTGCAAACAAAGGTAAAAATGTAGGTGGGATTTGACTGGAGGGTTGTGGAGTTGAAAGAGAGATAGCCTTCGAAGAGGGGCGGTGAACATACTCTCAAGTGAAATGTCTACCTCATAATGTGGTGTCCCTGTGCTTACAATCTGATCCGTTTGTGAGGATGTAGGAGAAGTTTGGTTAGGCGGTGAACATACTCTCAAGTAGCTTTGGTGGTACCACAAGGTTATCCTCGGGTATCTCATTTTCTATAGGTGCCTTTTTATTTTATTTTGTTTTTGTGGCCTTTTTGGATGTAGGGGGTTTCTTTTTGGGTTTTGCTGGTGTTGGTTTCACAACACTGGTTGTGTGTCATGATCACTAGGAGAAGTGGGCTCAACAATAGAGGTTTGAGCAACAGATGTGGACTCATCTAAAGTTGGCTCATCCCACTTTGCTTATGTTTTAGAAACTTTTGACATTTTGTCTTGCATTCTTGTAAATGTTTCATGTGTAAGACTTCTCATTTTAAAAGCATTTCCTTGTTGAAAATCCTTTTTAGACACTTGTTTTTGAAGATAATAGCTCAAAAGTTTGGGATACATAAGAAAAGCTTTAGTTTTATTTCCTTTTATAGCATTCACATTTACAATCAAGTCCAAGAACAATGCATGGGATATATTATAATTAGATTTGGTCAAAATTGCATATCCCAAGTATTGACTTTTTGTGGAATCTCATTAAATGAGGTGGTCTTGGGTGAGAGACATATCAGGAGGGTATGGAAAAAATATATTATTTCAGGAGGAAAGTGAGGTTTAAAAATAGTAACTTCTGTCAATTGACCCGCATACCCTCGTTCTCTGTACTCTGTATGAAGTGGCTAATTTTCAAGCGAATTATTACCTTCTAGGCCATTCAAAGTGAATGCTGTGGATATGGAAGATGGGGATATTTGGAGAAGGGTTTCTCCAACTTTTGACGTGATAGCATAGGGTTTTTTTTTTCAATTTGAACTTCAGTATTACCCTAGAATTGTCGGAGAGCATCCACATAGATTGGTGCATCAGCAGTGAGAATTGTTTTGTACTTTGATGATGTCAAAACATCAATTATTGAGTGAAAGGATTTATTTTTGTCGGTTTTCTCAAAAGTAGTGAAGTAGTTATTCTGGAGTTTGATGTGTAGAGCCATGATCGGAGATGGGAGGTGAGGAGTAATGAAGAAGATGATAGTAGTAACCACATTTTGTGAATGTTGAATTCAAGTTGGTAGTTGAAAGCTCTGTTTGGATGGAACAGGGATATATAAAGGGAAAAGTGTATGCTGATGTGTCATTTGTTTAAAAGATCTTATGGCTAACATTGTCCACGTGGAACCTCTATTGTGATAATGGATGACAGTTGTTTGAGAACCTCTGCTGGAAGGCAAAAGAGGTTGAGAACAGTGTATATGAACTGTGGTTGATTTTATTCTATAAGAGGATAGACATCAGAGGTTAGGAACAGTGGTTAATGAGAACATAGGATACCTTTTAACAGTGGATAAGTTTTAGCCTAACAGAGGTTTTAGAAATAGTGGTTTAGAACAGACTTTCAAGATTTATTGAGAAATATTCAATTTTAAAGCTATTTTTAAGGATGGATTTTTTATTTTTCTGAAAAAATTTTAATCCATGTTTAGCATGCCAATCCTAGAGATGAATCTTTCAAAGGTGGATGTGTCTAAGGCTTTTGTCAACACATCTGCCAGTTGATCCTTAGTTGGAACATGTGTCACACCATGTCGTAGCGGAAGCACATGTGTGTGACTATTAGGAAATCATTGCATCCAATTTAGTAAACAGAATTAACAACAACGATGTCATGTCATTACTAAGTTTCATTATACATTTACATCCTTCAAAAGTGAAACCACGTTGTTATCATTATCAGATTTCCATTACAAACATAGTTTAATAGGCATTGTTCCAAAATAAGATAGTGTTTTCATCATAGTTTCATGTTGAGGCTTTGACCCCTATATACCCAAACGAGGTTGGGATATAAAGACCAAACCCTCCAAAAGTAATACATCGTTGTCTTGAAAATCCCACGCCCGGATCCCATCACCAGCTCAAGCCCTGCGTCCTGAAACACATGTAATTTTAAAAAGTCAACATAAAGTTGGCGAGTTCATGTAGTTTAATGTTTTTGTATCAAAATGTCATCCTTGAAAACCTATATTGAAATCCAAGTATGTTATTAGCATAAATGAGTTAATTTGGGATCTATCAGTGTGTCGCGAGCACCCTGACATACTAGTGCCATAAGTAAGTAACCAAACCGAGGCTACTTTGACATCATTGGGATCACAACAGCACTTCAAAGGGTATACCAACAAGGAGTGGAGCGGGTCTCAAATTCAATAGACCTACTTCTTTTGCACCTTGGTCACTAAGTGATTAATGGTTTCTATTGTCATCATTCTACTTACGCATAGTGATCTGTTATCTGTTAACCCATAGCTAAGATACTGTTTTGACATGACATGTATTTCCCCTCGATAGTTTAAAACAAAACTTGAAATAATTGAAAGGAGGGACATGACACTCACAGTTTTTGCGTTCCTTTAAGTCATACTGTTTAACTTATGGTGTCTGCAACGTATTATAACCAACATGCGTATTGGTTTCATTAGATACCTAGGTCTTAATGGACCTTGTACACGTTGTTCATCTTGAATTTTTGTTATTTATTTACTTGTTATGATTAAACAACTTATAATGTTATCTTAGTGTTGGTAGTTCGTTTGTTCGATGTATATTTATATATATATTTCTTAAAATATATACATATTTTTTATTGTTTTCAAACAATGTGTGAACTGGGCCTTGCCCTTCACAAGTCATTAGGCCTAGCCCATGTTTTCTTGTCATTGGGCCTAGCCCATGTATTTTATGTCTTTGCGCCTAGCCCATGTTTTTTATGTCGTTGGGCCTAGCCCATGTATTTTATGTCTTTGGGCCTAGCCCATGTTTGTGTCTTTGGGCCTAGCCCATGTTTTTGTGTCTTTGGGTCTAGCCCATGTTTTTGTGTCTTTGGGTCTAGCCCATGTTTTTATGTCTTTGGGCCTAGCCCATGTATTTTTATATGTTTTTAGGCCTTTATTAGATTTGGGCCTCATCCATAATTATTATGGATTTGGGCCTAATATATGATTTTCTCAATTTCGGCCTAGCCCAAATGTATATATATGTAAGTCTATTTTTATATAAGTGTTTACTTTAATTTTTCTAATTCTTTAATACACTTAACTTTCCGGATTTTTCATTTCGATAATATATAAACATGTTAAACGTCTAAATATATATTTAGCGTCGTTGTCGGCGTTGTTTATTACATGTTTGTTTTCGTCGAGAATCGTCCGTTGTCGTCGACGTGAAGGTGAAATCTTGAATGTCCGCCAATTGTTCGCATTGCTTTAATTGTTTGATTTGTTGTTTCGAAGCATTGTGAGAATGTATTTATTATGTCACCAATACTTGGTATATTGTTTAAGTGTTTGTATTTTCTATAGGATTGGGTATTTTATTGTGAATACCCTAAATTTCTAATACATACATATACAATACACACATGTATACATGTTATTTATTGGTAACAAGTATTCATACAAACACTTGTATTATTTTCCATATAAGAATATATATATATATTTGTAAAAGTATTTATTTTTCTTATAAATATATATTTGTGACTTTATTTCAACACTTAGTTATTAGGGATAAACCTTGTCATTAAAGTCTACTTAATGACGTTTTAAGTTACTAATCACCCCACTGATCACGCTTTAATCGCGATTAGATTTTTAGAAAATTTCGCCATAGTTTCCCCTAAACTATGGCGTTTTCCATGTTTTAAAAACGTATTTAAAACCTGTTTAAGCTCATAATCATCATCAACAATTCATCTATTATTTATTTAACATAATCTACATATCATCATCCATGAAATTTGTTGTTAAAAACCCTAGTAAATCATGGGGGTTTTTTAATGTTCATTATTCTTTTCATAACAATACTTTAGTAGGTTGTTTAGCAAGTTCATGTATGTAATCCCTTTAATTACTACACACTTTTAATGTGATTAAAACTTAAATATATATGTTTATTTCTTATAAAAATCAATCTTATGTATAAAAATTATGTTTAAGTTGTAGTATTTTAGATGGATGATGTAAGTGATGATCTTGGTTAGATTTAAATCTTATCATGTTTAAATCCTTATTTTTATACTAAACCATACAAGATCATCTTACTTTTATCTCATAATATCAACATAAACAACTTCAATGTTCAATCTAACCATCATATAAGCATGAAATCAACACAAAATAATCAAAATTTATTGTTATTATTATGTTGTATTCTAGGGTTTTTAATGTATCTTTTCTTGATTTTCAAGATGATCATCTTGTACACTAATAATCTAAGCATAAAATAAGTTAGATTATGGAGGAGATTAGCTCTCAATGGGTGCAAAAATTTCTTGAAGATTATAATGAGCTCCATCCATGCAAGCTTCCTTGAGGGTCTTGATTAAGCTTCAAATGATGTAGAATGTGGTGTTCTAAGGTGGCACAATGGTAGTTTGTGGTGGGGTGTCGGAGCCGTGGGTATAGGGGGAAAGATGGGAGGATATGTTGCAATTTTTTTTGAAGGAAAAGTGAGGATATGAATGATGAAGGTTTCATATATAATTACTCATATCTTACGTGTCCCATCATAATCTTAACATACCATACTTCTAATCAAAATTTTTAACAAAATCTAGTGGTGTGGGGGCCCACTTGTAGCCGTGTACATGGGGGGTGAAGTGTAACTTTTATTTTTACCACATGTTGAATTTATGAGATATTTAGGTACTTATGTTAATTATAGCAATTAGGGTTAATCTTCTAGCATCTTAAGCATAAGACTTGTGTTTAGGGTGTAATTATATGGCTTTTAATCCATATGATCCTCCAAAATAAGTTTCGGATGACGGATACGTCGTTAGATCGTTCATTGTCGAACTATTCGCTAATAAACGAAACTATATATTTATTACCGAAGCGTTTAATTTCGATTACCACAACTAATATGGTGTCAAATTAGTGCATTTTCGCTCCAAAAATATTCACGACTAGTTCGCTATATGAATACACGATGAATTAGGGTTGCCGATATGTCTTCTGTTTGACCGATATCGGCACTTTTATAATCCGCCGTCGAACTTTTCTGAAAGTTGTGTTTCCATGACCTCATGTTAGCTGAATGGATTCCGAGTTTCAAATAATGCTTAACTAGTTCACTAGACGCTCGGATGTGGCTATCGGCCACTAAAATATTCGACGATCGGCCGCTTTCCGGTCGAATGGTGCACTGTTTGCCGAATGACCGGAAACGACGTGTTATGTGCATTTTTGCTATTCTCACATTATTTTAGGATGTTTAGCATTGTTTTATTCTTATCTTGACATCCGGAATCCTCCGAATTAGTCTTGCGGACAAATCGCCATTTGTCGCCTTTTCGGTCGAAACGGACAATTTTGCAATTTAGGCGTTATATCGAAAAGTTATGTATTATTGTAATAGTTGTTCTCAAATATGTGTTTTCGTTTGCATATGGACTCAGGTATGGCATTAACATGCCGTCATTTCTTGTTCGGATTCGTTTCAGTAGGTTTTCCAACACGGTTAGTGTCACCGCATTTAGTGCATTTAGTACTTTCTACCAACACTCTTAGGGCATTGTTTTGGTCTGTTTTTCATCATAACGGAAACCAGTATATGTTATGATCAGATTTACTTGTCCTAATAACGTACGACTCAGTTTCGAATTTAAATTACGATAATCATGCATGAGATTATAATATGAAATTAGTGATCACATTGTACGAAACTACCAGTTATTTGCAAGTTGTCACATACTCCCCCTGTTAAAAACAATTTCGTCCAGAAATTCAGCTTGAGGCATCCACTGAAGGAGTCTTCTAGAATAGGTGGGGGCATTTTGACTTGATTTGATCTTCACGCTCCCACGTATACTCGGGAGCGTGACGTGAATTCCAGCGAACCTTCACCAGTTTGATTTGGCTTCTTCTTGTCTTTTGGTCCTTGCAGTCCATGACTTCAACTGGTTCTTCGGTGAATTGTAATTTGTCATCAACATGAATTTCATCTGCTGGAATGATAACGGTGTCATTTGTTGGACTTTTCTTTAGCTTAGACACATGGAAGGTGTCATGTACATTATTGAGTTCCTTTGGCAGTTTTAACTTGTAAGCCACAATACCAATCCTTGCCATAATTTCCAAAGGTCCAATATATCTCGGGCTGAGCTTCCCACGCTTCTCGAACCTAGCTATGCCTTTCCAAGGTGAGACCTTTAACAATACTTTGTCTCCCACCTCGAATGATAATGGTTTGCGTCTTCGATCCGCGTAGCTCTTTTGTCTATCTTGGGCTGCTTTAATATGCTCACGTATCTTAAATATCTTGTTTGTGGTCTCTTGCACTAGTTCGGGACCAATGAGTTGTCTGTCACCGACTTCCACCCAACATAGCAGTGATCGGCACTTTCGTCCATATAATGCTTCGAATGGCGCGGCCTTGATACTGGTGTAATAACTGTTATTGTAGGAAAACTCTACCAACGGTAAATGAGTATCCCAGTTTCCTCCTAAATCCATCACACAGGCCCGAGGCATATCTTCTAATGTTTGAAGGATTCGCTCGCTCTGACCATCAGTCTGCGGGTGAAAGGCTGTGCTTAAATCCAAGCGAGAACCAAATGAATTTTGAAATGATTGCCAGATACGTGACACAAAGCGACCATCTCTATCAGAGATTATTGAGATGGGCACACCATGACGTTCCACAATCTCCTTTAGGTACAGTTCCGCTAGTTTCTCTGTACTGTCTTTCTCACGGATGGGTAGGAAGTGAGCTGATTTGGTTAGCCGGTCGATGATAACCCAGATCATGTCATGACCTCGAGAGGTCCGTGGTAACTTTGTAATGAAATCCATTGATATCTGCTCCCACTTCCAAACCGGAATCTTTGGTTGTTGTAATAATCTGGATGGCTTCTGGTATTCAGCCTTGACCTTTGCACAAGTTAGGCATCTCCCAATATATGTCGCAATATCTCCTTTGAGATTAGGCAGCCAATAATATTCTCTCAGATCCTGGTACATTTTGTCCGATCCTGGGTGTATCGAATACTTGGACTTGTGTGCTTCATCCATCACCAAGTCTCGCAACTCACCATAATAGGGAATCCAGATCCTTCCCATGAAATATAGAGTTCCATCCTTTCTCGGTTCCAATTGCTTTTCCATTCCCTTTAATGATTCAGCTAGAATGTTTTCTAGTTTCAATGCTTCTTGTTGTGCTTCCCGCACTCTAGAAATGAAGTTCGTCTGGATTGTCATCTCCAAAGCTCGCACCCGTAATGTTTTGACTTGTTCTTTTCTACTCAAAGCATCTGCTACAACATTTGCTTTGCCCGGGTGATACTTGATCTCACAGTCATAATCATTCAACAGTTCCACCCAACGTCGTTAGCGCATATTCAGTTCCTTTTGGTTGAATATATGTTGAAGACTTTTATGATCTGTGAATTTGGTGCACTTAGTGCCATATAGATAATGACGCCAGATCTTCAAGGCAAATACCATGGCACCTAGCTCCAGGTCATGCGTGGTATAATTCCTTTCATGAACTTTCAACTGTCGAGACGCGTACGCGATGACTTTTTCTCGTTGCATTAACACGCAACCGAAACCTTGATGTGATGCATCACAGTACACCACAAAGTCATCGGTACCGTCCGGGAGGGATAGTATTGGTGCTTTACATAGCTTCTCTTTGAATACTTGGAATGCTGATTCTTGCTTCTCTCCCCAGTCAAACTTTCTATCCTTCTGGGTTAGCAAGGTTAGCGGTTGTGCAACCTTGGAGAAGTTTTCAATAAATCTCCTGTAGTATCCCGCTAATCCTAGGAATTGTCGTATTTCCGTGGGGGTTCTTGGCGTGGTCCAGTTCTTTATTGCCTCGATCTTCGAAGGGTCGACATGGATTCTGTTCTCGTTTACCACATGGCCATGAAATTGTACCTCGCGGATCCAAAATTCGCATTTTTAGAACTTGGCATATACTTGCTCTTTCTTCATCAATTCCAAAATGGCTCTAAGGTGTTGTTTATGCTCTTTCTCGGTGCGTGAGTATATCAGTATGTCATCTATGAATACGATCACGCATTTGTCGAAGTATGGCTTACACACTCGGTTCATCAAATCCATGAATACTGCAGGGGCATTTGTTAGGCCAAAGCGCATAACAAGGAACTCATAATGATCGTAACGAGTCCTAAACGCTGTCTTAGGAATACTTTCCTCCTGGATTCTCAACTGATGATATCCGGATCTTAAATCAATCTTCGAGTAAAAACTCGATCCCTGTAACTGATCGAACAGATCATCGATCCGTGGTAATGGATAGCGGTTCTTAATAGTTAACTTGTTTAAGTCCCGGTAGTCGATGCACATGTGAAATGTTCCGTCCTTTTTCTTCACGAATAGCACCGGAGCTCCCAAGGCGAGAAACTCGGCCTTTTGAAACCTTTGTTGAGTAGCTCTTTCAACTACATAGATAATTCTTGCATCTCCGAGGGCGCTAGACGGTATGGAGCTTTTGCCACAGGTGCTGCTCCTGGCACTAAGTCGATACGGAATTCGACTTGTCGCGGTGGGGGTAGTCCCTGCAAGTCTTCCGGAAAGACCTTGGGGTATTCCCTCACTACTGGTATGTCCTCAATCTTGCGTTCCTCTTCCTTCTTATCCACCGCGTAGGCAAGAAAAGCGATGCATCCTTTCCTCAAGCATTTCTGAGCCTTCATGCAGTTTATGATTCGAAGAGGTGTATCAAGCTTCTCCCCGTGAATCACCAAATGTTCTCCATCGGAAAAGGGAATGCGAATGATCTTCTCATGACATATTACCTCGGCTCGATTATTGGATAGCCAATCCATTCCAATGACAACATCAAAACTACCCTGTTGAACTAGTAATTGATCTATATCAAACTTTCGTTCACCCAACTCTAACGTACATTTCTTTATTATTTCTTTCGACTCTACTAATATTCCGTTAGCTAACTCAATCGAGTAGGGAAAATCTAGTTTACTTGACTTTACCCCAAGTATATCCCTAAAGACTTTAGAAATAAAACTGAAATCTGCCCCGGTATCAAAAAGAATAGATGCAAACTGATCATTGATAGGGAACGTACCGGTAACCACGTTTGGATCCTGACGAGCGTCCTTAGCTCCAATTACAAACGCTCTCCCACGTGCTTGATTCGCTTTAGGGCAATCTTTCTTGAAATCTCCATTGTCTCCGCATCTAAAGCAACCTTGATCTCCAGTATTGGTTCCCCAGCACGCTTCGGTGCGATGACCAAATTTGCCACATTTTCCACACTTGTGGCCACGACATTCCCCGTGATGGTGGAAAGGACACTTGGGACATTTCGGTGCGTCCCCAGTATAAGCTCTCTTAACCGCAGTGTTCGTGGTTGTGGTAACATATGCTTTGGTTTCCTTAACTTCTCTCGCGTCTTGTCTCTTGTTACTGTTGTTGTTACCACGAGAACCTTTCTTGAAGTGAGAAAATTTCCGTTTGTTGGAATCAGTGGTCTCTTCAGTAGATTCTTTCTTGTTTCCACCATTCTTAGTCAACTTTCCCTGACGTACAACCTCTTCGGTTAGACTGACAGCTAGCGCAATAGCTTCACCAATCTCTGTGGGTTTCGAAGAGGTAACCAAACTCAGAATCTCAGGGGCAAGTCCCCAAATGTACCTCTCAATACGTTTAAATTCTGGTTCCACTAGATATGGTACCACTCGGGACAAATCATGGAATCGTTGTGTATACCCAGAAATGTCTGAACCGACCATTTTTAGATTCCAAAATTTCATCTCCAACTTTTGAATTTCTGATCTTGAACAATACTTCTTCTTCATCATCTCCTTTAGTTCCTCCCAGGTCAAGGCATATGCAACATCATCGCCCTTGGTTTAGACCTGAAGGTTCCACCATGATAGAGCTCCATCCTCAAAGAGTCCGGTAACATAGGTGACTCTTAATTCAGCAGGGCACTTACTCATTCGGATGACTGAGTCTGTCTTCTCAGTCCAGCATACGAAGGCTACAGCGCCTCCGGTACCATAAGAGTTCAGAGGTTTACAGTCAAGAAACTGCTTATATGTGCAACCTGAAATTATTGGATACGCTATTTAAGCATGAGTAAGTAGCACGAATAAGATGGATGAGAGTGTATCGAGGTTTTATGAGAAACCGTGTATTACCAGTGGGAGGATTTACTCCTATTGAACCTCCTGTACCGCAGCTATGCTCAGAGCGGTTTGCCTCGCACTGTGCAATAGCTTGGGATATACGTTCATTCAGCTCCTCTTGTGTGGTGGGTAGGGTGTTGTTTGAGCTTCTTCTGCGGGGCGGCATTGTCTTCTAACACAATATGTCTCTCAATTAGGTCGAATAATACTTTCATGTTATTATTACTATTTATTATTATTTTTATTTTTATTATTACTATTATTATTATTATTATATATGGAACAGCATATCGGTACATGATAAATAAATAATTGAATATATGCAAACGCCATATACACACCCGTCGTCATCATACACATGGCTCGCCACATCATAAAGTATAAATCATAATATCACCACGGTGCAATGCATCAATTTTAAAATCACCACATCATGACATAATCAACCATAACATAAAAGAAATACAATGTAACATAAAGAAAATACACTTTTATACAATGACAACTTGTTACAGTTTGTTTGTAAAGAGCCAAAAAGGACTTAGGGGTACACAACCCTAGTTAATACAAGTTTTTACATTACAAAAGTACCATTTTCTACTACATTGCTTCTTCACGTCAAATAGTTGTCTTCCAAAAGCTGGGATCTTCAAGGTTGGATCTTCATGAGCCGAAACAACAGAAGTACAGCTGATCCCCAAAAGATATCTACAAACATGCTACTGGGTGGAGGGGGTGGTGGAAATGGCGATCGTGGGAACATGCTGTGATAGTATGCCATCTCCTCCTCGAGGCTAGAAATACGCCTAGTAGCATCCGTCTGAAACTGCTCTAGCTCCTGCACTCGTGCCTTGGACGGGCATGACGAGTGGTGGAACGGACAGAAAGGTGGAGTTGGTGGTGGTGATAGAGGTAGTGGTGGTGATGGAGGCGGGTATGATGGTGGGGTTGGAATCGGTGATGACAGTGGTGGAGGTGTCACTCTGGTAGTGGCATGAGCAGTACGTTGCGACCCTATCTCCCAAATCCTACGAAAGATTAGAGAGAGCTGTAGGTTATGTGAAGTCACCCTTTCCTCCACAGGAATCGGGGGAAAGTGTGAGGGATGATAAGGGTCTGAAGGGCTCATGCCTGGTGGAGCTGTCGGAGTGAACATACCTGCTGGAGGTGGTGTGGGTCGTGGTCATACATGGGGGCACTCTATCAGAGAATGAAAGTCCTGGCATATGAGAAGGTCCGGCTGCAGATGGGTTGAAAACAGGGTGGTACGTGGACCTCTCAGAAAAGTAGGGTGGTGGCTACTCAGGGGCACGTGGAGTGCCGCTCAGAGAGTAGTAATGGGCAGGTCCTGTATAATGAATGGGTCCAGGGGTCGGGACTCTGACAGGGAACGGACTGACGCGAGCCAGTGAGGCCACAGGGGGTGAATACATGGATGCAGGGGTGCCTGGGACAGCGGATGAAGCATCCTCCGCCTCATGCTCTCTTGGAGCAGCATCAGCAGATGACGAGATGTCCACGACTGGAATATCTGGGGGTGGAATCTCGAGTATAGTGATATCGTCAAAGACCTCGCCATCTCCCAGGTCGTCCTCCTTGTGTTCAACATGGAATATTGGTATCTCGTCATCATCATCATCCAGATCAATCACGAGAGGGACCATAGCAAGGGGCACCGCCAGAGGTACAATAGCGTGTTCACCCTCCGGGTGACCATACACTATGATGTCATGCGGTGGCTGAGGGACGGACAATACGTTATCTGCTGGAGGTGTATCTACCTCCATAGGATCGATCAATGCCAGTTGTTGGAAATCCCCATCGTCTCCATCTTCGGCTCCATCCCCTAAAGGTTGGGCCTCGGCAGCAGGATCATATCCATCATCGGATATATACTCCTCTGCGTCTTCCTCATAACTCGATGCTGAAGCCATAGTCCTAGCAAATAATCCGTATAATACATATGTATACATGTTAGTAATTTATGATATATTTTTAAATAAATCACCATTTCTCATGCAAAGCTTGTTCTCTTTTGTATTCCTTGGAATCTTACTGTTTTGTGTCTATCCATTATTGACTACTCATGTATTGACTCTACTCATTACTTATGGTTGAGCTCGTGTGATAGATCTTGTGTTATAGTGACACAATGAAAACCTTTTTGTTATTTTATTTTAATTCCAAAACATTTCTATCATGTTTTAAAACTTTGTTTTCATGTGTGAGCCCCTGGTCATTGTAGACCAACTTTTAGTAAAAAGTTTTTCGCCAGTTCACTACAATCGGAGCTCTGGTACCAACCTGTCACACCCAGGTCGTAGCGGAAGCGCAAGTGTGTGACTATTAGGAAATCATTGCATCCAATTTAGTAAACAGTATTAACAACAACGATGTCATTCCATTACTAAGTTTCATTATACATTACATCCTTCAAAAGTGAAACCACGTTGTTATCAGTATCAGATTTCCATTACAAAAATAGTTTAATAGGCATTGTTCCAAAATAAGATAGTGTTTTCATTACAGTTTCATGTTGAGGCTTTGACCTCTATATACCCAAACGAGGTTGGGATATAAAGAGCAAACCCTCCAAAAGTAATACATCGTTCTCTTGAAAATCCCACCCCCGGATCCCATCACCAGCTCAAAGCCTGCGTCTTGAAACACATGTAATTTTAAAAAGTCAACATAAGGTTGGCGAGTTCATGTAGATTAATGTTTTCGTATAAAAATGTCATCCTTGAAAACCTGTATTGAAATCCAAGTATGTTATTAGCGTAAATGAGTTAATTTGGTGATCTATCAGTGTGTCGCGAGCACCCTGACATACTAGTGTCATAAGTAAGTAACCAAACCGAGGCTACTTTGACATCATTGGGATCACAAAAGCACTCCGAAGGGTATACCAACAAGGAGTGGAGCGGGTCTCAAACTCAATCGATCTACTTCTTTTGCACCTTGGTCACCAAGTGATTAATGGTTACTATTGTCATGATTTTACTTACGCACAATGATCTGTTATCTGCTAACCCATAGCTAACATATTGTTTTGACATGACATGTATTTCCCCTCGATAGTTTAAAACAAAACTTGAAATAGTGAAAGGAGGGACATGAAACTCACAGTTTTTGCATCCTTTAAGTCGTACTATTTAACTTTTGGTGTCCGCAATATGTTGTAACCTACATGCATATTGGTTTCATTAGACACCTAGGTCTTAATGGACCTTGTACACGTTGTTCATCATGAATTCTTGTTATTTATTTACTTATTATGATTGAACAACTTATAATGTGATCTTAGTGTTGGTAGTTCGTTTGTTCGATGAATATTTATATATATTTCTAAAAATATATACATATATATTATGGTTTTCAAACAATGTGTGAACTGGGCCTTGCCCTTCACATGTCATTGGGCCTAGCCCATGTTTTCTTGTTATTGGGCCTAGCCCATGTTTTCTTGTCATTGGGCCTAGCCCAAGTTTTTTTGTCATTGGGCCTAGCCCATGTATTTTATGTCTTTGGGCCTAGCCCATGTTTTTATGTCGTTGTGCCTAGCCCATGTATTTTATGTCTTTGGGCCTAGCCATGTTTTTGTGTCTTTGGGCCTAGCCCATGTTTTATTGTCTTTGGGACTAGCCCATGTATTTTTATATGTTTTTGGGCCTTTATTAGATTTGGGCCTCATCCATAATTATTATGGAATTTGGCCTAATATATGGTTTTCTCAATTTGGGCCTAGCCCAAATGTGTATATATGTAAGCCCATTTTTATTATAAGTGTTTACTTATAATTTTTCTAACTCTTTAATACACTTAACTTTCCCATTTTTCATTTCGATAATATATAAACATGTTAAACGTCTAAATAATATTTAGGCTCGTTGTCGGCGTTGTTTATTACATGTTTGTTTTCGTCGAGAATCGTCCGTTGTCGTCGACGTGAAGGTGAAATCTTGAATGTCCGCCTATAGTTCGCATTGCTTTAATTGTCCGATTTATTGTTTCGACGCATTGTGAGAATGTATTTATTATGTCACCAATACTTGGTATATTGTTTAAGTGTTTGTATTTTGTATAGGATTGTGTATTTTATTGTGAATACCCTAAATTTCTAATACATACATATACAATACACACATGTATACACATTATTTATTAGTAACAAGTATTCATACAAACACTTGTATTATTTTCCATATAAGAATATATATATATATATATGTGTGTATATATGGCATTCTCCACGTTTTAAAAACCTATTTAAAACCTGTTTAAACTCATAATCATCATCAACAATTCATCTATTATTTATTTAACATAATCTACATATCCTCATCCATGAATTTTGTTGTTAAAAATCCTAGTAAATCAATGGGGTTTTTAATGTTTATTATTCTTTTCAAAACAATACTTTAGTAGGTTGTTTAACAAGTTCATGTATGTAATCCCTTTGATTACTACACACTTTTAATGTGATTACAACTTAAATATATATGTTTGTTTCTTATAAAAATCATTCTTATGTATAAAAATTATGTTTGAGTTGTAGTATTTTAGATGGATGATGTAAGTGATGATCTTGGTAAGATTTAACCTTATCATGTTTAAATCCTTATTTTTATACTAAACCACAAGATCATCTTACTTTTATCTCAAAATATCAACATAATCTAACCATCATATAAGCATGAAATCAACACAAATAATCAATATTTATTGTTATTATTATGTTGTATTTTAGAGTTTTTTATGTATCTTTTCTTGAATTTCAAGATGATCAACTTCTACACTAATATCTACGCATAAAATAAGTTAGATTATGGAGGAGATTAGCTCACAATGGGTGCACAAATTTCTTGAAGATTATAGAAGAAAAATAAGCTCCTTAGAAGGCCCTAATGAGCTCCATCCATGCAGAAATTCCTTGAGGGTCTTGATTAAGCTTCAAATGGTGTAGAATGTGGTGTTCTAAGGTGGCACAATGGCGGTTTGTGGTGGGGGTGTTGGAGCCGTGGGTATAGGGGGAAAGATGGGAGGATATGTTGCAATTTTTTTTGAAGGAAAAGTGAGGATATGAATGATGAAGGTTTCATATATAATTACTCATATCTTACATGTTCCATCATAATCTTAACACACCATACTTCTAATCTAAATTTTCAACAAAATCAAGTGGTGTGGGGGCCCACTTGTATCCGTGTACATGGGGGTGAAGTGTAACTTTTATTTGTACCACATGTTGAATTTATGAGATATTTAGGTACTTATGTTAATTATAGCAATTAGGGTTAATCATCTTGCATCTTAAGCATAAGACTTGTGTTTAGGGTGTAATTATATGGCATTTAATCCATATGATCCTCCAAAATAAGTTTCGGATGACGGATATGTCGTTAGATCGTTCATCGTCGAAGCATTCGCTAATAAACGGGACTATATATTTATTACCGGAAGCGTTTGATTTCGATTACCACAAGTAATATGGTTTCAAATTAGTGCATTTCCGGTCCAAAAATATTCACGACTAGTTCGCTAGATGAATACACGATGAATTAGGGTTGCCGATATGTCTTCCTTTCGACCGATGTCGGCACTTTTATGATCCGCCGTCGAACTTTTCCGAAAGTTGTGTTTCCGTGACCTCATGTTAGTTGAATGGATTCCGAGTTCCAAATAATGCTTAACTAGTTCACTAGACGCTCGGATGAGGCTATCGACCACTAAAATATTCGTCGTTTCGACGATCGGCCGCTTTCCGGTTGAATTGTGCACTGTTTGCCGAATGACCGGAAACGACGTGTTATGTGCATTTTTGCTATTCTCACATTATTTTAGGATGTTTAGCATTGTTCTATTCTTACCTTGACATCCGGAATCCTCCGAATTAGTCTTGCGGACAAATCGCCATTTGTCGCCTTTTCGGTCGAAACAGACAATTTTGCAATTTAGGCGTTATGCCGAAAAGTTATGTATTATTGTAATAGTTGTTCTCAAATATGTGTTTTCATTTGCATATGGACTCATGTATGTCATTAACATGCCACCATTTCTTGTTCGGATTCGTTTCAATGGGTTTTCCGACACGGTTAGTGTCACCGCATTTAGTGCATTCAGTACTTTCTATAAACACTTTTAGGGCATTGTTTTGGTCTGTTTCTCATTGTAACGGAAACCAGTATATGTTATGATCAGATTTACTTGTCCTAATAATGTACGACTCAGTTTCGAATTTAAATTACGATAATCATGCATGAGATTATAATATGAAATTAGTGATCACATTGTACGGAACTACCAGTTATTTGCCAGTTGTCACAACATGATGTAGAGAAAATCAAACCTTTTTCATAGCAATTCCTCGCAATGTGATATCTGATGTCAATGTGCTTTGTTGTGGAATGTAAGATTGGATTTTTTAATAATGTTTTCAACTGCTTAACTATCCAACATGAGGGGAGTCTTTAAAGCAGTTACACCAAAATCAAGTAATTGATTTTGAAGCCATAGGAGTTGTGCGGTACAACTTGTAGTAGCAATATACTCAGCTTCTGCTGTTGATGTTGAAACTGCAAGTTGCTTTTTTGCTTTTCCAAGAAACCAAGCAATTGCCTAGAAACTGACATCCTCCTGATGTGGACTTCCTTGTTGCATGGCAACTAGTAAAGACTATTTGAATAACCTAAAATCTCAATATTTCCATTAGCAAGTTACCAGATACCAAGTGTAGAAGCACCTTTTATGTATCTAAATATCCTTTTCACAGCTATAAGGTTGGACTTTCTAGGTGTTGTCTGGGATCACGCATAGACACATGTGGCAAACATAATGTCTGGCCTTCATGTAGTTAGGTACAATAAAGACCTAATCATGCTTTTGTAAAGTGTTTGATCAACCAAGTCATCTTTATCATCAGTAGTGACCAATTTGATCTGGCCATGGGTGTACTACATGGTTTACAATCATTATATCAAATTTGGTTAATAGTTCTTTGACATATTTGCTTTAATGAATGAATGTATCATTTTGCAATTGCTTAACTCGGAGACCAAGGAAGCATTGAAGTTCACCCATGACACTCATCTCAAACTCTTCTGTCATGAGTTCCCTAAACTCTTCACACATGGCATTGCATTGGATCCAAAAATGATGTCATCTACATAAATTTGGAGAAGCATCAAATCCTTTCCTCTCCATTTTAAAAACCAATGTTTTATCAATTTTACCTCTTGTGAAGCTTATGGATAAGAGAAAGGTGGATAGATTTTCATACCAGGCTCTAGGTGCTTGTTTCAAGCCATATAAAGCTTTGTTAAGCTTCTAAACATGATCTGGATAAAAAGCATCTTCAAAACCAGGGGGTTGACATACATATACCTCTTCCTCGATCTTACCATAAAGAAATGCACATTTGATATCCATATGACACCTTGATGTTGTGGTTGGCAGCAAAGGCTAAGTACAATCTAATGGACTCTAGTCTTGCTACAGGAGCAAATGTTTCATCATAATCAATGCCTTCTTCTTGTCTATAGCCTTGAACCACAAGCCTAGCTTTGTTCTTGACGACAATGCCCATTTCATCTGTTTTGTTCTTGAAGACCCATTTTGTTCCAATTGGACATACATCCTGAGGCAATGGTACAAGTTCCCATACTTGTTGTCTTTTAAACTGTAGGAGCTCTCCTGCATCGCCTCTACCCAACTGTTGTCTCTTACTGCCTCTTGGTACTTGACTGGTTGTGTGAGTGATAGAAAGCTAACAAAAAGACAAATGTTTTAGGATGACTTCTTGTGAGTACCCCTTCATTAATGTTACCAATAACTTGATCTGGTGGATGATTTTTAAGGTAGATTAAATCTCCCTTGTATGGAACAATGGCATTTTAAGGTGAAGGCTGCAGATGGGAATCATCTGAGCTAACATCTGTTGGCAATTTTGAACAACCAACATCTGTTTGGAATGGAGGTGGAGGTATAGGTGCTATAGGTGTAAAAGTGGGTTGACTTTTGTTCACAGAGAATGAACTTTTGTCAATAGTGATTTGACTAGATGAGGCGGTAGAGGTTTGTGGATCAATAATTGTTGCTCTGGTTGTGGAAGTGACTTTATATTGTGGGATCAAAATGTCATATCTAATGTCTTGATGGGAAGATTGTGATGTACCTGCAGTGTTAGTCTTGATAGACACATCTTCAAATGTAAATTTATCTAGGTTAAACAATTCAGCAGGATTATTCGGATTTTTAAAGAAGAAAGTTCATTGAACTTTACATTCAAAGTCTCTTCTACACACCTAGTCCTTGTGTTAAACACTTTATAGGATTTAGTAGTAGTGAGTGTCCTAAATAATATCCACAATCTACTCTGGCTGCAACTTTTGAAATGGAATCTTTTAAGTTTAAAATGAAGCATGGGTAGCTAAAGATTTTGAAATAAGAGATCCGTGCTTTCATCTTGTACAGAGTTTCATAAGCAGTCCTTTGATGTCTAGGGCTAATCAAAACTCTGTTTTGCATATAACAAGTAGTGGTTACAGCCTCTGCCCAAAAAGACAAGGAAAAACCTGAATCTGCAAGCATTGTTCTGGTAGCCTCAGTTAGAGTTCTATTCTTTCTTTCAACCACCCCATTTTGTTCTGGTGTCCTGGGAATGCTATATTGCCTCACAATTCCTTTAGACATACAAAAGTCATCCAACTCCTTATTTCTAAACTATGTTGCATTGTCACTCCTGAAGATTGTTACTAGCAGATCAAATTGCTTTTCAACTTTTCTTACAAAGTCCTGCAAAATACCTAAAGTCTCATATTTGGAGTGCAAAAAGTAAGTCCATGTAAACCTTGAAAAATCATCAATAATGACAAGACAATACCTCTTCTTTTTAAGACTCATAATTTTAAAAGGGCCAAACAAGTCCATGTGTAACAATTTTCATCTTTGGAGTGAAAAAGTAAGTCCATGTAAACCTTGAAAAATCATCAATAATGACAAGACAATACCTCTTCTTTTTAAGACTCATAATTTTAATAGGGCCAAACAAGTCCATGTGTAATAATTGTAAACACTATGTAGTTTTGGACTCATCAAGGGATTTGTATGAACTTTTATGTTGTTTACCTTTTAAAAAAAACACAATGTTCATCACATGTGAATTGTTTTGGGGAAAGACCTATTAAAAACGTTGTTAGAGAGTGTGGTGATACTTTTGAGATTTGTATGACCAAGTCTTCTTTGCATAGTTTTGTCTCTTTGTTAGAGGCATCTGAGAACAAACAAGCATTAGACATTGGATTATCTTTCAACATATCTACCACATATACATTGCCACTCCTATGAGCAACAAGTTGTGCTTTCCCCTTAGCTATGATTGTTTCAATCTTTTTAACCACCTCTGGCCCAACAATCTTACAATGCTTCTTAGTGAAGAATGACCCATAGACTTTGTCACTCATTTGAGACATACTAAGGAGGTTAAATTTCAGATTGTTAATAAGATTGACATCTTCAAACTTGAGTTTCCCTGCTTGGACTGTCCCTAACCCTAACACCTTTCCTTTTGAGTTGTTAGCAAATGATATATCACCCCCTCCATGAGCTAGAAAATCTTTGAAAGGGGCTCTACAACCTGTTATGTGCCTGGAGCTTCCACTATCTACATACCATAAACTGTCAAGGTAAGTAGAAGATCTCTGCACGTTGGTAAAAAGTTAGTTTTGGTGAGTGTCCAAAGACAAAATGGCTTTGGATGGGGTTACAGACATTCCAGCCTCAAGTCTAGAAGAATGGTAAGAGTTTTGAATAGATTTTTGAAACATTTGTTGACCATCTCCTATCAAGTGGTTATAACCATGAGGATGCTTGTTTACTCTTGGTTTTGTAGGTCGTTTATAGATCTCATAACCAAGTGGTACACTCTTATAAGATGGTTGACCATATCCTCTTGGAAATTTGTTTGTAGGTGATGCATCTGGTACCTAAACTTCTATGAGAACAGAGGTTATATTCAGTTGTTTGGTAACAGATGTTTGGACTAGGACAAAGGTCTGTTTGGACTTTCCTTTTTAAGTACTAGCCCTTGAACTCTCAAGTATTTTTGATCTATACTAATTTCTTTTGACATCAAAATTTTTTAGATAAACACACTCTTGAGTTTTGTGATTTTTCTTAACACAGATAATGCAATGAGGTGCATCAACTATCACACTTGTCTTTTTTATATCATATGCTTTTAAGAGAAAATAGTTTTTGGTAACATGATTTTTCTTTTCACAAAAGTCACAAAACAAGTTTAATATTTTCTCTCTCTTCTTCCTTTTTCACCCTTTTTGTCAACACATGTTGTAACATCTGCTGTAAGGTCTTTTAATGGAATGACCTTGACTTGAGGTGCTTTTATACCTTAAATGGTTGAGAAATCCATTGGCTTAAATTTGTCAAGAGTGTCACATTCATCTGACCAGGTTGGTTTAGATTAATATTTTTCAATTTCCTCAAAAGTTGAGGATCATTCTAGTCTTTCTAAAACAATTTTGTTACCATTTAGTTCAGTGACTTTAATTTCTTGACCAACCATGTTTGTTGGAACAATTTCAACCAAACCACAATCATTTACAACAGTGTTTTGAGAAATTTGGTCATTTTTTCGAAAACTTATGCCAAATTTTACATTACTTTTGATCTGTGATTCTAACATCAACTCATAACCTTTGCAGGATTCTACCCATTTTTCACATGTGATCTGGGTAGATTCAAGCTCCATTCTACAACTTTGATATTTTTCTATCACTGTTTGGAGTTGATCCTAGGTTATGCTTGATTCAAGTTTGAGACTACTGATCTCACTTTATTTTTCAAACAGTTTTTATTTTAACTCTTTAACAAGTTTTTCGAACTGAATTTCATCATCTAAGATCTTGTTTCTAAGGTTTTCATTCACCTCTTTAATGTTTACAAAAACAATAATACCTTTGTCAGAACATAATTCTTTAAGGACTTGAGGTTATATCTTAGCAGCATCTATCATGGCACAATCCCATTCTCCTTTACAAACACTTGAATCCCATGGGTCTGATAGAGGATTTACCATTTCTTCACCAATCTTTTCTTCTGAAACATCTTTTTCAATATTTTCACAAACCACATCAATATTGGACACCCCTTCCTTAGACTCAACCCCTTCTAATATTGTCTCTAGTGCCATAAAGCAAAAATCATCATGTTTCTTTTCAAAATTGGCAACTAGGGCAAAATTTTCATTAGTTAATTCTTCAGGTAAGCTACACCAATCAACAAAGCCTTGTGTAAAGAAGCTCTGTTGACTCTTCTCTAAAGGAGCAGAGGTTTGTGTAGCTTGTGGTGCAGGTTTCATTTGAACATGAGAATTTAGGGCTTGAACATATTATATATATGAGGAACAGTGGTTTGGATGTACTGTACTGGAATAGTGGTTGCAGGGTGTGTAAAGTGAGCAGTGCTTTACATGTGTGGAGCAGGGGTATATTGGGAATAATGGATAATGTTTTGAGTGTTCTAAAGTCTAGGATTTGGATGTGTGACAATAGGGCCACTTGTTTGACTTCTGCACTCTCTAGCAAAATGACCTAGCCTATTACACTTGTAACACTTGTTTTTAGATTTATCCAACCCAACTTTCAAACCCCCATGTAACCCTGGAAATTTTCTACTAGTTATTTTGTAAAATTTGCTAGTTAACACTTGATTTTACATTTCTTCCAGATTAGTGGGATTAAAATGTTAAAAATCATTTAACTCAAAGGATAAGTTGTCAGAAACTTGGTTTTCCCCATTTGATTTAAAAGCATAATTGGGTGATTAAGCTCTCTCTCATAAGTGAGGACTCTACCATGAAGATGAATCAAACTCATCTCTTTGAAACCAATAGAGTTTCTTGTTACGAAAGCAATAGTGTCCCATTTATCTAGTAGTGATCTTAGAAATCGGCTATTCAAGGTTGAATTTGCATAAGTAACATTTACCAGTTTTAGCTCACTTATTAGACAACTAAACCTTTCGAACTGTTGAGTTAATGATTCTCCTTTAACGTGACAAAATGTTTCATATTGATGGTTTTAAACTTCTCGGTTGTTTTCGATAACTTTCACTGAGCCACCAAACTGTTCCTTCAAAGCATCCCATAACTCTTTACATTGTTGCAATGCAATAGGATAGCATAGATATCATTTGGCAAAGCCATAGCAACGATACTAAATGCCTTTGCAACTAGCTCCATTTTCTGAAAATCTTGCTTGGAGTAGTTTTCCAGCTTTTTAGGGACTTGTCCTTTCAGGTCTTCAGCACTCGGTACCATCGGAACATGAGATCCAAAGATAACAGATTTCAAGCAACCTGTTTCTACTGAGCAAGCATGTGACCCATCCGTCTTTGCAAGATATTATATTCCGATCAAACAAGTATCGAAGGTTTGGACATAGTTCTAATGTTGTGGGGATCTTGTGAATTTTGAGACATTTTGATTGTTTACAAAGAAGTTTTTGTTTAAAATACGTTGAACGTAAATAAACTTACTCTGCTTTCAATTCAACGAACAACCAATCACAATAGTGAGAGCTGATCTATTTATATCAAATTGAATGTTTAGATCAAATTTGAATGACCAAGCTCTAATACCAATTGTGAGGATCTGAGTTTGATTTGTTGTGAAAGTTAAGATGAAATAATGAAAGAAGATAAACAAAGATGAAATATGTAGCAAAATGATAAACTTTTAAATCCCAACAAATGAGATATTGCGTTCATCAACATGCTTTTGTAAATTATAATTCACGTATGCATGAAGATTACAACTCCCCCAACCTGATCACTGCTAATTTGTTTGTACAAGAATGTCAAGAAGAAAAGTGATGAATAGAACAGCACAGACACTGTTCTATTTATAGTACAAATGAAACCTCTGAGGAATCTAGGCTGACGTCACCTTGACAACGACATTTAACAATCTAAAAAACTCTAACCATTGCTAGACCTAAACACTGTTACATTGATTTACTACTAAAACTCTGTTGATATCATCTATTGAGTTTTTTTATATCTGATGAGCTTTATCCTCTGTTGGCCTTCAGTAGGGCTTTGCCTCAACAGTCTTTAGTCTTCATCAATGGCTCTCTTTAGCAAACCTTTGGCTTCAAGCAAAGTTTATCTTCAACAGTTCTTTGTAAATAGACTTTGACTTGAACAAAGTTTAGAGTAGCAGATGTTAAGTCATCGTCATTGAGAAGAACAAATCTTCAAAGCACTGTTATTGATGATCAGATGTTATAAACTATTTTTGCTTTCCAATCATCTATTCTTTTGTGGGGTCCACTAGATCCAACATTGTTCCAACTTAAATTAGGACGTCTAGACCAAATTTTGGGATTGCTCTAATATAAAATCACCCAAAGGTGAATGCCACTAACCCATCTTTTTACTGTTTTATGTACGTTTC
Source organism: Scalesia atractyloides (assembly GCA_947069175.1). Lineage (NCBI taxonomy): Eukaryota > Viridiplantae > Streptophyta > Magnoliopsida > Asterales > Asteraceae > Scalesia > Scalesia atractyloides. Next base: position 33,395,528 of record CAMTDV010000003.1, on the reverse strand, counting down.
GGGGGAAGAACACACATTATAAAGGGTAATTATACGTTTTTGTATAAAACATGCCTTTGAATAAATTATTAGTATATTTTCGTGGAAAATATAATTCTCGAATGATATAAATATGTTTTGGAAGAAAACATGGCTTTGTAATTGTGATTGAATAAAGTATGTTTCGGGGAGAAACCATATATATATATATATATATGTTTCGGGGAGAAATAGGGAGAATTATGGTGTTTGGGTAAAACGACGGTATAGATTTAAAATGTTAAAATCTAAAGTTGTGACGAATTTGCTTGATCTCAAGAGAATAAGTATCGACATAGGCTTATGTTTCGATCGGGACGGGGAATTTGTACAACACAAAAAATTAAATTTATCATTTCAGTAGGATATATATATATATATTGTTCATGAGGCAGCCCACTATATGTGACCCATTATGTGCCACTTTGTGTGAATTTAGCCGTTCATTAATATCAGTGTGCGTAGAATTGTTGATAGATCTATCGGGTTGAGCACCCCGTCGTGGCCGGTAGCTCCATGTTAAGTCAAACGACGAATTTATATTCTGTGATTGTCTAGCGTTAATTGTACCCTTGTTGTTAATAGATATAGCTCCCTAGGTCTTGCAAACTTACGAAACTAAATAATTGATGCTGAAAATTTAGTATATAAATAAATTTTGGAAAAATGATTAGAGTCGAAGGTTTTTGGAAAACGCTTGCGAACAAAGAACTGACCCATGGATTTTGATAAGGAAATTAATTTTACTTTCTTAATTATATATGGATGTTTTAATATAAAATTCATGATAAGAAAGTTTTCCTTAAACAAATTAATCAGAATTTGAATATGTGAACTCACCCACCTTTGTGTTGACACTTGATTCTACGTGTTCTTCAGGTAGATGAGTTCGGCTTCGGGATTTTGGCATGTTTTCTGGTTGTGGATGCACGTTTTTAATAAATAATATTTGGACAACTTTTAAAACTACTTTTCGGACCGTGTTTACTAAGATCCATACGAAACAAACAAAATGCTGTGGTTGTGGTTTACGTTTAAACTCTAAACTTGTGTTTTACTTAAGTTTTATGTCCAAAAATTATATTGCATCATCCACTAAGATATTTATGTGTACCAACCTCCGGCAACGCCACATTTGTGTATCTGCTTCAACGTTTTTACGGTCTGAAAGAAGTCGGTATTAGAGCCAATGGTTGTTAGTGAACTAGATGTTTTCTAGGAAAACTCTAGACTTCCACCAAAGAGTTTTGAGATTAAATCCCAAAATTCATGAAGCCAATAATTTAAAATAAACATGGATTTTGATAATGTATGAAAACTATAAAGAGTTTATGAGCATACGTGTTAATCTGTTTATTTATACTTATATATTATTTTTCATTTGAACACACACTTATTTTGTATGGTTGCATTGTGTCACAGATGTCGCACTCACACGAGGTTATCGAGATTCACGACTTAGAGAGAGAGAGCACGAATTCGAGCTCTATCCGACCTCAGTCTTACCAGAGTTACCACACTACCTCATAGTTTGTTGACAAGGCCGGTTTTGCCTCGTCATTCTATAACCGCCCCACTACTTTTGCTAGTTAGGCTGACCCACGTTACGCCCATACAAGTAACAGTTGGATTGATGATGATGATTCGATTGTTCCTCCCTCAATTTTTGAAATTGGACAATCATCTGATACTGTGCCTAATGTCGATGAACCAGATAGAGGTATCTCTATGATATGAGGATCTTTTGGAGTAGCAACGGTGGTGGACGCCACTATTGTCATGGCTCGACCTTTAGAGCCCCTTGGTAGTCCCACCGACCGCTACTATTGAGCCTACATCTAAGATCCCTCCGCCAGTCATATCCGAATCGTCTGTTCCACAATCTGAGTCAAGAGCCTCCACTACACCTTTACTAGTTTACACTCGTCATAGGAAGAGAACTCGACCCGCTAGAGAGATTGCATCAACGTCTAGAGCCACTACTGAGTCTGCTTTGAAGAAGCATAAAGGAGTTTGGGTTGACCGATGTTCTCATTGTGATCGTCAAATTGCTACCTTACACGGAGACCTAGAGATGACCAAGGGCAAGATGAAGGATCTTGAAACCAAGATGGATTGGTATGATAAGATTCAGGATTTGGATGATAGTGCCATGGATCAGATGCACTGGAGGATTGTGGAGCTCTAGGAATTAGTTAGGAAACTTTTGGAGTTATGGGTTTAAGTGATTGTTAGTTGTTTTGTTTGTTTTGTCTCTTTGTGGTAAGCTTATTTAGGCTTGCATGCCAATTAGATATTTTAGGAGAAAATTCTTTGAAACTTGTTGATGGTGTTTGATTCTATTCACAATAAATTTTGTTAGTCTTTTGTACTAAAAACTAGCTATGTAATTTTCATGATAAAATATCAATATATGGGTTTTTGGGTTAAATTTTTCTCATTGTTAGGTAGTTGTGATTACAAGTGTATTGTTTAATCCACTAGCATTTCATGATTGAATTTTTTAAAGATTGTCTTATGTTGTTATTATTTTTACAATAATAGAAACGCCAATATGCCACCAAAAGCGAGACAGGGTCCCTCTACTGACAGTATTGGATTATGTACCACACCTGACGAGTTGGTGTAACTAATTGCTCAGCATGTTAACATGCCTTGGTATAGCGCGAAGCTAACCATACTTCAAGGCAAGGATGTAGACGTGAAACTAATGCGCATGGTTTTGGTGGAGCACCGATTGGAAACCCTCCAGGTAGAATAATGATTGGGAAAGTTTTAGTAGTTTCTTGTGTTATGATATACTCTAAGAGTGATCTTGATTTTTCATTAACCTTGTGAACAGTGCATGGATGTACATACAAAACATTCTAGGGTTGTAACCCAAGATCATTTACTAGTGCTGAAGGACCCCTTGATATTGTTAGATGGATTGAGAAGATGGAGTCTTTGATGGCAATCAGCGGTTGTGCTGCTAATCAAAGGGTTAGGTATGCTTCATGTTCATTTCTTGATGAAGCTTTATCCTTGTGGAACATTCAAGTTTAGATTTTGGGAGAAGACCTGAACGAGCTGAAGAGATGCTTCTTAGGAATACTGCTTACTTAAATTAGGACGTGTAGACCAAATTGTGGGATTGCGCTAATATAAACGCACCAAAAGGTGAGTGTCACCAACCCCTCTTTTTACTGTGTTATATTCATTTTGGGGGAAGAACACACTTTAAAAAGGGTAATTATACGTTTTTGTATAAAACATGCCTTTGAATAAATTATTAATATATTTTCGTGGAAAATATGAATTTGGAATGATATAAATATGTTTTCAAGGAAAACATGGTTTTAGAAATGTGATTGAATAAAATATGTTTCGGGGAGAAACGAGATTAGATGAATATATATATATATGTTCTGGGGAGAATCTGGGGAGAATCAGGGAGAGTTATAGTGTTCGGGGTAAAATGACCGTATAGGTTTAAAATATTTAAATCTAAAGTTTTGACGAATTTGCTTGATCTCAAGAGAATAAGTATCGGAATAGGCTTATGTTTTGGTGGAGACTTCAGGGAATTCGTACATGACGTGGTGCAAGTGTGTATAATTTTTGTTATATTTTAACCAGTTTTTACTCGTGGATCATGTGACATTTGTATATTTCTGGTCATTGAACAATTCTGAAACATTTTCGTATTTAATAAAATCTTGTGTTTTATTTGCGGGAATGTATATTTATCAATCATTATACAATCCCGGACATTTTTATTCAATAAAATCTTGCATTTTATTGGTAAGAATGCAAAAATGTCAATCATTGCACAAATTCAGTCATTTTCATGTTCGATAAAGTTTATACTTTATTTACGAAACGTGTACCGTACAATCGAAAGAACCGACATCCATGACATTTCCAGGCAAAATCCAAGATACACATACCTTAATGCCTTTATATAACCTAAATATTAGGTTAAGAGGGGTTAAAAATGACAAAACGCGACAATACAAGTTCAGGGGCCAAAATTGTCAAAAAAAAAGTTTGCTTTATCACCAAGTTTGCCACCTCTCTTCAATTTTTGACACCTTGCACTCATTTTTCCACACTTAATTTGGTGTTGACACATGTGAGGACACTAATCCACACTTGGCAACACATGTCATCACCTCCTTGATCCTAAAACACTATAAATACCCTTTAATTCATCCATTTTTTTCACACCACTTCAAAGCAAAGTGTGAAGTTCTTCTTTCTATCCTTCTTAGAGCTCGTTTCCAGCCTTTGGAAGCCTCATATCTTGAGTTCTGAAAGTGTTCTTCAACACAAGTAAGTACTCTACCTTTCATTATTTTAGATATTTTGAGCTAAAAGTCAAACAGTTTGGCTTCCTGTTTGACGTTCGGTTCTAACCATTTTGGTCGAGTCAAAGTTCAAATTGAACTTTGCAACATGATCATAATGACAAAAGTATTAATCCCTTACGATTGCACCTTCTGATTACCATGTTTAGTAGGCAAGATGACGAGTCAAAGTTTTACAAGTTTAAAGTAAAAAAAGGTATTAAAATGCATTTTACGATGAAAACGTTTTTGGGTATTAAAACTTAAGGTTCTGACACCAAATCAATTTTATATCATTATTAGATATGTTCAAACATGTCTAACTCATCATTTATAGTTTAGTACTTATTTCTTAGTCGTAAGTCGAGCAGTTTTACTACCGCTTTCACTTTCAAATCTGACTCGTTGGTCAATCTTAGGATTCCACCAAGCGCATTATTATGACCATGGTAATTTAGGGAATAACCTTCTGAGGTTATACCTTATAGTCATATAGTTTGGTTAGTTATATGATGAGTCGATTTTATGTAATTTTAAAATGCCAAAAACACCCTTTTTGCGCATAAAACGGTTTTAAACATGTAAAACCATAGTTTTGACATCTAAACTGATATTATAACATAATCAAACTTGTTTTGACATATAAGACTCATCATAGGACTTATTTAACCATCCAACCCCATAGTTACGCTTGCGACCCGTTAATGTGGCGTAAACCATTTTAAAAAGTCGTAATGGGTCAAAGCACTTAGAAACTCTTCCAAATCAGAAGGTAAGGTATAATAAACCATATCGTACGAGTCCCAACACTCATTTGGTTTATAAGAACTCATTCTATCCAATCCTCCGATGAAAGTCTCGACACACTACATAGTATTCCAATACATTAGGTCACACTTGAACTCTTCAATCCTTGAGCTTTGTTTGATCATTTGAACAAGACATTTACGTAATCACTACTTTCTTGTTTTCATGACATCATACATGTTTTGCTTATCTAGTACATATAGTACATGATTTCAAAGACATTTTTGCTTCGTATGTTGACTTAGCATGCCTAGTACATGATTTCAAAGATATTTTTGCTTCGTATGTTGACTTAGCATACCTAGTACATGATTTCAAAGGTATTTTTGCTTCGTATTTTGACTTAGAATACCTAGTACATGATTTCAAAGACAATTTTGCTTCCTATGATGACCATGATTTCAAAGACATTTTTGCTTCGTATGATGACTTAGCATACCTAGTACATGATTTCAAAGACATTTTGCCTCATATGTTGACTTAGCATACCTAGTACACGATTTCAAAGACATTTTTTCTTCGTTTGTTGACTTAGCATACCTAGTACATGATTTCAAAGACAATTTTGTTTGGTATATTGACTTAGTATATGCCAAGTACATGATTTCAGAACATTTTTCATGACATGCTTACATTGTTCATGATATATCGGTGCATTGAATATACAATGATACATTCATTAACACTGATCACACCGACCGGTAGTATGTACTAGTACCATAGGATTGGCAATCCCGCTCCCGCTTCCTAGGTTTGTTTGGAAGTGACTTTAGGGAATGACAAAATCCGATGAACATTTGATAAACCTTTGTCTTTATAAGGGTTTATCCGACAGTCAACAAGGCTTGATGTATTCGCCAACAATCCATGTATATGTGTCTACACAATAAAAGCAGTTGATTTATAAGACAAGAGTTTTTTGTTTAAACAAGACTATTGTTTATTCGAAACACCTGTTTTATACAAGACATTTTGAGGAGACAAGACATTTTTTGTTATTTTATAGAAGATATTTATTTTATGGTTTAAACAAGACTTTTATTTGCCATACAAGTTATTGGTTTTTACATAGACATTTGTTTATAAAAGACATTTGGTTTATAAATGACATTGGTTTAAACAAGACATCTCAATTTTTGGCTCATGGTAAGTGATTTTAAATGACGAGACGTGTGTAATATGATAAAAGCATGGTGGATACGCTGCTGGTACTTCCTATATATAAGTGCTTTCATTATATACATAGTGTAGCGTTATCTAAACCACTTCAAACAAAATACAAGACATGACATATTTTATACAAGGCACGATTTATTTTGGTTACTAAGTTAACCATGTCTCATTTCTTTTAAATCATTTGATTTCATAAAAGAAACATTTTTGTAAAGGATCATAGCTACTTTTGTAATAGTTGAACATTTCTTTAAACTTTCAAAGCCATGAATCTTCATCACAAAACCTATGATACTCACATGCATTTTTATGCTGACGTTTTATTTTCACATATGTTTCAAGAGCTAATGAGGTGCTTCGATTGAGGGGGAGGCATCTGGAGCTGCTTCAGCTAGTGTCACCAACTTGCCAACCGATGTCTTGGTTCCTGCTACACCAATACCACAACATTTACAGCGTGATCACCCCATTGAGAATATCATTAGTCCTATAAACGCTGTTGAACGCACACGCAGTCAATCTGGGGATATCAATACATGTCTTTATTCTTGCTTCATTTCCCAAATTGAACCTAAAAGTATTGATGTTTCCTTGTAGGAACCAGGCCGGGTGGATGCCATGCACTAAGAACTCAATCAATTTGAAAAACTTGGCGTTTGGCAACTGGTGAAACTACCTCTGGGAAAGCGCGCTCTTGGAACTCGATGGGTCTTCTGCAACAAGCAGGATGGCACGTGAGTTATTGTTCGAAATAAAGCTAGACTCGTGGTCTAAGGGTTTCAACAAATTGAAGGATTGGATTATGATGAGGTTTATGCACTTGTCGCGCGTTTGGAAGCTCTACGTATCGTCTTGGGATATACATCTTATATGGACTTTACAGTCTATCAAATGGATGTCAAGACTGCGTTTCTATACGACAAGGTGAAAGAGGAAATATACGTGGCACAACCACCGGGCTTTACTGATCCTGACAAGCCAGATTTTGTTTATAAATTAGACAAAGCGTTCTACGGGTTGCATCAAGCACCTCGCACATGGTACGCTACTCTTACAGAGCATCTGCTTGCTCATGACAACACACGTGGAACTATTGACCAAACTCTGTTTATCAAACACGTTGATAAGGACATTATTCTCGTCCAAATCTACGTTGATGATATTATTTTTGGTTCCACCAATGATGGTTTGTGCCGCGAGTTCGAAGAAATCATGAAGAATTTAAGATGAGCTCATTGGGATAGATGACCATGTTTTTAGGACTCCAAGTTCGTCAGAGCTCTCAGGGTATACTCATTCATCAAGGAATATACGTACACGACGTTCTTGCCAAATTCAAGCTTACAGATTCCAAGCCAATGGCTTCACCTATAGCGGAACGGCCTCTGTTAAATGAAGATGCTGAAGGAACGCCTGTTAATCCTACCATGTATCGCTCTATGATTGGATCACTCATGTATCTCACTGCTAGTCGGCCAAATATCATGTTTACCGTCTGCCTGTGTGCTCGTTATCAGGCTACTCCTAAACTTTCTCGTTTACATGCTGTTAAACGAATTTTTAGGTACCTCAAAGGGGCTCCATCTCTAGGCCTCTGGTATCCTAAAAATTCTGAATTTGAACTGTTTGCTTTCTCTGAAAGTAATCTAGGAGGTACAGATAGGGACATACGCTCAACGTCGGCTCGTTGCCAATTTCTAGGAGATCGCCTAATTTCGTGGCAATGCAAGAAGCAGCAGACGGTTTCGCTTTCCACTGCAGAGGCAGAATATATCGCACCATCTGCTTGCTGCTCCCAGGTTTTATGGATGCAACATCAGCTTGCGGATTACGGTTTGACTTATCTAAACACCATGATTTATTGTGATAATGATGCTGCAATCCAAATAGTTAAAAACCTTGTCTTCCACTCCAAAACCAAGCACATTAACATTAAAGTTCATTTTATACGCGATTGCTATGAAAAGGGTCTCGTAAAGCTTGAGCAAATCCACACTGATGCGAATGTGGCGGATTTGTTTACGAAACCCGTTAGCAACGCACGTTTTCAAGTGCTTGTGGATCTTCTCAAAATGATTCGGTTTTCTTCCTAGGCATCTACCATCTTCGTATTAATTTACTGTTTTTCATTTCTTTTCGTTGCGTCATAAATTTGTTCATATCTCTATGCCCAAATTTAGGGGGAGAAAAAGTTCAAGTTAAAAAAAACAATATTGTCATCTATGTTCTCATTTCAGATTATTCAAAATCCAAGTTACTGTTTGTTCTCTCTAATTCTCTCTCGAACTGAATATTTTGGACTACCCATTTCGGATCAGGTACATGTGCATTCCGGATTGATCTTCAAAGAATTAGGATTTCAGATTGATAATAGTGCTCATTTCGTATGGATATTCATCCGAAATGATGAACTCAGATCTCATTTCGGATTAATCTTCATCCGGGATGCATGTTTATCCGAGATACATAATCCGGATTGATAAGAGTGTTCCGGATTCATTCTAGGTCTTGACCTTTTAAATTGTTGAACCCCTTAACTAATTTGAACTGGCTTTAATTTAAACCTTGACCTCTGTTGACCTGTCAAGTTAGTGTTAACTCTGTTAACTCAGTTAACTCAGTTAACTTAGATAACTCAGTTAAATCAGCTTACTCAGTTTGCTTCTGTTAGTTGGTTTCTAACTCGGTTGATTTTTGACAGACACGGTGGAAGAAGCTTTCGATGCCGTAATGCTGGTTGAAGAACAGTTTCACAATCAGGCTGGATATCTTTCAGATCCACCGGCTGAGTATTTTCAGGAGTTTCATGCAATGATTTTGGGGCTTAACAGTTGTCGGATTGCCTACGCTCTTCGTGCAAATCCCGTGATTTATAGAGATTTGGTTCACTCGTTTTGGAAAAGAGAACGGATACAGCCAAGAGGTGAAGATGGTAGACCCTTCATACGATCACAGATTCAGGGGAGGAGATTGTTGTTAATGAGGCTTGTGTGAGAGAAGTGCTACAGCTAACAGATACTTACGGTGATCCAACCACATATGTCAAAGAAAAGGTGTTGTCGGTACTGATGGAGATGGGTTACGAAGGTTCTTATCTGCCATTGCTAAAGAAGATGTTTCCGGCATACTAGAGATTAATTATACACATGTTTATGCAATGTGTGTCGGAGAACAAAGGTGGACTGGATCAGCCTAATCAGGCACAGACTTCTGCGATCGTTTTTTTGGTTATGGACTGGAAGTATAACTACTTTGGTTATATCTTCCAAAATATGAGGAAAATATTAGAGTAGTCCAAGAAACAAATGTTTCTGTTATATCCACAGTTTATCCAACTGATTCTCGATGCTCGTTACCCCGATTTAGCTAAGGATGCTACAGACGCGAATTTGCTGAATATGAAGCCAATGGGGCCTACCATTTTTGCAACTATGAAGAATCGTTCTACTTCGAAGACGGTATTTGTAGGTAGGTTCCCCCTAAAGAACTTTAGAAAGTTTTCTGAAGTTATAGGTCTGCATGCTCCACCACTTCCTCCTCCTCCGTTAAATGCAATTGTAGCCGAGGAACATGATATACCGGCAAAGGAAAAAGAGAGAGAAGTCGAGGATTTGGTTACAGATGATGAAGACGATGTTGGACAAGCCTTTCTGGATGATCTTGATGCATTCAATGTTACATTAACTCCTGTTCTTCCAGAGTTATCATCTGAGAATCTAGCTGCTCTGATTGCTCAACTGAAGGGCATTCAAGAGAAACAAGGTGATCCCCCACTTGACATTCCGTCTGTTGTTGCTACTACTGTTCAGCCTGATGAAGATGACAAAGATGAAGAAGATGAGGTTCCGTTGATCAAGAGACGCAAAACTGAGTCGAGCATTTCAGCGAGTACATCTGAGGCTCCAGTTGCTGTTACAGTTGCTACTTCTGAGTTGATTACATCAGAGCACTACTGCTGAGGTTATTGTTATAGAATCGGTTGCTTGTACCTTGATGGCTGACACGCCTATTGTTTCTACACAGCCCACAGTTCCTGTCATTACGCAATCTACAGTTGTATCGATTCCTGCTGCCATAATGTTACATATGATGGAATTTGGAGGCAGTTCATCGGGTGCAGGAGGTTTAGAAGCGGGTGGTAGTGGTGCTGGTCATTCTGATGATATTACTGATGATTATATACGCAGATCTGAGAAGTGGCCATTTGAGTTTGGGGGTTTAGACAGTGATGATGATGATACTGAGGTAGATGTCGTTGAGTTAAAGAAACGGGTTGTTGTACTGGAACAGGAGGCTATGTTAAAGGATGCGCAGATTGCCTCCCTGCAGAATCGTTTAGATGTTCGAGATCAAACTATCGAACAGCTGCAGGGAGATATGACGATGCTAATGACTATTGTTTTTGATTTGAGGCGCAAGTTATAGAACAAGTTTGGCAGAGAGTTTTGCAATTCGACCGATGATCCTATGAATGTTGAAACCCGTCATCGTGCGGCACAGCAACGTATGGCTGAAGAAACCGAAGAGCAGAGGTTGGAGGCCGAGCAATTAGCAGCCGAACGTCATGCTGGTATTGATGATTACTTGAATGATCCATGCAAGAAGTTCACTGCTAGTCGGAAACGCGCTACAGATTCGAGGGAAAAGAAGCAGATGGTAGTGATGAAGAATGTGAACGTGAATCCGCTGGATGAAAACTTTCAGCTGAAAGATCCTACAAATCAATCATATAGATACGTAATGGAGTTGGGGTCGAGCTATTACAGTAAGGTGGGTAACAAGTCTAAAGTGTTGAGTTGGATGTATGACCATATCAAGAACATGTGGATCATTGTACGCCAAGATGGAACTTGAGAATATTATTTGAAAGAGTCACAGTTTGAGAATTGGAGGAAGGTCACACTGACAGATCTGTTAAGAGCTCCGTACACTGACGACCATACGACAGAGCGTGGACCAGGTTGGAGGTTCTTTAAGAAACTTGAACGGGAGGTTAGGACTGGTTTTAAGAGTTTGAAGACTATTGAGCCGTATATGAGAGCAGCCAAAGGAGTTCGTGATGCACACACAGGTAAACAGTTCAAATCTGTGATGTGGCCTCCTACGGATAAAGATTTGGTGATTCCAGTTGCTCCTACCTTTCCAAGAGGAATTTTGAAGAACTTTAACTTCTGGTTATACGATCCAAAGGTCGGAAGTCTTGCGATAGTGACGAAAGAGAAGGCTTTCAGGGTGAATGATGTTGTGGATTTGGTCAGCTTCCATGATGAAGATTTACAAGTTTTAGCTTCTCATCAAATACGTACTGCTGAGCTATATGAGGCGTGTGCCAAAGATTGGACAGCTGCAGTTGCTGGAATTATTGCTGGACGTTTGGGAGTGGATGCGGTGCCGAAGGATAAATGAAGAAACATAGGGGGAGATTGTTGGGTTTGGAGCTTAAAGGTTTATTCATTTATATTGTATTTTGGGCTTTTGGGTTATTTTGGGCTTCCTAGTGCCATCTGGGCCTAGGGTTGTACGTTTGGGCTTTGTTATGTCTATAAATAGAGGTGTTAGGTCACTTGATAGGGGTTAGAGAGTTGATCACAAAAACTTGTATCTGACATCTTCTGGTGTATGCAAGTTATTATATTCAAGTTATTCAAGTTGTCCTTCATCCTAATCATAATTTTCGCAATTGATTAGGATAGCGATACCTGTTTGATACGTTTCACGGGACTTACACAATCAACCAGAAGAGCCTCCCACCTAGAGACAATATGCCAATACTACACCTCTGTGCAACAAGTGTGACAGTCATCATCAACCCCATCTACCATGCTGTCATTGTACCAATTATGGATGATATGGCCATCTGGCCAACACTTGTCGTTTTGCTCATGCCCCGAATCAAGTGGTTCAAAATCCTGTTCAACCATAAGCCAATCCTTCACGACCCCACTATCTACCTGGATCCTGCTACAATTGTGGTGATCTTACTCACTACCAAAACAACTTCCCGAAGCTAGTTAATGCAAATCCAGCCTGGGGACGATCATTTAACATAAATGCTAATGAGGCTCGTGTTGACAATGACGTGGTTAACGGTACATTCCTTGTCAACAATCAGCATGCTTCTATTCTTTTTGATTTGGGTGCCAATAGGAGTTTTGTATCATTAGATTTTGAGCCTTATCTTTCAACACCACGAACCAAACTAGGAAAAACCTTAACAGTAGAGATAGCTAGAGGTAAACCTCTTATACTTGACTTTGTTATCCGTAACTGCCAATTTAACCTCAATAACCATCTTTTTTCCTTTGATCGCATGCCAATGTGTTTGTGCATATTTGTGATAACAACTTATATTTGGTATTTGGATATCTAGTAATTAGTAAAACGATAAACATTTAGCGGGTTTAGTTTTGTAATAGTTAGTTGTAGTGATTGGGCCAAACCAGACCCTCATTATAGGGAGTGGTAGGCGAATTGGGCTTAGACCAATATGCAGCCCATGTGGTTAAACCCTAACCCAGTTGCAAACCTATCTCTATATATACAGAGTTTTGCATTAGGGTTAAGATTGCTTAGTTAATCACTTTAGAGAGAGTTGTGAAAGAATTCGTAAAGAGATTGGCTTAGATGAATTCGTGTGATATAGATTGATTGTAATCGTTTTGATATATAATTAATAAAGATCGGGTTTATTGTGTTTGTTGTTTCTTCACATGTTTTTGTGATAATCTGATCTATAGGATTTCGTACTCTAGATTGGATAGACGATTCTGTGAAGATCCATACGGATTAGGGGACCTACAATTGGTATCAGAGCATTAGGCTCTTGTTTTGCTCGGTTTGTAATCATTACTGCAGAAAAAGTCGGGTTTTTGGACGTTTTAACGGCTGTTCTAGGGTTTCTGCTGCTGTTTCGGATAAACACCAAGGATCTCGGATAGAAGGAGTGCATCTTGGATCATAAGTGAAGCATCTCGGATCAGAAATTTGCATCTCGGATCAGAAAACTTGCATTTCGGATCAGAACAGTGCATCCCGGATTATTGGTGTTGATCTCGGATCATCTTGGATTGCATCTCTGATCAAACAGTGTATTTCAGATAAATTGGGAAGCATCTCGGATAAACTAGGAAGCATCTCATATTTTTGGTATTGGTTTCAGATCATCGCGTATCATCTCGAATACCATCCCGGATCACTGTTCCGAATCACCATCTTGGATTAGTATCTCGGATCAGTGTTCCAAATTTTCCATATCGGATTGTTAATCCGAGTTACTGTTCCGAATTGGGTACTATTCCAAATTGAATGCAAGAAGGTGGAAAGTTAACCAGCTGACGTAATCGGAGATAAACGTTTTCGTACGCAGAATTTGATCCGTAAACAATCTTAACAAACCGACTCCATGGTTAGACTCGTGTGATTTTTAGGATAAAAATTTCTCTCGGACATTATACCTCATTGGATTCGTATTGTCGAGACGAGTCAAAGGTACAATTTGGTAATCACACATTTCAGGAAAAAAGTTTTAAACGTTTTTAGCGAGCCGGTTCAGTGGTTCATAGATGTTGAAGGTAGAGAATTACCTTACATGGAAGGATAGATTTTAGTTGTTCGTAGAATATCTTGACACACAGATGTGAATCTGTATTCAAGATGGGACCGTAAACCCTACTCATGACTTTGAAGGCAGACAACATGTCACTGCCTATGTAAACATGTCAGAGGCTGATAAAAGAATGTATGAGTCTGAGAGGAAGGCCTTAGCTGCAATAAAGATGTCGTTATCTGATGGCATCAAACATACATTCAAGCGATATACTACTTCGAAGGAGATGTGGGATGCTCTAGAGAAGAGATATGTGGGCAATCCTGATGTGAAGAAAAACAAAGTTGATCTACTGAAGAAGCAATTTGTTGTCTTTAAAGGCATGCGAAATGAGTCCCTTGAAGATATCATCACGAGATACTATCATCTAATGTTAGAAATGGACAATTATGACATAGAGGATACACAGACGTTGAGATAAACGATAAGTTGCTAGATGGTTTACCTGCCAATTGGGATATTTATACTCTTATGATAAAGGGTGATGCTGATTACGAAGATAAAGACTTGGAAAAGGTTGTTAGGAAACTGAGAGCTTATGACCTCAATATGAAGAAGAAGGAAACTAGATATGATAAGGTTCAAGATCCGAGAATTTATAAAGGGATTCCATCTTCATCTTCCAACAATGCTTCAAGTGATTCAGCAACTGCGTTTCTCTCATGTGAAAATGAGCAGGTTGTGACAAATGCTGATCTTGATGTATGTTTTGTAGCTGCTTTAGGAGGATCGTTAGGGGCAAAGAGACAACAAGCTAGCAATAATAACAGTTGTACAAGGTCTATGCCTCTGAGTGTCAAGGCTACTGAAGATCATCTGGCCTTGCTTGCTTCATTCGTTGCTTCATATGAGAACTACATTCAGGGAAGAATATCTGATCCTTCTACTTTTGATGAAGATTATGATCAGATTGACCCTGATGATCTAGAGGAAATGGGTTTACAATGTAGATGGCCATGATCTCTAGAAGAGTGAAGAGGTTCATGAATAGGACGGGAAGAAAGTTCGTTGGAAAGAATGTAGGTTTTGACAAGTCTAAAGTGAGGTGTTACAATTGTCAAAATTATGGACACTTTGCTAGAGAGTGTCAAAGACCTAAGACTGAATCTCGTTCTCGCTCATCTTCAAGATTTTCCTGGTCATGGTTCAAGCAACAGGAATGCATCAACTAACACTGGATCAAAGGCCTTAATCTCTACTTCTAGAGAAGCTTCTTATGATTGGAGTGTTCATCTGGAAGGTGATGACAATGCCACACAAGCTTTCATGGCTGAGATAGCCCTAGTTGATGATGCAGGAGTAAAGGCTGATGCTGAGGTAGAGCAAGAGAGTAGCTGAAAAAGTTGATGATGATCAGATGACTGAAAACATGAAATCTGATGTAGAATAGAATGTTGCAGATAAGAAGAAGGCTGCAGACTTTGCTGCTTTCATGGCTGATCTAAGCAAATCAACAAGAGAGGTACATTCTAACTCTGGTAGTTTTGTTTGCTTAAAATGTCGTGAACTGCAAAGTGAAGCTGACAGTTAAAAAAACAAAACCAAAGTCTGGTAAATGAGCTCTCGATCGTAAAAGAACCAATTTTTTTCGTAAAAAGAAATGAGTGATTATATTTGAAGAAGAACTCAATATTTTAACCTGTAAAGTAAATGAAAAACTTCGAATTATTGACTTAGCTCATGATACGATGAGTGAGAAAACAAAAGAGATTTCTGAAAAATGCAAAGAGTTCTCAGAAGCACAACTCTCGAGCGTAAAAGAATAAAATTTTTTCGTAAAAAGAAATGAGTCATTATATTTGAATAAAATTAAGGGTTATGAAGTAGAAATCAATATTTTAACCTGTAAACTAATTGAAAAACTTTAAATTATTGACTTAGCTCATGATACGATGAGTGAGAAAACAAAAGAGATTTCTGAAAAATGCAAAGAGTTCTCAGAAGCACAATTTAAAATTTGTGAACATGAAAAGAAACTGAATTAAATTAGAGATTCATCTTTTGTTATGAAACACATGATAAATGGCTTGAAGGGACAAGACAAGTGTGGGCTACAAAGGTTTCGATGAAGTTCCACCCCCTCTTGGTCATGACTATTCTTTCTTTCCAGATGAAAAAGAGCTAACAGACATTGTGTTAACTACACCTAGTAGTTCCACATCAGGGAATGTTGATGTGTCTGAATAGGCCAAGAAGGAAACAGGGAAGCAGTTTTGAAAACAAAGAATGCACAATAAAAAGCAAATTTTTGTTAAAAAAGTTGAGTTTGTTAAAGGGAGCGATATGAAAGAAGAGACCACTGTTATTGAAACAGAGTCAAATGTTCAGTTTGCTAAAAATAAGAACACAGAAAAATCCGAAATTGAGCAAACTAAACAAGATCCTTCAAGGGCGTCATCATCATCATCATCACCTGATGAATCTAAACTAGAGACTTCAATTAAGAAGTCTTTGGCTAGAAGATCATGCTTCAAATGTCACAACAAGGGATATGTAGCTAGCTGCTGTCCTAACAAAAAGAATGAAGCACAAGTGGCTGAGAGAAAGAGAGAAAAATCACCAGAAAAGATTGATGATGGTGAGCAAGAAGTTTCTAACTCACCGAGGACATCAGCTACCAAGCCACAGAGTGTTGCGGTTGGTGTAGATAAGGATGAAAAAGGAACTCACCAAGTTCCTCGCTTTCAAAGAAATCAACAAAGATTTCAGCCTGAATCCACATCAGGCAGATATGAAAGACCTAGAAATAGTTCACCAAGAATGAATAACTTTAATGGTCAATCAAGTAATTTTAGAAGTCAAGGTCAATATCAAACTCGATATTAGAAGTTGGTAGTTGAAATTTTTATAACAATGGCTTTAAAAATATCACAATCGAAATTCAAGAAATCAAAACCAAAATTTTCAAAGGTCACAGAGTCCAAACATGGATAGAAAACGTCAAGAGCAGAGAGCTAGTGGAAATCAAAAACCATTTCCATCAACAGGTATGAGATCCAAGACTCAAGTTAGGAGTGATGGATATTGGATGGATGTTCCGATGGTTAATGAATCTGGAAGACCCAAGACCATTAAGGCTTGGGTCCCCCAATCTAACTAATTTTTGTTGGGTTGTGCAGGAGCTGCTAAGGAGGATCATCAACTTACGGTATGTTGATAGTGGCTGCTCCAGACACATAACGGGGGATGCGATGTTGTTGACTGAGTTTGAAAACATAGATGGAGGTTATGTGAATTTTGTAGGTGCGAAAGAAGGGCATATTATCGGTCGAGGAAAAGTGACCAATGGGAAGATCACATTGGACAAAGTGAACTATGTCAAGCAACTGAAGCACAATCTGATGAGTGTGTCTCAAGTCTGCGACAAGGGTCACCGGTCAACTTTACTAAGTCTGAAGCTTTGGTGTTGAAACCTGGTTTGGTAATATCGGATGACTGGATAGTAATGCGAGCGCCAAGGAGAAATGACACTTATGTCACGGACATGGGTGCTAAAGATTCTTCCATTGTGGTGGTGTGTTTATTGTCCAAAGCATCTGAGGCTGAGTTAATGTTGTGGCACAGACATATGTCCCACATCCCACTTCCGAAAAATGAATTATATTATTAAAAACGGTTTTGTGGAAGGGGTGCCAGTGCAAATGTTTCATGTGGAAGATAAATGTCTTCCATGTCAAAAGGGAAAACAACTTAAGAATCCCGACAAGTCCAAAACAGTAAATTCCATAGATGTCCCTTATGAATTACTCAATATGGATCTTTTTGGTCCGGTGAACGTAAGGAGCATAGGTGGAAAGTACTATTGTTTAGTTGTCACAAATGATTACTCAAGGTATTCATAGGTTTTCTTTTTAGGTAAAAAAGACGAGAAAGCGGAGATGCTGATTGATCTTTTTACATAATTGGAAAATGTCCATGTTGCATGGAAAATGTCTAGATGGGTTACTGATCCAGATTATCCAGATCGCGTCTATCTACTTGATAAGGCATTGTATGGATTGCATCAGGCACCTATGGCGTGGTGTGAGACACTGTCGGCACATTTGTTAAAGAATGGTTTTGAAAGAGGTCAGTGTCACACCCTCAATTTCCACTTGCGGAGTTTTACCGCGAGGCGTGTGAACAAACCAGAATCTGAAACACTAGTACGTCGAACGACTCTATATGATTTGATAATACGTTTTCCAAAAATCATTTGTTTAACCATTCATCGTAGATTTTATATTGTCTTAGTTAGTTACCAATGTTTAGCGGAAGCATTAGTTTTTATGGTTGAGCGGAAGCATAGAATAAGTAGTGAAACGGGCGCCAACACAAACGCCAAAACAAATGAAAAACCCAAAACAATGTTTGTAAATGAGACTCGATAAAAGATGTCTTGATCAATGCAAGTGAGTGCACCTAGAGCTCCTAGCGTCCTGAGAAACATGTAAAGAAATAAGTGTCAACATTAAAGATGAGTGAGTTCACAGGTTTTCATAAATTCGTTTGTTCGGTTATGAGTTTGTTTCCCCCGTTATCCCTAACCCGGGATAACGATTTAGTTCCATTATTCCAAACCCGGAATAATACCGATAGTTCCATTATTCCTTAACCGGAATAATAATGATGTTGGTTCCATTATTCCAAACCCGGAATAATAAAGTTGTTGTTTCCATTATCCCCAACCCGGGATAATATAGTTGATTCGTAATTAAGTTCAATGTTAACATATATAGGTAGCTAGCCTAAAGTCATGTCACGTAAGTGTTCACGATCGAAGCTGACTGTTGTGCCTCCGTGTTGCTAGGCCTATCACTGACCATGGCGAAGTTAGGCCAAATTATTCACCCGTTGACCATACCCGGTCGGCTAGCGCGACTAGCTCGGATGGGGCTTGTCGGGCCCAGTAGTACTACTTATAATTTCCCCGCTATTAAAACCCAATACTAACGATCCGAGAGATTGTCGAGGACTTATGTGATATAGCTGCTTAGTGACCATAACATTACATTAACATCAACTTAGTTACCGAATAGTTATGTGACGTTAATTTCGTATAACGTAAAGAGATTGAGTTTGAAGAGTGTATACATGTTTCTCCCCCTGTTGTTTAAAACCGGATAAAATTAGGGGCCGTGAACTCACCTTTAGTTGCTCGGTTAGTGTAACACAGAAGTTGCAAATGATGGGACCGCTAATTGCGTCCTAATAAACCAATTGTTTCCAAGTCAGTGTGTGAACACACTAATACAAATTCTACACATAATTTACGCACAAAGTGATACACACAATCAAAATCCCTAACACTCAAACATGCATGCAAGTATCCTCATGTGAACATAGTAATCAAAACAATTTATCATGAACATAATCCAATCCATACAACACTTTGGTGCACACATTCACAAGTTATCAAGTTTCAGCTTACATACTCATAATTCGGCTGTATTCTAGGGTTTTTATAAAATAGTTCCAACGTTCCAAAAATTCCAATTATTTTACAGCAGGTGACAACTATACTGTAGAAATTTATATAAATTTTTCAAGTCCTAATTCTTTACCAATTAACCATAAATATTAATATACTAGGCTGCAGTCAGATTCGTCGCTTTCTGACTGCAGTCCACGGAAGAATTTATTTAAAAATCACTGATCGTTCAATTAACAAAATTCCAGTGGGAGTTTCCCGGGAAATTTCCATACCTAGTTGCTGTACAAATTTCATGATTCGACTCCCTACTGATTATGAAATCCAACTCGATAAACAACTAACAAAATTTCAGGATTTTCACAGCTTTAGTTACTGAACTTATTTGGCCACTTAAAAATATCAAACGACTTCAGAAAAATATGAATCCAGCGCCATTAGATTCGTTATTCAAATCTCTATGTTTTAGACTTCAGAAAATCCGTTTTTCGACAACTAACGACCGAGTTACAGCCAGTTGAAGTCGGCTGTAACTATCATTCAGCAAACTGTTTCAGCATTTTATCACAACTAATTCGCAATAACCGTCGATACAATGAACCTAGGCGATCAAGAACTGATTTTTCCAATCATAGATCAATACATATATCATATCCATGCAAACCCTAATCATAATCTCTAGTTTTTATAAGCAAAACACAGCCTATGTTTTCCAGATTTCGAACAAACATCAAACTTTCAATCTAGCATTAACAATCCGAAAACAACACAATCACTTCATTCAAACACCTATATCCGAATATGATCTTGTAAAAATGATAAATTCTAATCTTTAATGATAAGGTAAACGAACCGTGAGTGAGATGAGGAACCGATTGATCAAAGATAATTGCGACCGAGAAGATGAAGATGGAGTTGTAACAAGCTGCTTGCAGTCGAGGGATTGAAAGGAGGGCTGCTCGCGATCAAAGGGACAAGAGGGCTGTTTGCGATCGAAGAGATGAACAAGGGCTGCTCGCGATCAATGGAACAAGCGTAAGGCTGCCGACGGCTGATTAGATGCTAGGGTTTTGTGTGTTGTGAAGAACGCATGCATGTGTTTGTATATATAGGCGCAAGAGAAGAAGAGGTTACGGTTTGGGTGTCTCGCGGCCGAGGGCTTGGGTGGGTCGGTTTGGGTTGTTTGCTCGCGACATGGTTTGGGTTTAAGGTTTGGGTTTAAGGTTTGGTTTAGTTCCTTGAGTCGCAAGAAAAAGAGGCCGGCTCGTGTCGCGGTTCGGCTCGATTCATTTGTTTATTTATTACGTCTATACATTATAACTAACATAAAGCACGAACTCGGATATCACATAATAACGTAGCACATAATTTATTCGACAAGTATTGCGTTTAAGTTATCCGAAAAACCGGGATGTCACATTATCCCCATGTTGAAAGAATTTTCGTCCCGAAAATTGAGTAAACGCGGTTTAGAATGTAGCGTACATGTTTAGAGTGCCACGCACAAAGAGTTAGTTCGTTTACGATGGTATGCGAAGTTACAAGAAGTTCCCAAGTGCCATGCACAAGGATTTAGTGAACAATGGTACGCGAAAGTATGAGAAATTTCCAGGTTGTCACATCATCCCCGTGTTGAAAGAATTTTCGTCCCGAAAATTTAGTTACTGGTATCGTTAGTTTGCTGCTCAGTTGCGAAGAGGTGTGGGTATTTGCTTTTCATTTGGTCCTCTCTTTCCCACGTGAACTCCGGTCCACGCTTAGAGTCCCAACGAACCTTAACGATCGGAATCTTGCTGTGCCTTCGAGTCTTGATCTCACGATCCATGATCTCGATAGGCTGTTCCACAAAGTGCAGTTGTTCATCCACTTGAATCTCATCCAATGGAATGACTAGAGTTTCATCTGATAGACACTTCTTCATATTTGACACGTGAAATACGTTGTGAACTCCACTGAGTTTGGCAAGAAGGTCTAATTGATAAGCTACGGGTCCAATACGTTTCAAGATCACAAACGGACCTACGTACCGTGGGTTTAGTTTGCCCCGTTTTCCAAAGCGGATTACACCCTTCCAGGGTGACACCTTCAGTAGGACGCGGTCGCCTACTTGAAATTCGAGCGGTTTGCGTCGTTGATCAGCGTAGCTTTTCTGTCGATCTCGTGCCGCCGCTATGCGGTTTCTGATTTTTACAATCTTTTCAGTAGCCTCAAGTATTAACTCAGGGCCTGTGAGTTGACTGTCACCGACTTCTGCCCAACAGACCGGTGATCTACATTTACGACCGTATAATGCCTCAAACGGTGCTGCCGAAATACTCGTATGATAATCGTTGTTATATGAGAATTCCACTAAAGGCAGGTGAATTTCCCAACTATTCCCGAAGTCCACCACGCATGCCCTAAGCATGTCTTCCAAGGTTTGTATGGTCCTTTCGCTTTGAACATCCATCTGAGGGTGATAGGCAGTGCTCATATCTAAGCGTGTGCCCAACGCTTTCTGGAGTGACTGCCAGAAGTTGGACGTGAAGCGAGCATCTCTGTCTGAGATGATGGATGTTGGCACTCCGTGCCGAGAAACTACTTCCTTAATGTAGATGCGAGTCAACTTCTCCATCTTATCTGTTTCTTTAATAGCTAGGAAGTGTGCGGACTTAGTTAAACGATCCACAATCACCCAGATGGTATCGCAACCACCCAAAGTTCGCGGGAGTTTAGTGATGAAGTCCATCGAGATCTGATCCCATTTCCACACTGGGATCTCAGGTTGTTGGAGTAGCCCCGATGGCTTTTGATACTCTACCTTGACTTTTGCACAAGTCAAACACTTACTCACGTAGGTGGCTATATCAGCTTTCATGTTGGGCCACCAATACGTAGCTTTAAGGTCTTGATACATCTTATCCGAACCAGGATGGACAGAGTATCGGGATTTGTGAGCTTCGTCCATGACTAGCTCTCTGAGGTTTCCGTAGAGAGGTACCCATATGCGATTCATGAAATATCGGGCTCCATTGGGTTTTACTTCCCAATCGCGTTCCATTTTTCCCACCGATTCGGCCTTGATGTTTTCCTCCTTAACTGCTTCTAACTGGGCATCGCGTATTTGTTCGGGTAGCCCCGAATGAATAGTGAGTTGTAATGCTCGTACACGACGAGGTTTCAAGTGTTCCTTCCTACTGAGGGCATCAGCTACCACGTTAGCTTTACCCGGGTGATACCGAATGGCACACTCATAATCGTTCAAGAGTTCGACCCAGCGACGCTGTCGCATGTTTAACTCCTTCTGATCAAAGATGTGTTGGAGGCTCTTGTGGTCTGTAAAGATTGTGCACTTCGTTCCATAGAGGTAGTGTCTCCAAATCTTAAGTGCAAACACTACTGCTCCCAATTCCAAGTCATGCGTCGTGTAGTTTTTCTCGTGAACCTTCAATTGTCGTGACGCATACGCGATGACCTTATCGCGTTGCATGAGTACGCATCCCAACCCCTGAATGGAAGCATCACAATATACTACAAAGTCATCTGTCCCTTCCGGCAAGGACAGAATGGGTGCACTGCAAAGTTTCTGCTTTAGCAATTGAAATGCCGCTTCCTGCTTGTCACCCCAAGCATACTTGATGCCTTTCTGGGTGAGGGTAGTAAGCGGTTGTGCGATCTTTGAAAATCCCTCGATGAAGCGTCTGTAGTAACCAGCCAAACCCAAAAATTGGCGGATCTCCGTCGGTGTCCTGGGTGCTTCCCAATTTTTGATGGCTTCAATCTTGGCAGGGTCTACGTGGATACCCTTTTCATTTACGATATGCCCAAGAAACTGAACTTCCCGAATCCAGAAATCACACTTTGAAAGCTTGGCATATAGCTTCTCCTATTGAAGTAATCCTAACAGTAATCGTAGATGTTCAGCATGTTCTTCTTCAGTTTTGGAGTAGATGAGTATGTCATCGATGAACACAATGACAAACTTGTCGAGGTATGGTTTACACACACGGTTCATGAGGTCCATGAACACCGCGGGTGCGTTGGTGAGACCGAAGGGCATGACCAAGAACTCATAATGGCCATACCGAGTACGAAATGCCGTCTTGGCGATATCCTCCTCCCTAACGCGTAGCTGATGGTAACCGGACCGTAGGTCAATCTTGGAGTAGTAGCTTGACCCTTGAAGTTGGTCGAAAAGATCGTCGATGCGAGGTAACGGGTATCGGTTCTTGAAAGTAACCTTGTTGAGTTCCCTGTAGTCGATGCACATGCGGAAGGTCCCGTCCTTCTTCTTGACAAAAAGGACTGGAGCTCCCCATGGCGAAGCGCTTGGTCGGATAAATCCCTTTTCTAACAGCTCCTGAAGTTGGGTAGACAGCTCCTGCAGCTCGGCTGGAGCTAGGCGGTATGGAGCCTTGGCGATAGGAGTTGCATGGTTCGCCAATTCGATTTCAAACTCCAATTGTCGATGGGGTGGAAGACCAGGTAATTCCTCTGGGAATACATCGGAAAAATCACGGACGACAGGGATGTCTTCTATACGTTTCTCGTCCTTAGGCTGTTCGGTAACCAGTGCGAGTAAAGCGAAGGAGTTCTTTCTCCGAAGATACTTCTGCGCTTGCATGTAAGAGATGATGTTGGTGACGGCGCTTGCCTTCTCGCCTTGCACCGTCAAGATTTCGTCGTTAGAGAGCGGAATACGGATAGATTTTTCGAAGCAGAGAACTTCAGCCCGGACGTCGGATAGCCAGTCCATTCCGACTACCACGTCAAAACTACCCAGAGTAGTTGTCATCAGATCAATGGTAAAGGTGTGACCCGTGAGTTTGAGTTGACAGCCGGATACTATATGGGTCACATCTACGGATTTACCATCTGCTAGTTCTATGACATAAGGGGTCTCTAAGGGTTTAGGCGTGAGATTTAGGTTCTTCCTAAAAGACTCAGATATAAAAATCCTATCCGCACCCGTATCAAAAAGCATAGTAGCAAAATGTTCATTAAGGGGAAACTTACCGGTGACCACGTTCGAGTCGTTTCTGGCCTCTCCGCGGCCCAATGTAAATGCGCAACCTTTGGCACCTCCTGTGCCACCATTTCCATTATTGTTGTTGTTATTGTTGTTGTTATGGTTATTGTGGTTGTGGTTGTTCCCACCATTGTTGTTGTTGTTACGCAGCTGTGGGCAGTCTCTTTTGAAGTGGGCAGTGCTACCACACTGATAGCATCCCCGGTTAACACCCTGTTGTGGGCCTTGGGGTTGATTTTGGTTCTGTCGGGACATGATTTCCCCACGACAATCCTTTGCCGCATGTCCCATCTTGCCACATCGTTGGCAGCGATTTCCGGCACAAGGGCCGTTATGATGAAGATTACAGCGGGTGCACTACGGCTTTCGACCTACATAGCCGCTTGCGTTCTGGTTGTTGTTGTTGTTGTTGGCGGGCTGATTTTGGTGACCCCGGTGGCTGTTGTAATGATTGAACCGTTTCTGGTTCCCCTGTTGTGGCTGGGATGACGAAGACTGTCGAGCAGACGAGTCTTCAAACTTTCTTTTATTGTCAGGGGCAACTTCAGTCGTACCCCGAGCTGGCAACTTCTTTTGTTCCACCGCCTTATCGGTGAGTTTGTGCGCCAATCGGATTGCTTGATGTTCAGTTGCAGGGTTACTAGCTATTACCATACCCTGAATCTCCGGAACCAGACCCCCAAGGTAGAACTCGAGCCGTTTCTCCACAGTGTTAGCCAGATGGGGATACAGAAATACCAAGTCGTGATGTTTCGCTGTGTATGCTTCGATTTCAGATCCCACCATCTTGTGGTTCCATAAATTTTGCTCCAACTGTTGCACTCTGTCTCGCGGACAGTACTCTTCTTTGATTAGGGCCTTAAACTCGGCCCAGGCCATTGCATTTGCACCAATAAGTCCACGCGTTTGGACTTGTGCATTCCACCAAGTTAGTGCCCCATCTTCCAGTGTTGAGGCTGCGTACTTGACCTTGTTGGCCTCTAGACAGTTGCACATTTCAAATACTGATTCAGATTTTTCGATCCAGCAGACCAGTCCTATGGGTCCTTCTGCCCCCGAGAATTTGCTTGGTTTCGCGTCGAGGAACATCTTGTAGGGGTTAAAACCCCCTCCTGCTGACAGAGGATAGGTAGTCAGCGAGGAATTCTACTAGCCCAACTATTAGATTTTCACATGAAAATTTAATAATGGTTACCTGCCGGTTGGTTCTGAACACCCGCTAAAGCTGCGTTCACGTGCTCTTGAATCATGGCAGCTAGTTCTTCGGGCGTCATGTTAAGGTTTCCACGTCGTCCAGTTGCCATTTAGATCTTCGAAAAACAACATAAACACACCCCGATAAGTCTATATATCCAATATAGTTATCCTACGTCGTACTTAAATAATTATCAAGTTATGTCAACTCAAATATATTAAATAGTCAAAAGAAATACTTGATTAAATGAAGTTTCAAAGTCTTACAAAGTGCCAACCAAACATATGAATTCACTATAAAGTCTCAAGTTTAAACACAAGTGGGAAAATAAATAGACTGGAGGAAAGTAAATAAAATAAGCGAGACGTGTCAGTCGTCTACGTCTCCATCCCCCAAATCACTGTCGTTGCCGTCATCCTGCGCGGCATTCCCGGCTTCTGCAGCTGGGTCCTCCTCCGGATCCTCCTCTGGATCCTCCTCTGGATCCTCCTCTGGGTCCTCTTCCGGATCCTCTTCCGGATCCTCTTCCTGATCCTCTTCCGGATCCTCCTCTACCGGCACTGGAGGGGCCGGTGCTGGTGCAGGTGCTTGATTTTGCTCTAGCTCCTGAATGCTCCAACTATTTTCCAGGACTCTGTCTTCGAGCCAGTCGGCTCTTATCTGCTCAGCACGCAGATCTCTGGCTAAGGTGTTACGAGCTATCTTACTCGTATGTTGCCCTTCCTCGAGCGAGTCGGTTTTACCTGTCAGTTGTCGGATCATCCATCCCTGTGCTAGGATGGTTTCCTGCATTCTTTCTAATTGTTCTTGTTGTTTCTGTATCATGTTTCTAAGTAGGTCATTTCCTACTTCTACAGAGTTAACCGGTTTGACCGGTACAGCGATGATTGGGCGTGATGACGACTCCTCCCCCAGAGCGAGCCTTTTCCTCGCAGCTGAGCGTGTCTCCACGCCATAAGATGGTAAGGGTTCCACCATAGGTGCCTTTCCTGGCGCTCTTGGTGGCGTAAGTTTGTCGGATGATGATGATGACATTGCCTGTTAGGTTGTGTAGTTAGTTACGAGTTGTTTTCATTTCTTATTATGAAGTCATAATCTACATAACACAGTTGTGGTACATCGCATAACAAGATATAACAGTTCGGTGCCAAACTACGTCTAGTGTCGTGTATTCAGCTATAGTTTAGGTCTACTTCTAATGCAAACCTGGTTCTCTATAGCTAGTGGCTCTGATACCAATCTGTCACACCCTCAATTTCCACTTGCGGAGTTTTACCGCGAGGCGTGTGAACAAACCAGAATCTGAAACACTAGTACGTCGAACGACTCTATATGATTTGATAATACGTTTTCCAAAAATCATTTGTTTAACCATTCATCGTAGATTTTATATTGTCTTAGTTAGTTACCAATGTTTAGCGGAAGCATTAGTTTTTATGGTTGAGCGGAAGCATAGAATAAGTAGTGAAACGGGCGCCAACACAAACGCCAAAACAAATGAAAAACCCAAAACAATGTTTGTAAATGAGACTCGATAAAAGATGTCTTGATCAATGCAAGTGAGTGCACCTAGAGCTCCTAGCGTCCTGAGAAACATGTAAAGAAACAAGTGTCAACATTAAAGATGAGTGAGTTCACAGGTTTTCATAAATTCGTTTGTTCGGTTATGAGTTTGTTTCCCCCGTTATCCCTAAACCGGGATAACGATTTAGTTCCATTATTCCCAACCCGGAATAATACCGATAGTTCCATTATTCCTTAACCGGCATAATAATGATGTTGGTTCCATTATTCAAAACCCGGAATAATAAAGTTGTTGTTTCCATTATCCCCAACCCGGGATAATATAGTTGATTCGTAATTAAGTTCAATGTTAACATCTATAGGTAGCTAGCCTAAAGTCATGTCACGTAAGTGTTCGCGATCGAAGCTGACTGTTGTGCCTCCGTGTTGCCAGGCCTATCACTGACCATGGCGAAGTTAGGCCAAATTATTCACCCGTTGACCATACCCGGTCGGCTAGCGCGACTAGCTCGGATGGGGCTTGTCGGGCCCAGTAGTACTACTTATAATTTCCCCGCTATTAAAACCCAATACTAACGATCCGAGAGATTGTCGAGGACTTATGTGATATAGCTGCTTAGTGACCATAACATTACATTAACATCAACTTAGTTACCGAATAGTTATGTGATGTTAATTTCGTATAACGTAAAGAGATTGAGTTTGAAGAGTGTATACATGTTTCTCCCCTGTTGTTTAAAACCGGATAAAATTAGGGGCCGTGAACTCACCTTTAGTTGCTCGGTTAGTGTAACACAGAAGTTGCAAATGATGGGACCGCTAATTGCGTCCTAATAAACCAATTGTTTCCAAGTCAGTGTGTGAACACACTAATACAAATTCTACACATAATTTACGCACAAAGTGATACACACAATCAAAATCCCTAACACTCAAACATGCATGCAAGTATCCTCATGTGAACATAGTAATCAAAACAATTTATCATGAACATAATCCAATCCATACAACACTTTGGTGCACACATTCACAAGTTATCAAGTTTCAGCTTACATACTCATAATTCGGCTGTTTTCTAGGGTTTTTATAAAATAGTTCCAACGTTCCAAAAATTCCAATTATTTTACAGCAGGTGACAACTATACTGTAGAAATTTATATAAATTTTTCAAGTCCTAATTCTTTACCAATTAACCATAAATATTAATATACTAGGCTGCAGTCAGATTCGTCGCTTTCTGACTGCAGTCCACGGAAGAATTTATTTAAAAATCACTGATCGTTCAATTAACAAAATTCCAGTGGGAGTTTCCCGGGAAATTTCCATACCTAGTTGCTGTACAAATTTCATGATTCGACTCCCTACTGATTATGAAATCCAACTCGATAAACAACTAACAAAATTTCAGGATTTTCACAGCTTTAGTTACTGAACTTATTTGGCCACTTAAAAATATCAAACGACTTCAGAAAAATATGAATCCAGCGCCATTAGATTCGTTATTCAAATCTCTATGTTTTAGACTTCAGAAAATCCGTTTTTCGACAACTAACGACCGAGTTACAGCCAGTTGAAGTCGGCTGTAACTATCATTCAGCAAACTGTTTCAGCATTTTATCACAACTAATTCGCAATAACCGTCGATACAATGAACCTAGGCGATCAAGAACTGATTTTTCCAATCATAGATCAATACATATATCATATCCATGCAAACCCTAATCATAATCTCTAGTTTTTATAAGCAAAACACAGCCTATGTTTTCCAGATTTCGAACAAACATCAAACTTTCAATCTAGCATTAACAATCCGAAAACAACACAATCACTTCATTCAAACACCTATATCCGAATATGATCTTGTAAAAATGGTAAATTCTAATCTTTAATGATAAGGTAAACGAACCGTGAGTGAGATGAGGAACCGATTGATCAAAGATAATTGCGACCGAGAAGATGAAGATGGAGTTGTAACAAGCTGCTTGCAGTCGAGGGATTGAAAGGAGGGCTGCTCGCGATCAAAGGGACAAGAGGGCTGTTTGCGATCGAAGAGATGAACAAGGGCTGCTCGCGATCAATGGAACAAGCGTAAGGCTGCCGACGGCTGATTAGATGCTAGGGTTTTGTGTGTTGTGAAGAAAGCATGCATGTGTTTGTATATATAGGCGCAAGAGATGAAGAGGTTACGGTTTGGGTGTCTCGCGGCCGAGGGCTTGGGTGGGTCGGTTTGGGTTGTTTGCTCGTGACATGGTTTGGGTTTAAGGTTTGGGTTTAAGGTTTGGTTTAGTTCCTTGAGTCGCAAGAAAAAGAGGCCGGCTCGTGTCGCGGTTCGTCTCGATTCATTTGTTTATTTATTACGTCTATACATTATAACTAACATAAAGCACGAACTCGGATATCACATAATAACGTAGCACATAATTTATTCGACAAATATCGCGTTTAAGTTATCCGAAAAACCGGGATGTCACAGTCAGATTGACAGTACACTTTTCACTAAAGAAAGAAGGAAGACTCTCTGCTGGTATAGGTATACATAGATGATATTATTTTGGGGTCATCTAATGAGAACATGTGTCACGAATTCGAGGAGGTAATGAAGAGCAAGTTCGAAATGAGTGTGATGGGTGAATTGTCTTACTTTCTGGGTTTGCATGTTGAACAGAAGAAGCATGGGATGTTTATACATTAGACGAAGTATGTGTATGACATTTTGCCTCGTTTCAAAATGGAGGATTGCCCTACTTTTAAAACACACCTATTTACGAGAATCACAATCTTGGTCCAGATCATGAGAGTGTGGAATATGTTGATCCAACTCAATGCAGGGCAATGATTGGTTCTCTAATGTACTTGACTGCTTCAAGACCAGACATTATGTTCGCATTGTGTCTTTATGACAGATATCAAGCCAACCAAAAGAGTCACATATGAAAGTGGTGAAGCGGATTCTTCATTACTTGAAGGGGAAACCTAAACTTGGGTTATGGTATCCAGCTACTAGGGCCTTGAAGTTTGTTGCTTTCAGTGATTCAGACTTTGGAGGATGTAGATCAACCAGATAGTCTACCACAGGTGGTTGTCAGTTCTTAGGTGGAAGGATCGTGTCATGGCAATGCAAGAAGCAGTCTTGCGTGTCTACCTCTACGTGTGAAGCTGAATATATTGATGCGGGTAGCTGTTGCTCTCAGGTTCTCTGGATACAACAGCAGATGCGTGTTACGGTTTGAATTTCACTCGGACTCCTATCATGATAGACAATAATGCCACTATTTCAATCAAAAACAATCCCGTAAAACACAGTCGCATAAAACATATTGACATTCATCATCATTTTATACGGGATTGTGCTGAAAAGAAATTGATTGAACTGCATAAAGTCGACACACTAGATAACCTAGCAGATGTTTACACAAAAGCATTTGACAGGGCTCGTTTTGAACATTTAGTCGAACTCAACGGGATGAGGAATCCTGATTAACAAGTTTCCATAAGAATTTTGTAAATAATTTACTGTTTTTCAAAATCAAAACTTAAAAAAATAGAAAATCAAAAATGTGTTTTCACTGTGTAGAAAAGAAGAAATGATAGTACATCAGTAGGTTAGACTCTGATACTGAAATTAAAATTAAATTGCTTAAGTGTGATACTAGCTTCATCATATGATGTACCAGTAGGCAAAGCATGAAATAATCAACTTACCTTGGTGATATAAACATAACGAACTATGTATGAGTGGGTAACATATCAGTGGCGTATGGTTTTATAACCTTAAATCTTTCGTTGATAGATTGCCAAAATCTAAGGTTTTAGCTCTTTATATTATTATTTCATCCAGGGTATCAGGGTTGTCGTTCTATTGCATCCAGATATATGCTGACCTAGGCACAACTAGAATATCTTAAAAGAGCTAAAATGCCAAATCCAGGAAATTGAAGAAGCTCTCCTAGAGAGTCATTCAAATGTGCAAATTGCATCAATCATACCGAAATTGGGTATTTGCCCTAACCCTCGTTGGATATTGGTCTCTTTGTTGTAAGGAAGTACTAACCTGTTTACCAATTATCTAACGTTGTAAATCAAAAAGGATGCATTTCGGTACACTGACCTACTACGAGGAATCTTTGTGCATACCTTGATCGTGGGGGTATGTTCTGAAGTGGGACACACTAGTATATCAGTATAAAATTACCTTAACATATCACTAGGTAATGGTACTTGAAATGTGTTGGGGTTTCGGACAAGTTTATCAAAGTTATTTTATCCATATGAAATAAAAATGCAGCGGAATATTTATTTAAAACATGTTACTTACAAGATATAAAACCCATTTTATATGTAAAACCAAAACCCGGATCCATATATGAACATGCATGCTATCAAAACCCAACCATAGGATGTTTCAAGAATGCTACCTTTCAATAACAAGTAGATGAAAAGGATGATGCTTCTTGAATGGTAATCTTCTAAGTAGAAGACCTCAAGCTTGTATACCCCAAGCTTTCCAACAAACACCACAAGATTGCTAGGATTTCTCCACTTATGAACTCACTTGAAACACTCTTGGACCAAAACCCTTTTTGGCCGAAAATTGAGAGCTTCTTCTAAGAGTTCTTGCACTTGAATTAAACTTAAATAAACTTTGGACAATCACTATGTTTGGCCGATTTTTGAGAGCATTCACAAGTATATCACTTGTTGAATTGTATGTAAATGATATATAAGAATGATGAATTAAATCCATCATATATTCTTTCAAGATCTCATCTTGGATTTGATGAGATTGTGTAAGACATGCATAAAGATTTATTAGGTGAAAATCTAGTCTTGGATTTGATGAAGATTGCATGCAAAATGAATGGTGGAAGACCACCTTGGGAAACACCAACCAAAATCGGCCGTAGGCCCTTTTCTCCACCCAATCCCCCTTTATTTATTTGTTAATTCTTGTATTTATATTTTATAATTTTTATAAAATATAACTCAATACAAGACTTTATGCAATCATATCTTAACTATTTATAGTGTTATTTAACCCATTAAATAACAATATAAAATATTCTCTCAAAATAAATTATCCATATAATTTATTAGTTTCTCAAGTGCAATTATTTAGAAAACCAATTTCTAAATATTCTAATTGTTAATATTTATTTGTTTGATCATATCATAAATAAATATCATAGGTGTTTGTCTAGCTTGTTGTTGGGTATGACCCGACTTGGATCATAACGTACTAGCCACATCAATTTAATATGTGTCTTGGGCATACCGATTCCAACAATCTCCCACTTGGACAAGATACATATAAGATTGATGCAAGTAGCAAATACTGCCTAACCACGGTTTACTACCCCTAATACGTATGACGAAGTGCCATTCAATAACATCATCCCCTTCAAGTCCCTTACTTGAACATGATTTAGGTGAAACGATCATTTATCCTTTCGTTACAGATGTCATGTCAAATCTAGAGACATAGTATGATCATTCTCTGTTGATTTAACTTTAGCAGGCCTTAGACATCTTACTCTCAACGAATAAGAGGAACAAATCCCATCTTGACTACATACATCTCTCACAATCACCTCGTACCACACCTGAGCTTAGCCTTATGTACTGCCATATTACTGACAATAAAGAACCAAGTCAAAGTACAATATTTTGTGAATATCAAGACCCAATATGTATCTCAGGTCAGAGGATACAATGATATTCTCCTTTACTCAAATTAACTTATGATCAATCTCAAAGATTCCATGCAGTAACATTTGAGAGCGGGTCAGTCCAATATTTGTATCCCACAAATATCTATGAACTTTGGCAGCAACACTTTGCTCTATATTCATACCTAATGAGTATCCACCAATCCGAGTTCATAATAGTCTTACCTTCATATTTGTTCCCACAAACATGATCGACTACGGACATTTAGAATAATTAACTTATTCATGGATTTAAACATGCTAAAATTGGAACATAACTCAAAATGCCATAATCATTAAATGATTCATAATAACAATTGTTCCGATATCCAAATACTAAATAGATAAAATCCAATCACTAGAATATCGAAGTCCTAAGGCACAAGTATGACCCTCATGCTTTGGCTGTTCATAGAGCTTCGTGAGTGGATCCGCAATGTTTTGATCAGTGTGAACTTTGCGAATACATATCTTTCCTTTTTCAACTTCATCCCTTATGTAGTTGAATCTCCGCTCAATGTGCCTAGTCTTTTGATGTGCACGAGGTTCCTTAATTTGTGCAATTGCACCCTCGTTATCACAAAAGATTTCTAGGGATCCTGAATGGTAGGGACTACCCCTAGGTTGGTGATGAATTTCTTCAACCATGCAGCTTCTTGTGCTGCCAATGAAGCGGCGATGTATTCTGATTCTCCATTCAAAATGAAGACATACCCAGATTGTGATCGAGAACCATCTCGGTCAGTTTGGAAACTCGCATCCGTGTAACCCTTTACAACGAGTTCCTTTTCACCAGATCCATATATTAGGAACATATCCTTAGTCCTTCGAATGTATTTAAATATGCTTTTAACAACCATCCAATGACTGTTACCTGGATTTTCCAGGTATCTACTTGTCATGCTTAAGGCACATGACACGTCCGGTCTAGTGCATATCATTGCATACATGATGGATCCTACAGCAGACGCATATGGGACTCCTTTCATTCTCTCTTGCTCATCCTTTGAGCTTGGAAATTGAGACGCATTCAATATCGTTCCCTTTTGGATAGGTACCAAACCTTTCTTAGAGTTCTCCATCTTGAACCTTTTCAAGACTTTGTCAATGTATGCACTTTGGTTCAAACCTAGGCGGCTTCACCAAGATCCTTAATGGAAAAGCAACTTCCAAGCCAGGTTTTAACAACTTCCATGGTTGGAATATCATTTCCAAATAGTAGAATGTCATCGACATACAGTACTAGGAAAGTGATGATGCTCCCACTAGCCTTCTTATACACACAAGCTTCATCGGCGTTCTTGATGAACCCAAAATTCCTAATTTCTTCATCAATACGATGATTCCAACTTCTAGATGCTTGTTTCAATCCATATATTGATTTCTTTAACTTGCATACTTTGTTAGGATGTTTTGGATCGATAAAACCTTCAGGCTGAACCATATAGACATCTTCATTAAGATATCCATTGAGGAAAGCCGTTTTGACATCCATTTGCCAAATCTCATAATCGTAATGCAGCTATGGCAAATAATATCCTAACTGACTTTAGCATCACCGAGGGCGAGAAGGTCTCGTCATAATCAACCCCTTAAGTTTGAGTGAAACCTTTTGCTACAAGTCTCGCTTTGTAAGTATCCAAGTTACCATGCATATCAGTTTTCTTCTTGAAAACCCACTTACTTCCAACTACTTTGGAGTTAAGAGGTGGCACAACCAATTCCCATACTTGGTTGTCATACATGGATTGCATCTCTACGTTCATGGCTTCAAGCCATTTGTCACAACCGGATTGTGACATTGCATCATGGTATGTGGTTGGTTCATCCGAAACTACCACGTAGCATCTATCCATGAAAAATCCATATCTTTCGGGTGGATTACTAATTCTACCAGATCTACGAACGTTTTGTGTGTATTGATCAACCACTTGATCCTCTTCAACAACCTCTTGTAGAGTGCTAGTATCAACCAAACGTGTATCAACTTGTGGTTCTTGATCCTCATCAAGTTCCACTGTTCTACTACTAGTTCCTTCCATAAGGAACTTAGCTTCCAAGAACTTACCCTTTCGAGCAACAAATACCTTTTGCTCTGTTGGATCGTAAAAGTAGTATCCTATATCATCTTTAGGATATCCTACAAAGATACATTAGTGGATCATACTTCCAATTAGTTTGGGGTGTATTGATTCACATAAGCTTCACAACCCCATACCTTCAAATATGATAATGATGGAGCCTTTCCATGCCATATTTCGAAAGGTGTCTTATCCACTTTATTGGTTGGGGCCATATTCAGTATACGGGCCGCGGAGAGCAAAGCGTAACCCCAAAATGATAGAGGCAATGTGCTTCTAGCCATCATAGATCGAACCATATCCAATAGAGTTCGGTTCCTCCTTTCAGACACACCATTATGTTGTGGTGTTCCAGGTGGAGTAAGTTGTGAGATAATCCCACAACTCCTAAGATGATCTTGAAAAGCATCACTAAGGTATTCACCTCCTCTATCGGTACGAAGGACTTTGATTGTTTTCTTGAATTGATTTTCTACTTCATTTTTGAAATCTTTGAACATTTCAAATGCTTCATCTTTGTGTCTAATCAAGTACACATAACGACTATAGTCGTCGGTAAAACTAATGAAGTATCTTTAACCATTCCTAGTCATTGGCTTAAAAGGACCACATACATCCGAATGTATGATGTCTAATAAGTCTTTTGCCCTTTCAAAGGTGCCACTGAAGGGTGCCTTAGTCATTTTGCCTTGTAAACAAGATTCACATACATCAAATGAATCATCTCCATTTGTTTCCAAAAGACCATTCTTTCGATGTGTTTGCATGCGATTTTTGTTTATATGTCCAAGGCGACAATGCCAAAGATAGGAATCACTCAAATCTAATTTGAGTTTCTTGGTGGTTGCTTGGTACATTGAACTATCAAATGTATTATCATGAACCAATTCATAAATACCATTTGAAGGCATAGCTTTAAAGTAAAACATGTCATTCATCAAAACATAAATGTCATCGTTTACAAACTTTAAATTATAACCATATTGTAGCAAGAGGGAAACTGAAATAATGTTCCTAGTCAAACTAGGAGCATACAAAATATCTTTCAAGATGATTTCCAAGCCACTTGGAAGTTTCAAAACATTGTTTCCTCGGGCTTCAACTTGAACCTTTGCTCCATTGCCCATGAAGAGACTAATGTCTCCCTTCTTGTAATGTTTATTTCTTTTGAACCCCTGCAACAAATTGCATATATGAGTTCCACATCTGGTATCCAATACCCATGTGTTTGAAGAAATAACATTAAGGTCAATATATATCATAAAGATTGTACCTGAGGTTTGTCCCGCATCCATCTTGTTTTTCAACTCCTTGAGATAGGTTGGACAATTTCTTTTTCAGTGTCCTATCTCTCCATACTCAAAGCATGGGTCAGTCGAAGCAACCTTTTGCTTCTTTTCCTTTGGTTTTGTGGGTTCCACTTTAACCTTTCTTTTTCCCTTCCCTTGACGTGGCCCTTCCTTCTGGCAAAACTTGCCTTGGAGTCGGAGTGGGGCCTCTACTTGTTGCCTCCCTCATTGATCATTAGAACGGGTAAAGCCTTTGTACCCATGCCTGCCTCGGCAGTTTTGAGCATTGCATGAAGCTCACCAATGCTCTTGTCCCATCCGTTCATGTTATGATTCATGACGAAAGTCTCAAACTTCTTTGTTAAAGAGTTGAGGATCAAATCCGTAGCCAACTCTTTAGAGATGGGACAATTAAGCCTTTCGAGGCGATCAATGTGGCTTTTCATCTTCAGGACATAAGATGAGACTGATTGGGTTTCCTCCATACGACATGCATGAAGCGCCCGAACTGTTTTGAAGCGTTCTATGCTTGCTTGTTGAAGGAACATATTTTTCAATTGGATAATCATGTCGTATGCCCCACGATGTTCAAAATCCTTTTGAATCTCGGGAATCATAGTTCCCAACATGAGGCAAGAGGCTTGCATGGAGTCCTCGGTATACTTAATCCAATTGTTATAGGCCTCCTCATCTTCCACGTTAGGTTCATCGGGAATAGGATTGTCTAACATATAAGATATCTTTTCTTGCTTGAGAACAATTCTCAAGTTTCGATACCAATCCATGAAATTGTTATGGTTGAGACGATCCTTTTCAAGGATGATTGTTAGTGATATGTTACGAACGGTTTGGGTAATTGTGTTTGCATTGTTAGCGGCCATCTACAAAATTTTAACAAAATTTAATTTTTTAGTATTTTCGATATTATTAAATTTTAATTATTAATACCCTTTTGTGTCTCATAGACAATTAATAATTAAAATTTAGAATCCAACGTTACATTTAAGTATTGGTTAGGTGACCTTTATCCCATTATTTAAATTAACAAGGTAGTCAACGTTTGACAATTGCAACCCTTTGCAATTTCTAGCCATATGGGATGGGTTAAACATCTTAATGTTTAGTTGGCATGTTTAATCCCATCAACACCTTTGTACGCCATGCTTCGGTGACCCTAAGCACATGGTTTCCAAATCAAATCGTCCTACTTACACACACATGTAAGTTTACACATACAAATGGTTAGGTGACCTTTATCCCACAAATATTGTAAGCCTACCTCAAACACACAAGTTCCTTCAAATGTGGTTAGGTGACCTTTATCCCACAAAGAGTACCAAAGTGATTCGAGTGTTGTATAAAAGGATGGTGTTTGACTTTTTTTATAAAAGGGATTTTATGTTCTCAAAAATTCTAGTTTTAGAAAATTTTATGTGCCATACATTTGCATGCATTCAAATTAATGGTACCTTAGTGAAAACCAATTTTCAAGGTTCTTTTAATAAAACCCATTTTATTATAAAATCATTAATTTTTAATAAAACCATTTTATTAACCACTTCAATGATTTTAAAGAACCAATTTTAAGCTTGTTATGGATTATAAGTTGTTAAGCATGCATATCCAAATATCATCTAAACAACCAAAAATAAAACAACCATACAAGCATAACAAACAAAATAGGTGCATAACCATAGCCAACTATTTTTGGCAACACTTGTTAGCCAAAACAAGTGTGCCAAAAGGTCCTTCCTAAAGGGTGAATATTGATACAAAATGTGTCGTTGAACTCCCACTTGAACCCGCATCCTAATTCTTCAAGTATTCCTTTTGTGTTGCGATTTCTTCACTTTCTTTGGGCTTCCAAATGATTTTTATATTCAGCTCCAAACTCCTTTGGGCTTCAAAAATGTGTTTTGGTTATTGGGCTAAAATCCCGTTACGAACCATGAGGTTCTTTAGGCCCAAAATTGGCCAAAATCAAAAACGAATTTTTGTGTGCATCTTCTTTTACAATCAAGTATCCTAACAAATTTTTCTAGTAAAAGAAATGCAACTAATCTATTTATTTACATACCAAATGAAAATAAATAAATTACAACTTTACAAATGGGAGAACTAAGATAATTAATTATTACAACCCACTGAAATAATTAAATAAATCATAAACACAATCATTCAACATATTCAAACACAAGGTCATGGCTAGGTTATGAACACCAAAATATATATTTAAATTCAAGAGCAAAAAATGGTTTCCTTTTTGTAACCCAATTTTCGGCCAAGGGAAAAACCGAAAAGATGGGTTTTTGTCAAACAAACAAATTATCCAAATGATATAATTTTTCAAGATACTTTTTATGCATGTATAATAAACATCTTGAACAACAAAAGGAGAACCATGATTAAAATTTTCGGTCATAGGGTTTCCACAAACCCAAAATCCCGAAATTTTAAATCCATTGAAGCATGTATTCATATAAGCGGCTCTGATACCACTATTGGGGTTTCGAACATGTTTATCAAAGTTATTTTATCAATATGAAATAAAAACGCAGCAGAATATTTATTTAAAACAAGTTACCTACAAGATATAAAATCCATTTTATATGTAAAACCAAAACCCGGATCCATATATGAACATGCATGCTATCAAAACACAACCATAGGATGTTTCAAGAATGCTACCTTTCAATAACAAGTAGATGAAAAGGATGATGCTTCTTGAATGGTAATCTTCTAAGTAGAAGACCTCAAGCTTGTATAACCCAAGCTTTCCAACAAACACCACAAGATTTCTAGGATTTCTACACTTATGAACTCACTTGAAGCACTCTTGGACAAAACCCTTTTTGGCCGAAAATTGAGAGCTTCTTCTTAGAGTTCTTGCACTTGAATTAAACTTAAAGAAACTTTGGACAAACACTATGTTTGGCCGATTTTTGAGAGCATTCACAAGTATATCACTTGTTGAATTGTATGTAAATGATATATAAGAATGATGAACCAAATCCATCATATATTCTTTCAAGATCTCATCTTGGATTTGATGAGATTGTGTAACACATGCATAAAGATTTATTGGGTGAAAATCTTCTTGGATTTGATGAAGATTGCATGCAAAATGAATGGTGGCAGACCACCTTGGGAAACACCAACCAAAATCGGCCATAGGCCCTTTTCTCCACCCAATCCCCCTTTTTTTATTTGTTAATTCTTGTATTTATATTTTATAACTTTTATAAAATATAACTCAATACAAGACTTTATGCAATCATATCTTAACTATTTATAATGTTATTTAACCCATTAAATATCAATATAAAATATTCTATCAAAATAAATTATCCATATAATTTATTAGTTTCTCAAGTGCAATTATTTAGAAAACCAATTTCTAAATATTCTAAGTGTTAATATTTATTTGTTTGATCATATCATAAATAAATATCATAGGTGTTTGTCTAGCTTATTATTGGGTATGATCCGACTTGGATCATAACGTACTAGCCACATCAATTTAATATGTGTCTTGGGCATACCGATTCCAACAAAATGTTCATGTATTCTGTTTAAGTGGATAAACAATACTGGTAGTCGTCTTGCACTGCTTTTCGTGAACATTACATATGGAATTATCTAATAGTGTGAAAACATTTTGATATTGCTGATATGATCTTCTTACCGGTGATTCTCATAAAAACAAAGTGTTTATTATTTTGTTATTTATTTGCTTTCAGAAAATATAAAAATCCAAAAAGATTTTCTTTTTCTAGAAAGTTCTTAACGTATGGAATATGGTTCTTCATTGAGGAGTTGTTACCGATAGGGGGAGACGGTGTTAGGAGATGAGTTCAATATTTTAAAATCTTGTAGGTTCTGTGTGCTGTGTGGTTTGAGTTAAACATTACTTAATCTGTGATACAGTTTTACCATCTCTTGAATAATAATAATAATAATTTGTTAACTTGTGTTGAAAAATTCTTATGGTTTCTTGAGATGTTTGTTTTATAGTGTATAGATTGTAGCAGTGTGTTGTTCAGAAGTTTAGTGAAGTGGATTTTGCTTGGTTGCATGGTAGAACCTTGTTTCTACATTGCAGACAAAGTTGAAGACTTTGAAGATTATTATGTAAGTGCTAAACTGGAGTTTACTCAAACGCTAACAGTTTAGAAGATTTGGTGATTGGATGCATCATCTTTGGGGGAGTCTGTTGCTGACAGAAGATATTAAAGGTAAAGCTATCCAAAGACCAAAGACATTGAAGATTGCAGGATGACTGAAGACAAAGTTGTTTTATGAAGCTATTGTCAAGGGGGAGTTTGTTGGTGCATATTTGTGACAATAGCTTAGATTTGGTCTTTGGATATCTTGTAATTAGTAAAACGATAAACAATTAGTGGGTTTAGTTTTGTAATAGTTAGTTGTAGTGATTGGGCCAAACCAGACCCTCATTATAGGGAGTGGTAGGCGAATTGAGCTTAGACCAATTTGCAACCCATGTGGTTAAACCCTAGCCTAGTTGCAAACCTGTCTCTATATATCGAGTTTTGCATTAGGGTTAAGGTTGCTCAGTTAATCACTTCAGAGAGAGAGAGAATTCGTAGAGAGATTGGTTTAGACGAATTCGTGTGATCTGGATTGATTGTAATCGTTGTGATAGATAATCAATAAAGATCGGGTTTATTGTGATTGTTGTTTCTTCACATGTTTCTGTGATAATCTGATCTAGAGGATTTCGCACTCTAGATTGGATACACCATTCTGTGAAGATCCATACAGATTAAGGGACTTACACAATGCAACTTGGGAGTTTTGACGTCATATTAGGCATGGACTGGTTAACCAAACACTACGTTGAAGTGATCTGTTTTGATAAGATTGTTCGCATCCCTCTTTTATCTGGTGAAATCCTAGAAGTTCATGCAAGTTTCCTGAAGAACTACCTGGTTTACCCCTAGCACGTCAAGTCGAGTTTCGTATAGACCTTGTACTTGGTGCCAACCCAATTGCCAAATCCCCTTACCGTCTTGCACCGTCTGAAATGCAAGAGTTGTCAAAACAACTACAAGAACTTTCAGACAAAGGAATTATTCGTCCGAGCTTTTCACCTTGGAGCGCTCCTATCCTATTCCTGAAAAAGAAGGATGGATCCTTTCGCATGTGCACCGATTATCGTGAGCTCAACAAACTCACGATTGAAAATTGATATCCCCACCTAGTATTGATGATCTTTTTTATCAACTACAAGGTGTTACATGTTCCTCCAAGGTTGATCTGCATTCTGGGTATCATCAGCTTCGTGTACCGATGAAGATATTCCCAAAACTTCTTTCCGCACTCGATACGGCCATCACGAGTTCACTGTCATGCCCTTTGGTTTGACAAATGCTCATGCCGTCTTCATGGACTTAATGAATAGGGTTTGTAAACCTTATTTAGACAAGCTCTTCATTGTTTTCATTGACGACATTTTGATTTATTCAACATCCCAAGCCGATCACAAACGCCATCTTCGTCTAACGATGGAACTCTCAAAGAAAGAACAACTTTATGCCAAATTCTCCAAGTGTGAATTTTGGCTGAAGGAAGTTCAATTTTTTGGGACACATTGTCAACGAACAAGGTATACATATATATCCTGCAAAAATCAGTGCGATTAGGGATTGGGTACACCTACTACTCCTACGAAAGTTCGTTCATTTCTCGGTCTAGCTAGCTATTACCGCCGCTTTATCGCATACTTCTCCAATGTAACGCCTCATTTTTTTGTACTTTCCTTAATTAGAAAGTGTAATCGTATTTCTATTTATGGAAACTTGTATTCGTATCACATTCGTATTTCATTTCCCAATCTTATAATCCGAGACTTTGATCGTAATAAAATTCATACCTGATACATACTTGTCTTACATGCATTTAATTGTTAAATACGTGTTTACATACAAACCAATACTTTTTATACGTGC
Organism: Scalesia atractyloides; assembly: GCA_947069175.1. NCBI lineage: Eukaryota > Viridiplantae > Streptophyta > Magnoliopsida > Asterales > Asteraceae > Scalesia > Scalesia atractyloides. Next base: position 33,353,415 of record CAMTDV010000003.1, on the reverse strand, counting down.
AAATACTCATATGTTCATATTTGATACCTAAAATATACTTACATATACATTATACACTTGAAAATATACGAAAATATCAAGTTTTACCATGAAATGAAAGATAAACTAAGTTTAAGGACTAAAAATAGCATAATCCGGAGAAAGTTGTTTCTAGCTCATCGATTGGGAAAAAGTGTGTTTGTTGGATTGTGTTTCTTCCATTTAATACTCATCTAACTCAACCCCCAAGCCTCAACTATAAATACCCACCTCCTCCCACACTCGTTTCACACCTCAACACTTCTCTCTCTCTCTCTCTCTAAAGCTCTCTCTCAATCAAGAAAGTTCAAGAATTTCAAATGATAGCTTGGTGTTCCTCTAAACCCTTTGCGAAGTAACAAGTGAAAGCTTGTAAAACCGTGAGTACACTCGAACACCCTTTTTAGGCTTTACACTTTTGGGTGCAATATGTTAAGCTATCAAAATACACGCAATCACACTTATACTTTATGCAATCACACAAATAATCCATCCTACATGCTATAGTTACTTGATACATGATTCCTATACTTGGAACATTCTTATGTGATACTATTCATCATTAACTTTGGCTAAAGCCTCCACCTTAACATGTATAGCGCTATAGGAGTAATGCACCGCCCGTATTCTTGAGGTCATAAATCTTGTATGCTAGCTTAACATGTGGATTCGTTTAAATCATTTTATACTTATGCTATATCAAACTTGTGTACTCGCCAATACTTTTTGTATTGAACTATACTTTTAACATATTGCAGGTTAAAGATGTTGAATATGACGAATCTAGTAGGGACGACATAGAAACACACCTAGAATGTTAGGCTTTTTATGTTGTAATTTTTTGTTGAATTTGTTATGATGTAATTGACAATTTATTTAAATATTGTCGCAAATAGTGTTATGATGCATTGAGCAATCTATTTCGTCTCACTCTGATGTTTCCGCCATCGGTTGGGGTGTGACAGATTGGTATCAGAGCCACAACTATAGGGAATTAGGTAGAATTGCGATGTTCGATCGAGTCTATAGTTTAAGTGACTACTTTGACCATTCTTGTTTCATGCTTAAAATGTTAATTCTTCCTACCTTGCTTCTTCCTATTTCTTTGGTCTTAATATATACAATGTGTCTTTCCTAAGATATTTATACAATATACACACATGAAGACTCGAAGACACTCGTATTACAAACGAGATGACTTCACCAAAATAGGCGTGAAACCCACACTTTGGTGAACGACTCTCAATCCACATATTCGATTCATGAAATTACGCCATAAAGTTAGGAGTGATATCCATACCCTGATGGAAAAAAAATCCATTTCATAAGCTAGTGGACCCTTACCAACGAGTCAGAATTCGCTCCTCGTTTGGTAAGTACCAACCACGCTTAGGGTATGACGTTGTCAAGTTAGGGGTGAAACCCGCACCTTGTCAGCTAGTCCTACTCCTCGATTTTCTATCTCGCCAAAGTTTTGATTTTTCGATCAATTAGAGATGTGTAGTAACTGGAAGGGTGAAATGATGTTAATCGTTTCTCGACGAGAGCATTTTACCTATAGGCCAAAGCACGTTCCTCTAATTTGAAAGGATCTTCGATTCACTTTGCAATAGTCGACGCTTCTCAACCCAAAGCACTCCAATATTTTACTAAGTCTATCTTTTATGTTATCTCAATTTCTATGTGTTTTAATACTTGTTACCTTGTTCATTTCAACCCGACACACGCTTCGCATGTCTATCGCAATAAAAAACAATAATAATTCTCAGAAACCAGCTAAATTCATACTCCTTACACAATCATATGTGTTTATACTATTGAATACTTGTTATGCTTATGTCACCTATATGAACTCATACATGTTATACAATACTTACATGCTCAAACTGATTTTTATTGTCAATTACCTAGATGTCTTTTTTCGCAAAACTCAAGTTGGAGAAATGAGTCGAAGTCCAACTCCAACTCGACTATTTTCACAACAATCACTAGATCAAAACTTATACCCAAACCTTTTATCATTGTTTCAATTTTTCTCATTTATGCATAAATCTTGAACCTTACTATTTTATCCAAACGATTTCTCACCCTACAACTTATTTACGTAAATCACATACATGAAACCCCTAACGATACTTTAAATGTTTCTTTCCCAAATTTTCAAAATCTTATGAAAAGCTATCTATCAAACCTAGTCGGTCTACTGAACCTCTTGCCCACGATTTTCATAATTTGTCCAATCACTTGAACACACTCACTTTATACTACCATTCTAAAGGCATTTTTTTCCAACAAGAAACCAAAGAAAACTTTCTCTCACATACGTATAAGTACTTTGCTAAAATACTTTTCAAAATTTTAAGTTTTACTTGAAAATTTTCAAAACACGACTTTTCTTGCACCAATAAAATAAAATAAAATAAAGCAAACTCATTATTTTACAACCTTTTCAAAATACGCAAATCTAAATCTGAACACATGGGCAAGAAAATTTCATATGCGAATACAAATTTTAAAACAAAAGTAGCATTTCTTTTTAAAAACCACATTTTACATCAAAAATTAATATTTTTCTCAATATTCACCGACATTCACAATTTTTGGTCCTTCATTCCCGAAAAACCCGACTTATTTTATTTCAACCAACTCAATGTTTTGACTCAAGCAACCATACACATGCATATCGCATTACACGTTTCTATTTACATTGTCAATATTACATGACAATATTACGCATATTACCATTACACTTTGTATTTTACACACTCACAACTTCATGGTAACTTATATATGCTAAATCTCATTTTATGCCACCTATATGCTAAATACTACATGCTCATATTATACGTATTTGTCTTCAATCATGCTCAAAATTTATGCATTTGCACTACTTGATAGTCATACTTGAAATCTATAAGTAGGCATAACTCGAGTGGTTTCGCCTACGTTCGACACACTCATACATACATACAATCATACTTACATAATTAATTTTTATACGTTCCCTCTGCATACTAGATGCAACCTGACCCGTACACTACTAGTACAAACTATGCGGATCATGCACATACCAAAATAATCGCGGGTGCACACGGGATTATATTGGTAAGCGCATGAAAACCATAGTGTGTTCTACTGTGTATCGCAACACGGAACGTAACATGACACCGAATAGCGAAACAACGTAACATGGTGTGAACATGGTGGATACGCCGCTGGTACTTCCTATATATAAGTGTCCCTACCATGTTACCAAACTATCGTACGTGTCATGAGAAATTCGGTGTTTTCCCGGACCTTGTTAAATACATTTGATGCATAACAAACTTTGGTGACCCCACTTCGAAGTGATTAGTACTCGATTACCCCTAACAAAGCTTCATTCTCAAAAGCGTTAGCTTTAACTGCCACACCTATCACTAGCATCTCTCAACATTCTATGTTCGCATTTTATCCGATATTGATACCATTTTTACCCCTCGCATACACCTACCGAATCGTTCACTACCATACAACGATATTCCCAATTCTTCCCTTAACCTTTCATCCAAACTTTATTTACAGCAAATCAGCCTAAAACGTTCAATCCATTTTTATAAACGTCCCCATCGGCTCAATTTGGTAAAAATGTTCCTTTTCTTTTAAAACTATCTTCACTCTTATCTGCGCACAAACTTTAACCAATCAGTCTATTAACGCCAAAACCTTTTAGAAACCATAAATACTTACCATCCTAGTTCTCTCCAATAAATATATTCTACAACAAGTGATTTTACTAATATGCCAACTGACAAAACTTTTCTTATAACTTACAGTGTGGACCGCTCATTTTAATCAAAGTACATCCTTAGTCATACTAAAACCTTCCTCTTAGGTTGTACTCTTTTAAATACTCCTTCCAATGAATTGTCCAGCCCCGGTCAAACACACTTACTTACACACACATACACGTTTTTACTTATCCTTATACACGTTTACGATTGGTGTCTCAAAAACACCTTAGTCAAACAAATTAGTTTCACGGAACCTACCATTTTTATCCATCGAGATTTCTATACATATTGACACACTTATACATGAACTCCACAAAAACTTTAAACTTCAAAATCTTGATTTTGGCCAAATATTTTCACCAAAATGACATCTTTTCCAAAGTCTTCCTCTTAAATAAATTTCGGGATGAAAATTCCTAAAGGAGGGGAGATTGTAACGCCTCATTTTTTGTACATTCCTTAATTAGAAAGTGTAATCGTATTTCTATTTATGGAAACTTGTATTCGTATCACATTCGTATTTCATTTCCCAATCTTATAATCCGAGACTTTGATCGTAATAAAAATCATACCTAATACATACTTGTCTTACATGCATTTAATTGTTAAATACGTGTTTACATACAAACCAATATTTGTTATACGTGCAAATACTCATACGTTCATATTTGATACCTAAAATATACTTACATATACATTATAAACTTAAAAACATGCGAAAAAATCAAGTTTTACCATGAAATGAAAGATAAACTAAGTTTAAGGACTAAAAATAGCATAATCCGGAGAAAGTTGTTTCTAGATCATGGATTGGGCAAACGTGTGTTTGTTGGATTGTGTTTCTTGCATTTAATACTCACCTAACCCAACCCCCAAATTGTGGACGGGACCGAGCTCCCAAAATGAGCAATTGATCTGAACTAGCTCAACTAGCAGAGGCGGAATTCATTGCTAGAGAGGTAGATATGACAAACAAGACAGAACTTACTATTTAACTGCTTCTGATCTATTAAAGACGTTCAAGTTAAAGATGCAACTAAACAAACTAACAGAGCTTCGCCGTATGAAATGACAAATCCGTTCCTAGCTCTAACACAACACTTCCCTATTTATAGGTCGACATGACTCGTACTGAAGTGCGTGCACTAACAAACAAACAACTATGATTCGTACGAAATTGTATTTCGTACGAGTGACTGATTTCGTATGAAACACTCTCCTGTTTCATGCGAATCACAGTGTAATACATATAAATTTTACATTTTCTTATTTAAACATTAACTTGTAATCTTTATAAACATTACGGATATATCCTAGACGTAGGCAATAGACATTATGCACCAACAGACTCCCCCTTGGATGTTGCCGTAGTCTGGATAATTTTCAAAACTTCAATTCGATTTGACTTTAACGCCCAAAAAAATCTCTTTAACGGCTTTCAACATTCCTTAGAAGCAATAGGCGTTTGATCGGTCAGAGGACGTTGTTTCAAAAACTGAAAACTCCTTAAATGATACTACTCTTGAACGTTTAGCGATCCGAGCTTCTTTTTCTTCAGTTTTCTTAACTTCGATTCCTTCTTCTCAATCTTTCTCCATGTTTTCTTCCAATTCGATCCCGAATGAATATCATTTGCAAAGCACACATTTACGACCTTTTGAAATTGAAGTGCTTGCTCCTGATCCTTTTCTTCAAAACTGATCTTGCTATAAAATAAACATTTAATTTCAATTTTATTTTTTTATTTTTCATACATTTTATCAAAAATTTTATCTGTTTCAAAAATCCACTTGACTAACCAAGTCTAAGTTAATGACCCTGGTTATCCAATTTGCCTTCCAAGTCCAAGTTAATGACCTTAGTTGACCATATTTGACCAAACAATTTTATTTTAACATGTAAAGTTTCAAATTAATGAACTTTCTTGACATTTGAGAAAACTTTGTTAAAAATTAGCTCCCAACCCATGATTCCAAAATTTCCTCAGCAAGATGTTAAAATGAATCCAATCATCAGTGTTTTTATCATCGGTAAACAAAAATAAAACTATTAAGCTAAAAAAACTAAAAATCTTTTTGGTTTTTTAAGAATTTTTGAATGAATAACACCATTTTTTGTGAATTTTGCGTTTTCAGAGGATCATTTCAAGCATTCATATAAGTCATCAGTACCGTTAGTCTAGAAACACCTTTTAAGCTTTTAAACAAATTTACCTAGATTTCCAATATATTTATCCATTTAAACCTCTTCTCGTTTCTCAACTGTTTCAAGATATGTTAAGGTATTATTAGAAACATGAAATAACTGTGTTTCCCATCTCAGAATATACTCCCGTATCAAGATTCCCAGAATGTCATATTACAGTTGAATATATCGAATTGATATCTATATATTGGGTGAATGCGAGACCTTGAGAGCTCAGGTTAGTACTACCGTACAGACAAAGAGATGAAGGCTCGTCTTTAGGTGGTGTTCCATTAAGGAATCTTTTATACTGCAAATGTCATAATTGCTTAAGACATAATCATTTTATGCAGTTTTCGGGGAAATAATACGAAAGTAATATATGAGTTCTAGGCCATTGCTTTTGCAAAATCAGATGAACTCGAATAATACCCCAGATACCAATCAAATATAAAGACCTAGTATCGCAGAATCTGGCATTCTCTCAAACAAAATTTCAGTGTACTAAGTCCATATATCCGAGAGATGTTAACCCACAAGTTAATCAGTTTTTGTGTTTTAGGTTTATATCTCGATAACAATCTACTGAACGAGTGAAGTCTATTGGCATATCCATAGTAAGACTTGCTTAAACACTTTTAAACAATACAATTCTTTAGCATACTGTGACTATCATTTTTTATTTACTATGATCACTCTTTTAACACAAAACCCTTTTTGATTTTTAAATGTTTTTGTATTTTCCTCAAATATTCTACCCCTAAAATCAAAAACATATTTTTGGATTTTTAAGAAATTAGAAGAAAGAATGTACAGAAAACGTTTAACCGATGACAAATTCACATCAAGTCGTCATCATCCTCAAACTCACCTCAAACACATCCCCTGAGATCATATTTTTTAAACCATTTAGCTTTAACAAAATTTTAAACTTTGTTTTATCAAAAGCTTTGGTATAAAAATCTGCTTTTTGGTCATTAATGTAGATTTTCTCAATTCGTACCAACTTTTTCCCGTAACAATCACAGATAAAGTGGTGTCGACTCTCGATATGTTTAGTACGTGAGTGTTGACATGAGTTTTTAGTGATATCGATCGCGGCCTGATTATCTACATATATAGGCGTATCAAGAAATTGCAAACCGAAATCTCTCATCTTTGCGGTATCCAGAGAATCTGAACACAACAACTAGATGCCGAAACGTATTCAGCCTCACAGGTAGAGAGAGCGACCGCGGTTTGTTTCTTGCATTGCCACATTACTAAACGGGTTCCGAAGAACTGGCAGCCGACCGTTAACATATCCTCCTCGAATAGCTCTAACATCATTGAGTAATGGAAGCATTCCTGTCATGTGGCGAGACGCTCCACTATCCATTATCCATTTTGACAATATCGAACGTTGGAGCCCCTGTACACATGATTAACCAAATTTATTTAAACAAAGAGACACAAGCCTGTTTGGTCTTGGGTGGGTTTGGAATGTCGAACTTTGGACCCACTTTGTTCTTTTCAATCTTTTTAAACTCAATGTTGTTTGGAACAGAAAGTTTGAGTTCAACCTTGGATGATTTGGTGTTAACAATTTAACAACCCATTTCTGTGTTTGTGGTTTAGCCTCTTTAACATAAAATTTTTGAATCTTTTTGTTGAACTTTGTATGATGTTTCACCAATTTCAAATTTAGATTGAGGTTTAATAATTGGTTTAACATTTCGATTAGATTCAGTTTTTCTTTTAAGAATTTATTTCGGCATAACCATGGGTGCTTTTTGCTTTTCATCCTTGGTGAACTTTTTCGGAGAAGAAACTGATTTTGAACTTTCTTGTGAACAATATCATGCGATATGTCCAACTTTCTTGCATTTAAAGCATGTCCTGCTGTCCTTATGAACAAAGGTATTCAAAACCTGTTTCTGTTTTTGTTTATCTTTTTCTTTAAGAAAATCATCATTTGATTGAGTACCAATGATTTCCTTTTTCTTCTCGGTTGTTGTCCAAATACAAAATTAATTTTCTTTGTAAAATCCAACTTTTTGGACCTGTTGGTTTTATGTTGCTTCTGAAAACCCAACCCTGCACGCTTGTTTTTCGGATATTCTCCATTTTTTCGATAGTAAGGTCGGTTGTCTGTTTTTGATTTAGAATAGAAAGATAAATCATGATTATCTAAATCATCATGACTTACCTCCATCAACTTGAACATTTTATCAACACAACCTCTTTTCACATTCTTGATGGGAAAATCCTCATCCGAAAATAGTTTATCAGATCCTTTCATTTTATAAACTATGACATTAGGATCATCATTTAAACTATTTTCTGATTTGTCATCAGATTTTGACTTCTCAGACTTTTCAGACTCAGCCACTTCAGATTCATTTGTTAACACTTTTTCAATCACATTTTCTACCACTTCAGAATCACATTCACCATCATTTTTAGTGTAAGTTATATCGATATCCTCAAGCAACTGTTCGGTTTTCAATTTAATATTTGGCACCTATTCCACCGCAGATGGATTTTTGCAAGCATAACTGTTCCACATGGGTGGAGGAACTCGATCATAACTTCCACTCTGTGTTTTACCATTTTTAGATTCCTCAGTATTTTCAGTTTTTGGTAAAATGTGATCTATGACGTATGAGCTTGATCAATTTTAATTTTTGGTAAATTGAAATTAAATGTTTATTTTATAGCAAGATCAGTTTTGAAGAAAAGGATCAGGAGCAAGCACTTCAATTTCAAAAGGTTGTAAATGTGTGCTTTGCAAATGATATCCATTCGGGATCGAATTGGAAGACAACATGGAGAATATTTGAGGAAAATACAAAAACATTTAAAAAATAAAAAATAGTTTTGTGTAAAAAGAGTAATCATAGTAAATCTGTCACACCCTCAATTTCCAATTGCGGAGTTTTACCGCGAGGCGTGTGAACAAACCAGAATCTGAAACACTAGTACATCGAACGACTCTACATGGTTTGATAATACGTTTTCCAAAATCGTTCATTGTAGATTTTATATCAATTACCAATATTTAGCAGAGCATTATTTTTAAGTTTGAGCGGAAGCATAAATAAGTAGTGATGCGGGCGCCAACACAAACGCCAAAACAAATGAAAAATCCCAAAACAATATTAATAAATATGACTCGATAATGATGTCTTGTTCAATGCATGTGCGTGCACCTAGAGCTCCTAGCGTCCTGAGAAACATGTAAAGAAACAAGTGTCAACATTTAAGATGAGTGAGTTCACAGGTTTTCATAAATTCGTTTGTTCGGTTATAGTTTGTTACTCCGTTATCCCCAACCTGGGATAACATATCAGTTCCATTATTCCAATCCCGGAATAATAAGTTGTTGCTTCCAATATTCCCAACCCGGAATATTAAGTTGTTGTTTCCATTATCCCCAACCCGGGATAATAAGTTGATGTTTCCAATATTCCAAACCCGGAATATTAAGTTGATTCGTAATTAAGTTCAATATTAATGTATATAGGTAGCTAGCCTAAAGTCATGTCACGTAAGAGTTCGCGATCGAAGCTGACTGTTGTGCCTCCGTTTTGCCAGGCCTATCACATGACCATGGCGGTGTTAGGCCAATTATTCACCCGTTGACCATACCAGGTCGGCTAGCGCGACTAGCTCGGATGGGGCTTGTCGGGCCCAGTAGTACTACTTATAATTCCCCCGCTATTTAACCCAAATACTAACGATCCGAGGAGATTGTCGAGGACTTAAGTGATAAAGCTGCTTAGTGACCATAACATTACATTAACATTAACTTAGTTACCGTATAGTTATGTGACGTTAGGTTCGTATAACGTAAAGAGATTGAGTTTGAGAGTGTATACATGTTTCTCCCCCTGTTGTTTAAAAACCGGATAAAGTTAGGGGCCGTGAACTCACCTTTATTTGCTCGGTTAGTGTAGCAAAGATGTTATAAGAGATGGGACCGCTAGTTGCGTCCTAACAAACCAATTAATTCCACGTCAGTGTGTAATCACACCAATACAAATTCCACACGCAATCTACTCACAAGGTGATACACACAAACAACATATCTAACACTCAAATATGCATGCAAGTATTCTCATGTGATCATAGTAAACAATCAACTTATCATGAACATATTCCAAATCCATGCAACACTTTAATGCATAAAATCACAAGTTATCAACTTTCTGCTTAACACTCAATTATTCAGCTGTTTTCTAGGATTTTTATAAAATAGTTCTAACATTCCAAAAATTCCAATATTTTTACAGTAGGTGACATTTATACCATAGGAATTTATATAATTTTTCCAAGTCCTAAATCTTTACCAATTAGCCATAAATATTAATTCATTAAGCTGCAGTCAGATTTACCGCTTTCTGACTGCAGTCCACGGAAGAATTTATTTAAAAATCACTGATCGTCCGATTAACAAAATTCCTGTTGGAGTTGCCCGGAAATTTCTATACCTAGTTGCTGTACAAAAATCATGACTCAACTCTCTACTGGTTTTAAAATCTAGCTTGATAAACAACCAACAAAATTCCAGAATTTTCACAGCTTTAGTTACTGAACTTGTTTAGCCCTTTAAAAATTACAAGCGACTTCAGAAAATTATGAATCCAGCGCCATTAGATTCCTTATTCAAATCTCTACGTTCTAGACATCAGAAATTCCGTTTTTCGACAACTAACGACGAAGTTACAGCCAGATGAAATCGGCTGTAACTTTCACTCAGCATCCTGTTTCAGCATGTTATTATTATAAACTCGTGTAATCCCGTTCATGCGATTAATCTAGGCGATCAAGAACTGATTTTTAATCATAGACTAATACTAGTAACCTATCCATACAAACTCTAGTTCTTACTTCTAGTTATTATAACCAAAACATACTTGTAACTTGTGATTTCCGAAAACAATTATGCATATGAACAATGATCAAATCAGCCGATTACTTAACAGCACTTATACTCCGAAACTATACCATCATGCAGTCTGTGAACAGCAACAATCAACACACATATATTCGAAACAACTAACCCTTCAAGCATACATGTATCCGAAACATTTATATCAATTCTTTCAAGCATGTATATATATATATATCCGAAACAATACAATCATCTATCCTATTCTATTATGCAATTCCGAAAACAACAAAATCAATACACATATACCCGACTATGATCTAGCAATATATGATAAATTCTAGACTTTAATGATAAGGTAATCGAACCGTAAGTATGTTAAGGAACCGGTGATCCTGGATAGTTGCGACCGAGACTGAAGATGGTGATGGTTGCTGCTGCGACCGGAAGAAAAGAGCAGGAAAGCTGTTGCTTGCTGCGACCGAAAGAAAAGAGCAGGAAAGCTGTTGCTTGCTGCGACCGAGATGATGATGAGGATAAGGCAGCCGACGGCAATGAAACTCTAGGGTTTTGTGTTGTGTATAGAGCATGCATGAGTGTTAGTATATATAGGCGCAAGGAGGGTGAGGGTTAAAAGGGAAGGGTTACGGTTTGGGTTTGTATGCGGCCGCAAGGGAGCTTGGGTGATTTGGTTTGGGTCTTGATCATGTGGCCGAGGACTAAAGTTGCATGCTATGGGTTTCGGTTTGGTTTTTGATCTTATTGCCGAGACATGTTTGGGCTTGTTCTCGGTTTAGGTTTGTGGTTTGAACTCAATATATCCGCGGTTTTGAACTTGATCTCGGCCGAGAGTGTTTTGGTTTTGGGTTTAGGTTTTGATGTGTGTTGGATTTGATCTTGGCCGAGGACTTGAGTTAAGGTTTAAAACTTGTTAACTCCTAGAGTCACAAAGAATCACTTTGGTTCGTGTCGCGGTTCGGTTCAGTTCGTGTACGTATCTATTCTAATGATTCAATTACTCAAACAATCACACAACACACAACACGTATTCATTTAATTCGTACACGTTCGTACACATAGCACGTATTTAGATTGACAAGTATTACGTTTAAGTTATCCGAAAAACCCGGGATATCACAAAATCAAAATGATAGTCACAGTATGCTAAAGAATTGTATTGTTTAAAAGTGTTTAAGCAAGTTTTACTATGGATATGCCAATAGACTTCACTCGTTCAGTAGATTGTTATCGAGATATAAACCTAAAACACAAAAACTGATTAACTTCTGGGTTAACATCTCTCGGATCTATGGACTTAGTACTCCGAAATTTCGTTTGAGAGAATGCCAGATTCTGCGATACTAGGTCTTTATATTTGATTGATATCTGGGGTTTTATTCGAGTTCTTCTGATTTTGCGGAAGCAATGGCCTAGAACTGATATAATACTTTCGTATTATTTCCCCGAAAACTGCATAAAATGATTGTCTTGAGCAATTATGACATTTGCAGTATAAAAGATTCCTTAATGGAACACCACCTAAAGACGAGACTTCATCTCTTTGTCTGTATGGTAGTACTAACCTGAGCTCTCAATGTCTCGCATTCACCCTATATACAGATATCAATTCGATATATTCACCTGTAATATGACATTCTAGGAATCTTGAAACGGGAGTATATTCTGAGATGGGAAACACAGTTATTTCATGTTTCTAATAATACCTTAACATATCTTGAAACAATTGAGAAAACGAGAAGAGGTTTAAATGGATAAATATATTGGCAATCTAGGTAAATTTGTTTAAAAGCTTAAAAGCTGTTTCTAGACTAATGGTACTGATGACTTATATGAATTCTTGAAATGATCCTCCAAAAACGCAAAATTCACAAAAAATGGTGTTATTCTTTAAATTTCTTAAAAAAACCAAAAAGATTTTTAGTTTTTTAGCTTAATAGTTTTATTTTTGTTTACAGATGATAAAAACACTGATGATTGGATTCATTGCAACATCTTGCTGAGGAAATTTTGGAATCATGGGTTGGGAGCTAATTTTTAACAAAGTTTACTCAAATGTCAAGAAAGTTCATTAATTTGAAACTTTACATGTTAAAATAAATATGTTTGGTCAAATATGGTCAACCAAGGTCATTAACTTGGACTTGGAAGGCAAATTGGATAACCAGGGTCATTAACTTGGACTTGGTTAGTCAAGTGGATTTTTGAAACATATAAAATTTTTGATAAAATGAATGAAAAATACAAAAAATAAAAATTGAAATTGAAAAAGTTTAAAGTTTTTAGATTTGATTCGTACAAAATCAAATTTCATGCGGGTAAGTCGTTTTTGTACGAGACAAGGATAAAACTTTTGGTACGATTCACAAGTTTTTGTACGAATCAGGGTTAGTATAAATATCAATTGTCTCGCACAAAAATGAGATTTCTTGTCTTTGAGCACTGTTGACCGACTCAGAGAGATTTTGTGCGATTCAACTCAGAAACTTCTTTTCTTGATTCTTGTGCTTGCTATTCGCATTGTTGAGGTTGATTTGCACACCTTGTACAATGGGCAAGGTAATTTCGTCACGATCTAACTGTTATAATGTCAAAATTTCGTACGATTCGGACTAAAACTTAGATCTAGGGAAATTGGACCGCTAAAACTTAAAATTGATCACAAAATCGTTAATATCGGCTCTAACAACCTGAGAATCAACTATCAATTTGCTAAAAACAAAAAGTTTTAGGATCGGATTACACTTGGACAAATTTTGGGACGAAGTAGATTTGGTACGAGTGACCTGTTATTTACAAAATGAGATTTCAAAGAAAATTGTTTAAGTAAAGAATTTTGTGCGAAACAAAGGAATAGTATGAATAACATAACTTCAACTTTCAAATGGTTTGATCATATGAAGTTTTTGTACGAAACAAAGATTTCGTACGAAACAGAGAAACATGTTTAAATGTTCAAAAATTCTTGATTAAATGGGAATTTCGTGCGAAATAAAACGATTTTGTACGAAACAATAAATAGAAATTTTAAAAGTTTAACACTTTTGTTTAACTGTGCATTTCGTACGAAATTGAGAGTTTTGTACGAATCAGTGAAGAATTTCTGAAAGTTTGAAAATTTCTAACGGTTGAACATTTTTCTTGAACAGGCAAAGAGATCCGGGTTTTCGCCAGTACATAACATATGCTGTATCACAGATGCTAAAATCCCAGAAATAGCTGCGTACCAAAGTATCTTGGATTTTCTTACCAGAATTAGAGTGACGAAAGTGATTACAGAAAGACATACTGTATATTTGTCAAGTGACGAGTATTTCTGGAATGCAGCGGAATATAGTCTTTACGACAATGCCATTATATCAGCAGTGAAGATTAACGATGCGAATATTCAAGTAAAGATTACTGAAGATTTGATTCGGAAAGTGTTAGAGTTTAAAGATAACAAGGATGATCCAACGGGCTTTACTGAATATATGGTGAAAGTATGTTTTTACAGGATGGGATATTCAGGTTTCGTGAATGCTGCTCCTTTCAAAAAGGGAAATCTAAGCGTGCCGTTTCGATATCTGGCACATGTTATTATTCATTGTTTGGGTCACAGGAAGGGTGGATTTGATGACTTAGTAGATTATCATATGTGCATGATTATCGCGCTAGTGCTGAATCTTCCTTATAACTTTTCGAAAGTTATTTTTACTCAGATGATCCAAAACATACAGAAGGAGAGATTTTTGCAGTACCCGAGGTTTATACAGATGATATTAGATTATTTACATCCGAACTTGAAGAAATCTTCTAATGATGTGCTTAAACTGGAGCATATGGATGTTCAGTCTCTGCGAAAGATGAACGTACATTTGAAGTCTGCTCCCGCCGCTAAATGATGTTCGGTGCTATTCTAAATAAAGATTACATCTCACCTGCACCTGAAAAATGGAGGAAAGACGATAGTGGTGATGATGAGGAGGAAGTGAAATCATTATCTTTGTTTGTGGCAAAGCGAAGTCCATGGTTTGTGAAAGACGGAGATAAAGGAGGAAAGGCTACATACAAAGGAAGAAAGAGAAAAGCTGCATCTTCTGCTGAAAGTTCAGGATTGAGGGATGAACCTGAAATTGAAGAAACAATTGGGAAAATGGCAAAAGATATAGAACGTCAGGCTTTCGGAGCTGACAAGACAGCAACTGAAGAAGTACTATCTTCTAGTACGGATTCTGAGGATAGACGTGCAGGAGAAAAGAAAAGAGCGGAGAAATTGGCAAAGAAACGTCAAGAAGAGCTGAAGCGTAAAGCCGAAGAAAGAAAAAGAAAGGAAACAGGCGAAGACGATACTACTTACGTTCCGTCTGAATCTGAGCTTGAATCCGGTTTTAGAACTCCTATCAAGAAAAGACAGAGAAGGATGAAAAGATCAGTTGCTTGCATATCTCCAATTGTTAATCCAGCGAAGCTTGTGCGGAACAAACTACTGAAGCAAATGCGGAGGAAGAAACACAGAGTATTCCATCTCCACTACATTATATGCATTCCGAGCCAGATCAGCCACAGTTTGAACCAGAAATATCTTCGCAACAACCACCAGTTCCTGAACAAGAACCTGAACAACAACAACCAACACCGCAACAATTTGTGCCAGAACATGTTCAACAACCTATGCCTGATCCAGAGTCTGTCACGCAACCAAGAACACAAAAGTCGGCTCAACAACAGCCTCAACCATCTCATGCTTCACAGTCTGGTCCAACATCACAGCCGTTTAATACACAAACATTTTTTGATGAGATTAATTTAGACGATCTACCAGGAGGAGATGAGTTTCGGTTTGATGATCCTAGAATTGATGATTTGCATAAACAAGTGACGAAGAACGTTGTGCGGATCGCTGAATTACAAGAACAGATAAACTTGTTAACAACAGAGAAATTTGAGATGCTTGAAAGAATTGGAGGTTTAATCGTTGATAAACAACAAATCGAAGCGATGATGGCAAGTATTATTTCTGAAAATGAAAGATTACGATTGAGAATGACTGAATACGAGGAAGAAAGGTTGAGAAATAATCGAAGGATGGATGTATTTGAGAAGATTCTTGAGAAGAAGTTTGGTTTGAGTATATCTGCAGCGATTGATGAAATTGAACGTGAAGAAGCAAGCGAAAGAGTTGAAGAGAGAGAACGGTTGGCAAAATAACAATCTGATACGTTAGGAAAAGGAAAGAGTAAGATTGTAGAGGATTCTGTGACTGACGAAGCTGTGCCAGAAACTGGATCTGGGCCAGTACAGTGTTGGGATATTGTAGTGTATGAGGAACCGAAGAATTTTATTCTGATAGGAAAGCCGGTTGATGTTGATATAGCTTTTCTTGATATTTCCCAATGACATCGAGAGTGGTTGATGAAAAAGATGGGAAAAGATAGTAAAGAATTGGTTGAAGAAAAAGAAAAGGAGGAAGAGATAGAAGATATTGAAGAAGTTGATGTTGATGATAGAGATTCTAGTGATTCGGATGATGGTAATGATGATGATAATGTGGGTGGCTCGGGTGTTCGTATAATAGATTCAAACATTAATGAATTAGTTGATATTTCCGAGTATTTTGATGATTCTGAGAACCAAATTGCTGAAGAGGAAGGGTTAAACAAAGTTGACGATTCGATTGATGCTCAGCAGGCAGGATTTTTCACAGAGAATGTTATATCTTATGTTCCTGTCATGCAAAAGCCATTTGTTCTATATCTTGAGCATGATGTTGAAGAGGGAGAAGTTGTGCTTAGTTACTCGAAAGAAGAGATAGCTGAAATGCTTGGAATCAGTGGAGAAAAGTTCGATTTTGATTTTGTAGACGAACTGAATGAGATAGATGCTTTCGAACCAAATGCTTATGTTTTTGAAGAAATAGAAGATGCAAATGAATATGATAACGTTGTCATTGAAAGTGACTCTGGTGAAGATACTAATGATGCCGTTCAGGGTACAGAGGATTTTTACCAACGTTTATTGATTTATTTACAGCAGATAACTTTGATACCACTTGTGGACGGGGATCGAGCTCCCCAAATGAGCAGTTGATCTGATCTTGCTCAACTAGCAGAGACAGAATTCATTGCTAGAGAGGTAGATATGACAAACAAGACAGAACTTACTGTTTAACTGTTTCTGATCTATTAAAGACGTTCAAGTTAAAGATGCAACTAAACAAACTAACAGAGCTTCGCCGTATGAAATGACAAATCCGTTCCTAGCTCTAACACAACACTTCCCTATTTATAGGTTGACATGACTCGTACTGAGGTGCGTGCACTAACAAACAAACAACTATGATTCGTACGAAATTGTATTTTGTACGAGTGACTGATTTCGTACGAAACACTCTCCTGTTTCGTGCGAATCACAGTGTAACAAATATAAATTTTACATTTTCTTATTTAAATGTTAACTTGTAATCTGTATAAACATTATGGATATATCCTAGACGTACGCAATAGACATTATGCACCAACACAAACCTTAACTATAAATACCCACCTCCTCCCACACTCATTTCACACCTCAAACACTTCTCTCTCTCTCTCTAAAGCTCTCTCTCAATGAAGAAAGTTCAAGACTTTCAAAAGATAGCTTGGTGTTCCTCCAACCCTCCAAACCCTTTGCGAAGTAACAAGTGAAAGCTTGTAAAACCGTGAGTACACTCGAACACCCTTTTTACGCTTTACACTTTTAGGTGCAATATGTTAACCTATCAAAATACACGCAATCACACTTATACTTTATGCGATCACACAAACAATCCATCATACATGCTATAGTTACTTGATACATGATTCGTATACTTGGAACATTCTTATGTGATACTATTCGTCATTAACTTTAGCTAAAACCTCCACCTTAACATGTATAGCGCTGTAGGAGTAACACACCACCCGTATTCTTGAGGTCATGTTAAGTTTATTCTATTTTGCGGTGACACGCGAGGGTTGACTTATATATTGCATGCCATGTTTACATAAATCTTGTATGCTAGCTTAACATGTGGATTCGTTTAAATCATTTTGTACCTATGCTATATCAAACTTGTGTACTCGCCAATACTTTTTGTATTGAACTATACTTTAACATGTTGCAGGTTAAAGATGTTGAATATGACGAATCTAGTAGGGACGACATAGAAACGCACCTAGAATGTTAGGCTTTTTGTGTTGTAATTTTTGTTTAATTTGTTATGATGTAATTGACAATTTGATTTATGAAATGAAAGGATTTTTTATTTAAATATTGTCGCAAATAGTGTTATGATGCATTGAGCAATCTATTTCGTCTCACTCCGATGTTTCCGCCATCGGTTGGGGTGTGACATCCAAGATTGCGGTTCCCCTCACTATTTTGACTCAAAAGAATAAACCTTTTGAGTGGGGACCCAAACAAGAAGAAGCTTTTTAGACCTTGAAACAAAAGCTTTGTGATGCTCCTATTTTATCCTTACCTAATGGCAACTACGACTTTGTCGTATATTATGATGCATCGAATCTAGGCCTTGGCCGTGTTCTCATGTAAAGTGACGAAGTCATAACATATGCATCAAGACAATTGAAAATTCACGAAAAGAACTACACAACTCATGATCTTGAGTTAGGTGCCGTTGTTTTCGCTTTCATAATTGGGAGACATTACCGCTATGGTACAAAATGTGTGGTTTTCATTGACCACAAAAGTCTCCAACACATTCTTAATCAGAAAAACTGAACATGAGACAATGACGTTGGGTTGAACTTCTAAACGACTATGACTATGAGATTCGCTACTATCCTGGTAAGGCGAACGTCGTAGATGATGCTCTTAGTCATAAAGAACGTGTCAAGCTACATTGTGTTCAAGTCCTATCTAATATCCAAACACGTATTTTTGAAGCCCAGCGCACTTGTGTAACCCAAGGTTTGTTGAAAAACGAACTACCCCATCATCTCGAGCTTCAACTTGAAACAAAAGACAATGGGTTACTCTACTACATCAACCATTTATGGGTTCCAAGCCAAGACAATCTCCACACCCTATTGATGAACGAGGCTCACAAATCTCGTTATTCAATTCATCCTGGTGCAGACAAAATGTACAAGGATCTTCGTACCCAATATTGGTGGTAGGGTATGAAGAAAGATATTGCCTTATACGTATCCAAATGCCTAACTGTTCTTAATGTTAAGGTAGAACATCAACATCCATCTGGTTTGCTTCAGCAACCAGAAATTCCGGTTTGGAAATGGGAAAACATTGCTATGGATCTCATCACCAAACTACCACGTACTTCTAGAGGTCATGGTGTGACAACCGGCAATTTACGGTTTCTATTTACGTGGATAACAAATGTTGAGATAATTAAAAGTAGTATTTAAGACGCAAACTAACTTAATCAGGCGTTTGGAATGCATAGGAACATGTTGTTGGCTTTACAATACGCGAATGTTGATTTGCGGGAAGCCTGCTAAACGATAAATGGTAACGAACTGACACCGGACAAATACTGACAACGCCAACAAATACGAACTTTACACATATTTTTTATACCTATGAATTGGTTTTGATGATTTATCATGCTTTCGAACATCACAAAACGCATATGTGAACGAAAAACCCGACTCTAGAAACGCACCGACAATGAAACGGAAGCGTTAGACTCGTATACCACCTTCAAAACTAGATATTATGAAATATTTAGCTTCGTAATCAAATATTAGGAATCACGGTCGAAATCGGATCGAAAAACGGATTAGAAGCAACCACTAAAGCAATTTATGTATTTTACGCAACCAACGAACGTACGTGTCAAACGTCTACTTTCAACATCATTTTACATGGTTTTAACCCTAAAAACGGATTAGAAATGACCATCAAAGCAATTTATGCGTTTTAACGCAACCAACGAACGTACCGTCAAACGTCTACTTTTGACATGCTTTCGGCTAGCGACCATAAGGGTGGTGGGTATGGAGTTGGGAGTTGATGGCGGCAGAGGTGGTGGTCTCGTGGTAGTGGTTGTGGTCACGGGGTGGTAGTAACGTCGTAACCAGTGGCAATTGGGGTTCCGGCTGGTGGCGATGGCAGGGATAGTGGTGAGGTTTGGGTTTGGTTCAAGTTTGGATTTATTTCGATTCACTAGGGTCAGTCTCGGTTCAGGTTCTGGTTAACAAGTCAAACTCGGTCAACACTGCGTTGACTCAATCAACACAGGTTAACTCAGTCAAACCTGAGTCAACCTGGGTCAAAGATTATCAAATGGTCAACATATAGCTTCAGTTCAAATTTGGTGTTTCGGGTCAGACTTGGCTCGGTTTAGGTCAACTTGGTCAACTTTGGTGTTCGGATCAAACCCGGTCAACTCAGTCAACTCGGGTCAAACCTGGTCAACTCAGTCCACAGGGGTCAAACCTGGTCAACATAGTCAACAGGTCAACCGGCCAATTGTAGGGTCAACTAGTCAACGAAGGACTTGATAAAATTAATTACGATGCGAACTTATAATATTTCTTTTCTATACATCATTTAAACACCAAACCGAGCTCGACCCAACCAACTAACGTTACACAATGGCAACATTTTGAGATTAGCGGCATAATTTATCCGTCTATTGACCGATTACGCAAAAGTTTTGACATGTTTATATATATATTAATAATATAAATAACGAGATAGTTGTATAAAACTTAAAAATTTTGACGTCGTTATCTAAGTATCGAACATGAAATATCTATTGTTATAAAGTTGTGTTTTGAGAACATATCGACAACTTGCATTGTTGGGATCATCCAAAAACAGAGGAAACTCTGCCCGTTTTTCGTAAAAATCAGTAATACTAAACGTGTTTTATTTTAATAACGAAATCAAGCGGGATTCAAAATATTTTATAAAATAAATACAAGTATGCAATTATTTTCGACGACACTTTACTCGCAAAGCAAGTTTACGACATTTCAACGAACACGGTTTACAAGTTAACAAAACTCGGAAATTTTTATAAAATAAATATAACTATTTATATTTATTTCAAAAGTCTAGAACTCGGAAATTTGTATAAAATAAATATCGTTGTGTATATTTATTTTACGTATTTGGAAATTCGACATTTATATAAAATAAATATATGCATATATATTTATTTCAAACGTCCACAACTCGAAAAGTTTATGCAATAAATATAACTATTTATATTTATTTTGAACGTCTAAACAAAATTGATGCAATACCGTACGATCTTCACCTACCTCATTTTGATAACAAACAAACGAAGTCGATTATAACAAACATGCAACTATGTATAATTATTTGATAGTTATCCACGAGACTACTATCTAGACTACACGACTTTTATATACATAAATATTTACGTTTACATATACAAAAAATATATATGTCTAAATCTTACGAAACACTAAGAATCGTATTATTATCCGTCAACGTATATGATGACTATTCGGAAAAATGCGTAAATCCATTATACGAGTATACAACGTATTGTTTTCATCTAAATACTCGTTACGTATACGTGTTTTTATTCGAGACCACTAATATGATTTCATAAATATATTTATATTTATATATACACAAATATTTCAAATCTCTCGGAAACTAAGTTGTTTACAAGAAAACCATAGATTGGTTATTCAAGACAAGACAATAACCCTTTCCAAGAATCGTATGGTTAACGATTTGGTATGGCTCGATGACACGTAGTTTAGCTACGTTATATTTAGAAACTTATGAGTTATTCCATTTTAGGAATGTCTTAGATTGCGTGCTAGCAAGTCACGTTGTGGAGATGACATTATGGAATCACATTAAGCTAGCTTTGCACAAGAATATCAAGGTGAGTTCATAACCCCCTCTTTTACCATTTTACATTTTATAAATGTTTTCAGGGGTGAAAAGACATGCAAGTTTTGCAAAAGCACACAATGTTTCAATAAACGAAAATCACATATTTCTAAACCATGTTACAAACAGATTTCAACAAAAACAATGGTTTATGAATGGTTTAGACAAAATTTACCATTTTCACAGCAATATAAGGTTTTTACGAAACATGCATGAGTTTTATGAGTGGTGACGGGATTGTCTTAGTCACAACTAGGGGCTACGCCCCAATTTTATTAATGACATTGGCAAGGCACAATAACACGAATGACATGGGCTAGGCCCAATAACATAAATGACATGGGCTAGGCCCAATATCAAAAGTGCAAGGCACGGAAATCATATGTAGGGGGAAGCCCGTTCATACACATCGAAAATACAGACTTTTAACAATTGGTATGTAACTATGGGATTAGATGATGACAAATCACTATGCGTAAGTAGGATAATGACAAGAGTAGCCATTAATCACCTAGTGACCAAGGTGCAAAAGTTATAGATCTATCTAGTTTGAGGCGCACTCCGCTCCTGGTTTGTTAACCCTTTAGGAGTGCTTTTGTGATCCCAATGATGTCAGAGTTGTCTCGGTTAGGTTACTTACTTATGGCACATAGGTCAGTGTATTAGCTACATACTGATTGATCCTTAGATTCCATAGGCACCCTATACTATGATTTCAATACCAGTTTATAGATACGACAGAAAACATTTCATTACCAGTTTACAAACACAACATTTTCAGGTATCAGTTTACAAACATAACAGAAAAAATTTCAATACCGATATACATATACGACATTTCAAACGCTTTGGGATACTATGATCTCACAAACCGGTTTTCAAATGCAAGATTTTCAAATGTTTTAAGATTCAGTTGATACAAAACAAACAAACTATGAACGCGCCAACATTATGTTTATTTTTTGCATGTTTCTTTCTCAGGTCATATTTTCAAACTATGGCACGGTTTGAATAGAGGAACCCATGGGGATTCGATTACTTTGCGGGTGTTCACTTTCTAGAAATCTTAGAATCATTTTACACTTCCGCTGTGCAATGAAGATACCAGTTTAGATCACGCCCAACTCTGATGATCTTAGTGGGTGTGACACATGATGTCATTTGGGTAGTCATTGATCATTTAACAAAGTCAGCACAGTTTTTGCCAATTCATGAGGATCTATCTGCTGACAAACTTGCGAAGATCTACGTTGATGAGATAGTATATCAACATGGTGTTCCTTTAAACATCATATCGGACCGGGATGCTCGATTCTCATCTCACTTTTGGAAGACCATGCAATCTGCCATGGGAACCAAACTTAACTTGAGCACTACTTATCATCCTCAGACAGATGCACAATCCGGAAGGATAATCCAAACATTGGAGGACATGCTTAGAGCTTCTGTGATCGACGTTGGTCGTAGTTGGGATTGATCGAATTCGCCTACAACAATAGGTATCACTCCAGCATTAACATGGCTCCTTTCGACGCTCTATATGGTCGAATATGTCGTTCACCTGTAAGCTGGAATGAGGTTGGTGAAGCTTAGCTCAATGGACAAGAAATCATTCTAGAGACTACAGACAAAGTCAAGAAAATACGCAATAACCTTTTGACAGCTCGAAGCCGTCAAAAAAGTTATGCGGAGCAGCGACGCAAGCACTTGGATTCCAAGTTGGTGATATCGTCCTTCTCAAGTATCCCCTTGGAAAGGTGTGATTAGATTTTGAAATAAAGGTAAACTTGAACCTCGATATGTGGGACCATTTAAGATCGTTGAGAGGATCGGAAAAGTGGCCAACAAACTTGAGCTACCTCCTGAGCTTGGGAATGTTCATCCAACATTCCACATGTTCAATTTGAAAAAGTATTTGGCTGATGAAAACCTCCACATCCCTCTTGATGAAATTTGCATTGATAACACAATGCACTTTGTCGAGAAACCTATGAAAATATTGGAACGTCAAGTTAAGAAACTCAAACACAAACGCATACCGATTGTTAAAGTTCGATGGGAGTCCAAACGTGGCCCAAAGTTTACCTGGGAATGAGAGGATCAAATGAAGGCGAATTACCCACATCTTTTCTCATAAGTTTCCTTCAATTAAATTTCGACGAAATTTCCTAAAGTAGGGGAGACTGTGACATTTCTACATCTTTAGTCATTGAACAATTCCGAATCATTTTCGTATTTAATAATATCTTATGTTTTATTTGCGAGAATGTATATTTATCAATCATTATATAATCCCAAACATTTTTATTCAATAAAATCTTGCATTTTATAGGTAAGAATACAAAAATGTCAATCATTGCACAAATTCGGTCATTTTCGTGTTCTATAAAGTTTTATACTTTATTTATGAAACGTGTAACCGTACAATCGAAGAACCGACATCACGACATTTCTGGAGAAAATTCAAGTTACAGATGCCTTAATGCCTTTATATAACCTAAATATTAGGTTAAGATGGGTTATAAATGACAAAATGCGACAATACAAGTTCAGGGGCCAAAATTGTCAAAAAATAAGTTTGCTTTATCACCAAGTTTGCCACCTATCTCCAATTTCTGACACCTTGCACTCATTCTGCCACACTTAATTTGGTTTGACACATGTTAGGATACTAATCCACACTTGGTAACACTTTTCATCACCTCCTTGATCCTAAAACACTATAAATACCCTTTAATTCAGCCATTTTTTTACACCACTTAAAAACACTTCAAAGCAAAGTGTGAAGTTCTTCTTTCTATATTTCTTGGAGCTTGTTTCTAGCCTTTGGAAGCCTCCTATCTTGAGTTATGAAAGTGTTCTTCATCACAAATAAGTACTCTTCCTAGTTCTTTCATTGTTTTAGCTATTTGAGCTAAAAGTCAAATAGTTTGGCTTCCTGTTTAACTTTTAGTTCTGACCATTTTGGTCGAGTCAAAGTTCGAATTGAACCTTGCAACGTGATCATAATCACGAAGGTATTAATCCCGTGTA
Organism: Scalesia atractyloides; assembly: GCA_947069175.1. Classification (NCBI taxonomy): domain Eukaryota; kingdom Viridiplantae; phylum Streptophyta; class Magnoliopsida; order Asterales; family Asteraceae; genus Scalesia; species Scalesia atractyloides. Next base: position 33,328,653 of record CAMTDV010000003.1, on the reverse strand, counting down.
ATTGCACCGGCTAATTACCATTTTTAGGCGAGATGACGAGTCAAAGTTTTACGAGTTAAAAGTAAAAAAAAAGTATTAAAATGCATTTTACAACGAAAAAGTTTTTGGGTATTAAACCTTAAGGTTCTGACACCAAATCAGTTTTATAACATTATTAGATATGTTCAAACATGTCTAACTCGTCATTTATAGTTTAGTAATGATTTCTTAGTCGTAAGTCGAGCGGTTTTACTACCGCTTTCACTTTCGAATCTGACGCGTTTGGTCAATCTTAGGATTCCACCAAGAGCATTATTATGACCATAGTAATTTAGGGAATAACCTTCTCAGGTTATACCTTATAGTCATATAATTTGGTTAGTTACATGATGAGTCGATTTTATGTAATTTTAAAATGCCAAAAAACACCCTTTTGGCGCATAAAATGGTTTTAAACATGTAAAACCATAGTTTTGACATCTAAACTGATATTATAACATAATCAAACTTGTTCTGACGTATAAGACTCATCATAGGGCTTATTTAACCATCAACCCCATAGTTACGCTTGCGACCCGTTAAAGTGGCATAAACCATTTTAACAAGTCATAACAGGTCAAAGCACTTAGAAACTCACTCGTTTGGTTTATAAGAACTCACTCTATCCAATCCTCCGATTAAAATCTCGACACACTAACATAGTATTCCGATACGTAACGACACACATGAACTCTTCAATCCTTGAGCATTGTTTGATCATTTGAACAAGACATTTACGCAATCCCATGTGAGTACATAGCCCCCTCTTTTAGGTTTTAGAATGTATGTGCCTATCACTACTTTCTTGTTTTCATGACATTATACTGTGTTTATCTAGTACATATAGTACATGATTTCAAAGACATTTTTGCTTTGTATGTTGACTTAGTATACCTAGTACATGATTTCAAAGGCATTTTTGCTTCGTCTTTTTTCTTAGCATACCTAGTACATGATTTCAAAGACATTTTTGCTTCGTATGATGACTTAGCATACGTAGTACATGATTTCAAAGACATTTTGCTTCGTATGTTGACTTAGCATACCTAGTACACGATTTCAAAGACATTTTTCTTCGTTTTTTGATTTAGCATCGAAGACATTTTTGTTTGGTATATTAACTTAGTATATGCCAAGTACATGATTTCAAAACATTTTTCATGACATGCTTACATTGTTCAAGATATATCAGTGCGTTGAATATTCAATGATACATTCATTAACACTAATCACGCCGACCGGTAGTAAGTACTAGTACCATAGGATTGACAATCATGTTCCCGCTTCCTAAGTTTGTTTGGAAGTGACTTAAGGAATGACAAAATCCGATGAACATTTGATAAACCTTTGTAGGGTTTATCCGACAGTCAACAAGGCTTCATGTATTCGCCAACAATCCATATATATTTGTCTACACAATAAAAACAATTGATTTATAAGACAAGAGTTTTTGTTTAAACAAGACCTTTGTTTATTCAAAACACCTGTTTTATACAAGATATTTTGAGGAGACAAGACATTTTTGTTATTTTATACAAGACATTTATTTTATGGTTTAAACAAGACTTTTGTTTGCCATACAAGTCATTGGTTTATACATAGACGTTTGTTTATAAAAGACATTTGGTTTATACATGACACTGGTTTAAATAAGACATCTCAATTGTTTGCTCATGGTAAGTGATTTTAAATGACGAGACATGTGTAATATGATAAAAGCATGGTGGATACGCCACTGGTACTTCCTATATATAAGTACTTTCATTATATTACATAGCGTAGCCTTATCTAAACCAATTCAAACAAAATACAAGACATGACATATTTTATACAAGGTACGAGTTATTTTGATTATTAAGTTAACCATGCATCATTTCTTTTAAATCATTTGATTTTCATATGATTTCATAAAAGAAACATTTTTGTAAAGGATCATAGCTACTTTTGTAATAGTTGAACATTTCTTTAAACTTTCAAAGCGATGGATCTTCATCACAAAACCTATGATATTCACAGGCATTTTTATGTTGACATTTTATTTTCACATATGTTTCAGGAGCTAATAATTGACTTTGAGCATGCTTCACATAGGGCGAACTTGCGCCTTAGTAACTTTAAGATTTGCAAGACAATTGTGATGTTTTTTTATTTCATTCTCCCAAGAAAAAATATTCAATTAAATTCAATAATACAAAACTTTATGTATCATGTGTTGTGAAACAATAGTTCTGTGACATGACTCCCAGACGTTTCCGCCGCGGTTTGTTGTTTTACGCGGTCGGGGTGTTATAAATCAAGCCTTAAATTTATAAAGCATCAAACAATACAACCATTCTACACACGTTAGGGCAAGTGCACCCATCGTAGACGTAGTATAGTGATGGTAAGATACCGAGGTCGTCCAACGACACAAGAGCTTTTAATACCGGCTTATCGTTAACGTCTAAGCTAACCAAATTTGTAAAAAGTTTTTTTTGAAAGTTTTAAAAGATAAACTAAATACAAGAACGTAAAGAAAAAGGAAAAAAAATAGACAATAAAGAATCACTTCGTTCCAACTCCTTTTTTATGTATATAAATAAATTTTGGGAAAATGATTAGTGTCGAAGGTTTTTGGAAATCACTTGCGAACAGAGAACTGACCCATGGATTTTGATGAGGAAATTAATATTACTTTCTTAATTATATATGGATGTTTTAATATACAATCCATGATAAGAAAGTTTTCCTTATGTAACACCCCGACCGCGTAAAACAACAAACTGCGGCCGAAAGATCGGGGAGACATGTCACAGAACTATTGTTTCACAACACATGGTACATAAAGTTTTGTATTATTGACTTTAATTGTTTACATTGTCTTGCAATTTTTAAAGTCACTAAGGCCCATGTCTGCCCTATGTGAAGCATGCTCAAAGTCAAACATTAGCTCCTAAAATATATGTGAAAATAAAACGTCAGCATAAAAATGCCTATCAGTAACATAGGTTTTGTGATGAAGATCCATCGCATTGAAAGTTAAAAGAAATGTTCAACTATTACAAAACTAGCCATGATCCTTTAAAAAAATGTTTCTTTTACGAAATCATATGAAATCAAATGATTTAAAAGAAATGATTCATGGTTAACTTAATAACCAAAATAACTTGTGCCTTGTATAAAATATGTCATTTCTTGTATTTTGTTTGAAGTGGTTTAGATAACGCTACGTTATGTAATATAATGAAAGTACTTATATATAGGAAGTACCTATGGCGTACCCACCATGCTTATATCATATTACACACGTCTTGTCATTTAAATCACGTACCATGAGCCAACAATTGAGATGTCTTATTTAAACCAATGTCATGTTTAAAACAATGCCAGGTATAAACAAATGTCTTGTATAAACCCAATGTTATTTATAAAAAAAAGTCTATGTATAAACAAATGTATTGTAAGGCTAACAAAAGTCTTGTTTAAACCATAAAATAAATGTCTTGTATAGAATAACAAAAATTTATTGTCTTGTCAAAATGTATTGTATAAAACATGTGTTTTGAATAAACAAAGGTCTTGTTTATACAAAAACTCTTGTCTTATAAATCAATTGCTTTTTTTTGTGTAGACACATATATATGGATTGTTGGCGAATACATTCAAGCCTTGTTAACTGTCGGATAAACCCTTATAAAGACAAAGGTTTATCAAATGTTCATCAGATTTTTTCATTCCCTAAAGTCACTTCCAAACAAACCTAGGAAGCGGGAACGGGATTGTCAATCCTATGGTACCATTACCTATTGTCAGTCCACGTGGTCAATGATAATGAATGTATCATTGTATATTCAACGCACCGATATGTCTTAAACAATGTAAGCATGTCATGAAAAATGTTTTGAAATCATGCACTTGGCTTATTAAGTCAATATACCAAGCAAAAATGTCTTTGAAATCATTTACTAGGTATGCTAAGTCAACATACAAAGTAAATATGTCTTTGAAATCATGTACTAGGTATGCTAAGTCAACATACGAAGCAAAATGTCTTTGAAAATTATGTAATAGGTATACTAAGTCAACACACGAAGCAAAAATATATTTGAAATCATTTGAAATCATGTACTAGGTATGCTAAGTCAACATACGAAGCAAAAATGTCTTTGAAATCACGTACTAGGTATGCTAAGTCAACATATGGAGCAAAATGTCTTTGAAATCATGTACTATATGTACTAGATAAGCAATACATGTATAATGTCATGAAAACAAGAAAGTAGTAATACAAAACATTTGAAAACGTAAAAGAGGGGGCTATGTACTCACTTGGGATTGCGTAAATGTCTTGTTCAAATGATCAAACAAAGCTCAAGGATTGAAGAATTCAAGTGTGTCCTAATGTATCGAAATACAATGTTAGTGTTTCGAGACATTAATCAGAGGATTGGATAGAAAGAGGTCTTATAAACCAAACGAGTGTTGGGACTCGTATGATATCATTATAATACCTTACATTTTGATTTGGAAGAGTTTCTAAGTGCTTTGACCCATTAAGACTTGTTAAAATGGTTTTCACCACTTTAACGGGTCTCAAGCATAACTGTGGGTTTGGATGGTAAAATAAGTCCTATGATGAGTCTTATTGTCAAAACAAGTTTGATTATATTATAATATCAGTTTAGATGTCAAAACTATGGTCTTACATGTTTAAAACCATTTGATGCGCCAAAAGGGTGTTTTGGGCATTTTAAAATTACATAAAATCGACTCATCATATAACTAAAAAAAATATATGACCATAAGGTATAACCTCATAAGGTTATTCCCTAAATTACTATGGTCATAAAATGCGCTTGGTCGAATCCTAAGATTGACCAAACGGGCCAGATTCAAAAGTCAAAGCGGTAGTAAAACCGCTCGACTTACGACTAAGAAATAAGCACTAAACTAGAAATGACGAGTTAAACATGTTTGAACATGTCTAATAGTGTTATAAAACTGATTTGGTGTCAAAGCCTTAAGTTTTAATACCCAAAAACGTTTTCGTCGTAAAATGCATTTTTATACATTTTTTTACTTTTAACTCGTAAAACTTTGACTCGTCGTCTCGCCTACTAAACATTATAATCCGAATGTGCAATATCAAGGGATTAATACCTTTGTGATTACGATCACATTGCAAAGTTCAATTTGAACTTTGACTCGACCAAAATGGTCAGAATCGAAAGTCAAGTAGGAAGCTAAATTGTTTGACTTTTGGCTCAAATAGCTAAAATAATGAAAGAACTAGGAAGACTACTTACTTATGTTGACGAAGACTTTCAGAACTCAAGATAGGAGGCTTCCAAAAAGGCTGAAAACAAGCTCCAAGAAGGATAGAAAGAAGAACTTCACACTTTGCTTTAAAGTGTGTTGGTGCACAATGTCTATTACCTACGTCTAGGATATGTCAGTTGTGTAAATATGGCTATATTTGTCATAGATTAATTTTTAAAGGTTTGTTAGATGGCTCGTACGAGTGAGCATTTATGCCTCGTACTCGTACGGAGCACCTCTCGTACGAGTCAGCACCCACTCCTTGTGCGAGCCATGTTGGCCTCTATATAGTGGAGCTTGGGTGTTGTGTTGAGCTGTTGGTGTGTGACTGAGGCGAAGCCCTGTCCGTCTGTTTACGTGTCTGTAACTTTCAACGTTTATTAATAGAAGAAGTAATGACGTTTAAGCAGCACATTCTATTGTTCATTTGTCAAACTCTATAGCAATGAATTCTGCCTCTGTTAGTTGAGTCAAGTCGGTCCGGTGCTAACGGAGGAGAGCCGATCCCCTTCCACAAGTGGTATCAGAGCCTTTAGTACTGACTTGAGGACCAACAACAAGTTTCAGCAGATGAAAATCAAGATTCTACCATTGAAGATTTCTATACCTACTCTTTCTTCATATATTTTTCTGATCTAGAGAATTTCATGGATGAATTGGACTAGGATTTTAGTATAACACATTAAAATCAACATTAACAAACCACTGAAATTTACAGATCTAAAATCAAACAAAATCATGATGAAAATTGTAGAAAACACTCGTTTGATGACCTGAACTAGACGTACGAGCAGAAGGACAACTCATACGAATAGCCATTCGTATGAATAGCAACTCGTACGACCAGTCAATCGCAAGAAAACAATTTTTCTAAAAAAATTCAAATCATTTGTACGATAGTGATTTGCACGAAAAGTCACTCGCACGAGTAAATTTCTAAAAACTATTGCTGCCTCCTTGCACGAGGCACCTAACTCACACGAGGGACATTCTTAAGAGTTTTTCTTAACTACGTGTTCTTGTCAAATTATATCTAACCAGCGTTGTTGAAAGTTTGTGTTTCTGAAAGATTGCAGATATAATGGAAGAAAAATTAACTAACACGTTTGCTACTTCAGCTATTACTACTACTACCGCATCACAAAATATGAATCTTGAGAATGAAAAATAACGAAGCCTCCAAAGCATATGAATTTAGAATATAATGATAGCTAGAGCGAAAGGTTCATGAATTGGGTTCAAGCTACTTGCTGGTTTGCTATTGAGTCTGAACATCAGGCTCCTGTTGGAGAATCTGGTCTTGAGAAAATGCTAGCACAACTCTCACAGCTCGAAAGAGAAAAATGCATTAATGAAAAGAAGATGATGAATATTTTGTAGCAAGCCATAAAAGAAGATTTCTTGGCACTATTATAGCACCATCACGATGCACAATCTTTATAGAGTGCCTTACGTTTAAAATTCCAAGGAAGTTTGTAACCGCGAAAGGGAAAGAGAGTGCTACTGAGTAAAGAATTCGATATTTTTACTCTAATCAAGGGAGAGACAGTGAAACAGTTGATTGAAAGATACTGTCACCTGGTGGTACAGATGACGCTTATGGGAATTTTAAAACAAACGAAGAATTGGTCGATAAACTTGCAGACTCTCTAGCTAAAGGAGAATGGTCCACTTATTTGACTATTCTAAAGAACAACACCAAGTATGGTAATTCCTCATTACCTAGATTCATTGAAAGATTAGAAAGGCATGAGCAAAAGATGGCAAAAAGCAAAGGCGTACAGATACAACAGGATGTGAATCTATACTACATGGGTAGTCCTGTCGCAAATATACAGAGTCCCAAGATTCAAACTGCCTTAAGTGCCAATGACACATCAAGTCCACCTTCAAGCCAAACCAGAGGATTTCAATCTTTTGCTTCCTTCAATCCAAATACGCCTCAAGGACCACAATCATCCCAAAGCTCAAGCAATCCACAGAACAGCCAACACAATCAATCTAATCCTAATCAACGAGACCTATAATGCAATATCACTGTAAATCTCCAGAATGCCTAAGACTTTGACGAAAATGCCGCAAAGCAACACATGGCCCTAGTTGCCTCAGTACTAGAATGGTATGAAAGTTTGGTAGCTAGAAGAATTGGGAATCTAGAAATAACAAAAGAAGATTATGATCAAATTGATCCGGTTGAAATGAAATTGATTGATATCAAGTGGTGTATGGCTTCCATTGTCCGAAGAGCTCAATGCTTTATGGAAATTACAAGAAAAGATAATTTGGGAGGAGTTGACGGCAAACTAGGCTTTGATAAGTCCACGGTTACGTGCTTCAAATGCCCTGAGAAGGGGCATTTCAAAAGAGAATGTCCAAATCAAGAGGTTAAGGGAAAACATAACCCTTTTGCTAATGATTACTACAAAAAGGCCATATATCATCGACCTCAACCTCAAACTAGAATGCTGCAGATTGAAGAGGGTCCGTCAAACTCAAAAGATAAAGCATGGAACAAGTACATCACAAAGAGGGAAAGTCTGGCATTGGTAGCTGAAATTAATGAAGATGTGAACGGGGGATCGGCTCCTCCGATGAGCAACCGGTCTGATATAACTCAGCTAGCAGAGGCGAGATTCATTGTTAGAGAGGATGACAAACGAACAAGAAAGATCTTACTGTTTAACTTCTCTAAATTATATTATTGACGTGTAAGTACCGACGCGAGTAAACAAATCAGCAGGGCTTCGCCGTACCAACTGAACTAACACTAGCTAGCTCTGACACAACACTCCTCTATTTATAGGTTGACATGACTCATACTGGAGTGTGTGTTAAATAGAGACCTGATTCGTAGGAGTGGCTGCTTCGTACGAGTGACTATGAGTCACTCGTACAAGCCATCCAATCTCGCTCGTAAGAGCCATTACAAAACATATGAAATAAACATTAACATTTATACATTCGACTGTTAAGCCCTATATACAATACAGACATATCCTAGACGTAGGCAATAGACATAATGCACCAACAAACTCCCCCTTGGATCTTGCCACAATCTGGATAGTCTTCAAAAAATCTTCACAAGATTTGACACTAACGCCGGAAAAATCTCTTCGGTGGCTTGCGACGCTCCTCAAATGCTATTGCCGTTTGATCTGTTAGAGGAGGTCGGTTCACTGTATTGCCAAACCGAAAGTTTCGTAACGATGCTTTGCTAGTACGCTCCGCAATCCTAGCTTCTTTCTTCTCTTTCCTTTTCTGCTCAGTCTCCTCAAGCTTCCTCCACGAAGTGTTCCATGTCGATCTAGAATAAATATCATTTGCAAAGCAGACATTAACAATCTTCTTGAATTGGAGAGCTTGTTCTTTATCCTTCTCCTCAAAAGTGATCTTGCTATAAAATAATCATTCAATATCCTTCTTTGTGCGGTTGACTAGCCACATCGGGTCTCGTACTCGAATGCCACACCATAGCCCGTATATGTGTTTGTGAGCTAAGACGGCTTCGGATAGCTCCTCTGCAATATTCCACCATTCTTCGTCTGGGTGCACGCATATAACAGTCTCTCCTGTATTCGAATCGTAATGCCACCACTTGAAGATCGTATAGAAATCCTGCTCCATTCGTAATATAGGCATATTTTTCATCACTTTAGGTCTCTTTAAGACGAGCATCACATCCTTCTTCTTTGTCACTCGATCTATCTTTGTGATGCGTCTAGGAAAGTGAGGTTTCTAGTGTGTAAAACTGTGTAAAGCCTCCAGCTTGATCAACTTCCATAGCCTCTGGTCATGAAACTTCATCTTGAGATTTATCATCTTAGTTTGCACCAATTTTTTAATATCCCTGTAAGGCAAGGACTTGATGTCGTGTAGATATCGGAAATATTGAATACCAAACTCCCTTTTGATTACATAGACATTCAGCTCTTCGATCCAACCCCAGCTAATGATGTCCCCTAGTGATATATCAGCATCACGAGTAAAGAATGCTACGGGACGCTTGATTTTACGCTCGGCTGGTGCATTCCTGAACCATTTCTTCCTCATTTCAGCAATTTCAGCACTGTTCAATTGTTGAGGAATAGTACCTTCCTTTGCAGCTTCTTCAACCTTACGCTTCAACACATCTGAATTTTTGGCTGCAAATAATTCGGCAAAAGTTGGGGAGTCCTCTGTACCCTGATTGGCAATATTCGCATCGTCATCAAAATCATCCTCCACGACAACTTTGTCATACTCGTTCGCTTCTTCAACATTCTCAAACACATAATCATTAGGCTCGAACACACTCATCTCGTTCAGCTCATTCTCAAAATCAAACTCAAAGTTATCTTCATTCACACCTAACATTTCGGCGATTTCCTCCTTAGAATAACTATGAAAGAATTCTCCTTCTTCGACATCATGCTCAAGATAAAATATCTTTGGTTCTTGCACGACAGGAACGGTGGATAAGTCAATCACCGAGAAGATTCCTGCCTGCTGAGCATCTACAGATTCTTCAACTCTATCTTTAACTCCTTCTTCAGTAGCTTGATTTGTAGAATCATCGAGGTACACTGAATAATCAATTTCTTCATTAACACCCGAATCAGTTACATGTACACCCGACCCTGCTACGTTATCATCATCATCATCACTACTATCAGAATCACTAGACAAAACATCATCTAACTCTTTGTTATCTTTCTTAGCTTTCTCTTCAAACTCTTCAACGTCTTCTTTAATCTCCCTTTCCAACTTTTTATTCAACAACCACTCGCGATGCTTCTCAAAAAGATCTAACATGCCAATCTCTACATCTTTTGGTTTCCCAATAAGCACAAACTTGTTTGGCACATGATACACCACAATATCTATACAAATAACTGGCCCAGACTCAGCTTCTGGCTCAGTTTGAATAATAACAGGATCTTCAACAACTTTCTCTTTACTCTTTCCTTGTGCATCTGATTGCTCTTTGGCGAGATGTTCCCTCTCAGCGACACGTTCGATCTTGTCAATTTCGGCAGCACTATCCGTTAAGCTACATTTCACCTTCACTTGAGTAACAACACGTCCCCAAACGTTGCCATGTTCAGATGCATGCACCTAGCTTGCTTATGCGGTTCGAAACGTAGCTTAGTGAAGTACTTTAGTCATGACCATCCGGATTGTCCTTGTGGCAATTTGTGTATTGGTGAATCTTACGAAAGAGGTTTAGGATGGTTATCCTCCTACCTTCATTCATGACTTCTATGACATCCATGAAATCTATGATTTATATGATAAACTGATAATAATATATGTAAACTATATATGTAAATAATAAACATATGGTTACTTGTCCTAATATTAGGTTATTTTATCTTAGATCTAACCATCTTTACGATTCTATTGGGCATGACCCATAAAACACAAACACCCTTCGGGGCTTATAGTTTCAAAAACGAGCGTTAATGTCTAGATAAATACTTTCGACTATACATACTTTTTGCATACTTTAAATTCCTAAAATTAGTTCTCCATCGTCATTTCCAATACTCATACACGAATGTTTCCTTGTGTAGGATAACTCGGTGTCCGTCCCCCTAATCAATCTAAACATTTTCACGAAATTAACTTTGCAAAACCGTGAGTACACTCGACACCCTTTTTATGCTTTACACTTTTTGGGTGCAATATGTTATTCTATTATAAACACACTAAATCACACAAACAATCCATCATACATGTTATAGTTATGTGATACATGAATTGTTTACTTGGAACATTCTTATGTGATACTAAATGTCATTAACTTTGATCAAGCCTCCCTTAACATGTATAGCGCTATAGGTGTAATGCACCGCCCGTATTCTTGAGGTCAATGTTAAGTTTTTAATCTATTATGCGGTACACTTGAGGTTGACTTGTAGCTCACATGCCATGTTTACATTATTCTCGTATACTAGCTTAACATGTGGATTTGTTTAAACGTTTTTACTACTTATGCTATGTTATCAAACTTGTATACTCGCCCATACTTTGTTATTGAACTATACTTTTTAACATGTTGCAAGTTGATGAGATTGATATGACGAAACTTAGTAGGATCGGTATAGAAACACGCTTAGAATGCTAAGCTAATTATTATATTTTGTTGAACTTATCTCGTTGTGGTTATTTTGTATTCGAATTATGTTGTATTTGAAAATTTGATGAATGAAATGAAATGAGTTGTTTAATTAAATATTGTCACAATTAGTGTTATGATGTCTCGAGCAATCTCGTTTCTCGATGTTTCGGCCATCGGTTGGGGTGTGACACACACCCTGATTTTCGATGTAGCGGAAGCGTGCGCGAGGCGTGGCTAGAGCGGCAACCATTACATTCAACCAAGTAAACGAAAATGGCATTATATTACAAAATGTTCATCCATACTTTTTATTTAACACAAAATTTACACAATAACTTTTTTCTTTAAAACATATCACAAGTTTAATATCATTACTTAAATTCAACATAAGTTCATAAAACACAACAACAAAAGTCTGGATGAAAGGTAACGTCTTGACTTCACATCATACGAACAAGTTTTTCCCCAAAGGCCATCCATAGTCTCCTATAATACATGTTAGTTTTGAAAACAATGTCAACAAAAAGCTGGTGAATTCATGTTATAAATTTTTTTGGTATCAAATGAATCTTAAAAAACATTTGAAATAATAAATTCGTTTAATATAGCTTAATGAAACTTGTAAGATCATTAGTGTGTTGCAAGGACAGTAATCTGTATGCCGAATAAGGTGGCAACCAACCCTTGACGATTTATTATGTCTGAGATACTTGTTTTAGACACAAAAGCACTCTAATACGAACTGTATTATTGCCGTAATAGAGTGGGGCTCGCCCAAACCCAAGAGATCTATCCCCTTGTTCCTCGGTACTTGTTATTCATTAATGGTCCCAATGCTTGAGCCTTTTTCACATGTGATCTAAATATTTTCATTTTCCCATCTATACTATATGTAACATGTATACATCCCTACACGTTTAAAAACCATAAAAACGTTAAAATAAAAGGGGGAAAACATGAACACAGAGATTTGCGTTTTGTGCAAATCTCTATTCGATTCTGATTCCTGATACTTGGTTCGTTTCTCGACCTACAAATGTTCTAATCTATTAGACACTTAGGCTTTGGTTTGTTTTTCGTACAAGTATTTTATCTTGAATTTCATACTTGTATTTGTTGGTTTTCCTTTGTTGATAAACATATATATATATATATATATATTCTAGATTGATTACATGTAAATGGACCTAGTCCATAAATTAATTGTAAAAATTAAATCTAGAAGTTCATTACATATGGGCCTAGCCCAATAGTTTTTCTAAGTATGGCCCTAACCCAATTTGCTTACTATGTGTGGGCCTAGCTCAACCTAGTTTTGTTTAAAGTAGGTTAAGCCCAATTGCTTTGTAAAAGTGGGTCTAGCCCAAGTTAAAATGAAAGATTGGGCCTGGTCCAAAATAACTTATAAAAATTTGATTAGCCCAAGTTTAGTTTTATAAAAGTGGGCTTAGCCCAACATTAGTTTTATAGAAATGGATTAGCCCAAATTATTTCTTTATAAAAGTGGACTTGGCCCAAAGTTAACTTTTATATAAGTGGGCTTTGCCCATGTAAATTCTATAAAAGTGGGCTTAGCCCTTGATTTTTTTATACAAGTGAGCCTAGCCCAAACTAATTTATATAAATGGGCTAGTCCATATATTTTATAAAAATAGGTTTAGCCGAATACAATTTTTATGAAAATAGGCTTCATCCAAGTTTTTAAAATACTTACTAGTGAAGGTAATAACTTATAAAATTTATTTATAAAAACTACTAGTTATCAGTTATATTTTTTTTAAATCCTAGTAAATATAAAGTGTAACTGTTGATTTGTTCGTTTTGACCATTATGTTCGCGTTAATCATTTTATTCCTTTCGTCATTGTCGTTTGTTTGGTTTATACCATATACTTTATTTTGTTCGAATTGTCCAAGTTGTCCGAATTATCCGATATATATTATATTGTCAAAAGTTGAACATTTATATATTTTTGTATTTGATTCAAGATGATTAAAATATATAGTTTTTATACAAAAATATATGTACACATATTAGGTGATTTCAAAATATATTTTATCAAAAATATATTTATCTCCTTTTTAGTTTAAGAAAACATAAGTAATCATATTATTAATTTTTTCATCCAAACTTTTATTTAAACAAGATTAAAGTTCCTAATCACTTTTAATCATAAAATCCTTAGTTTAGTCACATCTTAATCAAGATTATTTTTTATAAAAATTTTGCTATAGTTTCCTTTAAAATATAAGCTTCCCATGTTTATATAAACATGTTTTTAAATCATTTTTCTAACTCAAATTATCATCAAATCATATATCTTATACAAAAGTATTAACAAAATGTCATGAACTTATTATAGTTTTAAACATTCTTAAAATGGAAACTTTATCATCACAACATAGCAGAGATCGACACTTACGTCCGTATAATGCTTCAATGGGGCTTGAATACTCGTGTGATAATTGTTGTTATATGAGAACTACACTAAAGGCAAGTGAGTATCCCAATTTCCACCTAAGTCAATCACACCAGCATGCAGCATATCTTCTAAGGTTTGAATGGTGCGTTCACTTTGGCTATCTGTTTGGGGATGAAAGGTCGTACTTAGATCTAAGCGAGACCAAAAGCCTTTTGAAAAGATTGCCAAATTCTTGATATGAAACAACCATCTCGATCAGAGATTATGGAAACACGCACTCCATGTCTTGTCACAATCTCTTTAAGATAAAGTTCGGCTAACTTCTCGGTCTTATCTTTCTCACGTACCGGCAAAAAGTGAGTTGATTTGGTTAGTCGGTCGACAATTACCCAAATCATGTGGTGACCACGAGAGGTCCTGGGTAATATTGTTATGAAATCTATAGAAATCTGTTCCCATTTCCAAGTGGGAATTTCAGGTTGTTGTAACAATCCTGAAGGTTTTTGGTATTCGGCCCTAATTTTTGCACATGTTAGACATTTTCCAACATAAGTTGCAACATCTCTTTTGAGATTAGGCCACCGATAGAATTCTTTAAGATCGTGATACATTTTATCCGCTCCGGGATGTATCGAATGTTTGGACTTATGGGCTTCATATAGGATTAGGTTTTGCAGATTACCAAAAAGAGGAACCTAAATTCTGTTTGCAAAATACAAAGCTCAGTTCTCATTTGGTTCTAAATGTTTTTCCATACCTCTAAGCATCTCTGCTTTAAAATTTCCGCTCTTCGGGCTTCTTGTTGAGCGTCATGAATTCAAGAGGTAAAGTTATTGTGAATGGTGAGTCTTAATGATCATACACGAAGGGGTTTTACTCGTTCCTTTCGATTTAGGGTGTCCGCGACAATGTTTGTCTTGCCCGGATGATATTTAATCTCACAATCATAGTCATTCAACAATTCAAGCCAATGTCTTTGGCGCATATTTAACACTTTCTGATTAAATATATGTTGAAGACTTTTGTGATCGGTAAAGATTGTGTACTTGGTGCCGTAAAGATAATGACGCCAAATTTTAACGCAAATACCACTGCATCTAGCTCTAGGTCATGTGTGGTATAGTTCTTTTGTGAACTTTTAATTGGCATGATACATATGCAATAACTTTCTCTCGTTGCATTAATACGCATCCTAAACCTTGATGTGAAGCGTCACAGTAAACTACAAAGTCATCTATACCGTCTGGAAGTGATAAAATTGGCGCATCACAAAGTTTATCCTTAAACAGTTGGAAAGCTGCTTCTTGTTTCTCTCCCCAATTAAACTTTTTATCTTTCTGAGTTAGGGAGGTTAGTGGTTGAGTGATCTTTGAAAAGTTCTCAATGAATCTCTGATAATAACCGGACAATCCTAAAAATTGGCGTACTTCGGTGGGTGTCTTAGGTCTGTTCCAATTCTTGATTGCTTCTATTTTGATGGATGGACATGTATGTCTTTCTCGTTGACTACATGTCCGAGAAATTGGACTTCACGAAGCCAAAATTCGCACTTAGAGAATTTTGCATACAGTTTCTCCTTCTTTAATAACTCAAGAATGGTCCTAAGATGATGTTCGTGATCCTTCTTATTTCGTGAATATATCAATATGTAATCCATAAATAATATCACCAATTTATCAAGGTAACATTTGGACACACGGTTCATTAAGTCCATGAACACCGCTGGTGCATTTGCTAGACCAAATGGCATAACAAAGAATTCGTAGTGAACGTAACGGGTTCGAGTGCTGTCTTTGGAATACTCTCTTCCTACACTCTAAGTTGATGGTAGCCTGACCTTAAGTAAATCTTCGAGTAAAAACTTGATCCTTGAAGTTGATCGAACAGATCATCGATCCTCGGAACGGATACCGATTCTTAATCATGAGTTTGTTCAATTCTCGATAATCTATGCACATTCTAAAGCTTCCATCTTTCTTCTTTACGAATAGAACTAGAGCTCCCAAAGATGAGAAGCTTGGTCTAATAAAACCTTTGTCCAACAACTCTTGAAGTTGTGTGGACAAATCTTGCATTTCCGAAGGAGCTAATCGGTAAGGGAATTTCGCTACAGGTGTAGCTCCTGGAATCAAGCTATGCGGAATTTAACTTGTCGTTGTGGTGGTATTCTTGGCAAGTCCCCTGGAAAGACTTCAGGGAATTCCTTAACAACATGGATCTCCTCAAGTTTTGGCTACTTGGATTTCTTGTCAACGACGTGTGCTGAGAATGCTATACATCCTTTTCGCAAGCACTTTTGAGTTTTCATACAAGAAATAATTCGTAATGGTCTTCCGCTCTTCTCGCCATGTATTTCATTACTAGGAAGAGGAATGAGAATAATTTTGTCGCAACACACGACCTCGGCTTGGTTATTGGATAACCAATCCATACAACATCAAAACTACCTAACTGGATGGCTAATAAATCGATGTTGGATTTTTGTCCACCTAACTCTAAAGAACGTCCTTTAATAATTTCATCAAATTCAATTATCTTTCCATTCGCTAGTTCGATAGTGAATGGAATATCTAATTTATTTGAATTTAGTTCAACTATATCTTTAAACTCTAAAGATATGAAACTAAAATCCGCACCAATATCAATAAAATAAATGTGAAATGATTATTGACAGGAAACATACCAGTGATCACATTTGGATCCTGACGTGCCTCATGAGCTCCTAGTAAAAAGGCTCGCCTGTGGCCTTTGTTCTCCTTTGGGCAATTCTTTCTAAAGTGGCCCAGTTCACCGCAACCATAGCAACTTTGGTTCTTTCCTCGCTCATTTCCATTTTATAGGTCCTCTAATCCGTATGGATCTTCACAGAATTATATATCTAACCTAGAGTGCAGAATCCTCTAGATCAGATTATCACAAAAAACCGAACAATAACAAGAACACGAACAAACACTTTCAATCAGTTTTCTATTGATTATCCAACACGAATGTTTACAATCAATTCAAGACTCACTAGAAATCTATCAACCACTCTCTGTAGATTTCTCACACTCCTTTCTTCTAACTCTCTCTCTAACTAACTCCAAAACCATAATGCACAACATGTATATATACTACATGTCAGCATACTCGACTTTAGACTAGGCTAGGCCATTCTCCAAGCCCATTACAACTCTAAACAAGCTAAACACAAATGCTAAGCCAAATAAAAAATATCCAAATACTAAACTAGTAAACTATTAAGTTGTTGTCACAAATATGCACCAACAAATTTCCATAGCCTCCTTCTTTCTTGCCTTCATTCCTGTTTCCTTTGTTGTTACTCCAGCAATTTTTGGTCTGGTGTCCTAATTTCCCGCACTTATCACATTTGGTGGTTCGACATCCACCATAATGATGATAATTACACCTGTTGCATTTTGGTGCATTTCCTGTATAACCTGTCGATTCTGTCTCTGCTGTTACCAAGAATGCTTTGTTTTTTTTTATGTGGGGGTTTCCTTCTTCTTATTACTCGGTCAGGAACCTTTCTTGAAGTGTGTAAATTTTCTCTTATTCCCGTGTGAGGTTGATTCTACATGTGTCTCCTTGGGCATCTCCGCACTCTTTCTCGTAAACTTATTCTTTCTTACCGCTTCTTCGATAAGGCTTACTGCAAATGTGATTGCCTCTGTGATGGTTGCTGGATGTGATGAAGTAACCATACTTCGTTTCTCCGGAGCTAATCCCAAATGTATCGTTCGATACATTTGAATTCAGGGGTTACCATATATGGAACGACTCGTGAGAGATCGTGACATCGCTGAGTATAGCCATATATATTGGATCCAACAATTGCTAGATTCCAAAATTCTGTTTCCAACTTTTGTAGTTCGGTTTCTCCGCATCATTACGTTTGGTCTTTTCCAAGTGATAGCGTATGCTGCTGCATCTACTAACGTTTGTACTTGCAAATTCCACCATGATAAAGCTTTGTCAATGAATAATCCCGAAACATACAATACAGTCTGGTTAGGGGAACAATTACTCATGCGGATTACAAAGTCCGTCTTTTTGGTCCATCGAACAAATGCTACAGCTTCGCCTGTGCCATCAAAGTTCAACAGTTTGCAATCTAAAAATTGCTTTTATGTGCATCCTATAATGTTGGTTCTCGAAATTGTCAGAAATATTTATTTTACAAATTAAATATATATGAAAATTTCTTGTAAGGTTATGAGTAACCAACCATTCATATGATTTGTTGTTATTGGTGGGGCTTGAGCCCTATCTTCATTTCTCAAATTGGTGCGATTTGCTTCATATTGAGCAATCGCATCCGCAATGCGTTGATTCAAGAAAGCATCAAGCTCAGCTTGAGAAGTGGGTAGGGGAGTTTGGAGTTGATGTATGCTCCTTCTACTTGGTGGCATGATCTTCATATGTAAAATCATATAGAAGAAATTAGACAAATATTCAGATAAATATTGTCATTCATGGATCAAATAGAATAAAATATATCGTAATATAATATATATATATATAAATCGAATCATCTCTTACATGAGATATCCATACAATATCGTCATGACACAAACATAATGAATAATTAACAATGCATGATAAAAGAAGGATAATATACTTTAAAAAATATATATACCGTCAACTTGTTACATTATTTTTGAGAAGTACAAAAATATAATTTGGAGTTTCATCGCTCCGACATACAATTTATATACAATATATAAACAAAAGTAGATATTTTCTTCGCATGGTTTCTTCAGGGTCTTCAAGTTGACATATATATATATTCAAAATCCTTCAATCTTCAACTAACCTGATACGGGTACTACCTCCAAAACCTATATACATACCAAACTAGACTAACGGTGGGGGTGAGGGTGTAGATGCGTGGATTACACCGCGGAAGTACGCCATCTCCTCCTCGATGGCACTAATGCGCCTCTCTAGTGATGAAGAGGTGGCATGGGATGATGTAAGTGATGGTACTAATGGGGACGGTGGTGGTGGAGGTGATGATGTGGGTAGTGGTAAAATAGTAGAAAGTTGAGCATTAAGCTCATGAAATCGTCGAAACAAAATACCAAGTTGTATCTTGGTGGATGTGAGTCTATACTCAATGGTGGTGGTGGTAACTGGTAAATGGTTCGGGTGGAACGGATCGGATGGGCTCATGCCTAGAGATGGCTGGTCATGTGAAATAGTAAAGTAAGGTGAGGGGATGTAACAGTACTATGCATATGTGGTGGGGATGAGACAGATCTCCAGCGGTGGGGATCGGAATAAAAGGAGGATACTCAGTCATAGAATGACTATATGGAACATGTGATGGCCCTGCAGCAAACAGGTCCTGGTAGGAACTCAAAGTCGGTGTAACAGATCCAGCAAAAGGATAAGGAGGTACATAATCAGTAATCTGAGAAGTATTAATAAGAGTATAATGAGACGGTCCAACAAAAGGGTGATGTATCAAGTGATCAGTGTGGTGTGTGATATCTCCCAGAGGATGTAGTGGTGGTGCAGACTCATATAAATGATCGGTGGATAATTTGTCTGGAAAAACGGTATCAACATGCATAGGTAAGATATTTGAAGATGGTGATAAAGCAGTATCTGGTGAAGGCATAGGTGATAAGGTTAGAGGTGTGGAAGGGGCAGACGATGTAGTGTCAATAACTGTGGCCTCTGGTTGGGCTACCTCTAACATAGCAATGTCAAAATCCTCACCAATGCCAAGGTCATCGTCAACATGCTCAACATGTATGATTGGAATGACATCATCCTCAACATCAACATAGGAGGTACAGGGTGTCCGTCCTCATCGACAATATCATCAAACGGATCTACCACATTAAGTGGTATGGCGACGTAGGCAACAACATGTTCACCGTCAGGGTGACCGAATATGACCATCTCATGAAAATGAGGTACAACCAGTACATCATCCTCTAAAGGAATATCAGCATGATCAGGCTCAGCTAAGGCAAAAGACTAGAAGTCGATGTTAATCCACTCATCGTCCGAAAGCTCGTCATCGGAGATGATGATGATAACAGGTGGGGCAAGATCATCAATTGATGATCGAGTCATATCCCGTAGAATTGGTGTCGGAGTCGGAAGATATGGTCCTAGCAAAATAATTCGTATCATATATGTGAACAACTTATAATAAAATTTTGGGCAATTATATTTCAGTTTCATTGTAAGTCATGTCATGTATCATTATAATTCATCTTATAGCTATCGTTTCTAATCCTCAAAGACTATCTCGTATAATGTCCCTGCATTATTGTTTTGATTTATCGTTTAGTACTAGTGGACCTTCCTATACATGTCGTGGGGAAAAACTCTTGTTACAATTTCGTAAGCAATTTATGACTTTATAAAAAGACCATTTTGAAATTGTAGACTAGACTCGAAAGAATCTTAGTTCATTGCAATTGAAGCTCTGATACCAGATCTGTCACACCTCGACTTTCGATGTAGCGGAAGCGTGCGCGAGGTGTGGCCAGAGCGACAACCGTTGCATTCAACCAAGTAACAACAATGACATTATATTACAAAACGTTCATCCATACTTTTTATTTAACAGAAAAATTTACATAATAACTTTTTTCTTTAAAACATATCACAAGTTTAATATCATTACTTAAATTCAACATAAGTTTATAAAACACAACAACAAAAGTCTGGATGAAATGTAACGTCTGTACTTCACATCATACATCAAACGAACAAGTTTTTCCCTAAAGGCCATTCACTAGTTTCCTGTAATACATGTTAGTTTTGAAAATGATGTCAACAAAAAGCTGGTGAATTCATGTTATAATTTTTTTCGTATCAAATGAATCTTCAAAAACCTTTGAAATAATAAATTCGTTTAATATAGCTTAATGAAACTTGTAAGATCATTAGTGTGTTGCAAGGACACTAATCTGTATGCCGAATAAGGTGGCAACCAACCGTTGATTGTAACAGCCCAGCGTAACCGCACCATGATATTGTCCGCTTTGGCAGCCAGCACTGTAACATTTGTGTAATCGGGTTTCAAAAACCCGCACCATTCTCAACAACTCAAGTGTATTTTGTCGTTGGTTTAACTTTTGTTTATTGTTAAAATACATTAGAATTTTATATATAAAATGATAGAAAATGTTCTAAAATAATAAAATCAAGTATTAAATATTTATAAATGATTAAATAAACATAAGTTAAAAGGGTTAAATAAATAAAAACCCAAAACCGGGATCGAACCCGGGTCTCCCGGGTAAACACGCGGGCACCGCACCACAGCACCACACATGGCATGTGTGTTAGAATTCAAAACTCAACATATATATTTTCCCGTTAAGTTGAAACCGGCGACCGCAACCAATCTCCTCACCGGAGATCTCGCAACCAACGCGGTTTTGTTTAAAAGTCGACAACTGGCTCAACGTCTATTTCTGGAAACCTCAATCACGGCGGCTGTCCATTTTTTTTTTGTAAATCAATCACCGTAACTAGTTTCCAAAAGCCGAAATTGAACCCCTGTTCATCTATAAATACTGACATCAATCCCACTCTCAAACTAGCTCAACCTTTCTCCTCTAATCTCAAACACCCCCTGTGCAAAAACCCTTCCCCTTTGTTCACCCGGAGAACCGCCGCAATCGTCGGAATTAACTCGCCGGAATCATGCCACCACCAAATCTGTAATACGGTAGAACTCTTGTTCTTTTCTTTTGAGTTTTATTCAATTAACTTAATGAACAGTTAGTTCATAGAAAAGCAGAAGTAAAACGGATTAAATCAGGCGGGCATAAAGTTGGGTTCAAATTCAAAATGAAGAAGATGAAGTTATGAAAGATATATGTATAATTAAACTGGGTCTTTTAAACGGGTTAGACACACAGTCCAGTGGTGGACTGTGTGCATTTCATACTATCGATACCGGGTTTAAATCACACACGTTACCGACTTTCTTAAAGAAAACCCAAACTTTTAATACCTAATCAGATCACCTATCTGTAACTTTATATAATTAATGTAACTCCGGGATACTACGGGTTAGACACACAGCCCAACTGGTTGGGCTGTGTGCACACGAAACCGCAGGTACCGAGTTCGATTCGGGTTACTGAAACCTGATTGACCATTATAAACCTTTTTGAATAAAAACAAAATATAATTAAACCTAGTTTGTATATATAAGTAATAAAAATGGAGTTTATTTCGGGTTAGACACGTAGCTCAGTTGGTAGAGCTGCGTGCACGTATACGGGAGGTCACGAGTTCGAATCCAACACACGCCGCCTAATTTCACAGTCGACCCGGTCAGGTCCCCTGTCAGACCTGACATGATTTTTTAATACTATTTTTATTTATTTATTTATTTTTATATTACCTTTGTATATTTATATATATATAAACACTAATTAAAATACTTAAAAATAAGATTTAGGAGGTTTAAAATTCCAATAAATACCACAAAAATAATATAAAAATCTAACAAGAAGTACTAAATCAAAATATTATTCGGTTTATATGTATCAATTTATCGCATTATTATTTTAGGTTAGTACTCGTTGTCGATCAAATCCTCAATTCGTGCGCATTCATCATCGTCAACGAACGCACCCACTATGAGTGAATTCTTACAAATTCCCCTTTTTATTCATGTTTTGGGGTGTATCATGTGTCACTTTATTTATTTTGTTTATTCAAACTTGTGCTATTACCATTATATGATCTAAACATGTGATGTAAATGTTGTTTGTTGTGATGTGTGTTTACATTTTGTCAAGTTGCGTGCAAATCATTCATTAGGCCCATCAGTTCCTCGTTGGAGACGAGTTGAGCATCGCGTGCCTCATTAGGTCGGCTCCGTTTGATTGAGCCTTGATCTCATTGTTCATCATTTGGTGTGTGCGTGTGCATTAATTGATATTATGTGTTTTGTGATTAAATTTACATATATGTATACTCATATGTGGTTATGCACCTCTTTATAACCAATATAACAAATTCGTTCAAATGTTTTCATAAGATTCACTCGCCAACTTTTGTTGACCCAAAACCCTATTTTTACACATGATACAGGTGGACATGTTGAAGCAAGGAACACATAGGAAATTGCCTTAGAAGAAAAATAAAGAAGTCATGAAAAATGTAATTAAACATGTTGTGCTTGTATGTTTATTGTAATTTCTACTTTAAAAAGAAATAATAAATATGAAACTTTATAGTAAATGTCATGAGCTTTGATGAAAACCCAATCGTGCCCGGACTACCATTTCCGCTGCGGGTCAGGGTGTGACAAGCACGCCCTGAGCGCCTGCCCCTCACGGTTTTCTAAAAGCATCATGATGGTGAATGTATCCAAACCCTTATAAGGAAGCCTTTAGTCCCCTTCACAACCGATGTGGGATGTCACAATCCACCCCCCATTATGGGGTCCAGCGTCCTCGCAGGAGCTAGCACCAGCAGTCCGGCCCTGGCTCTGATACCATCTGTAACAGCCCAGCGTAACCACACGATGATAATGTCTGCTTTGGCAGCCAGCACGCCCTCAGCGCCTGCCCCTCACAGTTTTAAAATGCGTCATGATGGTGAAGGTATCCAGCCCCTTATAAGGTAGCTTTTGTTCCCCTTAACAACCAATGTGGGATGTCACATTGATGATTTATTGTGTCTGAGACACTTGTTTTAGACACAAAAGCACTCTAACACGATTTGTTATTTTAACATAATAGAGTGGGGCTCGCCCAAACCCAATAGATCTATCCCCTTGTTCCTCAGTACCTGCTATTCATTAATGGTCCCAATGCTTGACATGTGATCTAAATATTTTTATTTTCCCAGCTATACTATATGTAACATGTATACATCCCCGCACATTAAGAACCATTAAAACGTTAAAATAAAAGGGGAAAACACGAACTCACATATTTGCGTTTTGTGCAAATCTCTATTTGATTCCTGATACTTCGATCGTTTCTCGACCTACAAGTGTTCTAATCTATTAGACACTTAGGCTTTCGTTCTTTTTCGTACAAGTATTTTATCTTGAATTTCATACACGTATTTGTTGGTTTTTCTTTGTTGATAAACATATATATATATATATATATATATATATATATAATGTAAATGGACCTACTTCATAAATTAATTGTAAAAATTAAATCTACAATTTCATTACATATGGGCCTAGCCCAATAGCTTTTGTAGGTATGGACCTAGCCCAACCTAGTTTTGTTTGAAGTAGGTTAAGCCCAATTGGTTTGTAAAAGTGGATTTAGCCCCATGTAAATTTTATAAAAGTGAGGTTAGCCCAAATTTTTTTTTATACAAGTGGGCCTAGCCCAAACTAATTTATAACAATACGCTAGTCCATATATTTTATAAAAGTAGGTTTAGCCCAATATAAGTTTTATGAAAATGGGCTTAATCCAAGTTTTTAAAATACTTACTAGTGAATGTTATAACTTATAAAATTTATTTGTAAAAACTACTATTATAAGTAGATTTTTTTTTAAATTCTATTAAATATTAAAGAAACGTTGATTTGTTCGTTTTGACCTTTATGTTCGCGTCAATATTTTATTCGTTTCATCTTCGTGGTTTGTTTCGTCTATACCATATACTTTATATTATCCGAATTGTCCAAGTTGTCCTATATATATTATTTTTGTCAAAAGTTGAACATTTATATATTTTTGTACTTGATTCAACATGATCAAAATATATAGTTTTTATACGAAAATATATGTACACATAATAGATGATTTCGAAATATTTTTATCAAAAATATATTTATCTCCTTTAGTTTAAGAAAACATAAGTAATCATATTCTTAACTTTTCCATCCAAACGTTTATTTAAAAAAGCTTAAAGTTCCTAATCACTTTTAATTACAAAATCTTTAGTTTAATAACATCTTAATCAAGATTAATTTTTATACAAATTTTGCCATAGTTTCCTTTAAAATTTAAGCATCCAATTGTTCATATAAACATGTTTTAAATCATTTTTCTAACTCAATTATCATCAATTCATATATAGTATACAAAAGTATTAGCAAAAATGTCATGAACTTATTATAGTTTTAAACTTTCTTATCAATTTTTAACAAAAGTTCTAAATCAAAACTTTTATTTAGTAATCTATAACTTGTATGATCATCTTTAAAATATAAAATCATGTTCATGGCTATTTTTATTAATGAATCTTGCTAATCTAAACATGCATGTGTTTGGATCATCTTTTATACATAAAAATTCAAGTTTCAAGTTTACTAGTTTTTTACAAACTCAAGATCTTTCATAATCATCATGAAAACCACATAATTATGTTAGTGACTATAGTTTTATTAGTGTTTTTCAAGTGGGTTTTTAAATATCTTGTATGATGATCTTGTGTATTTTTATAAAATATAAAGTAGAACATGAGGTTAAGGATCTTACTACTAGCACAAGGCTAGGGATGATCTAAAAGATGAAGAAAAAAAGTGTTGATCAAGAGTACCAAGCTTCAAGTAAGCTTCCTAATCTTTGAAAACTCCTTAGATCATCCTTGGATCTTCATGCAAGCTTGAATTCTTTGTGTTTGGATTTTAAAAATTGAAGGTGAAGATGATGGTGCCTTGGCCGATTTTTGGAAGGAGAATGGAAATGTTTGTTGAGTTTTTGGTGATTAGGAAATGAAAGTGGTTTTGGTTTTAGTTTTAATTTAAGATCATGATCTTACACCTCATAATACACCAACTAAACCCACAATTTGCCAACATACAACCAAGACTTAATGGCATGGGGGAAAACACCCCATGTAGTCGTGAGGTGTGGGGGGGTTGGTTTTATATATATAAATATAATATATATATATATATATATATATATATATATATATATATAATGTGTAATTTTATAAACTTTTATAAACTTTAACAATTTTATATATAAGTTTTTATAAACACTAATGCCCCAACACTTTAAATGATGTTATAATATGTCAAAATAACTTACTAGTCTTATTGATCCGTTGTTCGGTTGATAAAGTTGGTTCGGGTCTTGTACCGAGTAAACTACTGACATATTGTGTTACTTATAAATTTTATTTACACAATAGTTCTAGTACAATTCTTATTGTCTGATTAATTAATCTAGCTCTTCAGACTAATAAATTTGTTATTTTGAGTTCAGTTCCTGTACCGCTTTGTTGTACAAGCTGTATAACTTTAAACAGTAGGATTTATATACAGGTTTTTATACTATTTCTAACACATGTTATTATTCTTTAGCTAAAAATATTTATTTTTGGGTTTCAGACATTTGCTGTTGTGCTGTATAATGTTGTATTTTGCTGCAGACATCGACAACTTGGTGTGTTAAATAATTTTTTTTGGTATAACAGTGCAGACATATCTTATGTCTTAATTCTAAAATATCAAACTGTACCGTAACTAATACTAATATTATTACGTGTTCGTGTCTCATGTTGTGTGTTAAATAGACAATGTACTAGTTGTTTAAGTTGTACAGAATTACCCGAATTTTGCCAATTGTCACACATGGGGGAGGTACAATGTTTTCTTAGTCTCCGAATACAACAACTTGAAAATGGAACCTTCATTCATCAATATAAATATGTCAAATTCTTTTGAAAAAGTTTGACATGAATGACTGTAAACCATGTGCTACCCCATGAGTACATCAGAACCATTCATACCTGAAGAAAAAGATGACTAGATAGATCGGACACTTTACGGATGTATGATTGGGTCATTGTATGGTCACCTAATCCAAGGATCTCACTCACGAATACAATCACTAGGTGTGTGGAATCCAACAAGTAATCACCACTCTAGGAGAATGTATCAAGAACAAGAAGAATGAGAGAAACCTAAGAATACACAGAGTATTCTTTGATGTAGAAGATGACGTCACTCACACACAGTAGCCACCAGACAAAACACACACTAATTATTAGGGCTTTCTTGCCGCACTAACTTACCACAAAAGAACTGCTATCTTGTGATTCCCACTAAATGGTTATATACAAAATAAATGTTGACACACTTGTCCGGATAGACAAAACAAGGCCCAAGGCCCAACCCACAAGAAACCTGGATAGCTAACATATGCTAAGTCCGGATATAAACTATCTTAACATAAACCCGGACTTAGGAACTACATACCCAAGTCTGTAATACAATATCAGTAAACTCGAGAACAAGGTAAAACCCGGATTAGGTAGCATCCCTAATCTGGAGACACTAAACTTAGACAAGAAATAAGTTTAGACAATGTTATAAGTTATACAAGAAATACATAAAGACCCCTATACTACAAAGTGACTGTACTTATCATCCCAAAGTTGAATAACAAACTCCCCTTGATCAGTGTAGGATCTTCGTTATTGATCTTGAAATCTTAAATCATGCTTCGAGTACTCATTGCCTGCCCATACTTGATTTTTCACACAGAACTACACTACCTTTATGAACTGATTAGCCAACATACGATCTTCTTCAAGGTAAAGCATAGGCAGTTGACGTAGCTTTTTCAGATGTTCCATCTTCAAGTTAAAAAGCCAGATTGGATCTAAAATCCTTAGAATCTGTTCGTATACTTTCTTTTCTGTAGTCACCGCTTCCCTTGTTTTTTCCATCATGATACCAATAGCCAATATCCTTAATCTTATCAAGATCAAATCTTTGCAAAGGAATTTTATGAAGGCAACTTGCTTGAGGATAAACCATCTTAAACACCTGCTTCCCTGTGAATTTAACCTTAGAATTAACAGCTCGTCCAACACATGCTTCAATGTATTCCACTTGCTTTCTCGACTCTCAGCAACCAAATGAGGAATTAAACCTCTAATACTAGCCACGTTGGTGTGATTGTTGAGATTCAGCTGAGCAAGATGATGCAAATCACGAGCAGTAAAGTCTGTAAATATTTAGCCCATGGCCTAAAGTATTGAACTCCATCGTACGTTTGATCATGACCAAGCTATGCTACTCATAAAAATCCCAACTCCCAATCTTGCCTTAGTACTCACCTCTGGTGTTAATATATCTCTTGTTTTGAGTTTCACCGGAAGAGATTAAACCATGTATGAGCTGCCATACGGACCTCTTTAAGAACTCAAATAGGATTCATGATTTCGTCAGGCATAACATCCCCAAATACATAGCTTCTGAGATCATCCATATTCACCTTCAATGACTGGTACTTAATACTTTTCCCTTTACTCTTTTCAATGAAATTAAACTTGCCAACAAGATCATCGTCTAACATCCAATCTTCTACTAATCCTTCCACAATATCACCAATAATCTAAAACCAATTCAGCAGCAGGTTTATCAAAATCAGAAAGAGCACCCGAATTAGTATAAGTGGGACCCTTTTGTCCCCCAGCTCTAGCTCCCAAACCAGACTCCCCCTCAGCATGAGAAGTGGTTACAGTTTCAGAAGCACGTGAGCTCCTTGGCTGCTCCCCCTATAGTGCGGCTTAAGAATCCTTGTCTTTGTCAAGATCATCACGAATTTTCTTGAGCTCATCAATTTTGCATTGAGCTTGCACTTGTAAAACCGTATTCTCCCCCTGAGCAGCAAGGAGCTTCACAAGATCCGTCTAATCGGTAGTTTAGAGCATTCATCACTTGTTGGTTGAGAAGCTTGCCTCAGCTGAGTTCATCAGGTGGGCTATATATACATCAGTAGATCCATCTCCTAATCAGATTGCAAATTGGAAAAGGAAAATTCATGAATTTGAACCAGAAATTTCTATTTCTAAGAAGGAAGACGACAGCAGTGTTGACGAAGGTCGTCGGAGCCTGCCTTATGAGTCATGTGGCGGAGGGTGGTGTGGTGGGGATGGGATGAACTTTCTGGTGGGTTTTATTTGATTTAGGATTATAGTAGAGTAATTTGTGTTGGACTAAAATGCCCATTCTCTATGATTTTTGTGTTTTGCTACATGTCCTCCTATTATTGATTGCTACACTTCCTAGTCAAATTTAACTTCCTATTTGATCCTCTCCCATAAAAATAAAATATTTAGGTGGTGAGTTTATGCAACTGAGTAAGCTCTATTGTTATATGCAATTGCTAAAATTATAAGCTTTGAATATTATTAATTTGACTTTCCCTAATGAATTCCAGCGACATTTTCATAGCTTTAACTTTTGAGAGTATGAAGCAATATGGACAATTGCTTATGCAATCTTTAAAAAAATTCTATTTTTATTTTTATAAAAGTGAAATAGATATATAAATACATATGTATTAGAATTATACTTTATAATACAATTAAAGCCTTGTGCATATACAGTTTGACTTAAGATTCTAAAGTTCCATGTTTAGGTAGTTAATCCAATCAAACTTGGTTGCCAAATGAACGTGTATATCATCAATATTTATAAAATCAAAAGATTGTTACCGTGTGAAACATCCATCTTGATAAGTGCCTTCTACATAGCGTTCTTCTTCTACCGTTCAGGGTAAAGAAGTTGCTGGTCAACGCAACACAGGTTGTAATAATAATCTAATCAATTTGAGATACAGTTAACCCCATAACATGTAAACACATCAAAAATTGAGACCCAAATGACAAAAATGAACATCATCTAATAAAACAAAGACTGCAAATTCAACATATCACTTTTTAAAATACTTTGCTAACCTAACTAATACCATATCATCCAACCTAATATTATTACCAACATAAAATAGTGTATAATCAATAATTATGTTGCCCAAAAAGTGTTATACACCAGCCATCTCCTTTCCCCTCCGTATTTAACCTATGGTCGCTCCATTCATTTTGACATTTCAAGAACTTTTAACTAATTTTAACCACTTTTTACATGCAAGCAACTCAAGTAACATGTTTCAAGTTGTATACAATGCAAAAATGAATATTTTGCAGCAATCTACTTTATATGTTTCAAACATGATTATAGATAAATAAGATTACCAGTGCCGACACTTAAATCCTCACCTTCATGAAACATTTCAAATTCCATACAAATGTCTTGCCGACGACTTATAATCTCCTGTTATCACCATAACTTCTATTCCTGCTCCATGATTCAACTAACAAATGTTAATTCTTGAAAATTGTAAAAACATTACTATATGAAGGGCTCATTTCAAGTTTTGGGTCAACTCAACACAACCCGTTTCAACACATGCCATGTCAACTCAATCCGACCTATTTACCTTGACAAGCAACCGATTATGTCCACTTGGCTCACATACAATAACGCTGACTTACAAATCCGGTCAAAATCTAATTTGTCAACCTGCTGTCATATTTTAGTCCATCATTTGCAACACCCTACACTCCATATAAAATTATCGAACACTTGGTTTTCATAAACGAAGTTGAAAGTAACAGCTTCATTTTGCATATGCTCTCTCATATATGATGCTAGAAGTTGAATGATGACTTCACAATTTAACCCATCAAACATCCTAAATAATCTCTAAGAGAAATAAACTAATCAAGATTCAATTATGAATATGAAACATTAACAAATAAAACAGATTTAGTGTGAAAAATTAACAATCAAACAACACGAAGATCAAGTTATATGCACCTGACAGAGGGGATTGATGGCAAATTCTAGCACATAAATAAGGAATTCACCACTGTTCGAACTAGCTGACATAACCTTTACTTTCGCAAAAAAAAGAAACTATAATCAATTGAACATGAAATTTAATCTGATTTACAGATTTCACAAATGATATAGGTTTAGTTTTGATGACTTACAGGTGTTGTTGTAATGTTCTTGAACTTCATAGATGTCGTATTATGTTAGCATTGATGACCCCCATGATTAGGTGAACATAGGAGAACGTGTTTGATTGAACCCGCAGGTGTGTACTGATTGAATTAGGGTTAAAATGGTTGAAGAGGATTCGACATTGAAGATGACTTCGATGTGTCGGGATTGAAATGGGGTTTCATTGCTTTTTAAAGCATTGTACGCTGTGATTTAAAACTTGTGGATGCACTTTAGGTTTAAATTTTAAAAATTAGTTCTGGTTGGCAAATTATAAAATTCTGCCATCACTTTAAGTTGAGAAATTAGTTGATAATTTTAAAAATTAGTTCTAATTGGCTAACTATAAAATTTAGCCATCCTGGGAATTAGTTGATATTTTAAAAACATTTTATCACCCTTAGATTAAGACATTTTTCTTGAAATTTGATTAAACCCTTAAATTTTGTTGGTATTTAACTAAAGTGTATAGAAAATGTTTAATCAAATAATTGGCAATAGTTTTAGTTTTAAAAAATTTTGAATGGAAATGCAATAGAAACTTTTGCATTCAATAAAAATCTTTTAAAGAAACCAACTAATCCTTACCGTATTTGTTATTGATAGAAGTCAACGTGGTATCTTTTATTCATATTTGTTATTGAAACATTTACTACAAATTAAAATAACATACCATACCATATCATGTAAGCTTAAGTTAATTATGTATTAGGTTTTCTAAGATACAATACAATATTTTTTTTTTAATTGTTATAAGCACGTGTACACTTAAGTATTACTTGCTTGCACATAATTTTATAGGGAAGAGGGAAAAGTGTAACTAATAACTAATTATCTATAATTTTTATACAGATGAGGGAATTAAAGTGTCATTAAGATAAGGGATTAAAGTGTAATTAGCGTTTGAAAGACTAATTTACCTTCATGTAGGTTGTACATTATGCATTAAAACTATAAAAAGTTCTTATCTTATAGATATCTTAAAATGCCTCTCTCTGATAAAGTATAGATGATATTACAAAACAATATGACGAAATTCATAATAAAAATTATATTAAAAACAATATTATGAAATTCATAATAATAATGATAACAACATATAGAGCATCGAGCATATTATGTGATAGGACAGATTGCTTTAATCACTTGTACCCTAATGTATCTTCTACTTGTATATTTTAATCTGCATATCAATACTTACCAAGACAACTATTGAAACGTCGACAAATATGAAAGTTGTCACGGTACCTCTAGATTTTTCTAAAACATTATAGTTTATAAGATATGACAATAATACGTAAAAAAATTATAAGTTTGTTGTGGAGGGGGAAAATGTAACTAATTATCCATAATTTTATTGAAACTTAGCGTTTTAATGTAACACCCTGTAAAATCGTGTCCAATAGTATAGTGATACATGTTGTATTTTAAAATATAGTCTGTTAAAGACCAATAAAGACTAAAGGCGTCAACATGCTCAAACTGATCCTCTGAGTGACTGTCCGATGTCAACATGCATAAATAACAGCCTCTGAGTAACTGATATGTCAACGTGCTTTAAATTTGGCCTCTCAGTGACTGATACGTCAACATGCCCAGCCTCTGAGTGACATTGGAATCAACATGCTTATAGTAAGCCTCTGAGTGATCCTTTGTAAAGTCCTAAACTCTCATACGTGCCATTTGTTGGACTAGAGAGTTCAATTTTGTAAATATATGAAAGATGGATGATGGAGGGACGTATTAATTTATACCTCTGAGTGACTTTTAACGAACCAAGAGCTCGACGATGTCCGGGCATAATCCCGGGTATGCCAAGTATTGGTTATGGAGGGCTAAAAGTGCCAAAAAGGTGTTTAAAAAGGTTTTTAGAATCTTTTTAAAGTTAAGGGGCTAAAGTGTCAAATTTTGAAATTGGCCTTGGGGCAGTCGCGGGCCGCGAGAGACCCGGCCTGAGTCTCTCGCGCCCCGCGAGAACAGGACGCAGAAAATTTTGTTTGGAGACCAAGTAAAGCTCCAAAACCATTTAAATGAAACCATGGCTTCTCTAAACTGCTATGCCATGTTTTGGGACACTTGTAAGCTTCTTCTTACTCCCCTAAACACCTGGCTTCACCTCCTTTGAGTTCTCCAACTATAAATAGGTGTTCAAGTGTTCATTCCAACTTGCACCTTTTGTAAACATAACTCTTCTCCCTCCTCTGGAAGTTCCTAGCTGAAAGGAGCATCCAACTTAGTTCTTTGCATTGTAGGAATCTCTTGTAAGTGTTCCTTGCTCTTGCATTTTCGTTTATAGGCTTTTATAGCCAATAGTCAAGGGCTTTCGTAAAACGCTTTGACTTTCGGTTAAGACCCTTATGGTCCAGCCATTGTTCGAAATGAACATGGCTAAGTGATCGTAATAAGGTAGGTGTTAGTCCCTCTAAAGGGCATCTCCTGAAGATCAGGTTTGCTAGACCAATTGACGGGTCAAAGTTATGATATTAAAAACTCAAACAGGCCATTTTTTGGAAAATCATAAATTGATCTTATATATGTTATGAAACCTGTTTTGACACTTAAACAAGTTGGTAATAATTATTAGAACATGTTCTGCTCGTCAATTTCAGTTTAAGGGTCGGTTCGCAACCGAAAGTCGCGAAGTTGGACTTCTGCTTTGACTTTCGATTCTGACCCGATTTAGATTAGTTAGATACTGATCTAAAGTTGCATTATGATCATAATATAATGTAGCATAACCCTATGAGGTTATATTACATGATCATAATCAGAATCCAAGTTTATGCGCAAGTTCGATAATTATGCCATTTTTGACCAAATTGCCCTTTTTGAACAAAACAAGGTTTTAAATGATAATGAACTTAAAAACGAGTTTCATACTGATGTAATATTATAAGTAGGATTATTTGGGTAAACCAAGTTATAAACTAAGTTTTCAAGCAGGCCCTTAAACTATGTCGATAAATAACGGTTTTAGCCCTTATGGCTTATAAAATAGTTTTAATCAAATCTTTTCAAGGTAAATCATTTACCTATTGATATGTTATACTAAATAACATATTTTAAACTTTTTTAACTGATTATAACATCAGTTTTCATAAACATCACTTAAAGACGTCATATTCCGACATAAGTACCATTTCGGCGCATAGTATGGTTTTAAACCATATTAATGGACCAAGACTTGTTACCTACTGATTTTAAACTTATTTTAAACATATTTACAGTAGGTGCATGTTATAAACTCAAATCCCAAATAATTTATAAACTATGTGTAGAATGACCAAAATGCCCCTTCGGTCCATAGTTTGGCCACAAAATGTAAAATACACATATAATTGATATTCTACTGATATTATATCTTAAATAATATATTTTCCAGAATACTTATAACCATAACATTAAATTATATTCAAGATCCTTTTATATGATGTGAAATTACCTAAACGCCCTTATGAGGCATAATTTGGTTTTAAAACCTTAACGGGCATACAAGTTGATATCGTACTGATATCTTAATTTATTTAAAGTATAATGGCATATAGAACTTGTCCATGACTTATCCTGTTACCTGATATCGCTAATATGCGCACGGTTACGTACATGTAACTATTTTACGGATATTAACCGAAACAGGTTTAACCTTGTCTTTTAAGTCTCAAAATCCAGAATGTTAATAGTTTACCTATATTAAACAAGTCAAGGTACTTGTTGGGATTAAACTACATTCTATCCAATCATCGATTAATCTAGCGTCATACGTTTTGATCAAGTACGTTAGTCGGTCTAAGTCTATGACTTAAATAAGACCGTTAGTATTTAATTGGTTAGTTTATGCCATAATCCAGACTAGAGACTTGCCGGTAAATGCTATATGCACTTAGCTCATATTGAATACGGCTGAGTTAATAAAATTAAAAGAAGACTAGCTCAGGTAAATACTCTCGACTTATTTCCCCTATACGGGCTTGGGTTACGGTAAATTATTACCGCTTGGACGGAAATGGGATTAATCGAACGCCAGTTCAGAATAGTGATCCGCATATTCTGTTTTAATCAGTTTTGCTTCATAATTTAAACATCGGGTGTTAACTACCGTGTTCTGGATATCCTCGGCTCATTACAATCAAAATGGCCACGACCTTAGCGCGGGTGTAGGCATACACCCGATAGACGCTCAATGGTTGGGAGGAATTGACTCCTTTGTGAGTCCAAAGTGGTGTGCACGTTAATTGTGTCTCGGTTTTCGTGCCGAGCCCCGTATGTACGACAAACATGTAAATCTGTTAACAAGGTTAGATGGTCAAATAACCCAAGTTATAAAAGATTTTAGTGCTGATACGCACCTAAAACAGTTTTGAAATGTTTTCAAAATGAGTCAGTTGGGTGTATTTACCAGCGAAAGCTGACGTATTTTCAAAAGACTAATTTGCAGGCACAATATGAAAATAGGCCGGAAGTGCTCGGTAGTGATAGAGGATCTTGCAAATCCTAAATCTGCCCAAAGTCTGTTTTATATTCTTTCCTTGTATAATTTATGATCCGCCTGTGGATTTTCTATTACAAGCTTGTATATTATTTTGTATTTTTGAACATTCGGTTTGTAATAGTAATTTTACTCCAAGACTTCCGTTGTGCCATGTTTAATTGACTATGATATTATCAACTGTTGTCACGATACTCCCCACCCGTGCCCAACGGTGTTTGGATTTCAGGGTTGGAAATCCAGGGTGTGACATTTAAGTGTAATAAGATGGGGAGGCTAAAATATAATTAATGTTTAAAAGAGCAATTCACCCTCATTTTAGGGGTATATCTATAACTTAAGAGAAAAAAAATTCTTATTTTTAGGTACCTTAAAATGTTCCTCCCTCTTGCATTATAATATATATATATATATATATATATATATATATTTATATTAGAGGGTTCAAATGAAAAGAAATTTTTTGTAAGAAGAAAAAAGAAAAAAAATTTCAACCAATAAGAATGCTTCATTGACTTCATTTAATTTTTGACTTAATATTAATGTAATGGTATATAGGTAAACTTAGATAAATCATTAATCGGTAGTATTCCTTTTCAATAGCTCACTACAGTATAATTAAATTTGTAACTTATTTTAAAAAATACTTTTTTTCCAAAGAAGAAAAAAAATTAATTAAAGTTTAGGATAAATTATGATGTGTGTAGGATAAATTACAAGTTATGTAGGATAAATTTCAATTTGTGTAGGATAAAATTCAAAATGCGTAGAATAAATTTTAATTAGTATTAGGTTTTTGGGTGTGGGGAAGGGAGTTTAGGGTTTTTTTTTTTTTTTTTTTTTGAGGGGGGGGGGTTTCAGGTGGTGGGGTTTAGGTTTTTTAGGGGTACGGGTGGGGGGTAGGGGGTTTAAGTTTTTTGGGGGTTTACGTTAGAGTTTAGTTTTAGATTTTTTTTTGTGAAGTGGTGGTGGTAGGGTTTAAGTTTTTGGGGTGGGGGCTTAGGCTTTTGTTGGGGGGTGGATTTAGGTTTTTTTTTGGGGGTGGGAGGGTTAGGTTTTTGGGTGTTGGAGGGGGGTGGGTTAGGTGGTTTATGTTTTTCATCTTAATGTACATGTATAGTACAACTTTTTTCTTGAAATAAGTTTTTTTTACATATTATATATAGCAATTTTTATTAAAGAAAACTCAAAAAATGATTGATATGTTTTTTAAGCTTTTTTAATTATTTTTTTTGTTTTCGCATGATCCATCCCTATATATATATATATATATATATTATATGGAAGGTTTAAATGAGAACCTTAAATATTGTGAGAACCGTGAACAATGATTGAAAAAATCACAGAACTTCGTAAAAATAATTCAAATTCAAATTTTTTTACGCTTATTATTATTATTAGAATACAATGGTTAGAAATTTAATTTACATGTTTAAATTAGCGTGAATTCATAAATAAAGAAAATTTACATATGTGTAAGTTTGCCATTTACATGTGTGTAAATTTGTTATATTTACACGTGTGTGAAAAATAAAATAGAATGTTTTGAGATCAGAAATGAATTATTTATGTTGTAATTTACATATGTGCATAATTCTTAGATTTAACTTTGAGTTTAATTTAGCTTTCAGGGTTAGGTTTTTGAG
The DNA here is from genome assembly GCA_947069175.1 of Scalesia atractyloides. Lineage (NCBI taxonomy): Eukaryota > Viridiplantae > Streptophyta > Magnoliopsida > Asterales > Asteraceae > Scalesia > Scalesia atractyloides. The sequence goes on along the minus strand of CAMTDV010000003.1, from coordinate 33,291,906 downwards.
AGTTTAGGGTTAATATTTGGTTTTTAGGTGTGGGGGAGGGGGTTTAGGTTTTTGGAGGGTGCGGGTGGGGGGTTTAGGTTTTTTGAGAGGTTTACGTTTATGGTTTAGTTTTAGGTTTTTTTAGAGTGGTGGTGGGGGTTTAGGTTTTTTTTTCGGGTGAGTGGGGGGTTTAGGATTTTGGTGGAAGGGTAGATTTAGGATTTTGGTGGCGGGGGCAGGGGGTTTAGGTTTTTGTGGGTGTTGGTGTGGGTGGATTAGGTGCTTTAAACTTTTTGATAACATTAATGCACATGTGAAGTACAATTTTCTTTTGAATTTTATTTATATATTATATATAGCGATTTTTATCAAAAAAGTTCAAAAAAAAAACTGATATGTTTTTTATGCTTTTTTTGTTAGTTATTTGGTTTTCTCATTTAAACTAATTTTCTCAACGTAAACCCCCAAAATACCTAAACCCCCCTCTCGTACCCCTCAAAAAAACTTAAGCCCCCCACCCGCAACCCCCCCCCCCCCCCCCCCACCCAAAAAATAACCTAAACTCCTCATCCTCCCACACACAAAAACCTAATCATAAAAGCTAAACTAAACTTCAAAGCTAAATATAAGTATATAATTCACATATACACAACATATATATAATACACATGTGTAGTACATATATAATGCATATTATTTTGAAAAAGAGTTTTTTATACATAAAAAGTTGCGAATTTTATAAAAAATGTAAAAATTAAAATAAAATTTCGGTATGTTTTTAGGTTTTTTTAATTAATTTTTTAGTTTTCTCATTTATATATAGTTTTCTGATGATTCTCTTCACACACACACACACACACACACACACACACACACACACAATATATATATAATATAATATAGACTACTTTAAATCAAAAAATTAACTAAAATGGTCTAAAAACATACCAATTATTTTTTATTAAAAATCGCTACATTTCATAAATACAAAAAAATTACAAAAAAAAAATTATACCGTACATGTGCAATAATACGGAAAAGTCTAAAGCAGTTAACCCATCCCCACCGACACCCCCTAAAGACCTAAACTCCCCAACCTTCAAAAGCCTAAACCCCCTAACCCCCAAAAACCTAAAACCCCCCGTCCAAAAAATCTAAAACTAAACCCTAAACATAAATCCCAAAAAACTAAACCCCACCCACATCCCTCAAAAAAACCTAAACCACCCCCTCCCCCCCCCTCCCCCCCCAAATCTAATCCTCCTTTACCTACATCTAAAAACCTAATTCTTCAAAAAACTTAACCTTAAAACCTAAACTAAACTTAAAAGCTAACTTTAACATTATAATATACATGTACAGTACAAATATAATGCACGTGAAAGATGCAAGTATTTTTTATGTGAAAAATTTTTTTATAACATAAAAAGATGCCAAATGTCACGTGCATGGCCAACGCACGGAGGTAGGCCCACTAGATCTGACTTGCAACGATTTAAAGTTTAAACTATTGATTTACATATATTACCAAATCTATTTACCATCAATTTATGCTATTTATATTTTTATCAGAATATGTGTTTGCGTGTCCCATGCTGCACTCTATATATTTTTATCGGAATATGTGTATGCGTGTGCCGTGCTCCACTTTAGGTTGAAAATATAGATAGTTTAAGGTTATGTTCAAGAATGAACGTATATTTTAAATTTATAATATTAGCTTTTTTTAACTATGTAGGTTTGGTCACCCAGCCAAATTCATTGGCGAAAGACCTCCACGTCTTATATACACAGATAATGTTGGTGATCAGGCTCGCCCATCACTTTAGGAAAACCCATTTTCTAAAGCCCACTATGGTAATCCCGTGGCACACCTAAGGAAATTGCAAGTAAATTGCAACAAATGACACTCCAACCACAGCCTTCACATTGAAAAGTCATGGGATTACCTCCTCCCAAACCAATTGAATGATTGATCCATGACTCATTGGCTTATACTTATAACTTCTTTCTCGCAAATCTATGTTTTACACTTCTGGTAATTAGTAATGATATTATATGCTTTTTTGTTAGACCATATGGTGTGTGATAAAGCCCACATCATGTCAGCCCACTAGACAAGAGTCTTCATTCATCTTGAATTCTTGTTATGTATTTCTTTGTTACGATATATTAACTTTTAGTGTTAACATAGTGTTGATAGTTTGTTTGCTCGATTAATATTGTTATATATATTTCTCAAAAATATATACACATATATGTATATATATATATATATATATATATATATATAGATAGATACTGTTGTTCTTAGATCGTGTGTGAACTAGGCCTTGCCCTTCACATGTCCTCGTGCATTGCACGCTTCTCATTGGGCCTTGCCCATGTCATCTATGTCATTGGGCCTAGCGCATATAATTTATGTCATTGGGCCTAGCCCATGTTTTTATGTCATTGGCCTAGCCCATGTAATTTATGTCTTTAGGCCTAGCCCATGTAATTTATGTCTTTGAGCCTAGCCCATGTTTTTATGTGTTTTTTGGGCTTTGTACATATATTTTATACATTTGGTCGTTGCCCATGTCTTTTATAAATTGGGCCTAGCCCAAATTCATTTACAAGTGCCCATTTTCTTATAAGTATAGAGTGTAAGTATATATTTATATTTCTAATAAATCACTTAGTAAATTCTTTTATATTTTAACTTTCCAGGTTTTGATACCCGTAACATATATTTATGTTAAGTGTCTAAATATATATTTTAGACTTGTTATCGTCGTCGTTTATTACATGCTTTTTCTTGTCGACAATCGCCCATCGTCGTAATAACTCTTCGTGTCGACGATTTATTCGTTGGTCGACGACGACACAGTGTAACTGTGAACGTTCGCCCATGGTCCACATTGCTTCGTTTGTCCGATTATTGTTTCGATGTATTGTAAAAATGTATGTTGGAGTCATCAACACTTGGTATTATTTTCAAAGTGTTTGTAGTATTTATAAGGATTACTTATTTTTACTTGTATATATATATATATATATATATATATATATATATATATATATATATACTTGTTAAACACTTGAGTTTTTAGGGTTTAACCTTGGTCATTAAAACTTACTTACTGACGATTTAAGTTACTAATCGCGTTTAGTCCCGCTAATCATCCTATTAATTATATCTTAATAGGGATTAGATTTTTAGAAATTTCCCCATAGTTTCCCCAAAACTATGGCGTTTTCCACGTTTTAAAACGTATTTAAACCCTGTTTAAACTCATAATCAAGATCAAAAATTTATTTCAAGCTTTTATATTATTTGTTTACCACTTATATGTATCATCATCCATGGCATTTTTGTAGTTAAAATCTTATTAAAAATATATTGAGACTTCAACATTTATTAGCATTTTTAGACCATTATTTTTGTTACATCCTTAGGTCAAGCCCATTACTTTAAACCTCTTGATTACTACACTTTTTAAGATGGTTACATCTTAAATCATAATGTTTATTTCTTATAAAATTACTCATGTGTAGTAAAATTATTTTTAGGAGCTAGTAATCTTCATGGATGTTGTAGTTGATGATCTTGTTTAGATTTAAAAATTATCATGTTTAAATCCTCATTTCATACTTGTTCATACCAGATTATCTAACTTTTACACCTTAATTTAACATAAACAACACCATCTGCTAACTAGTTAACATATAAACACTTGATCAACACAAAATAAACCATATTTAGTGTTCTTATTAAGGTGTGAGTTAGGGTTTTTAGGTTATCTTTACTTTATTTTCAAGATGATCAACTTGTACTTTATGAAACTAGAAATGATAACAAGCTAGAACATGAAGAGATTTGCCTTACAATGGGTGCACAAGTTAGTGATGATCTAGAAGGAAAATGAAGCTCCAAAGAAGCGCTAATGGTCCTCCACCTTTGTTAGCATCTTGGATGGTCTTGAAGAGGCTTTAAAGTGAGTGTAGTGTGGTGGGTTATGGTGGTTTAATGGTGGTGTTGTGGTGGTGATGGTAGCCGTGGGTATGAGGGGGAAAGAAGAGCAAATGGTTTCAATTTTTAAGTGATAATAATGATGGAAAATCTAGTGTAGATGATGATATATATTTACCATTTTTCAAGTGTCATAACATAATCAACACCATGCCTCCATATCTCACATATACAACAAGAATCAAGTGGGTGTGGCACCCACTTGAAACCATCAACATGAGGGGGGGGTAAAGTGTAAAATTTTTATATAACACATGTTAATTTATTAGATTTTTTAGTAATTAAGTTAAGTGTTGTGATTAGGGGATTGATCTTGCATTCTTAGTATACAATTAGGGTTTAAAGTGTTATTTTATAGTAAATATTCCACTTGATCATTTAATATAAGTTTCGGATGACAAAAAATGTCGTTATATCGTTCATCGACACAATATTTGCTAATAAACGAACTTTATTATTTAGTACCGGAAGCCGTTGTTTTTGACCACCACAATTGTCATGGCGTTTATTTAGTGCACTTCTGATCTAAAAATATGCATAACTAGTTTGCTAGACGAATATATGTTGAGTTAGGATGGCCAAAATGCCTTTCGTTCGATCGATCGTTCGCTCGATATCGGCACTTATATAACTTGCCGTCGAACTTTCCGGAAATTGTGTTTCGGTGACCTCAAGATAGTTGAATGGATTCCGAGTTCCAATTGAGGCTTAACTAGTTTGCTAGATGCATAAATGAGGCTATCAGCCACTAAAATTTTCATCGGTTCGACAAACGGTCGCTTTCCAGTCGAATTGTGTACTGTTTGTCGAATGACCGGAAACGATGTCTTCTATCATTTCATGCTATTCTCATAATGTTTTAGGATGTTCAATATTGTTTTGTTATCATTCTGAAATTCGAAGTCCACCAAATTAGTATTGCGGACAAACTGACGTTTGTCGCCTTTTTGGTCGAAACGGACAATTTTGCAATTTAGGCGTTGTACCGGAAAGTTATGTATTTTTGTAAAGGGTGATCTCATATCAATGTTTTCATTTATATATGGACTCAGTTGTGGCATTAGCATGCCGTTATTCGCTCTTCTGATTTGTTTTAGTGGCTTTGCCGACACAAATAGTGCCACCGCAAATAGTGCGCCCAACACTTTTAGGGCAACATTTGGTTTGTTCCACGTCGTAACGGAAACCAGTATATGTTATGATCTGGTTATTTGCCCTAATACTTAGGATATGACGTACGACTCAGTTACGCAATTAAATTACAATAATATGCATGAGATTATAAAATAAAAATAGTGATTAGGTTTTACGGAATTACCGGTTATTTGCCATTTGTCACATATTTTATGTTAGGAATGTAACATGTCACTATTAGAGTGATGTCAGCATATCACGAAAAGAGCTTTAGTACTTGTATAAATAGATCTCACTTGTTAGAGATCTATTTCATCACTTCACACTTTCTCTTTTGTACGAATAGTTTTAGTGAGTGATCAACTGAGGCGGAGGTTGTAGGATCGTTTTTGTAAAAGTTTTTGAATCTTTGGAATCAATAGAAAAACAGTTTATCGTAATATCTCTCTATTTCTAAATTATATTGTGTTTATCAGTAGTTTTTTATAAATATAAAACTCAATTCCTAACAATTGGTATCAGAGTTTGGTCACATTAAACTTGATTTCACAATAAATTTAACAATCAAATATCAGCTCAACAAAGGTCTCGTAGCTTAGAGTAGAAAAGTGTAGAACTCAAAAAGTGTCTTACACATACTCTGTTCTTCTTTTAACAGATCAAAAGAGAATGTCACTCAATAACTATGATCCTCTTATCTCCGGGTGTGATAGAAAATCATTGATGCTTGACGGATCTAATTTTAATATCTATCAACGTCTGATGGTACACTATTTAGCTCAACAAGACCAGGAAGTTGGAGGTCTATTTTGTAAGGACCACATATTCCAATGACACCCTGTGTTGAAAATCCTGATGTATGCAAGCTAAAAAAAGATAAAGACTACTCTATTCTAGATTTCAAAAAGTTTGAGATAGATGCCAAATCTCTTGTTATAATTGCAAAGGCGCTACCAGCTGAAATTTATGCAGAACTATCACACTATGATAGTGTTTGAGTGTTACGAGAGGAGTTAAAAGAGATCAGTAAATCTAAGGAAATTATTAAAAATCACCAGGAAATTCTTAACATACAAAATGTTAAGAGCATATCTAACTCAGTACAAACAACAGTTGGTAAAAAGAGTGATGATAATGTTGTAAAAAACAGTAATCCCTGGAATACAGCTAAAGATGAGAATAAGTGCGAATGTGCACTCATGGCCACCAAAATGGGAGTATGTACATGCCTAGATAGCCTATGGTATGTAGATAGTGGAGGATCCAGACAAATGACTGGATCCAAAGCTCTACTAACAAACTTCCATACTCATGGAGGTGGTGATATTTCCTTTGGTAATAATGTTAAAGGAAAGGTCATGGGGTTAGGGAGTGTCCAAGCTAGAACGCTAAAAATTGAAAAATTTAATCTAATAGACAATTTAAAATTTAATTTACTGAGTGTTTCAAAAATGAGTAACAAAGGCTATGGCTCATTTTTTACAAAGACAACTTATAAAATCGTTGGACCTCAGGTTGTTAAAAAGATTCACAAAATTATGGCTAAAAGCGCTGCACAACTTGTTGCTCAGAGAAGTGGCAATGTTTATGTTGTCAAAAGAAAACCCAAAATCCAATGTTTGTCTATTCACTATTTCCTCTACAAAAGAGATAAAGTTATGGCATCGAAGGTTAGGAAAAGTTAATTTAAAAACATTTAACACCCTGACAAGGAAAAGCTTGTTAGAGGTTTACCAACAAAACAATTCAAATGTGATGAACATTGTGTTTCCTGTTTAAAAGGAAAACAACAGAAAGTTTCACAGCAGCCCATTAAAGAGTCCAAAACAAAAAATGTTCACAGTTGTTACATATGGATTTGTTTGGCCTAGTAAAAATATGAGCTTGAGGAAAAAAGTGTTATTTCTTGGTGATAGTTGATGATTTTTCTAGGTTTACCCGAACATTCTTTCTTCACTCAAAAGATGAGACAACGAGAATTTTAAAAGAATTTATCATAAAAAAGAAAAACCATATGAGCTTCCTGTAAAGTCCATCAGAAGTGATAATGGGATATAATTCAGAAACCAAGAGGTTGATGAATTGAGATTCTAGAATCCGGCGGGTTTAAACGAAAGTTTGGGTAGAAAAGAACTAATTCGGTAGAAACTTATTAAGAAGAAGTAGAAGCAGAATACTAGTCATAAGTCATAAGCTTCCATTCATAATGAAAGAGTATACATCTTGACAAGCTGTCAAAATTGGAAGCATTTCCCCTCTGAGAACTCCAAAACTTAGAAAACTATGAACACACAATGCTATATATAGACATCTACCCTTGTGCAAACTGAGAGTTATAACTTTGTACGAAGTGAGTTGCCTTTGTACGAAGTGATTACCTTCATACGGAATGACCTACTTTGTACGAAGTGACAATTAAACACCTTTCTCTTCTGCACTTAAGTCATGTGTTCATATCTCATCTATAAAGTATTCAACATACGCTCTATCTAGCCTATTCGCACAGTGGAGGACACAGGGAACATTCACCAACCATTTCCCCCTTGTACGTCACTGTCGAATCTTGATCTTGAAATATGAGAGCCGTGTTTGAATATTTTGCATCTTCAATCCGGAATCTTAAAATCGTCAACTGATTCCCCCTTGATTGATGATTGTTGGTGCATAATGTCTATTTCCTACGTCTAGGATATGTTGATTTTGTATATAAGTCTTAGAACGTCAGTTTGTTTATGTTAATGTATATTTTATTTGTTTAGAAACTGACTCGTACGAGTGAAGTCATATGAATCGTACTAGTGACACTTTGTCACTCGTACAAGTCAACCACTCGCATGAGTCACACTCTGTTACACACTCTCCTGTGCGAGTCATGTCGACCTATAAATAGAGGAGTGTTGTGTCAGAGCTAGGAATCCTGTTGGTGTGGCGAAGCCTTGTTGAACTGTTTACTTGCACTGTACTTCTTCACGTATATCAATAGAATCAAAGGCATTTAAGTAGTAGATCTCACTTGTTTGTTTGTCAACCTCACTAACAATAAATTCCGCCTCTGTTAGTTGAGTCAGATTGGTCCGGTGCTCATCGGAGGAGAGACGATCCCCATTCACAAGTTGTATCAGAGCCATGAGGCCTGATCTGCTGACAAATATCAAGTTTCTTGATACTACCAACAATTTCAGATTCAGATTCACCATTGGAGCTTTCTACTTCTACACTTTTCCATACTGATCTCGGAATTGGATGAATTCATGGACAAAATTGACTAGGATTTTAGGATATCACGTTAAAATCAATTCTAATCAATCCTTGCCAATTTCATATCTAAAATCAAACTTAATCATGTTAAAATTGGAAAAATTCATCCATTTGGTGACCTAAGTTGTTTCGTATGGGTAGAGAGACCACTCGCACAAACGACTGACCGTCGTACGACAAACAGAAGTTCTTAAAATTTAAAGTTAGAAGGTTAAAAACTGTGATTCGCGAGAAGATTTCATCCGCACCAACTAATCTTGGTCGCTCAAACTATTTTGTTATCCACACGAAGAAATTTTTATCATTCTAATTAGCTTTTCGAAAGTGTGCTTCTAAAAATCTTTGCAGAAAATGGCAGGAGACTTTTATAACACATTTGCTACATCAGCGGTCACAACTACCGCAACTCAAAACATGAACCTGGAGAATGAGATGGGTACCATGCGAAGCCGCCAAAGTTGATGAACCTTGAAGACTTTGACAGTTGGAGGGAATGTTTTATGAATTCGGTTCATGCGAATCATTTTACCTGCTGGTTTGCCATAAAAGAAAAATATCAATCTCCTGTTGGAGAAAACGGTCTCGAAAAAACATTGGCTCAATTTTCGGATTTTGAAACAGAGAAGTTCATAAATGAGAAGAAAATGATGAAATTTTACAACAAGCCATCAAGGAGGACAGATTGGCGCTATTACAACATGATGATGACACACAATCACTATGGAATGCTCTTGGATTGAAATTCTAGGGAAGTGCACAGTTGTGAAAAGTGAAGAGGGCGTTGTTAAGTAAAGAATTTGACATCTTTTCTTTGATCAAAGGAGAGACAGTAAAACAACTAACTGAAAGATACTGTCATCTGGTTGTGCAAATGAAGCAAATGGGAATCGTAAAGACGAATGAAGAATTAGTTGATAAACTCGTAGATTCCTTACCACAAGGTGAATGGTCTACCTATTTGACCATTTTGAAGAATGGAACCGAATATGGTAATTTCTCATTACCACAATTCATTGAGAGATTGGAGGGACACGAACTTGAGATACAGAAAATGGAGAAGAACAATGACGCCCAAATGCAACAAGACATTAATCCGTATTACAAAGGAAGTTCTGCTGCTCAGATACAGTCTCCAAAGAAACAAACTGCCTTCAGCGCTTACAACACACCGAGCCCACCGTCAAATCAACACAGTGGTTTTCAATCATTTGCTATGCTCAATCCGAACACGTCTCCAAGCCCACAGTCATCACATGGTTTGAGCAATCCCAGATCAACCGGAACAATCAATCAATTTATACTAAAAGGGTGCTACAATGCAACATCGCTGTTAATTTCCAGAATGCACAAAACTTCAACGAGAACATTGCCAAGCAACATATGACACTATTAGCTTCGGTTCTTAAATCTTATGATAGTCTTGTAGCGGGCAAAATTGGAAATTCAGAGATGACCAGAGAGGACTATGATCAGATTGATTCGGTCGAGATGGAGTTGATCGACATCAAATGGTGTATGGCATCTATCGTTAGACGAGCACAACGCTTCATGGAAATCACCAGGAAAGAGAACTTGGGAGGATTGGATGGAAAACTTGGCTTCACAAATCATAGGTCACATGTTTCAAGTGTCGTGAAAAGGGGCATTTTAAACGCGAATGTCCAAACAGAGAAGCTCAGGGTAATTAAAACCCGATTGCCGACGACTACTACAACAAAGCCATCTCTCATCGTCCTCAGCCAAGAACAAGAATGGTGCAAATTGAAGATAAATAGCCAGAATCGAAAGATAAAGCGCTTGTCGTGACTCAAGAAGACGAAGGCTTTAACAGGAACAAGTACATCTCCAAGAATGAGAGTTTGGCGTTGGTCGCTGAGATCATCGAAGAACCTGAAGATTATTCAGAGGCATCTTTTGACGAATCTCCCGAAGATTATTATCACACATCGTCAGAAGAAGAGGAATTATTAAATAGTGCTTTTAAACATCTCTGCCTAATGATATTCTAAAAACTTTTGCAGGTTACTTTGAGCCAAGCCATCGATCATCTTATGAAGAAAAGAAGAAGCCGGAATTGAAGCAAAGAGAGTTGATGTAGAGTTGGAGAAACCAACTATGAGACCAATAAAGCGTGTATGGCAAATGTGAACGAAGTAAATGTGTCAAAAAGTGAGTCTGTGATAGAAAAACCATGTTTGAAATGTGTAGAGCCATGCAATGAATGTGTTGTGAAGACACACGATACAATGAGGTCAAATGTCTAACAGATAATTTGTCATCTGACTATAAAACCACAAAAGAAGCTTATGACAAATTAAGCAAATCTGTTAAACAATATGAAAAAATGCCCAGAGAAAATGACCGAACACTTTCAATGCTTAAAGTGATTGTGATGGACAAACAAATGGCTATTAACATTCATTTAAACACAATCGCTGAGCTAAAAAATGAACTTGAGAAAATGAAAATTGAAACCGTACAGGTTTACAAATTGTTAATCAGTTATTCTATAAGTTCATACGTCATTGATCACATTCTACCTAAGATCGAAAGCAAAGAAGAATCTAAAAATGATGAAAAAAGTGCAAGTTAGATCGTGTTCCACCACCTATGTGGAATAGCTATGCTAGTAAAAAACCATCAGGGGTGGAAAAGGCGCTCAACTTAAAATTGAAAACTGAACGGTCAAATGAGCTGCCTATGAACATTGATTTAACTTACACAAAATCTGAAAATGAATGTGATTCTGATGTGGTTAAAACAGTGGTTGAGAGTGTTTTGAAGAGTGAATCTAAAAAAATCTGAATCGGATGTAGAAACATTAGAAAATAGTTTAAATACTGATCCAAATGTCATCGTTTACACAATGAATAGATCTGATAAACTATATTCTCATGAAGATTTCCCAGTCCAGAATGTCAATCTGGATCGTGTTGATAAGTTGTTCAAGCTTGTTGAGGTAAGCCATTATGATTTAGACAAACAAAATGTATCATTTTATTCTAAATCAAATGTGTTTTCAAACCCTGCCATCATAAAAACAGAGATTATCCTGAGAACAGGAGGGCTGGTTTGGGTTTTCAAAAGCGAAGAACGAACAACATGTCCTAAAAGCTAAACTTTACAAAGAAAATCAGTTTTGTTTTTTGGGACAATAACAGAAAAAGAAAAAGAAATAATCAGTACACATTCCAATGATGATTTCAAGAAAGAAAAAGAGAGTAGAAATAAGCTTTGGATTCCTCTGTTTGAAAGGACAATAGGACGTGCTACAAGTGTAAAAATGTTAGGCATATTGAACGACAGTGTTTATAAAAAATATCCAAAACCTGTTTCTAACTCTAACAGATCTACCAAGGATGTGAAACAAAAGGCACCCATGGTTGTACCGAAACAGATTTTGAAACGAAACATTAAATCCAACAAAAATGTTAAATCAACAATTCAATTTAATTCTAAATTTGAATTGGTGAAACTTCCACCAAGAATTATCAAAGTCAAAAGGATTAAAAGTTTTACTCAAAAAGGGCAAAATTGAAAACACAAACTTGGGTTGCAAAAGTCAAACCATCTAATGTAGAACTGAATTCATCTGTTCTAACCAAAACCGAGCATAAACAGAATGTCAAAAACAAAGTTGGTCCTAAATTTGATATTCTGAACCCAACCAAGACCAAACAGGATTGGGTTTCTTTGTTTAAATGGTTTCTTCCTCATGCTGGGGCTCCCGCGATCAATCATGTCAAAATGGATTATTGATAGTGGAGCTTCTCGACACATGACTGGGATGCTTGCGTTGTTACACGACGTCAAAGCTATCCGAGGAGGTTACGTTGGTTTCGCTGGAACACAAGGTGGAAGAATCGTTGGAGAAGGTATTCTCACGAATGGAGTGGTTTTGTTTGACAAAGTGAAATACACTGCAGAGCTAGAGAACAATCTACTGAGTATTTTGCAAATTTGTGACAAAATGTTCACGACACACTTCAAAAGTCGGGATTCAAGATTCCTGAGGAATGGATTCTTATGCGCGCTCCGAGAGAGAATGATCTTTATGTCCTTGATATGAGTGTCGCATCTAAAACATCAAAGAAGGTTGAGTGCTTTGTTTCTAAAGCGACCGAGAAGGAGTCTATCTTATGGCATAGGAAGATGGGGCACATTCATCTGAGAAAATTGAATTATCTAGTACACAACGGTCTAGCGGAGGGTGTTAATCTCAAGAATTTTCAGTTACCTGATGATTGTCTGAGCTTTAAGAAGGGGAAACAGTACAAGAAATCACACCCATTAAAACTTCTGAATTCTATCAAGCTGCCACTAGAGAGGCTTCATATGGATCTTTTTGGGCCAGAAAATGTCAAAAGCATTTCTGGAGATCTATATTGCCTGGTTGTTACAGATGATTTTTCAAGATTCTCATGGGTTTTCTTTCTGGAGAGAAAATATGAAATGTTTGAAAGTCTAATGAATCTCTTCTAGAAACTTGAAAACCTGTATCATCTACCAATCAAGAGAATCCGCAGTGACAATGGTACGGAGTTCAAGAACAAAAGGATGCTCGAATTCTGCAATGAAAATGGGATTCTTCACGAATTCAGCGCTCCATATACTCTACAACAAAATGGAGTAGCTGAACGTAAGAATCGCACACTGATCGAGACTACCAGAACCATGCTCGCTGATTTGAAATTGCCAATTAGTTTCTGGAGCGAAGCAGTTGCATCAGTGTGTTACACCCTCAATCGTGTGTTAATAGTCAAGCCTCACAACAAGACTTGTTTTGAGTTGCTAAATCAACAGAAGCCTAACCTTGCGTTTCTAGAGACTTTTGGATCGCCGTGTACTTTATTGGACCCGGATGGTAAATTTGGAGCCAAATCTTTGGAAGGATTTTTTGTAGGTTATGCTACCCCACAAAAGCGTGTCTTCTTGCCGAGTCTGAACCAAGTTATTCTTGCATAGCATGTTGATTGTCAACGTTATACTACGCATACGCAGAAACCTGGGGATCCATGGCTGTTCAACTACGAAGGTTTGTGGAATTCTTTCGACCTACCAGACGTGCCATCTAAAGAAGAACTTGTTATGCTCTTTCAACATCATCAAATCTTTAATCAAGAACAAGTTACTAGACCGTTGGTGATTTCCCTGTCACTTCCTATCAACACTTCTGATGTAGGTCCGGGCACTACTCTTCAAGAATCCGTCTCTGTACCTATCTTAAATACTGCTGAATCATCTGCCCAACAACCGCCCAATGCTGACTCCGATCGAGAGCCAACTTTTGATGATGGAGGATATAGTTCCAATGAAGAATCTGAACATATTGAAAGCTTCTTGAATGCTCAAGCTGATAAATCAAACGTCAGGAATGAAGCAACATCTTCTGCTTTGGTTGTTGATGAAGTGATCACGGACTTGCAGACTCAAGTGGATGTTCCCAGTGAAGTGATGCCGAGGACACTTTTTTATCATTCATCGGAGAATATCATCGGCAACTTACAAAAAGGAGTGCAAACTCACAATCAGATCATTAAGGATCTAAGCTATTTTTATATCCGTATTGCTCCATTACAAACCCGAATTTCTTACAGTTGTTTTGTTTCACAGGTGGAACCTAGGAACTCGAGAGACACGTTAAAAGAAGAAAGTTGGGTGGAGGCAAAGCAGGAAGAATTGCTTCAATTCTATAAGTTAGGAGTCTAGAAGCTTGTTGACCTGCCAGTTCATCACAAAAAGATAAACACTAGATGGGTCTTCAAGTGCAAACATGATGATAGAGGGATCGTAGTAAGCAACAAAGCTCGACTCGTGGTACAAGGCTTTCATCAGCAAGAAGGGATAGGCTACAACGAAGTCTATGCCCCAGTCGCTTTTCTCGAAGCGATCCGCATATTCTTGGCCTTTGCTTCTTGGATAGGTTTCAAGGTGTACCAGTTAGATGTTAAATTTGTTTTCCTATACGAAAAAGTTAAAGAGGAGGTGTATGTCGGCCAACCACCAGGGTTTGTCAATCCCATACACAAAGAAAAATTCTACCTTATAAACAAAGCCTTATATGGTCTACACCAAGCCCGAGAGCTTGGTATGAAACTCTGTCACGACATCTTCTAGACAAGGCTTTCTCAGAGGAACTGTAGATTCTACCCTCTTTACCAAGGAAGTGGACGGACATTTGATTCTAGACAACGACTTTCTCAGAGGAACTGTAGATTTTACCCTCTTTACCAAGGAAGTGGATGGACATTTGGTTATTGTGCAAATATATGTGGATGATATCATCTTTGGATCGACAAATGATAAGCTGTGTAAAGACTTCGAAGAAGTCATGAAGTGCAAATTCGAAATGAGTGTGATGGGGGAGATGAATTTCTTTTTAGGACTTCAGCTTGATCAATTGCCTGATGGTATGTTCATCCATCAGATGAAGTATGTTCATCACTTATTGGAGAAATTTGATATGACAGGAACTAAACCAGCATCTACCCCATTAGCTCCAAATCATGGAATTTTCCTGACTTTCATGGAGTCAAAGTTGATGAAACATTATATCGCTCCATGATCGGATCCTTGATGTATCTAACAGCTTCCCGACCTGATATCATGTATCCTACATGCATGTGCGCCCGTTTTCAGTCTAGTCCAAGAGATTCGCACTTGCTAGCCGTCAAGTGTATCAAGAGATATTTGAAAGGTTGTCCAAGCACCGGCTTGTGGTACCCTCGACATGATGACTTCAATCTTGCGGGTTATTCAGATTCTGATTTCGGTTGTTGTAAACTTAATGCCAAATCTATGACGGCTAGTTGTTAGTTCTTCGGAATCCGTTTGGTAACATGGTAATGCAAGAAACAGATCACGGTCGCTCTCTCTACTTGTGAAGCTGAATACATTTCAGCATCCAACTGTTGTTCCCAGATTCTCTGGATACAACAGCAGATGAGAGACTTCGGACTGTAATTTCTTGACACGCCCTTATATGTAGATAATCAGGCTGCTATTGATATCACTAAAAACACATGTCAACACTCACGTACTAAATATATTGAGATTCGACACCACTTTATCCATGACTGCTATGAGAAAAAGTTGTTTAGAATTGAAAAAATCCACACGATGACCAAAAGGCAGAGTTTTACACCAAAGCATTTGATCGTTCAGGATTTAAATTTTTTTAAAATTAACTGGTTTAAGAAATCTAGCATTAGGGGATATTCATGAGGTTGAATTTGAGGATGACGAGGACTTGACGTGATTCTCATCGGTATGACATGTTTTCTGTATATATTTTTCTTTAAAATATCCAAAAACATGTTTTTGATTTTAGGGGGAAAAAGCGTGGGAAAATACAAAAACATTATAAAAGTTAAAAAGAGTTTTCTGCAAAAGAGAGATCATATTTCATTAATATGACAATCACAGTATGCTAAAGAGATGGAATGATTAAACAAGTAATTAAGCAGGTCTTACTGAGGATGTGCCAATAGGTTTCACTTGTTCAGTAAACTATTTTTCAAGATATAAACCTAAAAGAAAAACTGATTAACTTGCGGGTTAACATCTCTCGGATATATGAACTTAGTACTCTGAAATTTCGTTTGAAAGAATCCCAGATTCTGCGATACTAGGTCTTTATATTTAATTGATATTTGGGGTATTATCCGAGTTCTTCTGATTTTGCATCAACAATGGCCTTGAACTTGTATAAAACTTTACGTGTTATTCGCCCACAAAAGCTGCATAAAAAATATTATGTCATAAACTTTGTGACATCTGTAGTTCAAAAGATTCCTTTATGGAACACCACCTAAAGATGAGCCTTCATATCTTTATCTGTATGGAAATACTAACCTGAGCTCTCAAGGTCTCGCAATTCACCCCATTTACAGATATCAATTGGATATATTCACCTGTGAAATGATATTCTGGGAATCTCGATACGGGAGTATATTCTGAGATGGGAAACACAGTTAGTTCATGTTCCTTAATATTACCTAACATATCTTGAAATAGTTGAGAAACGAGAAGAAGTTTAAGTTGATAAGTATTTTGGCAATCTAGGTAAATTTGTTTAAAAACTTACAGTTACTACCAAGATCAATGTTACTGGTGATTTGTTTAAATACTTGATTTGATCCTTTTAACACAAAACTCGCAAAAATATGTATGTATATACATCTTTCTTGCAATTTCTTTTCAGAAAAATCCCAAAAGGATTTTCAGTTTTTAGCAATTTATCTTATATTTTAAGTCTAACGATGATGAAAACACTGTTAGTCCAAGTCAAAGCGACGATTGTTGGAGGAAAGTTGAAGTTCACGGGTTGGGAGCTAATCATGAGAAGAGTTTACCTGAACGTCAACGAAGCTCATTAATTTGAAACTTTACATTTTTAAATAAATCTGTTTTGATCAAACAATGGTCAACCAAGGTCATTGACTTGGACTTGGTAGGCAAATCAGATAACCAAGGTAATTAACTTGGACTTGGTTAACTGAGTGGGTTATTAAACAGATTAAAAATTCATAAAAAATAAAAAAGATAAAAGTGTCAGAACTCACTCGTACGAGTAACACTGACTGTACGAGTGACATAATTATTCATTCGCACGAGCTATTGCTCATATGAGCGACTACTGAATGAGTATCAAAGGTCATTGACTTGGACTTGGTAGGCAAATCAGATAACCAAGGTAATTAACTTGGACTTGGTTAACTGAGTGGGTTATTAAACAGATTAAAAATTCATAAAAAATAAAAAAGATAAAAGTGTCAGAACTCACTCGTACGAGTAACACTGACTGTACGAGTGACATAATTATTCATTCGCACGAGCTATTGCTCATATGAGCGACTACTGAATGAGTATCAAAGGGTCACTCATTCGCACGAGTCAGACTATTGACTCTGTGCGGTTGAGAGAAACTTTTGTGCGAACCAATTCTTTTACTTCATTTTCATGATCTATACTACGTACCCATACGTTCGGGAGGTTGATTCGCACACCTCTTGCAATGGGAAAGGTACTAATGCTGGTTTAAGCTGTTATAATGCCGAATTTGAACCAAACGTATATAAAATGTAGATTTAGGGAAATTGGACCGGTGAAACATAAAATTGAACTAAAAAAAGTTAAAATCGGCCTTGTTAACCTATAAATCAACCCTCAATTTGTTAAAATCAACACGTTTTAGGTTCGGTTTAACAAGGTATTATTTGGTATGGTTCACAATTCGTACGAGTATTCATTCGTACGAATAAGGTTTTCAAAAGAATGGTTATCACATTCACTCATACGAGTGAGTATTCGTACAAGTAGGATTCTTAAATGTTATATCTTGATGATTCGTACAAATTCATCATTCGTACGAATCAGTTTGGTCAAAATTATTGAAAATTTTCTAAGTATTTTGGTCATTCGTACGAAGTAGTGACTCGTACGAGTGATGTTTTGACTGAAACTTGAAATTTATTTAAGTGTATGACTCGTACGAATGGTGATTCGTACGAGTGGATCTAAGTTGGAATTTTTTGATAAAATTTCTATGTGTTGAAATGTCTATTCTTGCAGGTCAAGAAATCGTCTTTTTCTCCGTTCCACAATATATGATGTCTTCTGATGAGTCTATTCCAGAAATTGTTGCTTATGAGGAAGTTCTAGATTTTTTGGGTAGAATTCCGATTACTAAAGCTCTTACGGATCGTCATGTAGCTTATCGCTCACATATTGAGTATTTCTAGAATGCGGCAGAATATGATGCAGAGGAGAATGTGATTGTATCGGCTGTGAAGATTAAAGATGAAGATATTCAGGTTGAGATCACCGAAGACTTGATTAGAAAAGTGCTGGAATTCAACGACCACGAAGATGACCCTACTGGATTTTTTGAATATATGGTGAAGGGATGTTTTTATCGTATGGGTTATATCCGGTTCATAAATGTTGCTCCATTTAAGAAGGCTAACCTAAGTGCGCCATTCAGTTACATCGCTCATTGTGTCATACATGCACCTAGTCATCGGAAAGGAGGATTTGATGATCTTGTACATTATTAGATGTGTATGATTACCGAACTCGTTCTGAATCTGCCATACAACTTCTCAAAGGTGATATTTTCTCAAATGGTTCAGAATACGCAGCGAGTGAAGTTTTTGCAGTACCCACGGTTTATCTAAATGCTGCTAGACCATTTGCATCCCAATCTGAAGAAAAAGAAGGATGATGTGCTGAAGGTAGAACATATGGATGTCTCGACACTGAAGAAAATGAATTTACATCTCAAGACATTTCCTAACGCATAACTTATGTCTGGAGCAATTATTGACAAAGATTATATCGCTCCAGCACTAGGAAAGTGGAAGACAGGATTGCTGTAGAAAAAGAAAGTCCTAAAGAGATAGATAAAGAATGTTTAGCCGAACTATAGAGAAAATCCGAGGAAAAGAGACGAAAAGCGACAGGAAAGGATGATTCGACATATATACCTTCAGGTTCTGACTACGATACTCCTGTGCACCAACCAGCTAAGAAGAAATCTTGACGTATCAAAAGATCGGTAGTGAGAATCATTGATTCTTCTATAGACAAATCAAAGGAAAAAGTGCAGAAATAGATTGTAGAAGAAGTGCATGCTGAGCCGATTCCACCGACACCACCATCACTGGCTCGTCAACAAATATCACAACCATCACCATCTCCACCAAGACAGCAAGCAACACAACCACCACCGAAACCGACGCCTCAGCCCTCACAGTCTCAACCTCATTTTGATTTTGACTTTGACATTGGTGACATACTAGGGGGTGGGGATTTTACTGCTCACATGTTTAACGACCCAAGTGTTGAAGAATTATAGAAGCAGGTCATGTTAAACATGGTCAAGATTGCAGAACTTTAGGAACAACTAAATGTTTTAAACGAAGACAAACAACAGCTCGAAGCTATGTTAGCTAGTATTTTATCTGAAAATGAGCGTTTGAGGATTCGAATGGCCGAGTACGAAGAAGAACGTCTCAGGAGCCAAAGAAAGGTGAACTTATTTGAGAAGATACTTACTAAGAAGCTTGGAATTGATATCGCTGCTGAAATTAACGAGACTGAGCAAGCTGAAGCACGAGAACGGGTTGTAGAGCGTGAGCATCTTGCTAAAGAATTATCTGACGCACAAGGCAAAGGCAAAGCAAAAGTCGGTGCTGATCCTGTGAATGTTACAATTGAGCTAGAAGCTGAATCTGTGCCAGTTATTACTGATATTGTGGTGTATTCGATGACAAAGAAGTTTGTACTAGTAGGTAAGCCAAAAGCTGTTGATATCGATATGTCCAATCTTTCAGCAAGACATCGTGAATGGCTAATCAAGAAGAAGTTAGAGAAAGAGATTGACGCCGAGGTTGATGAGTTTGACGAGGATGCTAAAAAAGAGAAAGAGGACTTAGATGCTTTTGATGATCTATTTTCAGACAAGTCCGATGATGATGATAATGATGAAGGTGATGATGATATGGGAGGATCTGGTGTCCGGGTAACAGAAACTGATGAGACCGATGATATTGATTATTCTGCTTACTTGGATGATTCAGCGAATCAGGTAAGTGAAGATAGAGATCAGGGAAGATCAGAAGGATCTAAAGGTGCTCAGCAGTAAGGAATTCTCACGGTAACCGATATATCTGCCGTTCCAGTCGTGCCAAAGCCAAAGATTTTATATCTTGAGCACGATGTTGAAGAAGGAGAGTTCGTTCACAGCTACACAAAAGAAGAGATAGTTGATGAGGCGGATAATTATGATAGAGTTGTCATGGAGGATGATTCTGATGAAGATGTTACTGATCTTCCCGATAAGGGTACAGATGACTCCCCAACTTTTAGTGAGATGTTTGCAGCTGAAAGTGATGATCTTTTGAAACGTAAAGTCGAAGAAGCTGCCAAACAAGGCACGATTCCTCAACAGATGTCTACAGCTGAAATTGCTGAAATGAGGAAGAAATGGTTTAAAGAAACACCAGCGAAGCGCAAGTTTAAACGTCCTCTAGCTTTCTTTACGCGTAATGCTGATATTTTTCTAGGGGATATTATTAGCTGGGGCTGGATCGAGGAGTTGAACGTCTATGCTATCAAAAGGGAGTACGGGATTCAGTATTTCAGATACTTGAGCGATATCAAGTCCTTGTCGTATTGGAATATAAAAGAGTATAAACAAAGATGATTAATCTGAAGATGAAGTTTCACGACCTAAGGTTATGGACATTGATCAACTTTTGAAGCTACTCACAGATTTACACACTTGAAGCCTCATTTCCCGAAGCAAATTACAATGATCGATCCGGTAACACAAGAGGAAGAAGTACCTCTAATCGTTAAGAGGCCGAAAGTGTTGAAGAATAGGCCTCTTATAAAGATGGAACAATACTTCTTTAAGATCTTCAAATGGTGGCACTACGATTTGAATACAGGAGAAGCTGTTATATGTGTGCACCCAGATGATGATTCTTGGAAGATCACAGAGGAGCTTACTGAAGCCGCATAGCACATAAATGTATATACGGGCTTTGGCGTGGCATTCGAGTACAAGACCCAATGTGGCTAGTCAACTGTTCGAAGAAAGATATTGAATGCTTGTTTTACAGTAAAATCAGTTTTGAACAGAGAGACAAAGAACAAGCACTCTAGTTTCAGAAGATAGTTAATGTCTGTTTTGCCAACAACGTTCATTCCGGCATGGCATGGAACACTTCATGGAGGAAACTGGAGGAGATAGAGAAAAGGATGAAAGACAAGAAGGAACAAAGAATTGTAGAGCGAGCACGAATTGCTTTGCTAACAAGTTTTTGGTTTGGCAATACAGTTAACCGACCTCCTCCTACAGATCAAACGCCGATAGCTTTTGAGGAGCATCGCAAGCAGCCGAAGCGTTTCTTTGGGCGATAAATGTCAGATTTTTTAAGACTATCCAAGACTGCTGCAACATCCAAGGGGAGTTTGTTGGTGCATAATGTCTATTGCCTACATCTAGGATATTTTTGTAACATCCGTCGAAAAACGGGTTTCCAAACCCGCTTCGTTTATTAATCAAATATCCAATTATAAAATTTCGTTGCGTATTTATGGTCAATATTAATTTTAAACAATACATATTTAATAAACATATTAGAATTTAAAAACTATAATTATTAAAAAGTAAAAATAAGTGCAAAAGAAAAATAATAACAAGCTGCCGGGTTTCGAACCCGGGTCAGCTAGTTTATCAAACAACCACAACACCACTCCGCCACACGCTGTCTTTGTTAACATAATGAAACAAATAATACTTATAATAAAACTCAAAACTCAAACTCAGTAATCAGCGCGCCCAATTCGCAGTCGACGGAAATACCGACGATTTCGCCAATTGTCGACAGTTTCCTTTGACTAAACGCGTGTATTAACCTCGACATCGGTTATAACCGATGTCTAGTCCCCCAATTCAAGTCGTAACCACCGGAGAAAAC
The DNA here is from genome assembly GCA_947069175.1 of Scalesia atractyloides. Lineage (NCBI taxonomy): Eukaryota > Viridiplantae > Streptophyta > Magnoliopsida > Asterales > Asteraceae > Scalesia > Scalesia atractyloides. The sequence continues at coordinate 33,270,030 of CAMTDV010000003.1, read as the reverse complement.
CTTGACCACGAATCAAGATCAAATTCGGACTCGATACATTCTGCTTCTTCCCTATAAATACACACCCAAGTCTCTGGTAATCTTTTCGCTCAAACTCGCACAATTTCTCGAAGTATTAGCACTCGCCGGAGATATTCTGCAATCTCCGGACTTTCGCCGGAAAACCGAGACTTACATCAAATCGGTAAATTTCTCGACTCTTTCGTCTTCAATCCATTGTTAGACATATACTAACTTAAATCCTTCAACCAGAATCGGTCCCAGACGACGTTGCCGGAAATTCTGTACTCGCCGGAAAATCTCTGGAAATTCCGAAATCACGCTGTGAATCGGTACAATCATCTAGACCCCCTGATATCTATTGTTTAGTAACTTAATTTCACAACTCATCGACCAAAACTGTTAATTTATTCAATCAGACGGAATTCACAAATTAGAGCCGACGACCATTGCCGGAATTCTGAGAAAAACATTATGTTCGGTACATTCGGTTCCGTAACTCTCTTTATCCTTTACATTTCAATCACTTATATGTTCGACGAACGATTTAAACCAGAACAGTTGGATATCGGTTGTCTGTGTCTTTGAATGAAGAAGATGAAGTCGACATTGTGTATAAGTTTAATTAAAACAAGATATTAAACCGGGTTAGACACACAGTCCAGTGGTGGACTGTGTGCAAACACACAGCGCACGTCACGAGCTCGAACCTTACAACATACCGACTTTCCGAATTAAAACCAATTTTTTTAAAAACAGAATCAGATCAAGTCACAGTATGTCTTTAAGATTAATATAAACCGTAAGATAAACAGATTAGACACACAGCCCAACTGGTTGGGCTGTGCGCTTACAAACCGAAGGACCCGAGTTCGATCCGGGTCCCTGCAACCGGTTCGACCATTTTAAATCCTTTTAATATAAACCAAATAAATTAACATTTAATTAGTATATATATATAATTAAAACATAGAATATTTCGGGTTAGACACGTAGCTCAGTTGGTAGAGCTGCGTGCACGCGTACGAGAGGTCCCGGGTTCGAACCTCACTCAGTGCACACTCAACCACAGTCTGACCGGTCAACGGTCCGGTCAACGGTCAACAAAAGTTAATTTTTTTTAATTTATTTTTTTATATTTTTATTTATTTATTTAATTTAAAAATCAATTAAAAATACTTAAAATAATATTTTTAAAGTTAGAAAATGACCTTAAACTCACAAAAATAAATCTAAAAATCCTATTAAAATTGTTAATAAAATCCACTTATTTACCGAACCATTTCGTTATTATTTTAGGATTAGTTTTTTCCTCGTCGATCAAATCTCAAAACTCGTGCGCGTTCAACATCATCAAAAGAAATCACCCAATGTGAGTGAATCTCTACCAATTCCCCGTTTTAATCACTTTTTGGGTGTATCATGTGTCGCTTAATTATTTATTATATTTAAATACTTGTGCATCCATCATATCCATGAACAAATGTGTATCCAATATGTATCAATTGTTGTGTGGTTTATTTTTAGATTAAATTTATCATTTTCAGTACATACATTCCATTAGGCCCATCAGCTCCCCGTGGGAGACGGGTTGAGTACAGGTGCCTCATTCGATCGGCTCCGTTTGATTGAGCCTTGATCTCACATACATCATCATACATTTCATACGATCGGCTCCGTTTGATTGAGCCTTGATCTCACAAAACATTATCATTCATGTCATTTACTCATTCAAGGTGGTTTGTGATTGTCTGTTTATATATGTTTGCTCACATATGATTATTGCACAATTTTTCCATATTAAATACAACAGGAAATCAATAACAAATGTTTTTAATAAGGTTCACTCGCCAACTTTTGTTGACCCAAAATTTCCCCCATTTTACACATGATACAGGTGACCCAGTTGAGTCAAGAAACACATAGGAAGGCTTAGAAGAATAAATCAGTTTAAGCTTTGGATTGTTTTATTTAGTTTTCATTTCCTTGTATTGTATGAATTTGATTTGAACATTTAAGTTGTAATTTGAATTTAATAAATATGAAACATTTTAGTAAACATCATGAGCTTTGGTGATAACCCAATTATGCCCCGACTTTTATTCCGCTGCGGGTCGGGGTGTGACAGATTGGTATCAGAGCCATGACTATAGGGATATAGGATAGGTTATTAGACCCTTAGAGCCTATACTATAGTTGATTAGAATTTTTAAATTGTTTATGTGTTACATACAAAATTCATGATGTTTATATGCTTTATGTTTATTGTTACATTCAATGTTTTGCAAGCATGTTCATAAGTACATATTATTATACAATGCTCATCATGAATCATATCCTCATAACATATCATATCCATGAGAGCACACACCTCACAATTCCCATGATTTTTGCAACGATTTTTGTATTTTTCAAATCACATCAAAGTGAGTTCCCATGACGGGCATGTAGTAACTGGAAGGGTACGTGTACCGGTAGTCGGAACGTCCTGTCTAGGCTTGGCATTCGTATAAATCCAAAATAAAGGACCAGTTTGCCTACCTGGGGACTAACGATGAGAGTACGAAGGACCTATTAGGCCAAAGCATGCTATACCAAACATCGTGTGAGCTAACCCCACTTTGAGTTGTCATTGTGTCTATACCTGGACACCCTCCTACCATACATCTCGCAATCATATTTCATGGTTTTCATTCGGGTGATGCGAGTGTTAAACCGCCAACACCAATGTGAATCCTACTAAGCCAATAGTCATGGGTCCCACATGACTATACAGGCGATGGCATGGGGGACATTGGAGGCCCAAACATGAGCAAACCCAAGACATCCTATGGATGTAGTTGCATTATTGATGATTATGTTATTTTGTTACTTTTAACGACACATGACACCTAAAAACTTCCTAAACTCACAATCTTCCTATGTATGTTCCTGTAGATGTCGGCTAGGCAACTACGTGGAGGTAGAAAGTCAGAAAGGTCAAACGAACGCTTGGCCACCCAAATTGCAAAACAAATGGCCGCGGTGCTTCCTAACATCGTAATTCAAGTCCAACAAGCTCTCACCGCGAATCCCATCAACCCTCCCAATCAAGAAGACCAGAACGTCGACAACCCTCCCTCCAAAAAGTGCTCCTACAAACACTTTAAGTCTTGCGATCCCCCAAAATATGAAGGGACCGAAGGTGTCACTGCTCTCCTCCACTGGTTTGAGGAAATGGAGAACACCTTCCTCAATTGCGATTGTCCCGAGGATCGCAAGGCACGTTACGCAACTGGGAGACTATTTGGGGTAGCCCTTACCTGGTGGAACACAGAAAAGGGTAAGAGAGGAGTCGAAGATGCTATGGCCTTAACATGGGAAGAGTTAAGGGAAATAATGACAAGACGCTTCTGTCCAAGAAGCGAAATCAAGAAGTTGGAAGATGAATTCCACTCGTTAAAATAAAAGGAAGGAGATCATACTTCCTACAACAAAAGATTTCTCGAGCTAAACCAAATGATCCTCAACTTGTTCACCCCAGTGTACCGCTTGGTTGAACACTACATTCGAGGCCTCCCCTCGAAAATTCAAGACTCAGTTCTAAGCACTTCGCCTGCGACACTTGAAGCCGCAATGGAACTAGCTACCGAACTTACCGAAAATCGCATCCGAAACGGTAAATTCAAGGATGAGAAAAAGAAAGCCCCCAATTGAGGCTCAACCTTGAAACCATTCTGTCCCCTCTTCGAAGTTTACTGGTAAAAGGAAGCGAAACAACAGAAACTTTGCTGTCACTCAAACAAACCCCCCAATCACTGCTGCACCCATCACCCAAATTGCCCCCTCAGCTGCACCATATAAAAAGCCATACTCTGGCCCATACCCAAAATGCACCCGTTGCCAATACCATCACCTTCCCGAACATCCCTGCCAACATTGTACCAGCCGTGGCCGTGCAGGTCACACCATCCAAACCTGTCGCACACTTCAGCGAATGAACCGCAATCAATCCTCAACCCAAACCCACAATCAGATAGTGGGTCAAGCCTAACAACCCTTACTTCTACCACCTACACAACATACGGCCCAATCCTACTACCAACCCAACTACCCCATGATGCAACCCATGCGGGCTTGTTACAACTGTGGAGACCCAAACCACTTTAGAAACACTTCTCCACGCTTGGTGAACATCATTCATGCCCAAGCTCAAGCAAATCCGGTGAACCAAGCTAACCAAGCTCCTCCACCTGCTAGAGGAAGAGCTTTCAACATCAACGCCAATCAAGCTAGGGCTGACAACAACGTGGTTAACGGTACGTTTCTCATCAATGGTAGTTATGCATCCATGTTATTTTATACTGGCGCGGATAAGAGTTTTGTGTCCTTAGAATTTGAACCCATCCTCAACCAAACTCGTGATAATCTCATGGAATCCATAACGGTGGAAGTTGCTGACGGAAAATCGGTCTCATTAAACTCTATTATACGAAATTGTACCCTCACTTTAAACGATCACGATTTTCCAGTTGACCTCATTCCTATGAAGTTGGGAAGTTTCGACATTATAATCGGTATGGACTGGCTCAGCCAACATCATGCTGAAGTAGTATGCCGCGAAAAGTTCGTTCGCATTCCTCTTGTAGACGGTCAAACCCTACGAATGTTTGGAGAAACCCCTTCGAAAGGACTCAAATTGATGTCCTGTCTTCAAGCCCGAAAATATCTCCGCAAGAACTATGTCGCATTCCTAACTCACGTCGTCAAGAAGGGAAACAAGGAGAAGAAACTGGAAGATATACCTGTAGTGAAAGAATTCCCACAAGTCTTTCCTGACGACATCTCAGGACTTCCTCCCATGAGAGAAGTCGAATTCCGCATTGATCTTATACCTGGCGCTACACCAGTCGCAAAATCTCCTTATAGGTTAGCCCCATCCGAAATGCAAGAGCTGGCCAGTCAACTGCAAGAGCTGACTGACAAAGGATTCATACGTCCTAGCTCATCGCCTTGGGGTGCACCCGTTCTGTTTGTGAAGAAGAAAGATGGGACGTTTCGCATGTGTATCGACTACAGAGAACTCAACAAATTAACGGTCAAGAACCGCTATCCATTACCTCGCATCGATGACCTACTAGACCAACTTCAGGGCGCCACCTGTTTTTCAAAAATCGACCTTCGTTCTGGTTATCATCAACTCAGAGTACATGAAGAAGACGTCCCAAAGACCGCCTTCCGAACTCGTTACGGTCATTACGAATTCATGGTCATGCCATTTGGATTAACCAACGCCCCAGCTGTATTCATGGATCTAATGAATAGGGTATGCAAACCCTACCTCGATCGCTTTGTCATAGTCTTCATCGACGACATCCTCATCTACTCAAAGTCTAAATCTGATCATGAACGACACCTTCGACTCATCCTCACACTCTTAAGGACTGAAAAGCTCTACGCTAAATTCTCCAAATGCGAATTCTGGTTAAGAGAAGTACAATTCCTTGGACATGTCGTCAATGACAAGGGAATACATGTCGACCCCTCAAAGATCAAAGCAGTACAGGAATTGCAAGCGCCACGTACCCCTACCGAAGTAAGATCATTTCTCGGTTTGGCTGGTTACTATCGCTGTTTCATTGCAAATTTCTCCCGTATTGCTGTACCACTCACGACTTTGACTCATAAAGGAAAACCCTTCATATGGGGACCTAAACAAGAAGAAGCCTTCCAAACTCTAAAGCAAAAACTTTGTGACGCCCCTATCCTTACACTTCCTGAAGGTTGCGATGACTTTGTAGTATCTTGCGACGCATCAGGGCAAGGGCTAGGCTGTGTGTTAATGCAAAGAGGAAAAGTGATAGCCTACGCTTCTAAACAACTCAAAGTTCATGAGAAGAACTACACCACCCACGACCTGGAACTCGGAGCCGTTGTGTTCGCTCTTAAGATATAGAGACATTACCTCTACGGTACCAAGTGTGAAATATACACTGACTACAAGAGCCTCCAACATATCTTTAACCAAAAGGAGTTGAATATGAGGCAACGAAGATGGGTCAAACTATTTAACGACTACGACTCTGAAATTCGGTATCATCCTGGCAAGGCAAACGTGGTGGCCGATGCGCTCAGTCGAAAAGGTTATACGAACTCCATTTGTCTTCTATGTTCGCAAATCATAACCGACATAAAAGATCAAATCCGAGAAGCTCAACATGTTTCTGTAACAGAAAACGACGTACGTAATGAGCTGTCTTGTGGAGCAGAACTTAAAATCGAAACCAAATCCGACGGTATTCTGTACTATCTAGATCGCATATGGATTCCCGATCACAATAGCCTTCGTGATTTCCTTATGAATGAGGCACACAAAACACGGTACTCTGTACACCCAGGAGCCGACAAGATGTATCAAGACCTTCGATACACCTACTGGTGGCCTGGCATGAAAAAGGATATTGCTGTTTTTGTTTCCAAGTGCCTTACATGTTCCAAAGTAAAAGCTGAACATCAAAGACCTTCAGGACTTCTAGTCCAACCCGAAATACCTGTGTGGAAGTGGGAAAACATAACCATGGATTTCATTACCGGGTTACCTCGCACCTCCAGTGGGTATGACACCATATGGGTAATCATTGATCGTCTTACCAAATCAGCTCACTTCATTCCGATTCGCAAGGACTTCAAGAACTAGAAGTTAGCTCGTATCTACATCAGCGAGATCGTAAGCCGTCATGGTGTACCTTTAAGCATCATTTCAGACCGTGATGGTCGTTTCACTTCACGAACATGGCAAGCCGTACAAGCCGCTTAGGGTACACGATTAGACCTCAGTACCGCTTTTCATCCTAAAACTGATGGACAATCTGAACGCACCATCCAAACTCTTGAAGACATGCTTCGAGCATGTGTTATAGACTTCAAAGGGAATTGGGACGCTCATCTACCATTAGTTGAATTTTCGTACAACAAGAGCTATCATTCAAGTATCGGCATGGCACCTTTCGAAGCTTTATATGGTCGTAAGTGCCGATCACCAATATGTTGGCACGAAATTGGAGAAGCACAAACCACCGGTCCAGAATTAATTCAAGAAACAACAGACAAGATCCATCAAATTCGAAACAATCTTCTAGCGGCACAAAGTCGTCAAAAGAGTTATGCAGACAAACGACGAAAGCCCTTGGAGTTTAACATTGGTGACCAAGTACTTTTAAAAGTATCACCGTGGAAGGGAGTGGTTCGTTTTGGCCAGAAGGGAAAGCTAGCACCTCGCTACGTAGGACCTTTCAAGATACTCGAAAGAGTAGGACCTGTATCATACAAGCTTGACCTACCAGAAGAACTCAACAGAATTCATCCCACATTTCACGTATCAAACTTGAAGAAGTGCCTCGCCGATGAAAACCTCCATATTCCTCTAGAAGACATTCAAGTCGATGAATCTATGCATTTCATTGAAAGACCAGTAGAAATTATGGACTTCGGAGAGAAGCGTTTAAGACGAAGTCGTATTCCAATTGTCAGGGTACGCTGGGAGTCGAAACGAGGACCTGAGTTTACTTGGGAACGTGAAGACTCAATGCGCGAGAAATACCCGCATCTTTTTCCTGTTACCACTACTACTTAAATTTCGGGACGAAATTTCTAAAAGTAGGGGATACTGTAACATCCGTCGAAAAACGGGTTTCCAAACCCGCTTCGTTTATTAATCAAATATCCAATTATAAAATTTCGTTGCGTATTTATGGTCAATATTAATTTTAAACAATACATATTTAATAAACATATTAGAATTTAAAAACTATATTTATTAAAAAGTAAAAATAAGTGCAAAAGAAAAATAATAACAAGCTGCCGGGTTTCGAACCCGGGTCAGCTAGTTTATCAAACAACCACAACACCACTCCGCCACACGCTGTCTTTGTTAACATAATGAAACAAATAATACTTATAATAAAACTCAAAACTCAAACTCAGTAATCAGCGCGCCCAATACGCAGTCGCCGGAAATACCGACGATTTCGCCAATTGTCGACAGTTTCCTTTGACTAAACGCGTGTATTAACCTCGGCATTGGTTATAACCGATGTCTAGTCCCCCAATTCAAGTCATAACCGCCGGAGAAAACCTTGACCACGAATCAAGATCAAATTCGGACTCGATACATTCTGCTTCTTCCCTATAAATACACACCCAAGTCTCTGGTAATCTTTTCGCTCAAACTCGCACAATTTCTCGAAGTATTAGCACTCGCCGGAGATATTCTGCAATCTCCGGACTTTCGCCGGAAAACCGAGACTTACATCAAATCGGTAAATTTCTCGACTCTTTCGTCTTCAATCCATTGTTAGACATATACTAACTTAAATCCTTCAACCAGAATCGGTCCCAGACGACGTTGCCGGAAATTCTGTACTCGCCGGAAAATCTATGGAAATTCCGAAATCACGCTGTGAATCGGTACAATCATCTAGACCCCCTGATATCTATTGTTTAGTAACTTAATTTCACAACTCATTGATCAAAACTGTTAATTGATTCAATCAGACGGAATTCACAAATCAGAGCCGACGACCATTGTCGGAATTCTGAGAAAAACATTCTGTTCGGTACATTCGATTCCGTAACTCTCTTTATCCATTACATTTCAATCACTTATATGTTCGACGAACGATTGAAACCAGAACAGTTGGATATCGTTTGTCTGTGTCTTTGAATGAAGAAGACGAAGTCGACATTGTGTATAAGTTTAATTAAAACAAGATATTAAACCGGGTTAGACACACAGTCCAGTGGTGGACTGTGTGCAAACACACAGCGCACGTCACGAGTTCGAACCTTACAACATACCGACTTTCCGAATTAAAACCAATTTTTTTAAAAACAGAATCAGATCAAGTCACAGTATGTCTTTAAGATTAATATAAACCGTAAGATAAACAGATTAGACACACAGCCCAACGGTTGGGCTGTGCGCTTACAAACCGAAGGACCCGAGTTCGATCCGGGTCCCTGCAACCGGTTCGACCATTTTAAATCCTTTTAATATAAACCAAATAAATTAACATTTAATTAGTATATATATATATAATTAAAACATAGAATATTTCAGGTTAGACACGTAGCTCAGTTGGTAGAGCTGCGTGCACGCGTACGAGAGGTCCCGGGTTCGAACCTCACTCAGTGCACACTCAACCACAGTCCGACCGGTCACGGTCAACAAAAGTCAATTTTTTTTATTTTTTATTTATCTATTTAATTTAAAAATCAATTAAAAATTCTTAAAAATAATATTTTTAAAGTTAGAAAATGACCTTAAACTCACAAAAATAAATCTAAAAATCCTATTAAAATTGTTAATAAAATCCACTTATTTACCGAACCATTTCGTTATTATTTTAGGATTAGTTTTTCCTCGTCGATCAAATTCCAAAACTCGTGCGCATTCAACATCATCAAAAGAACGCACCCGATGTGAGTGAATCTCTACCAATTCCCCGTTTTAAACACTTTTTGGGGTGTATCATGTGTCGCTTAATTATTTGTTATATTTAAACACTTGTGCATCCATCATATCCATGAACAAATGTGTATCCAATATGTATCAATTGTTGTGTGGTTTATGTTTAGATTAAATTTATCATTTTCAGTACATACATTCTATTAGGCCCATCAGCTCCCCGTGGGAGACGGGTTGAGTACAGGTGCCTCATTCGATCGGCTCCATTTGATTGAGCCTTGATCTCACATGCATCATCATACATTTCATACGATCGGCTCCGTTTGATTGAGCCTTGATCTCACAAAACATTATCATTCATGTCATTTACTCATTCAAGGTGGTTTGTGATTGTTTGTTTATATATGTTTGCTCACATATGATTATTGCACAATTTTTCCATATTAAATACAACAGGAAATCAATAACAAATGTTTTTAACAAGGTTCACTCGCCAACTTTTGTTGACCCAAAATTTCCCCCATTTTACACATGATACATGTGATCCAGTTGAGGCAAGAAACACATAGGAAGGCTTAGAAGAATAAATCAGTTTAAGCTTTGGATTGTTTTATTTAGTTTTCATTTCCTTGTATTGTATGAATTTGATTTGAACATTTAAGTTGTAATTTGAATTTAATAAATATGAAACATTTTAGTAAACATCATGAGCTTTGGTAATAACCCAATTATGCCCCGACTTTTATTCCGCTGCGGGTCGGGGTGTGACAATTTTGATTTTGTATATAGGGCTTAGAACGTCAGTTTGTTTATGTTAATGTATATTTTATTTGTTTAGAAACTGACTCGTATGAGTGAAGTCATATGACTCGTATGAGTGACACTTTATCGCTCATACGAGGTAGCCACTCGCACTAGTCACACTCTATTACACACTCTCTTGTGCGAGTCATGTCGACCTATAAATAGAGGAGTGTTGTGTTAGAGCTAGGAATCATGTTGGTGTGGCGAAGCCCTGCTGAACTGTTTACTTGCATTGTACTTGTTCACGTATATCAATACAAGCAAAGGCATTTAAGCAGTAGATCTCACTAGTTTGTTTGTCAACCTCACTAACAATGAATTCCGCCTCTGTTAGTTGAGTCAGATTGATCCGGTGCTCATCGGAGGAGAGACGATCCCCATTCACAATGATTGAGGATTACATTATCTTCATTATGCACAAATTCCCCTTGGAATGAATATTCAGGTCTTTGTTTGCACGGTTCCCGACCTACTCTGATATGCTTAACTGTAATCTTCACGAATAATCACCAACACGAAACTAAACAATGCAGCTTCTCTGCTTCTACGTTAACCACATCCGCGTTCGGTTTTAGCGCACTCCACTACTCGATCCTCTGATCTTCAAAAACCAACCGACAATTGAAAGAAACTTTGGATCACCACACCGGTAAATTTCAAGTCTATGATTACCCACGAATCTGAAATCCCGTTTTCCATAATCACGTTTAAGCACACTCCTGAATGGTTGATCGGCAATTTCTATAATCAGTAAATCTTCATCGAATAACAAATCATCTGGTAACACATTCAAATCTCAGAAGGATTCTTCCACGATCAGAATAACATTCTTCCTCTTTAGTAACGATAACAGATATATAGTCTTCTTCGTAGACCCGGCAGCAGCTTAATCAACAAACATTGTCATTCCCCAATGGTTAGTCCGAAAAACAATTCCTATGCTCGAAGATTAAATATTCTAACACTTTAAACTATCATCGAGCATTTGTGTATCTAATATCTTGAACGCCCTCTGATATCTTATAAGTATCGACAACATTGATGCTTCTACTAATGCTAATCTTGCTAACCGGCTTGACGAAGACCCGGGACATAAACCCTAAGACATCAATCTGATCTCGATCTGGAGAATCTGAACTTCCCATAATAATGAACTAACGAATGCAGATCAAATGCATCCTCGGATAATCTGAAGTCGGAACCACCCGAATACTAGTGCACGTCACGAATTTTAAAAATGCTAGAATTTCAATATATTATATGAAATTTTATTCCCCCTCATTTTTGCAAATTCTAACCTCTCTAAACAATATCATTGAATTTCCCCCTCAAATTTGGCAAATTCAGTTTTCTCTATTCACTGAAACACACTACTATTATGGAAAATATGTCATTTGGTCCACAAAAGTCAGTTTTTCATAAATGCGGATTTTACTTTTGGGCCCGTCAATAGTCAGTATGTCAAATAATCACCATTTTGCATATATATTCGTTACTACCCCGTTATCTTCAACCCTCTGTGATCGTATCATCAAATCTACTCTCTGAAGCCCTCGACGGTGTCCCCGAACAACCAGAATTTGTCGTTAAATCTCGAAAAAATTTCCTACAAAGGTAGGGTACCTTCGTATGAGGGTAATCTATCTTTATGCGAAGTAAGTACCTTCGTGCGAAGTGAGTATCTTTGTGTGAAGTGACTATATTCGTACGAACAGTTCTGATCACATTTTTTATCCAAAATCTTTATTTCTTCGAATTTCAAGATGATTCTTTCACAGTTATGGTCAAATTTCATTTCTAAACAATCTTATGGTTTCAATTTTTATTTTTGTCCATGGATTGTCCATTTATTTTATGATTTACGTCGAAAACTTTCTAAAGTCCATAATTCATGAGCTTAGGTGATTCAATCAACTGTTAGATCAATTAAACCGGTATCATAGCTCTAATACCAATTGAGAGTTCAAGATCGGTTCGAAACGAACACAAGATCTGCGTTTAAAAAGTTTTACGTACGAAATCCATAAAACCGAGTCCTAATCGAGACAAAGGCTCATAAATAACAACTGTTTATTACATTCTAATGACAACCGGACAGAGTTTCGAAGTCAAATTTACAAAATCACCTATTCTAAACCTTTAAGATGAAGCTCTTGTACGGAGGTGGATTCCTGCGGACTTGTTCTCTCTTGAACGGAGGTGTCTGCTACTATTTATAGAAATGTTGATGTAGTTCGTACGAACGTAACGCTATAAGTCCGTTGATGTGGTTCGTATGAACGTAAAGCTATAAGTTCGTACGTACATAGACTTCGTTCCATGCATATCACTTTCTTATTCATGTACATGTTGACTTCAGTATTTACGTATATGCCAATTATGATGTAATGATGATGGAATGATGAAGTAGAATTGTGATGTCATCACATAAATGTGATGACATCATTCCCGATCATGCTCACTCTCTTCGTGTCGTACTGTATCGAATCCTAAAGTATCCTAACGCTACCTAGCAAAACCTCTGTCCGGTATATTACAGCCTCAAGGCACTTGGCAGTACACGTACAATTATATTTCTAGTATGGCCACACGAATAGTGCACTAACATGAATTCTGAATATCCAAAGGAATACTGAGGCAATTCATTATTCCTAGAACACCTGAACAAAACGGGTTGTTGAAAGAATAAACAGAACCCTTATTGAGTCTTCAAAGACTATGCTTGCAGATTCTAGTCTTCCATTGTCCTTCTAGGAAGAGGCTGTGAATACAGCATGTTATGTTCAAAAAAGGGTCTTGATAATTCCTAGATATCAAAAAACTGCCTATGAGATTTTGTTCAAAATAAACCGTTAATTTAATTTTAAAGTCATTGGTTGTCCATGCTTTATCTTGAATCTTAAAGATTCAATTTCAAAGTTTGCAACTAAAGTGGATTGTGGATATTTCTTGGGGTATTTTTCTACAGCCAAAGCCTACAAAGTATTTAACACTAGGACCATGGCTAAAGAAGAAACTTCGAATGTAAAATTCAATGAATTATCATCCTTGAAATTCCCTAAAAATCCTGCAGAACTATTTTATCTTGAACAATTCAATTTCGAAGAAGTAATTGCTAAGGTTGATGATGATACGGGTAAACAAAATGCAGCACAACATGATTACAGATGTGACATTGGGATGCCATCTCAATACAAAGCCTCTTCAGATCCACAAAGTTATTTTGTACAAAACAACAACCAGTCCACCATAATTGGAACCACTGTTGACTACCCCAAACCTCAGATGCTGCTTGTGGTCAAACCACTGATCTATCTTCGTCATCAAATAACTCACCACTTTGGCCAATCCCACCACCACCATTTCAAACCACTATTGACCATACTATAATGCCAACAGAGGTTTTACCAGAAAATTCTCAATTATGCTCTTCACCACATAATTCCATCATTCCATACACTAGAAACACTGTCCTCCACAGATCTCATCCACCTCAACAAGTTATAGGAAATATCAATGTAGGAATGCTCATAAGAAGCCAGTCCTCATAGTTCCTGCCTATTTGGAGGCTTTATATCACTCATCCAACTTGTCAAATGCGAAGAGGCATTAAAAGACAATAGTTGGGTAGAAGCCATGCAAGAAGAGCTTCTTCAGTTTAAAAGACAATAAGTTTGAGAACTTGTACCATTACCAGAGGACACATGTTAATTGGTACAAAAAGGGTATTCAAAAACAAAACTAATGAAAGAGGCATAGTTATCAAAATCAAAGCCATGCTTGTGGTTCAAGGGTATAAACAAGAAGAACGAATTGACTATCATGAAACTTTTGCTCTTGTAGCAAGGGTGGAAGCTATAAGACTCTTCTTGGCCTTTGCTGTCAACCACACCATGAAGGTGTATCTGATGGATATAAAGAGTGTTTTCCTCTATCGAAAAATTTAAGAAGAGGTTTGTGTGTGTCAACCACCTGGATTTGAAGACTCATTCGATCCTGATTATGTCCATAAGATGGAGAAAGCTTTATATGGTCTAAAACAAATATAAAAGAGGTAAAATTGATAAAACTCTTTTTTTCTAAAATGGGAAGGGAAAGATATGTTGATTGTATTGATCGATGTAAATGATATCATCTTTGGATCCACATGTGATAAACTATGTGAAGATTCAGTAAATTGATGACAACTCAATTTGAAATGAGTGCCATGGGGGAGTTATAATGTTTTCTTGGCCTCCAATCACAAAACTTGAAAATGGAACTTTCATTCATCAATATAAATATGTCAAATCTCGTTTGAAAAACGTTTGACATGAATGACTGTAAACCATGTGCTACCCCCATGAGTACATCAAAACCATTCATATCTGATGAAAAAGATGACTTAATAGATCAGACAATTTACAGATGTATGATTGGGTCATTGTATGGTCACCTAATCCAAGGATCTCACTCACAAATACAATCACTAGGTGTGAGGAATCCACCTACTAATCACCACTGTAGGAGAATGTATCAAGAACAAGAATAATGAGAGAAATCTAAGAATACACATAGTATTCTTAGATATCAAAGTAAAATGACGTCACTCACACAGTAGCCACGAGACAAAACAACTACTAATGATTAGGGTTTTCTTGCTGCACAAACTTTCCTGTGACATTTGTGTCTTTTCAATCATTGTACAATTACAAACAATTTCGTATTCTATGAAACCCTGTGTTTTATTTTCCGAACTTTGTATAATTATTTAAGACATTAGCACAATTTCAATTTCTTGCACGATTTCGAACCCTCAAAAATTTTGGTGGAGGTAATTTGTTAACTGACACTCAAACGAATCAGTTTAATGCGACGTACACTCCGAAACAAGGATATAAGCTACACATACCCTAAATACCTTTGACATCACTTAGATATAAGTTTTGAAATGTTAGATATGACAAAAACACGCTTATACAAGTCCAGGGACTAATCCAAGTTACACATGTCTTAACACCTTTATATAACCTAAATATTAGGTTAAAGGGGTTAAAATGGGAAACAAGTGAAAATACAAGTCCAAGGGCCAAAAATGTCAAAAAAATAAAGGCTTTTGCTTCTTCACTAAGTTTGCCACCTATCTCTAATTTTGACACCTAGCACCTTGCCACACTTAATTTGGTGTTGACACATGTTAGAACACTTATCCACACTTGAGGACACTTGTCGTCACCTACTTGATCCTAAAATACTATAAATACCCCATGATTCATCCATTTTTTTCACTCCACTTCAAAGTAAAGTTTGAAGTTCTTCTTTCTATCCTTCTTGGAGCTTGTTTCCATCCTTTGGAAGCATCCTATATTGAGTTCCGAAAGTGTTCTTCAACACGTGTATCTTCCTAGTTCTTTTATTTTTTAGCTATTTTGAGCTAGAAGTCTAACAGTTTGGCTTCCTAATTGACTTTTTGTTCTAACCATATTTGGTCAAGTTAACGTTCAATTGAACTTTGCAATGTGATCGTAATCACGAAGGTTATAATCCCTAACGATTTCACCTTCTGATTACCACGTTTACTAGTCAAAGTGACTGTCACACCCTGGTCGTAGCGGAAGCGCAAGTGTGTGACTATTAGGAAATCATTGCTTCCAATTTAGTAAACATTATTAACAACAAAGATGTCATGCCATTACTAAGTTTCATTATACATTTACATCCTTCAAAAGTGAAACACGTTGTTATCAGTATCAGATTTCCATTACAAACATAGTTTAATAGGCATTGTTCCAAAATAAGATAGCGTTTTCATCACAGTTTCATGTTGAGGCTTTGAACCCTATATACCCAAATGTGGTTGGGATATAAAGAGAAAACCCTCCAAAAGTAATACATCGTTGTCTTGAAAATCCCACACCCGGATCCCATCACCAGCTCAAGCCCTGTGATGGGTTAGAATTTATATATCTTTTAAACATCAAATATTCCACATTAATGCGGAAATTCGTTGTGTTTTCATTGATCCAGATACTCATTTGAGTTATTTGTGAAAATGCAGGTCCGGGCTTCAGCCCGGTAAAGAAACAAAGGCTTTTGGAGCAAATTGGAGCAAAAATGGAACATTTCTGCCGAACTGCCAGATATGGCACGACCGTGCCAACCATTGGCACGACCGTGCCAATCATCCAGAAGTCGGCACTATCACAAGCACTATCATTAGATTGCACAATTCCGAGTCAAATCAACACTTGGCACGATCGTGACAACACCAAGCACGACCATGCGCGTGCAATCACAGGCCCTGATCAGCTAGTTTCGGAGTTCAACTTAGTCTTTTCCGAGTATGATATCGATAAGCACGACCATGCCAAATGGTGGCATGGTCGTGCCACCTTGGGGAAATTTTAGCGGGATCTTTCCGGATTTGGCATCAAACTTGGTCAACAACTCAGAAAGGCACCTTACACTTACCAAGCACGACCGTGCCAAAAGGTGGCACGGTCGTGCCAAATGCCCAGTAGCTTAAATATGTGAATTCAGCTTATTTGAAGGAGAGTTGGAGCATTTGGGTGGATTTCTCTCTCAAGAAGCTGATCTTGGAAGCTTGGAGATTGAAGAAAGGAACCTTTAGGAGGTTGTATCAATTGATAATCCAACTCATAGCTAATTACCTTTTCTTAAACACTAGTATTTCACTTATTATTCATGCACAATCCATATTACTTTATATTTGTCTTAGTTATCATGAGCCTTCTAGGCTAAACAATTGTGTTGTTTGAATTTTGTTGAAGCTAATGAACACTTGACAATATGGAAATAGATGTGGTGATTATTGCATGTTAACCTCCATGATGGTATTTATTCAAGTTTCTTGGAATGCATGTTCATGTTTAAAGTTATTATTCTTGAATGTTTGATCATAAAAATTTATATGTAGTGTTGGAAAGCCCATGTAGAGATTATGATTATTGAATCTTGTTAGTTGTTGATTTGATTAATAACATGAAACTAGGAATGGTAATTGCTAACATGATTAATATGATGATTTGAATATGAGTATGAATTCTTGCATTTTGATTTGTAACGATCTTATGAATGTTTATATGAATTCTATGGTTTGTGTTCATGTTGGATTGATGACTTAGGCCAAAGTTGTTGTTTAGCATGACCATGCTTGTGATTCATGTCAAGAGCTTGTTAAAGATATCATTTACTTGAAACCAAGTTAGGGTGATTAATGTGTTGTTCATGTTAGTTTTCCTTAATTTGTAGAGTTAGGAGTTTTGATTAACAATTAACTCATTATTAAAGATTAACATCAATTTAGCAAGAGAACTTAAAGAACGAATCTTAGGTGATTAAAATTTTGTTCATTATAATTTTCACAAGATTTATAAAACTAGGGGTCCTTGATTGGAAACTTAGTTGATTCTAAGACTTGCATCACCTTTAGTTTTCCTTAAAAGTTGTCATATGTTTATTTGTGGATACTTAATTGAAGCAACCTTTCTTAGATATTGTTCTTGTTAATTCATTTAGTCAATTTTTATCCTTACATGATAGTTAAAAACAATCAAGAAATCAACTCATTGATCGAAACAGGTTTAAAAGTAACGAAAATTTAGTACTGAGACACCGAGTCCACGGATTGATATCCGGTTCTTACTAGCGAACTATACTACCACCTGACGGGTACACTTGCCCTATGTGTGTGTAGTTGGTTTTATGTAAAAACTATTTTAAAACCTAATCTGTGTGAACAAAAATTATAATAATAAAAATACATTTAATTCACGCACATCAAGTTTTTGGCACCATTGCCGGGGACTCGGTCTTCTCAAGAATGGTTGGAGTTACTTGTTAAATCATTGTGAAAAGTGTGCAAAAAAATTTTGTCTAGTTGTTTTTATTTGTCTCACATGATTAATTGAAAAAAAACAAAAATATGTTAAGTAATTAATCATTTCTTTTTATCTTTGTGTATACATAAGGCATTGTGTTCCTTATTTTTCCTTACAGGTCGTGCATGTCCTCAACCCAGTTGCTGAAGTTGTTGAGCCTTCATCGGAACCGGAGTGCAATTTTCATCGAAAACTGTGGCAGCGGGCCTGCAGGGTGGCCGCCACAATTGAGGCAGACGCATTGGGAGACGACACACTTCACGAGATTTACGTAGAAATGGCAGACGAAGAGGAAATGAGGGTCTTAAACGACATAGGAAAACCTTCACTTGAGGGTTTACCTGCGAGCATCAATGCACCCACAATAAATAATAATAATTTCGAGATCAAATCTGGCACCATTTCGATGCGGCTGAATGCGGTTCAGTTTTATGGCAAGGATCACGAGGATCCTAGTGTCCATGTCGCGGGGTTTCTGGAGGTTTTTGCCACATTCACCATTCGTGATGCATCATCGGATGCAATACGTCTTGGGCTCTTTCCGTTCGCTTTACGTGATGGAGCTAAAGAGTGGCTTCTTTCACTTTTAGCTGGATCTATCACTACGGGGAATCAATTAGCTGAGAAGTTCCTTCAGAAATATTTTCCCCCAAAGAAAACTGTTCGGTTAAGAACCAAGATTCTTAACTTCCACCCTAAGAACAAATGAATTCCGGGTGGTGAGTCTAGCTGAAGACTCGTAAATAAACTTAGCATGTTTTTGGGGTTTCAGTAATTTTTCTATTTGGTTGCTTAGTTTCTTTTCAGGTTGCGGTTCGTCTTGGACGCGGGGGATGTTGGAGCACATTGTCGATCTTCAGGTATGTTAGTTCGGCTCTTTTCTTGGTAGGAAGTGTTTCATGAGTGATCCAGGTTCAAGTGACATTTGTAATTGGGTTTTATTAAACTTAAAAAAAAAACCGGCACTATCAACAGTGTTTTCTGGCAATGTCAGATCTGATAGTGTAGGTCCATTTGCAGAAGAAGCCCATAACCTAATTTTCTTTAAAATCTTCAAAACCCCACTTGAATCTCACAAACTCACTTAAGAATCCTCCACACTCCCTTCCTTCTCTCAAGAAATTTGTATTCTTTTCATCCCAAGCTTCGTTCCAGGTACGAATCTTTCCACTTTCTCTTTGTAGTTGTTAAATATTTAAGGTTTATTCTTCATGTTAGGTTTTCTTTAAAGTTTTTAGGGCTTGGTCTAAATCGTCAGATTCAAGCCCGTTTTTGGTGTTTTTTATGTTGTTGTGCTTCACTCTAGACCGATCTACAAAACCCCCAAGCAAAAGTGTTGAAAAATCTAGGTTTTGGGTGCGTTTTAAGGGATTTTGCAGGCTGAGGTTCCGTCACGCACGGTCATGCCAACACTTGGCACGACCGTGCTCTTCATAAAAGAGTGATAAACTGCATCAGCAAACCCAGAAAATCATCAAGCACGATCATGCCCTTCATAAATTCTTTATGAATCTGGAAATCCTGCCCAGAAATTCAACAAGCACGATCGTGCCAACATTTGGCACGGTCGTGCCCTTCATAAAAATTTCTAGTTTTCCCACGAAATTCACCCAGATTCGGTCTTGCACGATAGTGCTTGAGTGTGGCACGATCGTGCTTCACGAAGAACAAATCCAGAAACTTCATAAATTTGACATCTTCATAAAAGCTTGCTGAAATAAGCACGCACGGTCGTGCCATTATATGGCACGGCCGTGCGAGCCCGTCTGTAAACCAGTTTTTGCTGATTTTCCGCATTATAATTGCTGATTTTGTTCTATTCTTGTAGATGAATCACCCATTTCTTCGTTTCAGCGACAATGCCAGGGAAGGGCATTGTATTGCGAATGTTGAAAGACTATGGTCTCGGAGGCACTTAATCGAGCCTATGAGGAGGCTTCAAACGGTCGATCTTGACCTACTCGGTCAGACTGAAAGATTTGAGGAGCTTATGACCCCTCCTTGGACCCGCCTATTCCCAATGGCGGAGCCCTAATATGTCGAACTAGTTATCGAGTTTTTTGCCTCGTTCAGGTTTATCTTCCCCTGCCCCGATGTTTATGAGGAAAAAAGATGGTGTTAGTTACCGTCTGGGATGGAAGTGGCATCATCAATCGATCAGCAGGTTTGGACAGATACTTGGGTTATATGAGGAGGATGAGATCGAATCCGAGTTATTTCACGGCAGTCTGCAAGAATGGGAGGCTGATACGGATAAAGCAGTATTCTGGGATGAGATCACTGTACCGGGCTGGGCCTGGGATCCACACCGAGCCAAGGCCACATGGATTCTTGACCCGTTGCACCGCATCATAAAGCACGCCATCTTCCACGTAATCGGCGGTCGGGGTGATAGCATTGGAAACATCACCACCCATGACCTTTTCCACCTCTATTGCATCATATCTGTGACATCCCGGCTTTTCAGGTATCTTAAACGTGCTACTTCACGGTTATTCATTCCTACGCTGATTTAATTCGGAGAATTAAGTTACACGCTCGCAATAACGACGCTAACTTTGTGAATTTATTTGGTGAATTACGTGCTATGTGTTATTAAACGTTTGTATATTTTGTAGATTATTGTATCACTCCTTGATTTCGCGATTATTAGTTATAAAAAAAATAAATAAATAGCCGAACCGAACCGAGCCGCGAAACATGTCGACCTCACCTCCCTGCGGCCCAAGGAACTAACCTAAACTTGAGGCCCAAGCCACTTACCCAAACCCCCCCCTTTGCGGTCGCGTCCCCCCCCCCCACCCTTTTCTTTTCCCTTGTGCTATATAATTGTATGTATGCATGTTATAGTTTCAAAAAAAAAAAAAAAACAACAAACCCTAGTCCCTAGGAGAACCGACGGCAGCCCCCCCTCTCTCACGATCGCAAGTCTCCAACTTCTGGATTGATTCCAATCTTGTCCCGGTTCGTTAATCATCATCGTTTCAAGGTTAGGGTTTAATTGTTTTGCGATTCACTTAGGGTTTGTATAATCTTGATCATGATTGTGTGTAATGGTAGGATTATTAGTATGAAAAGTGTTGTGATTTATGATTAGTTCGGATGATTGTGCGAAACCTTGCGATTTTGATGTTATGTTGAATACTAAAATCATAAGCTGCGTTTTGGCGATAAAGATCATGTTATATAATTAGGGTTTGCATGAATATTGATATACATGATGATATTTGACAAATAAACCTGTTGTTAATCATTGTTATTAAGAGTCATGATCGTTTAAGCATGTTCTAATGCGATAAAAGTCGAAAACAGTTTGCTGAATGACATTTACAGCCAACTTCAATTGGCTGTAACCTGATCATTATTTATCGAAAAGTGGATTTTCTGAAGCCTAAAAAGTGTGTTTTTGAAAAGGCTTCTAATGGCACTGGATTCATATTTTTCTGAGGTCGTTTGCTATTTTTAAGTGGTCATTTAGTGCAGCAGCTGAAGCTACATAAATTCTGCAAAATTTGCTAGTTGTTTATCGAGTCAGATCTCATAGTCTGTAGGGGGTTGGGTCACGAAATATGTACAGTAACTGGAGACGGGAATTTCCGGAAAACTTCCACTGGAATTTTGTTAATTGGATGAACGATGATTTTTAAATAATTTTTCTCGTGGACTGCAGTCAGAAAGCGACGAATCTGACTGCAGCCTAGTATATAAATGTTTATAAATAATTTGTAAAGCGTTAGGACTTGAAAATTTTATATAAACTTCTACAGTTTAGTTGGCACATCCTGTAAAAAAATTGGAATTTTTGGAACGTTGGAACTATTTTATAAAAATCCTTGAAAACAGCCTAGTTATGAGCGTACAAGCTGAAACATGATAACTTGCGTTTGTGTGTACCAAAGTGTTGTATGGGTTAATCTGTGTTTATGACAAGTTGGTTAGATCATTATTTTGGTATGATGATACTTTGCATGCATGATTGTGTTTTCGAATTAGTTATTACGTGTGCCGCACTGTGTGTTAGTTATGCGTAGGGTTTTGTATCAGTGTGTTCACACACTAACTCTAAATCGGTTGACATGTTAGGACACGATTAGCGGTCCCATCATTTGCTACTTTTGTGTTACTCTAACCGAGCAATTTAAGGTGAGTTCACAGCCCCTATTTTATCCGGTTTTGAACAACAGGGGAGAAACATGTATACGCTCTAAAACTCTATCTTTTACATTATGCGAAATTAACGTCGTTAAATTATTCGGTAACTAAGTTAATGTTAATGTATGTTATAGTCACTAAGTAGCTTTATCACAGATGTCCTCAACCAACTCTTGGATCGTTAGTATTGGGTTAGATAGCGGGGAAATTATAAGTAGTACTACTGGGCCCGACAAGCCCCACCCGAGGTAGTCGCGCTAGCCGACCGGGTATGGTCAACGGGTGATTAATTTGGCATAACTTTCGCCATGGTTAGTGATAGACCTGGCAACACTGAGGCAACAACAGTCAGCTTCGATCGCGAACTCTTATGTGACGTAACTTTAGGCAAGCTACCTACATGTTAACACTGAACTTAATTACGAACCAACATTATTATTCTGGGTTAGGAATAATGGAACTATATCGTTATCCCGGGTTAGGGATAACGGGGGAAAACAAACTTTTAACCGAACTTGTGAACTTATAAAAACCTGTGAACTCACTCTTCTTTAATGTTGACACTTGTTTCTTTACATGTTTCTCAGGACGCTAGGAGCGCTAGGTGCACTCACTTGCAATTGATCAAGACATTTTTTATGGAGTCTTATTTATGAATATTGTTTGGGATTTTTGGTTTTGGCGTTTATGTTGGCGCCCGTTACTTTACTTGAAACTCATGCTTCCGCTAAACTTTGAAACTAAGACAATTTGAAAATAACTATGAATGGTTAAACAAATGTTTTTGGAAAACGTTTAAATAAATCATATAGATTCGTTCGATATTACTAGTGTCTCAGATTCTGGTTTGATCACACGCCTCGCGGTAAAACTCCGCAAGTGGAAATTGAGGGTGTGACAATATCGGGGTCCAACTGTAATGTCGCAGTTAGTGTTGCAGAGTCCATCCAAAGGGGTATTGGGTCGACCCCCACATCGAGGATCTATGGTGGTGCATTCACCACCAGGTTAGCGAGGCACCACAGGGCGCGGTTGGATGATTTTACCATAGCTTGTGATTATGGATTACTTGATGTGGCACAGCTGACTGCCATGCATATGATTCGTAAGGTTAATGGCATCCCGAAGTTGGTGGATCGATTGGGTAGGATTTGGGACCCACTTCCCAAGGGAGAAAGTGATCCAGAAGAGGGCGATGTTGGTGGAGCCGAGGACGTCCACATGCAGGATGCTCCAAGATTCAGGCCAGGTGAGGCTGCTGGCGAGCAGACCCTCATCTTCAGATGGGTGAAATAGGCCAGGGCTTTGGAAGCCCAAGTTAGGAGCACTTGTTTGGTGGTTTTGGTGGTGGTTACGAGTAGGGTGCGTATGGTCCGCATCAGCCTTCTACAGTAGATCTTTGGAGAAGAATGGATGGGCTAGCGTTGGATCAGCAGGCTGTTCGACACGACGTGGACTTGATCCGCGCTGAGCAGCATCATCAGGGTAATTTTATGGAAGATATGTACGAGCAAAGTAGGCGTAGCTTCGACTGGTTATTCGGGTCGGTCATCCGTACACACAGCCGCCGCCGTACTTCACTAGGAGATCCCGGTTTAACCGCCGGGACGATGCCGGTCCTTCAGGATCTGGCGGCCGACCCTAATCTTGCAGCTCCTGTCGTACTTCATTTGCATTTCTATGTTTGAGGGGTGTACCATTTTGGACTGTCCGTACACTCCTACGTTGTTGCTTTAAATTTCGTACATTTTTTTTAATTTTATTTAGTGGTTTAATCTTTGAACAATGACAAGGGATTGTTGGGTTGGGTTGTTTATGGTAATCTTGATCATGTTTGTAAGTGTGCAATTTTGAATTGATGATATGCTAGTCGCTGGATGGTGCAGTGGTGCGTTGGAATGTTTTATATCACCTTCTTTCGCTCCATTTCTAGCCTTTGCAAACCAAGGGAGTTTTATCTTTCTTCACTTCAAGTTAGTCGAGCCTTCGGTCTTTAGCCATTTTAGCCACTTCTATAAATCCATTTCGCACCCTTGACCCTAGCCAAATTACAACCCACACAAGACCTCTTGATTTTTTATATGTGTTGGTTAAGTATTTAGATTTGATCCTTATACAAGCTTATGATATCGCATAGTCATTGTCTTGGCATCAAGTGTTCTAAACATACTCATTGAATTGTATGTTCCCTATATTTTAGCCGAGTGTGTGAGCATTGCGAGGATGTAAGGTGAACTTGTAGGGATGCCGATATGGATCATTGCTCATAACCATATTTCATATACTTTTTGGTTTTTCCTTTTATGTCGAGTAATCCGTTTTGTTTTACCCAAGTTATTTATTTGTGCTTATATAACGCTAGTTGAGATGATTGCAAGATAGAATTTTGTTTACTTTAGTTGGTTTGAGGACAACCAAAGTTCAAGTGTGGGGATGTTTGATGTATAAGAATTTCTACATCTTTTAAACGTCAAATACTCCGCATTAATGCGGAAATTCTTTGTGTTTTCATTGATCTAGATACTCATTGAGTTATTTGTGAAAATGCAGGTCCGGGCTTCAGCCTGGTAAAGAAACAAAGGCTTTTGGAGCAAATTGGAGCAAAAATGGAACATTTCTACCAAACCACCAGATATGGCACGACCGTGCCAAGCATCCAGAAGTCGATACTATCACAAGTGTTATCATCAGACTCCACAATTCCGAGTCAAATCAACACTTGGCACGATCGTGCAAACACCAAGCACGACCGTGCGCGTGCAATCACAGGCCCTGATCAGCTAGTCTCTGAGTTCAACTTAGTCATTTCCGAGTACGATATCGATAAGCACGACCGTGCCAAATGGTGGCACGGTCGTGCCACCTCGGGGAAATTTTAGCGGGATCTTTCCGGATTTGGCTTCAAACTTGGTCAACAACTAAGAAAGGCACATGACACTTACCAGGCACGATCGTGCCAAATGCCCAGTAGCTTAAATACGTGAATTCAGCTCATTTGAAGGGGAGTTGGAGCATTTGGGTGGATTTCTCTCTGAAGAAGCTGATCTTGGAAGCTTGGAGATTGAAGAAAGGAGCCTTTAGGAGGTTGTATCACTTGATAATCCAACTCATTTAGCTAATTACCTTGTCTTAAACACTAGTATTTCACTTGTTATTCATGCACAATCCAGATTACTTTATATGTGTCTTAGTTATCATGAGCCTACTAGGCTAAACAATTGTGTTGTTTGAATTTTGTTGAAGCTAATGAACACTTGACAATATGGAAATAGATGTGGTGATTATTGTATGTTAATCTCCATTGTGGTATTTATTCAAGTTTCTTGGAATGCATGTTCATGTTTAAAGTTATTATTCTTGAATGTTTGATCATAAGAATTTACATGTAGTGTTGGAAAGCCCATGTAGAGATTATGATTATTGAATCTTGTTAGTTGTTGATTTGATTCATAGCATGAAACTAGGAACGGTAATTGCCAACATGATTAGGATGATGATTTGAATATGAGTATAAATTCTTGCATTTGGATTTGTAAAGATCTTATGAATGTTTATATGAATTCTATGGTTTGTGTTCATGTTGGATGGATGACTTAGGCCAAAGTTGTTGTTTAGCATGACCATGCTTGTGATTCATGTCAAGAGCTTGTTGAAGATATCATTTACTTGAAACCAAGTTAGGGTGATTAATTTGTTGTTCATGTTAGTTTTCCTTAATTTGTAGAGTTAGGAGTTTTGATTAACAACTAACTCATTATTAAAGATTAACATCAATTTAGCAAGAGAACTTAAAGAACGAATCTTAGGTGATTAAAATGTTGTTCATTATAATTTTCCCAAGATTTATAAAACTAGGGGACCTTGATTGGAAACTTAGTTGATTCTAAGACTTGCATCACCATTAGTTTTCCTTAAAAGTTGTCATATATTTATTAGTGGATACTTAATTCAAGCAACCTTTATTAGATATTGTTCTTGTTAATTCATTTAGTTAATTTTTATCCTTACATAAATGTTTAAAAATAATCAAGAAATCAACTCATTGATCCAAACAGGTTTAAAAGTAAAGAAAATTTAGTACTGAGACACCGAGTCCACGGATTGTTATCCGGTTCTTACCAGCGAACTATACTACCACCTGACGGGTACACTTGCCCTATGTGTGTCTAGTTGGTTTTAAGTAAAAACTATTTTAAAACCTAATCTGTGTGAATGAAAATTATAATAATAAAAATATATTTAATTCACGAACATCACCCTGCGTCCTGAATCACATGTAATTTTAAAAAGTCAACATAAAGTTGGCGAGTTCATGTTGTTTAATTTTTTCGTACCAAAATGTCATCCTTGAAAACCTGTATTGAAATCCAAGTATGTTATTAGCATAAATGAATTAATTTAGGGATCTATCAGTGTGTGGCGAGCACCCTGACATACTAGTGCCATAAGTAAGTAACCAAACCGAGACTACTTTGACATCATTGGGATCACAAAAGCACTCCGAAGGGTATACCAACAAGGAGTGGAGCAGGTCCCAAACTCAATAGATCTACTTCTTTTGCACCTTGGTCAGTAAGTGATTAATGGTTACTATTATCATCATTCTATTTACGCACAGTGATCTGTTATCTGCTAACCCATAGCTAACATACTGTTTTGACATGACATGTATTTCCCCTCGATAGTTTAAAACAAAACCTAGTGAAAGGAAGGACATGAAACTCACAGTTTTTGTGTTCCTTTAAGTCGTACTGTTTAACTTTTGGTGTCCGCAACGTATTGTAACCTACATGCGTATTGGTTTCATTAGACACCTAGGTCTTAATGGACATTTTACACGTTGTTCATCTTGATATCTTGTTATTTATTTACTTGTTATCATTGAACAACTTATAATGTGATCTTAGTGTTGGTAGTTCGTTTGTTCAATGAATATTGTTATATATATTTCTTAAAATATACACATATATATTATTGTTTTCAAACAATGTGTGAACTGGGCCTTGCCCTTCACATGTCATTGGGCCTAGCCCATGTTTTCTTGTCATTGGGCCTAGCCCATGTATTTTATCTCTTTGGGCCTAGCCCATGTTTTTATGTCTTTGGGCCTAGCCCATGTATTTTATGTCTTTGGGCCTAGCCCATGTTTTTGTGTCTTTGGGCCTAGTCCATGTTTTTGTGTCTTTGGGCCTAGCCCATGTTTTTATGTCTTTGGGCCAGCCCATGTATTTTTATATGATTTTGGGCCTTTATTAGATTTGGGCCTCATCCATAATTATTATGGAATTTGGGCCTAATATATGATTTTCTCAATTTGGGCCTAGCCCAAATGTATATATATGTAAGCCCATTTTTATTATAAGTGTTTACTTATAATTTTTCTAACTCTTTAATACACTTAACCTTCCGGATTTTTCATTTCGATAATATATAAACATGTTAAATGTCTAAATATATATTTAGGCTCGTTGTCAGCGTTGTTTATTACATGTTTGGTTTCATCGAGAATCGTCCGTTGTCGTCGACATGAAGGTGAAATCTTGAATGTCCGCCTATTGTTCGCATTGCTTTAATTGTCCGATTTGTTGTTTCGACGCATTGTGAGAATGAATTTATTATGTCACCGATACTTGGTATATTGTTTGAGTGTTTGTATTTTGTATAAGATTGGATATTTTATTGTGTATACCCTAAGTTTCTAATACATACATATACAATACACACAGGTATACATATTATTTATTAGCAACAAGTATTCATACAAACACTTGTATTAGTTTCCATAAAATAATATATATATAATTGTATAAGTATTTATTTTTATTATAAATATATATTTGTGACTTTATTTAAACACTTAGTTATTTTAGAAAATTTTGCCATAGTTTCCCCTAAACTATGACGTTTTCCACTTTTCAAAAACGTATTTAAAACCTGTTTAAACTCATAATCATCATCAAGAATTCATCTATTATTTATTTAACATAATCTACATAACATCATCCATGAATTTTGTTGTTAAAAACCCTAGTAAATCAAGGGGGTTTTAATGTTCATTATTCTTTTCAAAACAATACTTTAATAGGTTGTTTAACAAGTTCATGTATGTAATCCCTTTGATTACTACACACTTTTAATGTGATTACAACTTAAATATACATGTTTATTTCATATAAAAATCATTCTTATGTATAAAAATTATGTTTAAATTGTAGTATTTTACATGGATGATGTAAGTGATGATCTTGGTTAGATTTAAACCTTATCATGTTTAAATCCTTA
The DNA here is from genome assembly GCA_947069175.1 of Scalesia atractyloides. Lineage (NCBI taxonomy): Eukaryota > Viridiplantae > Streptophyta > Magnoliopsida > Asterales > Asteraceae > Scalesia > Scalesia atractyloides. The sequence goes on along the minus strand of CAMTDV010000003.1, from coordinate 33,241,467 downwards.
TTTTTATACTAAACCACACAAGATCATCTTACTTTTACCTCATAATATCAACATAAACAACTTCAATGTACAATCTAACCATCATATAAGCATGAAATCAACACAAAATAATCAATATTTATTGTTATTATTATGTTGTGTTTTAGGGTTTTGGATGTATCTTTTATTGATTTTCAAGATGATTAACTTATACACTAATAATCTAAGCATAAAATAAGTCAGATTATGGAGGAGATTAGCTCACAATGGGTGCACAAATTTCTTTAAGATTATAGAAGAAAAGTAAGCTCCTTAGAAGGCCCTAATGAGCTCCATCCATGCAAGCTTCCTTGAGGGCTTGATTAAGCTTCAAATGGTGTAGAATGTGGTGTTCTAAGGTGGCACAATGGTGGTGTGTGGTGGGGGTGTTGGAGCCGTGGGTATAGGGAGAAAGATGGGAGGATATGTTGCAATTTTTTTGAAGGAAAAGTGAGGATATGAATGATGAAGGTTTCATATATAAATACTCATATCTTACATGTTCCATCATAATCTTAACACACCATACTTCTAATCTAAATTTTCAACAAAATCAAGTGGTGTGGGGGCCCACTTGTAGCCGTGTACATGGGGGGGGTCAAGTGTAACTTTTATTTTTACCACATGTTGAATTTATGAGATATTTAGGTACTTATGTTAATTATAGAATTAGGGTTAATCTTCTAGCATTTTTAGCATAATACTTGTGTTTAGGGTGTAATTATATGGCATTTAATCCATATGATCCTCCAAAATAAGTTTCGGATGACGGATATGTCGTTAGATCGTTCATCGTCGAAGTATTCGCTAATAAACAGAACTATATATTTATTACCGGAAGCGTTTGATTTCGATTACCACAACTAATATGGTGTCAAATTAGTGCATTTCCGGCCCAAAAATATTCACGACTAGTTCGCTAGATGAATACGCGATGAATTAGGGTTGCCGATATGTCTTCCGTTCGACCGTTCGATCGATATCGGCACTTTTATGATCCGCCGTCGAACTTTTCCAAAAGTTGTGTTTCCGTGACCTCATGTTAGTTGAATGGATTCAGAGTTCCAAATAATGCTTAACTAGTTCACTAGACGCTCGGATGAGGCTATCGGCCACTAAAATATTCGTCGTTTCGACGATCGGCCGCTTTCCGGTCGAATTGTGCACTGTTTGCCGAATGACCGGAAACGACGTGTTATGTACATTTTTTGCTATTCTCACATTATTTTAAGATGTTTAGCATTGTTTTATTCTTATCTTGACATCCGGAATCCTCCGAATTAGTCTTGCGGACAAATCGCCATTTGTCGCCTTTTCGGTCGAAACGAACAATTTTGCATTTTAGGCGTTATACCGGAAAGTTATGTATTATTGTAATAGTTGTTCTCAAATATGTGTTTTCGTTTGCATATGGACTCAGGTATGGCATTAACATGCCGTGATTTCTTGTTCGGATTCGTTTCAGTGGGTTTTCTGACACGGTTAGTGTCACTACATTTAGTGCATTCAGTACTTTCTACCAACACTCTCAGGGCATTGTTTTGGTCTGTTTCTCATCGTAACAGAAACCAGTATATGTTATGATAAGATTTACTTGTCCTAATAATGTACGACTCAGTTTAGGATTTAAATTACGATAATCATGCATGAGATTATAATATGAAATTAGTGATCACATTGTACGGAACTACCAGTTATTTGCCAGTTGTCACATACTCCCCCTGTTAAAAATAATTTCGTCCCGAAATTCAGCTTGAGGCATCCACTGAAGGAGTCTTCTCGAACAGGGTGGGGGTATTTTGACTTGATTTGATCTTCACGCTCCCACTTATACCCGGGACCCTGACGCGAATTCCAGCGAACCTTCACCAATTTGATTTGGCTTCTTCTTGTCTTTTGGACAACATGAATTTCATCTACTGGAATGATCAGTTGGAATGATAACGGTTCTTCGGTGAATTGTAATTTGTCATCAACATCTGCTGGAATGATAACGGTGTCATTTGTTGGACTTTTCTTCAGATTAGAGACATGGAAGGTGTCATGTACATTATTGAGTTCCTCTGGCAGTTTTAACTTGTAAGCCACAGTACCAAGCCTTGCTAGAATTTTGAAAGGTCCAATATATCTCGGGTTGAGCTTCCAACGCTTCCCGAACCTAACTACGCCTTTCCAAGGTGAGACCTTTAACAATACTTTGTCTCCCACCTCGAATGATAATGGTTTGCGTCTTCGATCCGCATAGCTCTTTTGTCTATCTTGGGCTGCTTTAATACGCTCACGTATCTTAAATATCTTGTCTGTGGTCTCTTGCACTAGTTCGGGACCAATGAGTTGTCTGTCACCGACTTCCGCCCAACATAGCGGTGATCAGCACTTTCGTCCATATAAAGCTTTCATCCATATAATGCTTTGAATGGCGCGGCCTTGATACTGGTGTGATAACTGTTATTGTAGAAAAACTCTACCAACGGTAAATGAGTATCCCAGTTTCCTCCTAAATCCATCACACAGGCCCAAAGCATATCTTCTAATGTTTGAATGGTTCGCTTGCTCTGACCATCGGTCTGCGGATGAAAGGTTGTGCTTAAATCCAAGCGAGAACCAAATGAATTTTGAAATGATTGCCAGATACGTGACACAAAGCGACCATCTCTATCAGAGATTATTGAGATGGGCACACCATGACGTGCCACAATCTCCTTTAGGTACAGTTCCGCTAGTTTCTCTATATTGTCTTCCTCACGGATGGGTAGGAAGTGAGTTGATTTGGTTAACCGGTCGATGATAACCCAGATCATGTCATGACCTCGAGAGGTCCGTGGTAACTTTGTAATGAAATCCATTGATATCTGCTCCCACTTCCAAACCGGAATCTCTGGTTGTTGTAATAATCCGGATGGCTTCTAGTATTCGGTCGTGACCTTTGCACAAGTTAGGCATCTCCCAACATAGGTCGCAATATCTCCTTTGAGATTAGGCCACCAATAATATTCTCTCAGATCCTGGTACATTTTGTCCGATCCTAGGTGCATCGAATACTTGGACTTGTGTGCTTCATCCATCACCAAGTGTCGCAACTCACCATAATAGGGAATCCAGATGCTTCCCATGAAATATAGAGTTCCATCCTTTCTCGGTTCCAATTGGTTTTCCATTCCCTTTAATGATTCAGCTGGAATGTTTTTTGGTTTCAATGCTTCTTGTTGTGCTTCCCGCACACTAGAAATGAAGTTCGTCTAGATTGTCATCTCCAAAGCTCGCACCCGTAATGTTTGACATGTTCTTTTCTACTCAAAGCATTTGCTACAAAATTTGCTTTGCTCGGGTGATACTTGATCTCACAGTCATAATCATTCAACAGTTCCACCCAACGTCGTTGGCGCATATTCAGTTCCTTTTGGTTGAATATATGTTGAAGACTTTTATGATCTGTGAAGATGGTGCACTTAGTGCCATATAGATAATGACGCCAGATCTTCAAGGCAAATACCACAGCACCTAGCTCCAGGTCATGCGTGGTATAATTCCTTTCATGAACTTTCAACTGTCGAGACGCGTACGCGATGACTTTTTCTCGTTGCATTAACACGTAACCCAAACCTTGATGTGATGCATCACAGTACACCACAAAGTCATCGGTACCGTCCTGGAGGGATAGTATTGGTGTTTTGCATAGCTTTTCTTTCAATACTTGGAATACCGATTCTTGCTTCTCTCCCCAATCAAACTTTCTATCCTTCTGGGTTAGCGACGTTAGCGGTTGTGCAACCTTGGAGAAGTTTTCAATAAATCTCTTGTAATATCCCGCTAATCCTAGGAGTTGTCGTATTTCCGTGGGGGTTCTTGGCGTGGTCCAGTTCTTTATTGCCTCAATCTTCGAAGGGTCGACATGGATTCCTTTCTCGTTTACCCCATGGCCAAGAAATTGTACCTCGCGAATCCAAAATTTGTATTTTGAGAACTTGGCATATAGTTGCTCTTTCTTCAGCAATTCCAAAATGGCTCTCAAGTGTTGTTCATGCTCTTTCTCGGTGCGTGAGTATATCAGTATATCATCTATGAATACGATCACGAATTTGTCAAGATATGGCTTACACACTCGGTTCATCAAATCCATGAATACTGCAGGGGCATTGGTTAGGCCAAAGGGCATAACAAGGAACTCATAATGACGGTAACGAGTCGTAAACGCGGTCTTAGAATACTTTACTCCTGGATTCTCAACTGATGATATCCGGATCTTAAATCAATCTTCGAATAAAAACTCGATCCCCATAACTGATCGAACAGATCATCGATCCATGGTAATGGGTACCGGTTCTTGATAGTTCACTTGTTTAACTCCCGGTAGTCGATGCACATGTGAAATGTTCCGTCCTTTTTCTTCACGAATAGCACCTGAGCTCCCCAAGGCGAGAAACTCGGCCTTATGAAACCTTTGTCGAGAAGCTCTTGCAACTGCGTAGATAATTCTTGCATCTCCCAGGGCGCTAGACGGTATGGAGCTTTTGCAACAAGTGCAGCTCCTGGCACTAAGTCGATGCGGAATTCGACTTGTCGTGGTGGGGGTAGTCCCGGCAAGTCTTCCGGAAAGACCTCGGGGTATTCCCTCACTACTGGTATGTCCTCAATCTTGCGTTCCTCGGCCTTCTTATCCACCACGTGGGCAAGAAAAGTGATGCATCCTTTCCTTAAGCATTTTTGAGCCTTCATGCAGTTTATGATTCGAAGAGGTGTATCAAGCTTCTCCCCGTGAATCACCAAATGTTCTCCGTTGGACAAGGGAATGCGAATGATCTTCTCATGACATATAGCCTCGGCTCGATTATTGGATAGCCAATCCATTCCAATGACAACATCAAAACTACCCAGTTGAACTGTCTATATCAAACTTTCGTTCACCCAACTCGAACGTACATTTCTTTATTATTTCTTTCGACTCTACTAATATTCTGTTAGCTAACTCAATCGAGTAGGGAACATCTAGTTTACTCGACTTTATCCCAAGTATATCCCTAAACTCTTTAGAAACAAAACTGAAATCTGCCCCGGTATCAAAAAGAATAGATGCAAAGTGATCATTGATAGGGAATGTACCGGTGACCACGTTTGGATCCTGACGAGCGTCCTTAGCTCCAATTACAAACGCTCTCCCATGCGCTTGATTTGCTTTAGGGCAATCTTTCTTGAACTGCCCTTTTTCTCCGCATCCGAAACAACCTTGATCTCCAGTATTGGTTCCCCGGCACGCTTCGGGTCGATTACCAAATTTGCCACATTTTCCACACTTGGGGCCACGACATTCCCCGTGATGGTGGAAAGGACTTGGGACATTTTGGTGCGTCCCTAGTATAAGCTTTCTTAACCGCAGTGTTCGTGGTTGTGGTAACATATGCTTTGGTTTCCTTAACTTCTCTCGCTGCTTGTCTTTTTTTACTGTTGTTATTACCACGAGAACCTTTCTTGAAGTGATAAAATTTTCGTTTGTTGAATCAGTGGTCTCCTCAGTATATTCTTTCTTGTTTCCACCTTTCTTAGTCAACTTTCCCTGACGTACAGCCTCTTCGGTCAGACTGACAGCTAGCTCAATAGCTTCACCAATCTTTGTGGGTTTCGAAGAGGCAACCAAACTCAGAATCTCGGGGGCAAGTCCCCAAATGTACCTCTTAATACGTTTAAATTCTGGTTCCACTAGATATGGCACCACTCAGGATAAATCATGGAATCGTTGTGTATACCCAGAAATGTCTGAACCGACCATTTTTAGATTCCAAAATTATGTCTCCAACTTTGAATTTCTGATCTTGAACAATACTTCTTCTTCATCATCTCCTTTAGTTCCTCCCAGGTCAGCGCAATGCAACATCGTCGCCCTTGGTTTGGACCTGAAGGTAACACCATGATAGATCTCCATCCATAAAGAGTCCGGTAACATAGGTGACTCTTAATTCTGTCGGGCACTTACTCATTCGGATGACCGAGTCTGTCTTCTCAGTCCAGCATATGAAGGCTATAGCGCCTCTGGTACCATCGAAGTTCAGAGGTTTACAGTCAAGAAACTGCTTATATGTGCAACCTGAAATCATTGGATACGCCATTTAAGCATGAGTAAGTAGCACAAATAAGATGGATGAGAGTGTATCGCGGTTTTATGAGAAACCGTGTATTACCAGTGGGAGGATTTACTCTTGTTGAACCTCCTGTACCGCCGCTATGCTCAGAGCGGTTTGCCTCGTACTGTGAAATGGCTTAGGAGATACGTTCGTTCAGCTCCTCTTGTGTGGTGGGTTGGGTGTTGTTTAAGCTTCTTCTGCGGGGCGGCATTGTCTTCTAACACAATATGTCGCTCAATTAGTCGAATTATACTTTCATGTTATTATTACTATTTATTATTATTATTATTATTATTATTATTATTATTATTATTATTTTATATATGCAACAACACATCGGTACATGATAAATAAATAAATGAATATATGCAAACGCCATATGCACACCCGTCGTCATCATACACATGGCTCGCCACATCATAAAGTATAAATCATAATATCACCATGGTGCAATGCATCAATCATAAAATCACCACGTCATGACATAATCAACCATAACATAAAAGAAATACAATGTAACATAAAGAAAATACACTTTTATACAATGACAACTTGTCACAATTTGTTTGCAAAGAGCCAAAAAGGACTTAGGGGTACAAACCCTAGTCAATACAAGTTTTTACATTACGAAAGTACCATTTTCTACTACATTGCTTCTTCATGTCAACTAGTTGTCTTCCAAAAGCTGGAATCTTCAAGGTTGGATCTTCATGAGCCGAAACAACAGAAGTACAACTGATCCCCAAAAGATATCTACAAACATGCTACTTGGGTGGAGGGGGTGGTGGAAATGGCGATTGTGGGAACATGCTGTGATAGTATGCCATCTCCTCCTCGAGGCTAGAAATACGCCTAGTAGCATCCGTCTGAAACTGCTCTAGCTCCTTCACTCGTGCCTCGGACGGGCATGACGAGTGGTGGAATGGGCAGTAGAAAGGTGGGAGTCGGTGGTGGTGATAGAGGTCGTGGTGGTGGTGATGGTATCGGGGATGAAAGTGGTGGAGGTGTCACTCTCGTAGTGGCGTGAGCAGTACATTGCGACTCTATCTCCCAAATCCTACGAAAGATCAGAGAGAGTTGTAGGTCATCTGAAGTAACCATTTCCTCCACAGGAATCGGAGGAAAGTGTGAGGGATGATAAGGGTCTGAAGGGCTCATGCCTGGTGGAGTTGTCAGAGTGAACATACCTGCTGGAAGTGGTGTGGGTCGTGGGTCATACATGGGGGCACTCTATCAGAGAATGAAAGTCTTAGGATATGAGAAGGTCCGACTTCAGATGGATTGAAAACAAGGTGGTACGTGGACCTCTGAGAAAAGTAGGGTGGTGGCTGCTCGAGGGCACGTGGAGTGCCGCTCAGAGAGTAGTGACGGGCAGGTCCTGTATAATGAATGGGTCCTGGGGTCGGGACTCTGACAGGGAACAGACTGACGCGAGCCGGTGAGGCCACAGGTGGTGAATACATGGATGCATGGGTGCCTGGGACGGCGGATGAAGCATCGTCAACCTCATGTTCACTTGGAGCAGCATCAGTAGATGACGAGATGTCCATGACTGGAATATCTGGGGGTGGAATCTCGAGTATAGCGATATCGTCGAAGACCTCGCCATCTGCCAGGTCGTCCTCCATGTGTTCAATATGGAATACTGGTATCTCGTCGTCGTCATCATCCAAATCAATCACGGGAGGGACCACAGCAAAGGGCACGGCCAGATGTACAATAGCGTGGTCACCCTCCGGGTGACCATACACTATGATGTCATGCGGTGGCTGAGGGACGACCAGTACGTCGTCTGCTGGTGGTGCATCTACCTCCATTGGATCGATCAGTGCCAGTGGTTGGAAATCCCCATCGTCTCCATCTTCGGCTCCATCCCCTAAAGGTTGGGCCTCGGCAGCAGGATCATATCCATCATCGGATATATACTCCTCTGGGTCTTCCTCATAACTCGATGCTGAAGCCATAGTCCTGGCAAATAATCCATACAATACATATATACATGTTAGTAATTTATGATATAGTTTTAAATAAATCACCATTTCTCATGCAAAGCTTGTTCTCTTTTGTATTCCATGGAATCTTATTGTTTTGTGTCTATCCATTATTGACTACTCATGTATTGACTCTGCTCATTACTTATGGTTGAGCTCGTGTGATAGATCCTTGTGTTATAGTGACACAATAAAAAACTTTTTGTTATTTGGTTTTAATTCCAAAACATTTCTATCATGTTTTAAAACTTGTTTTCATGTGTGAACCCCTGGTGATTGTAGACCAACTTTTAGTAAAAAGTTTTTCCCCAGTTCATTACAATCGGAGCTCTGATACCAACCTGTCACACCCTGGTCGTAGCGGAAGCGCAAGTGTGTGACTATTAGGAAATCATTGCATCCAATTTAGTAAACAGTATTAACAACAACGATCTCATGCCATTACTAAGTTTCATTATCCATTTACATCCTTCAAAAGTGAAACAACGTTGTTATCAGTATCAGATTTCCATTACAAACATAGTTTAATAGGCATTGTTCCAAAATAAGATAGTGTTTTCATCAGAGTTTCATGTTGAGGCTTTGACCCCTATATACCCAAACGAGGTTGGGATATAAAGAGCAAACCCACCAAAAGTAATACATCGTTGTCTTGAAAATCCCACGCCCGGATCCCATCACCAGCTCAAGCCTTGCGTCCTAAAACACATGTAATTTTAAAAAGTCAACATAAAGTTGGCGAGTTCATGTAGTTTAATGTTTTCGTATCCAAATGTCATCCTTGAAAACCTGTATTGAAATCCAAGTATGTTATTAGCATAAATGAGTTAATTTAGGGATCTATCAGTGTGTCGCGAGCACCCTGACATACTAGTGCCATAAGTAAGTAACCAAACCGAGACTACTTTGACATCATTGGGATCACAAAAACACTCCGAAGGGTATACACAAGGAGTGGAGCGGGTCTCAAACTCAATAGATCTACTTCTTTTGCACCTTGGTCACTAAGTGATTAATGGTTACTATTGTCATCATTCTACTTACGCACAGTGATCTGTTATCTGCTAACCCATAGCTAACATACTGTTTTGAAATGACATGTATTTCCCCTCGATAGTTTAAAACAAAACTTGAAATAAGTGAAAGGAGGGACAAGAAACTCACAGTTTTTGCGTTCCTTTAAGTCGTATTGTTTAACTTTTGGTGTCCGCAACGTATTGTAACCTACATGCGTATTGATTTCATTAGACTCCTAGGTCTTAATGGACCTTGTACACGTTGTTCATCTTGAATTCTTGTTATTTATTTACTTGTTATGATAGAACAACTTACAATGTGATCTTAGTGTTGGTAGTTCATTTGTTCTATGAATATTGTTATATATATTTATTTAAACATATACATATATATTATTGTTTTCAAACAATGTGTGAATTGGGCCTTGCCCTTCACATGTCATTGGGCCTAGTCCATGTTTTCTTGTCATTGGGCCTACCCCATGTTTTCTTGTAATTGGGCCTAGCCCATGTTTTTATGTCGTTGGGCCTAGCCCATGTATTTTATGTCTTTGGGCCTAGCCCATGTTTTTATGTCTTTGGGCCTAGCCCATGTTTTTGTGTCTTTGGGCCTAGCCCATGTTTTTATGTCTTTGGGCCTATCCCATGTATTTTTATATGTTTTTGGGCCTTTATTAGATTTGGGCCTCATCCATAATTATTATGGAACTTGGGCCTCATATACGATTTTCTCAATTTGGGCCTAGCCCAAATGTATATATATGTAAGCACATTTTTATTATAAGTGTTTACTTATAATTTTTCTAACTCTTTAATACACTTAACCTACCAGATTTTTCATTTCGATAATATATAAACATGTTAAACGTCTAAATATATATTTAGGCTCGTTGTCGGCGTTGTTTATTACATGTTTGTTTTCGTCGAGAATCGTCCGTTGTCGTTGACGTGAAGGTGAAATCTTGAATGTCCGCCTATTGTTCGCATTGCTTTAATTGTCCGATTTGTTGATTCGACGTATTGTGAGAATGTATTTATGTCACCCATACTTGGTATATTGTTTGAGTGTTTGTATTTTGTATAAGATTGGGTATTCTATTATGTATACCCAAAGTTTATAATACATACATATACAATACACACATGTATACATATTATTTATTAGCAACAAGTATTCATACAAACACTTGTATTATTTTCCATATAAGAATATATATATATATATATATATATATTTGTAAAAGAATTTATATTTCTTATAAATATATATTTGTGACTTTATTTAAACAATTAGTTATTTAGGGATAACCCTTGTCATTAAAGTCCACTTAATGATGTTTTAAGTTATTAATCACGTTTAGTCTCACTAATCACCCCACTAATCATGCTTTAATCGCGATTAGATTTTTAGAAAATTCGCCATAGTTTCCCCTAAACTATGGGTTTTCCACGTTTTAAAACGGATTTAAAACCTGTTTAAACTCATAGTCATCATCAACAATTCATCTATTATTTATTTAACATTATCTACATATCATCATCTATGAATTTTGTTGTTAAAAACCCTAGTAAATCAAGGGGGTTTTTAATGTTCATTATTCTTTTCAAAACAATACTTTAGTAGGTTGTTTAACAAATTCATGTATGTAATCCCTTTGATTACTACACACTTTTAACGTGATTACAACTTAAATATATATGTTTATTTCTTATAAAAATCATTCTTATGTATAAAAGTTATGTTTTAGTTGTAGTATTTTTCATGGATGATGTAAGTGATGACCTTGGTTAGATTTAAACCTTATCATGTTTAAATTCTTATTTTTATACTAAACCACACAAGATCATCTTACTTTTACCTCATAATATCAACATAAACAACTTCAATGTACAATCTAAACATCATTTAAGCAGTAGATCTCACTTGTTTGTTTGTCAACCTCACTAACAATGAATTCCGCCTCTGTTAGTTGAGTCAGATCGGTTAGGTGCTCATCGGAGGAGAGACGATCTCCATTCATAATGATTCAGGATTACATTATCTTCATTATGCACAAATTCCCCTTGGAATGAATATTCAGGTCTTTGTTTGCACGGTTCCCGACCTACTCTGATTTGCTTAACTGTAATCTTCACGAATAATCACCAACACAAAAATTACCAATGCAGCTTCTCTGCTTCTACGTTAACCACATTCGCGTTTGGTTTTAGCGCAGCCCACTACTCGATCCTCTGATCTTCAAAAACCCAACCGTCAATTGAAAGAAACTTCGGATCACCACACCGGTAAATTTCAAGTCTATGATTACCCACGAAAATCTGAAATCCCGTTTTCCATAATCACGTTTAAGCACACTCATGAATGATTGATCAGCAATTTCTATAATTAGTAAATCTTCGTCGAATAACAAATCATCTGGTAACACATTCAGATCTCAGAAGGATTCTTCACGATCAGAATCACATTCTTCCTCTTTAGTCATGATAACAGATATATAGTCTTCTTCATAGACCCGGCATCAACTTAATCAACAAACATTGTCATTCCCTAATGGTTAGTCCAAAAAACAATTCCTATGCTTGAAGATTAAATATTCTAACACTTTAGACTATCATCGAGCATTCGTGTATCTAATATCTTGAACACCCTCTGATATCTTATAAGTATCGACAAAATGCTTCTACTAATGCTAATCTTGCTAACCGGCTTGACGAAGACCCGGGACATAAACCCTAAGACATCAATCTGATCTCGATCTGGAGAATCTGAACTTCCCATAATCATGAACTAACGAATGCAGATCAAATGCATCCTTGGATAATCTGAAGTCGGAACCACCCGAATACTAGTGCACGTCACGAATTTTAAAAATGCTAGAATTTCAATATATTATATGAAATTTTATTCCCCCTCATTTTTGCAAATTCTGACCTCTCTAAACAATATCACTGAATTTCCCTCTCAAATCTGGCAAATTCAGTTTTCTCTATTCACTGAAACACTACTATTGTGGAAAATATGTCATTTGGTCCACAAAAGTAAGTTTTTCATAAATGCGGATTTAACTTTTGGGCCCGTCAATAGTCAGTATACCAAATAATCACCATTTTGCATATATATTCGTTACTACCCCGTTATCTTCAACCCTCTGTGATTGTATCATCAAATTTACTCTCTGAAGCCCTCCATGGTGTCCCGAACAACCAGAATTTGTCGTTAAATCTCGAAAAAATTTCTTACAAGGGTAGGGTACCTACGTACGAGGGTAATCTATCTTCATGCGAAGTAAGTACCTTCTTGCGAAGTGAGTATCTTTGTGTGAAGTGACTATATTCGTACGAACAGTTCTGATCACAATTTTTATCCAAAATCTTTATTTCTTCTAATTTCAAGATGATTCTTTCACAGTTATGGTCGAATTTCATTTCTAAACAATCTTATGGTTTCAATTTTAATTTTTGTCCATGGATTGTCCATTTATTTTATGATTTACGTCTAAAACCTTCTAAAGTCCATAATTCATGAACTTAGGTGATTCAATCAACTGTTAGATCAATTAAACCAGTATCATAGCTCTAATACCAATTGAGAGTTCAAGATCGGTTGCACGAACACAAGATCTGCGTTTAAACAGTTTTACGTACGAATCCGTAAAACCGAGTCCTAATCGAGACAAAGAATCATAAATAGCAACTGTTTATTACATTCTAATGACAACTGGAAAGAGTTTGGAAGTCTACTTTACAAAATCACCTATTCCAAACCTTTAAGATGAAGCTCTTGTACGGAGGTGGATTCGTGCGGTGTTGTTCTCTCTTGAACGGAGGTGTCTGCTCCTATTTATAGAAATGTTGATGTAGTTCGTACGAACGTAACGCTATAAGTCCGTTGATGTGGTTCGTATGAATGTAAAGCTATAAGTTCGTATGTACATAGACTTCGTTCCATGCATATCACTTTCTTATTCATGTACATGTTGACTTCAGTATGTACGTATATGCAAATTATGATGTAATGATGATGAAATGATGAAGTAGAATTGTGATGTTATCACATAAATGTGATGACATCATTCCCGATCATGCTCACTCTCTTCGTATCGTTCTGTACCGAATCCTAAAATATCCTAATGCTACCTAGCGAAACCTCTGTCAGGTATATTACAGACTCAAGACACTCGGCATTACACGTACAATTATATTTCTAGTATGGCCACACGAATAGTGCACTAACATGAATTCTGCATATCCAAAGGAATACTGAGGCAATTCATTATTCCTAGAACACCTGAACAAAACGGGGTTACTGAAAGAACAAACAGAACCCTTATTGAGTCTTCAAAGACTATGCTTGCAGATTCTGGTCTTCTATTGTCCTTCTAGGAAGAGGCTGTGAATATAGCATGTTATGTTCAAAACAAGGTCTTGATAAATCCTAGATATCAAAAATCTACCTATGAGATTTTGTTCAAAATAAACCGTTAATTTCATTTTTAAAGTCTTTGGTTGTCCATGCTTTATCTTGAATCTTAAAGATTCAATTTCAAAGTTTGCAACTAAAGTGGATTGTGGATATTTCTTGGGATATTTTTCTACAGCCAAAGCCTACAAAGTATTTAACACTAGGACCATGGCTAAAGAAGAAACTTTGAATGTAAAATTCAATGAATTATCATCCTTGAAATTCCCTAAAAATCATGCAGAACTATTTTATCTTGAACAATTCAATTTCGAAGAAGTAATTGCTAAGGTTGATGACGATACGGGTAAACAAAATGCAGCACTACAGGATTACAGATGTGACATTGGGATGCCATCTCAATACAAAGCCTCTTCAGATCCACAAAGTTCTTTTGTACAAAACAACAACCAGTCCACGATAATTGGAACCACTGTTGACTACCCCAAACCTCAGATGCTGCTTGTGGTCAAACCACTGATCTATCTTCGTCATCAAATAACACACCACTTTGGCCAATCCTACCACCACCATTTCAAACCACTATTGACCATACTATAATGCCAACAGAGGATTCACCAGAAAATTCTCAATTATGCTCTTCACCACATAATTCCATCATTCCATACACTAGGACCACTGTCCTCCACAGATCTCATCCACCTCAACAAGTTATAGGAAATATCAATGTAGGAATGCTCATAAGAAGCTAGTCCTCAAAATTCCTGCCTATTTGGAGGCTTTATATCACTATCCAACTTGTCAAATGCCAAGAGGCATTAAAAGACAATAGTTGGGTAGAAGCAATGCAAGAAGAGCTTCTTCAGTTTAAAAGACCATAAGTTTGGGAACTTGTACCATTACCAGAGGACACATGTTAATTGGTACAAAAAGGGTCTTCAAAAGCAAAACTAATGAAAGAGGCATAGTTATCAAAATCAAAGCCATGTTTGTGGTTCAAGGGTATAAACAAGAAGAACGAATTGACTATCATGAAACTTTTGCTCCTGTAGCAAGGGTGGAAGCTATAAGACTTTTCTTGGCCTTTGCTGTCAACCACACCATGAAGGTGTATCTGATGGATATAAAGAGTGTTTTCCTCTATCGAAAAATTTAAGAAGAGGTTTGTGTGGGTCAACCACCTGGATTTGAAGACTCATTCGATCCTGATTATGTCCACAAGATGGAGAAAGCTTTATATGGTCTAAAACAAATTTAAAAGAAGTAAAATTAAAAAAAACTCTTTTTTCTAAAATGGGAAGGGAAAGATATGTTGATTGTATTGATCGATGTAAATGATATCATCTTTGGATCCACATGTGATAAACTATGTGAAGATTCAGAATATGATGACAACTCAATTTGAAATGAGTGCCAAGGGGGAGTTACAATGTTTTCTTGGTCTCCAAGTACAAAACTTGAAAATGGAACTTTCATTCATCAATATAAATATGTCAAATCTCTTTTGAAAAACATTTGACATGAATGACTGTAAACCATGTGCTACCCCCATGAGTACATCAAAACTATTCATATCTAATGAAAAAGGATGGCTTGATAGATAAGACAATTTACAGATGTATGATTGGGTCATTGTATGGTCACCTAATCCAAGGATCTCACTCACAAATACAATCACTAGGTGTGAGGAATCCATAACTAATTACCACTGTAGGAGAATGTATCAAGAACAAGAATAATGAGAGAAATCTAAGAATGCACAGAGTATTCTTAGATGTCAAAGTAGAATGACGTCACTCACACACAATAGCCGCGAGACAAAAAAACTACTAATGATTAGGGTTTTTTTGCTGCACAAACTTTCCTGTGACATTTTGCCTTTTCAATCATTGTACAATTACAAACAATTTCGTATTCTATGAAACCCTGTGTTGTATTTCTGAACTTTGTATAATTATTTAAGACATTAGCACAATTTCAATTTGTTGCACGATTTCGAACCCTCAAAATTTTTTTGTGGAGATAATTCGTTAACTGACACTCAAACGAATCTGTTTAATGCGACGTACACTCCGAAACAAGGACATAAGCTACACATACCCTAAATACCCTTGACATCACTTAGATATAAGTTTTGAAAGTTTAGATATGACAAAAACATGCTTATACAAGTCCAGGGACTAATCCAAGTTACACATGTCTTAACACCTTTAAATAACCTAAATATTAGGTTAAAGGGTTAAAAATGGGAAAAAAAGTGAAAATACAAGTCCAAGGGCCAAAAATGTCAAAAAAAATAAAGGCTTTTGCTTCTTCACCAAGATTGCCACACATAATTTGGTGTTGACACATGTTAGAACACGTATCCACACTTGAGGACACTTGTCATCACCTCCTTGATCCTAAAATACTATAAATACATCATGATTCATCCATTTTTTTCACACCACTTCAAAGTAAAGTGTGAAGTTCTTCTTTCTATCCTTTTTGGAGCTTGTTTCTAGCCTTTGGATGCCTCCTATCTTGAGTTCCGAAAGTGTTCTTCAACACGAGTATCTTCCTAGTTCTTTTATTATTTTAGCTATTTTGAGCTAGAAGTCTAACAGTTTGGCTTCCTAATTGACTTTTGGTTCTGACCATATTTGGTCAAGTTAAAGTGCAATTGAACTTTGCAATGTGATCATAATCACGAAGGTTATTATCCCTAACGATTTCACCTTCTGATTACCACGTTTACTAGTCGAAGTGACTGTCAAACCCTGGTTGTAGTGGAAGCGCAAATGTGTGACTATTAGGAAATCATTGCATCCAATTTAGTAAACAGTATTAACAACAAAGATGCCATGCCATTACTAAGTTTCATTATACATTTACATCCTTCAAAAGTGAAACCACGTTGTTATCAGTATCAGATTTCCAATACAAACATAGTTTAATAGGCATTGTTCAAAAATAAGATAGTGTTTTCATCATAATTTCATGTTGAGGCTTTGACCCCTATATACCCAAATGAGGTTGGGATATAAAGAGCAAACCCACCAAAAGTAATACATCGTTGTCTTGAAAATCCCACACCCGGATCCCATCACCAGCTCAAGCCATGCGTCCTAAAACACATGTAATTTTAAAAAGTCAACATAAAGTTGGCGAGTTCATGTAGTTTAATGTTTTCGTATCAAAATGTCATCCTTGAAAACCTGTATTGAAATCCAAGTATGTTATTAGCATAAATGAGTTAATTTAGGGATCTATCAGTGTGTCGTGAACACCCTGAAATACTAGTGCCATAAGTAAGTAACCAAACCAAGACTACTTTGATATCATTGGGATCACAAAAGCACTCCGAAAGGTATACCAACAAGGAGTGGAACGGGTCTCAAACTCAATAGATCTACTTCTTTTGCACCTTGGTCACTAAGTGATTAATGGTTACTATTGTCATCATTTTACTTACGCACAGTGATCTGTTATTTGCTAACCCATAGCTAACATACTGTTTTGACATGACATGTATTTCCCCTCGATAGTTTAAAACAAAACTTAGTGAAAGGAGGAACATGAAACTCACAGTTTTGCATTCCTTTAAGTCGTATTGTTTAACTTTTGGTGTCCGCAACGTATTGTAACCTACATGCGTATTCGTTTCATTAGACACCTAGGTCTTAATAGACCTTGTACACGTTGTTCATCTTGAATTCTTGTTATTTATTTACTTGTTATGATTGAACAACTTATAATGTGATCTTAGTGTTGGTAGTTCGTTTGTTCGATGAATATTGTTATATATATTTCTTTAAATATATACATATATATTATTGTTTTCAAACAATGTGTGAACTGGGCCTTGCCCTTCACATGTCATTGGGCCTAGCCCATGTTTTCTTGTTATTGGGCCTAGCCCATGTATTTTATGTCTTTGGGCCTAGCCCATGTTTTTATGTCGTTGGGCCTAGCCCATGCATTTTATGTCTTTGGGCCTAGCCCATGTTTTTATGTCTTTGGGCCTAGCCCATGTCTTTGTGTCTTTGGGCCTAGCCCATGTCTTTGTGTCTTTGGGCCTAGCCCATGTTTTTGTGTCTTTGTGCCTAGCCCATGTTTTTATGTCTTTGGGCCAGCCCATGTGTTTTTATATGTTTTTGGGCCTTTATTAGATTTGGGCCTCATCCATAATTATTATGGAATTTGGGCCTAATATATGATTTTCTCAATTTTGGCCTAGCCCAAATGTATATATATATGTAAGCCCATTTTTATTATAGGTGTTTACTTATAATTTTTCTAACTCTTTAATACACTTAACGTTCCAGATTTTTCATTTCGATAATATATAAACATGTTAAACGTCTAAATATATATTTAGGCTCGTTGTCGACGTTGTTTATTTCATGTTTGTTTTCGTTGAGAATCGTCCGTTGTCGTCGACGTGAAGGTGAAATCTTGAATGTCCGCCTATTGTTCGAATTGCTTTAATTGTCCGATTTGTTGTTTTGACGCATTGTGAGAATGTATTTATTATGTCACCCATACTTGGTATATATTTTGAGTGTTTGTATTTTGTATAAGATTGGGTATTTTATTGTGTATACCCTAAGTTTCTAATACATACATATACAATACACACATGTATACATATTATATATTAGCAACAAGTATTCATACAAACACTTGCATTATTTTCCATATAAGAATATATATATATTTGTAAAAGTATTTATTTTTCTTATAAATATATATTTGTGTCTTTATTTAAGCACTTAGTTATTTAGGGATAACCCTTGTCATTAAAGTCCACTTAATAACGTTTTAAGTTACTAATCACGTTTAGTCTCACTAATCACCCCACTAATCATGCTTTAATCGCGATTAGACTTTTAGAAAATTTTGCCATAGTTTCCCGTAAACTATGGCGTTTTCCATGTTTTAAAAGCGTATTTAAAACCTGTTTAAACTCATAATCATCATCAACAATTCATCTATTATTTGTTTAACATAATCTACATATCATCATCCATGAATTTTGTTGTTAAAAACCTAGTAAATCAAATGGGTTTTTAATGTTCATTATTATTTTCAAAACAACACTTTAGTAGGTTGTTTTACAAGTTCATGTATGTAATCCCTTTGATTACTACACACTTTTAATGTGATTACAAATTAAATATATATTTTTATTTCTTATAAAATCATTCTTATGTATAAAAATTATGTTTAAGTTGTAGTATTTTACATGGATGATGTAAGTGATGATCTTGGTTAGATTTAAACCTTATGATGTTTATATCCTTATTTTTATACTAAACCACACAAGATCATCTTACCTTTACCTCATAATATCAACATAAACAACTTCAATGTACAATCTAACCATCATGTAAGCATGGAATCAACACAAAATAATCAATATTTATTGTTATTATTATGTTGTATTTTAGGGTTTTTGATGCATCTTTTCTTGATTTTCAAGATGATCAACTTGTACACTAATAATCTAAGCATAAAATAAGTTAGATTCTAGAGGAGATTAGCTCACAATGGGTGGAAGCACAAATTTCTTGAAGATTATAGAAGAAAAGTAAGCTCCTTAGAAGGCCCTAATGAGCTCCATCCATGCAAGCTTCCTTGAGGGTCTTGATTAAGCTTCAAATGGTGTAGAATGTGGTGTTCTAAGGTGGCACAATGGTGGTGTGTGGTGGGGGTGTTGGAGCCGTGGGTATAGGGGGAAAGATGGGAGGATATGTTGCAATTTTTTTGAAGGAAAAGTGAGGATATGAATGATGAAGGTTTCATATATAATTACTCATATCTTACATGTTCCATCATAATCTTAACACACCATACTTCTAATCTAAATTTTCAACAAAATCAAGTGGTGTGGGGGCCCACTTGTAGCCGTGTACATGGGGGGGGGGTGAGGTGTAACTTTTATTTTTACCACATGTAGAATTCATGAGATATTTAGGTACTTATGTTAATTATAGCAATTAGGGTTAATCTTCTAGCATCTTAAGCATAAGACTTGTTTTAGGGTGTAATTATATGGTATTTAATCCATATGATCCTCCAAAATAAGTTTCGGATGACGGATATGTCGTTAGATCGTTCATCGTCCAAGTATTCGCTAATAAACGGAACTATATATTTATTACCGGAAGCGTTTGATTTCGATTACCACAACTAATATGGTGTCAAATTAGTGCATTTCGGGTCCAAAAATATTCACGACTAGTTCGCCAGATGAATACACCATGAATTAGGGTTGCCGATGTGTCTTCCGTTCGACCGTTCGATCGATATCGGCACTTTTATGATCCACCGTCGAACTTTTTCGAAAGTTGTGTTTCCGTGACCTCATGTTAGTTGAATGGATTCCGAGTTCCAAATAATGCTTAACTAGTTCACTAGACGCTCGGAGGAGGCTATCGGCCACTAAAATATCCGTCGTTTCGACGATCGGCCGCTTTCCGGTTGAATTGTGCACTGTTTGCCGAATGACCGGAAATGACGTGTTATGTGCATTTTTGCTATTCTCTCATTATTTTAGGATGTTTAGCATTTTTTTCATTCTTATCTTGACATTCGGAATCCTCCGAATTAGTCTTGCGGAAAATCACCATTTGTCGCCTTTTCGGTCGAAACGGACAATTTTGCAATTTAGGCGTTATACCGGAAAGTTATATATTATTGTAATAGTTGTTCTCAAATATATGTTTTTGTTTGCATATGGACTCAGGTACGGCATTAACATACCGTCATTTCTTGTTCGGACTCGTTTCAGTGGTTTTCCGACACAGTTAGTGTCACCGCATTTACCAACACTCTTAGGGCATTGTTTTGGTATGTTTCTCATCGTAACGGAAACCAGTATATGTTATGATCAGATTTACTTGTCCTAATAACGTACGACTCAGTTTTGGATTTAAATTATGATAATCATGCATGAGATTATAATATGAAATTAGTGATCACATTGTACGGAACTACCAGTTATTTTCAAGTTGTCACAGTGACGAGTCAAAGTTTAGGGTAAAAAATGAGCATGATGTGCATTTTACGATGAAACTATTTTTGCGTATCAAAACACCAAGTTTTGATATCAAATCAGTTTTATAAACTTAGTTAGACATATTCTGACATGTCTAACTCGTCACTTCTTGTTTAGTGCTTATTTAGGGTCGTAAGTCGAGCGGTCTTGACCACAGCTTTGACTTTCGAATTCGACCTGTTTGGTCGATCTTAGGATTCGACCAAATTAATATTTGTGACCATAGTTGTATAGGGAATAACCTACAGAGGTTATACCTTATGGTCATGTCGTTTGGTTAGTGTTATGATAAGTTACGTCTATGTTCTTAAAAAACAATGATGAATAAATGCCCTTTTGCGCATAAATCCATTTTAAACACATGTAACCAAATTTTTGATATATAAACTAATGTTATAGCATTCTCAAACATGTTTGGGAATTTAAGACTTATCATAGGACATGTTTAACCATCCGATCACGCGTTTACGCTAACGACCCGTTAAAGTAGCATAAACTACCTTAACGAGTCATAATGGGTCAAAAGCACTTAGGATCATTTCCAAATCAGAATGTTAAGTTTGTTAAACCATTTCACATGAGTTCCAACACTCGTTTGGTTTATAAGACTTCATTCTATCCGATCTCCCATTTGTAGTCCCGACACACTAACATATTTATTTGACACATTAGGACACGTTTGAGCTTTGTTTATTCCGTTGATCAAGAACACTTTCGCAATCCCAAGTGAGTACATACCCCTCTTTTACATTTTGAAAATGTTTTGGGGTGACTCGTATGTGCTAAATCTTTTTCAAGTTTAAAAAAAAAACAATGTCTATGGTTTATATATAAAACAATATGATTACAATAATGTGAACAAGTTGTTGATGAATTATCCCTAACACGAATGACATTCATTAGCTTTGGTCGAGCCGACCAGTAGTATGTTATGGTACCATATGACTGAAAATCCCATTATCAGACTGTTCACTGGATTTGGTGGAAGTTTGGGTAATGACAGGAACTTTTTCTGATTAACAAATCATTTGTTGATTTGTTAGTCTTGTTAAAGAGACCCTGGTGGTCTATTAAAGATACCCTTTGGTGGTATAGTCAACACAGGTTTGACTATGTTCATTAAAGAACGATCAAAAGTTTTCACAATTAAAAACACGGACAATTTGTTTATGACATGGACAATTGGTTCATGACACGGACGATTGATTTATAACACGTACGAATAGTTTATAACACATATAAATGATTTATAACAAGGACAAATGGTTTTGAACAATGTCACGCAATGATTTTCACTTAAAGATATAAACCATATGAAGTTTCCTTTTGAATCAATCTATTACAAGGTTTTTATAAAAGAAATGTTTTGGTGAAGATTCATGGCTATAAGGTTTTCACAACTCTAACAAACTTGTTTTAGTTTGTTAATTGTATTTCATAATCAAACACTTTTGATACGAGGTTTTAACTTAACGACTCTTGTAGTTGGACGAGGTGTTGCAATATGTTTACAAAGCCACAAATTTGACACACTCACAAAACCTATGTACTCGTCGGCATTTTTATGCTGACTCTCTTTTCACATGTGTTTCAGGAGTCAATGCTTGATAATATGATGCATGCTTCATGTAGGAATGGACGCGGGCCTTATTGACTTAAAACATGAAAGACAATTTATTTATGTGTTGTTTCTGTTTATCCCAAGACAATGTAAACATTTAACTTAATAAAACAAAATTTTTAATTCCATGAGTTATGAAACAATAGTTATGTGACATTACTCCCCAACGTTTCCTCCGCAGTTCGTTGTTTTACACGGTCGGGGTGTTATATTACCACAAAAAAATTGCTATCTTGTCATTCCCACTAAAAGGTTATATACAAGATATATCTTGACACACTTGTCTGGATAGACATTACAAGGCTCAAGGCGCAACAACACAAAACCCGGACTAGCTAACATATGCTAAGTCCGGACACAAACAACATAAACTAAAACCCGAACTTGGGAACTACATACCCAAAGTCCGAAAACATTCAAGACAACGTGTTAAACTCGGAAACACGATAGACTCTGATTAGGTCCCAAACCCTAATCCTGTTTCAACTCAAATTTGGAATCACTATAACAAGTTTGGACTAAAGTTAAAAGTATTACAAGATTTGCATAAAGACCCCTGAACTAAAGAGAGACTGCACTTATCACTCAAAGTGCATTAACAAACTCCCCCTTGATTAGTGTAGGATCTTCGTTGTTGATCTTGAAATCTTCAATCATGCTTCGAGTACACACTTCCTGCCCAAACTTGATTCTTCACACAAACTGCACTACCTTGATGAATTGATTAGCCAGCAGAAGATCTTCTTCAAGATAATGCATTGGCAGTCGACGCAAATTCTTTAGATGTTCCATCTTTTGGTTGACAAGCCATATAGGATCCAAAATACGAAGAATCTCTTCAGTCACTTTATTTTCCGTAATCACCGCTTCAACAGGTTTTCAATCAAGACACCAATAGCCAATATCTTTAATCCTATCAAGATCAAATTTGCGCAAAGGAATTTTATGAAGGCATCTAGCGGGAGGATAGATCATCTTCAACACCTCCTTCCCTGTGAACTTATCTTTGGACTTAACAGCTCGTCCAAAGGCATGCCTGAATGTTTTCCACTTGCTTTCACGACTCTTAGCAACCAAATGAGGAATTAAACTCTAATGCTAGCCACAATGGTGTGATTGTTGAGATCCCACTAAGAAAGGTGATGGAGATCACGAGCAGGTAAAGTTTGTAAATATTTAGCCCATGGCCTAAAGTATTTCTCTCCATCCGCATGTTTGATCATGACCAAGCTATCCTATTCATCAAAATCCCAACTCCTAATCTGACCTGAATACACCCCTTTGGTGTTAATATATATCTTCTTTTGACTCTCATCAGGAAGAGCTTTGAACCATTAATGAGTCGCCATATGGACCTCTTCATGGACTCGAATAGGATTCGCGATTTCGTCAGGCATGACATCCCCAAATAAATAGCTTCTGAGATCATTCATGCTCACATTCAAGGACTCGTACTCAATACTTTTCACGATACCTGTTTCAATAAAATCAAACTTTCCAGCAAGATCATCATCTGACTTGTAACACTCCACATTTTTGGATATTCCTCATTTAGAAAGTGTATTCGTATTTCTATTTTTGGAAACTTGTAATTACATTTGTATCTTTCATTCTCCACTCTTGTACTATGAGATTGTGATCATAATGGAAACTCCTTTTACACTTATACATGTTACATACATGCGAGAAACTCATACTTACATGCT
Source organism: Scalesia atractyloides (assembly GCA_947069175.1). Taxonomy (NCBI): domain Eukaryota; kingdom Viridiplantae; phylum Streptophyta; class Magnoliopsida; order Asterales; family Asteraceae; genus Scalesia; species Scalesia atractyloides. The sequence continues at coordinate 33,217,537 of CAMTDV010000003.1, read as the reverse complement.
TGAATACTCAAACTTTTATGCACTACTATACTCATACATCATTCATGCATGCTTAAAACGCTTAAAAACCATCACATCATACGAAAACAACTCCAAATAGTCAACCTCACATGAAGCGTAGCCACTCTATACGAAGTGGGCCACCTTGTACGAGGTGATGCCCAACTCGTACGAGGTGACTCTAACTCGTACGAAGTGGCATGTTTTTCCTATAAATACGACCCTTCACCCACGGTTCCATCCTTCCAAAATCTCATTCTCACTCCCAAATTTCTTGATTTTCAGTAGAACCCTCTTGTTCTAAGTGAGTCTAGTTCGCTAACACCTTGTAACTTATCTTCTCCTCTGTACCAAGTGTTGTAACCTTACCTAATTCATTATCCTTATAGGATTGGATTAGTGTTTCTAGCTAGTGAGAATGTTGGGAGTTTTGGCTACACGAATTAAGTTCTACACCTAACTTGAACAATTTTACTTTCTGTGAATTCGTGACAAACCGGGTTGTATTACAACCTTGTGCTTAAGTGAATCATACAATGAGGTGTTCTACCACGAACTCCGTTCACAAAGATCAGTGCTGAAATGGATACGAAATAGGCTAATATGTTCCAGAACTGTCACCTCACACGAGGTGAACAATCAACATGTGCGAGTTGTAAGTCAACTCGTACGAGGTGGTCAGTCCACTTCGTACGAAATGGTATTTTTTGCGTTTTCATTCCGTACTTTCTGCCTCGTAATTCGGACCCATCATTCCACTTAGATTACTCACGTCCTCCTGTTTACCCCTTATAGGGTAACACCATGTTGCATCACCTTATCACTCGTCCATCCACGAACTTGCTAAAGAAGCTTACAAAACGGTGAGTATACTCGATCCCATTTTACTCTTTATCACTTTTGGGTGCAATACATGTACATTATGCAAAATTACACAAACATGCTTATACTCAATGCATGAACAATCTTTATACTTGCTCTATGCTAAACTTGAAATCACACATGCTTATACTCGATATGCTTATACTCAGTCATGTATAGCGCTATAGGAGTAACGCACCGCCTAGTAAACTTCGGGTCATGTTAAGTTATACACATCTGGTCCTTTCATATAATGAATGGATTATGCTTGTGGGGAACTTTGCGTTAACCGGTGTACTTATGCAGAATAGTTTAATGTATGTTAGCCTCAAGAATAGATAAGTACGCATGAAGATCTATTTAAACGTTTATACTATGCTATTATTCAAACTTGTATGCTCGCCAATGCCTTGTGTATTGACTATACTTGAACATGTATTGTAGGGTGAAGTTGATGATAACTACGGACGAAAACGAATAGGACGACTTAGATACACGCCTAGAATGTGTAAAAGTTGTTGTATTTGAAATTTGTTATCCATGATGTAGTATCCTGAAATTTGTCCTTTGTACTTGTTATTTCAATGAAATGAAATTTTGTTATATAAATTATTCTCACATTTTAGAGTTATGAAGTCTCGAGCAATCTCTTTCATCTCGCCCCGATGTTTCCGCCATCGGTTGGGGTATGACAGATTGGTATCAGAGCCATAACTATAGGGAATTAGGTAGAACTGGCATGTTTAACCTAGTCTATAGTCTAAACACCAAATTCAGACAATTTTGTGTGAACTTGATACTTCGTACGAAGTGAAACCAGCTTCGCACGAAGAGGACAAACCAGCATCATGCGAAGTGTGGTCATCCACTTCGTGCGAAGTGGAGTTGTCCCCTTCGTGCGTAGTTGACAGCTACTTCGTGCGAAGCGGACTATGCTGACCATTTCGAACGCCTAAATTCTTTCTATCTTGCTTCTTATATGCTCTTTTGTCTTAACTATTACATGCCTTTCCAAAGGCTAACACAATACACACTTGAAGACGTGAAGACACTCGTACCTTACAATCGAGACAACCTTACCAAAATAGGGGTGAAACCCGCACTTTGGTGATCATTCTCAATCTGCGTATTCGATTTTACACAAAATTACACCATCAAGCTAGGAGTGAAATCCACATCTTGATGGAAAAATTTCTATTCATACTCAAGTTGACCCTTCTCTACGAGTCGGAACATGCTCCTGGTTTGGTACGTACCAATCACGTTTGAGGAACGAAATTATCAAGTTAGGAGTGATATCCACATCTTGATAACTTGCTTCACTCTTCGATTTTCAATATCGCCAAAGTTCTTAATTTTCGATCAAATGGGGACGTGTAGTAACTAGAAGGGTAAAATGCTATTAATCACTCTTAGGTGATAGTATTTTACCTATTAGGCCAAAGCATGCCTCCCTAATTTGAAAGGATTTACGATCCGCTTTGGAATAGTCAAAGTTTCTAACCCAAAAAACTCCCACGTTTTACCAAGCCTCTTCTTTTATGTGAATCAATTTCTATGTGTTTTACTTTGATACGATGATCATTTTGAATGCACAAAGCACACTCTCCTCGCAATCTAAACCAATGCTAATAATCACGAACTAACTAAATTTACACTCCTTATGCATTTTACCTCTTTACACGTGATTATACTTCATGAATATATGCCATGCTTATGCTTTATACGTGATGCTTATATGCTACATGAAATATTCATGCGAATTAGGTGAAAGCTTGTGAGCTACATGAAACACGTACACTCATTCATGCAATCGAAACATTATCTTAAAATCATTATCATCAAATCTCACCCTTTCCCCTCTATTCCAACTCTTTAGATATCTTTTGATGGTGAAAACTCCGACTCCAAGAAGGTCGCTACCAACAACAGTGACTCCATGACCTAGAAAGAGACGATGAAATTTATGGCAAAGCAGATGGCAAAGATACTCCCCGACATCATGAACCGTATCCAACATACTTCTACCTCTGCTAACACCGAGAACCTCTATGACCCGGCTAAACCTAAAGTCGAAAGGCCTAAACCTTCCTTCACCTTTAAGCAGCTCAACTCCTGCAACCCAATGCCCTTCACAGGTGAAGACGGGGCTACAACAATGGTTCAACGCCATGGAGTTCACCTTTCGCTAGAGTGGTTGTCCCAATGACCAACGTACCATCAATGTTACTGGTGTATTCCGATCAAGAGCTCTCGATTGGTGGACGTCAGAACGCAATAGGCATGGCAACGACGTGGCCTACTCTCAGACTTGGTCCGAACTTCATAAACTCATGAGAGATGAGTTTTGATCCTCCCCATGAAACCCAACAACTCGAAAATGAGTTATAGAACATTAAGCAAGTGGGAAGTGACAACGTTGGGTTGACAACCAGGTTCAAACAACTCAGTATCATTTGCCCTGTCCAAGTTGACACTATCGAAAAGGCCATTGGTAAGTACATTCGAGCCCTACACTCTTCCTTCTCCGACTACGTTGAGTCTTCTTGATCAATAACCATCGAGGATGCCTATCACCTTGCTGCCAAGTTTAACCACAACCTGATGGTGGAAGCAGCCTTTGAAACAAAGGGTTCAACCAAATCAGCTCACTAAGCCACCACTAAACCCACCCTCTAGCCTACACCTACTAAACCACCCACAAGGAACAACAGGAATGGTATGAAGCGGAAGGCTTCGAACCAAAATTTTGCTGTTGTTACTCTGCAAAACCCTCCATATCAACAGCTAGCCCACCTAAAACCCTGAACATACCCAACGCGTATACACTGGAACCCAACCTAAACGCACAACTTGTACTTACCACCATCCAACCCAAGCTCCCTGTCACCTTTGCTCAACCTGCAACCAGTTTGGACATTTTAGCACCCAGTGTCGAAGTGGTCTGAAACCCCAAATCAACCAAAACCAGGTTCAAATCCCTACTAATAACCAAGCCCCTGCCAAACAATGGACGCACTTGATATAGGTGTGGCGACCCAAACCACCTCACCAACATTTATCCTCAGCATAATAACAACCAGCAGCAAGCTTCACTTGGTTGAGCTTTCGTCATCATAGCTGCTCATGCACAAAACAGCAATGGAGTTATTACTTGTACCTTCCTTGTTAACGACGTTTATGCTTCATGTTTATTTGATACTGGCGCGGATAAAAGCTTGGTATTCGTTGAATTCGAATCTTCGCTTAAGTGTAGTCGTTTTAAGTTTCCTAAATCATTTGTGGTTGAAGTCGCTAACGGTAAATTTGTCGACGTTGACTATGTCCTTTCTAATTGTTCTCTCAAATTAACAATTGCAAGTTCTCAATCGATCTTATACCTATGCAAATGGGTAGTTTTGACATCATAGTAGGCATGGATTGGTTTAGGCGAGTTCATGCTGAAGTCGTTTATTCTGAAAATTTCATTCATCTTCCTCTTCCTAACTGTGATTCCTTACACGTCTATGGAGAGAAACCTTCTAAAGGTCTCAAACTTATGACGTGTACTCAAGCAAACAAATACTTATGCAAGGAATACCTGGCCTTTCTAGCTCACGTTGTGGAAAAGAAGGATAAAGGTCCAAGCATAAGTGATGTACCTGTCGTTTGCGATTTTCCTGATGTTTTCCCATAGGATCTACCCGGTCCTCCTCCTCGTTCTTTCGATATTCATATTGACCTCATCCATGGCACAACTCCTGTCGCTAAATCTCCTTATCGTTTAGCACCCTCGGAAATGCAAGAGCTATCCAGCCAACTTCAAGAGTTACTTGAAAAAGGCTTTATAGGCCCTAGTACCTCTCCTTGGGGCACTCTAGTCCTCTTTGTTAAGAAGAAGGACGTATCTTTTCATATGTGCATCGATTATCACTATCAAGAATTGTTGGTGCACAATGTCTATTGCCTACGTCTTGGATATGTCGGTCATGTAAATAAGGCTTATATTTGTTAAAAGATAAGTTTGATAGGTTTTTTAGATGGCTATTACGAGTGAGCATATGTGGCTCATACGAGTCAACATCCCACTCCTTGTGCGAGCCATGTTAGCCTATATATAGTGGAGCTTGGGTGTTGTGTTAATAGCGGTTGATGTGTGACTGAGGCAAAGCCCTGTCCGTCTGTTTACGCGTCTGTAACTTTCCATGTTTATTAATAGAAGAAGTAACGACGTTTCAGCTGTATACTCTATTGTTCGTTTGTCAAACTCTCTAACAATAAATTCCGCCTCTGTTAGTTAAGTCAAGTCGGTCCGGTGCTCACGGAGGAGAGCCGATCCCTTTCCATAAGTGGTATTAGAGCTTTGAGTCCTGACTTGAGGACAAATAACAAGTTTCAGCATTTGAAAATCAAGATTCTACCATTGAAGATTTCTATATCTACTCTTTCTTCATACATACTTCAGATCTAGAGAATTTCATGGACGAACTGGACTAGGATTTTAGTATAGCACGTTAAAATTAACATTAACAAACCTTTGAAACTTACAGAACTAAAATCAAACAAAATCATGACGAAAATTGTAGAAAACATCTGTTTGATGACCCGAACTACTCGTACGAGCAGAAGGACAACTCGTACGAATAGCCACTCGTACGACCAGTCACTCGCAAAAAAAAAAATTCCTAAAAAAGTCACTCGTACAAATAGTTATTCGCAAATTTATAAAAAAACGGTTTTATCTCCTCGCACGAGGCCTTGCTCGCACTAGGCACCTTACTCGCACGAGTCTTAGTTCACTCGCACGAGGGATATTCTAAAGAGTTTTCTTAACTATCGTGTTCTTGTCAAATTACATCTAATCAGTGTTGTCGAAAGTTTTTTCTCTGAAAAATTGTAGATACAATGGAAGAAGCATTTTTTAACGCATTTCCTGCTTCAGCTGTTACTACTACCGCAAGGCAAAATATGAATCTCGAGAATGAAATGGGAACAATGACGATGTCACACCCCTGTAATTCCTTCACATTAGAGCTGGGTGTGAACTAAACTGGTAGCTTCATTGCACAGCAGAAGTAAACGTGAGTGCTAAGATATCTAGTAAATGAACGCCCGCTAACTACTCGAATCCCCATGGGTTCCACTATTCCAATCGTGCCATACTTGTAATTATAACCTAAGAAAGAACATGCGAAAAATCAACATAAAGTTGGCGAGTTCATGGTCTTTGTTTTCGTTTCAAATGAATCTTAAAACATTTGAAAATCTTGCATTCGATAAACCGGTTTGTGGGATCATAGTATCCCAAAAACATTTGAAATGTCGTATCTATATGCCTGTATTGAAATGTTTTCCATGTTCTTTGTAAACCAATGCATATAACAGTTATCTGTAAACCGGTAATAAAATGTTTTCATTCGTATCTGTAAGTAAACCGGTATTGAAATATTTTCTGTTATCTTTGTAAACCGTTATTGAAATGTTTTATGTTATCTTTGTAGACCGATATTGAAATGTTTTCCGATATATTTGTAAACTGGTATTGTAATCGTAGTATGTAGTATGCCTATAGAATCTAAGGATCTGTCAGTGTGTAGCTAATACACTGGCCTATGTGCCATAAGTAAGTAAACAACCCGAGACAAATCTAACATCATTGGGATCATAAAAGCACTCCTAACCGGTTAACATACCAGGAGTGGAGCGTGTCTCAAACTCGATAGATCTATTCATTTTGGACCTTGGTCACTACGTGATTAATGGTTACTATTGTCACCATCCTACTTACGCACAACGATCTATTATCATCTAATCCCATAGCTACATACCAATATTTGATATTGGGCCTAGCCCATGTTTTCTTGTCATTGGGCCTAGCCCATGTTTTCTTGTCATTGGGCCTAGCCCATGTTTTCTTGTCATTGGGCCTAGCCCATGTTTTATTGTCATTGGGCCTAGCCCATGTTATAAATATAATTGGGGCCTCGCCACCTAGTTGTGACTATGATAATCCCGTCACTAGTCATAAAACTCATGCATTTTTCGAAAAGCTTTGCATAGCTGTGAAAACAGGTAAGTTTGCATAAATCTTTTGTAAACCATTTGAGTTCATTTGAAATCTGTTTGGAACATGGTTTAGAAATATATCATTTTCATTCATCGAAACATTGTATGCTTTCGCAAAACTTGCATGTCTTTCCACCCCCGAAAGCATTTATAAAAATGCAAAACGGTAAAAAAGTGGGGGTTTTGAACTCACTTTGATATCCTTGTGCAAAGCTAGCTTAATGTGATTTCCATAGTGTTGTATCCACAACTTGACTTGCTAGCATTCAATTTAAGGTATTCCTAAAACGGAATAACTTGTAAGTTTCTAGATATAATGTAGCTAAACTAGGTGTCACCGAGCTCTACCGAATCGTTAATCATACGATTCTGAAAGTGTCATTTTCGTAACTCGGAATAATCAATATAGGGTTTTCTTAGAAACGATTTAGTTTTCGAGCGACTTGAAACATATGATTGCATATAAACATAGCTATATTTCATGAAATCGTGTTTAGTCGTCGCATACATTGACGGATAATAGTACGACTCTCTGTAGTTTTCGTAAGATATAATGTATATATACTCGTAAACATATCCGTATAGGTAACACGTTTCGTATCTGATCAAGTGTCTGGCGTATCGTTTATAATAAATAACAATGTCATCGTACGCTTGTTATAGTCTTGCGGAGTTGCGTCGTACTTGGTTTAGGCGTTTGAATCGAACATAACAAATAGCATTTGAAGTTCCCGAGTCGTCGACGGTTGAAATGAATATAACTATATTTATTTTATGAAAGTATTCAAAATCTTGGCATTCGAATATATATAATTATATTTGTGTCATACAATTTCTGAATTTTGTCGTTTGAAAGAATACGCACTTTGTATTCATCTTGTAAAAGCATTTAGAAGTCTTGGCGTTTCGAAATAAATATAACCATTATATTTATTTTTGTAAAGATATTCGGATGAGTTATCGATGTTTTCAAATCTAATTCCAAATTTCGACTTTAAATTAAACATAAATAAATATTATTTATTTTATTGTCGATTACCAAATCTTGTTATCTTGTAATCACTCTCGCTGAAAAGTTATCGGATCGATTTGTAAGTGTGGTCAAAATAAATATATCTATATTTATGTTTTAACAATTGTTTGAATTCGGACGTTTTGTCTTTGAAATGTAATGTGTTTCGTATTTCGTATTTTACGAAAATCGGGCAGAGTTTCCTCTTGTTTTGGACGATCCCGACAATACAAGTTGTCGATTTATTTGTCAAAACGCAATTGTCAATATAACCACATATATAACTTCTCGTCGTATTTCAAATATAATGTTTCGCCGATTATAATTCGGATTTATATATATATTGACGTCGGTTCGATTTTAACTAATAGTTTTTACGCGAATATTGCACGCTGGTTCGACCATATATATTTTTATGTTTTTGGCGATAAGTAATCATTAACGGGTCGGTTTTGAGCTTGGTTTCGCAATAAATATTATTAACATTTAAAAACTAATATAATTAAGTTTCACGTCGTAATTAAATTTTTACCGAGTCTTGATTGACCCATTGACTGAGTTGACCGGGTTTCGACCCGTGTTGACTGTTGTTGACTAAGTTGACCATGGTTTCACTGAGTTGATTCGATGTTGACAGAACTCGAACCGAGACCTGTACCAAAACTGAACCGAGATGAAGCCAAAACTGAGTTGAGTCGAACCACAACCTGAACCAAAATAACCTTACTACCACTGCCGCCTTGAACCGTCGCTGCCGCCACCGCTGCCGTGGAGCCGCTGGCTGCGGCGGGTTCGTCGTTGGTATCACGACCCCAACCCAACCAACCCAACCCGAAAACAACCACCAACATCATCATCGCCGCCAATAACACCCAACCCGACAAACAACCCCCACACCGCCGCCGTCGCCGTCGAGGTCCTCCACCGCCGCAGTCGAACCTGTCACGCCGCCGTCTCTCTCTATCGTCCGATCTCTCTCTCTCTCTTCACTGCTCTCTCTCATCACTTTCTCTCTCTCTGTCTAGTTCTGGGTGTGTGCGAGTACAAGGGTACAGGAGAGAGGCGTCGTTGTGGGTGGTGTGTGTGTAGCCGGAGAAGATGACCGGAGTCGTCGGATATCCTCGCCGGATTCCGACGACAAGATTAGAGGGAGAGAGGAGCAGAGGGTATTCTTTGGGGGCTAGGGTTTTGAAAATAAGTGAAATGAGGGGGTTAGCTTGCTTATATACTTAGGGTTTCTTTAAATGGGTCGGGCCCAAGGCCCGTTAATGTGTTCAGGCCTTATTACATATCCAAAGCCCATTCTCAAACCCTAGTTTTTGTAAAATGTAATAATACATTAATTTGTAGTTGAAACACCTAAAATTTTGTCGGTGTCGGTGTTCGTTTCTAGGCCGTCATTCGATCCGATTTCGACTGTGAGCATCAATATTCGAAAACAAAGCCAAATATATCATAATATATTAATATTTCGACATAAGTCTAGTCTGTGGCTTCCGTTTCGTTGTCGGTGCGTTCCGGTTTTCTACATAACTTCCGCGTTGTGCTTTGCGACGTCCGACGATCCAAATATATCGCATAATCATAAATTTATGATAATTAAAAGTATAAAATTCATGTTTTTAGGCGTTGTCAGTATTTGTTCGGCATCAATTCGCTTATCATTCAATTTCCTGTTAGAGTTCTCGATTGTCGCCAAATCGGTAACGTGAATCAAGTAGACGTTCCTAGGCTTTCAAGAGGCCTGATCGAGTTAATTTACGTCTAATTACATTAGTTATAATGGTATTACTGTTCGCTTTTCACATGATTACAACCGGAAAATGTCGATTGTCACATTCTCCCCTTGTTATAAAAATTTCGTCCTCGAAATTTAAGCTATGTTATCTCCTTAGACTTTTGTCATGCGTATGTATTAATAATACCAAGGTAAATGACTATGTAGTTGCATCGAGGCTTGTATGAATTATATGAATGCAATGACTTACTACAACAATATGAACCCACTGGTTCAACCAAATCTGTTTTCAGAATTGATGCCAATTGAACAGAACGTAGTGATATATTCACTATTGTGACTGAGTTTACATGGGTCATACAAATGAGAATCTCGATAATAAATTTCCATGACATTCACAATTTGTAAATGAATTTCATAAACAATAGAAATTTCTACCAACGGAAGCTAGCGTTGGTTGTTGGATCGGTGAGACTTAGAATCAACAAGCTCAACTGGAATGGAAACATGAAGATGATTTGTTAACTTTTCGAACCATAGGTTAACACTATTGAATTGCAAGGATACACCAAATTACAACTGAAGTTAGTGTGTCGTTGTCTTAGTAAATAGTTGCATTAAGACCACTTTCGATGATTAGCCCAAGCTACAAGTTTATACCGACGCCGCAAGGCGTCATAGTGATTTGAAATAATTCAATAATAGCGGTGCCCGAACAAGTTCACCGTATTTGCAATCAGACGAAAGGTTTAACAAAGCAAGTCTTAACATTTTTTCCAAATAAATCTCATAGGATTTTCAACTAAAAATGAAAGAACAAATAAATATGATTTCCGATCGATCATGGAAGAACAATAACTATCCCAAAATTTTCGACCGATGATGAAAGAACCGTTACGAGGTACACTAAAATAGACCATAAAGTTGTGTATCGTCTTCTTAATACACAATTAATTGTATTAAGAATGTTTTAAGAAAATGATTCAGCAAGGTGGATTTAATAACAAATAAATAAATAAGAAATTAAATCCGTACATGAATTGTGAAAGTGAGATTAGAACAAGCTTCAACTTGTGTAAACGCCACCACAAGGTGTCGTAACCAATAAATGACTTAATAGGATGCAGACTGAACCCGTCTACTATGGTTCGAAACAAATGAATTGCTTGTTGATATTACTTTGAATATGACGGCCTCAATCCATCATATGAAATCCTTGAATTGAATTTGTATTAGCGAGCAAGTTCAAACAATTGAACTTGATTTGACACAATCCAACAATGAATACATGATTCGACCAAGAAATTTTGATATGGTTACAACGAAAACCCATATATGCAACTTGGAAAGAATATGGAATTTCAAGTAATCCGTTGACTCGATATCAAGGAGTCAATACTCACAATAATGCAGGCCATCTAAATCACAAAACAAAAATTTGAATTTAGCGAACCAACCTTGAATTTTTGATGAAATGACCATTCGAAGTGAAGACCCTGATGGTCTCCATGTACCAAGTTAACCACATGCGTAGCAAACAAATCATGCGTATCATGTAAATATGTCAAGAAATGCTGCAATATGCATTCGCTAATCAAGAAAGAATTTTCCCGTGACACAATGACCGTTGTGAGGAGTAGAGATGTGCAAACCTACTAAGTATATGCAAAGTTGAAATCTCAACAAAAGGAATTCGAGGACTTTACCTAGTATTTCCTATGATGACTTATTGTTTCTTGACATTACCACCGAATGTCGTATATGGCGTAATTGCCATTAATGAAGTAGGTGGAATGCGAAGACATGTGACTTCTTTTGTAGCGCCATTTGTTGTGATTAACATAGTAATAAAGTACCTACTTTTATGAAATCTTGTTTGGACGTACCTCAGCATGGTTCGTGTCGCTTACAAGACCACGTGACAAATTGTCGCATTCTTGTCGGTAGTTCTCCTGCTGACGGGAATAGCATCGTTGTCGTAATGTTGTGCTTCCTCAAGGCCGCACCTTGAAAGTTGTATGTGATGTACTTCAACATCCGTTATCGTATCGGTTAACTTTCACGTATATTTGCGCACTAGTGTTTCGTTTGCTACCTGCTCGAGTAAATAAAATAGCAACGGCAATATATGTAATGTGTTTGTCCGAGCTAATAATCGTGGTTCCTATGTGCTGACCTTTAATGGATATTGACATAAGATTTCCAAAGGTCTTAAATGCATGTTGCCAAAACTCTCAAAGTTTTGCTTACGGTAGGTAATGTTTTCGTGTACCGTGTATCAAACACAACACTAGTGTATGATTAAAATCATAATGTTGACTTAATGTTTTCGGCCACGGTTGGAACTCATATTCGAGTGTTGGGCGTTTTGTATGTATTCATGTCTTAATGATCTAATATCCCCAAGGGAAAGTGAGTTTAAACCCAGGTATCTCCACAGAAACCTAATTCGCTGAAACCTATGGCTCTGATACTACTTTGTCACACCCCCTGTAATTCCTTCACATCAGAGCTAGGTGTGAACCAAACTGGTATCTTCATTGCACAGCAGAAGTAAACGTGAGTGCTAAGATTTCTAGAAAATGAACGCCCGCTAACAACTCGAATCTCCATGGGTTCCACTATTCCAATCGTGCCATACTTGTAATTATAACCTTAGAAAGAACATGCGAAAAATCAACATAAAGTTGGCGAGTTCATGGTTTGTTTGTTTTCGTTTCAATGAATCTTAAAACATTTGAAAATATTGTATTCGATTAACCGGTTTATGGGATCATAGTATCCCAAAAACATTTGAAATGTCGTATCTATATGCATGTATTGAAATGTTTTCCATGTTGTTTGTAAACCAATGCATATAGCAGTTATGTCTGTAAACCGGTAATAAAATATTTTCATTCGTATCTGTAAGTAAACCGGTATTGAAATATTATTTGTTATCTTTGTAAACCAGATTGAAATGTTTTCTATTATCTTTGTAAACCGGCATTGAAATGTTTTCCGATATATTTGTAAACCGGCATTGAAATCATAGTATGTAGTATGCCTATAGAATCTAAGGATCTGTCAGTGTGTAGCTAATACACTGGCCTATGTGTCATACGTAAGTAACCAACCAAAGACAACTCTGACATCATTGGGATCACAAAAGAACTCCTAACCGGTTAACATACCAGGAGGGGGCATGTCTCAAACTCGATAGATCTATACCTTTTGCACCTTGGTCACTACGTGATTAATGGTTACTATTGTCATCATCCTACTTACGCACAGTGATATGTTATCATCTAATCCAATAGCTACATATGAATTTTTGATATTGGGCTTAGCCCATGTTATCCGCGTGATTGCGCCTAGCCCATGTTTTCTTGTCATTGGGCCTAGCCCATGTTTTCTTATCATTGGGCCTAGCCCATGTTTTATTGTCATTCGGCCTAGCCCATGTTTTCTTGTCATTGGGCCAAGCCCATGTTTTATTGTCATTGGGCCTAGCCAATGTTATAAATATAATTGGGTCCTCGCCCCCTAGTTGTGACTATGACAATCCCGTCACTAGTAATAAAACTCATGCATGTTTCGAAAAGCTTTGCATAGCTGTGAAAACTGGTAAGTTTTGCATAAATCTTTCGTAAACCATTTGAGTTCATTGAAATATGTTTGTAATATGGTTTAGAAATATATGATTTTCATTCATCGAAACATTGTATGCTTTCGCAAAACTTGCATGTCTTTCCACCCCCGAAAGCATTTATAAAAATGTAAAACGGTAAAAAGTGGGGGTTATGAACTTACCTTGATATCCTTGTGCAAAGCTAGCTTAATGTGATTTCCATAGTGTTGTCTCCACAACTTGACTTGCTAGCATGCAATCTAAGGTATTCCTAAAATGGAATAACTTGTAAGTTTCTAGATATAACGTAGCTAAACTACGTGTCACTGAGCTCTACCGAATCGTTAATCATACGATTCTATTAAAGTGTCATTGTCGTAACTCGGAATAACCAATCTAGGGTTTTCTTATAAATGATTTAGTTTTCGAGCGACTTGAAATATATGTTTACATATAAACATAGCTATATTTCATGAAATCGTATTTAGTCGTCGCATAATTGACGGATAATAGTACGACTCTTTGTAGTTTTCGTAAGATATAATGTATATATACTCGTAAACATATCCGTATAGGTAACACGTTTTGTATCTGAGCAAGAGTCTGGCGTATCGTTTATAATAAATAACAATGTCATCGTACGCATGTTATAGTCTTGCGGAGTTGCGTCATACTTGGTTTCGGCGTTTGAATCGAACATAACAAATAGCATTTGAAGTTTCCAAGTCGTCGACATTTGAAATGACTATAACTATATTTATTTTATGAAAGTATTCAAAATCCAGCATTCGAATATATATAATTATATTTGGGTCATACAATTTCCGAATTCTGTCGCTTGAAATAATACGCACTTTTATTCATCTTGTAAAAGCGTTCGGAAATCTTGGCGTTCGAAATAAATATAACCATTATATTTATTTTTGTAAAGATATTCGGATGAGTTATCGATGTTTTAAAATCTAATTTCCGAATTTCGAATTTGAATTAAACATAACTAAATATTATTTATTTTATAGTCGATTACCGAATCTTGTTATCCTGTAATCACTCTCGCTGAAAAGTTATCGGATCGATTTGAAAGTGTGGTCAAAATAAATATATCTATATTTATGTTATAACAATTGTTTGAATTCGGACGTTTTGTCTTTGAAATGTAACGGGCTTCGTATTGCGTATTTTACGAAAATCAGGCAGAGTTTCCTCTGGTTTTGGACGATCCCGACAATAGAAGTTGTCGATTTATTTGTCAAAACGCAATTGTCAATATAACCACATTTATAACTTCTCGTCGTATTTCAAATATAATGCTTTTCCGATTATAATTCTGATTTATATATATATTCACGTCGGTTCGATTTTAACTAATAGTTTTTACACGAATATTGCACGCTGGTTCTACCATATATCTTTTTATGTTTTTGGCGATAAGTAATCATTAACGGGTCGGTTTTGAGCTCAGTTTCGCGATAAATATTATTAACATTTATAAACTAATATAATTAAGTTTTGCTTGTAATTAATTTTTACCGAGTCTTGATTGACCCATTGACTGAGTTGACCGGGTTTCGACCCGTGTTGACTGTTGTTGACTAAGTTGATCATGGTTTGACAGAGTTGACTCGGTGTTGACCGAACTCGAACCGAGATGAAGCCAAAACTGAGTTGAGTCGAACCAAAACCTGAACCAAAATAACCTTACTACCACTGCCGCCGTGAACCGTCGCCGCCGCCGCCGCCATGAGCCGCTGGCTGCGACGTGTTCGCCGTAGGTATCTCAACCCCAACCCAACTCGAAAACAACCACCAACATCATCATCGCCACCGGTAATATCCAACCCGACAAACAATCCCCACGCCCCCGCCGTCGACGTCCTCCACCTACACTGCCGCTGCGGTCGTACCCGTCACGCCGCCGTCTCTCTCGCTCGTCCGATCTCTCTGTCTCTCTCTTCATTGCTCTCTCTCATCACCCTCGCTATCTCTGTCTAGTTCTGGGTGTGTGCGAGTACAAGGGTACAGGAGAAAGGTGTCGTTGTGGGTGGTGTGTGTGTAACCGGAGAAGATGCCCGGAGTCGTCGGAGATCCTCGCCAGATTCCGGCGACCGGATTAGAGGGAGAGAGGAGCAGAGGGTATTCTTTGGGGGCTAGAGTTTTGGAAATAAGTGCAATGAGGGGGTTAGCTTGCTTATATATTTAGGGTTTCTTTAAATGGGTCGGGCCCAAGGCCCGTTAACGTGTTCATGCCCAATTATGTATCCAAAGCCCGTTTTCAAACCCGAGTTTTCGTAAAATGTCATAATACGTTAATTTGTAGTTGAAACACCTAAAATTATGTCGGCGTCGGTGTTTGACGTCTTCGTTGCTTTAAAAATTGCGTAAATGATTTGGTGGTCGTTTCTAGTCTGTTTTTCGATCCGATTTTGACTGTGAGCATCAAAATTCGAAAAAGAAGCCAAATATATCATAATATATTAATATTTAGAGGTAAGTCTAGTCAGTGGCTTCCATTTCGTTGTCGGTGCGTTTCGATTTTCCGCATAACTTCTGTCTTGTGCTTTGCGACGTCCGACGATCCAAATATATCGCATAATCATAACTTTATGATAATTAAAAGTATAAAATTCATGTTTTTAGGTGTTGTTAGTGTTTTTCTGCATCTGTTTGCTTATCGTTCAATTTCACGTTAGAGTTCTCGATTGTCGCCAAATCGCGTAACGTGAATCAAGTAAACGTTTCTAGGCTTTCAAGAGGCCTAATCGAGTTAATTTACGTCTAATAACGCTAGTTACAATAGTATTACTGTTTGATTTTCGTATGATTACAACCGGATAATACCTGTTGTCACAGACGAAGCCTCCAAGGCTTATGAATCTAGAAGATTACGATAGCTGGAGCGAAAGGTTCATGAACTGGGTTCAAGCTAACAACTTCACTTGTTGGTTTGTGATTGAATCTAAATATCAGGCTCCTATTGGAGAAACTAGTCTTGAGAAAACGCTAGCACAACTCTCAGAGCTCGAAAGAGAAAATTCATTAATGAAAAGAAGATGATGAATATTTTGCAGCAAGCCATAAAAGAAGATATCTTGGGACTATTACAACACAATGACAATGCTCAGTCTTTATCGAATGCCTTACGTTTAAAATTTCACAGAAGTTCTCAACTTCGAAATGGAAGAAAAACGCTGTTGAGCAAAGAATTCGATATTTTCAATCTAATGAAAGGTGAGACAATGAAGCAGCTGATCGAAAGGTACTGTCATTTGGTGGTTCAGATGAAAAGAATGGGAATTTTTAAAACCAATGAAGAACTAGTTGATAAACTGGTCGATTCTTTACAAGGTGGAGAGTGGATGACCTATCTAACTATTCTAAAAAATGACACGGAATATAGTGATTTCACATTAACAAGATTTATTGAAAGATTAGAAGGTCATGAGCTAGAAATGCAAAAGATGCCAATAAACAAAGACGCCCACATGCAACAAGATGTGAACTTATACTACAAAGGTAGTTCTGTTGGTAATACATACTCCCAAGGTTCAAACCGCTTTCAGTGCCATAAATACAACACGTCCACCATCAAACCAATCCAGTGGGTTTCAGTCATTTCCGTCGTACAACCCTAATTCTCCTCAAGCTTCACAATCTTCACAAAGCTCAAGTAATACTCAAACAGTCAAAACCATCAATCTAATTTAAACCAGCGGATTCTTCAATGCAACATCGCTGTGAAAATCGAAAACGCACAGGACCTCAATGAACACACGACCAAATGACACATGGCCTTGCTTGCATCAGTATTTGAGTCATACGAAGTCTGGTAGCTGGAAGGACTGGGAATCCTAAAATGACAAAAGAGGATTATTATCATATTGATCCAGTTGAGTTGGAACTAATTGATATTAAGTGGTGCATGGCGTCAAGAGTCCGTCGAGCTCAACGATTTATGGAAGTCACAAGAAGAGACAGCTTGGGAGGTCTTGACGGCAAACTGGGTTTTGATATGGCTAAAGTTACATGCTTCAAGTGCAGAGAAAAGGGACATTTCAAGAGAGAGTGCCCCAACAGAGAAGTTAAAGGAAATCAGAATCCATGTGTAGATGATTACTACAAAAGGGCCATATATCATCGACCCCAACCTCAGACCAGGTTTGTGGAGATCGAAAACGGTCCATCAAACTCAAAAGATAACGCTCTGGTTGTTACCCAAGAAGATGAGGGTTCACCTGGAACAAATACATCACAAAGAATGAAAGTCTCGCACTGGTATCCGAGATATTTGAAGAACAAGAACAGGCAGAAGAAGAATTTGTTGAGGCATCCTTTGACGAAGCACCAAAAGAATATTACAACACGTCGTTAGAAGAAGAAGAACTCTTAATAGTGCATTTAGACATCTATTGCCTACTGATATTCTTAAACCTTTTGAAGGTTACTTCGACTCAAGCTATCAACCACCATGTGAAAAAGAGACAAAGCCTGAAATAGTGGAGGTGATTGATGTGACCAAGGAATTGACTTTGGAGAATCTAACTGACATAGACTACAAAGCTCTAATGGCTAACGTGAAAGAGGTAGTTACTGAGGAAGCTTAGGAAGCTAGAGTGAAATCGGTAAATGTGTCGGTAAATGAGTCAGTGAAGGAAGAAATTAAGGCTCAAAATGTCAAAGAAGGAACACCTTGCATGAAGTGCAAAGAGCCATGCAATGAGTGTGTTGAAAAAGAAAAAAAGATACATGAGCAAAAAATTGCAGATAATTAGTCATGTGATTATAATACAACAAAAGAAGCATATGACAAATTAAGTAAAACAATTAAACAATTTGAACAAGTGATCAGAGAAAATGACAAGACACTTTCAATGCTCAAGGCAACTGTAATGGACAAACAGATGGCCATCAATATTCATTTAAATACAATTGCTGAGCTGAAAAGTGAACTGGAGAAAATGAAAATAAATTGAACGGGTTAACAAGTTGTTAATAAGTTATTCTACCAGTTCATACGTCATTGATCACATTCTTCGGAAAATTGACGGCAAGGGAGACAATAAAATTGATGAACACATAAGTGTAGGTTACGATCCTCTTTCATCACCCTTGTCGAATAGCTATGCAAGAAAGAAACCATCTAGAGTGGAAAAGGCACTCAATTTAAAATTGAAAATTGAGAAGAAAAACGAGCAGCTTGAGAACATTGATGTAACATACACCAAAACAAAGAATGACTGTGAATCTGAAATGGTAAAAATTATGGTCGAAAAAGTTTTGGAATATGAGTCTTTGACAAATCTAAAAGTTCTACTTTTGAAAGTGCAGAATCGAGTCTCGAAAAATCTGAACTAGATGTTGTATCATCATAAAATAGTTTAAAAGATTATCCATATGTAGTTGTGTACAAAATGAACGGATCTGATAAACTATATTCCAATGATGATTTCCAAATTCAGAATATAAATCTTGATCGAGTTGATAAGTTGTTTAAGCTAGTTGAAGTCAGTCATTCTGATATAGAAAAACAAGACATGTCATTTTATTCCAAATCAAAATGTGTTTACAAAAATCACTATGAGAAGGACAAGGACAATCCTGAAAACAAGAGAGTAGATTTGGGTTATCAAAAGAAAAGGAAGAACAACAAGTTTCAAAAATTGAACTTTACAAAGAAAATTGATTTTGTCTATGGAACAAACACTAAAAGATAAAAAGAGAGCATTGGTAAACATCCAATGATGCATTTAAAGAGGAAAAGGATAGTAGAAAACAAGATATGGATTCCTCTATTAGAAATGATAGCGGATGATGACTGTCGTTAGTGTCAACAAAAAACCGAGATAAACTATATAGATAGAGTAAGTCGGGTATCGAACCAAAGGACTATTATGGAAAGTGTTATACTAACAAATGTTATGTAACTAATGTTGAACGAAATAAACTTAAAATCAATGTTGCTAATGAATTAATTAAACACACTGAATTGGAATTTGTATCAATAAGAAGAATGATGACTCCTCCGAATTTCAGTGTAGATTACAATTATATGTTTAGTCCTGGAAAAATGGATGTTGAATTAAATACCAATTGTGATGCTAATTGACTAAGTACTCCAATTAATGAATAATGGAAGGTTATCACACAAGCATCAATTACACTTACCAACCCTAATCCCTAGCCAAATATATCAAAGTTTCAAGAACACTCAGGAATTGAATGGTTACAAATCAAGATTCAATAAAATATAATTAGTTACAACGGAATTAATCAAACCCTGGTGAAAAACATCGAATGCTTAGATCACCGAATCCAAATGGTTATCAAAACATATCAAATATCAAACTTACATCAATCCTCCATTCGGAGGAACCATAACAAGAAACTAGCCGCTCATTATCTGCATGCAATAATGAAACACTAGGTAAATCGCCAAATCCCTGATCAGGATGTTGAATTGGAGTGGAATAATGACGTTTTAAGGTGAAAAGTTCCAAACTTTGGAACCCTAGAAGCCTTGTGTTCGCCCATAACCAGTGATAAGTCCCCAAAATGGCTTAGTGAACCCTAATATACATCAACAACTACTATTGCGAAATTTTTTCACACCTGACCGCAAGTTACGGTCCCAACCGTAAGCTACGGTTAGGATTTTCTAAATTTGTATAACTCAACCGTAAGCTACGGTTGAGTAGTTCTGGACTTACATAAAGGTGACCGTAAGCTACGGTCGCCCGATCGTAAGCTACGGTCAATAGGTTATGATCACAAATTCACTGGGTAATCAAACCGTAGCTTACGGTCTGCGAACCGTAATCTACGGCGCAGTCTTCATCCTTTTATTCCATGCTTCCGCATCTTTCAATGAAGTACTGATAGGCCCCTCAACTCCTACTCTTTCCCATTTCCTCATGTTTTCACGTTAATTCTTGATCCGAACAAGTCCTGATTGGTAATTTCTACTTTGTAACTACATCCTGGGTATTCCGCGTCATCTCTAACCTTCTTAAACCGCCCGAATTAGTCAGTTAACCTGCAAAACAACCAGTTCTTGTAGTTATCTCATTCAACGTACATAATTGCCCAAAACTAACTAAAAACACGCAAATTATGATCATTATCACTAGGGTTTTACCCTATCCATCACATTCCCACACTTATATTTGATTGTCCCAAAGCAAACCAACTCGATACTACTCCCCATAATAACAACACAACAAATCCTTTGACCGATTCCTCCAACTCAGCTCTAAAGTCATAACCATCCCATAGACTAACACATTCAAGATTTACGGCCTGACACAGTTGATGCAATTCAAACGCAAGACCTGTCTATATAAAACTAAGATGCTTATGATTCAAACACATGCTACCTGCCCCTCACAATATACTCTCTACTCGGCTCCAACATTTAAACTAGCATGTGATGTGCTAGTGTACATACACTCATACACCAATATGACTCCCGCAATTATAAACTTGTATAACAATCACACTTACACTGTCTAGATGACACGGTACATATCAAAAGGACTTTTGGGTTTAGGCTTGGGGCTAAAGGTAGGAAATTTATGGTTGTTCTTCTTTTTCGTCTTTTCCATTAATGGCTAACAATAAACAACCAAACCATGACAACTTATTTTCATATACATGACCCCCACATTCGGGTTGGTTTCTACCCACAACATTTTAAATAATGTTTCCACAATTTTCTTTCCTCTCTCTTTTTTTTCGGTTTTTTTTACGATTGGTAAACTAATGAATGGTGTGTAGGTTCAAATGGACAACTAAAGGTACTCGTCATACATCCAAAACCCCTGTCTATGTAACATAAATCCTAATGCCTTTATCATTTATATGCTCGTGTCACTTCACAGACTCAGCATGTATCAAATTACACAAGTTCTAACACAGAATAGCATATGGTCCTCTCTCAACAAATGAAATCATATTGATGCCCTATCACTTCTAAAAGCTCAAAAATCTCACCAAGAAAGAGATAAATGGTTGTCGACATAAAACATATGTAATCTAAAGCATGTTACCCTATATACACATCTCTTTCCAACCTTTTATAAAAACACTGCCAGGTCTACTCTCATGAAACTTAAAAGGACAATTATGACAAGGAACTGTGCTAACTACTACCAGTAAGAGACCCACTAGTGATTGAAATCGTAAGTTTTCACAATGAATTAATACACTTAAGGCGATGAAAGTTTTTCAAAATTTAAAAAAAAACTCCCAATTTCATCATTTTCACTCTCTTCAACGTTTACCCTCCAGTCTCTTCTTGGGCTCCCACATCCCCACACTTGGGCTACATTGTCCCCAATGTATGGTGCACATTAAAACTGACCCCAAGAAGACCAACCAACAACCCAAGAGCGGCTAACCCTTATCAAACAAATAACACCCTTCCATAAACACATAAAAATACACCACCAAATAACACGAAATAAAATTGTCTTAACTGAGAAATGTAAATAAATAAAATAAGATCAAGCACGTGGACCTGATCTAAGCAGAGGATCAACGAGTCCTTAGTGATAAGATGGACCCGATGGGTGTCCATAAAATCCCCCCAAATGTTCAAAGAAGGCACTCATGTAAAAAATGTCAGCTAAACCTCCTTCTAGTCAATCCTGTTGCTGCTGTCGTTGTGATGATTGCGGCTGCTGCTATTGTTGTGAGTACTCGTAAGGCGGCGGCTGATATGGGTATGAACTTTGGAAGTGCGGTTCCGAATACTCTCGCGGTAACAACATGGACCCATGAACTTGCGGGTGGTTCTTGGCTATAGTCCACATAAGGTGGATTTTCAACGTATGGGACCCCTTGATAATAGTCCATATGGCATCGGGTCTGATTCTCATCATACGCCCGCATATTCAGCTCCTTCTGCCATTCGATATGGCGCATCCGCTCGGTTCGAGCCATATACTCCATCAGTTCTCTATGCTCACGTTCTCTCTCAACATCATGTCTCGATCCTTGATCATAAATAGCCTGCTGCGACGCTTCCCATTGCCCATAATCTGATGGTCGCCGGCTATTAATAAATACCTGTGTTTCATCATCAAAGATCCCCCACGAAAGAGTCGATTGTTGCTGTTCTTCTGGCTAACTATTCGACCCCTCACCTACGTCTACACCAGCCTCACGCTTCCCCCGTATCAATTCCTCATCACTGGAATCAAGATCGTCCATCTCCCCCTGCTTAGGAGCTATTTTTCCCCTCTACAATACCTTAAGTTCGCCCCATCCCCATACTGAATTTTATGCCATAGCTTCGTTTTCTTATACAAGATGCGGTCACTCTTACACATATATAAATAGAGAAAATGGCATACGGTTTGGAGAATGGATATTCTGATGGCAACAATCCCCCTTGTCTTGCCAACAGTGTACTGATAACCCTAGCATGAGGGATTAATTTCTTCAACTTGGCGTTCCCGCATTGCCAGACATGCATCATTACCAGCTGTCGGAATGAGAGGTGGGGCCGACCGGTCATGATTGCATAAAGGACCGGCAGCTCCCATTTCCTTATCGCTATTCTATCCCCCAGTCTAGGGGCCACATTTGACATGACAAAGCTCAACAGCACCCTTACAAGCGGCTTCAAATTGTCCCGCTTCATATGAACGCCCTTGTTCAACAGAAACAACTATGCATACATCACACTCTCACTAATCAAGTTCTTCTGCTCATTACAATAGTCATTCTCGTTCACTAAATGGTAGAAATCATCCGCTTTCGAATCAAATCTGGCCACTTGCCTTCAGTGTAGCTAAAGATATGGTGGCCCGCTTCCCGTTAACTGTTCCGTTAAGCGTAACAATCCTTGGTTGATTATTTCTGTCATCTTTCTCTAATGTGCTCAGCCAGGCCATAACACTCTTAATAACACATCTCCTTTCTCATTACCCTTGAAATCTGCAACCACCTCCCACCCAAGTAATGCCAATTTTTGATAGAGCCCCAATGACCTTAAATCCGGTTTGTAGACCATTTTCTCAAAACAAGTATTGTCTTTAATAGAATGACCGTCCCCCATTTTGGCATAAAATAGCTCTAATTGGTACTCCTTGTGTTGCTTATTAAGGGGGACCTTTGTCCAGGTTGGTCTATATGGTACATCACCATGACCGTACCACAGCTCTTCCTTTTCTTTCGATTCCTCCTCTCTAATTTCTATACATGTCCTCCATCTTCGTTTCAACCTTGTAGGGGCAGCTGCAGATGGCTTGACGGCCCTTTCCTTCCCGGCTCTTATCTCGTGCACCATCTACACACAATTACCAAACAACAACAAACAAAGAAGAATTAATTTACTTCAATTCATACCATAAACCAAACACAAGTGTGTAATCCCGTTAACCTCCCCACACTTGTTCTCTGTTATGACTAATTTGGTACTGTAACTGTTCATTTTCTAGAAAATCTACTCGCGAAAAATTCTAACACAATTAGCACCTTATACATTCAATACTCTGTAAACAAACTCCCTACTGTCCCATTAGTCATAATTCTCATCTAAGCGTCCATGTATTCCCCAACCCTCTTGTAGCTTGCCAATCAAGGCAATGTTACAAGTTCATAACTCGATACCTACCTATTCAGTTATCAACTAACTAATTGAGTACGCATCATACCTTCATAAGCAATCAAACCTTATATGACCATTAAGAGCAAAATTGGGGATAAAAATCATAACTTTACAACTTAGGGAGGCTCAGTTCACTTGAATTAAAGTTTAGATGAAAAACCCAAAAATTAAATTCTAGGGTTCGTTGTTGACGGGTTGATTCTCCACGATCTGATGATTTTTGGAAGAAACTTAGATGGGGATTATATTCCTCTCGAAATTCTAAGCAACCAATTTGGTCGTGTAACAAGAAATTGGGAGATGGAATGAGATATGTGTGACATCCCGGCTTTTCAGGTATCTTAAACGCGTTTTGATTTCGCGATTATTAGTTTTATAAAAAATATATATAATAAGTAAATAGCCGAACCAAACCGAGCGCGAACATGTCGACCTGACCTCCTTGTGGCCCAAGGAACTAACCTAAACTTGAGGCCCAAGCTAATGACCCAAACCCCCCCCCCCTTGCGGTCGCACCGCCCCCCCCCCCCACCCCCTTTCTCATTCTTTTTCCCTTGTGCTATATATATATATATATATATATATATATATATATATATATGTATGCATGAGTTATGTTTTAAAAAAACAACAAGGAACCCTAGCACCAAGAGAGCCGACGGCAGCCCCCCCCCCTCTCTCGATCGCACAAGCCTCCAACCCCGGATTGATTTCCAATCTTGTCCCGGTTCGCTAATCTTCATCGTTTCAAGGTTAGGGTTTTAATTGTTTTACAAATCACATTAGGGTTTGTGTAATCTTGATCATTGGTATGAAAAGTGTTATGATTTATGATTAGTTCGGATAATTGTGCGAGTTTTTGCGATTGTGATCTTAGGATGAATACAAAAATCATAGGCTGCGTTTTAGCGATAAAGATCATATTATATGATTAGGGTTTGCATGAATATTGATGTACATGATGATATGTGACAAATAAACCTACTCTTGATCATTATTATTTAGCGTCTTGATCGTTTAAGCGTGTTCTATTGCGATAAAAGTCGAAAACAGGTTGCTGAATAGCATTTACAGACAACTTCAATTGGCTGTAACCTGATCATTATTTATCGAAAAGTGGATTTTCTGAAGCCTAAAACGTGTATTTTTGAAAAACGCTTCTAATGGCGCAGATTCATATTTTTCTGAGGTCGTTTGCTATTTTTAAGTGGTCATTTAAGTGCAGCAGCTGAAGCTGCGTAAATTCTTAAAATTTGCTAGTTGTTTATCGAGTCGGATGTCAGAATCTGTAGAGGATTGTGTCATGAAACTTGTACAGTAACTGGAGACGGGAATTTCCGGAAAACTCCCATTGGAATTTTGTTAATTGGATGAACGATGATTTTTAAATAATTTTTCCCGTGGACTGCAGTCAGCAAGCGACGATTCCGACTGCAGCCTAGTATATAAATGTTTATAAATAATTGGTAAAGTGTTAGGACTTGAAAAGTTTACATAAAATTCTACAGTTTAGTTGACACCTCCTGTAAACAAATTGGAATTTTTAGAACATTGGAACTATTTTATAAAAATCCTCGAAAATAGCCTAGTTATGAGCGTACAAGCTGAAACATGATAAATTGTGTATGTGTGTACCAAAGTGTTGTATGAGTTGATCTGTGTTTATGACAAGTTGGTTTGATCACTATTTTGGTATGATGATATTTTGCATGCATGATTGTGTTTTCGAATTTGTTATTATGTGTGCCGCATTGTGTGTTAGTTATACGTAGGGTTTGTATCAGTGTGTTCACACACTAACTTTAAATCGATTGACATGTTAGGACGCAATTAGCGGTCCCATCATTTGCTACTTCTGTGTTACACTAACCGAGCAATTAAAGGTGAGTTCACGGCCCCTATTTTATCCGGTTTTAAACAACAGGGGGAGAAACATGTATACATTCGATAACTCTATCTTTTTACGTTATGCGAAATTAACGTCGTTAAACTACTCGGTAACTAAGTTAATGTTAATCTACGTTATGGTCACTAAGCAGCTATATCACGGAAGTCCTCGACAAACTCTCGGATCGTTATTATTGGGTTAGATAGCGGGGAAATTATAAGTAGTACTACTGCGCCCGATAAGCCCCACCCGAGCTAGTCGCGCTTGCCGACCGGGTATGGTCAACGGGTGATTAATTTGGCCTAACTTTCGCCATGGTCGGTGATAGGCCTGTCAACACGGAGGCACAACAGTCAGCTTCGATCACGAACTCTTATGTGACGTAACTTTAGGCTCGCTACCTATATGTTAACATTGAACTTAATTACAAACCAACTTTATTATTCCGGGTTAGGAATAATGGAACCAACATTATTATTCCGGATTAGGGATAATGGAACTATATCGTTATCCCGGGTTAGGGATAACGGGGGAAACAAACTTTTAACCGAACTTGTGAACTTATAAAAACCTGTGAACTCACTCTTCTTTAATGTTGACACTTGTTTCTTTACATGTTTCTCAGGACGCTAGGAGCGCTAGGTGCACTCACTTGCATTGATCAAGACTTTTTTTTATCGAGTCTCATTTACGAATATTGTTTGGGATTTTTGGTTTTGGCGTTTATGTTGGCGCCCGTTACTTTACTTTACTTTAATGCTTCCGCACAACTTTGAAACTAATGCTTCCGCTAAACTTTGAAACTAAACTAAGACAATTTGAAAATAACTATGAATGGTTAAACAAATGTTTTTGGAAAACGTTTAAATAAATCATATAGAGTCATTCGATATTACTAGTGTCTCAGATTCTGGTTGTTCACACGCCTCGCGGTAAAACTCCGCAAGTGGAAATTGAGGGTGTAACAGATTGGTATCAGAGCCTCTAGCTATAGAGAACCAGGTTTGCATTAAAAGTAGACCTAAACTATAGCTATTACACGACACTAGACTTAGTTGGCACCGAACTGTGATATCTTGTTATGTGTTATACTACAACTGTTTTATGTAAGATATATGTTGTGATGCACGCAACTCGTAACTAACTACACAACCCAACAGGCAATGTCATCATCATCATCCGACAAATCTCGGCAACCAAGGGCACCGGGGAAGGCACCCATGGTCGAACCCTCACCACCTCATGGCGTGGAGACACGCTCAGCTGCTAGGAATGCAACTCGTAACTAACTACACAACCCAACAGGCAATGTCATCATCATCATCCGACAAATCTCGACAACCAAGGGCACCGGGGAAGGCACCCATGGTCGAACCCTCACCACCTCATGGCGTGGAGACACGCTCAGTTGCTAGGAAAAGACTCGCTCTAGGAGAGGAGTCGTCCTCCCGTCCGACCATCGCTATGCCGGTCGAACCGGTCAACTCGTTAGAAGTAGGGGACGACCTACTTAGGGATATGTTAAGAAAACAACAGGAACAACTAGAGAGAATGCAGGAGACTATCGAAGCACAGGGATGGATGATACGTCAACTAACTGATAAAACTGGAAGGCTCGAGAAAGAGCAACATGAGAATAGGAAAGTTCGAAACATTTTAGCTAAGGATCTTCGTGCTGAGCAGCTGAGGGCTAAACTGGCTTGAAGACAGAGTTCTTGAGTCCAGTTGGAGGATTCAAGAACTGGAGCAGAATCAAGCACCTGTCCCAGTACCCGCCCCAGCACCGGCCCCTCCAGCGCCAGTAGAGGAAGAAGAGGAGGATCCAGAGGAAGACCCAGAGGAGGATCCGGAGGAAGACCCGGAGGAGGATCCGGAGGAAGAGGAGCCAGAACAGGAACCGGCTGTTGAAGCTGAAAACGCCGCAGAGGATGACGGCAACGATAGCGACTTGGGAGATGGAGACGTAGAAGACTGACTCGTCTCGCCAATCCGCGCTTTGTTTTCTTGTTCATTTTCCACTTATGTTTGACCTTGTAACTTTATAATTAAACTGAGATGTTTGGTTGGTATTTTGTGAGACATTGCAACTTATTTAATCGAATGTTCCTTTTTATTGTTTAATTAGTTCGGTTGACATAACTTGTGTGATGATTGAATTGTGGAAATATGATAACTATATTGGATATATATACTTATTAGTGTGTGTTTGTGTTGTCTTGCAAAGATCTGAAATGGCAACTGGACGTCGCGGAAACCTCAACATGACACCTGAAGAATTGGCCACAATGATCCAGGAACACGTGAATGCTGCTCTGGCAGGTGTTCAAAACCCACCAGCAGGTAACCATTATTAAATTTTCATGGGAAAATCTAATAGTTGGGCTAGTAGACTTTCTCGCTGACTACTTATCCTCTGTCTTCAGGAGGGGGTCTTAACCCCTACAAGATGTTCCTTGATGCGAAACCGAGAAAATTCACGGGAGCAGAAGGACCCATAGGACTGGTCCGTTGGATTGAAAAGTCTGAATCGGTTTCGAGATGTGCAATTTCCTTGAGGCCAATAAGGTCAAGTATGCTGCCTCAACGCTGGAAGATGGGGCATTAACCTGGTGGAACGCACAAGTCCAAACTCGTGGACTTATTGCTGCGAACGCAATGGCCTGGGCCGAGTTTAAGGCCCTAATCAAAGAGGAGTATTGTTCGCGGGACAGAGTTCAGCAGTTGGAGCAAGCGTTATGGAACCACAAGATGGTAGGGTCTGAAATTGAAGCGTACACGGCGAAACATCATAATCTGGTGTTCCTATGTCCCGATCTGGCTAACACCGTTGAAAAACGACTTGAGTTTTATCTTGGGGGTCTGGTCCCTGAGATCCAGGGCATGGTTTAGCAACCCTGCGACGGAGCATCAAGCGATCAGGCTGGCACATAAACTCACCGATAAGTCGGTGGAGCAAAGGAAGTTGCCATCTCGGGGTGCAATTGAAGTTGTCCCTGATAACAAAAGAAAATTTGAAGACTCACCTGCTCGACAGTCTTCGTCAGCCCAGTCACAACAAGGAAACCAGAAATGGTTCAACAATTTCAACAACAATCGGGGTCACAATAATCAGTCCGCCAACAACAACCAGAACTCAAGCGGCTATCTGGGTCGAAAGCCGCAATGTAATCGTTGTAACCTCCATCATCACGGCCCTTGTGCCGGAAATCGCTGCCAACGATGTGGCAGAATGGGACATGCGGCAAAGGATTGTCGCGGGGAAATCGTGTCTCGACAAAATCAAAATCAGCTCCAGGTTCAACAGCAAGGTATTAACCGGGGGTGCTATCAGTGCGGTAGCACTACCCATTTCAAGCGAGACTGCCCGCACCTTCGCAACAACAACAACAATGGTGGGAACAACAACAACAACAACAACAACAAAAACAACAACCACAACAACAACAACAACAATAACAACAATGGAAATGGTGGCACAGGAGGCGCCAAAGGTCGTGGGTTTACGCTAGGCCGCGGAGAGGCCAGAAACGACTGGAACGTGGTCATCGGTAAGTTTCCCCTTAACAATCATTTTGCTACTGTACTTTTTGATACGGGTGCGGATAGGAGTTTTATATGTGATTCTTTTAGGAAGAACCTAAATCTCACGCCTAAACCCCTAGAGACCCTTACGTCATAGAACTAGCCGATGGTAAATCTGTAGATGTGACCCATTTAGTAACCGGCTGTCAACTTAAACTCGCGGGCCACACCTTTACCATTGATCTGTTGACAACTACCCTGGGTAGTTTTGACGTGGTAGCCGGAATGGACTGGCTATCCGACGTCCGAGCTGAAGTTCTCTGTTTCGAGAAAGCTATCTGTATTCCGCTCTCTAGCGACGAAGTCTTGATGGTGCATGGCGAGAAGGCAGGCGCCGTCACAAACATCATCTCTTACATGCAAGCTCAGACGTATCTTCGGAGAAAGAACTCCTTCGCTTTGCTCGCACTGGTCACCGAGCAGCCTAAGGATGAGAAGCGGATTGAAGATATCCCCGTCGTCCGTGACTTTTCCGATGTGTTTCCAGAGGAGTTACCTGGTCTTCCACCACATCGACAAGTGGAGTTTGAAATCGAATTGGGGAACCATGCGACTCCTATCGCCAAGGCCCCGAACCGCCTAGCTCCAGCAGAGCTGCAAGAGCTGTCTACCCAACTTCAGGAATTGTTGGAAAAAGGATTTATCCGACCCGGTACTTCGCGATGGGGAGCTCCGGTCCTTTTTGTCAAGAAGAAGGACGGGACCTTCCGCATGTGCATCGACTACAGGGAACTCAATAAGGTTACCGTCAAGAACCGATACCCATTACCTCGCATCGACGATCTCTTCGACCAACTTCAAGGGTCAAGCTACTACTCCAAGATTGATCTACGGTCCGATTATCACCAGTTACGCGTCAGAGATGAGGATATCTCCAATATGGCATTTCGTACTCGGTATGGTCATTATGAGTTTTTGGTCATGCCCTTCGGTCTCACCAACGCACCCGCGGTGTTCATGGACCTCATGAACCGCATGTGTAAGCCGTATCTCGACAAGATCGTTATCGTGTTCATCGATGATATACTCATCTACTCTAAGGGTGAAGAAGAACATGCTGAGCATCTACGATTATTGCTGGAATTACTCCAACAGGAAAAACTATATGCCAAGCTTTCAAAGTGTGATTTCTGGATTTGGGAAGTTTAATTCCTCGGGCATATCGTGAATGAAAAGGGTATACACGTTGATCCCGCCAAGATCGATGCTATCAAGAACTGGGAAGCACCCAGGACACCGACAAAGATTCGCCAATTTTTGGGTTTGGCTGGTTACTACAGACGTTTCATCGAGGGATTTTCAAATATCGCACAACAGCTTACAACTCTCACCCAGAAAGGCACTAAGTATGCTTGGGGTGACAAGCATGCAGCAGCATTTCAATTGCTGAAGCAGAAACTTTGCAGTGCACCCATTTTGTCCTTGCCAGAAGGGACAGATGATTTTGTGGTATATTGTGACGCTTCCATTCAGGGATTGGGATGCGTACTCATGCAACGTGATAAGGTCATCGCGTATGCGTCCCGACAGTTGAAGGTTCACGAGAAGAACTACACGACACATGACCTGGAATTGGGAGCAGTTGTGTTTGCACTTAAGATTTGGAGACACTATCTATATGGAACAAGGTGCACAATTTACATGGATCACAAGAGCCTCCAACATATTTTCGACTAGAAGGAGTTGAACATGCGACAGCGTCGCTGGGTCGAACTCCTGAACGATTATGAATGTGCCATTCGGTATCACCCGGGTAAAGCTAACGTGGTAGCTGATGCCCTCAGTAGGAAGGAGCACTTGAAACCTCGTCGGGTACGAGCACTACAGTTCACCATTCATTCGGGATTACCCGAACAGATACGCAATGCGCAGCTAGAAGCAGTTAAGGAAGAAAACATCAAGGCCGAATCTGTGGGAAAGATGGAACGCGATTGGGAAGTAAAACCCAATGGTTCCCGGTATTTCATGAATCGTATATGGGTACCTCTCTATGGAGACCTCAGAAATCTAGTAATGGACGAAGCTCACAAATCCCGATACTCTGTCCATCCCGGTTCGGATAAGATGTATCAAGACCTTAAAGCCGCGTACTGGTGGCCCAACCTGAAAGCGGATATAGCCACCTACGTGAGCAAGTGTTTGACTTGTGCGAAAGTCAAGGTGGAATACCAGAAGCCATCAGGGCTACTTCAACAACCTGAGATCCCAGTGTGGAAATGGGATCAGATCTCGATGGACTTTATCACTAAACTCCCGCGAACTCCGGTTGGTTGCGATAATCGTGGATCGTTTAACTAAGTCCGCACACTTCCTAGCGATCAAAGAAACAGATAAGATGGATAAGTTGACTCGCATCTACATTAAGGAAGTAGTTTCTCGGCACAGAGTGCCAATGTCCATCATCTCAGACAGAGATGCTCGTTTCACGTCCAACTTTTGGCAGTCACTTCAGAAAGCGTTGGGTACACGCTTAGATATGAGCACAACTTATCATTCTCAGACAGATGGTCAAAGTGAAAGGACCATTCAGACCTTGGAAGACATGCTTAGGGCATGTGTGGTAGACTTCGGGAACAGTTTGGAAATCCATCTGCCTTTAGTGAATTCTCGTATAACAACAGTTACCATACGAGTATTCAAGCGGCACCGTTTGAAGCATTATACGGTCGCAAATGTAGATCACCGGTGTGTTGGGCAGAAGTCGGTGACAGTCAACTCACAGGTCCTGAGTTGATACTTAAGGCTACTGAAAAGATTGTGCAAATCAGAAACCGCATGGTAGCGGCACGAGATCGACAGTAAAGCTACGCTGATCAACGACACAAACCGCTCGAATTTCAAGTAGGTGACCGCGTCCTACTGAAGGTATCACCCTGGAAGGGTGTAATCCGTTTTGGGAAACGAGGCAAACTAAACCCACGGTACGTAGGCCCATTTGTGATCTTGAAGCGTATCGGGCCCGTGGCTTATCAATTAGACCTTCCTGCAGAACTCAGTGGAGTTCACAACGTTTTTCACGTGTCAAATCTGAAGAAGTGTCTATCAGATGAGACCCTAGTCATTCCATTGGATGAGATTCAAGTGGATGAACAACTGCATTTTGTGGAACAACCTATCGAGATCATGGATCGTGAGATCAAGACTAGAAGGCACAGCAAGATACCGATCGTCAAGGTTCGTTGGGACTCTAAACGTGGACCGGAGTTCACGTGGGAAAGAGAGGACCAAATGAAAAGCAAATACCCACACCTTTTTGCAGCTGAGCAGCAGTCTAACGTTACCACCAACTAATTTCAGGACGAAATTCTTTCAACATGGGGATGATGTGACAGCCTGGGAATTTCTTGTGCCATTGCTAACAAACTGAATCTTTGTGCGTTGCATTCTAAACCGCGTTTACTCAATTTTCGGGACGAAAATTCTTTCAACATGGGGATAATGTGACATCCCGGCTTTTCAGGTATCTTAAACGCGCTACTGCACAGTTATTCATTCCTACGCTAATTTGATTCGGATAATTAAATTACACGCTCGCAATAACTACGCTAACTTTTGAATGCATTGGGTAAATTACGTGCTATGTGTTATTAGACGTTTGTAAATTTTGTGAATTATTATAGCACGTTTTGATTTCGCGATTATTAGTTTTATAAAAAAAATTATAATAAGTAAATAGCCAAACCAAACCGACCCGCGAAACGTGTCGACCTCACCTCCTTGTGGCCCAAGGAACTAACCTAAACTTGAGGCCCAAGCTAAGGACCCAAACCGCCCCCCCCCCCTGCGGTCGCACCCCCCCACCCCCTTTCTCCTTCTTTTTCCTTGTGCTATATATATATATGTATGCATGAGTTATGTTTTAAAAAAAAAACAACAAGGAACCCTAGCACCAAGAGAGCCGACGGCAGCCCCCCCCCCCTCCCCTCTCTCGATCGCACAAGCCTCCAACCCCGGATTGATTTCCAATCTTGTCCCGGTTCGCTAATCTTCATCGTTTCAAGGTTAGGGTTTTAATTGTTTTACAAATCACATTAGGGTTTGTGTAATCTTGATCATGATTATATGTGTTGTTAGGATCATTGGTATGAAAAGTGTTATGATTTATGATTAGTTCGGATAATTGTGCGACTTTTTGCGATTGTGATCTTAGGATGAATACAAAAATCATAGACTGCGTTTTAGCGATAAAGATCATATTATATGATTTGGGTTTGCATGAATATTGATGTACATGATGATATGTGACAAATAAACCTGCTCTTGATCATTATTATTTAGCGACTTGATCGTTTAAGCGTGTTCTATTGCGATAAAAGTCGAAAACAGGTTGCTGAATAGCATTTACAGACAACTTCAATTGGCTGTAACCTGATCATTATTTATCGAAAAGTGGATTTTCTGAAGCCTAAAACGTGTATTTTTGAAAAACGCTTCTAATGACGCCATATTCATATTTTTCTGAGGTCGTTTCCTATTTTTAAGTGGTCATTTAAGTGCAGCAGCTGAAGCTGCGTAAATTCTTAAAATTTGCTAGTTGTTTATCGAGTCGGATCTCATAATCTATAGAGGATTGGGTTACGAAATTTGTACAGTAACTGGAGAGGGGAATTTCCGGAAAACTCCCACTGGAATTTTGTTAATTGGATGAACGATGATTTTTAAATAATTTTTCCCGTGGACTGCAGTTAGAAAGCGACGAATCTGACTGCAGCCTAGTATATAAATATTTATAAATAATTGGTAAAGTGTTAGGACTTGAAAAGTTTACATAAAATTCTATAGTTTAGTTGACACCTCCTGTAAAAATATTGGAATTTTTAGAACGTTGGAACTATTTTATAAAAATCCTCGAAAACAGCCTAGTTATGAGCGTACAAGCTGAAACATGATAACTTGCGTATGTGTGTACCAAAGTGTTGTATGAGTTGATCTGTGCTTATGACAAGTTGGTTTGATCACTATTTTGGTATAATGATACTTTGCATGCATGATTGTGTTTTCGAATTTGTTATTATGTGTGCCGCATTGTGTGTTAGTTATGCGTAGGGTTTGTATCAGTGTGTTCACACACTAACTTTAAATCGATTGACATGTTAGGACGCAGTTAGCGGTCCCATCATTTGCTACTTCTGTGTTACACTAACCAAGCAATTAAAGGTGAGTTCACGGCCCCTATTTTATCCAGTTTTAAAAACAGGTGGAGAAACATGTATACATTTTATAACTCTATCTTTTTACGTTATGCGAAATTAACGTCGTAAAACTACTCGGTAACTAAGTTAATGTTAATGTACATTATGGTCACTAAGCAGCTATATCACGAATGTCCTCGACAAACTCTCGGATCGTTATTATTGGGTTAGATAGCGGGGAAATTATAAGTAGTACAACTGGGCCCGATAAGCCCCACCCGAGCTAGTCGCGCTAGCCGACCGGGTATGGTCCACGGGTGATTAATTTGGCCTAACTTTCGCCATGGTCAGTGATAGGCCTGGCAACACGGAGGCACAACAGTCAGATTCGATCGCGAACTCTTATGTGACGTAACTTTAGGCTCGCTACCTACATGTTAACATTGAACTTAATTACGAACCAACATTATTATTCCGGGTTAGGAATAATGGAACCAACATTATTATTCCGGGTTAGGGATAATGGAACTATATCGTTATCCCGGGTTAGGGATAACGGGGGAAACAAACTTTTAACCGAACCTGTGAACTTATAAAAACCTGTGAACTCACTCTTCTTTAATGTTAACACTTGTTTCTTTACATGTTTCTCAAGACGCTAGGAGCGCTAGGTGGACTCACTTGCATTGATCAAGACATTTTTTTTTATTGAGTCTCATTTACGAATATTGTTTGGGATTTTTGGTTTTGGCGTTTATGTTGGCGCCCGTTACTTTACTTTACTTTAATGCTTCCGCACAACTTTGAAACTAATGCTTCCGCTAAACTTTGAAACTAAACTAAGACAATTTGAAAATAACTATGAATGGTAAAACAAATGTTTTTGGAAAACATTTAAATAAATCATATAGAGTCGTTCGATATTACTAGTGTCTCAGATTCTTGTTTGTTCACACGCCTCACGGTAAAACTCCGCAAGTGGAAATTGAGGGTGTGACAATATGGAAGTTCTAAGTATATTGGAGAAGAAGATGGTGATGATAAGGAGTTTGTGGTGAAAAGAGGTTATGTAATAGGGTATATAATGATGGATTATGGATCTAGTTTGTTTACCCGTCAGATTTAAGGAGTTAGTCGGTTAAAGCTTACCTAATCCGACACAATATAACACATCTGCATCCGACCGTAAGCTACGGTTAGGACCGTAGCCTACAATATGAACCATAGATTACGCTTGGGAGTTGCAGGCCCTTTTTCACCCTTTGACTGTAGCCTACGGTCCTTGAACCGTAGGTTACAGTGAGCTTTACTTAAATTTTTTTGAATAAGCCGAACAGTCGTTTAGGTTTACGGCAATACTATGCAATAGTATTCGTTTACACACCCGCGCCACCCCCTTTGAAACTTTGTGTCGACCGCGACACATAATTAATTCACGGACATACCTGTGCAGCGAACACGTTCCCACACTTGCACAATGCACTAGGAGTGGTGACCAACAACCTATTCAACCATTCCAACACAAACACTATAACATGAAAGCCCAAATCATTAAAAAAGGAAATATGTACCACAATCCGGGTAGCCTTCCGGTAGCACTGAGTTTATGTCTTCAGCTGGACATCGCATAACCCCTAAGAGGTCGTGTATTCGGGTGAACTTGGGAGGAAGTGCAACACATCCATAAGTGTCACATTCAGATCATCCGCATCCAAGTACGGTTTCAAACAGTGACCATTCACAACTTGCCATCGTTGGTCCTTTGGGTCTTCGATTTCCACATCGCCAAACTTTACCACGCGTACAATCACAAATGGACCCGTCCATTTTCTTTTCAATTTACCTGGAAATAATTCAGTCGGGAGTTAAATAACCATACCTTTTGATATACGGCAAAACTTGACGTCGCAACTTCGCGTCATGCACCGCCTTAATCTTGTCCTTATAAGCAGCTGCTGTGTCATATGCCTCATTGCGCAACTCCTCAAGCTCACTCAACTTTAGCAACCTGTGGGCACCTGCATCAGAATAGTCAGTGTTGACCTGTTTAACAGCACATAACGCACGATGAGCGATTTCCATGGGTAAATGACAACCTTTCCCATACACCAATCGATAAGGGGTAGTGCCAATAGGAGTTTTATAAGTGGTGCGGTAAGCCCACAAGATACCATTCAGTTTAGATGACCAATCCTTACGGTCAATTCGCACCGTCTTTTATAAAATTTCTTTTTGACACTTCCACCTGTCCACTTATCTGTGGATGATATGGTGTAGCAATATGATGGTAACACCATACCGCTTAAGAAGTTTGCCCACATTGAAATTTTTAAAATGAGATCCCCCACACTAAGGATCACACGAGGAATCCCAAAACGTGAAAAAATATGGGCCTGGATAAACTTACAAACCACGGTATGATCGTTGGTCCCGGTAGCGATTGCGTCAACCCATTTTGAAATGTAATCAACTGCTACCAAGAAATATAAGTGACCATTTGAATTGGGGAAAGGTCCCATAAAATCGATTCCCCACACGTAAAGAATGTCAACAACCAAAATTGGCTGCATTGGCATTTCATCCCGTTTAGAAATCCTGCCCATCTTTTGACAATTGGTGCAATGTTTAGCGAAAGATAATTAGAAAAATTAGCATACCATGGTTCAGAAGTAACATACATAATGAAATCATCTGGGAACTGCTCGGTAATCTCAGGTGTGGCCTCCTCAACTCCAGGCGGTAGTCGTGACAGATGGTCAGCAACCACATTCTCACACCTTTTTTTATCTCGAATCTCTAGATCAAATTCTTGCAATATAAGGATCCATCGAATCAACCTTGGTTTCGTATCCTTCTGTTCCATCAAGTATTTCACTGCGCTATCAGAGTAAACAATTACTTTACTGCCCGAGATATATGACCGGAATTTGTCCAACGCATAGACAACGACAAGTAACTCTTTCTCCCTTGTAGTATAATTAAGTTGAGCATCGGAGAGAGTTTTGCTTGCATAGTAGATAACAACCGGTTTCTTATTTACTCGCTGCCTTAGTACGACCCCAATAGCAAAATCACTTGCATCACACATTATTTCAAAAGGTTTTGTCCAATCAGGTGATTGCAGATCGGGGCTTGTACCAGTTGTTCCTTTAATATATTAAAAGCTTGAACACATTCTTCATTAAATTCAATAGGAACGTCTTTTAAAAGTAGATTACATATTGGTTTAGTGGTAACACTAAAACCCTTTATGAACCTACGGTAAAACCCGGCGTATCCTAAGAAGGAACGGACGCCTTTAACATTTGTAGGAGGTGGTAATGTAGAAATTACTTTAATTTTTGCCCTATCAACCTCAATCCCTTTGCTAGACACTACATGGCCTAGAACAATGCCTTCTTGAACCATAAATGGCTCTTTTCCCAACTAAGCACCAAATACGTTTGGACACGATGTTCCAAAACCTTAGATAATTCGTTTAAACATGTATCGAATGACAAACAAAACACTGAAAAGTCATCCATAAAAATTTCTATGGTATCCCCGACCATATCTGAGAAGATACTCATCATCCACCTTTGGAAGGTGGCCGGGGCATTGCACAGCCCAAACGGCATTCGCCAAAATGCGAAGGTATCATATGGGCATGTGAACGTAGTCTTTTCTTGGTGATCGGGGTGTATGGAAATTTGATTGTACCCTGAGTAGCCATCTATAAAATAGTAAAAATTTCTGACCTCATAATTTTTCAACTATCTGATCAATAAAAGGCAAAGGAAAGTGATCCTTTGACGTGGCGGCATTAAGTTTTCTATAGTCAATACATACACGACACTTGGTTACCTGCCGAGTGGCTATTTGCTCACCGTTGTCGCCTTTAACAATTTGAATCCCTACTTTCTTAGGCACCGTTTAGGTTAGGCTCACCCATGCACTGTCTGAAATCAGGTAAATGATCCCGGCATCTAACCACTTAATAACTTCCTTCTTTACCATTTCCTGCATGTTAGGATGCCTCTGTGTATCCCATGTAGGCTTTGCATCTGCATCAGGTATAATTTTATGCATCACGATACAGGGACTTATACCTTTGAGATCGGCGAGAGTCCAACCAATTGCTGCTTTATGGGTCTTGAACACCTTCAGTAGTGCTTCCTCATGTTCTTGTTCTAGATTAGAAGCATTGATGATAAGAAGAGTTTGATCCTCTCCCAGGAATGCGTATTTTAGATAATGTGGCAATTCTTTCAGCTCGACCTTTGTTGGGCTGATCAAAGACGGCTTCAATCCCGATGATATCTCAGCCGGAAGGCTCTCCACTTGATGAGTCCATGGAGGTCATCTTTCTTGTGTTGCTAACACCTCTAAACTCTACACCTCCTCTTCTAAGTCATCCATATGATTCTACGCCACCCTGTCATACAACAAACATAACTCGGACGTTCCTCTTCTAAATGAGGGTAACATCCATCGATGATATCTGCCATGAAACATTCATCACTGGGAAACATGTCAGAAACGTTAGAAAACACATTTAATCTGATCTTCCTATTACCAAACGTCATATCGACAGTGCCAGTGCGACAATCGATTAATGTATGTGTAGTGGCTAAGAAAGGTCGACCCAAGATAACACTTAGCTTATTGATTTGGTCAGATGAGACATAATCAAGCACCGAAAAGTCTACTGGGAAATAAAACTCTTCCACCTTAACAATAACATCTCGAACAATCCCTCGACAAAGGTTAGGGGTCAATTCTGCCAATACAACAATTGTATCGTCTCGATGTAGTGGACCCAAATGATATGGGTCATTCAAGCTTCCCGAAAGAATGCTCACACTAGCTCCCTGATCCAGCAACGCCCGGTTCATTTTAAAATCTCCCACTTGAATGGGAATTAAGGGCATTCCAGGATCTTGCAGCTTAGGTGGAAGCACTCCATTCAAAACAGCACTAACCCGTTCTATTAAGTTAATCTGTTTATGGACTTTATGTTTCCGTTTTTTAGTGCACGTATCTTTTAAATATTTAGCATACGCCGGAACCTATTTAATGGCATCAATTAAGGGTAAATTGATTTTAACTTGTTTAAAAACATCCCAAATTTCTTCGGGTTGTGGGCCCCTTTTGTTGATGATGCCTTTGTTGCCTGGGTTTTTCAAGGCTTCAAGAAAAGGAGGTGGAAGTTGTTCCCCATCCGTAGCCTTAATCGTTCAATAGTTGTAACTTGGTTATTATTATTAGATTTTACATTCATATTAATAACCGCCGGTTCTGACTTATTGTCACTCACACCATCCTCACCTAGATCCTCCACCACACCTTCCACAAATTGTGGTGGAGTGTGAACTTTATTATAAACCTTACTAGTACGAAGGGTACTTACCTTGTTGATTTGATTACCTTTTTTCTGACGAGCTGGATTTGTTGTTGTGTCACTTGGCAATCGTCCATTGCTCTGCTTCAACTCCTTCAGCTCATTAGCAAGTTGACCCATATGTGTTTTAATAATTGGATGACCTTGTCACGTACCTCATCCTTCTGGGCCCTCACTTCACCCAACTGATTGCGTTTCTGCAGATCTTGCAGAATGGACTTCAACATTTCTATGGTACCATTGCTTGCAGTAGCATTAGAAGATCCAGCTGTTCTGCCTTGATTCGGATCATACCCTCCTTGAAAGTTCTGCTGGAACCGAGGTTGATTAAAGTTCCTTTGCCCCCCAGAATGATTATTACCTTGAAACCCCAGATTGGTTTGGTTGTTGGCATTCCCATAACTAAAATTCAGATGATTTCTAAGGCCTGGATGGTATGTATTGGAGTTCATATTAAAATTTCTGCCACGTCCTCCACTTCGTTGGACATAATTAACATCTGTAACTCCCGAACAATACTAGGGCACTTATCAGTGATGTGGCCTAAGTCCCCACAATGCCCACATAACGACATTTGTCCACTAACGTCCGGTGCGTTATCTACCGCTCTTACAATCGAATGCAGAGCACTTCTTGAAGATTGAGCTTTTCGTTTTGAAGTTCTCGCATTCCACTCTAAGTACTCCCAATCAACTTGCTAATAGTTGTACCAAACGATCCATTTGATGTTGAGCTTAGATCCCTCGCATCTTCATCCGATAAACCCTCATGAAATGCATTCAACAGCTCCCATAGTGGAATCCCATGATGTTGATAATTCTTTAGCATCATTTTAAATCGGTTAAATGCCTCATGGAAAAGCTCACTAGGTTGTTTTCAGAAATTCTGAATATCCTTTCGAGCATTATTTGTCCTGTAGCGGTTATAAAACTCATCTAGAAATAATTGATGCATGTCATGCCATGTAAAGATTGAAGAAGATGGCAACGAATGAAACCATTGTTGGGCCTTATCTTCGAGTGTGAACTAGAAAATTACCAACTTCACATCCTCCGGTGTGAATCCTTGACCACCAATGGTGTTGCATCGGGCATCATATGCTGCTATATGCAAATACGGCTCTTTGGTGGACAGTCGATGATACTTGAGAAGGCTCTGAATTGATTGTGTCCTTACCTCAAATGATCGACCTCGAAATTGAGGAATAACTACCGGTGAGAGGTTATTAGCGATAGCCGGTTTAAAGTGGCTCCCAACACCCATTACTGGTTCCCGATCGTATCTTCGTGGAATACCTTCAATTTGGTTGATAGACGGAGGCATATTTCTGGGAGGTAATCTAAGTGGAACTTGAACATGTGGTATCGAAATTTGCTATGGTAAAGGAGGAATTGGTCCTTGTTGTTGTGTCGGCGGAATTGGCACATTAATTGGCCGAGTATTAACCAGTTGTTGATTGACTAGCACAAGATCATTGACTGATTGAGGATACCCCAAAATTCCATAATTTACCCCATCACCCATCCTAAATCCCGTGTCGTAACTTTCATGGATTCCCAAACCCAACATTTGATTTCCCCCATACTCTTCATATGCCTCAAATCCATTGCCCGAATCCACTACACACTCTGTAGTTCAAATGCTGAATTTCTTATAGAGTGTTGTTGTTGCTGTGAAGATGGGTAATACGTTTGTTGAGTTGATGGAGGAAGATCAGTGACGGGGCTAGATGGTCCTGTCCGACTAGGCGGAATAACAGTATCATCAGTAACAATCTTCACATATGGTGAGGATTGCTGAATATTAGAAGTTTGAGGATAGTGTTGATTTGGAAACGGTGGAAGATTGATGAGATTAGGAAAAGGTGGTGGTGGTATCGGTGGAACATGTGTGGTGGTAGATTGAGTAGATTGTGATGGTTGTGGAGGTGGTATAGTTGTATTTGGTGCAGGTTGAGTAGGTGTCGGTGAGAATTGATTTTGTGGAGACGGAGTGACTGGTTGATTATCAAAATTACTTGAACGCTCCATTGGGTTTGTTATTGGTATTGGTGATTACACAATACGATTTTCATGATGCAGTACTCGGGTATGCCGTGCTTTCCTTTCTATTTCTGGATCAAACACTAACAGTGAAGACTGGCCGGAATTCCGAGTACGATGCATACAAAGAAGGAGTCACCTACACCACACAAACAAAAGAAATATCGCGTAATTCTGAATGAAACAAACTAAAATGATATAAACTAATCAAACACTTTGCGCACGCCTTCCCGACAACGACACCATTTTCATGACTGTCGTTATTGTCAACCAAAAACCGAGATAAACTATGTAGATAGAGTAAGTCG
Organism: Scalesia atractyloides; assembly: GCA_947069175.1. Classification (NCBI taxonomy): domain Eukaryota; kingdom Viridiplantae; phylum Streptophyta; class Magnoliopsida; order Asterales; family Asteraceae; genus Scalesia; species Scalesia atractyloides. Next base: position 33,175,330 of record CAMTDV010000003.1, on the reverse strand, counting down.
GGTATCGAACCAAAGGAGTATTGTGGAAAGTGTTATACTGACAAATGTTATGTAATTAATATTGAACGGAATAAACTTAAAATCAATGTTGCTAATGAATTAATTAAACACACTAAATTGTAATTTGTATCAATAAGAAGAATGATGACTCCTCCGAATTTCAGATTGATAAGTAGATTACAATTATATGTTCCGTCCAACCCTGGAAAAATGGATGTTGAATTAATTACCAATTGTGATGCTAATTGACTAAGTACTCCAATTAATGAATAATGGAAGGTTATCACATAAACATCAATTACACTTACCAACCCTAATCCCTAGCCTAATATATCCCAATTTCAAGAACTCTCAGGAATTGAATGGTTACAAATCAAGATTCAATAAAATGCAATTAGTTACAACAAAATTAATCGAATGCTTAGATCACCGAATCCAAATGGTTATCAAGACATATCAAATATCTAACTTACATCAATCCTCCATTCGGAGGAACCATAACAAGAAACTAGCCGCTATTGTCTGCATGCAATCATGAAACACTAGGTAAACCGCCAAATCCCTGATCATGATGTTGAAATGGAGTGGAATAATGACGTTTTAAGGTGAAAAGTTGCAAACTTTGGAACCCTAGAAGCCTTGTGTTCGCCCATAACCAGTGATAAGTCCCCAAAATGGCTAAGTGAACCCTACTATACATCCACAACTACGGTTAGGATTTTCTGAATTTGTATAACTCAACTGTAAGGTACGGTTCATAATCGTAAGCTACGGTTGAGTAGTTCTGGACTGACTAAAGGTGACCGTAAGCTACGGTCAATAGGTTCTGATCACAAATTCACTGGGCAATCAAATCGTAGCTTACGGTCTGCGAACAGTAAGCTACAGAGGAGTCTTCATCCTTTTATTCCATGCTTCCGCATCTTTCAATGAAGTACCGATAGACCCCTCAACTCCTACTCTTTCCCGTTTTTCCTCATGTTTTCACTTTAATTCTTGATTCGAATAAGTCACGGTTGGTAATTTCTACTTTATAACTGCATTTTGGGCATTCCGCGTCATCTCTAACCTTCTTAAACCGCCCGAATTAGTCAGTTAACCTACAAAACAACTAGTTCCCATAGTTATCTCATTCAACATATATAATTGCCCAAAACTAACTAAAACACACAAGTTATGATCATTATCACTCGGGTTTTACCCTATCTATCACAGCACGTGTTACAAATGTAACAAATTCAGGCATATTGGACGAGAATGCTCTCAAAGAAATCCAAAACATGTTTACAACTCGATCAGATCTATAAAAGACGTTAAGCAAAAAGCACCAATTTGTACCAAAACAAATTCTAAAAAGAAATAATGAATCCAACAATGTTTTGACATCAACAGTTCAATATAACTTAAAATTTGAGTTTGGTGAAACTTCAATCAAGAATAGTAAAAAGGATTCTAACTTCTATTCCAAAAAGGCAGTTCTGAAAACAGAAACTTGGGTTGCAAAAATCAAACCATCTTCTACAGAAATGAAAACACCTGTTCCAACTAAACCTGAACTCAAATAGGATGTCAAAATCAAATTCCAAAGTTTGATATTCTAAACCTATGACAACCGGAAAATAATGGAAATTTCCGTACAACTAAACAACTTAGTTATAAAATTTACTGAGTTCGTTACGACTTAATATATGCATGATTAGGTCGCATAAAGTCTAGCAATCATAGGACATGGTTAAATATGTCAAACAACATTGTTACATTTGTCTCTTTTCAAGAAAACAACAAACTATGACCAAATATGTTGGCAAAATGCTGAAAACACTATTCACCAGAACAAAGTATTCATGTCAGCTATTCACCAGAAAATTGTCCGAACGAGCAACGAACGGCACAAAAGCATGTTATGGTTGAAATACAAATAAAAATCCCAAATTGGTACATTAAATACAAAAACATTTTAACTTTTCGGAAAACACGTGTCGTTAAAATTCGCCCGAAACGCGTTAGAATATAACAAAGTAAAATGTCCGAAATGCTAAAACTCATCACTTTAAGGGATATAGGACTCGTATATAATGTTATACACCCTAAATAAGCTTGGGGATATCAACAGAATATCCTAAACATAAGCTTCCAACGATACACCATAACGCATACAACTTGTCCGATACCGATCCGACGAACTAGTAGGAAGCATCCTTACCATCCTAACATCTGAATGGATCTTCCAGTGAACTAGTTAAAAGTATTTCATGTCAGAAACAACATTGATGGTGCCATATAATAAGTCGAAGTGACATTTCCGGTACTAAAGCACACTTTCCATATATTGTCCCAAAGTGACCCGACGACCAATCTAATAATATTTTTACCACCGGAAACTAACACCAACTAGTCAAGACAATCACTAATCAATATACTAATTATACTAATTAACATCTAAAACCCCTAATTACTCCCTAATGATGCAAGACCAATCACTAATCAATATACTTAACGAAATTACCTAAATATTTAATATTTATACACATGTAAAAAAAATAAGTCGAGATTACATTTAGCCCCCCCCTTCAAGAATTCGGTCGACAAGTGGGTCCCACCCACTTGTTTCATTGTTGAAGATGTAGGATACAAGGCATGGTTGCAAGATTGGATCATGGTTGAACTTACTTCTATATAACCTAACTTCATCATCAGCTTTCTATCACTTTCACACTTCCAAAAAATTCAAGAAACATATCCCTTTTCCCAATCCCTTTTCGGCAGCCCCAAACCCCCAAAACCCTTCCTTTTTGATCCACAAAACCCACCAAAATATGCTTATAAAACCCACCTCAAGACCCCTCAAGGAAGGTGCAAGTATGGAGGACTTTTAGAGCTTTATTTGGAGCTTAATCTCTTCTTAATCTTCATCATAATCATTGCAAAGTTGTAAGACTTTATTCACTAAATTTAAGTTTGTTATTATATGTAGTTAACAATATACATGTTGATCATCTTGAACTTCAAAGAAAATAAAAGCTTAAAACCCTAACCCCACCTTAAAAGTTCACTAAAAATAATGTATAATGTAGTGATTATGTTATTATGTGCTAGATGATATTTTTACATATGTTGAGCTTGTTCAAGTAGGTTGTTTAAGTATATGATCTTGTATAATTAAGAACAAAAATGTTGATTTAAACATATTAATGTTTAAATCTAGACAAGATCATCCATCCCATGATCCATGAACTTCACCGCAACTTAAAAATGAGTTATAACTTACATTTTATTTTTAAAGAGAATAAAACCATAATTTTCACTAAGAGCATCTTAAAAAGTGGTTTAAACAAGTTGTTAGATGATAGAATAAGATGGAAGCTTATAAGAAGTAAGTTGGTTTTAATGATCTTGATAACTAATATAAAAGTTTTATCATATACATCTTAAAAGTGTAACTAGAAAAATATATAAAGTTCATGGAGTATGAGGATATTTATATGCAAGTTTATGCATGCAAAGTTGATAGATTAAAACTTGATTTGAGTTGATTGTGATTAAGGATTTTAAACATGCTTAAAATACATTTTAAAAACGTGAAAAACACTATAGTTTAGGTTAAACTATGGCCAAATTTTTCTAAAATCTAATCGCTATTAAAGTACAATTAACGAGGTGATTAACGGGACTAAACACGATTAGTGACCTTAATCGGTAATTAAGAAAGTTTAATGAAAAGGGTTTCTTACAAGAAGTTCTATAAACGCTTATATTAATTATAAGTTAAAATGAGTTGTAAAAAGTGAAACGGAAATTTTGTAAGTATAAATATATTCTTAAATGAAAATATATACATGTTCAAAATACACCAACTTATGTGTATAAATACTTGTGTACAATTATGTGTATGTACTAGAAGTTAGGAAGAATACTAACTAAAATACAAACACACTACACAAATAATCTCCAAATATGCAACAGAGAACGAGTAAAAAAATACATAAGGAAGTAAATACATGCACAAAGTCATATTACACTTTGACACGAACGCGGACGATGAACAACCAGACATAGGGAAAATCGTTATATAACCTTATATTAATAACAAATATATATATATATATATATATATATATTTATATATATATATATATATATATATATATATATATATATATATATATACATATATACATACATATAACCAAAAACTGACATGAATTATCAAATAAACGACCCAACGAAGTAAATGCGTAGCCATCCGCACTGTTCCAACAAGAAATCATATAGCAACAAGTTCTAAACGAAATCTAAAAATAATATACGTTTGGTTAAAAATCTATATATATTTCAACACTTAAAATTCCGGAAAGTATAAAACGAAGAGTCAGTAATTAGAGCCATGTAAAAGTATATACGTATAAAAAATGCTTGAAATACACTTTTGGTAAATACAAGAATACTTGGATTTGTAATGGGCTAGTAAAAGCCCACTAATATATATATATATATATATAAAATAAGTTGGGCTAGGCCTACTAACATATAAAATGGGCTAAGGACCATTTTAAAACATAACATTATAACATTGGGCTAGGCCCATTAACACGTCGAATGGGCTAAGCCCAGCATCATATAATACATTGGTCTAGGCCCACTTACATAACTTTATTGGGATGGGCCCATTCATACATAATTCATTTGGGCTGGGCCCATATACAGTAAGACACAATATACAAATACGTATAAATAGTATACTAATATATATAAATACCCAAAAGTATAGTATAAAAATACATACAAATACAGTATAAAATCGTATAAACATCGTATAAATACCAATGGAACAGTATACAAATACAAGTACGAATACAGTATACATACACGTATAAAAATACGTAAGTACATAGTGACGTACTCATATACACTTGTTAAAGTATACTCACGCAAAGGATAGCGTACAAATACATCAACGTATTTAAGATTTTAAAAATAAATATTTTTAACACCTATAATTATAAAAGGCATACAACATGAAGAACAAATACTCATACTTAAGCCAAACATGTCATTCCGAGTGAACGAGGTTCACTAGACTCAAGATGTATATATTTTGAGAACATATATATATATAATGATCGTAAGCCGTGCGTGGCACGGAGACTCTCATGGGCTAGGCCAACTCATAATGTGTGGATCACGGAGACTCAAATGGGCTAGGCCCATTCTCACTTGTGCGAGGCACAAAGACTCTTATGGGTTAGGCCCACTTATACAAGGCAAGGCCCGTTCGTACAATTGATGGATACGAAATATATATATATATATATATATGAAAGAAGTGTATATATATATCAAAACAAGAATACGAAACAAATGCCAATATATTTAAAATACGTAAGGGATCCAAATACTTAACTTATGCAATAACGTTCAAGATGAACAACGTGTATGCAGTTAACATTAACTCAAGTGTCTAATGAGTTAGAGCACTTATAGGTTGTTATGTGCTTTGCGATACCCGAATTGCTAGCATATATATTCAGGGACGCAAATCAGTGAGTTCATGTCCCCCTTTTCTCTTAAATGTTTTCGGTATATAACTCTCGGGGGAAATGCATGTTTTTGATGGTATGGTTTAGCTATGGAATGAAATATTAGATCATGTGTGAATAGGGTTTCCCTTAAGTGCCATTAATCTTTTATAAGACTGAGGAACAAGAGTGGTAGATCTATCGGGTGTGGCGAGAACCACTCATGGGTCCTTGTGTGGCCGCATGTAGTGCTTTTGTTGTCCTAGCCGGTTGACCGAAAGAAATCGTCTAGGGTTGAGTACTTCCTATGTCGTCACACATATTAATGTCCTTACAAAACATTAATGATCATCAAGTTCATTGACGCTTTACGTCCCACATATTTTCATATATGAACTCTCAAATGTTTTTAAGATTCATTTGGCGTGCGCACAAAATGCATGAACTCGCCAACTTTTGTTGATGTTTTTAAACTTACATGTATTTCAGGGAATTGAAGTGCATCTTGGCACAGTCGTTTACAAAGTTTCCAAGGTTACTATTAGTCAATGTCATTCGTATTTTGGATGGTTTGGTCTATATATTGCGCCGTCGAACGGAATATAGGATGCAAAGCCTTAATGTTTTAAAAGTTATTTTGAACAAGCCTTTTGTAAACTGTAAATAACCTATGATGTCTTTTATATCCAACAACTTGTGGCTTGTAATGTTTTTCTATGGTGAATGGATGAACATCGTACGTGCTTTTATTTCATATAGTTGTTTACTCATATCGTATGCAATGACAACTAATCAAGTTCACACTGCGCGCTTCCGCCTATGAACGTGTGTGACAAAACCCACCCAAGACCAAGTAGGCTTGGATTTCACTCTTTAAGTAATTACTTATTTGCATGTGTGCAGGGGCTCCCGAGGTCAATTATTTCAAAGTAGATTATGGACAGTGGAGCTTCTCGACACATGACAAGGATGCTAGCGTTATTGTACGATGTGAAAGCTATCCGAGGAGGATATGTTGGGTTTGTAGGTACACAAGGAGGCAGGATCGTGGGTGAAGGTATTCTTACTAACGAAGTGGTGTCATTCGACAAAGTGAACTATATCGCTGAGCTTGAGAACAACTTACTAAGCATCTTGCAAATTTGTGACAAGAAATTCGCTACCCACTTCAACGACAAGGAATGTAATTCTTAAACCAGGGTTCAAAATTCCCGAGGAGTGGATCCTCATGCACGCTCCATGAGAAAATGATCTCTATGTCTTAGAAATGAGCATCGCATCCGCTACTTCAAAGAAGGTTCAATGCTTTGTATCAAAAGCTACCGAGAAAGAGTCAATTCTATGGATCGTAAGATGGGGCACACTCACCTAAGAAAGATGAACTATTTGATGCATAACGACTTAGTGGAGGGTGCCAATCTCAAGAATTTTCACTTGACAGATGATTATCATAGCTGTAAAAGGGGAAACAACACAAGAAATCACACCCGAGAAAGCTACTTAACTCTATCAAGCTTCCACTAGAAAGGCTTCATTTGGGGATCTCTTTGGACCAGTAACCGTGAAAAGTATCTTTGGAGATCTATACTGCCTAGTCATGATAGATGACTACTCAAGATTCTCGTTGGTTTTCTTTCAAGAAAGTAAGGATGAAACATTAGAAAATCTTATAATTCTCTTTAGAAAGCTGGAAAACCTATATCACTTACCAATCAAGAGAATCCGAAGCGATAATGGTACTGAGTTTAAAAATAGGAAAATGCTCGAGTTCTGCAACGCTAAGGGTATTCTTCACGAATTCAGCGCCCCATATACTCCTCAACAAAATGGAGTAGCTGAACATAAGAATTGGACACTGATTGAGACGGCAAGAACAATGCTCGCTGATTCAAAACTTCCTATTAGTTTCTTGAGCGAAGCCGTCGCTTCTGCGTGTTACACCCTTCACCGTGTTTTGATAGTCAAGTCTCACAACAAGACATGTTTTGAACTACTAAACCAACGTAAGCCGAAATTGGCGTATTTAGAACCATTTGGATCGTCGTGTACTGTTCTAGACCCGAACAGTAAATTTGGGGATAGATCCTTGGAAGGACTTTTCATGGGATAGGCTATTCCGCAAAAGAGAGTCTTCTTGCTGAGCCTAAACCGGGTTATTTTAGCCCAACATATTGATCGCTAGAGATATACAATGCCTATGCAGAAACATAATGATCCTTGGCTGTTCAATTACGACGGGTTATGGAGCTCATTCAACCTACCAGAAGTACCTTCTTAGGAAGAACTAGTCATGCTATATCAACAACATCAAATCTCCAATTGGGAACAAGTTTCAAGACCTTTGGTGATTTCCCCATCACAACCTGTCTAAAACTCTTCTGAAGCAGGTCTGAGCGACACTCAGCAAGAACCCGTAGATGAACCAAACTTGAATGCTGTTGAACCATCTTCCCATCAGCTAGTTGATGATGACTCTGATCGAGAACCTACTTTTGATGATAGAGGAACCAGTTCCGATTAAGGATCATAATAAATTCAACGCTTTCTGAACAATCAAGCTGCAAAATCCAGTAAAGAAATGAAGCTATGTCCTCAGAACAGGTTGCTGATGAAGTTGTCACAAATCTGCAAAGTAAAGTAGATGTTCCAAGCGAACTGATGCCAAAAATACTCTCTTACCATCCATCAGAAAACATTATTGGTGACTTACAAACTAGAGTGAAAACACGAAATCAGATCAATAAGGATCTTAGTTGCTTTTATACAAAAGTAGCTCCACTTCAAACCAGATTTTCTCATAGTGGTTTGTTTCTCAGGTGGAACCAGGATCCTGGAAAGACACTCTTAGGGAACAAAGCTGGGTGGATGCAATGCAAGAAGAATTGGTGTAATTCAAGAAACTTGAAGTCTGGAAGCTTGTTGATCTACCTGACAATCGCAAGAAGATTAATACTCGATGGGTCTTCTAGTGCAAAAGAGACGATAGAGGTATCGTGATTCATAACAAAGCTCTGCTCGTAGTACAAGGCTTCTATCTACAAGAAGGGATAGACTACAACGAGGTCTATGCCCCAATCGCATGTCTTGAAGTTATCCACATTTTCCTGGCATTTGCATTGTGGAAAGGTTTCAAGGTGTACCAGTTGGATGTGAAGTCTGCATTCCTTTACGAGAAGGTAAGAGAGGAGGTGTACGTGGGCTAACCACCGGGGTTTGTCGATCCGATATACAAGGATAAGGTCTATCTTCTAAACAAGGCGTTATACAGACTCCACCAGGCCCTGAGAGCCTGGTACGAGACGCTTCCCAAACATCTTCTGGGAAATGGCTTCTCCAGAGGAACAGTAGACACTACCCTCTTTGCCAAGGAAGTAGACTGACATTCGATCATCATACAAATATATGTGGATAATATCATTTTTGGATCGACAAATGAAAAGCTGTGTAAGGACTTAGAAGAATTCATGAAAAGGAAGTTTGAAATGAGTGATATGGGGGAGTTGAAGTTTTTCTTAGGACTTCAGGTCCAACAATTGCCTGATGGTATATTCATTCACCAAACGAAGTATGTTCATGATGTGTTAGCGAAATTTGACGTGAGAGGAACTAAGCCAACATCAACCCCATTAGCCACCAACCACGGCATTTGTCCAGACGCTCGTGGAGTCAAAGTTGATGAGACATTATATCGCTCCATGATTGGATCCTTGATGTATCAAAGACCCGACATGTATCCTACATGCCTTTGTGCCCATTATCAGTCAAATCCGAGAGATTCACACTTTTTTGCCATCAAAAGGATCATGCGCTACTTGAAAGGATGCCCAAGCACCGGGTTGTGGTATCCACGACATGACGACTTCAATCTCACGGGTTATTAAGATTCTGATTCGGATGTAGAAAAAGCTCAATGCTAAATTTACAACGGCTGGTTGCCAGTTCTTCGAAACCCGTTTGGTAACGTGGCAAGAAACAGGCCATGGTCGCTCTCTCTACTTGTGAAGCTGAATACGTTTCAACATCCAGCTGTTGTTCCCAGATAATATGAATACAACAGCAGATGAGAGACTTCACACTGCAATTTATTGACACGCCCATATATAGATAACAAGGCAGCCATTGATATCACTAAAAACCCGGTTTAACACTCACGCACTAAACACATTGAAATTCAACACCACTTTATCCATGATTGTTACAAGAAAAAGTTTGCTCAAATTGAGAAAATCCCCACTGTGACCAAAAGTCAGATTTTAACACTAAAGCATTTAATATATCAATATTTAAAATTTTTTGAAATTAATTGGTTTAAGAAATCTGACATCTGGGGATGTAAGTGAGGTTGAATCCGAGGATGATGAGGACTTAACGTGATCCTCATCGGTATGACATATGTTTCTATGTAAATTGTTGCATTCTTAAAAAACTAATATCCAAAAATATGTTTTTGATTTTATGGGGAGAAATAGTTGTGAAAAATACAAAAAATTAAAAAAGAGAGAGACAAAAAAGAGTTATGTGTAAAAGAGGAAATGATAGTACATTAGTGGACTATCACAGTATGCTAAGAAAATGGAATGTTTTAAACAGGTAATTAAATAGGTCTTACTAATGATGTGCTAGTAGGCTTCACACGTTCAGTAAATTGTTTTTTCAAGATATAAAAGAAAAAACTGAGTAATTTGTGGGTCGACATCTCTTGGATATATGGACTTAGTACTCCGAAATTTCGTTTGAGAGAATGCCAGATTCTGTGATACTAGGTCTTTATATTTAGTTGATATCTGGGGTATTATCCGAGTTATTCTGATTTTGCATCGGCAATGGCCTAGAACTTGTATAATACTTTGCACATTATTCACCCCCAAAAGTTGCATAAAAAATGAGAATATGTCATAAAAATATACGACATCTGCAGTACAAAAGGATTCTTAAACAGAACACCATCTAAAGTCGAGCCTTCATCTCTTTCTCTGTATGGAAGTACTAACTTGAGCTCTCAAGGCCTCGCACTCACCCCATTTACATATATCAGTTAGATATATTCACATATGAAATGAAATTCTGGGAATCTTGATGCGGAAGCAAATTCTGAGATGGGAAACACATGTAACACCCCGACAGTGTAAAACAACGAACCACGGCGGAAACGTCAGGGAGTCATGTCATAGAACTATTGTTTCACAACTCATGGAATTTGAAATTTTGTTTTATTAAGTTAAATGTTTACATTGTCTTGGGATAAACAGAAACAACACATAAATAAATTGTCTTTATGTTTTAAGTCACTAAGGTCCGCGTCCATTACTACGTGAAGTATGCATCATATTAGCAAGCATTGACTCCTGAAAAATATGTGAAAAGAGAGTCAACATAAAAATGCATGCGAGTACATAGGTTTTGTGAGTGTGTCAAATTCGTGGCTTTGTATTCATATTGCAACACCTCGTCCGACTACAAGAGTCGTAAAATAAAAACCTCATCTCAAAAGTGTTTGATATTGCAATACAATTAACTAACTAAAACAAGTTGGTTAGAGTTGTAAAAATATTATAGCCATGAATCTTGACCAACGTTTCTTTTGTAAAAACCTTGTAATAGAATGATTCAAAAGAAAACTTTATATGGTTTATATCTTTAAGTGAAAATCATTGTGTGACATTGTTCAAAACCATTTGTCTGTGTTATAAACCATTCGTTCGTATCAGAAACCAATTGTCCATGTCATAAACAAATCGTCTGTGTTTTTAATTGTGAAAACTTTTGATCTTTCTTTAATGAACACATTCAAACTTGTGGTGACTATACCACCAAAGGGTATCTTTAATAAACCACCAAAGGGTATCTTTAACTAGACTAATAAATCAACAATTGATTTGTTAATCAGAAATAGTTTCTGTCATTACCAAACTTCCAGCAAATCGAGTGAACAGTCCTATAATGGGATTGTCAGGCCTATGGTACCATAACATTGTCATTCCTATGTACCATAACATACTACTGGTCGGCTCGGCTAAAGCTAATGAATATCATTCGTGTTATGGATAACGCATCAAAAAGTTGTTCACATTATTGAAATTGTATTGTTTTATATATAAACCATAGACATTGTTTTTGAAAACTTGAAAATGATTTAGCAAATATGAGTCACCCCAAAACATTTGTAAAACGTATAAGAGGGGAACTATCTACTCACTTTGAAAATCATTTTGTATATATAAACCATGTATATTGTTTTGAATTCTTGAAAATAATTATAGGCACATATGAATCACCACAAAACACTTGAAAATGTAAAAGAGGGCGGCTATGTACTCACTTGGGATTGCGAAAGTGTTCTTGATCAATGGAATAAACAATGCTCAAATGTGTCAGATAAATATGTTAGTGTGTCGGGACTACAAACGGGATATCGGATAGAATGAAGTCTTATAAACCAAATGAGTGTTGGAACTCATGTGATATGGTTTAACAAACTTAACATTCTGATTTGTAAAGGATCCTAAATGCTTTTGACACATTATGACTTGTTAAGATACTTTATGCTACTTTGACGGGTCATTAGCGTAAACGCGTGATCGGATGGTTAAACATGTCCTATGATAAGTCTTAAATGCCCAATCATGTTTTAAAATGTTATAACATCAGTTTATATGTCAAAAATTTGGTTACATGTATTTAAAATGGATTAGGCGCAAAAAGGCATTTTAGTCATATTTTTTTAAGAACATAGAAGTAACTTATCATAAACAAACAAACGATGTGACCATAAGGTATAACCTCAGTAGGTTATTCCCTATACAACTATGGTTAGAAATATGTGTTTGGTCGGATCCTAAGACCGACGAAACGGGTCAGATTCGAAAGTCAAAGCGGTGGTCAAGACCGCTCGACTGACGACCCTAAATAAGCAATAAAGTAGAAGTGACAAGTTAGACATGTCAAAATATGTCTAACTAAGTTTATAAAACTGATTTGGTATCAAAACTTCTCAAAAATAGTTTCATCGTAAAATGCACACCATGCGCATTTTTGACGGAAACTTTGACTCGTCACTTCGCCTAGTAAACGTGGTAATCAGAAGGTGAAATTGTTAGGGATTATACTTCATGATTATGCTCACGTTGTAAAGTTCAATTGAACTTTGACTTGACCAAATATGGTCAGAACCAAAAGTCAATCAAGCCAAATTGTTCGACTTTTAGCTAAAAATAGCTAAATAATGAAAGAACTAAGAAGAGTAATTACTCGTGTTGAAGAACACTTTCGGAACTAAAGATAGGAGGCTTCCAAAGGCTGGAAACAAGCTCCAAGAAGGATAGAAAGAAGAACTTCACACTTTGCTTTGAAGTGTTTTGAAGTGGTGTGAAAAAAAATGGAAGAATCATGGGGGTATTTATAGTATTTTAGGATTGAGGAGGTGATGAAAAGTGTCCACAAGTGCGGATTAGTATCCTAACATGTTTCAAAACAAAATTTAAGTGTGGAAAAATGAGTGCTAGGTGTCAAAAATTTGAGATGGGTGGCAAACTTGGTGAAGAAGCAAAAATCTTTATTATTTTTTTGACATTTTTGGCCCTTGGACTTGTATATTCACTTGTTTGCTATTGTTAACCCCATTAACCTAATATTTAGGTTATATAAAGGTGTTAAGACATGTGTAACTTGGATGATGCTCGAAATGTCATGGATGTCGGTTCGTTCGGTTTTACGGTTACGTGTTTCGCAAAAATGCGTAAAACGCTTTAGTGAACACGAAAATGATTTAAATTGTACAACGATTGACATTTTTGCATTCTCGCCAATAAAATACATGATTTTATTGAATACAAAAATATTTGGATTGATACACATGGTTCGTATGTTGAATACAGACCAACAGACTTTCGCAGTTTGACGAAAATAGTCCCTGGACTTGTATAAGCATCTTTTAGTCATATCTAATCCTTCAAAACTTATATCTAAGTAATGTAAAGGGTACTTAGGGTATTTATAGCTTATTTATTTTTTTAAAGTGTACATCGCGTTAAACTGACTGCGTTTGAGTGTCAGTTAACGAAATACTTTCACAAAAATTTTTGAGGGTTTGAAATCGTGCAAAAAATTGAAATTGTGCCAATGTCTTAGATAATTATACAAATTTCGGTAATAAAAAACAAGGTTTCATTGAATACGAAATTATTTCTAATTGTACAATGATTGAAAGGGCACAAATGTCACAGTCTCCGTTACTTTTGGAAATTTTGTCCCGAAATTTAATTAGAGGAAACATTGTGAAAATAGATGTTGATCTTTTGCTTTCATCTGATCCTCTTGTTCCCAAGTAAATTCTGGGCCACGTTTGGATTCCCAGTGAACTTTAAGTATCGGTTTGCGTCTATGCTTGAGTTTCTTGACTTCATGGTCCAATATCTCCATAGGTTTCTCAACAAAGTGCACAGTGTCATCAACGTGAATTTAGTCAAGGGGAATTGTGAGGTTTGTATCGACTAAACACTTTTTCAAATTGGACACGTGGAATGTTGGGTGAATACTCTCAAGTTCAGAAGGTAGCTCAAGTCGGTAGGCCACCTTCCCGATTCTTTCAACGATATTGAATGGTGCAAGTTTTCCTTTCTTTCTAAATCTAATCACACCTTCCAAGGGGATACCTTGACAAGGACGTGATCAGCAACTTGGAATTCCAAGGGCTTGCGTCATTTGTCTGCATAACTCTTTCGACGGCTTCTAGCTGTTAGAAGGTTATTGCGAATTTTCATGACTTTGTCTGTTGTGTCGTGAATGAGTTTAGGTCCAGTGAGCTAAGCTTCACCGACCTCATTCCAGCAGATAGGTGAACGACATTTTTGACCATATAGAGCTTTGAAAGGTGCCATATTGATGCTGGCATGATAACTATTGTTTTAGGAGAATTCGACCAATGGTAGATGCGAATCCTAACTACCACCAAAGTCGATCACACATGCTCTAAGCATATCCTCCAGTGTTTGAATTGTCCTTTCAGATTGTCCAAACATTTAAGGATGATAAGCAGTGCTCAGATTGAGTTTGTTTCCCATGGCAGATTGCACGGTCTTCCAAAAGTGAGATGAGAATCGAGCATCTCGTTCGGATATGATGTTCAAAGGAACACCATGACGAGATCCAATCTCATCAATGTAGATCTTGGCGAGTTTGTTAGCAGATAGATCCTCAATAATTGCCAAAAAGTGTGTTGACTTTGTTAGACGATCGATGATTGCCCAAAATGGCATCATGACCTCTAGGTGTGCGCGATAGCTTAGTGATGAGATCCATCGCAATGTTCTCCCACTTCCAAACCGGTATTTCTGGTTGCTCTAGTAAACTAGATGGGCGTTGATGTTCTACCTTAACATTAAGACAAGTTAGGCATTTAGACACATACAAGGTAATGTCCTTCTTCATACCCGACCACCAATACCGGGTACGGAGATCCTTATACATTTTGACTGCACCATGATGGATTTAATAATCGATAGTATCCAGCAAGACCCAAAATGAACGAACTTCGGTAGGAGTAGTAGGTGTACTCCAATCCCTAATCACACTGATTTTGACGGGATCTACATGTATACCTTGTTTGTTAACAATGTATCCCAAAAATTGAACTTCTTTTAGCCAAAATTCACACTTGGAGAATTTTGTGTAAAGTTGTTCTTTCTTTAGAGTTTCATCGTTAGATGGAGATGTTGTTCATGATCAGCTCAAGACTTAGAATAAATGAGGACGTCGTCGATGAAAACAATGATGAATTTGTCTAAATAAGGGTTACAAACTCTATTCATTAGGTGCATGAAGACTGCAGGAGCATTCGCCAAACCAAAAGGCATGACAGTGAACTCGTATTGTGCGTATCGAGTGCGAAAAGTAGTCTTGGGAATATCTTCTTCCAGTACACGAAGTTGATGATACCCAGAAGCAGTTCAATCTTTGAAAAGCAGGTCGCACCTTGTAGCTGATCAAAGAGACCATCCATGCGAGGTAGAAGAAATCGATTTTTGATTGTGAGTTTGTTGAGCTCACTATAAACGATACACATACGGAAGGATCCATCCTTCTTCACGAACAAGACAGGAGCACCCCAAGGTGAAAAGCTCGAACGGATGAATCCCTTGTCTGAAAGTTCTTGGAGTTGCTTTGACAACTCTTGCATTTCAGACGGTGCAAGACGGTAAGGAGATTTAGCAATTGGGTTGGCACCAGGTACAAGGTCAATACGAAACTCAACTTGACGAATTAAGGGTAAACTAGGTAGCTCTTCAGGAAACACCTTAGGATATTCTCGAACAACGGGGATGTCCTGAATAGTTTTGCCCTTGCTTTTTCCTCTATGATATGTGCCAAGAAGGCTACATAATTCTTTCGTAGGTATTTTTGGGCATGGGTACAGGTCATGAGTTTTAGGCTACTAGAGGGTTTCTTTCTATGAACTTCTAAGGTTCCGCCAGACGAAAGAGGTACACGAACAACCTTTTCAAAACAGATCACCTCTGCATGGTGTTTGGTTAACAAATCCATTCCTATGATGATGTTAAAACTCCCGAGTTGCGTTGGCGTGAAGTTGATGGAAAAAAGATGGTTATTGAGGTACAATTGGCAGTTACGAATAATAGAATCAAGTACAAGAGGTTCGCCACTATCCTGTTTCAGGTGGTGGAATTTGTTCTCAAGTGATCTTTGCTCGTGGCATGGGCAGAATTCCTTCATGATAAGAGCTCGAAGCTCTTCCCATGTCTGAGCCACTGCAACATCAGCTCCCCTATCTTTCACCACTATGTTCCACCACGTGAGCGCCCTCTTTTGGAAAACACTCGAAGCAAATTCTACTTTGCGCTCATTTGGACATTGAAGATGACTGAATGTGCTCTCAAGACTCACAAACCAATGTAGGAGCGTAGTAGCTCCCTCAGAACCACTAAAATTGAGCGGTTTAGCCGAATTGAATTGGTTAAAGTTGCATGAAATAGGTGCATTGTTGTTGTTATTGTTGGCTTGGTTTAATTGATTTACAAGAATTTAGACGACATGCTAATCTATTCGAAAACTCACGCCGAACACGAACGTCATTTGCGCCTGATCCTTGAACTTTTACATGGTGAACATCTTTATGCCAAATTCTAAAAGTGTGAGTTCTGGTTAAAAGAAATTCAATTCCTTGGCCACATCGTCAACGAACTTGGTATTCATGTCGACCATGCGAAATCGAAGCTGTGATGAATTGGATCGTAGCTAAATCCCCGTCTGAAATTCGTTAGTTTCTTGGTCTAGCTGGTTACTATTGTCACACCCTCAATTTCTACTTGCGGAGTTTTACCGCGAGGCGTGTGAACAAACCAGAATCTGAAACACTAGTACGTCGAACGATTCTATATGATTTGATAATACGTTTTCCAAAAATCATTTGTTTAACCATTCATAGTAGATTTTATATTGTCTTAGTTAGTTACCAATGTTTAGCGGAAGCATTAGTTTTTATGGTTGAGCGGAAGCATAAAATAAGTAGTGAAACGGGCGCCAACATAAACGCCAAAACAAATGAAAAACCCAAAACAATGTTTGTAAATGAGACTCGATAAAAGATGTCTTGTTCAATGCGTGTGAGTGCACCTAGAGCTCCTAGCGTCCTGAGAAACATGTAAAGAAACAAGTGTCAACATTAAAGACGAGTGAGTTCACAGGTTTTCATAAATTCGTTTGTTCGGTTATGAGTTTGTTTCCCGCGTTATCCCTAACCCGGGATAACGATTTAGTTCCATTATTCCCAACCCGGAATAATAATAATGTTGGTTCCATTATTCCAAACCCGGAATAATAAAGTTGTTGTTTCCATTATCCCTAACCCGGGATAATATAGTTGATTCGTAATTAAGTTCAATGTTAACATTTATAGGTAGCTAGCCTAAAGTCATGTCACGTAAGTGTTCGCGATCGAAGCTGACTGTTGTGCCTCCGTGTTGCCAGGCCTATCACTGACCATGGCGAAGTTAGGCCAAATTATTCACCCGTTGACCATACCCGGTCGGCTAGCGCGACTAGCTCGGATGGGGCTTGTCGGGCCCAGTAGTACTACTTATAATTCCCCCGCTATTAAAACCCAATACTAACGATCCGAGAGATTGACGAGGACTTAAGTGATATAGCTGCTTAGTGACCATAACGTTACATTAACATTAACTTAGTTACCGAATAGTTATGTGACGTTAATTTCATATAACGTAAAGAGATTGAGTTGAAGAGTGTATACATGTTTCTCCCCCTGTTGTTTAAAACCGGATAAAATTAGGGGCCGTGAACTCACCTTTAGTTGCTCGGTTAGTGTAGCAAAGAAGTTGTAAGGGATGGGACCGCTAATTGCGTCCTAACAAACCAATTGATTTCAAGTCAGTGTGTGAACACACCAATACAAATTCTACACGTAATTTACGCACAAAGTGATACACACAACAAAATACCTAACACTCAAACATGCATGCAAGTATCCTCATGTGAACATAATCCAATCCATGCAACACTTTGGTGCACACAATCACAAGTTATCAAATTTCAGCTTACATACTCATAATTCAGCTGTTTTCTAGGATTTTTATAAAATAGCTCCAACGTTCTAAAAATTCCAATTATTTTACAGCAGGTGCCAACTATATTGTAGAAATTTATGTAAATTTTTCAAGTCCTAATACTTTACCAATTATCCATAAATATTAATATACTAGGCTGCAGTCAGATTCGTCGCTTTCTGACTGCAGTCCACGGAAGAATTTATTTAAAAATCACTGACCGTCCAATTAACAGAATTCCAGTGGGAGTTGCCAGGAAATTTCCATACCTAGTTGCTGTACAAAATTCATGACTCGACTCCCTACAGATTATTAAATCCAACTCGATAAACAACTAACAAAATTTCAGGATTTTCACAGCTTTAGTTACTGAACTTACTTGGCCAGTTAAAAATATCAAACAACTTCAGAAAAATATGAATCCAGTGCCCTTAGATTCGTTATTCAAATCTCTACATTTAGACTTCAGAAAATCTGTTTTTCGACAACTAATGACCGAGTTACAGCCAGTTGAAGTCGGCTGTAACTATCACTCAGCAACCTGTTTCAGCATTTTATTACTAATTCGCATAAACCGTCAAAATAATGAACCTAGGCGATCAAGAACCGATTTTTCCAATCATAGATCAATACATATATCATATCCATGCAAACCCTAATCAATATCTCTAGTTTTTATAAACAAAACACACTTGCAAACTATGAGTTCCGAAAACAATCATACATGCAACACTTTGATAATTCAGCCGATTAACAACATACTCACTACATTCAAACACATATAATCCAAATATGATCTTGCAAACAATTATAAATCCTAACCTTTAATATCAAGCTTAATGAACCGTGAGTAGATGAGGAACCGATGATCAAGGATAGTTGCGACCGAGAGGATGAAAGGAACAAGCTGCTGTCGCGACCGAGAGATGATGTAGGCTGATCACGATCGAGATGATGAAGGAAGAGGCTGTTTGCGATCGAGGAGGTGAACAAGTGGAAGAGATGGGCTGTTTGCGATCGAAGAGATGAAGGATCGGCTGCCGTCGGCTTCTTAGATATTAGGGTTTCTTGTGTTGTGAAGGAGCATGCATGTGTTAGTATATATAGGCGCAAGAAGATCAAGAAAGGGGAATAGGTTGCGGTTTGGGTTTGATCTCGCGGCCGAGGGCTTGGGTGGGTCGGTTTGGGTTGTTTGCAAGCGACATGGTTTTGGGTTTAAGGTTTGGGTTCTAAACTTGATCCCCAAGTTTAGTTCCTTGAGTCGCAAGAAAAAGAGGCCGGCTCGTGTCGCGATTTGGCTCGATTCATTTGTTTATTTATTACGTCTATACATTATAACTAACATAAAGCACAAACTCGGATATCACATAATAACGTAGCACGTAATTTATTCGACAAGTATTGCGTTTAAGTTATCCGAAAAACCGGGATGTCACAACTATGGTCGATTCATTTCGAACTTTTCCAAAATCACCGTCCCTCTCACCTCTTTAACTCAAAAAGATAAACCTTTTGTTTGGGGTTCTGAACAAGAGGAGTGTTTTCAAGCACCTAAGGACATGCTTTGCAATGCTCCTATACTAGCTCTTCCCGATGGTAATGATGACTTCGTCGTGTACTGCAATGCATCCAACCAAGGTCTTGGTTGTGTTCTCATGCAACGAGACAAGGTTATTGCGTACGCTTCGAGATAACTCAAGGTACATGTGAAGAACTACACTACTCACGACCTGAAACTTGGTGCAGTTGTTTTTGCATTAAAGATATGGCGCCACTACCTTTATGGTACCAAGTGTGTGGTCTTCACCGACCATAAGAGCCTTCAACATATCCTTAATCAAAAAGAACTCAACATGCATCAACGTCGATGGGTAGAGTTGCTTAATGACTACGACTGGGAGATTTGCTACCACCCTGGAAAGGAAAATGTTGTGGCCGACGCACTTAGTCGTAAAACTCATGTAAAGAGCTTTTGTTGTTACCAAGCTATGAACAATATTCTTGAACATATTTGTGAAGCACAATACTCATCCGTTAACGAGAACCGCTTATACAACGAGATGAAGTGTGGTGCTGAAATCAACTTGAGAATAAACCTGATGGTCTTCTTTACTATCTTAATCGTGTCTTGATTCCTAACCGCGATGACCTTCGTGACTTCTTAATCAAGGAAGCTCATAAATCCCGATATTCCATTCATCCTAGCGCAAACAAGATATATCACGATCTCCGTATGTCTTATTGGTGGCCTTGCATGAAGAAAGATATCGCCCTTTATGTCTCAAAATGCCTGACTTGTTCCAAAGTAAAAGCTAAGCATCAACATCCCTCTGGCCTACTCGAACAATGAAATTCCTGTCTGGAAATCAGAAAGTATAACTATGGACTTCATCACCAAACTTCCTCGCACACCTTCGGTCATGACAGTATCCGGGTAATCGTTTATCGTGTAACCAAATCCGTTCACTTTCTCCCTATTCGTGAAGACTACAAATCGAGAAATTGGCTCATATCTACACGGATGAGATCATTTGTCATCATGGTATCCCTATTGACATCATTTTCGATCGTGATGGTCGTTTCACTTCGCGCCTTTGGCAAACCTTTCAGAAGGCCCTTGGTACTCATCTTAACCTTAGTACCGCTTTCCATCCTCAATCCGACGGTCAAACGAAGCGCATTATCGAAACTATCGAGGATATGCTTCGTTCATGCATAATCGACTTTGGTGGCAACTAGGATGCTCACTTACCTTTGGTAGAATTCTCGTTCAATAACAGTTATCACGCTAGTATTCAAATGACACTGTTTGAAGCCTTGTATGGTCGAAGGTGCCAATCTCATATAGGTTGGCACGAAATCGGAGAAGCTCAACTCACTGGTCCCGAACTCATACAAGAGACAACATAAAAAATTATGCAAATACGTGACAATCTGCTCAAGGCTAGAAGTCGATAAAAAAGCTAAGCATATAAGAGATGCAAACCTTTAGAATTTAACATGGGTGATCACGTACTTCTTAAGGTATCTCCTTGGAAGGGTGTAGTTCGATTTGGTAAGAAATGCAAACTCGGTCGTCGCTACATACGTCCTTTCAGCATTCTCGAAAGGATGGCAAGGTAGCGTATCGACTGGACCTACCTTAAGAACTCAACAACGTTCCGTGTCTCGAATCTAAAGAAAAGCCTACCTGAAGAAGGACTTCATGTGCCTATTGATGATCTTCAGATCAATGAAACTTTACACTTTCTGGAGAGACCAGTCGAAATCATGGACTGAGGAATCAAGCAACTTAGGCGTAGTCGCATTCCCATAGTCAGATTCGATGGGGGTACTGAATTTACTTGGGAACTCAAGAGTGAAATGAGGACTATGTACCCACACCTCTTCGTTGAGTCTTCCTCTTAAATAAATTTCGAGATGAAATTTCCTAAAGGGGGGATTGTAACGCTCCGCATTTTTGGACTTTCCTCATATAGAAGGTGTATTCGTATTTCGTATTTTGGAAACTTGTACTTACATTCATATCCTTCATTTTCCACACTTTTACTCTGAGATTATGATCATAATGGAAACTCATTTTATACTTATACATGTAACATACTTGAATTACAGTTTTCAATTCCTAATACAAGATTACATGCGAGAAACTCATACTTACATGCTCGAATACTCAAACTTTTACGCACTACTATACTCATACATCATTCATGCATGCTTAAAATGCTTAAAAACTAGTAAATTGTACGAAAACAATTCCAAACAGTCAACCTCGCACCAAGGATAGCCGCTCCATACGAGTGGGCCACCTCATACGAGGTGATGCCCAACTCGTACGAGGTGACTCCAACTCGTACAAAGTGGCCTGTTTTTCCTATAAATACGACCCTTCACCCACGGTTCCAACCTTCCAAAATCTCATTCTCACTTCTGAATTTCTTGATTTTCAGCAGAACCCTCTCCTTCTATGTGAGTCTAGTTCACTAACACCTTGTAACTCATCTTCTCCTCTCTACCAAGTGTTGTAAGCTAACCAAATTCATCATCCTTATAGGGTTGGATTGGTGTTCTAGCTAGTGAGAACGTTGGGAGTTTTGGCTACCTGAATTAAGTTCCACACCTCACTTGAACAATTTTTCCTTCTTTTCATTCGTGACCAACCAGGTTGTGTTACAACCTTGTGCTTTGGTGAATCATATAATGAGGTGTTTGCATCCCCATGCTTGACTTCTATGATATAATTGAAAAATTTGATGAGAAGTATTTATATACTTACCACTGATCCAGACATAAAATAAATCACAAACTGATCTAGTGTTATGACTCGGATTATCCTGCCCCATTACCACGAACTCCGTTCGCAGAGGGCTGTGCTGAAATGGATATGAAACGAGCTAACATGCTCCAGAAGTTTCACCTCGCACGAGGTGAACAACCAACTCGTGCGAGTTGCAAGTAAACTCGTATGAGGTGGTCAGTCCACTTCGTACGAAGTAGTATTTTTCCCGTTTTCATTCTGTACTTTCTGCCTTGTAATTTTGACCAATCATTCCACTCAGATTACTCACGTCCTCTTGTTTACCCCTTATAAGGTCAAACCGTGTTGCATCACCTGATCACTCGTCCATCCACGAACTTGCTAAAGAAGCTTGCAAAACGGTGAGCATACTCGATCCCATTTTACGCTTTATCACCTTTGGGATACATGTACATTAAGCAAAATTATGCAAACATGCTTATACTCAATACACGAACAATCTTGATACTTGCTCTTATGCTAAACTTGAAATAACACATGCTTATACTCAATATGCTTATACTCAGTCATTAACTTTGATTAAGCCTCGCTTAACATGTATAGCGCTATAGGAGTAACACACCGCCTAGTAAACTTGGGGTAATGTTAAGTCATACACATCTAGTCCTTTCATATAATCAATTGATTTTGCTTGTGGGAAACTTTGGGTTGACTGGTATACTTACGCAGAATAGTTTAATGTATGTTAGCCTCAAGAATGGATAAGTATGCATGAAGATCTGCTTAAACCTTTATACTATGCTATTAATCAAACTAGTATGCTCCCAATGCTTGTGTATTAACTATACTTTAACATGTATTGCATGGTGAGGTTGATAATAACTACAGACGAAAACGAATAGGACCACTTAGATACATGCCTAGAAATGTAAAAGTTGTTGTATTTGAAATTTGTTATCCATGATCTGGTATCCTGAAATTTGTACTTTGTACTTGTTATTCAATGAAATGAAATTTTGTTATATAAATTATTGTCACATATTAGAGTTATGAAGTCTCAAGCAATCTCTTTCGTCCCGCTAGGATGTTTCCACCATCGGTTGGGGTGAGACATGACTTCCAGTCTTCTATAAATCCTTCCACAACATCGCTGTCATCTAAAACCAATTCATCAGCAGGGTCATCAGTATCAAAATCAGAAAGAATACCCAAATCAGCATTAGTGGGACCCTTGTCACCCCTAGCACCAGCTCCCAAACCAGACTCCCCCTCAGCCTGAGAAGTGGTTGCAGTTTCAAAAGCATTTGAGCTCCTTGGCTGCTCCCCGTGACAACGGCTTTCAGTATTCTTGTCCTTATCTAGACCATCACTAATTTTCTTAAGTTCATCAATCTTGCATTGAGCTTGAACTTGCAAAGTTGTATTCTCCCCCTGAGTAGTAAGGAGCTTCATAAGATCCATAATGATTTGATGTATCTGCTCAGTTGCCTTGGCTAGAGTCACTTGTCCAGCAGTAGAAGAGGCATCCTTTTTAATGAGATCGCCCGACTGAATACCCTGACGCTTTAACAAATTAAAAAAGTGAGTCATCTGTTGATCCCTCATCGCATCCTTCTTCTTATAATACTCGATCTCTCTTTGTTTATGCTGAATTTGCTCCTGATGTTCTTTGAAAACTCTGGTGACGTCTAGAAACTGAGTTCGAATGAAAATAGGAAAATTTTGTCCTTCACCAACTCCGGTTGTACCTTGAGGTCTCAGAACAGAAGCAGATGCAGTAGCTCTAGAACCAGAAGGTCTTGGACCAGACAGTGACAGGCGGTCCAGGCACACCTTGCTTCTTCTGAGACAGAGGATCAGAACCAAAAGCCACCTTTGGACGAACATTTCGAGCCATAGGCACCCCGGTCTTTGCTGATATCTTCTTAGGCCTTTTAGACCCCGAAGAACTTTGAGCAGTCGGAGAACTTGGTTGTACAAAACTTTGAGTTCCACTCAGCGGCATACCTATAAAAATGGGAGGCACCACAATACCTTCCGAAGAGGCACACGAATTTCCAGAACTCATCGGAGAAGTAACTGAACTAAACAGCGAAGTCGTAGGAAGAGGGACCGAAAGAGGTAACTTTCACGTGGAATAAATCAAGTTGTTCTTTCTCATCAGGAGAGATTCTGTTTTGCAAATCCTTTTGCACCAACTGAAGATACTTCCTTTCTGACAACATATCATCATCTGAATCGTCAATAATTCTCTTTCTTTTATCTACTACACGAGACAACGAACCCGCTTCTAGAGCCGTATCAAGCTCTAAAATCAATGGATCAGTCTCGTCAGCAGCACTTGGTGCCAAAGTAGTAGTAACAGGCAGCTTAACATGCACAATGTTTTCTTCTCCTATGGCATTTCCAACCAGGTCACCAATACCAATGTTTTCAGCAAACGATTCTTCAACAACAGGTTCAGCTAAGGGTTCTAGCACAGATTAATTGACAAGTGGTTGTTGAAGATCAACCTGAGGTTGAACAACCACCAGATTCTGTTGGAAGAGCACCCTCATTATCCCCAGCTCCAAAATTTTTTGCAACCCCATTTCGGATATCAATCCAAGTCTAATTACTTTCGGGATTGTAGTTATCCTGAACTATTGCACCAAGCAAAGGATGAGGAACAGGAAGAACAGTTGCATGCTTTGTCTCTTTTGCGCCTTCACAATATTTAAAGATACGCAGATGCATGGGGGTCTGAGCATAGGCAATTAACTGAATATCGAGCGGTAAGTTCGGCATAAGGTTATGAAAGATTAGCGAAAGAAATCTTGGATTAAGAATCATCAACTATTTGTCATTTGCCCATAGTGCGAGATGAGTTTGAAATGCCCGAAGAATCATAAGGGAGAAATTGTAAGGTTGAATGAAAGTTAAACCAGTTCGTGTTCCATTCCATCTATACTAGATTTCTGAGGAGCCATGCACTGCATCAACACATGATAGAAGTACCTCCATTTCCCAATATTCATACCCTTGAATATCTATTTGGACCGAAAAGAGCCTACATATCCAAAATCTCGAGCACCCCGTTTGCGAATATCCTAAGCATATCAAGTTTCACGATGATCCAAGTCACCAAACCGTAAATCCGCACGAATAACGGCTTTTATGATAATAATTTGATTTCCATTTATAGTAGCTTCAATTGTATTTCTCACTGTTCAACTAGCACACCAAAAGTCTTGAATATACGATCTCACTTGATGCACATCTTCGGAAATCGCGAAAGCAATTCTTGAACCTCGTAGAAAACTTATGATCTGAGCGTAATTAACAACACCAGGAACATTTTCATTATGCAAAAAGACTTAAAACCAAAACCCAAAATTTCTTAACTTTAATTGACTTTTCATTTTTAACATAAAACTTTGAAAGAATTCACAACTCGTCATCATTTTACTAGACATCATCATTTTTGTGACATCCCGGCTTTTCAGGTATCTTAAACGCTCTACTTTGTTGTTATTCATCCTACGCTGATTTAATTCGGAGAATTAAATTACACGCTCGCAATAACTAGGCTAACTTTGTGAATCTATTGGGTGAATTACGTGCTATGTGTTATTAGACGGGTTGTATCTGAATTACGTGTTATGTGTTATTAGACGTTTGTAGATTATTGTATCACGCTTTAATTTCGCGATTATTAGTTATAAGCCTTATGTTACCGATTTGTAAAAAAAATAATAAAGAAATAGCCGAACCGAACCGAGCCGCGAAACGTGTCGACCTTGCGACCCACACCTCCTTGCAGCCCAAGGAAATAACACAAACTTGCGGCCCAAGACACTTAACCCAAACCCCCCTATCGTGGTCACGCCCCCCCTCCCCTTTCCCTTGTTATATTTATATGTATGTATGCATGGGATGTTTAAAAAAAAAACAACAAAACCCTAGTTCCTAAGAGAAGGCCGACGGTAGCTCCCCCCCCTCTCACGGTCGCAAACCTCACACCCCCAGATTGATTCCAAACTTGTCCCGATTCGCTAAGCATCATCGTTTCAAGGTTAGCGTTTAATTGTTTTGCGATTCACACTAGATTTTGTGTAATCTTGATCATGATTATGTGTTTGTAGGATTATAAGTATGAATAAGTGTTGTGATTTATGATTAGTTCGGATGAATGTGCGAATCCTTGCGGTTGTGATGATATGTGAATACTAAAATCGTAGGCTGCGTTTTATCGATAAAGATCATGATATATATTTAGGGTTTGCATGAATATTGATATATATGATGATATTTGACAAATAAACCTGCTGTTAATCAATACACCTAGGCGTCATGATCGTTTAAACATGTTCGAATGCGATAAAGTCTAAGACAGTAGGCTGATTGACATTTACAGCCAACTTTAGTTGGCTGTAACCTGATCATTATTTATCGAAAAGTGGATTTTCTGAAGCCTAAAACGTGTATTTTTTAAAAACGCTTCAAATGGCGCCGGATTCATATTTTTCTGAGATAGTTTGCTATTTTTAAATGGTCATTTAGTGCAGTAGCTGAAGCTGCGTAAATTCTGCAGAATTTGTAGGTTGTTTATCCAGTCGGATCTTATAGTCTGTAGGGGGTTAGGTCACGAAATTTCTACAGTAACTGGGGACGGGAATTTCCGAAAAGCTACCACTGGAATTTTGTTAATTGAATGAACAATGATTTTTAAATAATTTTTCCGGTGGACTGCAGTCAGAAAGCGACGAATCTGACTGCAGCCTAGTATATAAATGTTTATAAATAATTGGTAAAACTTTAGGACATGAAAATTATAGAAAACATTCTACACTCTAATTGGCACCTCCTGTAAAAAAGTTGGAATTTTTGGAACGTTGGAACTATTTTATAAAAATCCTCGAAAACAGCCCAGTTATGAGCGTACAAGCCGAAACATGATAACTTGCGTTTGTGTGTACCTAAGTGTTGTATGATTAACCTGTGTTTATGACAAGTTGGTTTGATCATTATTTTGTATGGTGATACTTTGCATGCATGATTATGTTTTCGAATTGGTTATCGCGTGTGCCGTACTGTGTGTTAGTTATGCGTAGGATTTTGTGTCAGTGTGTTCACACACTAACTTTAAATCGGTTTGACATGTTAGGACGCGATTAGCGGTTTGCGTTATTCTAATCGAGAAATTTAAGGTGAGTTCACGGCGCCTATTTTATCCGGTTTTAAACAACAGGGGGAGAAACATGTATACACTCTATAACTCTATCTTTTACGTTATGCGAAATTAACGTCGTTAACTATTCGGTAACTAAGTTAATGTTAATGTATGTTATGGTCACTAAGTAGCTTTATCACGGAAGTCCTCAACCAACTCTCGGATCGTTAGTATTGAGTTAGATAGCGGGGAAATTATAAGTAGTACTACTGGGCCCGCAATCCCTACCCGAGCTAGTCGCGCTAGCCGACCGGGTATGGTCAACGGGTGATTAATTTGGCCTAACATTCGCCATGGTCAGTGATAGACCTGGCAACACTGAGGCAACAACAGTCAGCTTCGATCGCGAACTCTTATGTGACGTAACTTTAGGCTCGCTACCTACATGTTAACATTGAACTTAATTACGAACCAACATTATTATTCCGGGTTAGGAATAATGGAACTATGTTGTTATCCCGGGTTAGGGATAACGGGGAAAAACAATATTTTAAACCGAACTTGTGAACTTATAAAAACCTGTGAACTCACTCTTCTTTAATGTTGACACTTGTTTCTTTTCATGTTTCTCAGGATGCTAGGAGCGCTAGGTGCACTCACTTGCATTTGATCAAGACATTTTTATCGAGTCTTTATTTACGAACAATTTTTGGGATTTTGGTTTTGGCGTTTATGTTGGCGCCCGTTACTTTACTTTAATGCTTCCGCTAAACTTTGAAACTATGATATTTTTGAAAATGACTATGAATATTTACAACAAATGTTTTTGGAAAACGTTTAAATAAATCATATAGAGTCATTCGATATTGCTAGTGTCTGAGATTCTGGTTTTATCACACGCCTCGCGGTAATACTCCGCAAGTGGAAATTGAGGGTGTGATAGATTGGTATCAGAGCCTCTAGCTATAGAGAACCAGGTTTGCATTAAAAGTAGACCTAAACTATTGCTGTTACATGACACAAGACTTAGTTGGCACCGAACTGTGATATCTTGTTATGTGTTATACTACAATTGTTCTATGTGAGATATATATGTATATTGTGATGCATGCAACTCGTAACTAACTACAGCAACCCAGCAGGCTATGTCATCATCATCATCCGACAGATCTCGACAATCAAGGGCGCCGGGGAAGGCACCCATGGTCGAACCCTCACCACCTCATGGCGTGGAGACACGCTCAGCTGCTAGGAAAAGACTCCTCTAGGAGGGGAGTCGTCCTCCCGTCCAACCACCGCTATACCGGTCGAACCGGTCAACTCTTTAGGAGTGAGGGACGATCTACTTAGGGATGTGTTAAGGAAACAACAGGAATAGCTGGAGAAAATGCAGGAGACTATCGAAGCACAAGGATGGCTGATACGTCAGCTAACTGGTAAAACTGGAGAGCTCGAGGAAGAGCAATATGAGAATAAGAGAGTTCGAAACATTTTAGCTAAGGACTTTCGTGCGGAGCGGCTGAGGGCTGACTGGCTCGAAGACAGAGTTCTTGAGTCCAGTTGGAGGATTCACGAACTGGAGCAGAATCAAGCACCACCTGTTCCAGTCGCCGCAACAGCATCGGTCCCTCTAGCGCCGGTAGAGGAAGAAGAGGAGGATCCAGAGGAAGACCCGGAGGAGGATCCAGAGGAAGAAGAGCCGGAACAGGACCCGGCTGCTGAAGCTGAAAACACCAAAGAAAATGATGGCAGTGATAGCGACTTGGGAGATGGAGACATAGATGACTAACTCGTCTCGCCAATCTCCGTTTTGTTTCCTTTAGTTTGTTTGTTTCCACTTATGTTTGAACTTGAAAATTTTATAATTAAACTTAGATGTTTGGTTGGTATTTTGTGAGACATTGCAATTTATTTAATCAAATGTTCCTTTTGATTGTTTAATTTGTTGGGTTGACATAACTTGTGTGATTATTGGTAGTGTGGAATATGATAACTATATTGGATATATATACTTATCGGTGTGTGTTTGTGTTGTCTTGCGAAGATCTGAAATGGCAACCGGTCATCGCGGAAATCTCAACATGTCAACTGAAGAATTGGCCGCTTTAATCCAAGAACACGTGAATGCTGCTCTGGCAAGTGTTCAAAACCCACCAGCAGGAGGGGGTCTTAACCCCTACAAGATGTTCCT
The DNA here is from genome assembly GCA_947069175.1 of Scalesia atractyloides. Classification (NCBI taxonomy): domain Eukaryota; kingdom Viridiplantae; phylum Streptophyta; class Magnoliopsida; order Asterales; family Asteraceae; genus Scalesia; species Scalesia atractyloides. Next base: position 33,145,635 of record CAMTDV010000003.1, on the reverse strand, counting down.
CGATGCAAAACCGAGCAATTTCACGAGTGTTGAAGGACCCATAGGACTGGTCCGTTAGATTGAAAAGTCTGAATCGGTTTTCGAGATGTGCAATTGCCTTGAAGCTAATAAGGTCAAGTATGCTGCCTCAATGTTGGAAGATGGGGCATTAACCTGGTGGAACGCACAAGTCCAAACGCATGGACTTGTTGCGGCGAACGCAATGGCCTGGACCAAATTCAAAGCTCTAATCAAGGAGGAATACTGTCCGCGAGACAGGGTTCAGCAGTTGGAGCAAGCGTTATGGAACCACAAGATGGTCGTGTCAGAAATTGAAGCGTACACGGGAAGACATCATGATCTGGTGTTCCTTTGTCCCGATTTGGCTAACACCGTCGATAAACGACTTGAGTTTTATCTTGGGGTTTAGTCCCTGAGATCCAGGGCATGGTAATGTCTAGCAACCCTACGACTGAGCATCAAGTGATTAGGCTGGCACATAAACTCACCGATAAGGCGGTGGAGCACAGGAAGTTGCCACCTAGGGGTGCAACTGAAGTTGTCCCTGACAACAAAAGAAAATTTGAAGACTCACCTGCTCGGCAGTCTTCATCAGCCCAGCCATAACAAGGAATCAAGAAGCGGTCCAACAATTTCAGCAACAATCGGGGTCACAACAATCAGTCTGCCAACAACACCCATAATTCAAGCGGCTATGCGGGTCGAAAGCCGCAATGTAACCATTGTAACCTCCATCATCACGGCCCTTGCGCCGGAAATCGCTGCCAACGATGTGGCAAAGCGGGACACGCAGCAAAGGATTATCGCGGGGAGATCATGTCTCGACAAAATCAGAATCAGCACCAGGGTCAATAGCAAGGTAATAACCGGGATGCTATCAGTGCGGTAGCACTGCCCATTTCAAGCGAGACTGGCCGCAGCTTCGCAACAACAACAATGGTGGGAATAACAAAAACAACAACAACAACAACAATAACAACAATGGAAACAATGGAAATGGTGGCACTGGAGGTGTCAAAGGACGTGTATTCACGCTAGGCCGTGGAGAAGCCAGAAACGACTCGAACGTGGTCACCGGTAAGTTTCCACTTAACGATCATTTTGCTACTGTACTTGTTGATACGGGTGCGGATAAGAGTTTTATATCTGAGTCTTTTAGGAAGAACCTAAATCTCACACCTAAACCCCTAGAGACCCCTTACGTCATAGAACTAGCCGATGGTAAATCTGTAGAAGTGACTCACCTAGTGACCGGCTGTCAACTTAAACTCGCGGGTCACACCTTTACCATTGATCTGATGATGACTACCCTGGGTAGTTTTGATGTGGTAGCCGGAATGGACTGGCTATCCGACGTCCGAGCTGAGGTTCTCTATTTCGAGAAAGCTATCCGTATTCCGCTCTCTAACGACGAAGTCTTGATGGTGCAAGGCGAGAAGGCAGGCGCCGTCACGAACATCATCTCTTCCATGCAAGCTCAGAAGTATCTTCGGAGAAAGAACTCTTTTGCTTTGCTCTCACTGGTCACCGAGCAGTCTAAGGACGAGAAACGGATTGAAGATATCCCCATCGTCCGTGACTTTCCCGATGTGTTTCCAGAGGAGTTACCTGGTCTTCCACCACATCGACAAATGGAGTTTGAAATCGAATTGGCGAACCATGCGACTCCTATCGTCAAGGCCCCGTACCGCTTAGCTCCAGCAGAGCTGCAACAACTGTCTACCCAACTTCAAGAATTGTTGGAAAAAAGATTTATCCGACCCAGTACTTCGCCATGGGGAGCTCCGGTCCTTTTTGTTAAGAAGAAGGACGGGACCTTCCGCATGTGCATCGACTACAGGGAACTCAACAAGGTTACCGTCAAGAACCGATACCCATTACCTCACATTGATGATCTTTTCGACCATCTTCAGGGGTCAAGCTACTACTCCAAGATTGATTTACGGTCTAGTTATCATCAGCTAAGCGTCAGGGAGGAGGATATCTCCAAGACGGCATTTCACACTCGGTATGGCCATTATGAGTTCTTGGTCATGCCCTTCGGTCTCACCAATGCATCCGCGGTGTTCATAGACCTCATGAACCGCGTGTGTAAGCCGTATCTCGACAAGTTTGTCATCGTGTTCATCGATGATATACTCATCTACTCTAAGGGTGAAGAAGAACATGCTGAGCATCTGCGATTATTGCTGGAACTACTTCAACAGGAGAAACTATATGCTAAATTTTCAAAGTGTGATTTCTGGATTAGGGAAGTTCAGTTCCTCGGTCATATCGTGAATGAAAAGGGTATACACGTTGATCCCGCCAAGGTTGATGCTATCAAGAACTGGGAAGCACCTAGGACACCGACAGAGATCCGCCATTTTTTGGGATTGGCTGGTTACTACAGACGTTTCATCAAGGGATTTTCCAAGATCGCACAACCACTTACCACTCTCACCCAGAAGGGCACCAAGTATGCTTGGGGTGACAAACAAAAAGCAGCATTTCTATTACTGAAGCAGAAGCTTTGCAGTGCGCCCATTTTGTCCTTGCCAGAAGGGACAGATGATTTTGTGGTATATTGTGACGCTTCCATTCAGGGATTGGGATGTGTACTTATGCAACGTGACAAGGTCATCGCGTATGCATCCCGACAGTTGAAGGTTCACGAGAAGAACTACATGACACATGACTTTGAATTGGGAGCAGTTGTGTTTGCACTTAAGATTTGGAGACACTATCTATATGGAACAAGGTGCACAATCTACACAGATTACAAGAGCCTACGCGACGCGCAGCTAGAAGCAGTTAAGGAAGAGAACATCAAGGCCGAACCTGTGGGAAAGATGGAATGCGATTTGGAAGTGAAACCCAATGGTGCCCGGTATTTCATGAATCGTATATGGGTACCTCTCTACGGAGACCTTAGAAAGCTAGTTATGGACGAAGCACACAAATCCCGATACTATGTCCATCCTTGTTCGGATAAGATGTATCAAGACCTTAAAGCCGCGTACTGGTGGCCCAACATGAAAGCGAATATAGCCACCTACGTGAGCAAGTGTTTGACTTGTACAAAAGTCAAGGTGGAATACCAGAAGCCATCAGGGTTACTTCAACAACCTGAGATCCCAGTGTGGAAATGGTATCAGATCTCGATGGACTTTATCACTAAACTCCCGCGAACTCCGGGTGGTTGCGATACCATCTGGGTAATCGTGGATCGTCTAACTAAGTCTACACACTTCCTAGCGACCAAAGAAACAGATAAGATGGTTAAGTTGACTCGCATCTACATCAAGGAAGTAGTTTCTCGACACGGGGTGCCAACTTCCATCATTTCAGACAGAGATGCTCATTTCACGTCTAACTTTTGGCAGTCACTTCAGAAAGCGTTGGGTACACGCTTAGATAGAGCACAACTTACCACCCTCAGACGGATGGTCAAAGTGAAAGGACCATTCAGACCTTGGAGGACATGCTTAGGGCATGCGTGATAGACTTCGGGAACAGTTGGGAAATCCACCTGCCTTTGGTGGAATTCTCGTATAACAACAGTTACCATACGAGTATTCAAGCAGCACCGTTTGAAGTATTATACGGTCGCAAATGTAGATCACCGGTCTGTTTGGCAGAAGTCGGTGACAGTCAACTCACAGGTCCTGAGTTGATACTTGAGGCTACTGAAAAGATGGTGCAAATCAGAAACCGCATGGCAGCGGCACCAGATCGACAGAAAAGTTACGCTGATCAACGACGCAAACCGCTCGAATTTCTAGTAGGCGGTCGCGTCCTACTGAAGGTGTCACCCTGGAAGGGTGTAATTCTTTTTGGGAAACGAGGCAAACTAAATCCACGGTACGTAGGTCCATTTGTGATTTCGAATCGTATCGGGCCCGTAGCTTATCAGTTGGACCTTTCTACCAAACTCAGTGGAGTTCACAACGTTTTTCACGTGTCCAATCTGAAGAAGTGCCTATCAGATGAGACCCTAGTCATTCCGTTGGATGAGATTCAAGTGGATGAGCAACTGCATTTTGTGGAACAACCTATCGAGATCATGGATCGTGAGATTAAGACTCGAAGGCATAGCAAGATACCGATCGTCAAGGTTCGTTGGAACTCTAAGCGTGGACCGGAGTTCACGTGGGAAAGAGAGGACCAAATGAAAAGCAAATACCCACACCTTTTTGCAGCTGAGCAGCAATCTGACGTTACCGCCAACTAAATTTCGGGACGAAATTCTTTCAACATGAGGATGATATGACAGCCTGGGATTTACTTGTACCATTCTAACAAACTGAATCTTTGTGCGTTGCATTCTAAACAGCGTTTACTCAATTTTCGGGACGAAAATTCTTTCAACATGGGGATGATGTGACATCCCGGCTTTTCAGGTATCTTAAACGCGCTACTTTGTCGTTATTCATCCTACGCTGATTTAATTCAGAGAATTAAATTACACGCTCGTAATAACTACGCTAACTTTGTGAATCTATTGGGTGAATTACATGCTATGTGTTATTAGACGGGTTGTATCTGAATTACGTGCTATGTGTTATTAGACGTTTGTAGATTATTGTATCACGCTTTGATTTCGCGATTATTAGTTATAAGCCTTATGTTACCGATTTGTAAAAAAAATAATAAATAAATAGCCAAACCGAAACGAGCCGCAAAACGTGTCAACCTTGCGACCCACACCTCCTTGCGGCCCAAGGAAATAACACAAACTTGTGGCCCAAGACACTTAACCCAAACCCCCCTATCGCGGTCGCGCCCCCTCCCCTTTCCCTTGTTATATTTATATGTGTGTATGCATGGGAAGTTTCAAAAAAAAAAAACAACAAAACCCCAGTTCCTAAGAGAAGGCCGACGGCAGCCACCCCCCCCCGGTTAGCTAAGCATCATCGTTTCAAGGTTAGGGTTTAATTGTTTTGCGATTCATACTAGGTTATGTGTAATCTTGATCATGATTATGTGTTTGTAGGATTATTAGTATGAATAAGTGTTGTGATTTATGATTAGTTCGGATGAATGTGCGAATCCTTGCGGTTGTGATGATATGTGAATACTAAAATCGTAGGCTGCGTTTTATCGATAAAGATCATGATATATATTTAGGGTTTGCATGAATATTGATATATATGATGATATTTGACAAATAAACATGCTGTTAATCAATACACATAGGCGTCATGATCGTTAAAACATGTTCGAATGCGATAAAGTCGAAGACAGTAGGCTGATTGACATTTATAGCCTACTTCAGTTAGCTGTAACCTGATCATTATTTATTGAAAAGTAGATTTTCTGAAGCCTAAAACGTGTATTTTTGAAAAATGCTTCAAATGGTGGCGGATTCATATTTCTCTAAGGTCATTCTCTATTTTTAAATGGTCATTTAGTGCAGCAGCTGAAGCTACGTAAATTCTGCAGAATTTGCAGGTTGTTTATCGAGTCGGATCTCATAGTCTGTAGGGGGTTAGGTCACGAAATTTGTACAGTAACTGGGGACGGGAATTTCCTAAAAGCTCCCACTGGAATTTTTTTAAATAATTTTTCCCGTGGACTGTCAGAAAGCGACCAATCTGACTGCAGCCTAGTATATAAATGTTTATAAATAATTGGTAAAACTTTAGAACATGAAAATTATACATAAAATTCTACAGTCTAATTGACAACTCCTGTAAAAAAATGGTATTTTTGAAATGTTGGAACTATTTTATAAAAATCATCGAAAACAACCCAGTTATGAGCGTACAAGCCGAAAGATGATAACTTGCGTTTTTGTGTACCTAAGTGTTGTATGAGTTAACCTGTGTTTATGACAAGTTGGTTTGATCATTATTTTGTATGGTGATACTTTGCATGCATGATTATGTTTTCGAATTGGTTATTGCGTGTGCCGTACTGTGTGTTAGTTATGCGTAGGATTTTGTGTTAGTGTGTTCACACACTAACTTTAAATCGGTTGACATGTTAGGACGCGATTAGCTGTCCCATCATTAGCTTCTTTTGCGTTATTCTAACCGAGCAATTTAAGGTGAGTTCTCGGCCCCTATTTTATCCGGTTTTAAACAACAGGGGAGAAACATGTATACACTCTAGAACTCTATCTTTTACGTTATGCGAAATTAACGTCGTTAACTATTCGGTAACTAAGTTAATGTTAATGAATGTTATGGTCACTAAGTAGCTTTATCACGGAAGTCCTCGACCAATTCTCGGATCGTTAGTATTTGGTTAGATAGCGGGGAAATTATAAGTAGTACTACTACTGGGCCCGACAAGCCCCACCCGAGCTAGTCGCGCTAGCCGACCGGGTATGGTCAACGGGTGATTAATTTGGCCTAACCTTCGCCATGGTTAGTGATAGACCTGGCAACACTAAGGCAACAACAGTCAGCTTCGATCACGAACTCTTATGTGACGTAACTTTAGGCTCGCTACCTACATGTTAACATTGAACTTAACTACGAACCAACATTATTATTCCGGGTTAGGAATAATGGAACTATGTCGTTATCCCGGGTAAGGGATGACGGGGAAAAACAATATTTTAAACCGAACTTGTGAACTTATAAAAACCTGTGAACTCACTCTTCTTTAATGTTGACACTTGTTTCTTTGCATGTTTCTCAGGACGCTAGGAGCGCTAGGTGCACTCACTTGCATTTGATCAAGACATTTTTATCGAGTCTTTATTTACGAACAATTTTTGGGATTTTTGTTTTGGCGTTTATGTTGGCGCCAGTTACTTTACTTTAATGCTTCCGCTAAACTTTGAAACTATGATATTTTGAAAATGACTATGAATGTTTACAATAAATGTTTTTGGAAAACATTTAAATAAATCATATAGAGTCGTTCGATATTGCTAGTGTCTGAGATTCTGGTTTGATCACACGCCTCACGGTAATACTCCGCAAGTGGAAATTGAGGGTGTGATAATTTTGATGAGAAAACTTTCACACTTAGATAAATCTCACACGGCTGATTTTCATAGAAAAAGACTTATTTAAGATTACCTGACCTATTGTTTAACATCTTATTAAAAATTAAAAGAATATTCACAATCCCCACAGAGTATTTTGGATAATATACTCGCACATAGAAACAAGAACGTAAAATCTTTTTTGATATTTTCATTTTAACTAGATAAAAGAAACTAATACTAAGAGCATATTTACACTATCTATATTTTTGTGAAGTCGGAGCAAGGAGATCATATCAGATTTTTTCTGTCAATATCCAACACAAGATCATAGGATTCAGATTAAGCACTTAGAACAATATTAACAGTTGATGTTCAATGGTATTGTGGTCCACTTAAGCTTTAGCAAGCTTTCGAACACTACTTTCGAGATATGTGATTAAGTGTATTAATTAGTGATTGTAACTATGTATTCCCACCACAGAATATACCCACGTATCAAAACTGCCAAACATTCCATCTTACAAGTGAGTATATCTGAAAAATCTCTATATCCGGTTAAATGCGATGCCTTGAAAGCTCATGTTAGTGCCACCGCCCAGACAAAGAGATTAATGCTCGACTTAAAGGTGGTGTACCAACATTTGGTATCCTTTTTCTGCAGAATTTTGGCAGTTTATACTATGTACCAGGTGGTAGCATAGAGATGCGAATTGTACATCCGCTGATAACAACGTCAAACAAATCATTCAGTGATGATTGTTGTGGCAAAAAAGATATCCACCAGGGGGTTTGCGCACAAACAAGCATTTTGCAAAGCATTATATAAGGTCTAGGCCATTGCTTACGCAAAATCAGAAGACCAAGTATAATACCCTAAATATTAAACAAACATAAAGATCTAGTATCTGAGAAGTTTGGCAATTTATCAAAAAAAAATTACAGTACCAAGACCATATTTCCGAGAGATGTACCACACGAGTTACGCAGTTCATTATGTTTATATACCAAAAGAAGGTTCTTATTTACACGTAAAACGTACTGAAGCAACATATAATGAAGTTGTTATGGTTACGGATTAGAATTTATATATTACCACAATCATGCATTAAATACGACTAACCGATGTACTATCATTTCCCCTATTTCTCAATCCCAACTTCATTTAATTTCAGATGTTTTTGTATTTTCTTTAAAAATAATCCTACAACTAAGTAAACTATTTTCAGTTTTTAATGTTTGAAAAGTAGTAAGAAACTATACATAAAACATAAAATAAAGTTTCTATGCGAGTTTCTAAAAGCATTTTACTCGGGGTTGATCATACGGATTATTCGGAACAGATCCTTAAATCTAGCCCGATCGAATGTCTTAGTAAACATGTCGGCAAGATTCTCTAAAGTGTCTACCCTAACCACCTCGACTAAACCCTTTTTAGCACAGTCACTAATGAAATGATGCTTAACATCTATGTGTTCAGTGCATAAATGATTAACCAGATTATCAGTAATGGAAATGGAAGAGTTATTGTTGACAAGAATTGGAGTTCGAGTAAATTTCAAACCGTAGTCTCTCATTTATTATTGAATCCACAAAACCTGAGCACAATAACTTGAAGCTACAGTGTACTAGGCCCCACACGTTGATGAAGACACGGCAACTTGCTTTTTGCATTGCCAAGACACAAGATGGTTTCCAAGCAGTTGTGTGCCGCTAAAGGTTGACTTTCTGTTGACTAGGCACCCTTTGAAATGTGCGTCAGCACATGCAATAAAATCCAGACCTCCATTAGCTGGATAAAACAATCCAAGCTTAGGTTTCCCTTTCAGGTAACTGAAGATGCATTTGACAACAATTCTATTAGACTCCCTTGTAGTTGACTGGTACCATGTATATAAATAAACAGAAAACATAATATCGGGATGCGAAGCTGTAAGATACATAAGTGAACCTATCATAGCTCGATATAGAGTTGGATCCACTTGAGGATCTTTCTCTTTATCGGTCGTTAACATGTGATTCATCATCAATGGCGTGTCGTAAGGTGAACTGTCTTTCAATCCGAATTGCTTGAGAATCTCGTAGAGATACTTTGTTTGATGCACGTGCGTCCCTTCTTTCTCTTAACTAACCTGAAGACCAAGAAAGAATGACAAATCTCCCATCGCATTCATTTCAAATTTCGACTTCATCACTTTCTCGAACTCGTGACACAGTTCTTCATTTGAAGAACCGAAATTTATGTCATCAAAATAAATCTGTTTTCCATAAAGGAACGCGCTTTTGACATCTAACCGATTTACTTTAATATGCATTGAGAAGTGAAGGCTAGAAACAAGCGAAATGCTTCCAGTCTTGCCACAGGTTAATAAACTTCTGTGTAATCAATCCATTCCTCTTGAATAAATCCCTAAACAACCAACCGTGTTTTATTTCTGGCAACAACTCCCATATTGTCCTTTTTGCATTTGACGACAAACTTCGTGTTGATTGCATATTGACCCTTTGGAAGATCGACTAAATTCCACACTTTTAACTTGTCGAACTAAGCTAACTCTTCTTGCATAGCCTCACACCATGAATTATCCTTTGAAGCCATTTGATAATTTTTTAGCTCAATCTAAGAAATAAAGCATTCGGGTAGGCTAAGATTGAATATCTATTCCTGCTTGATTTCTGAAAACAAGCACATCATTTCTAAAATGCTTCTTCACGTTTGTACTCCAACATTTGGATTCCCAATAATATTATCAACAGGATGATAGATATTTCTTCTTGTAAATGTGATTGCCGGAGCTTGAAGATTAATTCCAAAGTGTGATTGAATCTCCCCCTCGGCACTTGCATTACTACTAGCTTCAGAATTACTTGGACCAGCTTCATTGGGGAACTCAACAACACCAACATCGTTTACTAACAAAGACTCAGCGACTGGACCTCCTGATTTGGCATTCGGGGTCACGTTTGTCGGAATACTTACTCTCCAGCTAGCATCCACTTCATCTTTATCTACCAGATGCTCCTAGACAACCTCTGAATCTTCTTCTAAAATATCAGTAACACTAAATGAATCAAATAATTTCTCATAATCATACCCATTTTTAGGACAAAATTCCGATGGTGGAAGGTCGTAACTCAAAGGAGTTATATCAAACACAACCTCCATAATCCGATTTTTAATGTTATAAACACGTTTGTTTTGGGTTCCATTAGTGTAACCTACAAAGAAACCTATATCTCCAAGTTCACCCATTTTAGTAGTATCCTTGGTGCGTTTGATAACACACTTGATCCTAAAGGGTTGAAACTTTGCTAAATTAGGTTTCTTGTTTTTAAGTAATTTGTAACAAGTTTTATCTTCTCTTTTGATCATAAGCACATGGTTAAGCGCATAGCATGCGGTGTTTACCGCCTCGGCCTAGAGGAAAATTAGTAATTTAGATTAAGAAAGCATAGTTCGGGCGGCCTCGATCAGGGTATGGTTCTTCCGTTCTCCAACTCCATTCTGCTGTGGAACACAAGGAGCACTGAACTGATGAACTATTCCCAATTCCCGTTTTCACTTCGGATTCTCTTAATAGGAAGTGTGTGGTCCCGACGACGGCGGTTCTTGACGGAAGCTTGGGCGTATGATAGTACCGATTCGGTAGAAAGAAAGTAGGAACATAATCAACGAAAGCATTCATTCATTCATGCCAAAAGGGTAAACATCTTGTCTAGCTAGCGGAGTTCCTGGAGAGAATCCGCCAGCGTTTCCCCTTAGGAAACTTCCAAAACTTAACAAACAATGAACAGACAACACCTGCATATAGACATGATTAGCTCGTGCGAATGGTTGCTCGTACGAGTGACAAGATGTCACTCGTACGAACCACATAAGCTCACTCATACGAGTGAGATGTTTATCACTCGTATGAGGCACATTGTCACTCGCACGAGTGACATTTCACTCGTACGAGCCAGTTCTCGTTCCCACTTGGGTCATGTGTTCATATCTAATCTATACAATATTCAATACACACTCTTTCTAGCCTATTCGCACAGTGACGGACATAAAGTGCATCAACAGTTTTCCCCCTTGGAGGTCACTGTCGAAGATTAAACTTGATCTTGAAATCTTAGAGCTGTGTTTGAATATTCTGCAACTTCAATCTGGTAGCTGTCGATGTCGTAGAACGCGTCAACAAATTCCCCTTTGATTGATGATTGGGGTTTGCATTATCTACTTTAAGTAACATTCCCCCTGAAATAATTTTCTCCATAAATTAATCTTCAGGTCATTGTTTGCACGGTTCAAGACCTCCTCTAATTTGCTTGATCTACAAATTTTATCTAATAATCCCCAAGTTGAAATTAATCAATGTAGCATCTCCGTTTCGACGTTAACCACATCCGCGTTTGGTTTAGCACACTCCTCTGATGCTCGATCATGTGATCTTCAAAACCCAACCGAACATTGATAGAAACTTTGAATTACCATAATGAAAAACTTCAAATCAACGAATATCCACAAAAATCTGAAATCCCGATGTCTTTAATCATGATTGATCAACAAATCGGTAATCTTCTTAATCAGCAAATCATCATCAGAATCATACTATTTGGTAACACATCAGATCTGAGAAACATTCTTCGGCAAATCATCATCTCATTCTTCTTCTTTTTTAGTCAGATAACAAATGTATAGCTATCTCCGCTGGAATGGGGAAACTGAAACTACAATACATCCTTGTTTCCTAACGGTTACCGAAAACAGTTCATTTACCTTGTAGTGTTAAAGATAAGTAGTGGTATGTGCTTCCAAGTCCACATCGGGGATCAGGCATTTAACCCTTGACTATCAAACTGAAACATGATCTGAAAATTCTGAATATCTTTTGATCACGACATTCCAAATAATGAATCTTCGATCCTTTGTGTTTCCCTGATAATCTGCAGTCGGAACCACCTGGACATTATCGCATCGCCACGAATTTAAAAATGCCGGAATTTTAATATATACATGAAAATTTTTATTCCCCCTCATTTTTGCAAATTCTGACGTCTTGTGTTCTTATGGGAATGAAGATTATGGCGCTACTGCAGCATATGATACCAAAATTGCAGTTTTGATCAAATGTTGATTTAACGTTAAGGCCCATCAATAATCACCACACCAGATGATCAATGTTTTGTGAAGGTATCAATGAGTACCCCAAAATCTTCTTCTTTTTGTGATCGTATCATCAAATCTATACTCTGAAGCTCTAGAAGGTGTCCCCGAACAGCCCGAATTAGACGTTAATATCTCGAAAAAATTTGCAATCACCAAATTTTTTCTGGGCACTTGTCTCGAATTGTTTTTTAGTCACCACTTTGTGCGAGTTGCGCTTCGTGCGAGTGTTTTGCTTCGTACGGGTGATGCTTCGTACGAGTGACAAAGTGTCACTCGTACGTGCCACAGAGGCTCGATCGTACGAATGACACCGATACGTCTTATCGATCTAGAATATTCATTTCTTCGAATTTCAACATGATTTTTCACAGATCTAGTCGAAAATCTGTTTCTAACAATCCTATGGTTCAATTTTACATTATGTCCATGGATTGTCTGACTAATTGATGTTTTACGTCTAAAACCCCTCATACGTCTGAAATTCATGAGCGTAGGTGATTAATCAACTGTTAGATTGAATGAATCGGTACCATATCTCTGATACAAGTTGTGGTCCCGGCGATGACTGTTCTTGACGGAAGCTTGGGCATATGATTTTACCGATTTGGTAGAAAGAAAGTAGGAACATAATTAACGGAAGCGTTCATTCATTCATACGTCTGGCTAGCGGAGTTCCTGGAGAGAATCCGCCAGCGTTTCCCCTCAGGGAACTTCCAAATCTTAACAAACAATGAACACACAACACCTATATATAGACATGATCAGCTCGTGCGAATGGTTGCTCGTACGACTGACAAGATGTCACTCGTACGAACCACATAAGCTCACTCATACGAGTGAGATGTTGATTCGGGTCAACAAATTCCCCTTTGATTGATGATTCGGGTTTGCAATATATACTTTAAGAAACATTCCCCCTGAAAAATTTTCTCCATAAATTAATCTTCAGGTCGTTGTTTGCACGGTTCAAGACCTCCTCTAATTTGCTTGATCTACAAATTTTATCTAATAATCCCCAAGTTGAAATTAATCAATGTAGCATCTCCGTTTCGAAAACCACATCCGCGTTTGGTTTAGCACACTCCTCTGATGCTCGATCATGTGATCTTCAAAACCCAACCGACCATTGATAGAAACTTTGAATTACCATAATGAAAAACTTCAAATCAACGAATATCCACAAAAATCTGAAATCCCAATGTCTGTATCATGATTAATCAGCAAATCGGTAATCTTCTTAATCAGCAAATCATCATCAGAATCATACTATTTGGTAACACATCAGATCTGAGAAACATTCTTCGGCAAATCATCATCACATTCTTCTTTTTTAGTCAAATGACAAATGTTTAGCTATCTCCGCTGGAATGGGGAAACTGAAACTACAATACATCCTTGTTTCCTAACGGTTACCGAAAAACAGTTCATTTACCTTGTAGTGTTAAAGATAAGTAGTGGTATGTGCTTCCAAGTCCACATCGGGGATCAGGCATTTAACCCTTGACCATCAAACTGAAACATGATCTGAAAATTCTGAATATCTTTTGATCACGACATTCAAAATAATGAATCTTCGATCCTTTGTGTTTCCCAGATAATCTGCAGTCGTAACCACCTGGATATTGTCGCATCGTCACGAACTTAAAAAATGCCGGAATTTTAACATATACATGAAAATTTTTATTCCCTCTCATTTTTGCAAATTCTGACGTCTTGTGTTCTTATGGGAATGAAGATTATGGTGCTACTGCAGCACATGGTACTAAAATTACAGTTTTGATCAAATGTTGATTTAACGTTAAGGCCCATCAATAATGACTACACCAGATGATCAACGTTTTGTGCAGGTACCAGTAACTACCCCCAAAATCTTCATCTTTTTGTGATCGTATCATCAAATATATACTCTGAAGCACTAGAAGGTGTCCCCGAACAGTCCGAATTAGACGTTAATATCTCGAAAAAATATGTAATCACCAAATTTTTTCTAGACACTCGACTCGAATTTTTTTTGGTCACCACTTTGTGCGAGTTGCACTTCGTGCGAGTGTTTTGCTTCGTACGAGTGAAGCTTCGTACGAGTGACAAAGGGTCACTCGTACGTGCCACAGAGGCTCGATAGTACGAACGAAACCGATACGTCTTATCGATCTTGAATCTTCATTTCTTCGAATTTCAACATGATTTTCACAGATCTAGTCGAAAATTAGTTTCTAACAATCCTATGGTTTCAATTTTACATTATGTCCATGGATTGTCCGATTATTTGATGTTTTACGTCTAAAACCCCTCATACGTACAAAATTCATGAGCGTAGGTGATTCATCAACTGTTAGATTGAATGAATCGGTACCATAGCTCTGATACCAGTTGTGGTCCCGGCGATGACGGTTCTTGACAGAAGCTTGGGCGTATGATAGTATTAATTCGGTAGAAAGAAAGTAGGAACAGAATCAACGGAAGCATTCATTCATTCTTACATCTGGCTAGCGGAGTTCCTGGAGAGAATCCGCCAGCGTTTCCCCTCAGGGAACTTCCAAAACTTAACAAACAATGAACACACAACACCTATATATAGACATGATCAGCTCGTGCGAATGGTTTCATGTACGAGTGACAAGATGTCACTCATACGAACCACATAAGCTCACTCATACGAGTGAGATGTTTATCACTCGTATGAGGCACATTTTCACTCGCACGAGTGAGATTTCACTCGTACGAGCCAATTCTCGTTCTCACTTGGGTCGTGTGTTTGTATCTAATCTATACAACATTCAATACACGCTTTTTCTAGCCTATTCGCACAGTGACGGTCATAAAGTGCATCAACAATTTCCCACTTGGACGTCACTGTCGAAGCTTAAACTTTATCTTGAAATCTTAGAGATGTGTTTGAATATTTTGCAACTTCAATCTGGTAGCTGTTGATGTCGTAGAACGCATCAACAAATTCCCCTTTGATTGATGATTCGGGTTTGCATTATCTACTTTAAGCAACATTCCCCCTGAAATAATTTTCTCTATAAATTAATCTTCAGGTTGTTGTTTGCACGGTTCAAGACCTCCTCTAATTTGCTTTATCTACAAATTTTATCTTGAAATTAATCAATGTAGCATCTCAGTTTCGACGTTAACCACATCCGCGTTTAGTTTAGCACACTCCTCTGATGCTCGATCCTCTAATCTTCAAAACCCAACCGACAATTGATAGAAACTTTAAATTACCACAACGGAAAACTTCAAATCAACGAATATCTACAAAAATCTGAAATCCTGATGACTGTAATCATGATTGATCAGCAAATCTGTATTTTTCTTAATCAGTAAATCATCCTCGAAATCATACTATTTTGTAACACATCGGATCTGAGAAACATTCTTCGGCACTCAGAATCACATTCCTCCTTTTTAGTCAAATAACAGATGTATAGCTATCTCCGCTGGAATGGGGCAACTGAAACTACAATACATCCTTGTTTCCTAACGGTTTCCAAAAAATAGTTCATTTGCATTGTAGAGTTTAAGATAAGCAGTGGTATGTGCTTCCAATTCCACATCGGGGATCAGGCATTTAACCCTTGACCATCAAACTGAAACATGATCTGAAAATTCTTAACATCTTTGATCACGACATTCCAAACAATGAATCTTCGATCCTCTGTGTTTCCAAGATAATCTGCAGTCGGAACCACCGGGATATTGTCGCATCGTCACGAATTTAATAAATGCTGGAATTTTAACATATACACGAAAATTTTTATTCCCCTCATTTTTGCAAATTCTGACGTCTTGTGTTCTTATGGGAATGAAGATTATGGCGCGACTACAGCGTATGGTACCAAAATTGCAGTTTTGATCAAATGTTGATTTAACGTTAAGGCCCATCAATAATCACTACATCAGATGATCAACGTTTTGCGCAGGTATCAGTGACTACCCATAAATCTTCATCTTTTTGTGATCGTATCAAATTAGACGTTAATATCTCAAAAAAGTTTGTAATCACCAAATTTTTTCGGACACTCGTCTTGAATTTTTTTTGGTCACCACTTTGTGCGAGTTTCGCTTCTTACGAGTGATGCTTCATACGAGTGACAAAGTGTCACTCGTACGTGCCACAGAGGCTCGATCGTACGAACGAAACCGATACGTCTTATCGATCTAGAATATTCTTTTCTTCGAATTTTAACATGATTTTTCACAGATCTAGCCGAAAATCAGTTTCTAACAATCCTATGGTTTCAATTTTACATGAGTGTAGGTGAATCATCAACTGTTAGATTGAATGAATCGGTACCATAGCTCTGATACCAGTTGTGGTCTCGACGACGACAGTTCTTGACGGAAGCTTGGGCGTATGATAGTATCGATTCGGTAGAAAGAAAGTAGGAACAGAATCAGCGGAAGCATTCAGTCATTCATACCGAAAGAGTATACATCTTGTCTGGTTAGCGGAGTTCCTGGAGAGAATCCACCAGCGTTCCGCTCAGGGAACTTCCAAAACATTAACACACAATGAACACACAACACCTGTATATAGACATGTTCAGCTCGTGCAAATGGTTGCTCGTACGAGTGACAAGATCTCACTCGTAAGAACCACATAAGCTCACTCATACGAGTGAGATGTTTATCACTCGTACGAGGCTCATTGTCACTCGTACGAGCCAGTTCTCGTTCACACTTGGGTCGTGTGTTCGTATCTAATCTATGCAATATTAAATACACACTCCTTCTAGCCTATTCGCACCGTGACGGACATAAAATGCATCAACAAAGTGAATAATTTTTCTCAAGTTGTTTAAATAGATCTCTTAAAATTCCATGAGTTTGATCCGTAGTTTTTAAGGAAAATACCCATGATTATCATGAGAAATATTCAGTGATAACAAGGCAGTAGACATTCCACCAAAGCTAGCAACATGAACTGGGCCAAAAAGATCCATGTGAAGCAATTCAATTGGTTTTTGGATCGAGTTAATAGTTTGTGAGGCTTTCATTTATTTTTCCTTTTTCACATGATTAACACTTATTGTGCATGTTAAAACTACGTAAAGGAACCCTCAACACTAAGTTGTTTTTCACTATGTGGTTCATTTTTCGCAGGTGCACATGGCCCATTCATCTGTGCCAAAGGTAAGATTGAGCTTCAGTCGCTTTTGAGAGTAAACACGTCACTAGAGCAGATGAGTTGACCAATGGCCGCATATCCATAACGTATGTGTTATTCACCTGTGGAGCCCTCAAAACGATCCAATCCTTAAGAGCGGAAAATCTACAACGCAATACGATGCAAGATTTATCAGTGAACATCATCATGTACTTGTGCAGCGTTATCTTTCCATTTGTCACCGATCCTTCACTGGTGATATAACCACCATTCTCACCAGCAAAATTAACATAACCACCACGATTTTGTTTTAAATTATTCAACAACTTCTTATTCCTTGTTATGTGTCTAGAACAACCACTGTCGATATACCAAATATAGATATCCCTCTTCAGCTGCTCCTACATTCACCACAAGAAAATCATTTAGAATGTGGGACCTAAGCCATGATGGTCTTGGGTCGTCTCATTTCGTTTTATATAGGAAAACTCCTTGAGATAACCGTCACTACCACTTTGACCTACATTTCCCCTTTGGAAGTTATTGGAGTGGTTCCCACCAAATTGAGGATTGAATGGGGTGGACTTATATCCAGAATTTCCAAAATTTCGACTTCCATGGTTTTGATACCCGGAATTTTGATTAATCGGAGTCTCAAAATTTCTACGAAAACTAGGAGTATCATTGTTTCTTATGAATGCTCTTGGTTGGTTAACCGAGTGCGGCCGTTGATTGTGAAATCATGGAGGTGACGCACTTCGGTCTTACAAACCGGTTCTGTGCATGAGGTCTAACATAGTCATCATTAGATCCTCTAGAACGTTGAGCATTCTCTTGAGATTTGAAAATAACATGATTTTGGCATCGGTGTGGTGTAGCATCATGTTTTTATGATGAACTTTCCCATCCACGACCAAGACAAACATCGAATGATTCCCCCCTTTGATCCTAACGTTGTTGTAATTTAATATTTGACTTAAAAACAAGTTTTGTTCCTTGTCTAACCACATTAGCTTTTTCAACCATTTGATTTTTATTGTTTTTCTTTTCAACATTTGTTGTTTCATTTCGAGGTTTTTAAACAAATGGTTTCCTCTGACCAGGATTAACGAGGGATTTACCCTTGTCAAGGGGGGGGGGTTGTTGGTGCATATTTGAGACAACAGCTTAAATTTGGTTTTTGGATATCTTGTAATTAGTAAAATGATAAACTGTTAGCGGGTTTAGTTTTGCAATAGTGGATTAGAAGTAATTGGGCTGAACTAGACACTAAATGTCACACCCCGACCCGCAGCGGAATAAGAGTCGGGGCATAATTGGGTTATCACCAAAGCTCATGACGTTTACTAATATGTTTCATATTTATTAAATTCAAATTACATCTCAAAGTTTCAAGTCAAATTCATACAATACAAGGAAAGGAAAAATTAACTAAAACAATTCAAAAATCTAAATTGGTTTATTCTTCTAGGCCGCCCTATATGTTTCTTGCTTCAACTTGATCACCTGTATCATGTGTAAAAATGGGAAATTTTGGGTCAACAAAAGTTGGCGAGTGAACCTTGTTAAAAACATTTGTTATTGATACCTTGTTATATTTATTATGGAAAATTGTGCAATAATCATACATGAACAAACAAATGTGAACAAACAATCACAAAAACCTTGCATGAGTATATGATATGAATGACAATGTATATGTTGGCAACGTCTCGTTCACGCTCATAGGTAATGGGGAACGGACGGCCTATGATGATGTATGTGAGATCAAGGCTCAATCAAACGGAGCCGATCTTATGTTGGCAACGCCTCGTTCACGCTCATAGGTAATGGGGAACAGCTCACTCTCATAGGTAATGGGGAGCGGCGGCCTATGATAATGTATGTACTGAAAATGATAACTTTAATCTAAACATTAACCGCACAAACAATAGATATATATTGGCAACACATTTGATCATGAATATGATGTATACACAAGTGTTTAATTTAAATAAATAATAGCGACACATGATACACCGCAAAATGTGATTAAAACGGGGAATTGGTAGAGATTCACTCACATTGGGTGCGTTTGTTTGAAGATGTTGAATGCGCACGAGTTTAGATGATTGATCGACGAGAGATAACTAACCTAATTAATAACGAAAATGTACGGTAAGTAAGTGGATTTTTTTAACAATTTTAATAGGATTTTTGGATATATCTTTGTGAGTTTAAGGCTATTTTCGAACTTTAAAAACGTTATTTTTAAGTATTTTTAATTGATTTTTAAATTAAATAAATAAATAAAAATAAAAAAAAAATATTGACTTTTCACCGTTGACCATGACCGTTGACCGTTACTGTTGACCGTTGACCGGTTCGGTCGTTTGTATGTGTGCGCTGGGGGAGACTCGAACCCGTGACCTCCCGTACGCGTGCACGCAGCTCTACCAACTGAGCTACGTGTCTAACCCGAAATATTTCTGTTTTTAATTATACTTATATACTATTTAGATTTATTCCAGAAATCATTTATTTTTAAAAAGGATTTAAATTGTATTGAACCGGTGCCGTTAACCAGTCTCGAACCCGGGACGTGCGAGTTAGTGTTGCACACACTCCACCGCTGGACTGTGTGTCTAACCTGGTTAGTATTCCTGTTTTGATTATACTTAACATGATTCTATGAGTTATTCCGGTTCGGTTAAAAAGAACATTTTTGTTTAAAAGAATGAGGTTGGGGCAGGGATCAAACTCGAGACGTGTTTTTATTATTTGCACACAGTCCACCGTTGGACTGTGTGTCTAACCCGTTTATTAATCTGATTTTAATTAATCTTATTATACACAGTCGACTTCGTCTTTTTCGCTCAAAGACTCAGTCGACGATTTTTCAACTGTTCTTGATTGAGTCGTTCATCGAGCATATTACTGGTTGAAATGTGATGAATAAAATGAGTTCAGGAAATCGAATGTACCGATCAACTGTATTTCCTTAGAATTCCGGCAATGAACGTCGGCTCTGATTTGTGTATTCCTTCTGATTGAATCAATTAACATTTTTGTTTGATTAGTTATGAAAGTGGGGTACTAAACAAGGATTAACAGAAGTTTTGAATGTTCATACCGATTCACAGCGTGAGATTGGAAATTCCCGAAGTTTTCCGACGAGAGCTGAATATTCCGGCTATGTCGTCTGGGATTGATTCGGATTGTTGGTTTAAAGTTAGTAACAGTCTAACAACGGATTGAAACAAAAAGAGTCGAGGTATTTACCGTTTTGAGGTGAGTCTCGGTTTTCCAGCGAAAGTCCGGTGATGGCAGAATATTTCCGGCGAGTGAAATTGCTTCGAGAAAAGGTGCGATTTTGAGCGATAAGACTACCAGAGACTTGTGGGTGTATTTATAGGGAAGAATCGAGATGAATTGGGTCTGATTTTAGTCTCGATTCATAGTCAGCTGCTTTCGGCGGTTACGACTGGTGTCGCGGGTTTAGACATCGGTTATAACCGATGTTAAGATTAATTCTTCCGTTATATTGATAGAAACCGTCAATTATTGGCGAAGTCGTCGGGATTTCCGGCGACTGCGAAATGGGCGCGTCATTGACAGGATTTGATTTCTCTGTTTTGTTATTTGAATTAATTGTTTCGATATGTTATCAAATAACACAAGTGGCGGAGTGGTTGGATGTGTGTGAGTTAAGTCATTGGCTGACCCGGGTTCGAATCCCGGCAGCCTTGTTTTATTTTAATTTTCTTATTTTCACTTTTTAACAATTTTTGTTTTTAAATCCTAATTTGTTTATTAATTATGTATTGTTTAAAATTAAAATTAATCATAAATTCGCAACAAAATTTTATAACTTGATATTCGTTAAATAAACGAAGCGGGTTTTGAAAACCCGTTTTTCGGCGGATGTTACTGTATCCCCTACTTTTAGAAATTTCGTCCCGATATTTAAGTAGTAGTAGTTACAGGAAATAGATGTGGGTATTTCTCGCGCATTGAGTCTTCACGTTCCCAAGTAAACTCAGGTCCTCGTTTCGACTCCCAGCGTACCCTGACAATTGGAATGCGGCTTCGTCTTAAACGTTTCTCTCCGAAGTCCATAATTTCTACTGGTCTTTCAATGAAATGCATAGATTCATCGACCTGAATGTCTTCTAGGGGAATATGGAGATTTTCATCGGCGAGGCACTTCTTCAAGTTCGATATGTGGAATGTGGGATGAATTCTGTTGAGTTCCTCTGGTAGGTCAAGCTTTTATGCTACAGGTCCTACTCTTTCGAGTATCTTGAAAGGTCCTACGTAGCGTGGTGCTAGCTTGCCTTTTTGGCCAAAACGAACAACTCCCTTCCACGGCGATACTTTTAAAAGTACTTGGTCACCAATGTTAAATTCCAAGGGCTTTCGTCGTTTGTCTGCATAACTCTTTTGACGACTTTGTGCCGCTAGAAGATTGTTTTGAATTTGATGGATCTTGTTTGTTGTTTCTTGTATTAATTCTGGACCGGTGATTTGAGCTTCTCCAATTTCATGCCAACATATTGGTGTTCGGCACTTACGACCATATAACGGTTCGAAAGGTGCCATGCCGATACTTGAATGATAGCTATTGTTGTACGAAAATTCAACTAATGGTAGATGAGCGTCCCAATTCCCTTTGAAGTCTATGACACATGCTCAAAGCATGTCTTCAAGAGTTTGGATGGTGCGTTCAGATTGTCCATCAGTTTGAGGATGATAAGCGGTACTGAGGTCTAATCGTGTACCCAAAGCGGCTTGTACGGCTTGCCATGTTCGTGAAGTGAAACGACCATCACGATCTGAAATAATGCTTAACGGTACACCATGCCGGCTTAGGATTTCGCTGATGTAGATACGAGCTAACTTCTCATTCTTGAAGTCCTCGCGAATCGGAATGAAGTGAGCTGATTTTGTAAGACGATCAATGATTACCCATATAGTGTCATACCCAACAGAAGTGCGAGGTAACCCGGTAATGAAGTCCATGGTTATGTTTTCCCACTTCCATACAGGTATTTCATGTTGGACTAGAAGTCCTGAGGGTCTTTGATGTTCAGCTTTCACTTTAGAACAGGTAAGGCACTTGGAAACAAAAACAGCAATATCCTTTTTCATGCCAGGCCACCAGTAGGTGTATCGAAGGTCTTGATACATCTTGTCGGCTCCTGGGTGTACAGAGTATCGTGTTTTGTGCGCCTCTTTCATAAGGGTATCGTGAAGGTTATTGTGATCGGGAATCCATATGCGATCTAGATAATACAGTATGCCGTCAGATTTTGTTTCGAGTTTAAGTTCTGCTCCACAAGATAACTCATTTCGTATGTCGTATTCTGTTATGGAAACATGTTGAGCTTCTCGGATTTGATCTTTAATGTTGGTTATGATTTGCGAACATAGAAGACGAATGGAGTTCGCATAACCCTTTCGACTGAGTGCATCGGCCACCACATTTGCTTTGCCAGGATGATACCGAATTTCACAGTCGTAGTCATTAAGAAGTTCGACCCATCTTCGTTGCCTCATATTCAACTCCTTTTGGTTAAAGATATGTTGGAGGCTCTTGTGGTCAGTGTAAATTTCACACTTGGTACCATAGAGGTAATGTCTTCATATCTTAAGAGCAAACACAACGGCTCCAAGTTCTAGGTCGTGGGTAGTGTAGTTCTTCTCATGAGTTTTGAGTTGCCTAGAAGCATAGGCTATCACTTTTCCCCTGTGCATTAATACACAGCCTAGTCCTTGCCCTGATGCGTCGCAATATACTACAAAGTCATCGCAACCTTCGGGGAGTGTGAGGATAGGTGCGTCACAAAGCTTTTGCTTAAGGGTTTAGAAGGCTTCTTCTTGTTTAGGTCCCCATATGAAGGGTTTTCCTTTATGTGTCAAAGCCGTGAGTGGTACAGCGATACGAGAGAAATTTGATATGAAACGGCGATAGTAACCAGCCAAACCAAGGAAAGATCTTACTTCGGTTGGTGTACGTGGCGCTTGCCATTCTTGCACTGCTTTGATCTTTGAGGGGTCGACATGTATTCCCTTGTCATTGACGACATGTCCAAGGAATTGCACTTCTTTTAACCAGAATTCGCATTTATAGAACTTAGCGTAGAGCTTTTCGGTTCTTAAGAGCGTGAGGATGAGTCGAAGGTGTCGTTCATGATCAGTCTTAGACTTTGAGTAAATGAGAATATCGTCGATGAAGACTATAACAAAGCGATCGAGATAGGGTTTGCAAACTCTGTTCATTAGATCCATGACGACGGATGGAGTGTTGGTTAGACCAAATGGCATGACCATGAATTCATAGTGACCATAACGAGTTCGGAAGGCGGTCTTTGGGACGTCTTCTTCATGTACTCTGAGTTGATGATAGCTGGAACGAAGGTCGATCTTTGAAAAACAAGTGGCACCCTGGAGTTGGTCTAGAAGATCATCGATGCAAGGTAATGGATAGTGGTTCTTGACCGTTAATTTGTTGAGTTCTCTGTAATCGATACACATGCGAAACGTTCCATCTTTCTTCTTTACAAACCGAACAGGTGCACCCCAAGGCGATGAGCTAGGACGTATGAATCCTTTGTCGGTCAGTTCTTGTAATTGACTGGCCAGCTCTTGCATTTCGGATGGGGCTAACCTATAAGGAGATTTCGCGACGGGTGTAGCGCCAGGTATAAGATCAATGCGGAATTCGACTTCTCTCTTGGGAGGAAGTCCTGAGATGTCGTCGGGAAAGACTTGCGGGAATTCTTTCACTACGGGTATATCTTCGAGTTTCTTCTCTTTGCTTCCCTTCTTGACAACGTGAGTTAGAAATGCTACATAATTCTTGCTGAGATATTTTCGGGCTTGAAGGCAGGACATCAGTTTGAGTCCTTTCGAAGGGGTTTCTCCAAAGATTCGTAGGGTTTGACCGGCTGCAAGAGGAATGCGAATGAACTTTTCGCGGCATACCACTTCAGCATGATGTTGGCTGAGCCAGTCCATGCCGATTATAATGTCAAAACTTCCCAACTTCATAGGAATGAGGTCAACAGGAAAACCGTGATCGTTTAGAGTAAGAGTACAGTTTCGGATAATGGAGTTTAATGAGACCGGTTTTCCGTCAGCAACTTCCACCGTTATGGATTCCATAAGTTTATCACGAGTTTGGTTGAGGATGGGTTCAAATTCTAAGGACACAAAACTCTTATCCGCGCCAGTATCAAATAACATGGATGCATAACTACCATTGATGAGAAACGTACCGTTAACCACGTTGTTGTCGGCCCTAGCTTGGTTGGCGTTGATGTTAAAAGCTCTTCCTCTAGCAGGGGGAGGAGCTTGGTTAGCTTGGTTCACCGGATTTGCTTGAGCTTGAGCATGTATAATGTTCACCAAACGTGGGCAAGTGTTTCTAAAGTGGTTTGGGTCTCCACAATTGGAGCAAGCCCGCATGGGTTGCATCATGGGGTAGTTGGGTTGGTAGTAGGTTTGGGCCGTATGTTGTGTAGGTGGTAGTAGTAGGGGTTGTTGGGCTTGACCCATTATTTGATGGTGGGTTTGGGTTGCGGTTTGGTTGCGGCTCATTCGCTGTAGTGAGCGGCAGGTTTGGATGGTGTGACCTGCACGGCCACAGCTGGTGCAATATTGACAGGGGTGTTCGGGAGAGTGATGGTATTGGCAACGGGTGCATTTTGGGTAGGGGCCGGAGTATGGCCTTTTGTATGGTGCGGGTGAAGGGGCAACTTGAGTGATGGGTGTAGCAGGGATAGGGAAATCGGTTTGGGTAATAGCAAAATTTCTAGTACTTCGTTTCCTCTTGTTTGAAAACTTTGAGGAGGAGGTGGAATGGTTTGAAGTTTGGCCCTCAACGGGGGCTTTCCTTTTCTCCTCCTTGAATTTACCATTTCTGATGCGGTTCTCGGTAAGTTCGGTGGCTAATTCCATGGCAGCTTCGAGAGTTGCAGGCGAAGTGCTGAGGACTGAGTCTTGAATCTTTGAGGGGAGGCCTCGAATGTAGTGTTCAACGAAGCGGTACACTGGGGTGAACAAGTTAGGAACCATCTGGTTCAGCTCAAGAAATCTTTTGTTGTAGGAAGTATGGTCTCCTTCCTTTTGCTTCAGCGAGTGGAATTCGTCTTCCAACTTCTTGAGTTCGCTTCTTAGGCAAAAGCGTTTTGTCATTATTTCCCTTAACTCTTCCCACGTTAAGGCCATAGCATCTTCAACTCCTCTCTTACCCTTCTCGGTGTTCCACCAGGTCAGGGCTACCCCAAATAATCTCCCGGTTGCGTAACGTACCTTGCGATCCTCGGGAGAATCGCAATTGAGGAAGGTGTTTTCCATTTCCTCAAACCAGTGGAGGAGAGCGGTGACACCTTCGGTCCCTTCATACTTTGGGGGATCGCAAGACTTGAAGTGTTTGTAGGAGCACTTCTTGGAGGGAGGGTTGTCGATGTTTTGATCCTCTTGATTGGGTGGGTTGATAGGATTCGCTGTGAGAGCTTGCTGGACTTGAATTACAATATCAGGAAGCACCGCAGCCATTTGTTTTGCAATTTGAGTGGCCAAGCGTTCGTTTGACCTTCATGACTTTCGTCCTCCACGTAGCTGCCTAGCCGACATCTACAGGAATATACATAGGAAGATGGTGAGTTTAAGGAGTGTTTAGGTGTCATGTGTCGTTTAAAATAATAAAATAACATAATCATCAATAATGCACTACATCCATAGGATGTCTTGGGTTTGCTCATGTTTGGGTCTCCAATGTCCCCCATACCATCGCCTGTATAGTCATGTGGGCCCCCATGACTATTGGCTTAGTAGGATTCACATTGTATTGGCGGTTTAACACTCGCATCACCTGAATGAAAACCATAAAATATGTTTGCGAGATGTATGGCCGGAGGGTGTCCAGGTGTAGACACAATGACAACTCAAAGTGGTGTTAGCTCACACGACGTTTGGTATAGCATGCTTTGGCCTAATAGGTCCTTCGTACTCTCATCGTTAGTCCCCAGGTAGGTAAACTGGTCCTTTATTTTGGATTTATACGAATGCCAAGCCTAGACAGGACGTTCCGATTACCGGTACTTGTACCCTTCCAGTTACTACATGCCCGTCATGAGAACTCACTTTGATGTGATTTGAAAATACGAAAATCGTTGTAAAAATCATATGAATTGTGAGGTGTGTGCTCCCATAAATATGATATGTTATGAGAATATGATTCATGATAGGCATTGTATAATAATATGTACTTATGAACATGCTTGCAAAACATTGAATGTAACAATAAACATAAAGCATATAAACATCATGAATTTTGCATGTAACACACAAACAATTTAAAAATTCTAATCAACTATAGTATAGGCTCTAAGGGTCTAATAACCTATCCTATATCCCTATAGTCATGGCTCTGATACCAATCTGTCACACCCCGACCCGCAGCGGAATAAGAGTCGGAGCATAATTGGGTTATCATCAAAGCTCATGATGTTTACAATTATGTTTCATATATATTAAATTTAAATTACATCTCAAAGTTTCAAGTCAAATTCATACAATACAAGGAAAGGAAAAATTAACTAAAACAATCCAAAAATTTAAACTGGTTTATTCTTCTAGGCCGCCCTATATGTTTCTTGCTTCAACTTGATCACCTATATCATGTGTAAAAAATGGGAAATTTTGGGTCAACAAAAGTTGGCAAGTGAACCTTGTTAAAAACATTTGTTATTGATACCTTGTTATATTTATTATGGAAAATTGTGCAATAATCATACATGAACAAACAAATGTAAACAAACAATCACAAAACCTTGCATGAGTATATGATATGAATGACAATGTATATGTTGGCAACGTCTCGTTCACGCTCATAGGTAATGGGGAACGGACGGCCTATGATGATGTATGTGAGATCAAGGCTCAATCAAACGGAGCCGATCTTATGTTGGCAACCCCTCGTTCACGCTCATAGGTAATGGGGAGCGGCGGCCTATGATAATGTATGTACTGAAAATGATAACTTTAATCTAAACAATAACCGCACAAACAATAGATATATATTGGCAACACATTTGATCATGAATATGATGTATACACAAGTGTTTAATTTAAATAAATAATAGCGACACATGATACACCCCAAAATGTGATTAAAACGGGGAATTTGTAGAGATTCACTCACATTGGGTACGTTTATTTGAAGATGTTGAATGCGCACGAGTTTAGATGATTGACCGACAGAGATAACTAACCTATTTAATAACGAAAGGTACGGTAAGTAAGTGAATTTTATTAACAATTTTAATAGGATTTTTGGATATATTTTTGTGAGTTTAAGGCTATTTTCTAACTTTAAAAACGTTATTTTTAAGTATTTTTAATTGATTTTTAAATTAAATAAATAATTAAAAATAATAAAAAAAATGTTGACTTTTACCGTTGACCATGACCGTTGACCGTTACTGTTGACCGGTTCGGTCGTTTGTATGTGTGCACTGGGGAGACTCGAACCCGTGACCTCCCGTACGCGTGCACGCAGCTCTACCAACTGAGCTACGTGTCTAACCTGAAATATTTCTGTTTTTAGTTATACTTATATACTATTTAGATTTATTCCAGAAATCATTTATTTTTAAAAAGGATTTAAATTGTATTGAACCGGTGCCGTTAACCAGTCTCGAACCCGGGACGTGCGAGTTAGTGTTGCACACAGTCCACCGCTGGACTGTGTGTCTAACCTGGTTAATATTCCGGTTTTTATTATACTTAACATGATTCTGTGAGTTATTCCGGTTCGGTTAAAAAGAGCATTTTTGTTTAAAAGAATGAGGTTGGGGCAGGGATCAAACTCGAGACGTGTTTTTATTATTTGCACACAGTCCACCGCTGGACTGTGTGTCTAACCCGTTTATTAATCTGATTTTAATTAATCTTATCATACACAGTCGACTTCGTCTTCTTCGCTCAAAGACTCAGTCGACGATTTTTCAACTGTTCTTGATTGAGTCGTTCATCGAGCATATTACTGGTTGAAATGTGATGAATAAAATGAGTTCAGGAAATCGAATGTACCGATCAACTGTATTTCCTCAGAATTCCGGCAATGAACGTCGGCTCTGATTTGTGTATTCCTTCTGATTGAATCAATTAACATTTTTGTTTGATTAGTTATGAAAGTGGGGTACTAAACAAGGATTAACAGAAGTTTTGAATGTTCATACCGATTCACAACGTGAGATTGGAAATTCCCGAAGTTTTCCGGCGAGAGCTGAATATTCCGGCTATGTCGTCTGGGATTGATTCGGATTGTTGGTTTGAAGTTAGTAACAGTCTAACAACGGATTGAAACAGAAAGAGTCGAGGTATTTACCGTTTTGAGGTGAGTCTCGGTTTTCCGACGAAAGTCCGGTGATGGCAGAATATTTCCGGCGAGTGAAATTGCTTCGAGAAAAGGTGCGATTTTGAGCGAAAAGACTACCAGAGACTTGTGGATGTATTAATACGGAAGAATCGAGATGAATTGGGTCTGATTTTAGTCTCGATTCATAGTCAGCTGTTTTCCGGCGGTTACGACTGGTGTCGCGGGTTTAGACATCGGTTATACCGATGTTAAGATTAATTCTTCCGTTATATTGATAGAAACCGTCAATTATTGGCGAAGTCGTCGGGATTTCCAGCGACTGCGAAATGGGCGCGTCATTGACTGGATTTGATTTCTGTGTTTTGTTATTTGAATTAATTGTTTCGATATGTTATCAAATAACACAAGTGGCGGAGTGGTTGGATGTGTGTGAGTTAAGTCATTGGCTGACCCGGCTGACCTGGGTTCGAATCCCGGCAGCCTTGTTTTATTTTTAATTTTCTTATTTTCACTTTTTAACAATATTTGTTTTAAATCCTAATTTGTTTATTAATTATGTATTGTTTAAAATTAAAATTAATCATAAATACGCAACAAAATTTTATAACTTGATATTCGTTAAATAAACGAAGCGGGTTTTGAAAACCCGTTTTTCGGCGGATGTTACACTAAATAGTGCATGGTAGGCGAATTGGGCTTTAGACCCGTTAGTAGTCCATGTGGGAAACCCTAGCCCATGTGCATAACCTATCTCTATATAAAGGGAGGTTGTGATTAGGGCCTAGGTTGCTGGTTCTATTACTGTGTTGCTGTTTTAGTTGTTCTGAGAGTTTAGAGAGAGAGAGTCTTAAATTGGTTGTAAACACATTGTGTTAGATAATCAATAGAATACTGTTTGAAGGAAATTGTTCGTGTTCGTTGTTGTGTTCTTGTTGTTTCTGTGAAATCTAATCTAGGGGATTCCACACTCTAGATTAGATAGACGATTCTGTGAAGATCCATACAGACTAAGGGACCTACAAGGTTTCTCTACTTCTTGATTAAAATCTTCCCCTTTTACAAATTCAGTTTTAGGAACATTTTTCAAATTCTTTTGAGGTTTCACATGAGATTTTGGTTTTGAGTTCGCATTTTGAACTTGATTAAATATTTCCAAAATTTTATAGCCTATCAAGTTTTCAATTTTTTCAAAATTTAGTTCACTTTTCTTTTTGGCTTCACTCATCTTCGATTGTTCTGAGTCTGAAGCTACTTCAAGCTAAGATTCAGGTACTTTACTATACCCAATGGCCAACATTCATTCTTCTGTCAGACGTTGGCTATTAATGTAAAAATTCATCAATTACCAAACTTTTCAATTTTTCTTTGCTAATCTAAAATTAGATTATCTTTTTCCAAAATGATTTTGTTCTTTTCTAAAACACAATTTTGATTTAGTTCAAATTCGGATTTTGGTTCTTGATTTTTAAGAGTGGCTTGAGCCACACATGTTTCAAATTCAGAGATATCATTCTTCAATGCTTTTATCTTAATTCGGTGTTCCTGGCCAAACAAGATAAAACTGCAATAAGTTCTCTGGATTTTTCAAGATCAGCAAATCAGATTTGTGTTCAGTAGTGCGTATCTATCGATCTTAGTAACAAACTCTATGCATATAGCACAACGCCTATCTACAAGAGTTGATTTTACCTCAATTCCAGCCATGAATGCACAATCCTCCTTTCGGTGGAACTTTCTCCCAACTTTTGAGCTTCAGCATCAACAAATTCCTACATTTCAGCCGTTGAGATCTTGAACTCGAAACTTTCAATATTTCCTTCATTTTCTGAGCCTTTTGTTTCTTCTTCATTCAAGTTTTCTTCATTTTCAACAACTTTACTAACTTCTAATTCTTCACCCAAAACTATTCCAGATCACCATTTTGGATTTTCAATTCGGTTACTGTTCCGGAATTTCAACTCGGATTGTCAATCCGAGTTATTATTCCGGATTTGACATTGTTCTGAGTTAGGATTAAGAAGGTGGAAAGTTACCAACTGACGAAACCGGAGTTAAACGTTTTCGGACATAGAAATTGATCCGTAAACAATCTTGACAAACCGGTTGCATGGTTAGGCTCGTGTGATTTTTAGGAAAAAAATTGTGGAATATGTCTAATCAGACAATATACATCATTAGAATCGTATCGTCAAGACGAGTCTAACAGTATAATTTGGTAACCACTCATTTTAGACAAGTTTTAACGTTTTTAACGAGCCGGTTCGGTAAAAATATCGAATATGTCTAATCTAAATGAACTTTTAAGAATGGAGCAAGAGGTTGGTACCACAAATAAACCTCCGAAGATGCTGAAGGTATAGAACTATCTTACTTGGAAGGATAGGTTTCAATCGTTTATTGAATATCTGGACACACGGATGTGGATCTGTATTCAAGATGGGTACGCTAACCCAACACATGATTTTGAGGGAAGACAACGTGTTACTGCTTAAGTGAATATGTCTGAAGCTGAGAAGAGGATGTATGAGTCTGAGAAGAAAGCCTTAGCTGCTATAAAGAATCGTTACCTGATGGCATCAAACATACATTCAAGCGTTATACTACATGGAAGGAGATATGGGATCCCTAGAGAAGAGGTATGAGGGCAATACCGATGTGAAGAAGAACAAGGTTGATCTTCTAATGAAACAGTTTGTTGTGTTCAAAGGAATGAGAAATGAATCCCTTGAAGATATTATCACAAGATATTATCATCTGATGTCAGAAATAGATAATTAGGACATAGAGGGATATACGGATGTGGAGATAAACGACATGTTGCTCAATGCTTTACCTGCAAAGTGGGATGTCTATACGTTGATGATAAAAGGTGAAGCTGATTTTGAAAAAGAAAGACTTGGAAGAGGTTGTTGGGAAATTTAGAGCTTATGAGCTCAATATGAAGAAGGAGACTGGATTTGATCAGGTTCAAGATCTGGGGATTTATAAAGGTCTTACACCTTCATCTTCTAACAATGCTTCCAGTGATACTACAACTGCATTTCTCTCATGTGAGAATGAGCAGATTGGGACAAATGCTGAGGGTGAAGTATGTTTTGTTGCTGCTTCAGGAGGCTAGTCAGGGGCTAAGAGGCAACAATCAAGTAATGGCAGTTCTAAGTCTATGCCTCTGAGTGTCAAAAGTGCTGAAGAACATCTGGCATTGCTTGCTTCTTTCGTTGCTTCCTACGAGAACTACATTCAGGGAAGAATATCTGATTCTGCTATGTTTCATGAGGATTATGATCAGATTGACCCTGATGACCTAGAGGAGATGGATTTACAATGGCAAATGGCCATGATTTCTAGACGAGTGAAGAGGTTCATGAACAGAACGGGTAGGAAGTTCGTTGGAAAGAGTGTGGGCTTTGACAAGTCAAAAGTGAAGTGTTACAATTGTCACAACTACGGACATTTTGCTAGAGAGTGTCAAAGACCTAAGTCTAAATCTCGTTCTAGTTCATCCTTTCAAGATTCTCCTGGTCATGGTTCAAGCAACACGAATGCGTCAAACAACACTAGATCAAAGGCCCTGATTTCTACTGCTAGAGAGGGTTCTTATGATTGGAGTGTTCATCTGGAGAGTGATAACAATTCCTCACAAGCGTTCATGGCTGAGATAGCTCCAGTTGCTGAAGAAGAAGTGAAAGCTAATGCTGAGGGAGAGCAAGAGAAGGTTGCTGGGAAAGCTGATGGAGAACAGAAAGCTACAGAGAAGAAGATGGCTGCTGATTTTGATGCTTTCATGAATGATCTAAGCAAATCAACTGGAGAGATATGTTCTAACTCTGGTAGTTCAGTTTGTTTGAAGTGTCTTGAACTGCAAAGTGAAGTTGACACATTAACGAAGCAAAACCAAAGTCTGGCTAATGAGCTATCAAACTTAAAAGAATCAAACTTTTTCGTAAAACGAAATGAGTCATTATACTTGAAGAAAATTAAAGGTTATGAACAAGAAATCAATATTCTAACCTATAAGCTAAATGAAAAACTTCAAGTTATTGACTTAGCTCATGATACGACGAGTGAGAAAACGAAAGAAATTTCTGAAAATGCAAAGAGTTGTCTGAAGTACAACTTAAAATTTGTGAACTTGAAAAGAAACTAAATCAATTCAGAGATTCAACCTTCATTATGAAACACATGATGAATGGCCTGAAGAAGAGTAATGATAAGACTTGTGTGGGATTCAAAGGTTTAAATGAAGTTCCACCACCTCTTGGTCATGAATATTCTTTCTTGTCAGATGAAGAAGAGCTTAGAGACTTTGGGTCAACTACACCTGGTAGTTCCACATCAGGTAATGATGATGGGTCTTAGAATGCCAAGAAGGATAATAATAATAATAGAGATACCGTTTTGAAAACAAAGAATACACACCCTAAGAATCAAAAAACAATTTTTATTCAAAAGGTTGATTTTGTTCAAGGGAGTGACATGAATGAAGAGGTCCCTATTATTAATAAAGAGTCTAATGTGCAGTTTGCTAAAAATAAAAACAAAGAAAAATCAGAAGTTAAACAAACTAAACAAGATCCTTCTAAAGCATCGTCGTCATCATCCTCATCGCCTGATGAATCTAAGTAAGAGGCTTCAATTAAGAAGTCTTCGGCTAGGAAATCGTGCTTCAAATGTCATGAAAAGGGACATGTAGCTAGCTGCTGTCCTAACAAAAAGAGTGAAGCACAAGTAAGTGAGAGGCTGAGAGAAAAATCACCAGCAAAAAGTGGTGATGGTGAGAAGAAGGTTAACTCACCAATGATATATGCTACCAGGCAACAAAGTGTTGCTATCGGTGTATATAAGGCTGAAAAAGGAAATCACCAAGTTCCTCGTTTTTAAAGAAATCAACAAAGATTTTAGCCTGCATCTACATCAGGTAGATATGAAAGACCTAGAAGTAGTTCACCAAGAATGAATAACTTTAATGGTCAATCAAATAATTTCAGAAGTCAAGGTTAATATCAAAATCGATACCAGAATGTTGGTAGTCAAAATTTTATAACGATGGCTTTAGAAATTATCATCATCAAAATTCATGGAACCAAAATCATAATTTCCAAAGGTCGCAAAGTCCAAACATGGTTAGGAAACCTCAGAACCACAGACTTAGTTGAAATCAAAAATCATTTCCATCAACAGGTCTAAGATCCAAGACTCCTGTTAGGAGTGATGGATACTGGATGGATGTTCCCCGGGTTGATGAATCTGGAAGACCTAAGACCATTAAGGCTTGGGTCCCACAATCTAACTAATTTTGTTGGTTGGTGCAGGAGCTCCTAGGGAGGATTATCAACTTGTGGTATGTTGATAGTGGCTGCTCCAGGCACATGACGGGGGATGCGAGGTTGCTGACCGAGTTTGAGAACATAGATGGCGGTTATGTGAATTTTGCAGGTGCTAAAGGAGGGCACATTACATGTCGAGGAAAAGTGACCAACGGGAAGATCACACTGGACAAAGTTAACTATGTTGAGCAGCTGAAGCACAATCTGATGAGCGTGTCTCAAGTCTGCGACAAGGATCACTCGGTCCACTTTATGAAATCTGAATCTTTGGTGTTGAAACCTGGTTTGGTGATACCGGATGATTGGATAGTGATGAGAGCGCCAAGGATAAACGACACTTATGTCATGGACATGGTGCTAAGGATTATTCGAATGTGGTGGCGTGTTTACGATCAAATGCATCTGAGGCTGAGTCATTGTTGTGGCACAGACGCATGGCCCACATCCACTACAAAAAAATGAATTATATAATTAAAAACGGTTTAGTGGAAGGGGTGCCAGTGCAGAGGTTTCACGTGGAAGATAAATGTCTTCAATGTCAAAAGGGAAAACAACATAAGAAACCTCACAAGTCTAAAACAGTAAATTCCATAGATGCCCCTTATGAATTACTTCATATGGATCTATTCGGCCCGGTGAACATAAGGAGCATAGGTGGAAAGTACTATTTTTTAGTTGTCACTGATGATTACTCACGTTATTCATGGGTTTTCTTTTTAGGTACAAAAGATGAGACATCGGAGATGCTGATAGATCTTTTTACAAAATTGGAAAATGTCCATGATGCACGGATCAAGGGGATAAGGAGTGATAATGGCACGGAGTTCAAGAATCAAAATCTGGATCTCAATTGTCTTCGCAAAGGAATTGAACATCAATTTTCTGCTCCTTATAGACCTCAAAAGAATGGAGTCACTGAGAGGAAAAACAGGACGCTGTTTGAAGCCGCAAGGACTATGCTATCTGATTCAAAGCTTCCGGTTCTCTTATGGGGAGAAGCTGTGAACATAGCTTGCTATGTCCTAACAAAGTTTTGACGGTTAAATAGTTTAACAAAACATGTCATGAATTATTGTTTAACCAAAAACCAAACTTAAAAGGCTTTGAACCATTTGGATTAACCTGCACCATTGTGCGAAACAAAGATA
Source organism: Scalesia atractyloides (assembly GCA_947069175.1). NCBI lineage: Eukaryota > Viridiplantae > Streptophyta > Magnoliopsida > Asterales > Asteraceae > Scalesia > Scalesia atractyloides. The sequence continues at coordinate 33,110,602 of CAMTDV010000003.1, read as the reverse complement.
AGCAAAAATTCGGTGAGGTAGCTGATGAGGGTTACTGTCTATGCTATATGCCTGGAACACCGAATAAAAGGGTTTTTAATCTAAAAACTGTTAAAACTGAGGTGGTGTTTAACATGAAAATCACTAGTTATTCACCTCAACAATCAACGAGTGGTCCTGCTATATTATATGATTATGACAGTGTTTTTAAATCATTTAATATTCCTGATTTTTCCAATGCGGGTGTGTCTCAAGTGATTCAGTCTGTGATCAGTGAAGATGGCGGGTGTGACTCCATGCCTAGATCGAGTGTATCGATGACAATGCTCCAGAAACTTCTTCTAGTGCAACTCCAGAGGACTCTAGTGATAGTGAGTCTGAACCTATTCATGGGGAGGACTTCACTAATCCATTTGCTAATATTCAGGGGAAGGTTGGATCTAATTTGGGAGATAATCTGGTTGTTGACACCATTGCTACCACACGAGTACATAGAGATCATCCAGTTGAAAACATCATTGGTGATGCTACTGCAGGTGTTCAGACGAGAAGAGGTGTGCTCGAAGGTTCCTGTTTATTTACTTCAATTCAGAAGACTGGGTTGATTCATAATGTTTGTATAGCTGCTTTATTGCCCAAGAGGAGCCGAAGAATGTTCATATGGCTCTAAAAGTCAATTGTTGGGTTGAAGCTATGCAAGAGGAACTAGCTCAATTCAAGACGTTGAAAGTTTGGGAGCTAGTTGACTTGCTTGAAGGAGAGAAGGAAATAGGCACTAAGTGGGTGGTCAAGTGCAAGAAAGACGACCGAGGGATCGTGATAAGGAATAAGGCTCGGTTGGTAGTGAAAGGGTTCAATCAGCAAGAGGGGATTGATTATAGTGAAGTGTTTGCACTAGTAGCAAGGTTGGAAGCAATTCATTTGTTCCTAGCTTTTGCTTTATTAAAGTTTACCAACTTGACGTGAAGAGTGCGTTTCCTTATGGGAAAGTCCAAGAAGTGGTGTATGTCTCACAACTAGACGGGTTTACTACTATCCAGATCGAGTCTATCGACTTGATAAGGCATTGTATGGACTGCATCAGGCGCCTAGGGCGTGGTATGAGACACTGTCAGCACATTTGCTAAAACATGGTTTCAAATGAGGTTAGATTGACAGTACACTTTTCATTAAAAGGAAGAAGGAAGACTTTCTGTTGGTACAGGTATACGTAGATGACATCATTTTTGGCTCATCTGATGAGAACATATGTCATGATTTCGAAGAGGTAATGAAGAGAAAGTTTGAGATGAGTGCGATGGGTGAATTATCCTACTTTCTTTGTTTACAAGTTGAACAGAAGAAGGATGGGATGTTTATACATCAGACGAAGTATGTGTATGACATTTTGTCTCGTTTCAAGATGGAGGATTGCGCTACTTTCAATACGCCTATCTGTGAGAATCACAATCTTGGTCCAGATCATGAGAGTGTGGAGGATGTTGATCCAACTCAATACATGGCAATGATTGGTTCTCTGATGTACTTGACTGCTTCACGACCCGACATCATGTTCGCAGTATCTCTTTGTGCCAGATATCAAGCGAATCCAAAGGAGTCCCACATGAAAGCGGTGAAGCGGATTCTTCGTTACTTGAAGGGGAAACCTAAAATTGGGTTATGGTATCCAGCTGCTAGTGATTTGAAGTTTGTTGCTTTCACTAATTCGGACTTTGGAGGATGCAAATCTACAAGGAAGTCTACCACATGTGGTTGTCAGTTCTTAGGAGGGAGGCTCATGTCATGGCAATGCAAGAAGCCATCTTACGTGTCTAGCTCGACGTGTGAAGCTGAATATATTGTTGCGGGTAGCTGTTGCTCTCAGGTTCTCTGGATCCAACAGCAGATGCACGATTACGGTTTGAATTTTACTCATACTCCTATTATGATAGACAATAATGCCACTATTTCAATCACCAACAATCTCGTAAAACACAGTCGCACAAAACATATTGACATTCGTCATCATTTTATACGGGATTGTGCTGAAAAGAAATTAATTGAACTGCATCGAGTCGACACACTTGATACCTGGCAGATCTTTACACAAAAGCATTTGACAGGGCTCGTTTTGAACATTTAGTCGAACTCAACGGGATGAGGAATACTGTATAACCATTATCCATAAAAATAGTTTGTAAATAATTTACTGCTTTTCAAAAATCAGAAACATAAAAAAATAGAAAATCAAAAATGAGTTTTCACTGTGTGAAAAAGAAGAAATGATGTACATCAGCAAGTTAGACTGTCACACTGAAATTAAAACTAAAATTGCTTAAGTGTGATAGCAATTTCATCATATGATGTACTAGTAGACAAAAGGCATGAAATAATCAACTTACCTTTGTGATACAAATATAATAAACTGTGTTTGAGTGGGTAACATATCAGTGGCGTATGGTTTTATAACCTTAAATCTTGCATTGATAGATTGACAAAATCTGAGGTTTTAGGTCTATATGTCGTTATTTCATCCGGGGTATAAAGGTTGTCCTTCTGCTGCATCCAGATATATGTTCACCTAGGCACAACCAGGATATCTTAAAAGAGCTAAAATGCCAAATCCCAAAAATTGAAGAAGCTCTCCTAGAGAGTCATTCAAATGTGCAAATTACATTATTCGTGACAAAATTTGGTATTTGCCCTAACCCTCGTTGGATATTGGTCTCTTTGATGTACGGATGTACTGACCTGATCACCAATTATCTAACGTTGTAATTCAAAAGGATGAATTTCGATATACTCCCTACTACGATGAATTTTTGTGCATACCTTAATCGCGGGGGTATGTCCTGAGGTGGGACACACTAGTATATTAGTATAAATTATCTAAACAGATCACGAGGTAATGGTACTTGAAATGTTCATGTATTTTGTTTAAGTGGATAAACAATACTTGTAATCGTCTAGAACTGCTTTTCATGAATGCTACACACAGAATTATCAAATAGTGTGAAAACAGTTTGATGTTGCTGATATGATCTTCTTAACGGTGATACTCACAAAAATAGAGTGTTAATTATTTCGTTATTTATTTGCTTTCAGAAAATATAAATATCCAAAAAATATTTCATTTTCTTGTATATTCTTATTGTATGGAATATGGTTGTTCAAGGAGGAGTTGTTACCGATAGGGGGAGACGGTGTTAGAAGATGAGTTTCAAATTTTAAGATTTTGTAGGTTCATGGTGTTTAACTTTTTGAGTCAATGGTTTGAGTTAAGAAGTGCTTAATCTATGATACAACTTTACTATCTCTTGAATTATAATAATTTGTTTAACTTTTGTTGAAAGATTCTTATGGTTTCTCGAGATGTTTGTTTTATAGTATACAGATTGTATCAGTGTGTTGCTGAGATGTTTGGTGAAGAGGAGTTTCATTGGATGCATGGTAGAACCTCCTTTCTACATTGTAGACAAAGTTGATGAGTTTTGAAGATTGCTATGCAAGTATTAAACTGGAGTTTACTCAAACGCTAACGATTTAGAAGATTTGGTGATTGGATACATCAGCTTAGGGGGAGTCAGTTGCTGACAGAAGCTGTTATAGCTGAAGCTATCCAAAGACCAACGTTTTTCAAAGATGTTGAAGATTGCAAGAATACTGAAGACTAAGTTATTTTATGAAGCTATTGTCAAGGGGGGGGGGGTTTGTTGGTGCATATTTGAGACAACAGCTTAGATTTGGTCTTTGGATATCTTGTAATTAGTAAAATGATAAACGGTTAGTGGATTTAGTTTTGCAATAGTGGATTAGAAGTAATTGGGCTGAACTAGACACTAAATAGTGCATGGTAGGCGAATTGGGCTTTAGACCCATTAGCAGTCCATGTAGGAAACCCTAGCCCATGTGCATAACCTATCTCTATATAACGGGAGGTTATGATTAGGGTTTAGGTTGCTGGTTCTATTATTATGTTGCTGTTTTAGTTGTTCTGAGAGTTTAGAGAGAGAGTCTTGAATTGGTTGTAAACACATTGTGTTAGATAATCAATAGAATACTGTTTGAAGGAAATTGTTCGTGTTCGTGGTTGTGTTCTTGTTGTTTCTGTGAAATCTGATCTAGGGGATTCCGCACTCTAGATTAGATATACGATTCTGTGAGGATCCATATGGACTAGGGGACCTACAAGTTTTCTCTACCTCTTGATTAAAATCTTCCCCTTTTACAAATTCAGTTTTAGGAACATTTTTCAAATTCTTTTGAGGTTTCTCATGAGATTTTGGTTTTGAGTTCGCATTTTGAACTTGATTAAATATTTCCAAAATTTTATAGCCTATCAAGTTTTCAATGTTTTCAAAATTTAGTTCACTTTTCTTTTTGGCTTCACTCACCTTCGTTTGTTCTGAGTCTGAAGCTACTTCAAGCTAAGATTCAGATTCACTCTGTGGTTCAACAGTCAGAGGAGTCATTGGCACAAACTTGGCCAACTCGGGGTTAACTCTTGCCATCGAGGTATAGTTATGATCGGTGGAGGCACTTTAGTAGTCCCAATGCCCAACATTTCTTCTTCTGTTTCTTTTAGACGTTGGCTATTAATGCAAAAATTCATCACTTCAGTTGAATTACCAAACTTCTCAATTTTTCTTTGCAAATCTAAAATTAGATTATCTTTTTCCAAAATGATTTTGTTCTTTTCTAAAACACAATTTTGATTTAGTTCAAATTCGGATTTTAGTTCTTGATTTTTAAGAGTTGCTTAAGCCACACATGTTTCAAATTCAGAGATATCATTCTTCAATGCTTTTATCATAATTCTGGTTTCCTTGTCCAAACAAGATAAAACTGCAATTAGTTCTCTGGATTTTTCAAGATCAGCAAATCAGATTTGTGTAAGTAGTGCGTATCTATCGATCTTAGTAATAAACTCTACATATATAGCACAACGCCTATCTACAAGAGTCGATTTTACCTCAATTCCAGCCATGAATGCACAATCCTCCTTTCCCGTGGAACTTTCTCCCAACTTTTGAGCTTCAGCATCAGCAAATTCCTACATTTCAGCCGTTGAGATCTTGAACTCGAAACTTTCAATATTTCCTTCATTTTCTGAGCCTTTTGTTTCTTCTTTATTCATGTTTTCGTCATTTTCAACAACTTCACTAACTTCTAATTCTTCACCCATAACCTCAGCTACAACAACAAGTTCCTCCATACTAGCTTCTTCCATAATCTCTACACACCACTTCTTCAATAATTTCAGCCATAAAGGCTTGTGAAACAATAGCCCCCGAGATATTTTCTAAGGCACATCCCCATCATACGGTTCGATAACTTCTTGTAGAGGCTGAGCTACCTAGGCATTGTTTGTTAAAGGATTAAGATTATCTGAAGCATTTGATCGAGAATTTGACGTTGAAGCACTTGAGGAATTTGTATGAGTTCTAGAGTTGTTTCCGCTTTTGTGATTGTTTTCTCTATTGGAACTTTCCATCTGGTGCTTTCGACAATCCCATGCATAATGCCCATAGATATTATATTTGTAACACTTTACTTTGTCATATCTATCCTCATTCGAATCTTAGTTTGAACACCAATGAATTTTTACCCGTTTTCATAAGGAACTTCTTAGCTCTTCTAACCAATAATGCAATATTGAGTTCAAGATCAAGTTCTTCCATTTCATCCTCATTTATTTGGTCAAAATCTTCATCGAGACTAGATTGCTCAACAAGCTTCCCAAGACAAAAGTTTTCGTACACCGTCATGAAGGACGCTAAAAGACTCATGTTTTCTTCTATTAACTTTAAGCAATTAGGATTCAACTATGGAATGTTAACACTAACTGCTTGAGATTTCTAACTTCCACTAGATGAATACATTCCCTAATTTGAATTAACATTATCGCTCGAACCATTTGAATTATTGCTTATAAAAGCATGGTGACTTGTAGGATATTCATTTCCTAAACATAAAGCAACACCTCGTTGCCATTGCTCCCCTTTTCAATTGGTTTTGAAGTCTTATATAGCTAAGGATCTTGAAACTTTTCAAAGTCAGAGGCTTGATCTTCCATGTTCCAAGCATAACCTTTCAACTTCTAAATAACATTTTCCAATGAAAGCTCATCATAGAGAATACCTTCTCTAATTAAGGCAGCGTACATGTTCCATTCACTAGGAAGACAGTTCAAGAACTTCTCAACTTTCTCAAACTCTGTGTAAAGATCCTCTTCACTATGATCAAGCTCACTTAGAAGGTGATAATACCTATTCACGACGTCATCAAAAGACTCATTCTTTAAGGATTTAAACACAACAAATTGAGTTCTCAGACGTTCTAAACGTCTCTTCTTATACATTACATTTCCTTCATAGCATTTAATCATGCAATCCCATAACTTATTTGAAGTATTTCTTTTGCGAAAAGTATGGAGTATGGATTAGGTAAGAGCCATAGTTATCATGGACATGGCTCTTTCTTCACATTCATAGAATTCTTTCTGCTCATTTGTCAATGCGCCAGATAAGTATCAATCATTAAAGTTTTAATCGGTGTAGCTCAACATCCTTTTGCAATACATAACCAAATCTTGATATCCTTAGCTCTCACATATCTTTCAAACATTCCTTCAATTCTAGAAAATCCACTTTGTTTATCAATAGAGGAGGTTTGTTTAATCCCCACTTCAGCATTGTGTTTCAGGTTTTTGAACCATTGCGGTTAGATTGTTTGCAATTTCGAAGAGATAGAAAGAAACTGAATGTTCAAAGTGGGTTACAGTAGGTTTATACAAAAAGTTTTGCTGGAAAAATTTCTAAGTCCAGAAAGTTCGGAACACAAGAGTGAACTAGAAAAGCACGGAGTGAAATGTACGAGGAATATCAGAGTGGTAAACCAGGATCTAAAACTTGATTTAAACACAAACTCGGACACCCCACATAAACTTAAACTGGGATCAAAGAATAACTAGTAAATTCAAATTGCAAACTGCTCCTTAAACTCAGACATGTTGAGAAAATTAAATGCGTAATTGGACAATTATATTAAACTTGGACTCATACACGGACTCTATAAACTCGGACCTTGTGTAAATTTGGATTCAAAAAGATTTTTAAACTCGGAAAATCATAAGCTCAGATTGTTAAACCCGGACTCAACAAAAGATGGTAAAGTTTGGATAACTACAAATCCGGAAGTACTACGGATCAATAATACGGGCAGATTATCCAGATATGAAGGAACCAGCTTCCAGATATCTAACCAATGTGATTGTACACTGGATCACTAATAATCAAGAAACAAAAACAGTAAAATAAGCACCAAAACATTTTCAAAAGATCAAACTAGTAATCTTTCACCAACATTCAAAAACCCAACAAGATCTTCCAAAAAACCCCTATAAAACCCCCAAATGATGATCTAACCAAAGGGCACTAACCTACTCAAAATCCATCATTAACTCAAAAGGAATCATAAATAACTCATAAAAACTCATAAAAACTCATAAAAAAACTTAGTAAGTAAGCACTAAAATCTAATCAAAAGATGATTTTTCTCACTAAAAACCTTCAAACCAAGAACACCTATAGTAGTGTGAGCACACTACTCTGATACCACTTGTATGGTCACCTAATCCAAGGATCTCACTCACGAATACAATCACTAGGTGTGCGAAATCCACCTAGCAATCACCACTGTAGAAGAATGTAACAAGAACAAGAAGAATGACTAAGAATACAGTGTATTCTTAGATGTAGAAGATGAATGACGTCTCTCACACACAGTAGCCGCCAGACAAAACACACACTACTGATTAGGGTTTTCTTGCTGCACAAACTTTCCACAAAAGAACTGCTATCTTGTCATTCCAACTAAAAGGTTATATACAAGATATATCCGGACACACTTGTCCAGATAGTCATTAACAAGGCCCAAGGCCGAACAACACAAAACCCGGACTAGCTAACATATGCTAAGTCCGGACACAAACAACATAAACTAAAACCCGGACTTGGGAACTACATACCCAAAGTTCGGAAACATTCAAGACAACATGTTAAACTCGGAAACACGATAGACTCGGATTAGGTCCTAAACACTAGTAATCGAATTCAACTCAAATTCGGAATCACTATAACAAGTTCGGACTAAATTATAAGTATTAGAAGATTTTCATAAAGACCCCTTTACTAAAGAGAGATTCTACTTATCACCCAAAGTGCATTAACAATCATTGATGTACTTAACTGCATCAAGGCCTGATATTATGTTTGCAACTTATGTTTGTGAAACATATCAAGCATCACCTAGAAAGTCAAACCTAGTAGTTGTAAAAAGGATATTCAGACACCTAAAAGGTGCTCCCACATTTGGTATCTGGTATCCAGCTAATGGAAATATTAAGCTTTCAGGTTTCTCAGATAGTGACTTTGCTGGTTGCCACCAAACATGGAAGTCTACATCAGGAGGCTGCCAATTCCCAGGAAATGCCTTGGTCTCATGGAAGAGCAAAAAGCAAACAACAATCTCTAATTCTACAATAGACGCAAACTATGTAGTTGATGCAAGTTGCACTACACAACTCATGTGGCTTAAGAATCAATTGCTTGATTTTGGTATAACTGATTTAATGACACCATTAATATTGGATAGTCAAGCAGCTGAAAACATTATCAAAAACCCAGTGTCACATTAAAAACAAAGTACATTGACATTCGTCATCACTTGGTAAGAGATTGTTACGAAAAGGGATTGATTCACTTCATCACCCTGAAGATCAATTAGTAGATGTGTTTACAAAAGCATTAGACATGTCTACTTTTGAAAGATTGATTACCAGAATTGAGATGTTAAATAGAAACTGAAAAATATTTTAGGCTACTAAATAATAAAATTTTATTTTGAAAAACCAAAAATTGTGTTATCTTAAATAAAAAGATTGATAAAATTAGCAAAAACAAAAACTCTATTCAAAAGAGTAAAACAACCGTTTCATATGTTAAAAGGGCTGTTTAAATAGAGATAACCACTGTTTAAGGCAAAAGAAACACTGTTTTCAAAACCGTTGTTTGACTTCAAAAGTCAAACAGAGCCATTGTGTCCATGAACTGCATCCACTTTTTCACTCAAAACCAGGTTTAACCATATAATGGTTTCAAATAGAGGTCTTTCAAAAACTTTGTTGACCATAAGACAATCAGATGTTCAAAAAATGGATCACGTTAGTCAAAGGTCTGTTGAACATAGTGGAGGTTTCACACATATATTTTGAAAAAAAAGATCTTTCATATTTTCTTCAAAGGGTTTTGTTAAACAGAGCTTTCCTCAAACGGAGCTTTCTGGTAACAAATGAAAACCTCACACGTTACCAATAAAGGTAACTATTTGGCCATGTCATCACCTCTGTTGAAAAACCCTATTAAAACCCTAACCAATAAAGGTAACTGTTTGGCCATGGCATCACCTCCCCACTATCCCTGAGCAAAGTCAGTCCATAGGTGTCTTTGTTTGACTTCCATTTTAAAAATTTCTGACTAGGAGGATATACAAGGTTCAAAGTTATTGTTGACAAGTTTGGAGAGACTGTCAGATGTAAGGGAATTTCTCAAAAGAAACATTGGTTAGGCCTCAGCAAAAAACATTGCATCAGATGTAAGGGAATTTCTCAAAAGAAAATATGAATTGAAGGACACTAGGAGAGAAGATCTAGCTGACACAATCATGGTAAGACCAATCTCTTCAAACTCATCAGTAATAACTCTTATCCCAACAAATCCTCCTAGTCAGAAAATTTTAAAACAGAAGTCAAACAAAGACACCTATGAACTGACTTTGCTTAGGGCTAGTGGGAAGGTGGAAATGATAATAATGAAAATTTCCTCAAGCCTAAAAATTGGAGATCTTCATACTTGATAAGTTTACCACTGGAAAGAGACCTAGAAGACACTGTTTCTCTTGAGATTGTATTACAATTTCAAATAAGAGAACAGTTGATGAGAGAAAAAAAGTTGATTAAATAAACATCAGTATTAGCATCATCTATTTTGGCATCATCTATTCTAAGGAGATTGTTGGACCTAGAACAGAACAAATGATATCAAAAAGCCAAAACATGAATCAAGGATCAAGAAATAAATAGTTGATGAAGCAATTTTCTCCCCAAAGATAGTGAGTCTTGAACACCTATTCAGAACAACTGTTGAAGACTAAAACAAACATCTGATCAAGACTTAAAGACTTGGAAAACGTTGTTTAAAAGGATACACCATATGTTGAAGTTAAAGTTTGTTGATGATCAAAGCCCTGATCAAGCCAAAGGTCTAATGAAGATGATTTGACAACTGCAATAGAGGATAGCCTAGATAGTGGTTTCGCAATATACCAGTACTTATCTTATCAGTGTTTAGGATTAGCCCACATCATATGTTAGGATTTGCACAAATGTTTTTAACATTTGTGGAATCTTTTCTATTGGGAATATTAGATGTCACTATTAGGGTGATGTTAGCATATAACTAACAGAGCTTTAGTATTAGTATAAATAGATATCACCTGTTAGAGATCTATTTCATCACTTCACACTTTCTTTTGTACGAATAGTTTTAGTGAGTGATCAGCTGAGGCAGAGATTATAGAATCATTTCTGTTAAACTTTTTGAATCTTTTGAATCAATAGAAAAGCTGTTCATGATAATATCTCTCTATTTGTGAATTATATTGTGTTTATCTATATCTTTTTACAAATATGAAACTCAGTTCCTAATAATTGGTATCAGAGCTTGGTCACATTAAACTTAATTTCAAAATCAATTTAACAATCAAAGATCAGCTCAGAAAAGGTACAATAATATTCGTAGCTTAGAGTAGAAAAGTGTAGAACTCAAAAAGTATCTTACACATACCCTGTTATTCTTTTAAAAGATCAAAAGAGAATGTCACTCAATAACTATGATCCTTTTCAACTTATATCTTACTTGAGCTTTAAATTCCTTTTCAAATCTTTCTGAGAATAAGTCATCAACATCCCTTTCTAGTTGAAGACCTAGTAGATCTTGTAGATCTTCAATTTTTAGGCTCATCACACTATTAATTGAAGTCTTTTCACTTCTCCATTTTCCATGACTATTGTCAATTCGTGGCTTGCTCTTTCGAGGAACATTTTAGAACTTTAGAGGTAGATTAAGTTACTATGACTAATTTTATTGGATGAGGTATGTGAATATGTTTTCCCTAGATTTGCCAAAGCAGCTCCTCTAGTTTGGCATCTGATAAATAGTTCATTTTTTATCCCTTCCTTCCTTATATCATCTTCATACCTTTTCATATCTTTTGTAGACATGTCCTTTCGTATTTTGAGGTGGCTTCTAACCATTCAGGAGACATGTTTTGCCGATGGAAGTTCATAAGGATTAACCAGTGAGCTGATTTGTAAATCTTTATAGTTAGGCCTTTTGGGGACTTAGGGATCTACAATTCTTAATGCTTCAAGCTTCTTGTAGTCTCTTTAATTTTTGGCTCATCCCACCTTGCTATGGATTACATTGATCCAAATTTTGCAGCAACCATCTCCTCCTTCATTATTCTTAAATCAACTGTGTTTTGACCAACAAGTTTTCTATCTATAGCCCAGTTGGGAGGATTAGGCTTATATCTGGATTGAGCTTTAACTTCTCTATCCTTGTGATCTCTTCTAGAATGGCTTTTGTTGTCCAACCAGAGATTTGAGCTCACGAGACTCTATAAGGCTTATTATTCATGATAAATCCATATATTATTCCATTAGTTCCTTTTTGAGGTCAAGGTTTTTTACTAGTCCTTCAGAAGAATTTCGACTAACATCTTTTGCAAAACCTTCAAGTCTATTCACTTTAGTGAATTCTACAGATATGATTTGTGGAGCCTTACATAAGTCCCCAATAATTCGGATCTAGCAACGATATCACACAATCACCAAGGATGGGCGGAATCCAAACTTGGTGATATTCAACAAAACCGAAAAATAAGAAGATCGAGATGAACAGAATAACACACGATTCACTTTCAAACTTTGCACACGATTTAATTACTATTAAATAGCAAAACCGTCTAGTACAAAGTTCTTCCACCTCTCTCTAGCTCTCTCTCTCTAGGAATTCTTTCTAATGGAGGCTACTCTAAAAGCTTAAGCCTAGAAATGACATAACACTAGCTTATATACCTAGGGTAAGCTCACTCCCCACATGGGCTCCCCTTGGGCTTGACTGGCCCCCATGACCTTAGGCATGTCACAAAAGACCTAAACAGGTCTAAACCTAACACAAACTAACCCAAATAAATCCCAGTTCGATACCATAGCCCGTTGCGTTATTTGATGTGTCAGTCTCACACTTCTAGGACCTAACAATCTCCCCCTAGACTGATGCATCAAATTGTCTTCATAGCATGAATTCAGCAACGACTTCAACAGAGTCTATGGTTGTCGCTATGCTGCAGAAGTTGTGGAAGTTCTTGACTTCTGAACTCTCAGCACTCTTTCTTCTTCTCTTGCGGTTGGCTTCATAGCAGGATCATGATCAGCATTCTGCTTGAACATTTAGTTAAAAAGAATGCGAGAGGAGGATTCTCAACAACTCTTTTCTTCATCAATCTTTCTCTTTCAAGCTTGTTCACATGTATTTCTTCAAACGTACTATCGTTGTCGGACGGCAATTCATATTTGGTTCTTCTGACCCAGGTACATCTTTTTGTTGTGATGCTTCATGCCTTGTTAGCAGCTAACAGCATCTCAATCTTCATCAACCCCTGTTTCTTGATTGAAATCATGTTCTACAAAATTCTCAGAAATTTATAAGCAAACATTTTTTTGCAGCAGAGTAAGTACCATATGAACACTTGGTACATCCAAGTACTTGCACTCCGACGGTTAGATTTTAATAAAATGAATAAAACACTCTATTTTTGGATTTTTGATTTTTCTATTTTTTAATATTTAAATTTAAGAATATAAACAGAAACACAAATAAACTAATTAACAATTATCATTTGCAATGGGATCAAAATCGTTTTCACGCTAACCAAGGAACATTTTCAGTGCGAACTTATTCGGACTAGTCTATGCGATTGCCGATATGATTGTCTTCTTAAACCTAACGCTCAACTTTCAATTTTTTAACTTCGTGAAACGTTTAAGGTAATATTATACTATAACATCCGTGTGTCCAATACCATGACATACCCGTGTGATCAAGGTAAGCACAACAACTAATCATAGCAGGTGAATATACTGAGTCTATCCTTTCATTTTTACAACATCAGACTTATTGGTGAACAGGTCAGTACATTCGTATAGCAGAGGACCAAAATGTCTAATGAGGGTTAGGCGAATAACTTATTGGTACGAATTTCGCTTTTATAAGAACATGAAAGTCCCTCAATTGAGTATGTCTTCCGTAAAGGTTTTGGCCCTTCTTTGGCTCTTTTAGGTTATCCTGACTTCGCCGAGGTTTGCATACAATCTAGATGCAACAGAAGGACAACCCTGATATCCCTCGATGACTCAACAGAATAAGAGCCGAAACCTAAGGCGTTAGCTATCTATCAACGCAAGATTTAATACTATAAAGTCATACGCCTATGGTATGTTACCCTCATGATACATAGTTTGTTATGTTTGTATCACTTGGTTTCTTTTTATCACTTTCAGCCATAGCACCTTACATGTGTTGGTTAAAACCCTTTAACACGGACCTTCATTTCATTTCCCATATGATGCAATAAAAACCTTTTTGAATTTTTCTGTTTTTCAAATGTTCTTGTATTTTTCTTTTTTGCAAATGTTTCGTATTTTTCTGTTTTTCAAATGTTTTTGTATTTTTCTCATTTTCTCCCCCTTAAACAATGCATATATACATATATGTCCTTCTTCCCCCCTAAATTTGTGCATCACACATATATACCTTAGTTATCATTTGGTGTAACCTTCTGATTTTGAGCATAATAGGGTACACAGGGATGATGTGTGTAGTTCCGAGTAATGTGACCCCAAATGGCGCAACTGAAGCATGTTTGTCTCTTCACATAGAAAGCATTCTGATTAGCTTGAGTTGCTCTTTCAGGCCATGAAGGATGAACTGATCCTTTCTGTGCTTCATTTTGATGCACATTTCTTGCAAACGAGGATGAATTCGAATGTCTATACATGTCGTTTACAAGGGCCTTCTATGGTGGAGATTTCTTTTGATTTTTCTTGTGTTGTTTAAACTTTAACTCTTGTTCAAAAATTTCACCTACCTTACCAAAAGCTTTGTTAGCACAGTTAAATGCATATTTTTCACATTTACCATTTCTAACTGGCTTAACAAAAGCATTTTTCACACCATGAGCCTTTTGCGAACTATTGCTGCCCGTAGATGATTTTGGATAGCTTGATTGTCTTTGATGTGTCATTTCTTCTTTCTTAGTCCTTGACCTGCTTGCTTCGGCTCCTTTTGCTTGATATGAACCTTTACAGCACTAACAGAGGTTTCAGATTGTTCAATTTGTGTACTTGGAGCCTTGTTTACGTCTGTCTTCTCTTCAACAGCTTTGCCCGAATCGGAGAACCCTGGTTTATCAGATGAAAGACCAAACACTCGCTGAATCATTAGAAGAGTCATCAGCACAAACTCTTCCTTGGTTTCAAGCATTATTGTGTAGTTGTGATTATATGGTTGGGCAACCTGATTGTATCCTAAACCTTTTCCCTTGTTCGCTTTGTATGTCAGTTGCACATTGCACACATCTTGAACTACTTTGCTAGAAGTATCAAAGTTCTTTATGTTTACTTCATTTTGTTGATACTTTCTAGTCAGGAGCTCTAGCTCAGCTCTCACAGACTCAAGTTCCATGCTCTTTACATTGAGTTTGTTATTGTAATCATGGACCCAACACTGCTATTATGTCCAAGTGGAGCTGAGTGATATCCTTCTTTTGTGCTTCAACCTTTTCAGTAAGCAACTTGTAGCTTTGTCTAAGGCTGATGCACTAAGCCATTGCAATGTTGTAATCATTATCCATATTAGACTTGAGTGCCCTGAGTTGTGCAACCTTATTCCTGCAATGTTCAATACATAAAAGATAGTTTATCGTGTCAATGGGTGATTTTGCTTTGTCAATCTGAGTTTGGGCTTGGGGTATTCGGCTATTAACTACAGCTTGCTAGGCTTGAGGTTTCTGTTGGGCTACTTCATCGGAATGAGATTCTATTGATTGTGGGGCATTCACATCAGATGACGCAGTAGCCACAGTTCAAGGTGAGGGAATCTGAGCAGCGTTGGGATCAGTAGCAAGTGGCAAAGCAGCAATGGCCTTCTGACAGTTTGACATAGACGACGGTGTGTTTTCATGAGTCTGGCTCCTCTGCTTGTCCTCCTAAACATATTCATTAACTTAGAAGATCACATCTCTTGATTTCGTTTCATAAAAACTTTAAGTCGTCATGATAACTGCAACATGATAGTCCCATGTCTTGTTTCGTGGCAAACCATATAGAAACGTCTTGTTGATCCTACCACGTGTCACGTTTAATTTGATCTTCTCGATTTCAAAAAGCAGCTTGGTAAACCTACTGATCAAGTCTTCTACAGTTTCACCGTCAATGTAACAGAACTTATCGAGTTTTGTTAGAGCAACTCACGTTGAGAATCAATGCTTGGAGAATTCATCGTTGAACCAAGTTATCTTAAATGGAAGCTTGTCAAAAACTGAGAAACACGAGCCAACACAAGAACCAGTGGGCCCACTAAATTTAGCACTTTGCTAGGGTACGGACCCGCTTCCTATACCGCACTACAAAACCATGTCAAAACTTTATCACAAACAAACTAACCGCCCCTTTTTAATAAAGAAACCTAAAACAAATGATTTTAATATTATTATAATTAATAATTAGGTAATGATTACCGAATGATTGTCTATTAATTATTATTATTTATATTTATTATAATGACCTAATCATTATTATAAAAATCTAAATCCTAAACGTCAACGTCAATTTTAAAACAAAATGTCATCCACCAATGTTCCTTTTTCTTTCTTTTTCCCAACAACTCCCGATAACAACAGTCGTCACAACAAATTACGAGTTGTGAGTCTTCTAGCTTTCCCAGCATCAAATAAATGTCACAAAAGATCCTTATGTTTTCATCGTTTTTCAAATAACCAGCCACCGATGATCTTCTTCCCTCTCTCTCTTTTCTCGACAACAACCAGGAGCTTTGGTGATGATGATGAACAAGAGCTCCGTGTAATAGATGAGAATAACTCAATAACAATTACAAACACAGTGAGATGATAGGACGATGAGTTGCAAGTTTAATTAAGATCGTATTAAGTGAAGGTTGATTGAGTCATGATGAACGATCGTGACGTTGGTCGACGGTGATGGATGGTGAACGGTGTTGGACGAAGTTTGCGGTTTAAAAGATGATCGATGATAGGTGTACGAGTGGTGGTGAAAGGGTGGTGGAGGAGGTTGTTGTCACCTGAAGCTAATTCAGATGAGAATCAGTAATCAGATTGAAATTCACATGGATTACCAGCTGATATTGTTGTTCAATTGAACAAGCTTAGTGGATTTAAGAAGTATAAGGTATCTGATCTAGTGTTTCTAGATAAAGTTAGTCTATTACTGTAGCTTCAGATGATTCATTTAAACAGTAATGATGATAAGATGACGAAGATGTGGTGAACAATGGTTGTTACATGGTGACGTATGTGGTTAACACTGAAGGTGAAGGAGTGACCGGCGGTGTTGAAATGTGCCGATGAAAGGAGGTTGAAGGTAACCGGTGTACCGGAGGTGATGCTAGATGGAACGTTGATAATGGTGGTTAGGTCGTGGAACGGTGACAAGGTGACGAGATTAGAAGTGAACGTGATGGAGGTTCGGTTGTACGGCGAGAAGGGGAATGTGTTGAGGTGATGACTAAGAAAGCTGTGAAGATGGTGGTGTGGTGATTGGTATAGTGTGGTTAACTGGAGGTTGTGAGAGGGGATCGACTCTCCTCTATGAGCACCAGACCGATTCGACTCAGCTAACAGAGGCGGAATTCATTGCTAGTGAGTTTGACAAACAAATAATAAGTATGCTGCTTAAACGCCTTTAATTCGTATATTAATAAACGTGAAAGTTACAGACGAGTAAACAAATGGACAGGGCTTCACCGTAGTCACACACCAAAAGATGACACACAACACTCAATCTCTACTATTTATAGGCCAACATAGCTCACATAGGATTGAGTGTGTAGGCTGGTGTGAGTGGTGCCTCGTACGAGTGACAAGATGTCACTCGTACGACCCACATCAGCTCACTTGTACGAGCCATATACAATACATAAAATATGACAAAACTAAGCCATATATACACAACCGACATATCCTAGACGTAGGCAATAGACAATATGCACAACAAACTCCCCCTTGGATGTTGCCGCAATCTTGGATAGTCTTCAAAAATTTCATCGAAATTCTTCAAAAATCGTGTGACATTTAACGTCGAAAGAAATGTTTCAGTGGCCTGCGACGCTCATCAGATGATATTGGTGTTTGGTCTATAGGAGGAGGCTGATTGTACATGTTGCCAAACCGAAAGCTTCTCAGCGATGCAATCCTTGCTCTCTCAGCAATCCTTTCAGCATTCTTCTCTCTTTTCAGCTACTCTTTTTTTCAAGCTTTCTCCACGAAGTGTTCCATGTTTTACCAGAATGTATATCATTAGCATAACAAACATTCACAATCTTCTGGAATTGTAGAGCTTGCTCTTTGTCCTTTTCTTCATAACTGATCTTCACATAAAATAAACATTCAATATCATCTATGAACAGTTGACTAGCCACATCGGGTCTAGTACTCAAATACCATGCCATAAACCATATATACGTTTGTGCACAATGACGGATTTAGATATTTCTTCTTTAATTTTCCAAGAATCTTCATCCGGTTGGACACAAATTACAGCTTCGCCTGTGCTTGAATCATAGTGCCACCATTTGAATATCTTATGAAAATCCTATTCCATTCTGATTAAAGGCATATTCTTCATTACTCGTGGCCTTTTCACAATCAACGTAACATCTTTCTCCTTCGTCACTAGATCAATCTTGGTAACTCTTTTAGGGAAATGTGGCTTTCCAACATTTAAAACCGTGTGTAGCTTCAAGCTTTATCAATCTCCATAGCCGTTAGTCATGAAATTTCATCTTCAGATTAATCATCTTAGTCTGCACAAGCTCTTTTATATCCCAGAACGGTAGGGTCTTTATGTCGCTTAAGTGTCAAAGTACTGGAGCCCATATTCTCTCTTTATCGCATACACGTCTAATTCCTCTATCCAACCCCTACTAATAATATCCCATACAGAAACATCAACATTTCGAGTGAAAAAAGCCAGGGGACGTTTGATTTTCGCTCCTCGGGTAACTCCTTAAAGCACAGTTTGTGCATCTCAACAATCTCTTCTTTCGATAGACGTTTAGGCACCGATCCTTGCTTCACAGCCTCTTCTACTTTACGTTTCAACAGATCATGGCTTTCGGCTGAGAACTAAAGGTTGGGAAGTCATCCATACCCTCTCCGTCATAGTTTTTAGCATCATCGTCATCGGAATCATCCTCCACAACAACCTTATCATAGTCATGTGCTTCAGAAATATGTTCGAAGAAGTAATCTTTAGGCGGGATAGCACTAATGTCGTTGAGTTCGTCTTTGAAGTCAAATTCAAATGATTCTTTATCCACACCTAACATTTGTGCAACCTCTTACTTCGTATAATTGTGGATAAATTCTCCCTCTTCTACATCATGTTCTAAGTAGAGAATCCTTGGTTTAGGAATGACAGGAACATTTGACATATGAGTCACTATGATAAGTCCTGCCTACTGAGAATCCTTCGATCCATCATATGACTCCCCCTGACCTTGGTCATTATTAAGTTGGTTAGCCGAATCATCCAAGTACACAGAATATCAATATCATCATTCATTCCAAAATCTGTTACAAGAATACCCAAACCTCCCTGATCACTATCATCATTCTTTCTATCACTAATAGATTTCTTCTTTGATGCATCACCTTCTTCGTCCAAATCCTCTACAACTTCTTCAAGATCTTCATCAATAGAATCAATATATGCATCAATCTCCTTTATCATCTTTCTTTTTTTCAACAAGTCTGGATGTTTCTTAGAAAGATTTGACATGTCGATATCCACATCCTTCGTCTTTCCTATCAACACAAAATTCATCGTTTGCACAGACACAACCACATCAGAAGATACTGGCTCAGATTCAGCTCCTGGCACAGCTTTTTCTATCACAGGATCCTCTCCAACCTTTTCTTTCCCTTTGCCTTGAGTATCAGACATCTCTTTGGCAAGGTGCTCGCGCTCCACCACCATTTCCCTTGTTTCCTTCGTTTCTATCTCATCGATTTCCACAGCAAGATTAATCCCAAGCTTTTTTATAAGAATTTTCTGAAACAAGCTCATCTGCCTTTGATTCCTGAGGCGTTCTTCGTCATATTCTTCCATACACTTTCGTAGCCTTTCGTTTTCCAACACGATACTTGCTATTATAGCCTCGAGATTCTGTCGATCTTCTTCTAAACCCTTAATGCGCTCCTGAAGCTCGACAATCTTAATGTTATTCAGCATTACTTGATTTTCGAACTCTGTAATCCATGAGTCATTGACCATATCTTCCGAAATCTCTTCGCCCCAGGAATATCCCTGAAATCAAAATCAAATTGATCTTCTAATCTGGAGCCCTTTGGAAATTGGGGTGGAGATTGAGTCGTATGAGGTTGTGGTGATGGTTGTGGAGGTGGTTGAGGTGATGGAGGTGTTTGTGGTGATGGTTCAAAAGTAGATGCTTCTGCAGCATTCTTCTTCAGTTTACGCTTAGACCAATCTTTTGGGGAGTCTGTCTTTCTAGATGCTGGCCTCTTCAAACATCTTGTTGTTGGCCTCTTAGATGTCTTGAGAACAAGAGTATAGCTATCAGACTCAGATGGTATGTAAGTAGTATCGTCTTCACTTGTTTCTTTTCTTTTCCTCTCATCAGCCTTTAGTTGTTCGTTAGCCAACCACTCTAACTCTTTTTCTTTAGCTCTTTCTTTTTCCCTGGCAATCCTATCCTCTGAATCAGTACTAGATGAGGATGCCCATCATCTCTACCAACTTCACCGCAAAACAGCTGTTGCTCTATATCAGCTGCAACGGTCTCAATATTCTCTTCAGTCTCTGGCTCATCGATCAAACTTATGCCAGCCGATGCACGCTTCTTTTGCTAAGGGGCAGAGGAGGAAGATGTTGGAGCTTGTTTTATTTTTGTCCCTTACCCCCCTTTTTATCTTCTTTTGTGAACCAAACGCTTCTCTTAAATACAAATCCATCCAACACGTCAATCTCTTCATTCTGATCTCCACTGTCATCCTTTCTCCACTTCCCCTTGGGCGGTGCCACATAATCCTTGTCTGTAATAGCCCCAAAAACAGGCTTGGCATTTGGGAAGGCTTTTAAATGAAGATTCATCTTTTTCAGAGTAGACGCATCAATGTGTTCGAGTCTGAGAATATCTTCTTTCTTTTTCTTTAGATTATTGTGGAGATGATCCAGCAACATCTTCACAAACCTCGGGTACCGAAGGAAATTTTTCTCTCTGAATATTATGTACCATCTGCATAAATACGAGCGTCGAGAAGTTGTACGATAGATTAAGGATAAGTGTTTTATCAAGCACATTTGGTAATCAACCAAATCATCAAAACCTCCCATTCTGTGACTTAGGGTATGTATGATACAGTGTGCAATATATCAGAAAGCAGCACTCAGATTTCCTTTATTCCACGTGCGGCGTTGACAAATCCTGTGTATCCCATCCTGTTGAAGCACCCCTTGACTATGTATTCAGGATAACTAGTTGTGTCTTCTTCACTATCCTTGAACTCTAACACCGTTCGGATTAGATCTTCAGTGATTTTGACTTGAATATCTTCATTATTAATCCTCACTGTAGATCTCTGGAATGTTTTCAACTAATAAACAACAGATGTTGTGGAATGGAGAAAACAAAGGCTTCTTGATTCCAACACTTAGAAAAATTTTCAAATCTTTGACACTCGTACGAGTCACCATTCGAACGAGTCAGATAATTACTTAATAGTTTAGGTTTTAACAGCCTTGCTCATACGAGTAGTGCCTCGTACGAGTCAAATAGTTTTGTAACATTAAGGACTTACTCGTACGAACAATCATTACTCGTACGAACGATCGTTATCACTCGTACGAGTGATGAAAATAATCTGACTTAAAAAGCTTACTCGTACGAGCGATCATTCGTATGAGTTATGAATCGCACAAAATAAAACCTTTTCAAACCAAACTTAAAACGTGTAAATTTTAACAAATTGAATGATGATTTAGAGGCTAAAAGGGCCGATTTGTACGATTTTGTTTTCAATTTTACATTTTACCGGTTCAATTAGCCTAAATCTACGTTTTATGTCCTTTTTGTCCAATTTTGGCATCATATCGGCTCAAAACTTGAATTAGTACCATTCCCATGGAAAAGGATGTGCAAATCATCCTCCCCGAAGAATCAAAGGGAAGAAATATGGTCTAGAAGTGTGAAGAGTCAACTGAATCGCATAGAGTGTATCGCCAGTCGTACAGAGTAAAAAATGTGACTCATGTGAGTGAAAGCCCATTTTATATGTGAGCCAGGTCATTCGTACGAGTCATCATTCGTACGAATGTAGCCTTTTATCACTCGTACGAGTCAGATAGTCACTCGTACGAGCCAGTTTTCTTCACTTTGTTACTTTTTTATTTTTTTTTGTGAAATTATCTGTATTTACAATCCACTTAGTTCACTGAGTCCAAGTTAATGACCCTTGTTAACCGATTTGCCTACCAAGTCCAAGTTAATGACCTTGGTTGACCGTTGTTTGACCAAAACAGATTTCTTTTAAAAATTTAAAGTGTCGATTTAATGAACTTTGTGATATTTCAGAACTATCTTTTTTTTAGATTAGCTCCCAGCCTGTGATCTTCAGCTATCCTTCAGCAACTGTCGCTTTGACTAACGGTATTTTCATCATCGGTAGCCCAAAAACTAAGATAGAAATTAAATCTTTTTGTGTTTTTCTAAGTTTTGCTAAAAGAAAACAGAAAATCTTTTTGGGTTTTTTCTGAAAAGAAAGATAAAGTAAATAAGGGTGTATTTACAGACATATTTTTGTGAGTTTGTGTTAGAGGATCACATCAGTTATTTAGACAAATCACCAGTACCGTTGATCTTGGTAATAACTTTAAGGTCTCAAACAGATTTACTTAGATTGCCAATATACTGATCCATTTAAACTTCTACACATTTCTCAATTGTTTTCAAGATATGTTAGGTAATCTTAAGGAACATGAAGTAACTGTGTTTCCCATCTCAGAATATACTCTCGTATCAAGATTTGCAGAATTTCATCTCACTGGTGAATATATCTAACCGATATCTGTAAATGGGGTGAATTGCGAGACCTTGAGAGCTCAGGTTAGTATTTCCATACAGAGAAAGAGATGAAGGCTCGACTTTAGGTGGTGTTCCGTTTAGGAATCTTTTGAACCGCAGATGTCGTATCTTTTTATGAATATACTCATTTTTTATTCAGCTTTTGGTGATGAATAATGCGAAAAGTATTATACAAGTTCTAGGTCATTGCCGATGCAAAATCAGAAGAACTCGGATAATACCCCAAATATCAATTAAATATAAAGACCTAGTGTTATTCTCTCAAACGAAATTTCGGGGTACTAAGTCCATATATCCAATAGATGTCGACCCACAAACTTACTCAGTTTTTCTTTTAAGTTTATATCTTGAAGACCAATTTACTGAATGTGTGAAGCCTATTGGCACATCCTTAGTAAGACATGTTTAATTACCTGTTTAACTCATTCCATTTTTTAGCATACTGTGATAGTCCACTGATCAAATTTAATTCCCTCTTTTTCACAAAAACTCTTTTTGTCCTTTTTTAATGTTTTTGTATTTTTCACAACGTTTCTCCCCCTAAAATAAAAAACATATTTTTGGGTTTTTGTTTTGAAGAAAGCAAGAAATGTATTTACATAAAAAAACATATGTCATGCCGATGAGAATCACGTTAAGTCCTCGTCATCCTCGAATTCAACCTCATTTCCATCCCCTGATGTCAGATTTTTTAAACCATTTAATGTCAAAAGATTTTTAAATTTTGATCTATCAAAAGCTTTGGTGTAAAAATCTGTATTTTGGTCATCAGTGTGGATTTTTTCAATTCGAACCAGCTTTTTCTCGTAACAATCACCGATAAAGTGGTGTCGAATTTCTATGTGTTTAGTGCGTGAGTGTTGAACTGGGTTTTTAGTGATATCAATAGCCGCCTTGTTATCTACATATATGGGTGTGTCAACAAATTGCAGTCCGAAGTCTCTCATCTGCTGTTGTATCCACAGTATCTTGGAACAACAGCTGGAGGCTGAAATGTATTCAACTTCACATGTAGAGAGAGCAACCGCGGTCTGTTTCTTGCACTACCACGTCACCAAACGGGTTCCAAAGAATTGGCAACCAGCCGTTGTAGATTTGGCATTGAGCTTGCAGCAACCGAAATCAGAATCTGAATAAAACGTGAGATTGAAGTCGTCATGTCGAGGATACCACAAGTCGGTTCTTGCATATCCTTTTAAGTAGCACATAATTCTTTTGACGGCTAACAAGTGTGAATCTCTTGGATTTGACTAATAACGGGCGCAAAGTCATGTAGGATACATGATATTAGGTCTTGAAGCTGTGAGATACATCAAGGATCCGATCATGGAACGATATAATTTTCATCGACTTTGACTCCATGAACGTCTGGACAAATGTTGTGGCTTGTGGCTAATAGAGTTGATGCTCGCTTAGTTTCTGTCATGTCAAATTTTCTAACATGTCATGAACATACTTCTTTTGGTGAATGAAGATGCCATCAGGTAATTGTTCAACCTGAAGTCCTAAAGAGAACTTCATCTCCCCCATAGCACTCCTTTCGAACTTCTTTTTATGACTTCTTCAATGTCTTTACACAACTTATCATTTGTCGATCCATAGATGATATCATCCACATAAATTTGTACGATAATCAAATGTCCATCCACTTCCTTGGTAAAGAGGGTACTGTCTACTTTGCCTCTGGAGAAACCATTTCCCAGAAGTTGTTTGGAGAGCGTCTCGTACCAGGCACTAGGGCCTGGTGTAGTCCGTATAATGCTTTATTTAACAGATATATCTTATCCTTGTGTATCGGATCGACAAACCCCGGTGGTTGGACGACGTACACCTCCTCGTTTCCCTTTCTGTAAACGAATGCAGACTTCACATCCAACTGGAACACCTTGAAACCTTTCACCGATGCAAAGGCCAAGAAAATGCGGATAACTTCATGACATGCAAAAGGGGCGTAGACTTCGTTGTAGTCTATCCCTTCTTGCTAATGGAAGCCTTGGACTATGAGCCGAGCTTTGTTTCTAACCACAATACCTCTGTCATCTCTCTTGCACTTAAAGACCCAATGAATATTAATCTTTTTATGATGATCAGGTAGGTCAACAAGCTTCTAGACACCAAGTTTCTGGAATTGAAGCAACTTTTCTTGCATTGCATCCATCTAGCTTTCTTCCTTCATAGGATTTTCCAGATTCCTGGTTCTACCTCCGAAACAAAACAACTGTAAGAAAGTCTGGTTCTTAATGGAGCAACATTTGTATAGAAGCAACTTAGATCCCTATTGATCTGATTTCGAGTTTTCACTCAGGTTTGTAAGTTGCCAATAATATTCTCTGACGAATGGTAGGATAGTGTCCTTTGCATCACTTCGCTTAGAACGTCTACTTGACTTTGCAAATTAGTGACAACTTCATCAACAATCGGTTCAGAGGATGTAACTTCATTTCTGTTATACGATTCATCAGCTTGAGTGTTCAACAAGCTTTGAATTTGCTCTGATCCTTCATCGAAACTAGTCCCTCCATCGTCAAAAGTAGGTTCTCGATCAGAGTCGGCATCAATTGGTTGATGGGTAGATGATTTGGCAGTATTCAAGACTGGTACAGTTACTGATTCTTGCAGAGTATTGCTCGGACCTACTTCAGAAGAGTTAGAGACAGGTAGTGATGGAGAAATCACCAACGGTCTTGAAACTTGCTCTTGATTGGAGATTTGATGTTGTTGAAATATCATAATAAGTTCTTCTTCTGAAGGTACTTCTGGTAGGTGAAATGAATTCCACAACCCATCCGTAATTGAACAGCCACGGATCACTAGGTTTTTGCGTAGGTGTTGTATATCTTTGACAATCAAGATGTTGTGCAAGAATAACCTGGTTAAGACTCGGCAAGAAGATTCTCTTTTGAGGACTCGCATAACCGACGAAAAATCCTTCCAAGGATTTGGCCCCAAATTTACCGTCCAGGTCTAGAATAGTACTCGGCGATCCAAAAGGTTCCAAAAATGCTAGGTTCAGCTTTCGATGGTTTAGTAGCTCAAAACATATCTTGTTGTGAGGCTTGATTGTCAAAACATGGTTAAGGGTGTAACACGCAGACGTAACTGCTTTGCTCAAGAAAGTATTGGAAGTTTTGAATCAGCGAGCATTGTTCTAGCAGTCTCAATCAGTGTGAGATTCTTACGTTCAGCTACTCCATTTTGTTGAGGAGTATATGGAGCACTAATTCATGAAGAACACCCTTATTGTTGCATGAATTCGAGCATTCTCTTGTTCTTGAACTCAGTACCATTATCACTTCGGATTCTCTTGATAGGCAAGTGATATAGGTTTTCCAGCTTCCTAAAGAGAATCATAAGACTTTCAAATGTTTCATCTTTACTCTCCAAGAAGAAAACCTATGAGAATCTCGAATAATCATCTGTCACGACTAGGCAATATAGATCTCCAAAGATACTTTTCACGTTCACTGGCCCAAAGAGATCTATATGAAGCCTTTCTAGTGTAAGCTTGATAGAATTAAGTAGCTTTCTCGGGTGTGATTTCTTATGCTGCTTCCCTTTTTGCACCTCAGACAATCATCTGATAAATGAAAATTTTTGAGATTAACACCCTCCACTAGGTCTTTGTGCACCAAATAATTAATCTTTCGCAGGTGAATGAGCCTCATCTTTCGATGCCATAAGATTGGCTCTTTCTCGGTAGCTTTAGGTACAAAGCATTGTACCTTCTTTGACGTAGTGGATGCGACGCTCATGTCTAAGACATAAAGATCATTTTCTCGTGGAGCGTGCATGAGGATCCACTCCTCAGGAATTTTGAATCCCTGTCTGAGAATAAGCATTCCTTGTCATTGAAGTGGGTTGTGAATTTCTTGTCACAGATTTACGAGATGCTTAGTAAGTTGTTCTCAAGCTAAGCGATATAGTTCACCTTATCGAAAGATACCACTCCGTTTGTGAGAATACCTTCACCCGCTATTATTCCTCCCTGTGTCCCAGCAAAACCCAACATATCCTCCCCGGATAGCTTTTACATCATATAACAACGCAAGCATCACAGTCATGTGTCGGGATGCTCCACTGTCCATAATTCACTTTGACGTGATTGACCTAGGGAGCCCTTGCACATAGTGGAAGAAATTATTTAAACAGAGAAACCCAAGCCTGCTTGGTCTTGGGTGGGTTTAGAATATCAAACTTTGGAACTTTGATCTTGACACCTTGTTTGATTTCTAGTTTAGCTGGAATAGGTGTTTCATTTCTATTGAATATGGTTTGACTTTAGCTACCCAAGTTTGTGTTTTCAGAATTACCTTTTGGAATAGATTTTGAATCCTTTTGACGATTCTTAGTAGAAGTTTCACCAAACTCAAATTTTGAATTATGTTGAATTGTTGACGTCACATTTTTATTGGATTCATTGTTTCTTTTTAGAATTT
The DNA here is from genome assembly GCA_947069175.1 of Scalesia atractyloides. Lineage (NCBI taxonomy): Eukaryota > Viridiplantae > Streptophyta > Magnoliopsida > Asterales > Asteraceae > Scalesia > Scalesia atractyloides. Next base: position 33,083,667 of record CAMTDV010000003.1, on the reverse strand, counting down.
GTTTTGGTACAAACTTGGGTGCTTTTTGCTTCACATCTTCTGTAGATCTATTTGAGTTGTAAAGAGGTTTTGGATTTCTTTGAGAACATTGTCGTGCAATATGCCCGACATTGTTACATTTGTAGCACGTCCTACTGTCATTTCTAACAATGAATCCAAATCATGTTTTCTACTCCCTTTTCCTTCTTAAATTCATCATTGGATTGTTTACCAGAGCTTTCTTTTTCTTTTTCAGTATTTGTCCCATAGACAAAATCAATTTTCTTTGCAAAGTTCAATTTTTGAAACTTGTTGTTCTTTCTTTGCCTTTGATAACCCAAACCTGCTCTCCTGTTTTCAGGATAGTCCCTGTCCTTCTGATGGTTTTTTTGTAGACACATTTTGATTTACAATAAAATGTTTCATCTTGTTTTTCTAAATCAGAATGACTGACTACAACTAGCTTGAACAACTTATCAACTCGATCACGATTAACATTCTGAATTGGGAAATCCTATTTGGAATATAGTTTATCGGATCCATTCATTTTGTACACGACTACATTTGGATCATTATTTAAACTATTTTCTGATGATACAACATCCAGTTCAGATTTTCGAGATTCAGTTCTGCACTTTCAAAATTAGAACTTTCAGATTTGTCAGACTCATATTCCAAAACATTTTCGAGCATAGTTTTTACCACTTCAGATTCACAGTCATTTTCTGTTTGGTGTACATTACATCAATGTTCGCAGGCAGCTCGTTTTTGTTCTCAGTTTTCAATTTTAAATTGAGCGCCTTTTCCACCCCGATGGTTTCTTTCTTACATAGTTATTCCACAAGGGCGGTGGAACACAATCGTAACTTACACCTTTGTGTTCATCAATTTATTATCTTCCTTGCTTTCAATTTTCGGAAGAATGTGATCAATGACATACGAACTGGTGGAATAACTGATTAACAACTTGTTAACCCGTTCAGTTTTGATTTACATTTTTTCCAGTTCACTTTTTAGCTCAGCAATTGTATTGAAATGAATATTGATGGCCATTTGTTTGTCCATTACAGTTGGCTTGAGCAACGAAAGTGTCTTGTCATTTTCTCTGATCACTTGTTCAAATTGTTTGATTGTTTTCGTTAATTTGTCATATGTTTCTTTTGTTGTATTATAATCACATGACAAATTATATGTATGACTTTTCCGCTCTCTGTATCTCTTTTCTTTTTCGACACACTCAAAGCATGGTTCTTTGCACTTATGCAAGGTGTTTCTTTAACTGACTCATTTATTGACACATTTACCGATTTGACTCTAGCTTCCTGAGCTTCTTCGGTAACTACCTGATTCACATTAGCCATTAGAGCTTTGTCGGCTATGTCAGTTAGATTTTCCAAAGTCAACTCCTAGGTCACATCGATCATCTCCTCTATTTAAGACATTTTCTCTTCTTCACAAGGTGGTTGATAGCTTAAGTAGAAATAACCTTCAAAAGTTTTAAGAATGTCATAAGGCAAAAGATGTTAAATGAATTATTTAAGAGTTCTTCTTCCACTGATGATGTGTTGTAATATTCTTCTGGTGCTTCATCAAAGGATGCCTCAACAAATTCTTCTTCTGCCTATTCTGGTTATTCAAATATCTCAGCTACCAGTGCGAGGCTTTAATTTTTTATAATGTATTTGTTCCGGTTGAACCCTTCATCTTCTTGAGTAACAACCAAAGCCTTATCTTTTGAATTTGATAGACCATCTTCGATCTGCACTAACCTTGTCTAAGGTTGGGGTCGATGGTATATGGCTCTTTTGTAATAATCATCTGCAAATGGTTGCTGATTTTCTTTGACTTCCCTGTTTGGCCATTTTCTCTTGAAATGTCCCTTTTCTCTTCACTTGAAGCATGTAACTTTAGCCATATCAAAACCGAGTTTTCCGCCAAGACCTCCCAGACTGTCTTTTCCTGTGATTTCCATAAAACATTGAGCTCTACGGACTATTAACGCCATGCACCACTTAATATCAATTAATTCCAACTCAACTGGATCAATTTGATCATAATCTTGTTTGGTCATTTCAGGATTCCTAATCTTTCGAGCTACCAGACTTTCGTACGATTCTAGAACTGATGCAAGCAAGGCCATGTGTTGTTTGGCCGTGTGCTCATTGAAATCCTATGCGTTTTCAAGATTCACAACAATGTTGCATTGAAGAATTCGCTGGTTTGAATTAGGTGGATTGTTTTGACCGTTCTAAGGATTACTTGAGCTTTGTGTAATCTGATTTGATATCCCAAATAATCCTACTTATGATACTACATCAGTAGATGGTTCATTTTCAAGTTCTTTATTGTTTAAACCTTATTTTATATAAAATGGGCATTTTTTCAAAATGGCATAAATATGGAACTTGTGCATAAACTCAGGTTCTGTTTATGATCTTGTAATATAACCTCAGGGGGTTATTCTATATTATATTATGATCATAATGCAACCTTAGATCTGTAGCTAACTAATCTAAATCGGGTCAGAATCAAAATGAAATTGATGAGCCGAACATGTTCTAATAATTATTACCAACTTGTTTAAGTGTCAAAAAATGTTTCATAACATATATAAGCTCAGATTATAACATTTCTGAAAATAGCCTGTTTGACTTTTTAATACTTAAACTTTGACCCGTCAATTGGTCTAGCAAACTTGATCTTTAGGAGGTGCCCTTAATAGGGATTAACACCTACCTTATTGCAATCACTTAGCCATGTTCGTTACGAAAATGGCTGGACCATAATGGTCTTAACTGAAAGTCAAGGCGTTTTCCATAAAATGCTTGACTTTTGGCTATAAAAGCCTATAAACGAAAATGCAAGAGAAAGGAACACTTACAAGTGATTCTTAGGAACTTCCAGAGGAGGGAGATAGAGTGATAAATGAGAATGGTGCAAGTTTAAATGGTGAAGCATTGCTCCTATTTATGGTTGGAGGGATTGAAGGAGGTGATGACAGGTGTTAAGGGGTGTTAGAGGGAGCTTACAAGTGACATAACGTGGCATAGCAGTTTGGAAGTCTATGGTTTCGAATCAATGTTTTTTAGCAACATGTGTGGAGGCCAAGCAAATTTTCTGCAGACACAGGCCTCTTGCGCCCCCCGAGAGACATGGCCATTGTCTCTCGCGCCCCGTGAGCGCCCCATGGCCACTTTCAAAGTTTGTCATATTTAGCCCCTCAACTTATAAAAACTCCTAAAACACCTTTATAGCATATTTAGCCCTCCGTAACCAATATTTGGCGTACCCGGGAGTATGCCCGGACATTGTCGAGCGCGGTTCATTAAAAGTTCACTTAGAGGTATAAATTAACATGTTGACACTTTTAACCCCTCCATTATCCAACTTTGACATATTTACAGAATTAACCTCTCTCGTCCAACAAGTGGCACGTATGAGAGTTATGACTTTGTAAAGGATCACTCAGAGGCTCATTATCAGCATGTTAACTCTGATTTCACTCAGAGGTAGGGCATGTTGACACAATGGTCACTCAAAGGCCAAGTTTAAGCATGTTGACACAACGGTCACCAAAGGCTAATGTTTAAGCATGTTGACACAATGGTCACTCAGAGGCTAATGTTTAAGCATGTTGACACAACGGTCATTCAAAGGCTCGATTTACGCATGTTGACATCAGAAGGTCAATCAGAGGCTTCATTTAAGCATGTTGACACCTTTCGTCCTGATTAGTTTTTAATAGACAAAAAAATACTATACTATTGGACACGATTTTACGAGGTGTTACAGAAACTATGGCAAAATTCTCTAAAAAGCTAATCGTGATTAAAGTGTAATTAACGGGGTGATTAACGGGACTAAACGCGATTAGTGACCTAAACCGTCATTAAGAAAGTTCTAATGAAAAGAATTAAACCCTAACCATCTAAGAGTTTAACAAGTGTGTCTATATATATATATATATATATATACATATATATATATATACTTGTGGGGATAAAAACATATATATGCATAATTTGTCACCAAAAGTTATGTGTAAATACATGTGTATGTATCTTGAAGTTTAGGGTATATACCACAAAATACCCAACTTATACAAATATTTCAAACACTTGAAGGATTACCAGGTGTGGATAACATAAAGCACATTCACTTTTACAATATGCCGAAACAATGATCGGACGAACGGAGTAATGCGGACGATGGCGAATGTACACGATACACCGTCACGTCGTCGACCAACGAACAAATCGCGAACACGAAGAGTTACTATGACTTTGGGCGATTTTCGACGCGAGAAAGTATATATTAAACAACAACGACATCATGTCTAAAATAATATATTTTAGACACCTAACCTATATGTATATTAACGATATCAAAATCCGGAAAGTTAATACGTATAAGAATTACTAAGCGGTTTTATAAAAGTATATTAATATACTTAAAAGACAATACTTATTAAAATTTATAAGCGTAAGACTTATAAATATTTGGACTCTTGAAAATAAATTGGGCTAGGCTCATTATATAAAAGACATGGGCAAGGCCCAACTGCACAAAAGCATAAGATAAATGTGCTAAACCCAAAGACATAAAATACATGGGCTAGGCCCAAACATATAATTTTGTGGGCTAGGCCCAATGACATAAATTACATGGGCTAGGCCCAATCACCTAAAGACATGGGCTAGGCCCAATGACATAAATTACATGGGCTAGGCCCAATCACATGAAGACATGGGCTAGGCCTAATCATATGAAGACATGGGCTAGGCCCAATGACATACATGACATGGGCTAGGCCCAATGACATGCGTGCAAGGAAAGACGACATGTGAAGGGCGAGGCCCATTCACACACAATCTAAGAATGACAATATATACATATTTGAGATATATATGTATAAAAATATTAATCGACCAAACGAACTACCAACACTATGATAACATTAAAAGTTGTTCTAATGTGACAAATATATACACAACAAGTATTCAAGATGAACAAGTAGTACCAGGTCCAACGAGACCTAGGTGTCTAATGAAGTTAATACACATGTAGGTTACACACGTGTACAGACACTGAATTTGATAAGTACGACGTACGAAACGCAAAGCTGTGAGTTCATGACCCTCCTTTCAATTATTTCAAAGTTTTGTTTTAAAACTATCGAGGGGAAATACATGTCATAACAAACGGTATGTTAGCTATGGGGTTAGATTATAACACGATCAACGTGCGTAAGTAGGATGATGACAAGAGTAACCATTAATCACTTAGTGACCAAGGTGCAAAAGATATAGATCTATCGAGTTTGAGATGCGCTCCACTCCTGGTTTGTTAACCCTTTAGGAGTGCTTTTGTGATCTCAATTGATGTCAAGAGTTGTCTCAGTTTACTTACTTACTTATGACACATATGTCAAGGTGCTAGTTACACACTGATAGATCCTTAAACTCCATGAATGCTAATAACATACTAAGATTCATTATTGGATTACAAACAAGACATCTCATACGAAAACAAATACTACATGAACTCACCAACTTTTGTTGACTTTTAATATTACATGTCCTTCAGGACACAACACTTGAGCTAGTGATACACTTCGGGATACGGGAAATGACATGACAATGAATGCCACCTTTTGGAGGATTTGCCTCTTATATCCCAACCTCGTATGGTTATATAGGAGTCAAAACCACATTATGCTTTTATGATGAAAATAATATTTTATTTTGAAGTAATGTATGTCCAACTGTGACATTGGATCACAAAGTGAAAATTATGAAATTACTTTTGGTAATTTATAAATGTTGGAAGGAAATATTTATATCAGTATGGCATCGTTGTTGGTTTATGCTTTTTTACTTGATTGGATGCAATGATTATCTCATAGTCACACGCTTGCGCTTCTACTACGACCAGGGTGTGACAGATTTGTATCAGAGCTAGGATTGTAGTGAACCGTGGAAAAACTTTTATTAAAGATTGGTCTACAATCACTAAGGGCTCTCACATGAAACAAAGTTTATAACATCACAAAAATACTTTCGGAAATATGACAAAAATGACAAAAGGTTTTCATTGTGACACGATAACACGAGAATCTATCACACGAGCTCAGCCATAAGTAAGGAAAAAGGATCAATACCTGATTAGTCTATGAGAAATAGACACATTGCGTTATAAGACTATGTGTCATGGACAAGTTGCAAAAGAAAGAAATCTTGGCTAGATGGGATTTTATGTGCTTTTATATATATATATATATATATATATATATATATTATAATATATATATATATATATATATATATATATATATATATATATATATATATATATATATAATTTATTTATATATGTGTTATACGGAACATTTTGCCAAGAACGAACTACCTTCGACTACGAATATTATTTTATTATTATTATTATCCTTGACTCGCACAATGAGAAAATCGACCTCGCATCTATTGTACGGAGCCTATGGCGAACGTGGTTCCTAAGTGAGACCTTAGGATCGATTCCACATAAGGTGATTGCTTTTCCCGCAGATGCGGAGATGAATGGCTTCGATAGTGATGAAGAGGTAGAGGTGGTAGCCTTAGACGATAACTCTATTAGCAGGACGAGGTCCCTATGACCTATATTAATCATTAATAACGGCACTCTTGTCCAGGCAAGTAAAGGTGAAGTACTCATCTTGAAGGTGCCCCTCTAGTTGTTATTGTTGCAAATTCTCTCTATTTTTAAATTTGTCTAACGACGTGCCCTTTTTGCGAGTAATGTTAAGGGACGGTAGCACGTGGACCAACACGAAGGTCCCTTCTATGTTGAAGGTATGTTGACAATAGCGTCCTCTCTCTAACTGATCGTCGTCTTTGAATGGTAGAACACTTTGGTAACCATGCAAGGCAATTTATTATTACGAGGGTCCACGTGATAATAACTTGCAGTGGATGAGAATCCTGGTGGACTCTGTGGGTCAAGCTAATGATCACTACCCATTCAAAATTGTTAAGTTGTTCGAGTTTCTACTAGTGGGACACTAACCGGTGTGGTTGCTATAACACCTTATGATACATAAACACCACATGTAATTGTTCGCATCTAACATTCGCTCTATATCACGAGTCGATTGAGACTACTCATCTAAACAAAAAAAATGGTTGGCCACCCAAGGAGGATATTTTCTCAACGGTCTAGAGTTTTTGTACATGGGTTGTTCCATGGTGTCTATGGCACCTCATCTTATTCATTGGAAAAAGATTACATTAAATTCTGTTGTTTGACATTTGTCTTATTCCAAGGGATGGTATGGCACGAGCCCATGTTTCAACACCCTCATTTCATTCCATTCGATATCTATGGAAATTATAACAATCTGGCTGGAGCTCGTGGAGCTCAAGGATATCAACGTATTTGTCACACAGGTCGGTGTGGCGAAGGATTTTTTTTCCTACTTTGGATGATCGAAGTATGGAATACACGCTATAAGGTAGGAGACAACCATTTGATTTCTCCTCCTAAACGAGTTATTTCCTTTCCACTTAGACATACGGCCGATACACGCAAGAGGTAATATGAATTTTGGATTGTTGTTATTCATGTTATCATTGTCTCAAACATGTATGAACAATGCAATCTTGAGGTTTCCATGACCGAGGGCATTCCTTATTCTTTGGCGTATGGTAGACAATATTTATCCAAATATATGTCTAGCTTCTCTTAATCTTGGGTATTAAGAAGTATCGTGGGGCCAAAAGAAAGGACTACAACCAAAAGGGGTTAGTTAATCCATGACTTACTGGGTAAGCCAAACTAGAGTTCTTATGGAAGGACATACGGTTGCGGAAATCGCACGACACGAGAGTAATTTAGGCGACACTAGTGACGGTACTCATGGTACCGGTAGTTCAAATGGTTCTAATCCCAATAGATTGGGAAAGAGTGGCAGCACTACACCTGAAGATGCGATGATACAAAGTTTTAAATTCTAAGGCTTTCCCGGACTGTAAGTCGCAAGACCTCATTGGTGCGAGAGGTGTGGTAGGCTAAGCCCGCTAAATAAAGACAAGGGAGTCGATTGGCAGTGCTAGTAAATGCACTCCTGAGTAAATGATTAGGTAAACAAAGAGTCTCCTACTGAATGCAACATTAACTTGGTGAATCCTCAAGTAGAAACTTTAAGGAGTGATACTACGAAGAGGTCATCATGGGAAGAACTCAAAAATCTTATACGAGAAGGGTATTACTCGGTAACTGGAATTCCAAGGGTAGAAACGGGGTCCTAGAACTTGATCATGATTGCAGCCGACGTTGTTGGTTGACGCTTTCACGATCTCTCAAAGGTTGTTCCATACTAGGGAACACCTGATATCGAACGCATTGAGCGCTACATTTGGGTTTAGCCTCTAAGAACCAAAACATGACCACATCATCCCTCCCTACCTTCATCTCGCAATTAGTCTCACCAAGGATGCGGTGAGAATGGGAGAATATAAAAGAAAGGTGTGGAAAGGAAGGAAACGCATGTGTAATCTACTAGCGACAGGAAGCGAAATACACATACACACCCCTTAAGGCAGGATCGAGAGGGAACTCCTGTGATGATAGAAACGAAGGCCACCTCAAGCGTGAACATCTCAAGAATGAATAGGCAACTGAATTAAAGTGTGAGTGAGCAGAAACTATGGATACCCCACAAGATCCTGATATCGTCATGCGTACGTTCTACTCTACATTAATTACGTGTCAATTCTTTTGATACAAACACCGAGCTTAGTTAGTGCCTTCAGGTGTTAAGCTTATACTCGAATTAGAGTCTTGTAAATTAGACACGTTATCAAGTTAGCTAATGGAGAATTAGCGTTAGACTAATCTCGTTGATAAGAATCCAATGATCTATAATGTCCAAAAAAATTTCCCTAAAAATCACACAATTCTAACCGTGTAATTGGTTTGTAAAATTGTTTACGGATCAATTTCTGTGTACCAAAACGTTTATTACTCAGCCGGTTAACTTTCCACCTTTTGGAGTCCAACTTGGAACAATACCCAATTCGAAACAATAGTCCGAGATGGTAATCCAAATTGCTATCTGAGATGGTGATTCCAGATGGTAATCCGAATTACTATCCGAGATGGTGACCCGAGATGGGAATCCTTCCGAAATAAGGTATCCGAGATGTAATTTGAAATGAGGTATCCGAGATGTAATACGGAACAGTCATCTAAGATGGTCCGAAATCAATATCAAAGATCTGAGATGCACTTTTTATCCCTGAGCCACCAGGAATCATTAAAAGGTCACCGACACGTTTCCTATCAACCAACATCTCGCATCCATCTTGTTTGATACCTGTGCCGATTTTAGTTCATCTCCATAGAATTTAAAATATACTTGACCTAGAGTCAAGTAAGATAAACGTTCCCTCATTCTATAGAATTTGCCATCGGTAAATTAGTCAAGTCAGGGGAAGTTATAAAAGGATGCATTTTGAAACTTTGAGAGCGAGAAATTAATATCGATCTTTTACCCGTATATTTAGGTTGTTACGACGTAGCTTTTTACATTGACTTGTTGACGTATAACCGAGCGGAAGTAGTTGTCCTGAGAAAACTATCTGCATTCCCCTGCCAGACGAAGAAACACTTGTAGTGCACGGAGAGAAGCACGAGACGCCCTTACGAATCATTAATTAGATGAAGGCCAGAAGTGCCAACAGAAAGGTTGCATAGCCTTTCTAACTCACGTAGTCGACGAGGAAACTGAGGAGCTAAAATTGGAGGAAATAACCGTTGTTGAGGAATTCCCTCGAAGTCTTTCCATCAGACTTGCTGGATTACCTCTGCAAAGACATGCCAACTTTCGTATTAATTTGGTGCCAGGAGCAGCACTAGTGGCGAAGCTTCCATACCGATTAGCTTCGTCATAAATGCAAAGACTATCTACACAATTTCAAAATCTGTTAGATAAAGGATTCATAAGACCGAATTTCTCGCCTAAGGGAGCACCAGTGCTGTTTGTGAAAAGGAAGGATTGAACCTTCCGAATGTATATCGACTACCGGGAACTAAACAAGTTAACCATCAAGAATCGGTACCCATTACCGAGGATTGCAAGGGTCGAGTTTTTATCCAAAGATTGATTTAAGATCTAGGTATCATCAGTTAAGAATCCAAGAGGAAAGTATTCCTAAGACAACATTAGGACTCGCTACGGTCATTACGAGTTCCTTGTTATGCCTTTTTGGATAACAAACGCCCATGTAGTATTTATGGATTTGATAAACCGGGTATGTGAGCCATACCACGATAAGTTCGTGTTAGTATTTATCGACGACATATTAATATACTCGCAAACCGAAGGAGAACATGAAAATACTTGAGAACTATACTGGAGTTGCTAAAGAAGGAGCAATTATAAGCCAAATTTTAGAAATGCTAATTTTGGATTCGTGAAGTACAGTTTCTCGGTCACGTGCTGAACGAGAATGGGATACACATCGACCCCCCAAAGGTCGAGGCTATAAAGAATTGGACCGCGCCAAGAACCCCCATGGAAATATGACGATTTCTAGGTTTAGCGGGATATTATAGGATATTTATTGAGAACTTCTCAAAAGTCGCTCAGTCGCTAACCTCGCTTACACAAAAGGATAAAAAGTTTGATTGGGGAGAACATCAAGAATAGGCATTTCAAGTATTAAAAGAAAAATTATGTAAGGCGCCGATATTATCACTCCCAGATGGTACCAATGATTTTGTGATATATTGTGATCCATCGCATCAAGGCTTAGGTTGCGTGTATGCAACGTGAAAAAGTCATGGCATACGCGTCACGTCAATTAAAAGTTCACGAAAAGAACTATACCACTCATGACCTAAAATTAGGTGAAGTGGTATTTGCTTTAAAAATCTGGCGTCATTATTTATATGGCACTAAGTGTACCAAATTCACAGATCATAAAGGTCTTCAACACATATTCAATCAAAAGGAACTAAATATGCGCCAACGGCGTTGGGTGGAATTGTTGAATGATTATGACTGTGAGATCAAGTATCACCCGGGCAAGGCAAATGTAGTGGCAGATGCCTTGAGCCAGAAGGAACGAGTTAAAACTTTACTAGTACGAGCTTTGGAGATGACGCACAATAAGAAGCTCTAAAACCGGAAAACATTCAAGCAGAGTCATTACGGGGAATGGAGAAACAAAGGGAACCGAACAAGGATGGAACTCTATATTTCATGGGAAGGATCCAGATTCCCTATTTTGGCGATCTGTGAGACTTAGTGCTGGAGGAAGCACACAAGTCCAAATACTCTAACACCTAGGATCTGATAAAATGTGTCAATATTTAAAGGAGTATTATGGTGGCCTAATCTCAAGGGAGATATTCCGACCTATGTTGGGAAATGCCTAACTTATGCAAAGGTCAAGGCTGAATACAAAAAACTATGTAGTCTATTAAACAACCTGAGATCCCTGTTTAGAAATGGGAGCAAATCTCAAGGGATTTTATTACCAAACTACCACGGACCTCACGAGGTCATGATATAATTTGGGTTATCATTGATTGGTTAACTAAATCACCTCACTTCTTACCCATCCATGAGAAAGACAGTACCGAGAAGTTAGCTGAACTGTATCTTAAGGAAATTGGGGCATGTCATGGAGTGCCAATCTCGATAATCTCTGATAGAGATGGTCGCTTTGTGTCGCAGGTCTGGCAATAATTTCAAACTTTGTTTGGTTCTTGCTTGGATTTAAGCATAGATTTTCACCTACAGACCGATGTTTAAAGCGAGCGAACCATCCAAACGTTGGAAGACATGCTTCGGGCCTGTGTGATGGATTTGGGCGGAAACTAGGATACTCATTTACCGTTGGTAGAGTTTTCCTACACTAACAGTTATCACACCAGTATCAAGGTCGCGCCATTCGAAGCACTTTAATGACGAAAGTGTCAATCTCCGCTATGTTGGGTGGAAGTCGGTGATAGACAACTCTTGGTCCCGATAGACAAAAGAGCTACGCAGATCGAAGACGCAAACCATTATCTTTCGAGGTTGGAGACAAAGTGTTACTAAAAGACTCGCCTTGGAAGGGTGTAGCAAGATTCGGGAAGCAAAGAAAACTAAACCCGAGATACATTGGGCCTTTTGAAATTATGGCAAGGGTTGGTACAGTGGCTTACAAGCTAAAACTAATGATATGGTTATCATCCCAGTAGATGGATTCATATTGATGATATACTCCAATTCACCAAGGAACCCGTTGAGGTTATGGACTAGAAAGTTCAAAAGACAAGGTGAAGTCGAATTAAACTAGTCAAAGTTCGTTGGAACTCACGTCAAGAACCCGAGTACGTGGGAATGTGAAAATCAAATCAAGACGAAGTACCCCTAGCTGTTCAAGGGGACTCCTTTAGAGGATGCCTCATGGTGAATCTCGGGACAAAATTCTTTTTAAGAGGGGGAGTATGTAACAAATGGTAAATAACCAGTAATTCTGTACAATCTAATCACTACTTTTAGTACATAATCTCATGCATTATATCATAATTTGATTACATAACTGAGTCGTACGTCATATCATAAGCATAGGAAAAGTGAATCATGCCATAACATATATTGGTTTGTGTTACGACGTGAAACAAATCAAACTATGCCCTAAAAGTGTTGGTAGAAAATGTTGGGCGCACTATTCGCGGTTGCACTATTCATGTCAGCAAAACCGCTAAAACGAAACAAAACAATGAATAATGGCATGCTAATGTCATAATTGAGTCCATATATATATATGAAAACACTAATGTGGGAATACATCTTGCAATTATACATAACTTTCTGGTACAACGCCTAAATTACCAAATTGTCCGTTTCGACTAAAATGGTGACAATTTCAATTCGTCTGCACCATTAATTCAACATTTTCCGGATTCCATAATTATAATAGAACAATGATAAACACCCTAAAACAATATGAGAATATCATAAATACATAAAAAAATCGTTTCCGGTCGTACGACAAGCAGTGCACAACTTGACCAGAAAGCGATCGATTTTCGAACCGACAAAGATTTCATTGGCCGATAGCCTCATACATCAATCTAAAGAGCTAGAAACGCTTTATTTGTGATCTGAAATCCCTTCAACTATCTTGAGGTCATGGAAACACAACTCCCAGGAATGTTCGAAGGCAAAATATATAAGTGTCGATATTGAGCGAATAATTCAACGGGAAGCGTTTCGGCCATCCAAACTCAACATATACTCGACTAGTGAACCATTAATCATATTTCCATGTCGGAAGTGCTCAAAAACCAAAGCTTCTGGTACAAAATAATAAAATTTGCATATTAGCCGATATGGTACCGATGAGTGAACTAGTGAAGTTTTCGTTATCCGAAACTAATACCAATTAGTCAAGAGGACTAATTAGCATTGATTAGCACCCTAAATCCTAATTACTTTCAAATGACACAAGATCAATCCCTAATCACCATACTTAACCTAAACACCTAAATATATATTTTTCAACACATGTTATAAATAATATTTACACTTACCCCCCCCCCTCATGTAGGTGATTTCAAGTGGGCACCACCACTTGATATATGTAGAAAAATAAAAGATCTAATTATGGTGGAACGATATGATTTTTACTTGATGATTTATATAAATCATCATCATGTTTCTTTATATCATTTTACAAAAAAAAAACATAAGAAACTCTCCCAACCCCTCCCTCATACCATGGCTCAACACCACCATCATCATCATCCTTTTATTCAACTTTAAATAACCAAAATCAAGCTTAGTTAGGCCACTACAAGATCATCCAAAGTGCTTGCAAGGATGGAGGATCATTAGGGTTTTCTTGGAGCTTCATCTTTTTTCCTAAATCTTCACTAATCTTGTACAACTTTGTAAGATAATTTATGTTCATATTTAAGCTTCTTATAATGTCTAGTTTAAGTAAGTACAAGTTGATCATCTTGAAAGTAAAGAAAATACAACTTAAAAACCTTAAATCTCACCTTAATAATAACACTAAATATAGCTTATTATGTGTTGATTATGTGCTTATTTGTTAACTAGTTAGCATGATGATGTAGATTATGATAAAGTAAGGTGTTTAAAGTAGATGATCTTTTATGAATAATAATATAAATGATGATTTAAACATGGTGATGTTTAAATCTAAACAGGATCATCAACCTCATGATCCATGAAGATTACTACAACCTAAAAACGATTTACTACACATGTGTGGTTTTTATAATGAATAAACACCATGGTTTAAGTTATAATCATCTTAAAAAGTGTAGTAAACAATGGAGGTTAAATTGGAAATAATTATTTGAAAGTGTAACTAAAAATGGCGTCTTAAAGGATCTAATAACAATATAAAAATCTCATTATTTTTAAGAAAAGTAGTGAAAAAATATTTACGAGGATCATGGAAGATGAGGGTGCATAAGTTGTAAATAAAACATGATAAAGTGGTATGTTATCTTGAGTTGATAATTGATCTTCATTATGGGTTTAAACATGGTTTAAATACGTTTTTTAAAACGTGGAAAACGCCATAGTTTAAGGGAAACTATGGCAAAATTTTCTAAAAAAATCTAATGACGATTAAAGTGTGATTAACGGGACTAAACGCATTTAGTGACCTAAACCGTCATTAAGGAAATTCTAATGACAAGGGTTAAACCCTAACCATCCAAGAGTTTAACAAGTACACACACACACATACACACACATATATATATATATATATATAAACAGATTTATGCATAATTTGTCACCAAAAGTTATGTGTAAATACATGTGTATGTATGTGTATGTATCTAGAAGTTTAGGGTATATATCACAAAATACCCAACTTATACAAATACTTCAAACACTTGACGGATTACGAGGTGTAGACAACATAGAGCACATACACTTTTACAATATGTTGAAACAATGATCGGACGAACGGAGTAATGCGGACGATGGGTTAATGTACCCGATACACCGTCGCGTCGTCGACCAACGAACAAATCGCCAACATGAAGAGTTACTATGACGTTGGGCGGTTTCGAAGCGGGAAATTATATATTAAACGACAACGACGTCATGTCTAAAATAATATATTTTAGACACCTAACGTATACGTATATTAACGATATAAAAATACGGACAGTTAAAATGTATAAGAATTACTAAGCGGTTTTATAAAAGTATATGAATATACTTTAAAGACAACCTTAGTAAAATTTATAAGTGTAAGACTTATAAATATTTGGACCCTTGAAAATAAATTGGGCTAGGCCCATTATATAAAAGATATGGCAAGGCCAAACTACACAAAAGCATAAGATACATGGGCTAAGCCCAAAGGCATAAAATACATGGGCTAAGCCCAAACATATAATTTTGTGGGCTAGGCCCAAACATATAGTTTTGTGGGCTAGGCCCAAACACTTAAATTACATGGGCTAGGCCCAATCACCTAAAGACATGGGCTAGGCCTAATAACATAAATTACATGGGCTAGGCTCAATCACATGAAGACATGGGCTAGGCCGAATGACATAAATTACATGGGCTAGGCCCAATGACATACATGACGTGGGCTAGGCCAAATGACACGCGTGCAAGGCAGGAGGAAATGTGAAGGGCGAGGCACGTTCACGCACGATCTAAGAATGACAATATATACATATTTGAGATAGATACGTATAAAAATATGAATCGAACAAACGAAATACCAACACTATGATAACATTAAAAGTTATTCTAATGTGATCAATATATACACAACAAGAATTCAAGATGAAAAACTAATACGAGGTCCAACGAGACCTAGGTGTCTAATGAAGTTAATACAAATGTAGGTTACACACGTGTACGGACACCGAATTTGATAAGTACGACGTACGGAACGCAAAGTTGTGAGTTCATGTCCCTCCTTTCAAGTATTTCAAAGTTTTGTTTTAAAACTATCGAGGGGAAATACATGTCATAAGAAATGGTATGTTAGCTATGGGGTTAGATGATAACACGATCAATGTGCGTAAGTAGGATGATGACAAGAGTAACCACTAATCACTTAGTGACCAAGGTGCAAAAGGTATAGATCTATCGAGTTTGAGATGCCCTCCACTCCTGGTTTGTGAAAATTTCATATTGAGGCTTTGACCCCTATATACCCATACGAAGTTGGGATATAAAAGGCAAACCCTCCAACAGGTGGTACGTCGTTGTCTTGACAATTTCCCATACCACTTAAAACATCAGCGCCCATTTTTTTCACACCACTTCAAAACACTTCAAAGCAAAGTGTGATGTTCATCTTTCTATCCTTCTTGGAGCTTGTTTCCAGCCTTTGAAAGCCTCCAATCTTGAGTTCCGAAAGTGTTGCTCAACACGAGTAAGTACTCTTCATAGTTCTTTCATTATCTTAGCTATTTTGAGCTAAAAGTCGAACAGTTTGGCTTCCTGATTGACTTTTGGTTCTGACCATATTTGGTCAAGTCAAAGTTCAATTGAACTTTGCAACGTGATCGTAATCACGAAGGTTATAATCCCTAGCAATTTCACCTTCTGATTACCACATTTACTAGTCGAAGTGACAAGTCAAAGTTTTGGTAAAAAATGCGCATGATGTGCATTTTACGACGAAACTATTTTCAGGTATCAAAACACCAAGTTTAGATACCAAATTAGTTTTATAAACTTAGTTAGACATATTTTAACATATCCAGCTCATCACTTCTAGCTTAGTGCTTATTTAGGGTCGTAAGTTGAGCGGTCTTGACCATCGCTTTGACTTTCGAATCCGACCCGTTTGATCGATCTTAGGATCCAACCAAACACATATTTGTGACCATAGTTGTATAGGGAATAACCTACTGAGGTTATACCTTATGGTCACGTCGTTTTGTTAGTGTTATGATAAGTTACTTCTATGTTCTTAAAAAATAATGAACAAATGCCCTTTTGCGCAAAAATCCATTTTAAACACAACTAACCAAATTTTTGACATATAAATTGATGTTATAACATTTTCAAACATGTTTGAGCATTTAAGACTTATCATAGGACATGTTTAACCATCCGATCACGCGTTTATGCTAATGACCCGTTAACGTAGCATAAACTACCTTAACGAGTCATAATGGGTCAAAAGCACTTAGGATCCTTTCCAAATCTCAAATGAGTTCCAACAATCGTTTGGTTTATAAGACTTCATTCTATCCGATCTCCTGTTTGTAGTCCTGACAGCTAGCATATTTATCTGACACATTAGGTTACGTTTGAGCTTTGTTTATTCCATTGTTCAAGAACACTTTTGCAATCCCAAGTGAGTACATAGCCCCCTATTTTACGTTTTCAAATGTTTTGGGGTGATTCATATGTGCCTATAATCATTTTCAAGATTTTAAAACAATATACATGGTTTATATATACAAAATGATTTTCAAAGTGAGTACATAGCCCCCTCTTTTACATTTTCAAATGTTTTGGGGTGATTCATATGTTCCTATAATCATTTTCAAGATTTCAAAACAATATACATGGTTTATATATACAAAATGATTTTCAAAGTGAGTACATAGTTCCCCTCTTTTATGTTTTGCAAATGTTTTGGGGTGACTCATATGTGCTAAATCATTTCAAGTTTTCAAAAAAAAACATTGTCTACGGTTTATATATAAAACAATACGATTTCAATAATGTGAACAACTTGTTGATGCGTTATCCATAACACAAATGACATTCATTAGCTTTGGCCAAGCCGACAGTAGTATGTTATGGTACCATAGGTCTGACAATCCCATTATCGGACTGTTCACTGGATTTGGTGGAAGTCTGGGTAATCACAGAAATTCTTTCTGATTGCCAAATCATTTGTTGATTTTTTAGTCTAGTTAAAGAGACATTTTGGTGGTCTATTAAAGATACCCTTTGGTGGTATAGTCAACACAGGTTTGAATATGTTCATTAAAGAACGGTCAAAAGATTTCAGAATTAAAAACATGGACGATTTGTTTATGACATGGACAATTGGTTTAAGACACTGACGATTGATTTATAACACGGACGAATGGTTTATAACACGGACAAATGGTTTTGAACAAAGTTACACAATGATTTACACTTAACGATATAAACCATACAAAGTTTTCTTTTGAATCAATCTATTACCATAGGTTATTTTTACAAAAGAAACGTTTTGGTCAAGATTCATGGCTACAAGGTTTTCACAACTCTAACCAACTTGTTTTAGTTGGTTAATTGTATTGCAATATCAAACATTTTTATACGAGGTTTTTACTTAACGACCCTTGTAGTCGGACGAGGTGTTCAATATGTATACAAAGCCACGAATTTGACACACTTACAAAACCTATGTACTCGCCGGAATTTTTATGCTGACTCTCTTTTCAAATATGTTTCAGGAGTCAATGCTTGATAATATGATGCATGCTTCACGTAGGAATGGACGCGAGCCTTAGTGACTTAAAACATGAAAGACAATTTATTTATGTGTTGTTTCTGTTTATTCCAAGACAATGTAAACATTTAACTTAATAAAACAAAATTTTAAATTTCATGAGTTGTGAAACAATAGTTCTGAGACGTGACTCCCCGACGTTTCCTCCACGGTTCGTTGTTTTATGCGGTGGGGGTGTTATAGAAAGATTAGTATCAGAACTTATGGTTGTAGGGAATTAGGTTATTAGTAATGCTTTGACCTAGACTATAACCTTCTTAGGACCCTAATGCGAGTTATCTTGCGTTTAGATTCTTAAAACAATACCATCACCTATACTTAGGTGATTACCAAAACAAATACACAAGTTACAAATTCGTTTTGAAAATCAATCATTTATCCTTAGATGATCTGTTTTGGCTTAAAGCCTTGTTAGTTTTCAAAATCCCGTCAAAGTTTGGGTTTTATTAATATGAACACCTACAATTTGGAAGTGTAGATGCCTATACCCTGAGTTTTGTGTCTAAGGCTAGACTGTTCATACAAATCTGCATTATCGGACCAGTCACTCTTACCTGGGAACTCTTGGGGTGAGTGTCCACTTATAGGCTAAAACATGTCTTTGCGATACATTATAAAGACCCATTTACTTTGATTAGTCACCGTGTGCCGTTTGTTTGTTTTTAAGTAACGAACGAATGACCACCATCCTTATATTTCGTCGATATTTTTAACATCTCTCTTGATTATCCAATGTCAATCTCACATATTTTCCCTCATGTTTTCTTCTAGAATGCCTCCTCGACGTAATACAACTCAAGATGCCGAAATCACAGCTATAATTGCTTAGCAACTTGTTGTTGTACTCCCAAACCTAGTGACCCAGATAAACCAAGCAAATAATAACATCAATAACAACGACAATGCACCCGCACCGTGCAACTACAAACAATTTAACTCGACTAAACCACTCAAGTTTACTGGGTCTGAAGGAGCTATTGGACTCCTGCAGTGGATTGAGAGTCTTGAAATCACAGTTCGTCATATTCAATGCCCGAATGAGAGAATAGTCGAGTTAGCATCGAGTGTATTCCATAAAAGAGCACTTACATGGTGGAACGGTGTGATGAGAGATACAGGTGCCGATGTGACAATGGCACAAACGTGGGAAGAGCTTCGAGCTCTAATGATGAGGGAATTCTGCCCACGTCATGAACAACGGGCACTGGAAGATGAATTCCACAATCTTAAACAAGATAGTGGAGAGCATCGTGCCTACACTGACCATTAAGAAGAATTGAGCTTGTTGTGTCCCGCCATGGTCACCGTGACGGATAGAGCAATCTAGAGGTACATCAATGGCCTACCTGACCCCGTTCAGGACATTCTTACTGGTAGCAACCATACCACTATTCGACAGGCTATCGAATTAGCTGCTACCCTGAATGAGTCTCGGGTCAAGAAGGGGAAACTGTTTCGCAAGGGCGACAAGAAACAGGCAGCTATGACCACTCAAGAGAAAATAAAGGAGAAAAAAGTTGAGTCTTCCAAAGGTCGAGGAAGCGTAAGGCTTCACAGAACTTTGTAGTTGTTGCATAACCCAACCAGAACACTCAAAACCAGCCAGCGCAACCTCCTGCGAGGAAACCCTATGCTGGTACTGCACCATTGAGCAACCGATGCAATGGTCACCATCAAGCTCACCTACAGTGTCGCCAATGCACCTCGTGTGGAAGATTCGGTCGCATTGCCAACCCTGTTCAACCCCAAGCCAACCCTGCTAGACCTCCGTTCCCACCTGGTTCTTGCTACAACTGTGGCGAGATAAGCCACTTTAGAAACAACAACCCAAAATTGGTGAACACGAATGTAAATCTAGCCCATGGACGCGCATTCAACATCAATGCCAACGAGGCTCGTGCTGATAACGAAGTCATTAACAGTGCGTTCCTTGTTAACAATCATCCAACTTCTATTCTTTTCGATTCGGGAGCCGATAGAAGCTTTGTAGCACTAGCCTTTGAACCTTTTCTTTTGATGCCTATAACTAAAGTAGGAAAACCCTTAACGATGGAAATAGCTTGTGGTGAACCCCTTTGTGCTTGACTATGTCATTCGTAGTTTCCAATTGAACCTGGCTAACCATCTTTTTCCCATTGACCTCACACCAATGTAACTCTGGAGTTTTGACATCATCATAGGAATGGATTGGTTAACCAAACACCATGCTGAGGTGATCTATTTCGACAAGGTTGTTCGTATACCTTTTTCGTTTGGCGAAACCTTAGAAGTTCACAGAGACAAGCCCTCTAGTAGCCTAAAGCTCATGACCTGTACCCAGGCCAAAAAGTACCTACGAAAGAATTATGTAGCCTTCTTGGCACATATCATAGAGGAAAAAGGCAAGGGCAAAACTGTTCAGGACATCCCCGTTGTTCGGGAATATCCTGAGGTGTTTCCTGAAGAGTTACCTGGTTTACCCCCATTTCATCAAGTTGAGTTTCGTATTGGCCTTGTACCTGGTGCCAACCCAATTACCAAATCTCCTTACCATCTTGCACTGTCTGAAATACAAGAGTTGTCAAAGCAACTCCATGGACTTTCAGACAAGCGATTCATTCGTCCGAACTTTTCATCTTGGGGTGCTCCTGTCCTATTTGTGAGAAAGAAGGATGGATCCTTCCGTATGTGTATCGATTATCGTGAACTCAACAAACTCACAATAAAAAATCGATATCTCCTACCTCACATTGATGATCTCTTTGTTCAGCTACAAGGTGCGACCTACATTTCAAAGATTGATCAGCATTCTGAGTATCATCAACTTCGTGTACTTGAAGAAGATATTCCCAAGACTGCTTTTCGCACTCGATATGACCATTACAGGTTCACTGTCATGCCTTTTGGTTTGACACATGCTCCTACCGTCTTCATGGACTTAATGAATATGGTTTTTAAACCTTATTTAGATAAGTTCATCATTGTTTTCATCGACGACATCCTCATTTATTCTAAGTCTTGAGCCAATCATGATCAACATCTCCGTCTAACAATGGAACTCTTGAAGAAAGAACAACTTTACGCCAAATTCTCCAAGTGTGAATTTTGGCTAAAAGAAGTTCAATTTTTGGGACACATTGTTAACAAACAAGGTATTGGAGTACACCTACTATGTAAACTGAAGTTCGTTCATTCATGGTCTTGCTGGATACTATCGACGATTCATCGCGAACTTTTCAAAGATCGCGGTTCCCCTCACCACTTTGACTTAGAAGAATAAACCTTTCGATTGGGGACCCAAACAAGAGGAAGCCTTTCAAACACTAAAACAAAAACTCTGTGATGCTCCTGTTTTTGTTGATGCATTCTGTCTATTGCCTACATCTAAGATATGTTGTTTATCTATGGTTTGTTCATGGCTCGTACGAGTGACAAGGTGTCACTCGTATGAGGCATCACTTGCACGAGTCACATACACACACTCCTCCTGTGCGAGTCATGTTGACCTATAAATAGAGGAGCTTGAGTGTTGTGTCAGACATATGTTGCTGTGTGTCTAAGGCAAAGCCCCGTCAAACTGTTTACGCATTCTGTAACTGTTCACGTTTTTCAATACAATTCAAGGTGTTTAAGCAGTATATGTTTTTTCTTTATTTGTCCAACTAGCTAATAATGAATTCCGCCTCTGTTAGTTGAGTCAGACCAGTCAAGTGCTCATTAGAGAGCCAATCCCCTCTACAAGTGGTATCAGAGCCTTAAGGTCTAATTTGAGGAGAAACAACAAGTTTTAGTAAACAACCAACAATTTCAGATCCAGATTCAACCATTGGAGTTTTCTACGTCTACACTTTCTCATACATATCTCAGATTTGGACTAATTAATGGACAAATTGGACTAGGATTTTAGTATTTCACGTTAAAATCAACTCTAATCAATCCTTGAAAATTACAGATTTAAAATCAAACTTAATCATGTTGAAATTTGTAAAAATCATCCGTTTGGTGACCTAAGCTGACTCGTACGAGTAAAGAGACAACTCGTATGAACGGCCATCTGTCAAATTAGACGCTCGTACGAACAAGTAAAACAATTTTCTTAAAATTTACAAGTTAAAAAGTTGTCATCCGCACGAGTAAGTAGTTCGCATGAGGAAGTCACTCGAACGAGTAACCTCTTCATTCGCACGAACATCTAATTCGTATGAATCTTTGACTCGCACGAGTTTATTACTCGCACCACTATCTCAGTCGCACGAGCAGCTCTGTCATCCGTGCGAAGAACTTGTTAAGAATTTTTTGTCATTCTAGTTATTGTTTTTCGAAAGTGTGTTTCTGAAATTTTTGCAGAAAAAATGGAAGAAAAATTTTACAATGCTTTTGCTGCTTAGCAGTTACAACCACCGTAGCTCAGGATATGAATCTTGAAAATGAGATGGGCACGATGACAAAGCCTCCAAAGTTGATGAATCTTGAAGACAATAACAGCTGGAGTGAAAGATTTATGAACTGGGTTCAAGCGAATCATTTCACCTGATGGTTTGCCATTGAAGCGAAATATCAAGCACCGCTTGGAGAGAATAGTCTTGAGAAAACGTTAGCTCAACTCCCAAATTTCGAATGGGAAAAGTTCATTAACGAGAAGAAGATGATGCAGATCTTACAGCAAGCGATCAAAGAAGACATCTTGGCGCTCCTATAGCATGATGATGATACTCAATCCTTATGGAATGCTTTACAGTTAAAATTCCAAGGAAGCACTCAACATAGGAAGGAAAGAGAGCATTTGTGAGTCCCAAATCAGATTCGGATCACAGTGGTGGATTGTTAACACCCAAACAACTATAGATTAGTTGTTTGAATGTGTAAAAGTTAAGGAAAACCAAAGAATGAAGATGAAGATTCTTGTATGGATCAAACAACAAGTGTTGTATATAGAATCCCAAATGATATAATCACTGAGTGCACCTGGATATTTCGAATTAAGCACAAGAACAACAATCACAACACAAGAGCAATCACCAAATCTGTCCAAGAACCTTGGACTAGGGTTTCATTGATCAGCATATATATATACACCCTGACTACCTAGCTTATTTATTACATACGCTGGGATATTAAATACGCCACCAAGATACAAGTTTCACAAAATACACATTTGGCCCTTCTAGATTTGGTAACTATTACAAAACCAGCTCTAACTATTATACTCAAGTATCAATGATCTCAAAACATCCTAACAATATCCCCCCTAGATCGTCGCGTACTTGAGAGTCTTCAATCCTGTTCTTGAGTTTCAGGGCTTGCGGCAGCTTCTTGAATGTTTGTTGGTGGTGCAAATAGGTTAAGAGTAGCTTCACTGGTTGTTGGTTGGGCCTCCATGGTGACTTCATATGTGGTTGAAGTCGGAGGTGGTGAAATAACTTGAATATCCAAATCAGGGGATGGATCTTTGTGTTCAGGAGAAGATGATCTTGGCTCAGCAGCTTTCTTCTTTCTAGATTCACCTTTTTCTTTCTGAGCTTCCATCTTGAGCATGATTTCCATTACTTCAATCTTTCGTTCTCGTGCTCGCTCGACTACTCTCAGAAACAACATTCCTTCCTCAAGATATTCGTTTCCTGCTCCGACATTTATCTTGTTTCCATAGAGAACATTTAGATCAAAAAGACAAAACATGAAAACATCTATTGGATCAAAAATACGTAGATCTTCGTTAGAGTTGGATCTGATAACTGCTTCACCAGTTTTACCATCATAAAACCATTTCTTAAAGTTGGTGAGGGTCACAGGCTGTTCCGGTGGAAGTTTCACCCTAGTCACCACCTTTGCTGGATTGATTAAACAAGTTATCTTTCCTTTTCCAGTGAACGGGTCTTTAGTTGTTTTTGACACACGTCTTCTTGGGCGTTAAGGTTTGAAGATAGTAAATCCACGCATGCATTCTTTGTAAATTAAGCTTTCTAGGTCTCCACGAATGCTGCTGTTTATGGGATTTATCAGATCATGCCTGTTCAGCTCCCGGATATCCCATGTGGGTAAACTTTGCATGTTGTTGCCATTTCAGAAGTATTGGATTACACCACCCGTTCGCTTCACCACAAACCATCCTGTGAGATTGCAGTATTTCCAGCTGATGATTCTACCTGTGACCTCGGTCTTCTCAACTGTTATCACCTGATAAAAATCTGGAATTTTTGCTCTCTCTTTCTTGAACCATTCTTGATGCTGAGGCTCGAATTCATCAGCACCATCAGTCTCATATAACACAGCATCCTCCAAAACCCACTCAAGAAATTTTCCGGCATCTCGTTTTTCTCAACTTCTTCTTCTTCACTATCTTCACCAAAACTAACATCGGCAGCAGATTCAAGTCGTTTCTTTTTCTTCTCTGCAATGTCATCCTTTCGTTTCTGTTCTCTTTCTCTGAAGAAGTCAAAATTGAAGATATCTTCGCTAGAATACTTTGGTTTCCGATTTGCTGAGGCATACAGATCTTGCACTAGCTCATGCAATTTCTATAACCCCTCTTGTTGAATTCTGATAAATGCTGATTGTTTAGAGACGTAAGATTGCAGTTCTTTGTTTTTCGTTCTCGACTCCTTCAGTTTACTTTTGAGCACATTAGTGTCGTTTACTTGATTCTTCAATAAACAAAATTCCTTTGCAGGAAACAGATCGATTTCTTTGGATAGACGATCATACAAATCTTGAAACGGTCGAGGTCTTGAAGGAACTCTCTAAGGAGGGGATTGAACAGATGAGGAGGGCTTGGGTGGAACTTTTTTGGAGGGTCCCTCACCTGTTTTTTCGTTTCTTGGGTGCAGGAGTCTTGCTTGGATCGGATAAAAGCCCTTCCACGAATCGATCTAATTGCTCTTATTCTGAAGTAACCATGACAGGTGTTTCTGACTCTGTCATCTCTCTCCTTTTCATTCCCCGCTCATGTTTTTCAGCCTCCGCGACAGCATGAACGGCCTGCATCCTTTCAATTTCCTCTCTTGTTGATCCAGCACGAATACTGTCACCCATAATTCGTTCTGGATTAGAGGGATCTTTCTTGTTTCTTTTCTTCGAGTGTTCTTCTTCAACCACTTTCTTTCCTTTGTCTTTGCGATTGCGAATAAGTGGTATCCTCTTATATTTCAGCTTCCTCTTCTACATCAACAAGTTTGTCTCCACCTTCTCTACCCTGCCTCATCCTTTCCCGGTATTTATTGTATGCAGCCAGAACAATGGGAAGTCTCTCTTCCTCGGTACATCCAATTATGTAGCATTACCAACTCCTTTGTTTTCAACTCTATAATTTGTCTTCCTTTGGGTAGCTAAAATTGATATAGATTTCCATCATGTGGTAAGTTCTGGTGCTGATCATCAATGAGCAACTATACAAATCTTGGGTACATGGCCCATGGGCCTTTGTTTACATTCTCAATCATGTAGTAAAAGATTAGGCCAGAATGTTGAAGGGCTGATTTGTACATAAATTTAGCATTGATGCAGACAATTCTAGATTTTAACCATCATATCCACATTTTATGTGATGGATGCTTATGCAAAATGTGTGAAGGATGAACCTCCAATCCTTTGTAAGACCTGACTTTTTGATCTCGTTCTTGTGTTGAAAGTCTCCAACGTAGTTCATTCCACGGAATCCTTCTAGCCATGCTTCTTTTCTTAGCTTTATCGGCTCACTGGCACTATCTCCAAGGCTGATAACTTTCGAATTCGCTCTTCTATCACCTTTATCTCTTTGTTACGTATCGTTGCGGTGTTGTGCTTGACCTGGTTCGGAGTTCTCAC
Source organism: Scalesia atractyloides (assembly GCA_947069175.1). Taxonomy (NCBI): domain Eukaryota; kingdom Viridiplantae; phylum Streptophyta; class Magnoliopsida; order Asterales; family Asteraceae; genus Scalesia; species Scalesia atractyloides. Next base: position 33,057,382 of record CAMTDV010000003.1, on the reverse strand, counting down.
TCTTGCGGTTCGCAAGAACTCTTCGATGTGAATAGAGTAGATCTTTGGATTAGCTTGAACGACATAACTTATTTTGCTTCTTGATAACCAGTCCATTACGTCTTCGAAATCAGGCTTAGGAGGTACTAGTGTAATAGGCTGATTGTGCTTCCTTGTACCATCCCAGACTAGTTGTTGAGCCATTCTAAATGTGAAACCAGCCAAGTTAGATAAAATATTTACTGATTACATTAAAAAAATATATACATATATATACACCTATAAATATATTTGTACTAATTACGCTAAGCGTATCGGATAAATACGCTGGAGTTTTAATACGCCGGTAACGTGATTTGCGAAATAAAATATATATATATGCCTGTTAGGGGATTTAAGTATAGCCAGCGTAGATGATTAACGACACTAGCTTGACCGGCGTATTTGTCAAATACGCCAGTTGCTTGAACTCGCGTTCAATGCTTAAATCCGCCAACCATTATCTGAGACAAATACGCTATCTTCAAAATATATGCGCCATATTCAAGATAAAGACGCTGGATTCAAAAAAATTTTTATAAACCCATAAACCCCAATGAATTCAGATCGATCTTTTTACATATGATTAAACTGATCTTTTATTTGATGTCTAAAGACTCAACAACAAGCAATCAACATTCGAAAACTAAAAACATACCGAGATTGATCTTCAACAAAAGCTATTCAAATGATTTGATAATGTTTGAATTTGAGAAGTGGGTTTCTGGTTAGGTGAAGAAGATGATGATGTTTGAAAAAAAATTACACAAAATGAAAACTGATATATATATATGTATATATATATATATGTATATATATGTACAAAATTATATTCCAGTGTAATTAATAAATACGCCACCTAGGAAATTTACAAGGTTTCTTCAAGTCTAAGAAGTTTAAAAACAATATGCTCGAAAATCTCAAACTTTCTCGATATGATCAAGAGAAACGCAAGATTGCAACTTGAACTCTGAAAATCATTTTTAGAGGTACGAAGCTTCCTTTTACACAATATTCTTACTGATTCAGATCCTGTGACTTTCCTGTAGAAGATCATACTGCAACACTTTGTTAGTTTGAGATAAAATATAAAATATTGAATAATCAAGGCACAAGAAAAACTGTCATTATGTTTGTCCCTTTAAATCCCTGCACCTTTCTTTCAACATGCTTTCAGTGATCGTATTATCATGTTGGTAATATTGACAAGAATTTTGATGTCCCCCACTCAAGCTATACTGTTAGAATATTGCGCCCGTGAGTCCCACATCAGGACATACCCCCGCGATCAACGTATACACAAAGATTCCTCATAGCGGGTGAATATATTGACTTCATTCGTTTGTTTTTTGAAATTTCAACGATAGACGATTGGTGATCAGGTCAGTACTTTTGTACAGCAAAGAGACCAAAGTCTAACGAGGGCTATGACAGATACCTTAGATGGTACGATTTAAGCACATGAATGATTCTCGCAAGAGATCTTCATTTGTGTGGGGTTATGGACGCATTGGCTCTTTTTGAAAAGATATCATAATTGTGTCTAGCTCACCATATATCTTGATGCAGCAGAAGAGCAACTATGATATCCCCGAATGATTAGTCAATATAAAGACCCAAAATCTCGGACTTTGGCAATCTATCAATGCAAGATTTAAGACCATAAAGCCATATGCCGCAACGTGTTACCCGCAAGTTGCACAACATTGTGGGCATCCAGAATTCTTGTGTAAGCATTAACTTTTGTCGCCTACTCACGGTTTACTCAAAGGAATTGCTAAATCTACTGACACGTCATTGCTTGGTACCTCAATCGAGTTATGTTTTAAAAACAAACAAAGTGTCAGCAGTTTTCTATCATTTCTTAAGCAGGTGTCAAACAACGAATGTAAACCTTAAAGATTATGTTAATTTTCTAGAAAACATCCCCCCTTAAAAGTTGTTATTCAAAGTCTCCAGAGCTTTGAAAAGGAAATTTTAAAAATTGCAGAAAATCTTTTTGTCGGGCACATTTATAAGATTATTATGAAAGGTTTTTTTAATCACTTCCACTCAAGGAAATTGACCATTTCCAACCAGGTTACCAACTCGTTGAAGCGGGTTTTGTCGAAGGCTTTCATAAAAATATCAGCTTTTTGTTGCATGGTATCCACCGTTACCACTTGAATGTATCCTTTCTTATACGCATCTCTGATCGCATGAATGCGAATCTCGATGTGTTATGTTCTGGAGTGGTGGATAGGGTTCTTCACAATTCCTAGACACGCCTCGTTGTTTATGAATATGGAAGTCTTCATAACGTTGATTCCGTAATCCAACAACTGATTTTTTATCCAAAGAACTTGTGAACAGCAACTGCAAGCTGTCGTATATTCGGCTTGAGCAGTAGATGTGGAAACTGTTGTCTACTTTTTGCTCTGCCGTGATATGAGACGATTTCCTAAGAATTGAAAGCCTCCTGAGACAGCCTTTCTGTCAACTTTTCAACCTACATGATCACTGTCAGAATAAGCAATTAAATCAAAATTACTATCTTTAGGGTACCACAATCCAAGCTTGGGTGTTCCTTTTAGATAGCGAAAAATTCTTTTGACAACAGTTTCATGAGATTCTTTTGGATCCTTCTGAAATCGTGCACAAAGACAGACAGCCCACATAATGTCAGGCCTACTTGCGGTTAGATACATCAACAAGCCGATCATTGAGCGATAGAAAGACTTGTTCACTGTTTTTCCTTGAAGGTTAGATGAAAGTTCTGCCTTAGCTGTAAATGGTGTGCTAGCAGTTGCAGTCTTTCATGTTGTACTTGGAGAGAATATCCTTGATGTATTTAGCTTGATGAATGAGGATGCCATCTTCTTTTTGCTTCACTTCTAACCCCAAGAAAAACGTAAGTTCTCCCATCATGCTCATCTTGAATTTTGCCTTCATAACCTTTTCGAATTCCTTGCAAAGAGCTTCATCAGTTGACCCAAAGATAATATCGTCTACATAGATCTGTACCAGCATCACATTATCTCTGATCCTTTTCGTGAAGAGAGTCATATCGATTTTACCTCTTGAGTACCCACAATCCAGAAGATATGTCGACAAAGTCTCATACCATGCTCGAGGAGCTTGATGAAGACCAAAGAGAGCTTTGTTAAGCTTATAGTATTGTGCAGGAAAGTGAGGATCTTCAAAACCTAGAGGTTGAGAAACATAGACTTCTTCTTTCACTTTCCATATAGAAATGCACTCTTTACATCCATCTGAAACAGCTTAAAGTTTTTGAACGAAGCATAGGCTAGGAAGATTCTGATGACTTCCAAACGAGCAACCGGTGCAAGAACTTCCTCATAGTCAATCCCTTCCTCCTGTCGAAAACCTTGAACTACCAATCTTGCCTTCTTCTTGATAACTACACCACGATCGTGCATTTTGTTACGAAATACCCACTTGGTGCCAATGGGATACTTTCCATCTGGCAAATCAACGAGTTCCCAGACTTTAAGCTTCCAAAATTGAGCTAATTCCTCTTGCATTGCTTGTACCCAGCTAGAATCTTGGATGGCTTCTTCAATATCTCTTGGGACAGACTACGAGAGAAAAGCTGCATACAATCCAGTGTTGATGGTATGTGTTTGACCGCGAGTTCGAACTCCATCTTCCACGGAACCAATGCCATTTTTAATTGGATGATTTCAATATGTCTTGTATCCTGCGTTGGTGTGAGTCTCAACTAGTTGAGGCAGATTGGAAAAGTGTTTGTTGACGTATATATAATTGGAGGTTCATCTTCTTTAGATGGTTCATCCCCAATTGGCTGTGAAGAAGAATCATCACTTGCAGATGCATTCTCAGCCGAAGTGTCACCATCTATTTCGATAACAGGAAGTATTGGATGGGCAGAGACTGGGGTGAAACGAGTTGTAAAAGGAGTGAAACTAGTGTCTAAAGGTCAAACAATGGCTCTAATGAGGTTGATTTTGCAGGTTCGGATTCAGTGATAGGTTTATCAATGTCGAAAGTGTTGAATACAACGTCTACATCGTAAAACTAGTTTGGAGCGCTTCCACAATTGGTAGGGTTTCCTTCTTGAAAGTCAACGTAGTATGATTCAATCACCATCTTGGTTCGTTTGTTGTAGACCTAATATGCCTTTTGAGAAGATGAGTAGCCCATGAAGTAGCACACATCACCGACTGCTTCAAACTTGATAAGATTGTCTTCAGTGTTGAGGAGTGTATAGCAACATCCGAACGGTATAAAGAAATCTATCAGAGGCTTCCTTTTGAAAAGAAGTTCATAAGCTATTTTTCCGTGAGGTTCAACTATGAGAACTCAATTCAAAACATCCATGTTGTGTTGACTGCTTTAGCCCAGAAGATGATGGGAAGCTTGGAGTCAACAAGCATAGTTTGAGCAGCTTCAATGAGGTTCTGTTCTTTCGTTCTACTACTCCATTTTGCTGAGGAGTTCTGGTTGCACTGTATTGAAGGCATATTCCCTTTTCTTTAAAGAAGGAGACAAACATATGATTTTTGAATTCTGTCCCGTTGTCGCTGCTTACGGATTTGACCTTCAGCTTGATTACGTTTTCAATCATGGGAATGAAGCTCTTAAGAGTGGATGTTGTTTTGCTTTTGGCTTCAAGGAAATACACCCATGAAAAACGTGAGAAATCATCTGTAATCACCAAGCAATAGGATCTTTTGGCTAAACTTTTAACACTTATAGGGCCGAAAAGATCAATGTGCAGTAATTGTAGTGCGGCCGATATCGTATTCACTACTTTGGATTTATGAGGTTTTTTTTGTTGCTTGCCTTGGGCGCATGCGATACATTTCTCTGAAAAAAAGGAAATTCTTTTTAGGTAATCCTCTTACTAAATTTAATTTAGAAAGCTTATTTATATTTTTGAAGTTCACATGCCCCAAACGCCTATGCCAAAGCAGTGATTCCGATTCTGATGCTTTTGAAATAAGATATGTCATTTGCTCATTGGATTTAACAGCTTTCATATTGAGAACATAGGTATTGTTTTGATGAGGAGCTCTAAGCATGATCATTTCGGTAGGGACGGAGTATTCGGGCTTGAGGAATATGCATTCCATGTCATTGAACAGCACTGAGATCCCTTTGTCACAAACTTGTGATACGCTCATGAGATTGTAACATAATTCTAGGACATAGTTCAAATTCTCTAAAGTAAGTGCTTCAGATACGACATCACCCATTCAAACAATTTTCCCTCCTTTTTCATCTCCAGCAAAGGATACGAAATCACCATCAATAACTCGAAAGTTTTTCAGGAGATCCTTCAAGCCAGTCATATTCCTTGAGCATCCACTGTCAACATGCCAAATGTACTCCATGAGCATCCGAAGCCATTTTTTTAGCTTATTCTATTATATAACAACAACAACAACATCAACAAAAATATGTACAAGTTAGTTAGATTTTGGAACCCAGATTTGCTTGACTGTTGATCTATCATGATTTTGAGCAAGAGTGTTTTCTTTCCTTTTCCAAAAACAAGTTGAATTAACTATGCATTCTACTGTTTTCTTCAGATTATCAAATTTATCAGTGAAATTTTACGAGATCTTGTTTAGGTTAAGAAAATTTCTTGCTTTTGCAATGTTTCACAGTATGTCCTAAATGACCACAACGAAAGCATTGCTTGCAATTTGATCTTTTCTTTCTAGTTGACGCATGTGAAGATGATGTATGTGATGAGAGTCTGGAGCTGCTAGAAGATTTTGATGACGGAGCACAGCTTGACTTATTGATTTTCTTCATTTTCTTGTCTCGTAGATTTTCATCCTCAATGTTGTCTTCACTGCCCTCACTATCTGATGACGAGATTGATTCTAGATTGTCACTTGATGTTTCTTCATCACTTTCTGAAGTTGTGGTAGTTGATTCATTTCCATTGCTGACTTCAGTGGAATCTTTATCAGTCTCTGACGTACCTGTACATGATGGAACAAACTCGGGATTTGTCACACCCCGACCCGCAGCGTAAAAGGTGATCGGGGCATGATTGGGTTATCATCAAAGCTCATGACATTTATTATAACGTTTCATATTCATTATTACAATTTAAAGGGAAACATACAATCTTAATTTCATCATGTCCTAAACATCATTCTAGACTTCATTGTTTTCTTCTAAGGCATTTCCTATGTTTTCCTTGCTTCATCCTGTTCACCTGTATCATGTGTAAAAATGGTTTTTGGATCAACAAAAAGTTGGCGAGTGAATCCTATGAAAAGCATTTGAAGAAGTTTATTGAATTGATTATAAAATAAAGTGCACAACCACATATGAGTAAATATAGATGTAAACATATTCGTAAAACACTTAATATCAGATAATGCACACACATACAATAATAAATTGTTTTGAGGCACGGGTTGCTCAACCCGTCTCTCACGAGGAACTGATGGGCCTAATGAATGAGTTTTTAGGCACGCGTTGTTCTACGAACTGAAGGGCCTAACGAATGATTTGCATACAACTTGACAATATGAAAGACATAACTGCAAACAATATTTACACTCTAAGTTTAGATCACAATATGGTGTGGCACAAGTTTAAATAAACGAGTTAATTTTAGTGACACATGACACACCCCAAAACGTGTAATTAAAAAGGGGAGTTGTAAGATTCACTCACAGTGGGTGCGTTCGGTTGATGATGTTGAATGCGCACGAAGTTTGATTTAACCACGAGTGAAACTAACCTAGATAATAACATAATGGTTCAGTAAATAAGCGGATTTTATTAATCAATTTTAGTAGGATTATTGGATATGTTTTTGTGAGTTTAAAGCTATTTTCTAACTTTAAAAATGTTATTTTTAAGTATTTTTAATTGATTTTTAAATAAAATAAATAAATAAAAATAATAAAAAAATGTTGACTTTTTGACCGTTGACTTGTTGACCGTTGACCTGTTGACCGGTTTTATTGTGTAAGTGTATGCGCCGGGCAGGACTCGAACCCGAGACCTCCCGTTCGCGTGCACGCAGCTCTACCAACTGAGCTACGTGTCTAACCTGAAATATTTCTGTTTTTAATTATATTTATATACTAATTGAATTAATCCGAAAATCATTTATTTTAAAAACGATTTTAATGCATCGGCTCGGTGCTCGCCACAGGTCTCGAACCCGGGACCTGTGGGTTAGTTTGGCACACAGTCCACCGCTGGACTGTGTGTCCAACTTGGTAAATAATCTGTTTTTTTTATTATACTTAACATCTTACTGAATTAACCCGGTTCGGTCTAAAAAAAAAGGCATTTTATTTCTATGAAAGGGCGTGTGTCAAGAGTCGAACTCGGGACGTTATGCATACTGTTTGCACACAGTCCACCACTGGACTATGTGTCTAACCCGTTCATAAAACTGTTTTTAATTAATCTTATATCATATCAGAACTTCGTCTTCTTCGTTAAACTCAACCAGAATCGATGTCCGACTGTTTTGACAAAACTAATCAGTTTCTTTAGTAAGTTGTGATTATCTACATGTGAGATTAATAAAAACGAGAGAGATTAGGTGTAAGGTATACCGAACAGAGATCCTCTGTTTCGCCGGCGAAATTTCCGATAACAGCAGGTTATTTTGGCGACGTTTATCTTGCGGCAGAAGGTCTTCAGGAAGCTTGAGGTGAGTGTGGGTGGCTTCGGTATGAGCTCTAGGTGTTCTGTTTTTAGAGTAAGGCACAGAGGTGAAGGGGTTCGGTTTTCCGGCGAGTTGCAGAAATTTTCCGGCGTGTAATATTTCGTCGAGAATGGGTGTGATTGTGAGCGAAAAGTTTATCAGAAGTTAAAGGGTGTATATATAGGGCAGAACATCGACGAATTTGGTCCGTTTACCGTCTTGATTCGTCGGTTAAATATTTCTCCGGCGGTTATGACTGATGTCGCGGACTGGACATCGGTTATAACCGATGTTAAGGTTAATGCGTCGGTTAAAAACAGAGGAAACCGTCCAATCGCGGCGAAATTGTCGGAATTTCCGACGACTGCGATTTGGGCGCGTCAGTTTTGAATTGGAGTTTGTGTATTTGAATTAATTGTTTCTAATAATGAACAAGGAACACAAGTGGCGCAGTGGTTGGAAGTGTGGTAGTTAAGACTTTGTTGACCTGGCTTACCCGGGTTCGAATCCCGGCAGCCTGGTTTTATTTTTATTTGGTTATTTTTAATACTTTTTCAAATATAACTTTTATAATCCAATATACTTATTAATTATGTATCGTTTAAAATTAATTTGGGCATTAAATACGCCACGAAATTTTTAACTGGTTGTTCGGTTAATAAACGGAGCGGGTTTGGTAAATCCGGTTTTTTACGGATGTTACAGTATCCCCTACTTTTTAGAAATTTCGTCCCGAAATTTAAGTAGTGACATATTTGTCTCAAAAGGATGGTGTTTTAATTGACCATTAAATACTTAGAAAAAGAGTAAGAGTTTAAATTTTTGGTTGAGGCGGTAACGTTCCTTGTAAGGGTTAAGTACCCTGCTACAGGAATCGCTTTTTGTTGCCTACGGTAAAAATATTGATAAGCGGAGTTGATTCACTAAGCATGATTTCATGCGCAAGAGTTTTGATATGTTTGGAAAGATAAGGTTATATCCTAAAACAAAACTTCTAATACTACAACCTACATGGAACTTCTCATAACCGCCTGACAATGCCTCTGATCCTTTGGCAAGAATACTTATATATAGGAAGTACCAGCGGCGTATCCACCATATTCTTGTCAAATTTTCATTGGTTTTATCAGTAAGTTATGATTGGTTCTATGATGTGACTCTAGAACATAAATAAACACCACAACCAATGTCAGAGTCCTAATTCTGATAGGATACATGTTTGATTGGTGACATAATCCCATTTTAAATGATGAGATGATATAAATGCTAGATCAGTGAGTATAAAACGAACTTCAACCAAGAAATTACTAAATCCTACATGGAACTTCTCATAACCGCCTGACAATGCCTCTGATCCCTTTGGCAAGAATACTTATATATAGGAAGTGCCAGCGGCGTATCCACCATATTCTTGTCAAATTTTCATTGGTTTTATCAGTAAGTTAGGATTGGTTCTATGATGTGACTTTAGAACATAAATAAACACAACAACCAATATCTGAGTCCAAATTCTGATAGTATACATGTTTGAATGGTGGCATAATCCAATGATGAGATGATATGAATGCTAAATCAGTGAGTATAACTCATATTTCAATCAAGACAATACTAAATCCTACATGGAACTTCTCATAACCGCCTGATAATGCCTCTGATCCTTTGGCAAGAATAATTATAAAGAGGAAGTACCAGCGGCGTATCCACCATATTCTCGTCAAATTTTCATTGGTTTTATCAGTAAGTTATGATTAGTCCTATGTGACTCTAGAACATAAATAAACACAGCAACCAAAGTTTGAATCTTAATTCTGATAGTATACATGTTTGAATGATGACAGTACCTCTCTCGTTTGTTATGATGGAGAGGTTAGTCCTTGTGGAAGTGAGACATAGCTCAACTTCTTTAAATGATGAAATTGAAATACGTTGTATGATGAACAAACTTCGACAAAAACATTACTAAATCCTACATGGAACTTCTCATAACCGCCTGATAATGCCTCTGATCCTTTGACAAAAATACTTACATATAGGAAGTATTGTCAAATTTTCATTGACTTTATCCGCAAGTTATGATTAGTTCTATGTGACTCTAAAACAAACACAACAGCCAAACTTGAGTCTCAATTCTGATAGCATACATGTTTGAATGATGACAGTACCTCTCTCGTTTGTTATGATGGAGAGGTTAGTCCTTGTGGAAGTGAGATATAGCTCAACTTCTTTAAATGATGAAATTAAAATACGTTGAAATGTATGATGAACAAACTACGACCAAGACATTACTAAATCCTACATGGAACTTCTCATAACCGCCTGATAATGCCTTTGATCCTTGGACAAGAATACTTATATATAGGAAGTACCAGCGGCGTATCCACCATATTCTCGTCAAATTTTCATTGGTTTTATCAGTAAGTTATGATTAGTCCTATGTGACTCTAGAACATAAATAAACACAACAACCAAAGTTTGAATCTTAATTCTGATAGTATACATGTTTGAATGATGATAGTACCTCTCTCGTTTGTTATGATGGAGAGGTTAGTCGTTGTAGAAGTGAGACATAGCTCAACTTCTTTAAATGATGAAATTGAAATACGTTGTATGATGAACAAACTTCGACCAAGACATTACTAAATCCTACATGGAACTTCTCATAACCGCCTGATAATGCCTCTGATCCTTTGACAAAAATACATATATATAGGAAGTATTGTCAAATTTTCATTGACTTTATCCGCAAGTTATGATTAGTTCTATGTGACTCTAAAACAAACACAACAGCCAAAACTTGAGTCTCAATTCTGATAGCATACATGTTTGAATGATGACAGTACCTCTCTCGTTTGTTATGATGGAGAGGTTAGTCCTTGTGGAAGTGAGATATAGCTCAACTTCTTTAAATGATGAAATTGAAATACGTTGAAATGTATGAAGAACAAACTACGACCAAGACATTACTAAATCCTACATGGAACTTCTCATAACCGCCTGATAATGCCTTTGATCCTTTGACAAGAATACTTATATATAGGAAGTACCAGTGGCGTATCCACCATATTCTTGTCAAATTTTCATTGACTTTATCCGCAAGTTATGATTAGTTCTATGTGACTCTAAAACAAACACAACAACCAAAACTTGAGTCTTAATTCTGATAGTATACATGTTTGAATGATGACAATACCTCTCTCGTTTGTTATGATGGAGAGGTTAGTCTATGTAGAAATGGAACACAATCCAATTTCTTTAAATGATGAGATGCTATAAATGCTAAATCAGTGAGTACAAAACAAACTTCAATCAAGACAATACTAACTTCTACATGGAACTTCTCATAACTGCCAGATAATGCCTCTAATCCTTTGACAAGAATACTTATATATAGGAAGTACCAGCGGCGTATCCACCATATTATTGTCAAATTTTCATTGGCTTTATCCGTAAGTTATGATTGGTTCTATGTGACTTTAAAACATAAAGAAAAACATAAAACTAAGCGGTTGGAGTCGAATCTTGATTTTTGGTGAAGGGGACTAGTTGGGTGGTTTCGTTTGAGCCGTTATTAACTTCAACAGGATTGGCGTTGATGTTGAAAACTCTTCCTCTTGCTGGTGGCCTAGGGATTAGGTTTCCTTGATTTGCTTGGTTAACTGGGTTTGCTTGAGCTTGGGCGTTTATGATGTTAACCAATCGAGGGCACGTGTTTCTGAAATGGGTAGGGTCGCCAGAATTAAAGCAAGCTCGAACATAAGGTAACATGGGGTATTGAGGTTGTTGATATGTTTAGATCATATTTTGAGTAGGGGGTGTGGTTGGTTTTGAGGGGTGCGGCAAACCTTGCTCAAATGACCATAGCGTCAACAATTCGCACATAGTCGACAAGGTAAGGTAGATGGATGGTGATAAAAACAGGTGTTACATTGAGGGTGAGGTCCAAGGTATGGTTTCTTATTTGGGTAAGTTGAGTTGGGTGCTATTTGAGTGATTGGGATAGCTTGGATGGGTATGGCTTGTGAGGCTAGAAGACATTTACAAGGAATACATATCAAGAGTATGAGTTGGATGTTTTTGGGATCATGGGTCGTATTTAGGAATGAATATTTATAAAATAAATATAAAATAATAAATCTACTACATCCATAGGATGTCTTGGGCTTTGCTCGTAATTGGGCATTGCATGCCGCCATACTTCACCTTCGTAATCATGTGGGCCCCATGAATACCGGGTTTTTCATACGGTTCGCATGTGTTAGCCTGGTTACGTACACTAAAACCCGGAGAAAATCGAGAAATATGTATGTAACGTATGATATTCGGAATGTATCCAGGTATGGACACGGTGACACCTCAAAGTGGGGTTAGTTCGAACGACGTTTGGTGTGGCATGCTTTGGCCTAATAGGTCCTTTGTACTCTCATCGTTAGTCCCCAGGTAGGCAAACTGGTCCGTTATATTGGATTTATACGAATGCCAACCTAGACAGGAGGTTCCGACTACCGGTACTTGTACCCTACCAGTTACTACATGCCCGTCGCAGAACTCACTTTGATGAGATTTGAAAAATGAAAAATGCGACAAAATCCTTGAATAACGAAAGTATGATGATGATTTGAATATGTGAACATTGAAATATGTATGATGAATGTGTATGTAAGTATATATGTTTGACTATAAGTATAAACAAATATGAAACAAATAAATATCATAAGTTTGCATGTAACCACATAAACCATTAAAATCTAGTCAACTATAGTATAGGCTCTAAGGGTCTAATAACCTATCCTATATCCCTATAGTCATGGCTCTGATACCAATCTGTCACACCCGACACGCAGCGGAAAAGGTGATCGGGGCATGATTGGGTTATCATCAAAGCTCATGACATTTATTATAACGTTTCATATTCATTATTACAATTTAAAGGGAAACATACAATCTTAATTTCATCATGTCCTAAACATCATTCTAGACTTCATTGTTTTCTTCTAAGGCATTTCCTATGTTTTCCTTGCTTCATCCTGTTCACCTGTATCATGTGTAAAAATGGTTTTTGGATCAACAAAAAGTTGGCGAGTGAATCCTATGATAAGCATTTGAATAAGTTTATTGAATTGATTATAAAATAAAGTGCACAACCACATATGAGTAAATATAGATATAAACATATTCGTAAAACACTTAATATCAGATAATGCACACACATACAATAATAAATTGTTTTGAGGCACGCGTTGCTCAACCCGTCTCTCACGAGGAACTGATGGGCCTAATGAATGAGTTTTGAGGCACGCGTTGTTCTATGAACTGATGGGCCTAATGAATGATTTGCATACAACTTGACAATATGAAAGACATAACTACAAACAATATTTACACTCTAAGTTTAGATCATAATATGGTATGGCACAAGTTTAAATAAACGAGTTAATTTTAGTGACACATGACACACCCCAAAACGTGTAATTAAAAAGGGGAGTTGTAAGATTCACTCACAGTGGGTGCGTTCGGTTGATGATGTTGAATGCGCACGAAGTTTGATTTAACCACGAGTGAAACTAACCTAGATAATAACATAATGGTTCGGTAAATAAGCGGATTTTATTAATCAATTTTAGTAGGATTATTGGATATGTTTTTGTGAGTTTAAAGTTATTTTCTAACTTTAAAAATGTTATTTTTAAGTATTTTTAATTGATTTTTAAATAAAATAAATAAATAAAAATAATAAAAAAATGTTGACTTTTTGACCGTTTACTTGTTGACCGTTGACCTGTTGACCGGTTTTATTGTGTAAATGTATGCGCCGGGCAGGACTCGAACCCGAGACCTCCCGTTCGCGTGCACGCAGCTCTACCAACTGAGCTACGTGTCTAACCTGAAATATTTCTGTTTTTAATTATATTTATATACTAATTGAATTAATCCGAAAATCATTTATTTTAAAAACGATTTTAATGCATCGGCTCGGTGCTCGCCACAGGTCTCGAACCCGGGACCTGTGGGTTAGTTTGGCACACAGTCCACCGCTGGACTGTGTGTCCAACTTGGTAAATAATCTGTTTTTTTTATTATACTTAACATCTTACTGAAATTAACCCGGTTCGGTCTAAAAAAAAAGGCATTTTATTTCTGTGAAAGTGCGTGTGTCAAGAATCGAACTCGGGACATTATGCATAGTGTTTGCACACAGTCCACCACTGGACTGTGTGTCTAACCCGTTCATAAAACTGTTTTTAATTAATCTTATATCATATCAGAACTTCGTCTTCTTCGTTAAACTCAACCAGAATCGATGTCCGACTGTTTTGACAAAACTAATCAGTTTCTTTAGTAAGTTGTGATTATCTACATGTGAGATTAATAAAAACGAGAGAGATTAGGTGTAAGGTATACCGAACAGAGATCCTCTGTTTCGCCGGCAAAATTTCCGATAACAGCAGGCTATTCCGACGACGTTTATCTTGCGGCAGAAGGTCTTCAGGAAGCTTGAGGTGAGTGTGGGTGGCTTCGGTATGAGCTCTAGGTGTTCTGTTTTTAGAGTAAGGCACACAGGTGAAGCGGTTCGGTTTTTCGGCGAGTTGCAGAAATTTTCCGGCGAGTAATATTTCGTTGAGAATGGGTGTGATTGTGAGCGAAAAGTTTATCAGAAGTTAAAGGGTGTATTTATAGGGCAGAACATCGACGAATTTGGTCCATTTACCGTCTTGATTCGTCGGTTAAATATTTCTCCGGCGGTTATGACTGATGTCGCGGACTGGACATCGGTTATAACCGATGTTAAGGTTAATGCATCGGTTAAAACAGAAGAAACCGTCCAATCTCGGCGAAATCGTCGGAATTTCCGACGACTGCGATTTGGGCGCGTCAGTTTTGAATTCGAGTTTGTGTATTTGAATTAATTGTTTCTAATAATGAACAAGGAACACAAGTGGCGCAGTGGTTGGAAGTGTGGGAGTTAAGACTTTGTTGACCATGTTGACCTGGCTGACCCGGGTTCGAATCCCGGCAGCCTGGTTTTATTTTTATTTCATTATTTTTAATACTTTTTCAAATATAACTTTTATAATCCAATATACTTATTAATTATGTATCGTTTAAAATTAATTTGGGCGTTAAATACGCCACGAAATTTTAACTGGTTGTTCGGTTAATAAACGGAGCGGGTTTGGTAAATCCGGTTTTTGACGGATGTTACAGGATTTTCCTCTGTAAGGAACTTTCCAAATCTGTTTTTATTAAATTCTGGGACAAATACAGGAGATTCAAGCATAAAATTTTCATCATTAAAAACAAAGTTTAAGTCATGACTCTCGACCGCAGCATGCACTTGGTTGTGAGTCTTAAATGTAGGCACATGGCCATTACTGTCATCCCGAATGTTAAATTTAGGCATAAAGCCATTACAGTCATCCATCCTAGTCAAACTATTATAGTTATCCTGAATAGAAATAATGTTTGTCTTGATACAATTCCAGGCAAACCAGTTAACTGTTCAATAACTGTAGCCTGAGTAACCGATTCCTATTTTTGAACCTCCACAATCATCATCCTCATCGCACACATCTTCTTTATGCTCACACAGATCTGCATTGCTTTGAGAAATGTTAGTATTGTTTTTAGTTTTGTAGAAGACGTTTTGATCCAAAAGATCATTTTTATCGATTAAGTCATTTTTAGGATGAGGAGATGGCATAGGGACATAGTTTTTGCTGTGCGGCGGAGGAAAATTTTTTCTCTCGTTTCCGAGCTTATCCTTGTATCCAATTCCATCCTTTATGAATGTCGGTCGTTGGCAATTTACAATATCGGCAATGCCTTTTGAGTAATTTTCCATTTGTCAATAATGATTTGCAATTTGTTATTTTCATTTTGAGATTTTTCTAACTTTTCGGTTAAATCATTTATGATAAAGTTTTTTTCTAAAAACAAATTCTTTTAAAGTCTGCATTTCAGCCACAGTTGAGTTCAACTTTCCTTGATATGCAGCTTCATTTTCGTTTAATTCTTGATTAATTTTCAAACTTTTTCTTTTTCTTTAATTATGTCACGGTTGATGATTTGTAATGTGCCACGATGTTCAAACATGGTTTGGAGCACAGTTTTGCTTTAAATTCATATGGTATGCTATTTACCAAATCCTTGTCCTCTACGTCTTTTGCAGACTCTGCTTTCATGGAAGCTGTAGAAGTTCCAGCTGTCTCATTCTTGTTGTTGTTGATTTCTTCTTGGGCTATCAGTTTTGAATCAGTCTTCACAGCCTTCTGCTTTCCTTTTTCTGAGGTTGGTTCAGTGGAATTGATTATGCTCTTTAAACCCTTGTCATCTTTGGGAATTCTAGTTGTTTGCTTCTCTGCACAGTTTGATGAAGACGTGACCGATGCAGCAGAGATTTTTGTCATGCGAGCTTTGTTGACTTCTCCCTTAGCCTCAGCTATTTCTTCCGCCCAGTCGTAGTCTTCCACTACTAAAGCTTTTAGGTTATTATCAGCAACACTATCGCTCCCTTCGATAGCTATTGGCCTTCTTGTAGGGACGAGTTCAGCATTTTCATTCTTTAACAGTGGGCATTCAGTGACCCAGATTCTTGCAGTTGTAGCATCTCAATTTAGATTTGTCAAAACCGGCTTTTCCTAGATCTAGCCTTTTCCCTGTTTTGTCTTGAAACTTCTTCAATCAGAGGGTGATCATCACCATTTGCTACGTCAAGTCCATTTCCTCCATATCATCTGGATCTACCTGATACATGTCTTCTGTAGTGAGAAAATCTCTTTTCAGCTCACCTGACATGAGAGCTTCATAGCTGCTCAGAAATTTGTTAAACAACGCAACATGTTCGGTGAATATCTTGAGAGCTTGAATATCACCGGCCACAGTAGTCTTCTCATTAGATGATGGGGCCTTAGCAGAGCTTGTGGAAGCACTAGGATAAGATACAGCAGTACCTTGAGAATTCGAACCACATGATGTTATGGGAGCAAGAAAGACCATGTTTTTGGGAGCAGAAGTTGCAGCAGCGGATTGATTAATTTTCTGAGAGTTCCCTGCTTCATTCATTTCTCTCTTGAGAACATCCATTTCAAAAGCTTTCAAAGTGTTGATCAATTCTGATAGAGTGACAGGAGTAGTGCTGGTCAGGAAGGTTCTTTTGATCATCAAACACTGAAGGCTCCATTCTTTTGGGAGAGAGTCCAGAAGCTTCTTGATGGAGGCATAGTTTGCAATAGGATTGCCTACTTTCTTCATTTTTGTCAGCACTCCCATAAATCGACTGATATGGTCTCATAAGCTTTCACCACGAATACTTCCAAACATGTCGTATTCTTTCTGAACCATATCTCTTTTGTTATCCATCAGCTCCTCGTTTCCTTCATAGTGGTCAATAAGAGCCAACCACAGTTCATGGGCTGAAGTGTACTCCTCAAACAGATTGTTGTCGTCCTTGGATAGAGCCATTGTTAGAGCAGCATGAGCCCTGCGATCATGTTGGATGAGAGTTCTGTCTTCTTCGGTGAAAGTTGAAGGGTCTTCATTTGTAAGATTCGTATAAAACGGGTTTCCAAAACCCGCACCGTTTATTAATCACATATCCGTTTAAATTGTTTGTTATGTATATTGTTCGTATTGATTATTTTATATTTTTTTATCTTGTCATAATTAATGTTAGAAATTATAAATAAAAATGGTAATAAGTAATTAGATATAATATATAAAACAAAAGAATAATAAATAAAAAAATGATGACGAAAAGGGATAAACCGGGGTCGAACCCGTGATTACACCACACGCGCACACATTGGAACACCACTGCACAATACACACTGATTGTGAAAATTTTGAACCAAATAATAGATATAATGGAACATGCGAGATCGGTAAGTTCAAACTCAGAACTGGAAACCGCCCAATTGATTTAGAGCATAATCCTTAGCATCAGTTTCAATCCACTAATCAAACCATCTTTAACTGCCAATCAACGCAGTTGTATCAATCAAAATCTTTTATGATCGACCGTTATTCAAATCATCAAACTTTCGGTTTCAAGAAAACCGAAATCAAAGCTCTGAGCAGCCTATTTATACCCGACGATCCTCTGTTCTAAACTCGTCGAATTACCTCTAGAAGCCCCACTCTGCTCAAACACCGTTGGTTCAGTTTGTCGGAATTTCTTATTATCGCATCTTGCCAGAAAGTCTCCACCCGAAAAACCAAGACACTCATCTAGTCGGTAAAACCTTCGATCTATCATTGTAATTTGTTTAACATTCATGATTTCTAGGGTGCTTGTCTTAATAAAAAATGCATTCAAAACTGATCAACGATCAGTACCGAGATCTATTTAATTGGGGAAGAGAAAGTAAAGTAGTGGTTAATATAATTAAACTTCCTTATCCAAGCGGGTTAGACACCAAGCCCAGTTGGATGGGCTGGGTGCAATACATCAGACAGGCGCGGGTTCGAGCATAACTTCATACACCGGTCACTTAATTTCGAAAACCTTTTTAATAAATTAATATCAGAATTTACCTAAAGAGAGTATAAGAATAATAAAAATCTTGTTTCTGATGGGTTAGACACGTAGCTCAGTTGGAAGAGCTACGTGCAAGTGAACGGAAGGTCTCAGGTTCGAATCTCAGCACATGCGTCTAGATCAACCCAAAAACCGGCCCGATTCCCCCCTCTGTCAGACCTGATAGAGTATTTTTTTAATACTATTTTTTTAAAATTTATTTATATTACTTATATACACCTTCTATTTAAAAATTGATTTAAAAACATTTAATAATAAAATTTTCGAAGGATATAAAACCACCCAAAAATAACCTTAAAATCAAACAAAAATGATCAAATGAAGATATTAGATTGGTTATATTTATCGAATTATCATATTATTATTTTTAGGTTAGTTTTCGTTCGTCAAATCCTCAATTCGTGGGCATTTATTATCAAGGAACGCACCCACTGTGAGTGCCTTACAAACTCCCTTTTTAATCACATTTTGGGATGTATCATGTGTCGTACATATTATATTTATTTATTTAAACACTCGTGCTAATATCGTATTGTGATCAAATGTATATTTTTTATTGGTATGTTTATGTGTGGTTACATTTTGTAATTTCAGTGCAATTAATCATTTTAAGGCCCATCAGTTCCTCGTGGGATACGAGTTGAGCATTAGGTGTCTCATTAGATTGACTCCGTTTGGTTGAGCCTTGATCCCAAGTTCGTCATTCATCATGTCTTATGGTTATTGTGGATGTTGTGTGGTTGGGATTGCTTGTACAAACACATATGCTCATTTATGATTTACGCACGGAATGTATTTAATTAACTAATATGAGAATTCGTTTAAATTGTTTTTTTACTTAGATTCACTCGCCAACTTTTAATGACCCAAATCTTTTGTTTTACGCATGATACAGGTGAACAAGCTGAAGAGAGAAACACATAGGAATGGCCTTAGAAGATTAAACAAAACTATTATGTTCTGAACAAATGTTTTGAATTTATTTGTGCTTGTATGCCTCATTGTGTTTGAATATTTGAGGTTTTAAATTATATTTAATAAATATGAAACTTATTAGTAAATGTCATGAGCTTTGGTGATAACCCTATTATGCCCAAACTTTTATATCCGCTGCGGGTTGGGGTATGACATCATTGATCGTTCGAACATCGTCGCGAATTATCATAGGAACGTGTGGACCCACCGTGGCCGACGTCCATTGAGTAGAGTCAGTATACTCGAAGAACGCTTTGATTCGATTCTTCCAACTACTAAAGTCTTCAGATCCTTTCAATTTGGGAGGTCTCGTAGCTGTTCCTGCGTCCAATTCGGCTTGGCCTAATGGGTTAAGTTAATTGAGAGACATCTTGGTTGATTGGAGAATAATTACGTTGGAATGTAAATATCAGATGAAAATTACGTTGCAATGAAATAAATTACGCTGGAGATGCCTGGCGACTTTATCCTGCGAATTAGCTAAATCCGCTGAAACATGCAAAATAAACATAAATTTGTCTAAATTCGCCGAACACTGGGATGAGGATTTTTATCACTAACTTCAAAGTCGCCTTCGATTAAATACACTAACACTATTTCGCTTGAAATCAACAAACCCGCTGGTGTTAATCCGGTGTATTTGTTAATTACGCGATCTTCAAAAACAAAAACGTTGTATTCAAGATTATCTACGCTGCCTTCAACAATAAATATGCCAGATGGGTTTAGTACGAACAAAAACCCTCTAATCACCCCAAAACGACTCAAAATCCATGTTTCTTTGCACCAAAATGACCCAAATGTTCACCAAAACACTGATTAACAACAACCCAATGATTAACCACACTAAGTCAAGCCATTTTAAGTCCAAAAAATTGAAAAACCTTAAAACTTTGAAAACTTTTGAAAAACCTTCAAAACTTGAAGAATCTTAACAAAAACTCAAACAATCAAGAGCACAAAGGCTCTTATACCAAATTGTGAGTCCCAAATCAGATTCGGATCATAGTGGTTGATTGTTATCAACCAAACAACTATAGATTAGTTGTTCGAATGTGTAAAAGTTAAGAAAAACCAAAGAATGAAGATGAAGATTCTTGTATGGATCAAACAACATGTGTTGTATATAGAATCCCAAATGATATAATCACTGAATGCACCTGGATATTCGGATTAAGCACAAGAACAACAATCACAGCACAAGAGCAATCACCAAAATCTGTCCAAGAACCTTGGACTAGGGTTTCATTGATCAGCATATATATATACACCCTGACTACCTAGCATATTTATTAATTACGCTGGGATATTAAATACGCCGCCCAGATACCAGTTTCACAAAATACACATTTGGCCCTTCTAGATTTGCTAACTATTACAAAACCAACTCTAACTATTATACTCAAGTATCAACGGTCTCAAAACGTCCTAACATCGTTATTAAGTAAAGAATTCGATATCTTTACTTTGATCAAGGGAGAGACGGTGAAACAATTGATTGAACGATACTGTCACTTGGTAGTGCAAATGAAGCGCATGGGAACTGTGAAGACGAATGAAGAATTAGTTGATAAGCTGGCGGATTCCCTACCTCAAGGAAAATGGTCTACTTACTTAACTATTCTAAGGAATGGCACAGAGTATGGTAATTTCTCATTACCATGATTTATTGAGAGATTGGAAGGGCATGAACTCGAGATACAAAAAATGGCTAAGAGCAAAGGAGCCCAAATGCAACAAGATGTAAATTTCTATTACAAGGGTAGTCCTGTTGCGCAAATACAGTCTCCAAAAGTCCAAACTACCTTCAGCGCTTTCAACACACCAAGTCCACAGTCAAGTCAAGCAAGTGGATTTCAATCTTTCGCGTCTGTCAACCCTAATACGCCTCCAGGCCCATAGTCATCTCATAGTTCAAGCAATTCACAGAATCACCAGAATAATCAATCTAATCCAAATCAATGGGTTCCACAGTGCAATATTGTTGTTGATTTCCAAAATGCTCAAAACTTCGACGAGAACACCGCGAAGCAACACATGTCATTACTTGCCTCGGTACTTGAATCGTACGATAGTTTAGGAGCAGGAAAAATTGGGAATTCGGAAATGATGAGAGAGGATTATGATCAGATTAATTCGGTTGAGATGGAATTAACTGACATCAAATGGTGTATGGCTTCCATCGTCAGAAGAGCACAATGGTTCATGGAGATTACCGGAAAAGACAATTTCAGAGGACTTGATAGGAAACTTGGCTTCGACAAGTCCAAGGTTACATGTTTCAAGTGTCGAGAGAAGGGGCATTTCAAACAAGAATGTCCAAATAGAGAAGTCCAGGGTAATCAGAACCCTTTTGCTGACGACTATTACAAGAAAGCCATTTATCATCGTCCTCAACCCAAAAAAAGAATGGTGCAAATCGAAGATGGACTGTCAAACTCCAAAGATAAAGCTCTTGTCGTTACTCAGGAGGACGAAGGTTTCAACTCGAACAAGTACATCATGAAGAATGAAAGTTTGGCTTTGGTAGGAGAAATCATTGAAGAACCTGAAGAATATGCACATGCATCTTTTGACAAGGCTCCTGAAGAATATTATAACACTTCGTCAGAAGAAGAGGAATTGTTAAATAGAGCTTTTAAACATCTCTTGCCTAGTGATATTCTTAAAACTTTTACATGTTATTTTGAGCCAAGCCATCGATCGTCTTGTGAAGAAAAGAAGAAAAGAGGGTTGAAGTGAAGTTGGAAAATCTGACAGAAAAGACCAACAAAGCTTGTATGGCGAATGTGAATGAGGTAAACGTGTCTGTAAATGAGTCAATGATAGAAACACCTTGCAAGAAATGTCAAGAGCCATGCAGTCAGTGTACTGAAAAGAAACACCATACAATGAGCTAAATGTCTTACAGATAATTTGTCATGTGATTATAAGGCAACAAAAGAAGCTTATGATAAATTAAGCAAATCTATTAAACAATTTGAAAAGGTGATCAGAGAAAATGACGGAACACTTGCAATGCTCAAGACGACTGTAATGGACAAACAAATGTCCATTAATATTCATTTAAATACAATCGCCGAGCTAAAAAATGAACTTGAGAAAATGAAAACAGAAACAGAACGGGTTAACAAATTGTTAATCAGTTATTCTATAAGTTCATACGTCATTGATCACATTCTTCCAAAAATAGAAAACAAGGAAGAAAATCAAATTGATGAAAACAAAGGTGCAAGTTATGATCGTGTTCCACCACCCATGTGGAATAGTTATGCTACTAAGAAACCATCGGGGGTGGAGAAGGCACTCAACTTAAAATTGAAAAATGAAAAGACAAACGAGCTGCCTGCGAACATTGATATAACTTACACCAAACCAAAAAATGAATGTGAGTCAGTTGTGGTTAAAACTGTGGTTGTAAGTGTTATGAAGAATGAATCGGATAAATCTGAGTGGATGGTGAATCATAAGAAAATAGTTTAAACAATGATCCAAACGTCATCGTACACAAAATGCATGGATCTGATAAACTATATTTTGATGAGGATTTCCCAATTCAGAATGTCAATGTAGATCGTGTTGAAAAGTTGTTCGGCTTGTTGAGGTGAGCCATTCTGATTAGAAAAACAATATGCATTATTTTATTCTAAATCAAAATGTGTTAACAAACCCTACCACCAAAGGAACAAAGACTATCCTAAAAACAGGAGAGCCGGGTAAGGTTTTCAAAAGCAAAGAACGTATAACAAGTCCTAAAAGCTAAATTTTACAAAGAAAATCAATTTTATCTATGGGACAACAACAGAAAAAGAAAATAAATTATTGGTAAACAATCCAATGATGAATTCAGAAATGAAAAAAAGAGAATAGAAAACGGGATTTGGATTCTTCTGTTTGAAAAGACAGTAGGAAGTGCTACAAGTGTAACAATGTTGGGCATATTGCACGACAATGTTCCCAAAGAAATCCAAAACTTGTTTTCAACTCCAACAGATCTAACAAAGATGTGAAACAAAAGGCACCTATGACTGTACCAAAACAAATTTTGAGAAGAAACATTGAATCCAACAAAAATGCAAAATCAACGATTCAACTTGATTCAAAATTTGAAATTGGTGAAACTTCTACTAATAATCGTCAAAAAGATTCAAATTTTTATTCTAAAAGGGAAAATTTGAAAACACAAACATGGGTTGCAAAAGTCAAACCATCTAAGGTAGAACTGAAGCCATCTGTTCCAGCCAAAACAGAGGCCAACAGAATGTCAAGATCAAAGTTGGTACGAAGGTTGATATTCCAAACCCACCCAAGACCAAGCAAGCTTGGGTTTCTCTGTTTAAATAGTTTCTTCCTCATGTGTGCAGGGGCTCCCAAGGTCGATCATGTTAAAATGGATTATGAATAGTGGAGCTTCCCGACACATGACTGGGATGCTTGCATTGTTGCACGACGTCAAAGCTATCCGCGAAGGTTACGTTGGTTTCGCTGGAACTCAGGGTGGAATAATTGTAGGAGAAGGTATTCTTACGAATGGAGTGGTTTCCTTTGACAAGATGAACTACATTGAAGAGCTGGACAACAATCTACTGATTATTTCACAGATTTTTTACAAAGAGTTCACAACACACTTCAATGATAAAGAATGCTTAATTCTCAAGTCGGGATTCAAAATTCCTGAGGAGTGGATCCTCATGTGCGCTCCAAGAGAGAATGATCTTTATGTCTTAGACATGAGCATCGCATCCATAACATCAAAGAAGGTTAAATGTTTCATTTCTAAAGTAACCGAGAAAGAGTCAATACTATGGCATCGGAAGATGGGGCACATTCACTTGAGGAAGATGAATTATTTGGTGCACAACGACCTAGTGGAGGGTGTTAATCTGAAGAGTTTTCATTTATCTGATGATTGTCTAAGCTGTAAAAAGGGGAAACAACATAAGAAATCACAACCAAGAAAGCTTCTAAATTCTATGAAGCTACCACTACAAAGGCTTCATATGGATCTTTTCGGGCCAGTTAACGTGAAAAGCATTTCTGGAGACTATATTGCCTGGTCGTGACAGATGATTTTTATAGATTCTCATGGGTTTTCTTTCTGGAGAGTAAAGAAGAAACGTTTGAAAGTCTTATGATTCTTTTTAGGAAGCTTGAAAACCTGTATCATTTGCCTATCAAAAGAATCCACGGTGACAATGGTACTGAGTTCAAGAACAAGAGAATGCTCGAATTCTACAACGAAAAAGGGATTATTCACGAATTCAGCGCTCCCTATACTCCTCAACAAAATAGAGTAGCTGAACATAAGAATCGCACACTGATCGAGACTGCTAGAACCATGCTTGCTGATTCAAAACTTCCAATTAGTTTCTGGAGCGAATCAGTCGCATCTGCGTGTTACACCTTCAATCGTGTGTTTACTCTTAAGCCTCACAACAAGACTTGTTTTGAACTGCTAAACCATCGGAAGCCTATCCTGATGTTTTTAAGACTTTTGGATCGTCGTGTACTATACTAGACCCGGATGGTAAATTTGGAGTCAAATCCTTGGAAGGATTTTTCGTCGGTTATGTTAATCCACAAAAACGTGTCTTCTTGCCGAGTCTGAACCAAGTTATTCTTGCACAGCATGTTGATTCTCAACGATATTCTATGCCAACTCAAAAACCTAGGGATCCATGGCTGTTCAACTAAGAAGGTTTGTGGAATTCATTTGACCTACCAGAAGTACCATCAGAAGAACTTGTTATGCTTTTTCAACAGCATCAAATATCCAATCAAGAGCAAGTTTCTAGACGTTGGTCATTTCCCCGTCACTTCCTGCCTCTAATACTTCTGATGTAGGTCCGAGAAACACTTTGTAGGAATCAGTCTCTGTACCTATCTTGAACACTGTTGAATCGTCTGCCCATCAACCTATTAATGTCGACTCTTATCGTGAACCAACTTTTGATAATGGAGGATCTATTTCCGATGAAGGATCTGAGCATATTGAAAGCTTTCTAAATGCTCAAGTTGATCAATCAAATGTCAAAAATGAAGCTACATCTTCAGCACCGGTTGCTGATGAGGTGATCCTGAATTTGATTCAAGTAGATGTTCCGAGTGAAGTAATGCCCATAACACTATCTTACCATCCATCGGAGAATATCATTGGCAGCTTACAAACCAGAGTGAAAACTCGCAATCAGATCAACAGGGATCTAAGTTACTTTTATACCAGTATTTCTCCATTGCAAACCAGACTTCCTACAGTTGTTTTATTTCGCAGGTTGAACCTAGAAACTGGAGAGACGCGTTAAAAGAGGAAAGCTGGGTGGATGCAATGCAAGAAGAGTTGCTTCAATTCCAGAAACTTGGTGTCTGGACGCTTGTTGACCTACCGGATCATCATAAAAAGATTAACACTTGATGGGTCTTCAAGTGCAAGCAAGATGATAGAGGTATTGTGGACCGAAACAAAGCTCGGCTCGTGGTCCAGGGCTTTCACCAGCAAGAAGGGATAGACTACACTGAAGTCTACGCCCCAGTCGCTCATCTTGAAGCTATTCGCATATTTTTGGCCTTTGCTTCTTGGAAAGGTTTCAAGGTGTATCAATTGGATGTCAAATCTGCTTTCTTTTACGGCAAAGTCAAAGAGGAGGTGTATGTCGGCCAACCACTAGGGTTTGTTGATCCAATACACAAGGATAAAGTCTACCTTCTAACAAAGCTTTATATGGTCGTCACCTAGCCCCGAGAGCTTGGTATGAAACGCTTTCGAGACATTTTCTTGACAACGACTTTCTCAGAGGAACTATAGACTGTACCCTCTTCACAAAGGAAGTATATGATCATCTGATTTTGGTACAAATATATATGGATGATATCATTTTTGGATCGACAAATGATAAGCTGTGCAAAGACTTCGAAGAAGCCATGAAGAAGAAGTTTGAAATGAGTGCTATGGGAGATGAAGTTATTTTTAGGACTTCAGGTTGAGCAATTGCCTGATGGTATCTTCATTCATCAGACAAAGTATGTTCTTTACGTGTTAGAGAAATTTGACATGTCAGGGACTGCGCCATCTACAGTTCAAAAGATTCCTTTATGGAACACCACCTAAAGTCGAGCCTTCATCTCTTTGTCTGTATGGAAATACTAACCTAAGCTCTCAAGGTCTCGTAATTCACCTCATTTACAGATATCAGTTAGATATATTCACCTGTTAAATGATATTCTGGGAATCTCGATGCGGGAATATATTCTGAGATTGGAAAAACAGTTACTTCATGTTCATTATTGTTACCTAACATATCTTGAAACAATTGAGAAATGTGTAGAGGTTTAAGTGGATAAGTATATTGGCAATCTAGGTAAATCTGTTTAAGAACTTACAGTTACTACCAAGATCAACAGTACTTGTAATTTGTCTAAATACGTGATATGATCCTCTAAATACAAAACTCACAAAAATATGTATGTAAATAGATTTTTGCTTGTTCTTTCTTTTCAAAAAAATCCCAAAGAGATTTTCAGTTTTTCTTTTGGCAGTCCATCTTAGATTTTAGTCTACCGATGATGAAAATACCGTTAGTCCAAGTCAAAGCGACATTTGCTGGAGGAAAGCTGAAAAGCACGGGTTGGGAGCTAATCAGAAAAAGAAATAATTTCCTAAAACGTCAAAAGTTCATTAATTTGAAACTTTACATTTTATAATAAATTTGTTTTGGTCAAACAACAGTCAACCAAGGTCATTAACTTGGACTTGGTAGGCAAATTAACTTGGACTTGGTTAACTGAGTGGGTTGCATAAACAGATAAAATTTCATAAAAAATCAAAAAGATAAACAAAGTGTATAAGAACTGACTCGTACGAGTGACACATTGACTCGTACATGACAAAAGTCTTCATTCGCACGAACCATCACTCGTACGAGTGAACCTTGAATGAGTATAAAAGGGCAACTCATTCGCACGAGTCACACTATTGACTCAGTGCGATTGAGAGCATACTTTGTGTGAACCAGTTCTTGTTACTCATTTTTTATTGATCTACATTACGTATCTGTTCTTAGGGGAGGTTGTTTTGCACACCTCTTTCAATGGGCAAGGTACTAATGCTTGTTTGAGCCGTTATAATGCCAAAATTGGACCAAAAGGACATAAAACATAGATTTAGGATAACCGGACCGGTAAAATATAAAATTGAACTCAAAATCGTTAAAATCGGCCCTTTTAACCTATAAATCAACATTCAGTTTGTTAAAATCTACATGTTTTAAGTATGGTTTGATTAGTTGTTATTTCGTGCGATTCGTTACTCATACGAATCATCACTCGTACGAGCGAGGATTTCAAATATTGTTTATCCTATTCACTCGTACGAGTGATCTTTCGTACGAGTAGAACCTTAAATGTTTATACTTGATGACTCATACAAAGCTTCAGTCGTACGAGGAAGTTCGTTAAAAACCCTTGAAATTTGTTAAGTTTTTATTCATTCGTACGAAGTAGTGACTCGTACGAGTGGGGTTTTGACTCAGACTTAAATTGTTGTCTAAGTATATGACTCGTACAAGTGATTAAGAGTTGAAAGTTTGGAAAAATTTTCTAAGTGCTTGAAATGTTTATGGTTGCAGATAAAGAAGTCATCGTTTACTCCATTTCACAACATATGTTGTCTTCTGGACGAGAATATTCCTGAAATCGCAGCTTACAGAGAAGTATTAGATTTTTTTTAGCCGTCTTCCAATCACCAAAGCTCTCACTGATCGTCACACAGCCTATCGTTCTCATGTAGAATATTTTTGGAATGCTGCTGAATTTGATGAAGAAAAGAACACGATTTTGTCTGCTGTAAGAATTGACAACAAAGATATTCAAGTCAAGATTACTGAAGACTTGATCATGACTGTGTTAGATTTCAAAGATAAAAAAGAAGACCCAACTGGTTTCTCTGCGTATATGGTTAAAGGGTGCTTCTACAAAATGGGTTATGCAGATTTTGTTAACGCAACTCCTTTTAAAAAGGTAAATCTGCATGAATCGTTTTGTTATATCGCACATTGTGTTATTCACGCTCTCAGTCACAGAAAGGGCGGATTTGATGATTTAGTTGATTATCAGATGTGCATGATCACAGCACTTATTCTGAACTTGCCTTACAATTTCTCTAGAGTGATCTTCTCCCAAATGGTCTAAAATATTCAACACGAGAAATTTTTACAGTATCCTCGTTTTATTCAAATGTTGCTCGACCACTTACATCCAAATTTGAAGAAAAAGAAAGATGATATTTTGATGCTGGAACATATGGATGTAACAACTCTGAAGAAGATGAATTTGCATCTTAAAGCCTTCTCAAATGCCATGCCTGTCTTCGGGGCTATTCTTGATAAAGATTATGTGGCACCACCAAAAGGGAAGTGGAGGAAAGATGATAGAGGAGATGAAGATGAGGAGCTGGAAGCGTTGGATGGTTATGTTGCAAAGAAAAGCGTGTGATTCTATAAAGATGAGAAGAAAGGGGGTAAGCGGAGAAAAGTAAGCAAACGTCCACATCTTCCTCCAATGCCACTAAAAAGAAGCAGTGTGCATCTGAAAGCACGAGGTTGATCGATGAGTCAGAGCCGGAAGAAAATGTTGAAACTTTGGCTGCTGACATTGAACGAGAAGCATTTGGAGAACAAGAAGGTATAGTTGAAGAAGCATCCTCCTCAAGTACTGATTCAGAGGATAGGATTGATGGCGAGAGAGAAAGAGTTAAAGAAAGAGAACATGAGCGTTTGGCTGAGCTTAAACGTAAAGCAGAGGAGAAGAGACGTAAAGCGTCAGGAGAAGATAATGCAACATATGTTCCTTCGGGTTCCGATAGTGATACTCCTATTTGCAAAACTTCTAAGAAATCTTCTAGATGTCTTAAAAGGCCAACTTTTCAATGTTGAACCGACTCCTCAACCACCACCATCACAATCTCCTCAACCAACTCCTCAGCCACCACCATCTCCACCACCACAGCCAACAACAAAACCCTCTCAATCTCAACCCCAGTTCGATTTTGACTTCGATTTTGGTGATACCAGGGGGGAAATTTCTAGGCAGACATGTTCAACGATTCACGCATTGAAGAGTTAGAGAAACAAGTAATGATGAACAGTGTCAAGATTGTTGAGCTACAAGAGCAATTCAATGGGCTTAATGAAGAAAAATAGCAGCTAAAGGCCATCTTAGCGAGTATTGTATCTGAGAATGAACGTTTGAGAAATCGCATGGCAGAATATGATGAAGAACGTCTCAGAAATCAAAGAAAGATGAGCTTATTAGAGAAAATTCTCACGAATCGGAATCAATTTAGCTGCTGAAATTGATGAGATAGAGAAAGTAGAGGCCAGAGAAAGGGTTGCCGAGCGCGAACGCATTGCAAAGAATTATTTGACGCTTAGGGCAAGGCTAAGGCGAAGACTGGTGAGAAACCTGTGATTGACATAACTGAGCCAGAAGCCGAATCTATGCCGGTATCTTCTGAGGTGGTGGTGTATGCAGTTTCGAAGAACTTTGTGTTGTTTGGAAAGCCTAAGGTTGTTGAAATTGATATGTCGAATCTTTCAGCTAAACATCGTGAATGGCTCATTAAGAGAAAGTTGGAGAAAGAAATAGAAGGCGAAGTAGATGAATTTGTTAAAGATCCTGAGAAAGAAAAAGAAGACTTGGACGATATTGATGACATTTTTTTTTATAAGTCTCATGATGACAGCGATGGTGGTGATGATGACTTGGGTGGTTCAGGTGTCCTTGTAACTGAATATAATTTGTATGATGATATCGACTTTTCTGTATACTTGGATGATTCGGCAAATCAAGCGTAAAAAGGAAAAGATCAGGGAAGGTCTGAAAGCTCTAAAGATGCTAAGCAGGCAGGAATCTTCACGGTGACCGAAATGTCTACTGTTCCTGTCGTGCCCAAACCGAAGATTTTGTATTTAGAGCATGATGTGGAGGAAGGTGAGGTTGTCCATAGCTACACAAAGGAAGAGATTGCTCAAATGTTAGGCATGGACAAAGAAGATTTTGGGTTTGTTTTCCAAGAAGAGCTTAATGATATCAGTGCTTTCGAGCTTATTGGTTATGTCTTCGAACAGGTTGCTGATGCACATAGTATGATAAAGTTGTCGTGGAGGATGATTCTGATGAGGATGATACTAATATTTTCGACGAGGGTACAGATAACTCCCCAACTTTCAGTGATCTGTTTGCAGCCGAAAATGATGATCTTTTGAAGCGTAAAGTTGAAGAAGTTGTGAAACAAGTAACCGTTCCTCAACATTTGTCTACAGAAGAAATTGCTTAAATGAGGAAGCGTTGGTTTAAAGAAGTACCAGCTGAATGTAATAAAACGTTGCTTAGCATTTTTTACGTGTGATACTAACATTTCTTTGTGGGATATTATAAGCTGGGGATGGATCGAAGAGCTGAATTTTTATGCGATTAAACGGGAATATGGGATGTAGTACTTTCGATACTTCAGCGACATAAAGACCCTGCCGTTCTAGGATATCAAAGTGCTTGTTCAAACTTAAATGATTAATTTGAAGATGAAATTTCATGACCAGCTGCTGTGGAAATTGATAAAGCTTGAGGCTACACATGGTTTTATTCACTGGAAACCACATTTCCAAAAAGAATCACGAAGATCGATCCAGTGACAAAATAAAAAGATGTTACATTGATAGTGAAGAGGCCGAAAGTTATGAAAAATATCCCTCTAATCAAGATGGAATAGGATTTCTTCAAGATCATCAAATGGTGGCACTATGATTCAAGTACAGGTGAAGCCGTTATTTGTGTCCATCCAGATGATGATTCTTGGAAGATTACTGAGGAATTATCCGAAGCCGTCATAGCACACAAACGCATATACGGTTTATGGTGTGGCATTCGAGTACTAGACCTGATGTGGCTAGTCAATTGTTCGAAGAAGCATATTGAATGCTTGTTCTATAGCAGGATTAGTTTTGAAGAGAAAGAAAAAGAACAAGCTCTCCAATTCCAAAAGATTATTATTGTCTGTTATGCTAATGATATACACTCAGGAACAACATGAAACACTTCTTGGAGGAAACTGGAAGAGATTGAGAAACGAAAGAAAGAGAAGGAGGAGAGCATTGCGGAGCGTACGCGAATTGCGTCACTATAGCGCTTTCAGTTTAGACGTTAATTATCAAATCATTAAAGAATTGTTTGAAGACTATCCAAGACTGCGACAACATCCAAGGGGGAGTTTGTTGGTGCATAATGTCTATTGCCGACATCTAGGATATGTTGTTTATGTATATAGGGCTTAGAACGTCAAACAGTGTTTGTTAATATATGATTAGTATGGTTTGTTCATGGCTCATACGAGTGAGCTTCATGGCTCGTACACCTTGTCACTCGTACGAGGCATCACTCGCACGAGTCACAAACACGCACTCCTCCTGTGCGAGTCATGTTGACCTATAAATAGAGGAGCTTGAGTGTTGTGTCAGACATCTGTTGGTGTGTGTCTAAGGCGAAGCCCTGTCAAACTGTTTACGTGTTCTATAATTGTTCACGTTTTTCAATACAATTCAAGGCGTTTAAGTAGTATATCTTTCTTGTTTATTTGTCCAACTTGCTGAGTCAGATCAGTCTAGTGCTCATTGGAGAAGAGCCAATCCCCTCTCACAAGTGGTATCAGAGCCTTGAGGCCTGATTTGAGGACAAACAACAAGTTTTACTAAACAACATACAATTTCAGATCCAGATGCAACCATTGGAGTTTTCTACATCTACACTTTCTCATACAGATAGATTTGGACGAACTCATGAACAAATTGGACTAGGATTTTAGTATTTCATCTTAAAATCAACTAATCAATCCTTGAAAATTACAGCTTTAAAATCAAACTTAATCATGTCAAAATTTGTAAAAATCATCTGTTTGGTGACCTAAGCTGACTCGTACGAGTAAAGAGACAACTCGTACGAACGGCCATTTGTCAAATTAGACGCTCCTACGAACAAGTAAACTAATTTTCTTAAAATTTACAAGTTAAAAGTTTTCATCCGCACGAGTAAGTAGTTCGCATGAGGAAGTCACTCGCACGAGTAACCTCTGCATTCTCACGAACATCTCATTCGTATGAATCTTTGACTGCCACGAGTTTATTACTCCCACGACTATCTCAGTCACACGAGCAGCTCTGTCATCTGCACGAAGAACTTGTTAAGCTTAGGTCCATACTGAGGATATGCCAATAGGCTTCATTCGTTCCATATATCCTTGAAAAAACAGTTTACGCTTTCTGTAACTGTTCACGTTTTCAATACAATTCAAGGCGTTTAAGCAGTATATCTTTCTTGTTTGTCTGTCCAACCCGCTAAATGAATTCCGCCTCTGTTAGCTGAGTCAGATCCTTGCGGTGCTCATTAGAGGAGAGCTGATCCCCTCTCATAGTTTTATCTTTACCTGATGGCAACGACGATTTCATTGTCTATCGTGACGCATCAAACCTAGGCCTTGGTTGTGTTCTCATGCAAAGAGACAAAGTCATAGCCTATGCGTTAAGACAATTGAAAATCCATGAGAAGAACTACACAGCTCATGATATTGAGTTAGGAGGCGTAGTTTTGGCTCTCAATGTCACACCCTCAATTTCCACTTGCGGAGTTTAACCGCGAGGCGTGTGAACAAACCAGAATCTGAGACACTAGTACGTCGAACGACTCTATATGATTTGATAATACGTTTTCCAAAATCATTTGTTTAACCATTCATTGTAGATTTTATATTGTCTTAGTTAGTTTCCAATATTTAGCGGAAGCATTAGTTTTTATGGTTGAGCGGAAGCATAAAAATAGGTAGAGAAACGGGCGCCAACACAAATGCCAAAACAAACGAAAAACCCAAAACAATGTTTGTAAGTGAGACTCGATAAAAGGTGTCTTGATCAATGCAAGTGAGTGCACCTAGAGCTCCTAGCGTCCTGAGAAACATGTAAAGAAACAAGTGTCAACATTAAAGATTAGTGAGTTCACAGGTTTTTATAAATTCGTTTGTTCGGTTATAAGTTTGTTTCCCCCGTTATCCCTAACCCGGGATAACGGTTTAGTTCCATTATTCCCAACCCGGAATAATAATGATAGTTCCATTATTCCTTACCCGGAATAATAATGATGTCCCATTATTCCTAACCTGGAATAATAACGTTGTTGGTTCCATTATCCCTAACCCGGGATAATATCGTTGATTCGTAATTAAGTTCAATGTTAATATATATAGGTAGCTAGCCTAAAGTTATGTCACGTAAGTGTTCGCGATCGAAGCTGACTGTTGTGCCTCCGTGTTGCCAGGCCTATCACTGACCATGGCGAAGTTAGGCCAAATTATTCACCCGTTGACCATACCCGGTCGGCTAGCGCGACTAGCTCGGATGGGGCTTGTCAGGCCCAGTAGTACTACTTATAATTTCCCTGCTATTTAAACCCAATACTAACGATCCGAGAGATTGTCGAGGACTTGTGTGATATAGCTGCTTAGTGACCATAACGTACATTAACATTAACTTAGTTACCGAATAGTTAAGTGACGTTAATTTCGTATAACGTAAAGAGATAGAGTTGTAGAGTGTATACATGTTTCTCCCCCTGTTGTTTAAAACCGGATAAAATTAGGGGCCGTGAACTCACCTTTAGTTGCTCGGTTAGTGTAAGACAGAAGTTGCAAATGATGGGACCGCTAATTGCGTCCTAACAATTCAATTGATTTCAAGTTAGTGTGTGAACACACCAATACAAATCCTACACATAATACACACAATCATAATTCCTAACACTCAAACATGCATGCAAGTATCCTCATATGCACATAGTGATCAAAACAATTTATCATGAACACAATCCAATCCATGCAACACTTTGGTGCACACATTCGCAAGTTATCAAGTTTCAGCTTATATACTCATAATTCGGCTGTTTTCGAGGATTTTTATAAAATAGTTCCAACGTTCCGAAAATTCCAATTATTTTACAGAAGGTGACAACTATACTGTAGAATTTTATATAATTTTTTAAAGTCCTAACACTTTACCAATTATTTGTAAATATTAATATGCTAGGCTGCAGACAGATTCGTCGCTTTCTGACTGCAGTCCACGGAAGAATTCATTTAAAAATCACCGTTCGTCCAATTAACAAAATTCCAGTGGGTGTTCTCCGGAAATTTCCATATCCAGTTGCTGTACAAATTTCCTGATTCGACTCCCTACCGATTATTAGATCCGACTTTATAAACAACTAACAAATTTTCAGGATTTTCACAGCTTTAGTTACTGAACTTAATTGGCTGCTTAAAAATATCAAACGACTTCAGAAAAATATGAATCCAACGCCATTAGAATCGTTTTGCAAAACTCTACGTTTTAGATTTCAGAAAATCCGTTTTTCGATAAATAATAACCAAGTTACAGCCAGTTGAAGTTGGCTGTAACCACCATTCAGCATTCTGATTCAGCACTTTATCACAATCTAACTCGCTTAAACCCTCGATACATTGAACATAGGCGATCAAGAACAGAATTTCAAATCATATATTATCATATATATCATACCCATGCAAACCCTAATCATAACCTATAGTTTTTATCAACAAAACACAGCCTATGTTTCTAGATTTCGAAAAACATCAAACTTGCAAACATCATAAATAAATCGGCTAACATAACACTACATTCAAACATATAAATCCGAATGTAATCTTGCAAACAATGATAAATCCTAACCTTTAATAACAAGATCAATGAGCCGAGACTTGGACAAGAGCCGATTCGGATATGATGAAGGAGATCGCGACCGAGAGCAAAGAGTGAGGAAGACTTGTTGCGACCGAGAGGGGTGTATCAAGGCTGTTTGCCATCGAGGGAACAAGTGGAGGGCTGCCGTCGGCTGATTTCTCAACTAGGGTTTTTGTGTTTTGTTTTTGTGAAGCAAAGCATGCATTTGTGTGTATATATAGCGCAAGGGATGAAAGGGAAAAGGGAAGGGTTGCGGTTGGGTATGTGCTCGCGGCCGAAAGGGTTCGGGTGGGTTGGTTTGGGTCTAACACTTGGTCCTCAAGTTTAGATGAACTACTTGAGTCGTAAGGCAATGAGGCCGGCTCGTGTCGCGGTTCGGTTCGATTCGACCATATATTTACTATATATATTTCATAACTAAAACAAATCACGAAATCGAACATCACATAATAATTCACCAACTTATAAACGTTTAATACACATAGCACGTAATTCATTTGACAAGTTCACGAAATTATCGTAATTATTTCGAGCGTGCAATTTAAGTCTCCGAACCAAATTAACGTAGGAACAAATAACCGTGAAGTAGTGCGTTTAAGATATCTGAAAAACCGGGATGTCACATTATCCCCATGTTGAAAGAATTTTCGTCCCGAAAATTGAGTAAACACGGTTTAGAATGTAACGTACATGTTTAGAGTGCCACGCGCAAAGATTTAGTTCGTTACCGATGGTACGCAAAATTACAAGAAATTCCCAAGTGCCATGCACAAAGATTCCCAAGTGCCATGCACAAAGATTTAGTTAACAATGGTACGCGAAATTATGAGATATTTCCAGGTTGTCACATTATCCCCATGTTGAAAGAATTTTCGTCCCGAAAATTTAGTTGCTGGTATTGTTAGTTTGCTTCTCAGCTGCAAAGAGGTGTGGGTATTTGCTTTTCATTTGGTCCTCTCTTTCCCACGTGAACTCCGGTCCACGCTTAGAGTCCCAACGAACCTTAACGATCGGAATCTTACTGTGCCTTCGAGTCTTGATCTCACGATCCATGATCTCGATAGGTTGTTCCACAAAGTGCAGTTGTTCATCCACTTGGATCTCATCCAATGGAATGACTAGGGTTTCATCTGATAGACACTTCTTCAGATTTGACACGTGAAAAACGTTGTGAACTCCACTGAGTTCGGTAGGAAGGTCTAATTGATAAGCTACGGGTCCAATACGTTTCAAGATCACAAACGGACCTACGTACCGTGGGTTTAGTTTGCCTCATTTTCCAAAGCGGATTACACCCTTCCAGGGTGACACCTTCAGTAGGACGCGGTCGCCTACTTGAAATTCGAGCGGTTTGCGTCGTTGATCAGCGTAGCTTTTCTGTCGATCTCGTGCCGCCGCCATGGGGTTTCTGATTTGTACAATCTTTTCAGTAGCCTCAAGTATCAACTCAGGGCCTGTGAGTTGACTGTCACCGACTTCTGCCCAACAGACCGGTGATCTACATTTACGACCGTATAATGCCTCAAACGGTGCTGCCGATATACTCGTATGGTAACTGTTGTTATACGAGAATTCCACTAAAGGCAGGTGGATTTCCCAACTATTCCCGAAGTCTACTACGCATGCCCTAAGCATGTCTTCCAAGGTCTGTATGGTCCTTTCGCTTTGACCATCAGTCTGAGGGTGATAAGTTGTGCTCATATCTAAGCTGTCGCGGTTCGCAACCACCCAAAGTTCGCGGGAGTTTAGTGATGAAGTCCATCGAGATCTGATCCCATTTCCACACTAGGATCTCAGGTTGTTGGAGCAGCACCGATGGCTTTTGATACTCTACCTTGACTTTTGCACAAGTCAAACACTTACTCACGTAGGTGGCTATATCAGCTTTCATGTTGGGCCACCAATACGCAGCTTTAAGGTCTTGATACATCTTATCCGAACCAGGATGGACAGAGTATCGGGATTTGTGAGCTTCGTTCATGACTAGCTCTCTGAGGTTTCCATACAGAGGTACCCATATGCGATTCATGAAATACCGGGCTCCATTGGGTTTTACTTCCCAATCGCGTTCCATTTTTCCCACCGATTCGGCCTTGATGTTTTCCTCCTTAACTGCTTCTAACTGCGCGTCGCGTATCTGTTCGGGTAACCCCGAATGAATAGTGAGCTGTAATGCTCGTACCCGACGAGGTTTCAAGTGTTCCTTCCTACTGAGGGCATCAGCTACCACGTTAGCTTTACCCGGGTGATACCGAATGGCACACTCATAATCGTTCAAGAGTTCGACCCAGCGACGCTGTCGCATGTTCAACTCCTTCTGATCAAAGATGTGTTGGAGGCTCTTGTGGTCGGTAAAGATTGTGCACTTCGTTCCATAGAGGTAGTGTCTCCAAATCTTAAGTGCAAACACCACTGCTCCCAATTCCAGGTCATGCGTTGTGTAGTTTTTCTCGTGAACCTTCAATTGTCGGGACGCATACGCGATGACCTTTTCGCGTTGCATGAGTACGCATCCCAACCCCTGAATGGAAGCATCACAATATACTACAAAGTCATCTGTCCCTTCCGGCAAGGACAGAATGGGTGCACTGCAAAGTTTCTGTTTCAGCAATTGAAATGCCGCTTCCTGCTTGTCACCCCAAGCATACTTGATGCCTTTCTGGGTGAGGGTAGTAAGCGGTTGCGCGATCTTTGAAAATCCCTCGATGAAACGTCTGTAGTAACCAGCCAAACCCAAAAATTGGCGGATCTCCGTCGGTGTCCTAGGTGCTTCCAAGTTTTTTATAGCTTCAATCTTGGTAGGGTCGACGTGGATACCCTTTTCATTTACGATATGCCCGAGGAACTGAACTTCCCGAATCCAGAAGTCACACTTTGAAAGCTTGGCATATAGTTTCTCCTGTTGAAGTAATCCCAGCAGTAATCGTAGATGTTCAGCATGTTCTTCTTCTCCTTTAGAGTAGATGAGTATGTCATCGATGAACACAATGACAAACTTGTCGAGGTATGGTTTACACACACGGTTCATGAGGTCCATGAACACCGCGGGTGCGTTGGTGAGACCGAAGGGCATGACCAAGAACTCATAATGGCCATACCGAGTACGAAATGCCGTCTTAGCGATATCCTCCTCCCTGACGCGTAGCTGGTGGTAACCGGACCGTAGATCAATCTTGGAGTAGTAGCTTGACCCTTGCAGTTGGTCGAAGAGATCGTCGAGGCGAGGTAACGGGTATTGGTTCTTGACAGTAACCTTGTTGAGTTCCCTGTAGTCGATGCACATGCGGAAGGTCCCGTCCTTCTTCTTGACAAAAAGGACTGGAGCTCCCCATGGCGAAGCGCTTGGTCGGATAAATCCTTTTTCTAACAGCTCCTGAAGTTGGGTAGACAGCTCCTGCAGCTCGGCTGGAGCTAGGCGGTATGGGGCTTTGGCGATAGGAGTTGCATGGTTTGCCAATTCAATTTCAAACTCCAATTGTCGATGGGGTGGGAGAACAGGTAACTCCTCTGGGAATACATCAGAAAAATCACGGACGACGGGGATGTCTTCTATACGTTTCTCGTCCTTAGGCTGTTCGGTAACCAGTGCGAGTAAAGCGAAAGAGTTCTTCCTCCGAAGATACTTCTGCGCTTGCATGTAAGAGATGATGTTTGTGACGGCGCCTGCCTTCTCGCCTTGCACCGTCAAGATTTCGTCGTTAGTGAGCGGAATACGGATAGATTTTACGAAACAGAGAACTTCAGCTCGGACGTCGGATAGCCAGTCCATTCCGACTACCACGTCAAAACTACCAAGGGTAGTTGTTATCAGATCAATGGTAAAGTGTGACCCGCGAGTTTGAGTTGACAGCCAGATACTATATGGGTCACATCTACAGATTTACCATCGGCTAGTTCTATGATATAAGGGGTCTCTAAGGGTTTAGGCGTGAGATTTAGGTTCTTCCTAAAAGACTCAGATATAAAACTCCTATCCGCACCCGTATCAAAAAGCACAGTAGCAAAATGTTCATTAAGGGGAAACTTACCGGTGACCACGTTCGAGTCGTTTCTGGCCTCTCCGCGGCCCAACGTAAATGCGCGACCTTTGGCACCTCCGGTGCCACCATTTCCATTATTGTTGTTGTTATTGTTGTTGTTGTGGTTATTGTGGTTGTGGTTGTTCCCACCATTGTTGTTGTTGTTACGCAGCTGTGGGCAGTCTCTTTTGAAGTGGGTAGTGCTACCACACTGATAGCATCCCCGGTTAACACCCTGTTGCTGGCCATGGGGTTGATTTTGGTTTTGTCGGGACATGATTTCCCCGCAACAATCCTTTGCCGCATGTCCCACTTTGCCACATCGTTGGCAGCGATTCCCGGCACAAGGGCCGTGATGATGAAGATTACAGCGATTACACTGCGGCTTTCGACCTACGTAGCCGCTTGCGTTGTTGTTGTTGTTGGCGGGCTGATTTTGGTGACCCCGGTGGCTGTTGTAATTATTGAACCGTTTCTGGTTCCCCTGTTGTGGCTGGGATGACGAAGACTGTCAAACAGACGAGTCTTCAAACTTTCTTTTATTATCAGGGGCAACTTCAGTTGTACCCCGATTTGGCAACTTCTTTTGTTCCACCGCCTTATCGGTGAGTTTGTGCGCCAACCTGATTGCTTGATGTTCAGTTGCAGGGTTGCTAGCCATTACCATACCCTGAATCTCCGGGACCAGACCCCCAAGGTAGAACTCGAGTCGTTTCTCAACAGTGTTGGCCAGATCAGGACATAGAAATACCAAGTCGTGATGTTTCGCTGTGTATGCTTCGATTTCAGATCCCGCCATCTTGTGGTTCCATAGTGCTTGTTCCAACTGCTGAACTCTGTCCCGCGGACAGTACTCCTCTTTGATTAGGGCCTTAAACTCGGCCCAGGCCATTGGATTTGCAGTAATAAGTCCACGCGTTTGGACTTGCGTATTCCACCAAGTTAGTGCCCCATCTTCCAGTGTTGAGGCTGCATACTTGACCTTGTTGGCCTCCAGACAGTTGCACATTTCAAATACTGATTCAGATTTTTCGATCCAGCGCACCAATCCTATGGGTCCTTCTGCCCCCGTGAATTTGCTTGGCTTCGCGTCGAGGAACCTCTTGTAGGGGTTAAGACCCCCTCCTGTTGCTGGTGGGTTTTGAACACCTGCCAGAGCAGCATTCACGTATTCTTGGATCATTGCGGCTAATTCTTAAGGCGTCATGTTGAGAATTCCGCAACGTCCAGTTGCCATTTTAGATCTAAGGGAAACAAAACGGAGATTGGCGAGACGAGTTGGTCATCTATGTC
This sequence comes from Scalesia atractyloides, assembly GCA_947069175.1. Taxonomy (NCBI): domain Eukaryota; kingdom Viridiplantae; phylum Streptophyta; class Magnoliopsida; order Asterales; family Asteraceae; genus Scalesia; species Scalesia atractyloides. The sequence continues at coordinate 33,017,098 of CAMTDV010000003.1, read as the reverse complement.
TCCATCTCCCAGGTCGCTATCACTGCTGTCATCCTCTTCAGCGTTTTCAGCTTCAATAGCCGGGTCCTGTTCTGGCTCTTCTTCCTCCGGATCCTCCTCCGGATTTTCCTCTGGATCCTCCTCTGGATCCTCTTCTGGATCCTCTTCTGGATCCTCCTCCGGATCCTCTTCCGGCACTGGAGGGGCCGGTGCTGGTGCAGGTACTGGTGCAGGTGCCTGATTTTGTTCTAGTTCTTGAATTCTCCAGCTCGACTCAAGAACTCTGTCTTCTAGCCAGTCCGCCCTTAGCTGCTCAGCACGAAGATCTCTGGCTAAGGTGTTACGAGCTATCTTACTCGTATGTTGCTCTTCCTCGAGCGATCCAGTTTTACCTGTCAGTTGTCGTATCATCCATCCCTGTGCTAGGATGGTTTCATGCATTCTTTCTATTTGTTCTTGTTGTTTCCGTATCATATCTCTAAGTAGGTCGTTTCCTACTTCTACAGAGTTAACCGGTTAGACCGGCACAGCGATGGTCGTTTCCTACTTCGCACTCCTCCTGTGCGAGTCATGTTGACCTATAAATAGAGGAGCTTGAGTGTTGTGTCAGACATCTGTTGGTGTGTGTCTAAGGCGAAGCCCTGTCAAACTGTTTACGTGTTCTATAATTGTTCACGTTTTTCAATACAATTCAAGGCGTTTAAGTAGTATATCTTTCTTGTTTATTTGTCCAACTTGCTGAGTCAGATCAGTCTAGTGCTCATTGGAGAAGAGCCAATCCCCTCTCACAAGTGGTATCAGAGCCTTGAGGCCTGATTTGAGGACAAACAACAAGTTTTACTAAACAACATACAATTTCAGATCCAGATGCAACCATTGGAGTTTTCTACATCTACACTTTCTCATACAGATAGATTTGGACGAACTCATGAACAAATTGGACTAGGATTTTAGTATTTCATCTTAAAATCAACTAATCAATCCTTGAAAATTACAGATTTAAAATCAAACTTAATCATGTCAAAATTTGTAAAAATCATCTTTTTGGTGACCTAAGCTGACTCGTACGAGTAAAGAGACAACTCGTACGAACGGCCATTTGTCAAATTAGACGCTCCTACGAACAAGTAAACTAATTTTCTTAAAATTTACAAGTTAAAAGTTTTCATCCGCACGAGTAAGTAGTTCGCATGAGGAAGTCACTCGCATGAGTAACCTCTGCATTCTCACGAACATCTCATTCGTATGAATCTTTGACTCGCACGAGTTTATTACTCGCACGACTATCTCAGTCACACGAGCAGCTCTGTCATCTGCACGAAGAACTTGTTAAGCTTAGGTCCATACTGAGGATATGCCAATAGGCTTCATTCGTTCGATATATCCTTGAAAAACAGTTTACGCTTTCTGTAACTGTTCACGTTTTCAATACAATTCAAGGCGTTTAAGCAGTATATCTTTCTTGTTTGTCTGTCCAACCCGCTAAATGAATTCCGCCTCTGTTAGCTGAGTCAGATCCTTGCGGTGCTCATTAGAGGAGAGCTGATCCCCTCTCATAGTTTTATCTTTACCTGATGGCAACGACGATTTCATTGTCTATCGTGACGCATCAAACCTAGGCCTTGGTTGTGTTCTCATGCAAAGAGACAAAGTCATAGCCTATGCGTTAAGACAATTGAAAATCCATGAGAAGAACTACACAGCTCATGATATTGAGTTAGGAGGCGTAGTTTTGGCTCTCAATGTCACACCCTCAATTTCCACTTGCGGAGTTTAACCGCGAGGCGTGTGAACAAACCAGAATCTGAGACACTAGTACGTCGAACGACTCTATATGATTTTATAATACGTTTTCCAAAATCATTTGTTTAACCATTCATTGTAGATTTTATATTGTCTTAGTTAGTTTCCAATGTTTAGCGGAAGCATTAGTTTTTATGGTTGAGCGGAAGCATAAAAATAGGTAGAGAAACGGGCGCCAACACAAACGCCAAAACAAACGAAAAACCCAAAACAATGTTTGTAAATGAGACTCGATAAAAGGTGTCTTGATCAATGCAAGTGAGTGCACCTAGAGCTCCTAGCGTCCTGAGAAACATGTAAAGAAACAAGTGTCAACATTAAAGATGAGTGAGTTCACAGGTTTTTATAAATTCGTTTGTTCGGTTATAAGTTTGTTTCCCCCGTTATCCCTAACCCGGGATAACGGTTTAGTTCCATTATTCCCAACCCGGAATAATAATGATAGTTCCATTATTCCTTACCCGGAATAATAATGATGTCCCATTATTCCAAACCTGGAATAATAACGTTGTTGGTTCCATTATCCCTAACTCGGGATAATATCGTTGATTCGTAATTAAGTTCAATGTTAATATATATAGGTAGCTAGCCTAAAGTTATGTCACGTAAGTGTTCGCGATCGAAGCTGACTGTTGTGCCTCCGTGTTGCCAGGCCTATCACTGACCATGGCGAAGTTAGGCCAAATTATTCACCCTTTGACCATACCCGGTCGGCTAGCGCGACTAGCACGGATGGGGCTTGTGGGGCCCAGTAGTACTACTTATAATTTTCCCGCTATTTAAACCCAATACTAACGATCCGAGAGATTGTCGAGGACTTGTGTGATATAGCTGCTTAGTGACCATAACGTACATTAACATTAACTTAGTTACCGAATAGTTAAGTGACGTTAATTTCGTATAACGTAAATAGATAGAGTTGTAGAGTGTATACATGTTTCTCCCCTGTTGTTTAAAACCGGATAAAATTAGGGGCCGTGAACTCACCTTTAGTTGCTCGGTTAGTGTAAGACAGAAGTTGCAAATGATGGGACCGCAAATTGCGTCCTAACAATTCAATTGATTTCAAGTTAGTGTGTGAACACACCAATACAAATCCTACACATAATTAACGCACAAAGCGGTACACACAATCATAATTCCTAACACTCAAACATGCATGCAAGTATCCTCATATGCACATAGTGATCAAAACAATTTATCATGAACACAATCCAATCCATGCAACACTTTGGTGCACACATTCGCAAGTTATCAAGTTTCAGCTTATATACTCATAATTCGGCTGTTTTCGTGGATTTTTATAAAATAGTTCCAACGTTCCGAAAATTCCAATTATTTTACAGAAGGTGACAACTATACTGCAGAATTTTATATAATTTTTTAAAGTCCTAACACTTTACCAATTATTTGTAAATATTAATATGCTAGGCTGCAGACAGATTCGTCGCTTTCTGACTGCAGTCCACGGAAGAATTCATTTAAAAATCACCGTTCGTCCAATTAACAAAATTCCAGTGGGTGTTCTCCGGAAATTTCCATATCCAGTTGCTGTACAAATTTCCTGATTCGACTCCCTACCGATTATTAGATCCGACTTTATAAACAACTAACAAATTTTCAGGATTTTCACAGCTTTAGTTACTGAACTTAATTGGCTGCTTAAAAATATCAAACGACTTCAGAAAAATATGAATCTAGCGCCATTAGAATCGTTTTTAAAAACTCTACGTTTTAGACTTCAGAAAATCCGGTTTTCGATAAATAATAACCAAGTTACAGCCAGTTGAAGTTGGCTGTAACCACCATTCAGCATTCTGATTCAGCACTTTATCACAATCTAACTCGCTTAAACCCTCGATACATTGAACATAGGCGATCAAGAACAGAATTTCAAATCATATATTATCATATATATCATACCCATGCAAACCCTAATCATAACCTATAGTTTTTATCAACAAAACACAGCCTATGTTTCTAGATTTCGAAAAACATTAAACTTGCAAACATCATAAATAAATCGGCTAACATAACACTACATTCAAACATATAAATCTGAATGTAATCTTGCAAACAATGATAAATCCTAACCTTTAATAACAAGATCAATGAGCCGAGACTTGGACAAGAGCCGATTCGGATATGATGAAGGAGATCGCGCCCGAGAGCAAAGAGTGAGGAAGACTTGTTGCGACCGAGAGGGGTGTATCAAGGCTGTTTGCGATCGAGGGAACAAGTGGAGGGCTGCCGTCGGCTGATTTCTCAACTAGGGTTTTTGTGTTTTGTTTTTGTGAAGCAAAGCATGCATGTGTGTGTATATATAGCGCAAGGGATGAAAGGGAAAAGGGAAGGGTTGCGGTTGGGTATGTGCTTGCAGCCGAAAGGGTTCGGGTGGGTTGGTTTGGGTCTAACACTTGGTCGTCAAGTTTAGATGAACTACTTGAGTCGTAAGGCAATGAGGCCGGCTCGTGTCGCGGTTCGGTTCGATTCGACCATATATTTACTATATATATTTCATAACTAAAACAAATCACGAAATCGAACATCACATAATAATTCACCAACTTATAAACGTTTAATACACATAGCACGTAATTCATTTGACAAGTTCACGAAATTATCGTAATTATTTCGAGCATGCAATTTAAGTCTCCGAACCAAATTAACGTAGGAACAAATAACCGTGAAGTAGTGCGTTTAAGATATCTGAAAAACCGGGATGTCACACTCAAAATTTGGAGACACTACCTTTACGGCACGAAATGTGTGGTTTTCACTGACCACGAAAGTCTCTGTTGGTGCATATTTGTGACAACAGCTTAGATTTGGTCTTTGGACATCTTGTAATTAGTAAAATGATAAATGGTTAGTGGGTTTAGTTTTGTAATAGTTAATTAGAAGTAATTGGGCTAAACCAGACACCATATAGCATATGGTAGGCGAATTGGGCCTAGACCCATTCGCAGCCTAGGAGCAAATTTGTCTCTATATAAAGGGATTTTTGCATTAGGGTTAAGGTGGCTCATTCAGTTGATCAGAGAATTAGCTAATTACTTCAGAGAGAGTTGAAAGAGAGAGTCTTGAATTGATTGTAAACCATTGTGTTAGATAATCAATAGAAGATTGTTTAAAAGTAATCGTGTTCGTGTTTTTGTTCTCGTTTCTGTGAAATCTGATCTAGGGGATTCCGCACTTTAGATTGGATAGACGATTCTATGAAGATCCTTACGGATTAGGGGACCTACAATTGGTATCAGAGCATTCGGCTCTTGATTTTGCTCCGTTCAGAATCATAACAGCAGAAAAAGTTGGGTTTTTGGACGTTTTGGAGGCTGTTTTCAAGTTTGTGACGGCTGTTCTAGGGTTTGCTGCTATTTCGGATTAACAAAATAGTATTTCTGATTGAAAGTTTGAGTTTCAGATAAGAAACTTGCATTTCGGATCATCAGACTTGCAATGCGGATCATCAGAGTTGCATTTCGGATTAGAACAGTCTATCTCGGATTAAGATCAGTCCATTTCGGATTGAATTTTGGATTAGTAATCTATTCCGGATTCCATCTTAAATCAGAAAAGTCTATTCCGGATTCCATCTCGGATTAGAATAGTCTATTCCGAATTCCATCTCGGATCAGAATAGTACATTCCGGATTCCATCTCGGATCACTATTCCGAATCACCATCTCGGATAAGCAATTCGGATTACTGTTCCGGGTTTCCATCTCGGATTGACTATCTGAGTTACTGTTCCGAATTCAGTACTGTTCCGAGTTCTATACAAAAAGGTGGAAAGTTAATCAGCGGAGTTAAACGTTTTCGAACATAGAATTTGATCCACAGACAATCTTGACAAACCGGTTCCGCATTTAGACTCATGTGATTTTTAGGACAAAAAAATATATACATCATTGAACTCGTATCGTCAAGACGAGTCTAACCGTATAATTTGGTGCCACCCATTTCGGACAAATTTTTAACGTTTTTAACGAGCCTGTGCGGTAAAAATGTCGAATATGTCTAACTTAAATGAATTGTTAAAGAACGGAGCACGAGGTAGGCACCACAAACAAACCTCGAAAAATGCTGAAGGTAGAGAATTACCTTACATGGAAGGATAGATTTCAATCATTCATTGAATATCAAGACACACGGATGTGGATCTGTATTCAAGGTGGTACGCTAACCCCACTCATGACTTTGAGGGTAGACAACGTGTCACTGCTTATGGGAATATGTCAGAAGCTGAAAAGAGAATGTAAGAGTCTGAGAAGAAAGACTTAGCTGCTATAAAGACGTCGTTACCTGATGAAATCAAACATACATTCAACCGTTATACTACATCGAAAGAGATGTGAGATGCCCTAGAGAAGAGGTATGAGGGCAATACTGATGTGAAGAAGAACAATGTTGATCTGCTGAAGAAACAGTTTTTTGTGTTTAAAGGCATGAGGAATGAGTTTCCATTGAAGATATTATCACGAGATACTATCATCTGATGTTAGAAATGGACGATTATGACATAGAGGGATACACGAATGTGGAGATAAATGATACGTTGCTGGATGCTTTACCTGCAAAGTGGGATATTTATACTTTGATGATAAAGGGTGAAGGTGACTATGAAAATAAAGACTTGGAAGAGGTTGTTAGGAGACTGAGAGCTTATGAGCTCAATATGAAGAAGAAGAAGAAGAAGAAGGAGACTGGATATGATCAGGTTCAAGATCCATGGATTTATAGAGGGCTTACACCTTCATCTTCCAACAATGCTTCAAGTGATACTGCAACTGCGTTTCTTTCATGTGAAAATGAGCAGATTGTGACAAATGCTGAGGGTAAAGTATGTTTTGTTGATGCTTTAGGAGGCTCGTCAGGGGCTAAGAGACAACAATCAAGTAATAATAACAGCAGTACTAGGTCTATGCCTCTGAGTTTGAAAAATGCTGAAGATCATCTTTCATTGCTTGCTTCTTTCGTTGCTTCCTACGAGAACTACATTCAGGGAAGAATATCTGATCCTGCTACGTTTGATGAAGATTACGATCAGATTGACCCTGATGATCTAGAGGAGATGGATTTACCATGGCAGATGGCCATGATCTCTAGAAGAGTAAAGAGGTTTATGAATAGAACGGGCAGGAAGTTCGTTGGAAAGAGTGTGGGTTTTGACAAGACTAAAATGAAGTGTTACAATTGTCAAAACTATAGGAATGAGTCAACCAACACTGGATCAAAGGCCCTGATCTCTACTGCTAGAGAAGGTTCTTATGATTGGAGTGTTCATCAGGAGGGTGATGACAATGCCACACAAGCCTTCATGGCTGAAATAGCCCTAGTTGATGATGCAAAAGTAAAGGCTGATGCTGAGGTAGAGCAAGAGACGGTAGCTGAAAAAGCTGATGGAGAACAGAATGCTGCAGAGAAGAAGATGGCTGCTGATTTTGCTGCTTTCATAGCCGATCTAAGCAAATCAACAGAAGAGGTACATTCTAACTCTGGTAGTTCTGTTTGTTTAAAATGTCATGAACTGCAAAGTGAAGTTGTCACCACGTTAACAAAACGAAACCAAAGTCTGGTAAATGAGCTCCAAACCTCAAAGAATCAAACTTTTTTGTAAAACGAAATAAGTCATCGAATTTAAAGAAAATTAAAGGTTATGAAGAAGAAATCAATATTCTAACATGTAAGCTTAATGATAAGCTTCAAGTTATTGACTTAGCTCATGATACAATGAATGAGAAAACAAAAGAAATTTCTAAAAAATGCAAAGAGTTGTCCGAAGCACAACTTAAAATTTGTGAACTTGAAAAGAAATTAAATCAATTCAGAAATTCATCTTTTGTTATGAAACACATGATGAATGGCCTGAAGAAGAGTAATAACAAGACATGCGTGGGATTCAAAGGTTTAAATGAAGTTCCACCACCCCTTGGTCATGACTATTCTTTCTTGCCAGATGAAGAAGAGCTTACAGACTTTGTGTCAACTACACCTGGTAGTTCCACATCAGATAATGTTGATGGTTCTGAGAATGCCAAGAAGGGTAATAACAAAGACACCATTTTGAAAACAAAGAATACACACCCTAAGAATCAAAAACAATTTTTTGTTAAAAAGGTTGATTTTGTTAAAGGGGGTGATATGAAAGAAGAGGTTACTGTTATTACAAAAGAGTCAAATCTGCAGTTTGCTAAAAATAAAAATAAAGAAAAATCAGAAATTAAGCAAACTAAACAAGATTCTTCAAAGGCATCATCATCATCATCATCATCACCTGATGAATCTAAACCACAGACTTCAATTAAGAAGTCTTCGGCTAGAAAATCGTGCTTCAAATGTCATGAAAAGGGACATGTAGCTACCTGCTGTCCTACAAAAAGAATGAAGCACAGGTGAGTGAGAGACAGAGAGAAAAATCACCAGCAAAAAGTGGTGAAGGTGAGAAGAAGGTTACTAACTCACCAAAGATATCTACTGCCAGGCAACAGAGTGTTGCTGAGGGTGTAGATAAGGCTAAAAAAGGAACTCACCAAGTTCCTCGTTTTCAAAGAACTCAACAAAGATTTCAGCCTACATCTACATCAGGCAGATATGAAAGACCTAGAAGTAGTTCACCAAGAATGAATAACCTTAATGGTCAATCAAGTAATTTCAGAAGTTAAGGTCAATATCAAACTCTATACCAGAATGTTGGTAGTTGAAATTTTTATAACAATGGCTTTAGAAATTATTATCATCAAAATTCATGGAACCAAAATCATAATTTCCAAAGGTTGCAAAGTCCAAACATGTTTAGGAAACCTCAGGACCATAGACCTAGTGGAAATCAAAAACCATTTCCATCAACAGGTAAGATCCAAGACTCCTGTTAGGAGTGATGATATTGGATGGATGTTCTCGTGGTTGATGAATCTTGAAGACCCAAGACCATTAAGGCTTGGGTCCCACAATCTAAATATTTTTTGTTGGGTTGTGTAGGAGCTGCTAAGGAGGATTTTCAACTTGTGGTATGTTGATAGTGGCTGCTCTAGGCACATGAGTGCGAGATTGTCGACTGAGTTGAGAATATAGATGGTGGTTATGTGCATTTTGTAGGTGCTAAAGGAGGGCACATTACAGGACGAGGAAAAGTGACCAACGGGAAGATCACACTGGACAAAGTGAACTATGTTGAGCAGCTGAAGCACAATCTGATGAGCGTGTCTCAAGTCTGCGACCACTCGGTCCACTTTACTAAGTCTGAAGCTTTGGTGTTGAAACCTAGTTTTGTGATACCGGATGATTGGATAGTGATGAGAGCGCCTAGGAGAAACGACACTTACGTCATGGACATGGGTGCTAAGGATTCTTCAACTGTGGTGGCGTGTTTACTATCAAAAACATCTGAGGCTAAGTCATTGTTGTGGCATAGATGCATGGCCCACATCCACTACCGTAAAATGAATTATATTGTTTAAACTGGTTTAGTGGAAGGGGTGCCAATGCAAAGGTTTCACGTGGAAGATAAATGGCTTCCATGTCAAAAGGGAAAACAACATAAGACACCTCACAAGTCTAAAATAGTAAATTCCATAGATGCCCCTTATGAATAACTTCATATGGATCTCTTCGGTCCAGTGAACGTACGGAGCATAGGTGGAAAGTACTATTGTTTAGTTGTCACAGATGAGTACTCACGATATTCATGGGTGTTCTTTTTAGTACAAAAGATGAGACAGCGGAGATGCTGATAGATCTTTTTACAAAATTGGAAATGTCCATGACTCACAGATCAAGAGGATAAGGAGTCGTAATGGCACGGATTTCAAGAATTAGATTCTGGGTCTCTATTGTCTTCGCTAGGGAATTGAACATCAATATTCTGCTCCTTATACACCTCAACAGAATGGAGTCATTGAGAGGAAAAATAGGACGTTGATTGAAGCTGCAAGGACTATGCTTTCTAATTCAAAGCTTCCAGTTCTTTTCTGGGGAGAAGCTGTGAACACAGCTTGTTATGTCTTAAACAAAGTTTTGACGGTTGTACGGTTTAACAAAACATGTCACGAACTATTGTTTAACCGAAAACCAAACTTAAAAGGCTTTGAACCATTTGGATTACCCTGCACCATTGTGCGAAATAAAAATAATCAAAAATTCGCTAAGGTAGGTGATGAGGGTTACTTTCTAAGCTATATGTCTGGAACATCGAATAAAAGGGTTTTTAATCTAAAGACTGGTAAAACTGAGGTGGTGTTTAACATGGAATCCACTAGTTGTTCACCTCAACAATCAATGAGTGGTCCTCCTATATTATATGATTATGACAGTGTTTTTAAATCATTTAATATTCCCGATTTTTCCAATGCAGATGAGTCTCAAGTGATCCAAACTGTCATCAGTGAAGATGGAGAGGATGACTTCATGCCTAGATCGAGTATATCGATGACAGATGCTCCAAAAACTTCTTCTAGGTAGCTCCATAGGACTCCAGCGATAGTGAGTCTGAACCTATTTAGGGGGAGGATTTTACTAATCCGTTTGCTAATAGTAACATTCAGGGGGAGGTTGGATCTAATATGGGAGATAATCTAGTTGTTGACACCATTGCTACCACACATGTAAATAGAGATCATCCAGTTGAAAACATCGTAGGTGATGTTGTGGTAGGTGTTCAGACAAGAAGAGGTGCGCTCGAAGGTTCCTTTTTGTTTACTTTGATTCAGATGACTGGGTTGATTCATGAGTGTTTGTATAGTTATTTTATTGCCCAAGAGGAGCTGAAGAATGTTCACATGGCTCTAAAAGATAATTGTTGGGTTGAAGCTATGCAAGAGGAACTAGCTCAGTTCAAGAAGTCCGAGAAGTGGTGTATGTCTCACAACCAGATGGGTTTACTGATCCAGATTATCCAGATCGAGTCTATCGACTTGGTAAGGCATTGTATGAATTGCATCAGGCACTAGGGCGTGGTATGAGACACTGTCAGCACATTTGCTAAAGAATGGTTTTGAAAGAGGTCAGATTGACAGTACACTTTTCATTAAAAGGAAGAAGGAAGACTTTCTGCTGGTACAGGTATACGTAGATAACATCATTTTTGGGTCATCTGATGAGAACATGTGTCATGATTTCGAGGAGGTAATGAAGAGCAAGTTTGAAATGAGTGCGATGGGTGAACTATCTTAGCTTTTGGGTTTACAAGTTGAACAGAAGGATGGGATGTTTATACATCAGACAAAGTATGTGTATGACATTTTGGCTCGTTTTAAAATGGAGGATTGTGCTACTTTCAATTCATCTATCTGTGAGAATCACAATCTTGGTCTAGATCATGAGAGTGTGGAGGATGTTGATCTAACTCAAGACAGGACAATGATTGGTTCTCTGATGTACTTGACTGCTTCTAGACCAGACATGATGTTTGCAGTGTGTCTTTGTGCCAGATATCAAGAGAATCCAAAAGAGTGCCACATGAAAGTGGTGAAGCGGATTCTTCGTTACTTGAAAGGGAAACCTAAACTTGGGTTTTGGTATCCAGCTGCTAGTGATTTAAAGTTTATTGCTTTTACTGATTCGGACTTTGGAGGATGCAAATCAACTAGGGAGTCTACCACAGGTGGTTGCCAGTTCTTAGGAGGGAGGCTCGTGTCATGGAAAAGCAAGAAGCAGTCTTACGTGTCTACCTCGACGTGTGAAGCTGAATATATTGTTGCGGGTAGTTGTTGCTCTCAGGTTCTCTAGATCCAACAGCAGATGTGCGATTATGGTTTGAATTTCACCCGTACTCCTATTATGATAGACAATAATGCCACTATTTCAATCACCAACAATCCGTTAAACACAGTCGCACAAAACATATTGACATTCGTCATCATTTTATACGGGATTGTGCTGAAAAGAAATTAATTGAACTGCATCGAGTCGACACACTAGATAACCTGGCAGATCTTTACATAAAAGCATTTGACAGGGCTCGTTTTAAACATTTAGTCGAACTCAACGGGATGAGGAATCCTAAATAACCAGTTTTCCATAAGAGTTTTACATAAAAAAAAAATAGAAAAATCAAAAATGAGTTTTCCCTGTGTGGAAAAGAAGAAATGATAGTACATCAGCAGGTTAGACTGTCACACTAATATTTAAAACTAAATTGCTTAAGTGTGATAGCAGCTTCATCATATGATGTGCCAGTAGGCAAAAAGCATGAAATAATCAACTTACCTTGAGATATAAACATAATTAACTGTGTAGGAGTGGGTAACATATCAATGGCGTATGGTTTTATAACCTTAAATCTTGCGTTGATAGATTGCCAAAATCTGAGGTTTTAGGTCTTTATATTGTTATTTCATTCGGGGTATCAAGGTTGTCCTTCTGCTGCATCCAGATACATGTTGACCTAGGCACAACCAGGATATCTTAAAAGAGCTAAAATACCAAATCCCAAAAATTGAAAAAGCTCTCTAGAGAGTCACTCAAATGTGCAAATTGCATTATCCGTACCAAAATTTGGTATTTGTCCTAACCCTCGTTAGATATTGGTCTCTTTGCTTTACGGAAGTACTAAGTTGATCACCAATTATCTAACGTTGTAAATCAAAAAGGATGAATTTCGGTATACTCACCTTCTACGAGGAATTTTTTGCATACCTTGATCGTGGGGGCATGTCCTGAAGTGGGATACACTAGTATATCAGTATAAATTATCTTAATATATCACTAGGTAATGTTACTTGAAATGTTCATGTATTTTGTTTAAGTGGATAAACAATACTGGTAATCGTCTTGAACAATTTTTCATGAATATTGCATATAGAATTATCAAATAGTGTGAAAATAGTTTGATGTTGCTGATATGATCTTCTTACCAGTGATTCTCACAAAAACATAGTGTTTATTATTTTGTTATTTAGTTGCTTTCAGAAATATAAAAATCCAAAAAGATTTCATTTTCTTGTAATTTTTTTATGTACGGATATTGGTTGTTCATGGAGGAGTTCTTACCGATAGGGGGGACGATGTTAGAAGCTGAGTTCAAAATTTTAAGATCTTGCAGGTTCTGTGTGCTTAAAAATTTTGAGTATATGGTTTGCATTGAGAAGTGCTTAATCTGTGATACAGTTTTCCTATCTCTTGAATAATGATAATTTGTTTAACTAGTGTTGAAAAATTCTTATGGTTTCTCGAGATATTGTTTTATAGTATACAGATTGTAGCAGTGTGTTGCTGAGAAGTTTGGTGAAGAGGAGTTTGCTTGGATGCATGGTAGAACCTCCTTTCTACATTGCAGACAGATTTGATGAGTTTTGAAGATTGCTATGCAAGTTCTAAACTTGAGTTTACTCAAACGCTAACAATTTAGAAGATTTGATGATTGGATACATCAACTTAGGGGGAGTCTGTTACCGACATAACCGATTAAAGCTGAAGCTAACCAAAGACGAACGTTTTACAAAGAAGTTAAAGATTGCAAGATGACTGAAGTCAAAGTATTTTAATGAAGCTATTGTCAAGGGGGAGTTTGTTGGTGCCTATTTGTGACTACAGCTTAGATTTGGTCTTTGGATATCTTGTAATTAGTAAAATGATAAACGGCTTGCGGGTTTAGTTTTGTAATAGTTAATTAGAAGTAATTGGGCTTAACCAGACACCATATAGCATATGGTAGGCGAATTGGGCCTAGACCCATTCGCAGCCCAGGAGTAAATTTGTCTCTATATAAAGGGAGTTTTGCATTAGGGTTAAGGTGGCTCATTCAGTTGAGCAGAGAATTAGCTAATTACTTCAGAGAGAGTTGAAAGAGAGAGTCTTGAATTGATTGTAAACCATTGTGTTAGATAATCAATAGAAGACTGTTTGAAAGTAATTGTGTTCGTGTTTTTGTTTTTGTTTTTGTTTTTGTTTATGTGAAATCTGATCTAGGGGATTCCGCACTCTTGATTGGATAGACGGTCTGTGAAGATCCATACGGATTAGGGGACCTACAGTCTCCAACACATATTCAATCAAAAGGATCATGAGACAACGACGCTGGGTTGAACTTCAGAACGACTATGAATGCGTGCTTCGCTACCATCATGGTAAGGCAAATGTTGTGGCTAATGTGCTTAGTCATAAGGAACGTGTCAAACTTCATTGTGTTCGAGTTCAATCTGATATCCAGACACGTATCCTTCAAGCACAACATACATGTGTGACCCAAAGCTTGTTGAAAAATGAGCTGCCATGAAATCTCGAACTTTAACTCGAAACAAAAGACAATGGATTACTCTACTACAAGAACCGTTTGTGGATTCCTAATCAAGACAATCTCCACACCTTATTAATGGACGAAGCTCATAAGTGTCGTTATTCAATCCATCCTAGTGCAGACAAAATGTATAAGGATCTTCGTACCCAGTATTGGTGGTCGGGTATGAAGAAGGACATTGCCTTGTATGTGTGTAAATGCCTAACTTGTCTTAAAGTTAAGGCAGAACATCAGCGCCCCTCTGGTTTACTGGAGCAACCAGAAATACTGGTATGAAAGTGGGAGAACATTGCGATGGATCTCAACACTAAACTACCGCGCACACCTAGAGATCATAATGCCATTTGGGTAATCATCGATCTTCTAACAAAGTTAGCACACTTTTTGGCAATTCATCAGGATCTATCTGCTGACAAACTCGCCAAGATCTACGTTGATGAGATTGTATCTTGTCATGGTGTTCCTTTGAACATCATATCCAACCGAGATGCTCCATTCTCATCTCACTTTTGGAAGACCATGCGATCTGCCGTGGGAACCAAACTCAATCTGAGCACTGCTTATCATCCTCAAACGGATGGACAATCTGAAAGGACAATTCAAACACTGGAGGATATGCTTAGAGCATGTGTGATCGACTTTGGTGGTAGTTGGGATTCGCGTCTACCATTGGTCGAATTCTCCTAAAACAATAGTTATCACGCCAACATCAATATGGCGCCTTTCGAAGCTCTATCCGGTAGAAAATGTCATTCACCTATCAGCTAGAATGAGGTAGGTGAAGCTGAGCTCACTGGACCTGAACTCATTCACGACACAACAGACAAAGTCAAGAAAATTCGCGATAACCTTCTGACACCTAGAAGCTGTCAAAAGAGTTATGCAGACAAACGACGCAAGCCCTTGGAATTCCAAGTTGGTGATCACGTCCTTGTCAAGGTATCCCCTTGGAAAGGTGTGATTAGATTTGGAAAGAAAGGAAAACTTGCACCACGATATATTGGACCATTCAAGATCGTTGAGAGAATCGGAAAGGTAGCCTACCAACTTGAGCTACCTCCTGAACTTGGGAGTATTCACCCAACATTCCATGTGTCTAATTTGAAAAAGTTGTTAGCCGATACAAACCTCCACATTCCCCTCAACGAAATTCACGTTGATGACACTATGCACTTTGTCGAGAAACCTGTCGAGATATGGGACCGTGAAGTCCAAAAACTCAAGCATAGACGTATATCGATAGTTAAAGTTCGCTGGGAATCCAAACGTGGCCCAGAATTTACTTGGGAATAGAGGATCAGATGAAAGGGAAATATCCACATTTGTTTTCACAAAGTTTCCTCTAATTAAATTTCTGGGCGAAATTTCCAAAAGTAGGGGAGACTATGACATTTGTACCTTTTCAATCATTGTACAATTACAAAAAAATTCATATTCAATGAACCCTGTGTTTTATTTCCGAAATTTATATAATTATCTACGACATTTGCACAATTTCAATTTCTTGCACGATTTCGAACCCTCAAAAATTTTGGTGGGAGTAATTCGTTAACTGACACTCAAACGCAGTCAATTTCACGCAACGTACACTCCGACGAAAAGGACATAAGCTATACATACCCTAAATACCCTTTACATAACATAGATATAAGTTTTGAAGGGTTAGAAATGACAAAAACACGCTTACTTTCGTCAAACTACGAAAGTCTGTTAGTCCGTATACAACATACGAACCATGTGTATCAATCCAAATATTTTTGTATTCAATAAAATCTTGTATTAAATTGATGAGAATGCAAAAATGTCAATCGTTCACAATTTCAATCATTTTCGTGTTCGTTAAAGCATTTTACGCATTTTTACGAAATGCGTAACCATACAACCTAACGAACCGACATCCACGACACTTTCGGGTATAATCCAAGTTACACATGTCTTAATACCTTTATATAACCTAAATATTAGGTTAAAGGGGTTAAAAATGTCAAATAAGTGAAAATACAAGTCCAAGTGACAAAAATGTCAAAAAATAATAAATATTTTTGTTTCTTCACCAAGTTTGACACCTATCTCCAGTTTTTGACACCTAGCACTAATTTTGCCATACTTAATTTGGTGTTGACACATGTTAGGAAACTAATCCACACTTGAGGGCACTTGACATCATCTCCTTAATCCTAAAATACTATAAATACCCCATGATTCTTCCATTTTTTTCACACCACTTCAAAACACTTCAAAGCAAAGTGTAAAGTTCTTCTTTGTATCCTTCTTGGAGCTTGTTTCTAACCTTTGGAAGCCTCCTATTTTGAGTTCCAAAAGTGTTCTTCAACACGAGTAAGTATTCTTCCTAGTTCTTTCATTATTTTAGCTATTTTGAGCTAAACGTCAAGCAGTTTGGCTTCCTGATTGACTTTTGGTTCTGACCATATTTGGTCAAGTCAAAGTTCAATTGAACTTTGCAACGTGATTGTAATCACAAAGGTTATAATCCATAACGATTTCACCTTTTGATTACCACGTTTACTATTCGAAGTGACGAGTCAAAGTTTCGGTCAAAAATGCGCATGATGTGCATTTTACGATGAAACTATTTTTGGGTATCAAAACACCATGTTTTGATACCAAATCAGTTTTATAAAATTTGTTAGACATATTTTGACATGTCTAACTCATCACTTTAAGTTTAGTGCTTATTTAGGGTCGTAAGTCGAGCGGTCTTGACCACCGCTTGACTTTCGAATCCGACCTGTTTGGTCGATCTTAGGATCCGACCAAACACATATTTGTGACCATAGTTGTATGTGGATTAACCTACTAAGGTTATACCTTATGGTCACGTCGTTTGGTTAGTGTTATGATAGGTTACTTCTATGTTCTTAAAAAATGATGACCAAAATGCCCTTTTGCGCATAAATCCATTTTAAACACATGTAACCAAATTTTTGACATATAAACTGATGTTATAACATTTTCAAACATGTTTGGGCATTTAAGACTTAACATAGGACATGTTTAACCATCTAATCACGCGTTTATGCTAATAACTCGTTAAAGTAGCATAAACTTCATTAACGAGTCATAATGGGTCAAAAGCACTTAGGATCCTTTCCAAATCAGAATGTTAAGTTTGTTAAACTATATCACATGAGTTCCAACATCGTTTGGTTTATAAGACTTCATTCTTTCCGATCTCTCGTTTGTAGTCCCGACACGCTAACATATTTATCTGACACATTAGGACACGTTTGAGCTTTGCTTTTTCCATTGATCAAGAACACTTTCTCAATCCCAAGTGAGTACATAGCCCCCTCTTTTATGTTTTCAAATGTTTTTGGGTGATTCATATGTGCCTATAATCATTTTAAAGATTTCAAAACAATATACATGGTTTATATATACAAAATGATTTTCAAAGTGAGTACATAGCCCCCTCTTTTACTTTTTCAAATGTTTTGGGGTGATTCATATGTGGCTATAATCATTTAAGATTTCAAAACAATATACATGGTTTATATATACAAAATGATTTTGAAAGTGAGTACATAGTTCCCCTATTTTAAGTTTTGCAAATGTTTCTGGATGACTCATATGTGCTAAATCATTTTCAAGTTTAAAAAAAAAAAAATGTCTATGGTTTATATGTAAAACAATACGATTTCAATAATGTGAACAACTTATTGATGCGTTATCCATAACACGAATGACATTCATTAGCTTTGGCCGAGCCGACCAGTAGTATGTTATGGTACCATAAGACTGACAATCCCATTATCAGATTGTTTACTGGATTTGGTGGAAGTTTGGGTAATGACAAAAATGGTTCCTGATTAACAAATCATTTGTTGATTTGTTAGTCTAGTTAAAGAGACCCTTTGGTGGTCTATTAAAGAACCCTTTGGTGGTATAATCAACACAGGTTTTAATGTGTTCATTAAAGAACGATCAAAAGTTTCACAATTAAAAACACGGACGATTTGTTTTGTGGCATGAACAGTTAGTTTATGACATGGACGATTGATTTATAACATGGACGAATGGTTTATAACACGAACAAATGGTTTATAACACGGACAAATGGTTTTGAACAATGTCACGCAATGATTTCACTTAAAGATATAAACCATTTTGAAGTTTTCTTTTGAATCAATCTATTACAAGGTTTTCTTTACAAAAGAAACGTTTTGGTCAAGATTCATGGCTACAAGGTTTTCACAACTCTAACCAACTTGTTTTAGTTGGTTAACTGTGTTGCAATATCAAACACTTTTTAACGAGGCTTTCACTTAACAACTCTTGTAGTCGGACGAGGTGTTGCAATATGTATACAAAGCCACGAATTTGACACACTCGCAAAACCTATGTACTCGCCGACACTTTTATACTGAATCTCTTTTCACATATGTTTTAGGAGTCAATGCTTGATAATATGATGCATGCTTCACGTAGGAATGGACGCAGTCCTTAGTGACTTAAAACATGAAAGACAATTTATTTATGTGTTGTTTTTGTTTATCCCAAGACAAAGTAAACATTTAAATTAACAAAACAAAATTTTAAATTTCGTGAGTTGTGAAACAATAGTTCTGTGACGTGACTCCCTGACGTTTTCGCCACGGTTCGTTGTTTTACGCGGTCGGGGTGTTACAATCACTTTCTTGACATTCTTGATTCTTGATTTGTGCCATGCAAGGATCCACTAATTGCCTGAAATACATGTAAGTTTGAAAAGTCAACATAATGTTGGTGAATTCATGTGTTTGTTTGTATCAAATGAATCTTTAAAATATTTGAAAGTGTTGTATAGAAAACCGGTATGTAAAGCGTCTATGAAATCATTGATCATTAATGTTTTGCAAGGACAATAATATGTGTGCCAACATAGGAAGCAATCTAAACCTTTTGAATTTGTGTCGATAACCCTCAACTGGGACACAAAAGCACTCTAACGGCCAGCGGATCAAGAGTAGGGCTCATCAAAACCCAATAGATCTACCCCTTTCGTTCCTTGGTCTGTATGTGATTAATGGTTCTTAAGTTCCACCCTATGTGCACATGATCTATGTGTTCTTCATTCCCTAGCTTTTCATACCATTGTAACATGTATCCCCCCGATAGTCTAAAAATTAAAAAGCGTTTAAAAGAAAAACTGAACATGAACTCACGGTTTGCGTCCAATGAATGTATGCTGGCAAATCTAGGTTTCCATGCGTGACTTACAATCTACAAGTGTTCGAATCTCATTAGACACTTAGGTCTTTATTTGACCTTGTACAAGTAGCTCATCTTGAATATTCGTTAAGACTTGTGTATGTATGTATTTGTGTATTCTTGTCGTGTATGAACAGACCTCGCCCTTCATATGTCTTCGTGCCTAGCACAAGTGTAAACGGTCCTAGCCCTTATGCGTCTTCGTGCCTAGCACAAGTATTTCATCATTATGAATTATATATATTCTTATAATATATATTCGTGAGTAGTGAACCTTTGTTCACCTATATTTGTATGTTCATTCCTTTATGTATATATTTGTTCTCAAATATATATGTATATCTTTACTAGATATATTTGTTAAAAATAAATATTTTTAATGTCGAACTCATTTATGTGTGCATGTAAAAAGGTCTCTTGTATGTCTACACCTCATCAAGTGTACTTATGTATTTATACGTATACGTATTCCATGTATGTATACATCACTTTTACACATTTGTTGTAGGTATTTGTATGGTATTTATACATATATTTGTACATGTACATTACTTGTAATATTGTATTTTACTAACTGTTTGTGAAGTACGTATTTGTGTGTATAAGTTTACTTGCATACTTGTATTATTTCACTTAGTTGTTTATATATAACTTACAAGATTTGTGAATGGCGAAATGTAGGGTTGTAAACAAACCGATCGTTCAGCGAATAGTTCGTGAACCGTTCGAAAGAAAGTTCGGTTAAGTTCGTTCATTTAGTAAATGAACGAACACAAACAAGAAATTTTGTTTGTTAAGTTAAACCGAACGAAGAGGTTGCGTTTGTTCGTTTATGTTGGTGAACATTCGGTAATGTGTTCATTTATGTTGGTGAACATTCGGTAATGTGTTCATTTATGTTCGTGAGCGTTCGATAATGAGTTCATTTATTGCTCGTTAATGTTTATTTGTGTTTGTTCGTATAAAGGTTTTTATATGTTGTATTTTTATTTTATTGTTTCTAGATTTTAAAATTTTGAAACCCTAGTTATCGTATATGCCTCCCACAACATCTCTCATTTCACTATTTTTATATTAGTTTGTGTTAAAGCTTGATAAACTCTTAATATTGTGTTAATCATGTTTCTTATAATTATGTCAACTATATTCGGATAATTATGTTAAGTTTTATTTATTTGTTGTGGATTCTTGGTAATATTTGTGATGAAAATGCAGATTTTATTCTGAAATGAACATTGTATTCATTTGTGTAACGCCCCAACAGCGTAAAACAACAAACCGCGGCAGAAACATCCAGGAGTCATGTCATAGAACTATTGTTTCACACCACATGATACATAAAGTTTTGTATTATTGAATTTAATTGTTTACAATGTCTTGGGAGAATGATGTCAAAAACATAACAATTGTCTAGCAAATTTTAAGTTACTAGGCCCCAGTCCGCCCTATGTGAAGCATGCTCAAAGTCAAACATTAGCTCCTGAAACATATGTGAAAATAAAACGTCAGCATAAAAATGCCTGTGATAACATAGGTTTTGTGATGAAGATTCATGGCTTTGAAAGTTAAAAGAAATGTTAAATTATTATAAAACATGTCATGTCTTGTATTTTTTTCGAAGTGGTTTAGATAACACTACGTTATGTAATATAATGAAAGCACTTATATATAGGAAGTACCAGCAGCATATCCACCATGCTTTTATCATATTACACACATCTCATCATTTAAGTTACTTACCATGAGCTAATAATTGATATAAATGTTTAAACCAATGTCATGTATAAACCAATGCCACGTAAAAACCTAATGTCTTTTATAAACAAATGTCTATGTATAAACCAATGTGTTGTCAACCAAATGTTATTTATAAACAAATGTCTATATATAAATGAATGTCTTATATGGCAAACAAAAATCTTGTTTAAACCATAAAATAAATGTCTTGTATAAAATAACCAAAATGTCTTGTCTTGTCAAAATGTCTTGTATAAAGCAGGTGTTTTGAATAAACAAAGGTCTTGTTTAAACAAAAACTCTTGTCATATAAATCAATTGCTTTTAATGCGTAGACACATGTACATGAATTGTTGGCGAATACATTCAAGCCTTGTAGACTGTCGGATAAACCCTTATAAAGATAAAGGTTTATCAAATGTTCATCAGATTCTGTCACTCCCTAAAGTCACTTCCAAAAAAACCTAGTAAGCGGGAACGGGATTGTCAATCCTATGGTACCATTACATACTACCGCTCAGCGGGATCAATGTTAATGAATGTATCATAGTATATCAACGCACCGATATGTCTTGAACAATGTAAGCATGTCAGGAAAATGTTTTGAAATCATGGACTAGGTATGCTAAGTCAACATACGAAGCAAAGATGTCTTTGAAATCATGCACTAGGTATGCTAAGTCAACATACGAAGTAAAAATGTCTTTGAAATCGTGTACTAGGTATGCTAAGTCAACATACGAAGTAAAAAATGTCTTTGAAATCATGTACTAGGTATGCTAAGTCAACATACGAAGCTAAAATGTCTTTGAAATCATGTACTAGGTATGCTAAGTCAACATAAGAAGCAAAAAATATCTTTGAAATCATGTACTAGGTATGCTAAGTCAACATACGAAGCAAAAATGTCTTTGAAATCATGGTATGCTAAGTCAACATACGAAGCAAAAAATTCTTTGAAATCATGTACTAGGTATGCTGTCACACCCTCAATTTCCACTTGCGGAGTTTTACCGCGAGGCATGTGAACAAACCAGAATCTAAAACACTAGTACGTCGAACGACTCCATATGATTTGATAATACGTTTTCCAAAATCATTTGTTGTCGATTTTATATTACCAATATTTAGCATGAGCATCAGTTCTTAAAGTTTGAGCGGAAGCATAAATAAGTAGATGATGCGGGCGCCAACACAAACGCCAAAACAAATGAAAAATCCCAAAACAATATTAATAAATAAGACTCGATAAAAGATGTCTTGTTCAATGCATGTGCGTGCACCTAGAGCTCCTAGCGTCCTGAGAAACATGTAAAGAAACAAGTGTCAACATTAAAGATGAGTGAGTTCACAGGTTTTCATAAATTTGTTTGTTCGGGTATAGTTTGTTACTCCGTTATCCCCAACCCGGGATAACGTATCAATTCCATTATTCCAATCCCGGAATAATAAGTTGTTGCTTCCAATATTCCCAACCCAGAATATTAAGTTGTTGTTTCCATTATCCCCAACCCGGGATAATAAGTTGATGTTTCCAATATTCCAAACCCGGAATATTAAGTTGTTGTTTCCAATATTCCATACCAGGAATATTAAGTTGTTCCGTAATTAAGTTCAATATTAATGTATATAGGTAGCTAGCCTAAAGTCATGTCACGTAAGAGTTCGCGATCGAAGCTGACTGTTGTGCCTCCGTTTTGCCAGGCCTATCACATGACCATGGCGGTGTTAGGCCAATTATTCACCCGTTGACCATACCAGGTCGGCTAGCGCGACTAGCTCGGATGGGGCTTGTCGGGCCCAGTAGTACTACTTATAATTCCCTCACTATTTAACCCAAATACTAACGATCTGAGGAGATTGTCGAGGACTTAAGTGATAAAGCTGCTTAGTGACCATAACATTACATTAACATTAACTTAGTTACCGTATAGTTATGTGACGTTAAATTCGTATAACGTAAAGAGATTGAGTTTGAGAGTGTATACATGTTTCTCCCCCTGTTGTTTAAAAACCGGATAAAGTTAGGGGCCGTGAACTCACATTTATTTGCTCGGTTAGTGTAGCAAAGATGTTATAAGAGATGGGACCGCTAGTTGCGTCCTAACAAACCAATTAATTCCACGTCAGTGTGTAATCACACCAATACAAATTCCACACGCAATTGACTCACAAAGTGATACATACCAACAACATATCTAACACTCAAACATGCATGCAAGTATTCTCATGTGATCATAGTAATCAAACAACTTATCATGAACATATTTCAATTCCATGCAACACTTTAATGCATACAATCACAAGTTATCAACTTTCTGCTTAACACTCAATTATTCAGCTGTCTTCTAGGATTTTTATAAAATAGTTCTAACATTCCAAAAATTCCCATATTTTTACAGTAGGTGACATTTATACCATATAAATTTATATAATTTTTCCAAGTCCTAAATCTTTATTAATTAGCCATAAATATTAATTCATTAAGCTGCAGTCAGATTTACCGCTTTCTGACTGCAGTCCACGGAAGAATTTATTTAAAAATCACTGATCGTCCGATTAACAAAATTCCAGTTGGAGTTGCCCGGAAATTTCTATACCTAGTTGCTGTACAAAAATCATGGCTCAACTCCCTACTGATCTTAAAATCTAACCTGATAAACAATCAACAAAATTCCAGCATTTTAACAGCTTTAGCTACTGAACTTGTTTGGCCCTTTAAAAATATCAAACGATTTCAGAAAATTATGAATCCGGCGCCATTAGATTCCTCATTCAGATCTCTACGTTCTAGACATCAGAAAATCCGTTTTTCGATAACTAACGACCAAGTTACAGCCAGATGAAGTCGGCTGTAACTATTACACAGCATCCTGTTTCAGCATTATTGTTACCGTTAACTCGCACAACTCGTTCATATGATTAACCTAGGGGATCAAAAACCGATTTCTAATCCTAGATCAATACCAATATCTCATCCATTCAAACCCTAGTTCCTACTTCTAGTTATTACAAGCAAAACACAGCCCATATCTATATTCAGTTTTCAAACTCCTCCCAGCTTTCAATCTAGTATTATAATCCGAAACAATGAAATCATCCAATGTAAACATCATTAACAAATCGGCTAGCCTAACTTCTCGTTCTTACAAACAAAACATACTTGCACTTATGATATCCGCAAACAATTATACACAAGAACATAATCAAAACAGCCGATTATTTATTCAACATATAAGACCCGAAACAACTAATCAATTAATCATTCAAGCATACATATATATATATCCGAACATGATCTTGTAATCAGAGATAACCCTAACCTTGGTTAACTAGGTAAACAAGCCGAGGTTTGGACAAGATGTATCCGGTTGTTTCAGCAATAATCATGACCGAGAGGATGGCGATAGCGTAGGCTGCTATGTTGATCGAATAGTGGTGAACAAGGACTGTTTGCGGTTGAATGGAGTGAGCGAGGGCTGACCAGATTGAGATGAAGGCTGCTCGCGATCAATGGGACAAGAGTGAGGCAGTTTGCGGTCGAAGAAGATGAAAGACTTGGCTGCTGCTTGCTGCGACCGAGAGGAAGGTGAGAGTAAGGCAGCCGACGGCTGTTTTCTTCAACTAGGGTTTGTGAATTGTGAAGGAGCATGTGAGTTTGTATATATATAGGCGCAAGCAAGATGATAAGGGTTACAGTTTTAGTTCAGCATTGTGGCCGAGGATCTTGGGTTGGTTCGGTTTGGGTTTGGGCTTGATTTCGCGGCCAAGGACTAAAGTTGCATGCTATGGGTTTCGGTTTGGTTTTGATTTTATGGCCGAAACATGTTTGGGCTTGTTCTCGGTTTAGGTTTGTGGTTTGAACTCAATAGATTTGCGGTCTTGGGCTTAATATCGCGGCCAAGGATTAGAGTGGTTTGGTTTGGGTTTGGTCTTGGCCGAATAGTTAGAGTTTTAAGTCTAGGTTTGATCATTGTTTTCTTTTAGCCGAAGACTTGGGTTTCAAGTTTCCTAGTTTCACAAAGAGTTCGGTTTATGTTTGTGTCGTGGTTCGGTTCGTGTGCATATTTATTATACATACATATATATAACTAAAAATCCACACAACACACAACACGTATTTAATTCATGCACGTTGAATACTTAGCATATATATTATTCGACAAATATCACGTGTAAGTTATCCGAAAAACCCGGGATATCACATTATCCCCATGTTGAAAGAATTTTCGTCCCGAAAATTGAGTAAACGCGGTTTTGCATGTAACGTACATGTTTTGAGTGCCACGCACAAAGAGTTAGTTCGTTTATAATGGTACGCAACGTTTACAAGAAATTCCCAAGTGTCATACACAAAGATTTCCAAGTGCCATGCACAAGAATTTAGTCAACAATAGTACACGAAGGTATGAGAAATTTCCAGGTTGTCACATCATCCCCATGTTGAAAGAATTTTTGTCCCAAAAATTTAGGTACTGGTATCGTTAGTTTTCTGCTCAGTTGCGAAGAGATGTGGGTATTTGCTTTTCATTTGGTCCTCTCTTTCCCACGTGAACTCCGGTCCACGCTTAGAGTCCCAACGAACTTTAACGATTGGAATCTTGCTGTGCCTTCGAGTCTTGATCTCACGATCCATGATCTCAATAGGCTTTTCCACGAAGTGTAGTTGTTCATCCACTTGGATCTCATCCAATGGAATAACTAAAGTTTCATCTGATAGACACTTCTTCAGATTTGACACGTGAAATACGTTGTGAACCCCACTGAGTTCGGCAGGAAGGTCTAATTGGTATGCTACGGGTCCGATTCGTTTCAAGATTACAAACGAGCCTACGTACCGTGGGTTAAGTTTGCCCCGTTTTCCAAAGCGGATTACACCCTTCCAGGGTGACACCTTTAGTAGGACGCGATCGCCTACTTGAAAGTCGAGCGGTTTGCGTCGTTGATCAGCGTAGCTTTTCTGTCGATTTCGTGCCGCCGCCATGCGGTTTCTGATTTGTACAATCTTTTCAGTAGCCTCAAGTATTAACTCAGGGCCTGTGAGTTGACTGTCACCGACTTCTGCCCAGCAGACCGGTGATCTACATTTACGACCGTATAATGCCTCAAACGGTGCTGCCGAAATACTCGTATGATAGCTGTTGTTATATGAGAATTCTACTAGAGGTAGGTGGATTTCCCAATTATTTCCGAAGTCCACTACGCATGCCCTAAGCATGTCTTCCAAGGTCTGTATGGTCCTTTCACTTTGACCATCAGTCTGAGGGTGATAGGTTGTGCTCATATCCAAGCGTATTCCCAACGCTTTCTGGAGTGACTGCCAGAAGTTTGACGTGAAGCGAGCATCTCTGTCTGAGATGATGGACGTTGGCACACCGTGCCGAGAAACTACTTCCTTAATGTAGATGCGAGTCAACTTCTCCATCTTATCTGTTTCTTTAATAGCTAGGAAGTGTGCGGACTTAGTTAAACGATCCACAATCACCCAGATGGTATCGCAACCACCCAAAGTTCGCGGGAGTTTAGTGATGAAATCCATTGAGATCTGATCCCATTTCCACACTGGGATCTCAGGTTGTTGGAGTAGTCCCGATGGCTTTTGATACTCCACCTTGACTTTTGCACAAGTCAAACATTTACTCACGTAGGTGGCTATATCGGCTTTCATGTTGGGCCACCAATATGCAGCTTTAAGGTTTTGATACCTCTTATCCGAACCCGGATGGACAGAGTATCGAGATTTGTGAGCTTCATCCATGACTAGCTCTCTGAGGTTTCCGTAGAGAGGTACCCATATGCGATTCATGAAATACCGGGCTCCATTGGGCTTTACTTCCCAATCGCGTTCCAGTTTTCCCACTGATTCGGCTTTGATGTTTTCCTCCTTAACTGCTTCTAACTGGGCGTCGCGTATTTGATCGGGTAGCCCCGAATGAATAGTGAGTTGTAGTGCTCGTACGCGACGAGGTTTCAAGTGTTCCTTCCTACTGAGTGCATCAGCTACCACGTTAGCTTTACCCGGGTGATACCGAATGGCACACTCATAATCGTTCAAGAGTTCGACCCAGCGACGCTGTCGCATGTTCAACTCCTTCTGATCAAAGATGTGTTGGAGGCTTTTGTGGTCAGTAAAGATTGTGCACTTCGTTCCATAGAGGTAGTGTCTCCAAATCTTAAGTGCAAACACCACTGCTCCCAATTCCAGGTCATGTATCGTGTAGTTTTTCTCGTGAACCTTCAGCTGTCGCGACGCATACGCGATGACCTTATCGCGTTGCATGAGTACGCATCCCAATCCCTGAATGGAAGCATCACAATACACTACAAAGTCATCTGTCCCTTCCGGCAAGGACAGAATGGGTGCACTGCAAAGTTTCTGCTTCAGCAATTGAAATGCTGCTTCTTGCTTTTCACCCCAAGCATACTTGATGCCTTTCCGGGTGAGGGTAGTAAGCGGCTGTGCAATCTTTGAAAATCCCTCGATGAAGCGTCTGTAGTAACCAGCCAATCCCAAAAATTGGCGGATCTCCGTCGGTGTCTTAGGTGCTTCCCAGTTTTTAATGGCTTCAATCCTGGCAGGGTCTACGTGAATACCCTTCTCATTCACTACGTGCCCGAGGAACTGAACTTCCCGAATCCAGAAATCACACTTCGAAAGCTTGGCATATAACTTTTCATGTTGTAGTAGCCCTAGCAGTAATCGTAGATGTTCCGCATGTTCTTCTTCACCTTTGGAGTAGATGAGTATGTCATCGATGAACACAATGACAAACTTGTCGAGGTATGGTTTACACACGCAGTTCATGAGGTCCATGAATACCGCAGGTGCGTTAGTGAGACCGAATGGCATGACCAAGAACTCGTAATGGCCATACCGAGTGCGAAATGCCGTCTTAGCGATATCCTCCTCCCTGACGCGTAGCTGATGATAACCGGACCGTAAATCAATCTTAGAGTAGTAACTTGACCCTTGCAGTTGGTCGAATAGATCGTCGATGCGAGGTAACGGGTATCGGTTCTTGACTGTAACTTTGTTGAGTTCCCTATAGTCGATGCACATGCGGAAAGTCCCGTCCTTCTTCTTGACAAACAGGACTGGAGCTCCCCATGGCGAAACGCTTGGTCGGATAAATCCTTTTTCTAGCAGCTCTTGAAGTTGGGTAGAAAGCTCCTGCAGCTCGGCTGGAGCTAGACGGTATGGAGCTTTGGCGATGGGAGTTGTATTGCTTGCCAATTCAATTTCAAACTCCAATTGTCGATGTGGTGGAAGACCAGGTAGTTCTTCTGGGAATACATCGGAAAAATCGCGGACGACAGGGATGTCTTCTATGCGTTTCTCGTCCTTAGGCTGTTCGGTAATTAGCGCGAGTAAAGCGAAGGAATTCTTTTTCCGAAGATACTTCTGCGCTTGCATGTATGAGATGATGTTGGTGACGGCGCTTGCCTTATCGCCTTGTACTGTCAGGATTTCGTCGTTCGAGAGTGGAATACGGATAGACTTTTCGAAACAGAGAACTTCAGCCCGGACGTCGGATAGCCAGTCCATTCCGACTACCACGTCAAAACTACCCAGGGTAGTTGTCATCAGATCAATGGTAAAAGTGTGGCCCGCGAGTTTGAGTTTACAGCCGGATACGATTTTGGTCACATCCACCGATTTACCATTGGCTAATTCTATCACATAAGGGGTCTCTAATGGTTTAAGCGTGAGATTTAGGTTCTTCCGAAAAGACTCGGATATAAAGCTCCTATCCGCACCCATATCAAAAAGCACAGAAGCAAAATGTTCTTTAAGGGGAAACTTACCGGTGACCACGTTCGTGTCGTTTCTGGCCTCTCCGCGGCCCAATGTAAATGCGCGACCTTTGGCACCTCCTGTGCCACCGTTCCCATTATTGTTGTTGTTATTATTGTTGCGGTTGTTGTGGTTGTTTCCACCATTATTGTTGTTGTTGCGCAACTGTGGGCAGTCTTTTCTGAAATGAGCAGTGCTACCACACTGATAGCATCCCCGGTTTATACCCTGCTGCTGACCTTGGGGCTGATTTTTTATTTTGTCGGGACATGATTTCCCCGCGACAATCCTTTGCCGCATGTCCCACCTTGCCACATCTTTGGCAGCGAATTCCGGCACAAGGGCCGTGATGATGAAGATTGCAGCGATTGCACTGCGGCTTTCGACCTACATAGCCGCCTGCATTCTGGTTGTTGTTGTTGTTGTAGTTGTTGGCGGGATGATTTTGATGACCCCGGTGGCTGTGGTAATGATTGAACCGTTTCTGGTTCCCTTGCTGTGGATGAGATGACGAAGACTGTCGAGTAGTGGAGTCTTCAAACTTTCTTTTGTTATCTGGGGCACTTCAGTGGTACCCCGTGCTGGCAGTTTCTTCTGTTCCACCGCTTTATCGGTGAGTTTGTGAGCCAATCGGATTGCTTGATGTTCTGTTACAGGGTTACTAGACATCACCATACCCTGAATTTCCGGAACCAGACCCCCGAGATAGGACTCGAGTCTTTTCTCCACCGTGTTGGCCAATTCAGGACACAGAAATACCAAGTCATGGTGTTTTGCGGTGTAAGCTTCAATTTCCGATCCCACCATCTTGTGGTTCCATAGAGCTTGCTCCAATTGTTGCACTCTGTCTCGTAGACAGTACTCCTCTTTAATCAGGGCCTTGAACTCAGTCCATGCCATTGCGTTCGCAGCTATAAGTCCACGTGTTTGGACTTGGGCATTCCACCATGTCAGTGCCCCATCTTCCAGTGTCGAGGCTGCGTATTTGACCTTGTTGGCTTCTAGGCAGTTGCACATTTCAAAAACAGATTCCGATTTTTCGATCCAGCGGACCAGTCCAATGGGTCCTTCCGCCCCGAGATTTTGCTTGGTTCCGCGTCGAGGAACATCTTGTAGGGGTTAAAGCCCCCTCCTGCTGCTGGTGGGTTTTGAACATCTGCCAGAGCAGCGTTCACGTTTTCTTGGATCGTTGCGGCCAATTCTTTGTTGACATGTTGAAGTTTCCGCGACGTCCAGTTGCCATTTTAAATAAACTAAAGAAAACAAAGCGGGGATCGGCGAGACGAGTTAGTCTTCTACGTCTCCATCTCCCAAGTTGCTATCGTTGCTGTCATCCTCCGCGGCGTTTCCAGCTTCTACAGCTGGGTCCTCCCCCGGATCCTCTTTAGGATCCTCCTCTGGATCCTCTTCTGGATCCTCCTCTACCGGCACTGGAGGGGCAGGTGCTGGTGCAAGTGCTTGATTTTGCAGTTCCTGAATGTTCCAACTATTTTCCAGGACTTTGTTTTCAAGCCAGTTAGCTCTTATCTGCTCAGCACGCAGATCTCTGTCTATGGTGTTACGAGCTATCTTACTCGTATGATGCTCTTCCTCGAGCGAGTCGGTTTTACCAGTCAGTTGGCGGATCATCCATCCCTGTGCTAGGGTGGTTTCATGCATTCTTTCTAGTTGTTCTTGTTGCGTTCTTAACATATCTCTAAGTAGGTCGTTCCCTACTTCTAACGAGTTAACTGGTTTGACCGTCACAGCGATGGTTGGGCGTGAGGACGACTCCCCCCCCAGAGCCTTTTCCTCGCAGCTGAGCGCGTTTCCACGCCATAAGATGGTAAGGGTTCCACCATAGGTGCCTTTCCTGGCGCCCTTGGTTGCGTAAGTTTGTCGGATGATGATGAGGATGATGATGACATTGCCTCTAGGTTGTGTAGTTAGTTACGAGTTGCATTCGCTTCAATTATGCATTCATATTTCACATAGCATAGTAGTGGTACATCGCATAACGAGATATAATAATTCAGTGCCAAACTAAGTCTAGTGTCGTGATATCAGCTATAGTTTAGGTCTACTTCTAATGCAAACCTGGTTCTCTATAGCTAGTGGCTCTGATACCAATCTGTCACACCCTCAATTTCCACTTGCGGAGTTTTACCGCGAGGCATGTGAACAAATTAGAATCTAAAACACTAGTACGTCGAACGACTCTATATGATTTGATAATACGTTTTCCAAAAACATTTGTTGTCGATTTTATATTACCAATATTTAGCATGAGCATCAGTTCTTAAAGTTTGAGCGGAAGCATAAATAAGTAGATGATGCGGGCGCCAACACAAACGCCAAAACAAATGAAAAATCCCAAAACAATATTAATAAATAAGACTCGATAAAAGATGTCTTGTTCAATGCATGTGCGTGCACCTAGAGCTCCTAGCGTCCTGAGAAACATGTAAAGAAACAAGTGTCAACATTAAAGATGAGTGAGTTCACAGGTTTTCATAAATTTGTTTGTTCGGGTATAGTTTGTTACTCCGTTATCCCCAACCCGGGATAACGTATCAATTCCATTATTCCAATCCCGGAATAATAAGTTGTTGCTTCCAATATTCCCAACCCGGAATATTAAGTTGTTGTTTCCATTATCCCCAACCCGGGATAATAAGTTGATGTTTCCAATATTCCAAACCCGGAATATTAAGTTGTTGTTTCCAATATTCCATACCAGGAATATTAAGTTGTTCCGTAATTAAGTTCAATATTAATGTATATAGGTAGCTAGCCTAAAGTCATGTCACGTAAGAGTTCGCGATCGAAGCTGACTGTTGTGCCTCCGTTTTGCCAGGCCTATCACATGACCATGGCGGTGTTAGGCCAATTATTCACCCGTTGACCATACCAGGTCGGCTAGCGCGACTAGCTCGGATGGGGCTTGTCGGGCCCAGTAGTACTACTTATAATTCCCCCGCTATTTAACCCAAATACTAACGATCCGAGGAGATTGTCGAGGACTTAAGTGATAAAGCTGCTTAGTGACCATAACATTACATTAACATTAACTTAGTTACCGTATAGTTATGTGACGTTAAATTCGTATAACGTAAAGAGATTGAGTTTGAGAGTGTATACATGTTTCTCCCCCTGTTGTTTAAAAACCGGATAAAGTTAGGGGCCGTGAACTCACCTTTATTTGCTCGGTTAGTGTAGCAAAGATGTTATAAGAGATGGGACCGCTAGTTGCGTCCTAACAAACCAATTAATTCCACGTCAGTGTGTAATCACACCAATACAAATTCCACACGCAATTGACTCACAAAGTGATACATACCAACAACATATCTAACACTCAAACATGCATGCAAGTATTCTCATGTGATCATAGTAATCAAACAACTTATCATGAACATATTTCAATTCCATGCAACACTTTAATGCATACAATCACAAGTTATCAACTTTCTGCTTAACACTCAATTATTCAGCTGTCTTCTAGGATTTTTATAAAATAGTTCTAACATTCCAAAAATTCCCATATTTTTACAGTAGGTGACATTTATACCATATAAATTTATATAATTTTTCCAAGTCCTAAATCTTTATTAATTAGCCATAAATATTAATTCATTAAGCTGCAGTCAGATTTACCGCTTTCTGACTGCAGTCCACGGAAGAATTTATTTAAAAATCACTGATCGTCCGATTAACAAAATTCCAGTTGGAGTTGCCCGGAAATTTCTATACCTAGTTGCTGTACAAAAATCATGGCTCAACTCCCTACTGATCTTAAAATCTAACCTGATAAACAATCAACAAAATTCCAGCATTTTAACAGCTTTAGCTACTGAACTTGTTTGGCCCTTTAAAAATATCAAACGATTTCAGAAAATTATGAATCCGGCGCCATTAGATTCCTCATTCAGATCTCTACGTTCTAGACATCAGAAAATCCGTTTTTCGATAACTAACGACCAAGTTACAGCCAGATGAAGTCGGCTGTAACTATTACACAGCATCCTGTTTCAGCATTATTGTTACCGTTAACTCGCACAACTCGTTCATATGATTAACCTAGGGGATCAAAAACCGATTTCTAATCCTAGATCAATACCAATATCTCATCCATTCAAACCCTAGTTCCTACTTCTAGTTATTACAAGCAAAACACAGCCCATATCTATATTCAGTTTTCAAACTCCTCCCAGCTTTCAATCTAGTATTATAATCCGAAACAATGAAATCATCCAATGTAAACATCATTAACAAATCGGCTAGCCTAACTTCTCGTTCTTACAAACAAAACATACTTGCACTTATGATATCCGCAAACAATTATACACAAGAACATAATCAAAACAGCCGATTATTTATTCAACATATAAGACCCGAAACAACTAATCAATTAATCATTCAAGCATACATATATATATATCCGAACATGATCTTGTAATCAGAGATAATCCTAACCTTGGTTAACTAGGTAAACAAGCCGAGGTTTGGACAAGATGTATCCGGTTGTTTCAGCAATAATCGTGACCGAGAGGATGGCGATAGCGTAGGCTGCTATGTTGATCGAATAGTGGTGAACAAGGACTGTTTGCGGTTGAATGGAGTGAGCGAGGGCTGACCAGATTGAGATGAAGGCTGCTCGCGATCAATGGGACAAGAGTGAGGCAGTTTGCGGTCGAAGAAGATGAAAGACTTGGCTGCTGCTTGCTGCGACCGAGAGGAAGGTGAGAGTAAGGCAGCCGACGGCTGTTTTCTTCAACTAGGGTTTGTGAATTGTGAAGGAGCATGTGAGTTTGTATATATATAGGCGCAAGCAAGATGATAAGGGTTACAGTTTTAGTTCAGCATTGTGGCCGAGGATCTTGGGTTGGTTCGGTTTGGGTTTGGGCTTGATTTCGCGGCCAAGGACTAAAGTTGCATGCTATGGGTTTCGGTTTGGTTTTGATTTTATGGCCGAAACATGTTTGGGCTTGTTCTCGGTTTAGGTTTGTGGTTTGAACTCAATAGATTTGCGGTCTTGGGCTTAATATTGCGGCCAAGGATTAGAGTGGTTTGGTTTGGGTTTGGTCTTGGCCGAATAGTTAGAGTTTTAAGTCTAGGTTTGATCATTGTTTTCTTTTAGCCGAAGACTTGGGTTTCAAGTTTCCTAGTTTCACAAAGAGTTCGGTTTATGTTTGTGTCGTGGTTCGGTTCGTGTGCATATTTATTATACATACATATATATAACTAAAAATCCACACAACACACAACACGTATTTAATTCATGCACGTTGAATACTTAGCATATATATTATTCGACAAATATCACGTGTAAGTTATCCGAAAAACCCGGGATATCACATATGCTAAGTCAACATATGAAGCAAAATGTCTTTGAAATCATGTACTATATGTACTAGATAAGCAAAACATGTATAATGTCATGAAAACAAGAAAGTAGTGATAGGCACATATGAATCACCCCAAAACCTTTGAAAACGTAAAAGAGGGGCTATGTACTCACTTGGGATTGTGTGAATGTCTTGTTCAAATGATCAGGCAAAGCTCAAGGATTGAAGAGTTCAAGTGTGTCCTAATGTATCAGAATACTATGTTAGTGTGTCGAGACTTTAGTCAGATGATTAGATAGAATAAGGTCTTATAAACCAAACGAGTGTTGGGACTCGTATGTTATGGTTTATAATACTATACGTTCTTATTTGGAAGAGTTTCTAAGTGCTTTGACCCATTTTATGTGCCAAAAGGGTGTTTTTGGCATTTTAAAAGTACATAAAATCGACTCATCATATAACTAACCAAACTATATGACTATAAGGTATAACCTCAGAGGGTTATTCACTAAATTACCATGGTCATAAAAATGCGCTTGGTCGAATCATAAGATTGACCAAACAGGTCAGATTCGAAAGTCAAAGCGGTAGTAAAACCGCTCGACTTACGGCTAAGATATAAGCACTAAACTAGAAGTGACGAGTTAGACATGTTTGAACATGTCTAATAATGTTATAAAACTGAATTGGTGTCAAAACCTCAAGTCTTAATACCCAAAAACGTAAATGCATTTTTAGTACTTTTTTTTTACTTTCAACTCGTAAAACTTTGACTCATCATCTCGCCTACTAAACATGGTAATCAGAAGGTGCAATCGCAAGGGATTAATACCTTCGTGATTATGACCACGCTTCAAAGTTCAATTTAAACTTTTACTCGACCAAAATGGTTAGAACCGAAAGTCAAACTGGTAGCGAAACTGTTTGACTTTTAGCTCAAAATAACTAGGAAGAGTACTTATATGTGTTGAAGAAAACTTTCAGAACTCAAGATAGGAGGCTTCTAAAGGATGGAAACAAGCTCCAAGAAGGATAGAAAGAAGAACTTCACACTTTGCTTTGAAGTATTTTGAAGTGGTGAAATGGACGAATCAAAGGGTATTTATAGTGTTTAGGACCAAGGAGGTGATGACAAGTGTTACCAAGTGTGGATTAGTGTCCTAACATGTGTCAACACCAAATTAAGTGGCAATATGAGTGCAAGGTATCAAAAATTGAAGATAGGTGGCAAACTTAGTGAAAAAGCAAACTTTTTTGACAATTTTGGCCCCTGGACTTGTATTGTCGCGTTTTGTCATTTTTAACCCTCTTAACCTAATATTTAGGTTATATAAGGGCGTTAAGGCATATGTAACTTGGATTTTGTCCCGAAATGTTATGGATGTCAGTTCATTAGATTGTACGGTTACACGTTTTGTAAATAAAGTATGAAACTTTATCGAACACCAAAATGACCGAATTTGTGTAATGATTGACATTTTTGCATTCTTACCAATAAATTGCAAGATTTTATTGAATAAAAATGTCCGGGATTGTATAATGATTGATAAATATACATTCTCGCAAAATAAAACACAAGATTTTATTAAATACGAAAATGTTTCGGAATTGTTTAATGACTAAAAATGTACAAATGTCACAGTCTCCCTACTTTAGGAAATTTTGTCCCGAAATTTAATTAGAGGAAACTTGTCAGAAAAGATGTGGATATTTCACCTTCATTTAATCCTCTCATTCCCAGGTAAACTCTAGACCACATTTGGACTTCCAGCGAACTTTAACAATCGGTATGCGTTTGTGTTTGAGTTTCTTTGACTTCATGGTCCAGTATTTCCACAGGTTTCTCGACAAAGTGCATTGTGTTATCAATGCGAATTTCATTAAGAGGGATGTGGGGTTTTCATCAGCCAAACACCTTTTCAAATTGGACACTAGGAAAGTTGGATGAATATTCCCAAGCTTAGGAGGAAGCTCAAGTTTGTAGGCAACATTTCTGATCCTCTCAACGATCTTAAATGGTCCCACATATCGAGGTGCAAGTTTTCCTTTCTTTCCAAATCTAATCACACCTTTCCAAGGGGATACCTTTAGAAGGACGTTATCCCCAATTTGGAATTCCAAGGGCTTGCGTCACTGATCCGCATAACTCTTTTGACGGCTTCTAGCTGTCAAAAGGTTATCGCATACTTTCTTGACTTTGTCTATAGTCTCTAGAATGAGTTCTGGTCCGGTGAGCTGAGCTGAACCGACCTCATTCCAGCAGACAGGTGAACGACATTTTCGACTGTATAGAGCTTCAAAATGAGCAATGTTAATGCTGGAGTGATTACTATTATTGTAGGAGAATTCGATCAAAGGTAGATGCGAATCCCAACTACCACCAAAGTTGATCACACAAGCTCTAAGCATATCCTCCAATGTTTGGATCATCCTTTCGGATTGTCCATTCGTCTAAGGATGATAAGCAGTGCTCAAGTTAAGTTTGGTTCCCATGGAAGATTGCATGGTCTTCCAAAAGTGACATGAGAATCGAGCATCCCTATCCGATATGATGTTCAAAGGAACACCATGTCGAGATACTATCTCGTCAACGTAGATCTTCGCAATCTTGTCAGCAGTAGATCCTCACGAATTGGTAAAAAGTGTGCTGACTTTGTTAAACGATCAGTGACTACCCAAATGGCATCATGCCCACTAGAAGTACGTGGTAATTTGGTGATGAGATCCATAGCAATGTTTCCCATTTCTAAACCGGAATTTCTGGTTGCTCAAGCAAACTAGATGGATGTTGATGTTCTGCCTTAACTTTTGGACAAGTTAGGCATTTGGATACGTATAAGGCACTATCCTTGTTCATACCCTGCCACCAACTTATGGTATGAAGATCCTTATACATTTTGTCTGCACCAAGATGAATTGAGTAACGAGATTTGTGAGCCTCGTTCATCAATAGGGTGTGGAGATTGTCTTGGCTTGGAACCCATAAACCGTTCATGTAGTAGAGTAACCCATTGTCTTTTATTTCAAGCTGAAGCTCGAGATGATGGGGTAGTTCGTTTTTCAACAAACCTTGGGTTACGCAAGTGCGTTGGGCTTCGAAAATACGTGCTTGGATATCAAATTGAACTTGAACACAATGTAGCTTGACACATGCTTACGACTAAGAGCATCAACTACGACATTTGCCTTACCAGGATGGTAGCGAATCTCGCAATCATAGTCGTTTAGAAGTTCAACCCAACGTCGTTGTCTCATGTTCAGTTCTTTCTGATTAAGAATGTGTTGGAGACTTTTGCGGTCAGTGAAAACAACACATTTTGTACATAGAGGTAATGTCTCCAAATTTTGAAAGCAAAAACAACGGCAGCTAACTCAAGATCATGAGTTGTGTAGTTCTTTTCGTGGATTTTCAATTGTTTTGATGCATAGGCTATGACTTGTCTCTTTGCATGAGAACACAGATAAGGCCTGGATTCGATGCATCGCAATATATGACAAAGTCGTCGTTGCCATTGGGTAAGGGTAAAATAGGAGAATCACAAAGCTTTTGTTTCAAGGTCTGACAAGCTTCTACTTGTTTGGGTCCCCACTCAAAAGGTTTATTCTTTTGAATCAACGCAGTGAGGGGAACCACAATCTTGGAGAAGTTTGCGATAAGCGGCGATAATAGCCAGCTAGACCGAGAAATGAACGAACTTCAGTAGGAGTAGTAGGTGTACTCCAATCCCTAATCACACTTACTTTGGCGGGATCTACATGTATACCTTGTTCGTTGACAACGTGTCCCAAAAATTAAACTTCCTTCAGCCAAAATTCACACTTGGAGAATTTGGCATAAAGTTGTTATTTCTTAGGAGTTCCATCGTTAAATGATGTTTATCATCGGCTCAGGATTTCGAATAAATCAAAATGTCGTCAATGAAAACAATGATGAATTTGTCTTAATAAGGTTTACAAACCCTATTCATTAAGGCCATGAAGACGGCAGGAGCATTTGTCAAACCAAATGGCATGACAGTGAACTCATAATGGTTGTATTGCATGCGAAAAGTAGTTTTGGGAATATCTTCATCGAGTACACGAAGCTGATGATACCCAGAATACAGATCAACCTTGGAGAAACATGTAGCACCTTGTAGTTGATCAAAAAGATCATCAATACAAGGTAGGGGATATCGATTTTTAATCATGAGTTTGTTGAGCTTACGATATATTGATGCACATATGAAAGGATCGAACCTTCTTTTTCACGAATAGGACAGGAGCGCCCTAAGGTAAAAAGCTCGAACGAATAAATCCTTTGTCTGAAAGTTCTTGGAGTTGTTTTGACATCTCTTACATTTCAAACGCTGCAAGACGGTAAGGGGATTTGGCAATTGGGTTGGCACAAGGTACAAGGTCTATACAAAACTCGACTTGACGTGCCGGGGGTAAACAAGGTAGTTCTTTAGGAAACACCTCAGGAAAATATCGAACAACGGGGATGTCTTGAATACTCTTACCGTTGCTTTTCTCCTCTATGATATGTGCCAAAAAGGCTACATAACTCTTTCATGGGTATTTTTGGGCTTGGGTACATGTCATGAGTTTAAGGCTATGAGAGGGTTTCTCTCCATGAACTTCTAGGATTTCACCAGACAAAAGAGGGATGTGAACAATCTGATCAAAACAGATCACTTCAGCATGTGTTTGGTAACCAGTCCATGCCTACTATGGCGTCAAAACTCCCAAGTTGCATTGGTGTGAGGTCAATGGAAAAAAGATGGTTATTGTTGGTGCATATTTGTGATAACAGCTTAGATTTGGTCTTTGGATATCTTGTAATTAGTAAAACGATAAAAGGTTAGTGGATTTAGTATTGTAGTAGTTGATTAGAAGTGATTGGGCTAAACCAAACACTTAATAGTGAGTGGTAGGCGAATTGGGCCTAGACCCATTTGCAGCACATGTGATGAAACCTAGCCCAGTTGCAAACTTGTCTCTACATAAAGAGAGTTTTGCATTAGGGTTAAGATTGCTAAGTTAATCAGTTCAGAGAGAGTTGAGAGAGAATTCTTGTGGTCTAGATTGGTTGTAATCATTATGATAGATAATCAATAAAGATCGGGTTTATAGTGATTACTGTTCTTGTTCGTTTTCTATGAAATCTGATCTAGGGGATTCTGCACTCTAGGTTGGATAGACGATTATGTGAAGATCCATACGGATTAGGGGACCTACTGTTATTGAGGTTCAATTAGCAGTTACGAATAACAGAATCAAGTACAAGAGGTTCGCCACTAGCTATCTCTACTATTAAGGGTTTTCCTAGTTCGGTTCATGGTGTTGAAAGATAAGGCTCAAAATCTAAGGATACAAAACTCCTATTAGCACCCGAATCAAAAAGAATAGAAGCAAGCTGATTATTGGCAAGCAACGTATCGTTAACCACATCATTGTCAGCACGAGCCTCATTAGCATTTATGTTAATGCTCATCCTAGGCTGGATTTGCATTAACTAGCTTCGGGCAGTTGTTTTGGTAGTGAGTAAGATCACCACAATTGTAGCAGGATCCAGGTGGGTAGTGGGGTCGTACAGGATTGGCTTGTGGTTGAACAAGATTTCAAACAACTTGATTCAGGGCAGGAGCAAAGTGAAAAGTGTTGGCCAGATGGCCATATCGTCCACAATTGGTACAATGACGGCACGGTAGATGGGGTTGGTAATGACTATCACACTTGTTGAACAAAGGTGCAGTACCGGCATATTGTCTCTTGGTGGGACGCTGTGCTGGTTAATTGGGAGCAGCTTGGTTGGGTTGTGTAACAATAGCAAATTGACTGTAGCAGGGTTGCTACCAGTGATTATGTCCTGAACTGGGTCAAGAAGGCTATCAATGTACTTTTCAAGAGCCTTATCCAAGGGCGTGACCATGGCAGGTTATAACAAACTTAGCTCCTCATAACTATCTATGTAGGCACGATGTTCTCCACTATCCTGTTTCAGGTCGTGGAATTCGTTCTCAAGTTCTCTTTGCTCGTGGCGTGGGCAGAATTCCTTCAATATAAGAGCTCGAAGCTCTTCCCACATCTGAGCCATTGCAACATCAGCACCCCTATCTCTCACCACTCCATTCCACCACGTGAGCGCCCTCTTTTGGAATACACTCGAAGCAAATGCTACATTGCGCTCTTGGACATTGAACATGACAGAATGTGCTCTCAAGACTCTTAAACCACTGTAGTAGTCTAGTAGCACCCTCATAACCACTAAACTTGAGCGGTTTAGCCGAATTCAATTGTTTAAAGTTACACAAAACAGGTGCATTGTTGTTGTTATTGTTGGCTTGGTTTAATTGAGTCACAAGATTTGGTAGCACAACAGCTATCTGCTGAGATATCATTAACGCCATATCAGCAACCTGAGTAGCATTTCGACGAGGAGGCATTCTAAAAGAGAAGGAAATATGAGAGAAAACGGGCGAGATTGATATTGGATAATCAAAAGGAAACGTTAAAAATACCGATGAAACATA
The DNA here is from genome assembly GCA_947069175.1 of Scalesia atractyloides. Classification (NCBI taxonomy): domain Eukaryota; kingdom Viridiplantae; phylum Streptophyta; class Magnoliopsida; order Asterales; family Asteraceae; genus Scalesia; species Scalesia atractyloides. Next base: position 32,976,496 of record CAMTDV010000003.1, on the reverse strand, counting down.
AGGATTATGATCATCTGTTGGTTACCTAAAACAAACAAACAGCATACAGTGACTAATCAAAGTAGATGGGTCTTTATAATGTATCACGAAGACATGCTTTAGCCTATAAGTGGACACTCACCCCAAGAGTTCCCATGTAAGAGTGACTAGTCCAATAATGCGGATTTGTATGAACACTTTAGCCTTAGACAGAAAACTCAGGGTACAGGTATCCACCCTTCCAGATTGCACGTGTTTACATTATTAAAACCCAAACTTTGACGAGATTATGAAAACTTTGAAGGCATGAAGCTTAAAAACAAATCATCTAAGGATAGATGATTGATTTTCAAAACGAATTTGTAACATGTGAATTTGTTTTGGTAATCACCTAAGGATAGATGATGGTATTGTTTTAAGATCTAAAGATAACTTGTGATAGGGACCTAGGAAGGTTATAGTCTAGGTCAAAGTATTACTAATAACCTAATTCCCTATAACCATGAGCTCTGATACCAATCTTTTTGTAACATCCTGACCGCGTAAAACAACAAACCGCGGCGGAAACGTCGGGGAGTCATGTCACAGAACTATTGTTTCACAAATCATGGTACATAAAGTTTTGTATTATTGAAATTAATTGTGTACATTGTCTTGGGAGAATGAAATCAAAAAATAACAATTGTCTTGCAAATTTTAAAGTCACTAAGGCCCAAGTCCGCCCTATGTGAAGCATGCTCAAACTCAAACATTAGCTCCTGAAATATATGTGGAAATAAAACGTCAACATAAAAATGCCTATGAGTAACATAGGTTTTGTGATGAAGATTCAGGGCTTTGAAAGTTAAAAGAAATGTTCAACTATTACAAAAGTAGCCATGATCCTTTACAAAAATGTTTCTTTTATTAAATCACATGAAAATCAAATGATTTAAAAGAAATGATGCATGGTTAACTTAATAACCAAAATAACTCGTGCCTTGTATAAAATATGTCATGTCTTTTTTTTGAAGTGGTTGTAACGCTACGTTATGTAATATAATGAAAGCACTTATATATAGGAAGTACCAGCAGCATATCCACCATGCTTTTATCATATTACACACGTCTCATCATTTAAATTACTTACCATGAGCTAACAATTAATATGACTTGTTTAAACCAATGTCATGTATAAACCAATGCCATGTAAAAACCAAATGTCTTTTATAAACAAATGTCTATGTATAAACCAATGAATTGTATGGCAAACAAAAGTTTTGTTTAAACCATAAAATAAATGTCTTCTATAAAATAACCAAAATGTCTTGTCTTGTGAAAATGTCTTGTATAAAACAGGTGTTTTGAATAAACAAAGGTCTTGTTTAAACAATAACTCTTGTCTTATAATCAATTGCTTTTATTGCGTAGACACATGTACATGGATTGTTGGCGAATACATTCAAGCCTTGTAGACTGTCGGATAAACCCTTATAAAGATAAAGGTTTATCAAATGTTCATCGGATTCTGTCACTCCCTAAAGTCATTTCCAAACAAACCTACGAAGCGGGAACGGGATTGTCAATCCTATGGTACCATTACATAATACTAGTCGGCGTGATCAATGTTAATGAATGTATCATAGTATATTCAACGCACCCTTGACTACATTTTACAAGGATAATCTTGCATGCAAAATGCAATGGTGCGTGACCCTCAACACCAATAGGTAATACAATGAACCTTGCACACTCAGCGCATTGGTGAATTAGACCAACAACAATAGGTCATACAATGAACCTTGCGCAATCAGCGCAATGGTAAATTAGATCAATACCAATAGGTCGTACAATGAGCCTTGTGCACTAAGCACAATGGTGAATTAGACCAATACAATCAAGTCACACAACGAGTCTTGCGCACTCAGCACAATGGCAAGTTAGACTAAACTATACAAATCACACATCGAGCCTTGTGTACTCGCCACAAATGCAGGTTAGACTTATGCACGCAGGTTACTAGAGAAGAGGTATGAGGGCAATACTGATGTGAAGAAGAACAAGGTTGATTAGCTGAAGAAACAATTTGTTGTGTTTAAAGCATGAGGAGTGAGTCCCTTGAAGATATTATCACGAGATACTATCATCTGATATCAGAAATGGACAATTATGACATGGAGGGATACACGAATGTGGAAATAAACGATAAGTTGCTGGATGCTTTACCTACAAAGTGGGATATTTATAATTTGATGATAAAGGGTGAAGTTGACTATGAAAATAAAGACTTAGAAGATGTTGTTGGGAAATTAAGAGCTTATGGCTCAATATGAAGAAGAAGGAGACTGGATATGATCAGGTTCAAGATCCGGGGATTTATAAAGGGCTTACACCTTCATCTTCCAACAATGCTTCAAGTGATACTCAACCGCGTTTCTTTCATGTGAGAATGAGCAGATTGTGACAAATGCTGAGGGTGAAGTATGTTTTGTTGCTGCTCCAGGAGGCTCGTAAGGAGCTAAGAGACAACAAACAAGTAATAATAACAGTAGTACTAGGTCTATGTCTCTGAGTGTCAAAAGTGTTGAAGATCATCTGGCATTGCTTGCTTCTTTCGTTGCTTCCTATGAGAACTACATTCAGGGAAGAATATCTTATCCTGCTACATTTGATGAAGATTATGATCAGATCGACCCTGATGACCTAGAGGAGATGGATTTACAATGGCAGATGGCCATGATCTCTAGAAGAGTGAAGAGGTTCATGAACAGAACGGGCAGGAAGTTCGTTGGAAAGAGTGTGGGTTTTGACATGTTGAAAGTGAAGTGTTATAATTGTCAAAACTACGGACATTTTGCTAGAGAATGTCAACGACCAAAAACTGAATCTCGTTCTAACTCATCCTTTCAAGATTCTCCTAGTCATGGTTCAAGCAAAAGAAATGCGTCAACCAACACTGGATCAAAGGCTCTAATCTCTACTTCTAGAGAGAGTTCCTATGATTGGAGTGTTCGTCTAGAGGGTGATGACAATGCCTCACAGGCATTCATGGCTGAGATAGCCCCAGTTGATAATGAAGAAGTGAAAGCTGATGTTGAGGCAGAGGAAGAGAAGGTTGCTGAAAAAGCTGATTGAGAACATAATGCTGCAGAGAAGAAGATGGCTGCTAATTTTGCCGCTTTCATGGCCGATCTAAGCAAATCAACAGGAGAGGTACATTCTAACTCTGGTAGTTCTATTTGTTTAAAATATCGTGAACTGCAAAGTGAAGTTGACACGTTCACAAAACAAAACCAAAGTTTGGTAAAGGAGCTCTCAAACCTAAAAGAATCAAACTTTTTCGTACAACAAAATGAGTCACTATAATTGAAGAAAATTAAAGGATATGAAGAAGAAATCAATATTCTAACCTGTAAGTTGAATGAAAAGCTTCAAATTATTGACTTAGCTCATGATACGATCAGTGAGAAAAGAAAAGAAATTTTTGAAAAATGCAAAGAGTTGTCTGAAGCACTACTTAAAATTTATGAACTTGAAAAGAAATTAAATCAATTCAGAGATTCATCTTTTGTAATGAAACACATGATGAATGGCCTGAAGAAGAGTAATGACAAGACATGTGTGGGATTCAAAGGTTTAAATGAAGTTCCACCACCTCTTGGTCATGACTATTCTTTCTTGCCTGATGAAGAAGAGCTTACAGATTTTGTGTCAACCACACATGGTAGTTCCACATCAGGTAATGTTTGTCACACCCCGACCCGCAACGGAAAAGGTGATCGAGGCATGATTGGGTTATCATCAAAGCTCATGACATTTATTATAACGTTTCATATTCATTAATACATTTTAATGGGAAATATACAATCATAATTACATCATGTCCTAAACATCATTCTAGGCTTCATTGTTTTCTTCTAAGGCATTTCCTATGTTTTCCTTGCTTCATCCTGTTCACCTGTATCATGTATAAAAATGGTTTTTGGATCAACAAAAAGTTGGCGAGTGAATCCTATGAAAAGCATTTAAACAAGTTTATTGAATTGATTATAAAATAAAGTGCACAACCACACATGAGTAAAAATAGATGCAAACCTATTCACCAATCATTTAATATTACATAATGCACACACGAACAATAATGGATTTGTTTTGAGGCACGCGTTGCTCAACTCGTCTCCCATGAGGAACTGATGGGCCTAATGAATGAATTGCATATAACTTGACAATATGAAATACATAACTACAAACAATATATACAATCTAAGTTTAGATCACAATATGGTATGGCACAAGTTTAAATAAACGAGTTAATTTTAGTGACACATGACACACCCCAAAACGTGTAATTAAAAAGGGGAGTTGTAAGATTCACTCACATTGGGTGCGTTCGGTTGATGATGTTGAATGCGCACGAAGTTGGTTTTAACCACGAGTGAAACTAACCTAGATTATGGCATAATGGTTCGGTAAGTAAGCGGATTTTATTAATCAATTTTAGTAGAATTGTTGGATATATTTTTGTGAGTTTAAGGCTAATCTCTAACTTAAAAATGTTATTTTTAAGTATTTTTAATGTAAATAAATAAATAAAAGAAATAAAAATGTTGATTTTTGACTGTTGACTTTGTTGACCGTTGACTTGTTGACCTGTTGACCGGTTTTATTGTGGAATTGTATGCGCTGGGTGAGGCTCGAACCCGAGACCTCCCGTACGCGTGCACGCAGCTCTACCAACTGAGCTACGTGTCTAACTCGAAATGTTTCTGTTTTTAATTATATTTATATACTAATTGAATTAATCCGAAAATCTTTTATTTCAAAAACAATTTAAATGACTCGCTCGGTGCTCTCCATAGGTCTCGAACCCGGGACCTGTGGGTTAGGTTAACACACAGTCCACCACTGGACTGTGTGACTAACTTGTTAAATAATCTGATTTTTATTATACTTATATCCAAACTAAAAAATTTCATTTCTGCTTTATATAAAAAGTTTGATAATTGTCCGGACCGGTGCGGTAGTCTGGACTCGAACTCGTGACATGTGGTTTAAACGTTCACACAGTCCACCACTGGACTGTGTGTCTATCTTGGTTATTATTCCGGTTTTTATTAAACTTAACATCTATTGCAGTGAAACCGGTTCGGTTAAAAAAAGGAACATTTTTATTAAGGCGAGTGTGCGTGGGAAAAGAATCGAACTCGGAACGTATGCGTGTTTATTTGCACACAGTCCACCGCTGGACTGTGTGTATAACCCGAGATATATCTTGATTTTAATTAAACATATACAATACTGAAACTTCATCTTCTTCGTTGGACTCAACCAGGAACGGAGTCTGACTGGTTCGACGACTTAATCATGTTCTTTAGTGTGTTGTGAGTAATTACGTGTGAGATAAATAAAAAGAATGAGAGAATAAGTATTAGATATACCGAACTGTGGCTCCTCTGTTTCGCCGGCGAAACTCCGGTGATAGCAGATTATTCCGGCGACGTGTGTCCTGCGGCAGAGGGTCTTCAGGGAGCTTGAGATGAGTGTGGGTGGCTTCGGTTTTCCGGCGAGTTGCAGAAAATCTCTGGCGAGTGAATTTACGTCGGGAAAGAGTGTGATTGTGAGCGAAAAAGCTAACAGAGGTTAGAGGGGGTATTTATAGGGCAGGACATCGACGAATTTAGTCCGTTTTCCGTCTTGATTCGTCGGTCAATAAGTTTTCCGGCGGTTATGACTTGCGTCGCGGGTTCAGACGTCAGTTATAACCGATGTAGTAGTTAAGGCTTCGGCTAAAACTGAAGAAACCGTCCAATCTCGGCGAAATCGTCGGGATTTCCGACGACTGCGATTAGGCGCGTCGGTTTTGAATTCGAGACTTATGTTATGTATTAATTGTTTCCAATAATGAACAAGAAACACAAGTGGCGCAGTGGTTGGATGGTTGGAAGTTAAGGCGTTGTATAATCCTGGCTGACCCGGGTTCGAAACCCGGCAGCAGCCTTTTATTTTTATTTCATTATTTTAAATACTTTTTCAATTATAAATTATATATTCCAATATACTTATTAATTATGTATCGTTTAAAATTAATTTGGGCATTAAATACGCAACGAAATTTTTAACTGATTGTTCGGTTAATAAATGGAGCGGGTTTGGTAAATCCGTTTTTTTACGGATGTTACAATGTTGATAGTTCTAAGAATGCCAAGAAGGATAATAAGGGAGACACGGTTTTGAAAACAAAGAATACACACCCTAAGATTCAAAAGCAAATTTTTGTTAAAAAGGTTGATTTTGTTAAGGGGAGTGATATGAAGGAAGAGGTTACTGTTATTACAAAAGAGTCTAATGTCCAGTTTGTTAAGAATAAAAATAAAGAAAAATCAGAAACTAAGCAAACTAAACAAGATCCTTCAAAGGCATCATCATCATCATCATCACCTAATGAATCTAAGCAAGGTTTCAATTATGAAGTCTTCGGCTAGAAAATCGTGTTTCAAATGTCACGAAAAGGGACATGTAGCTAGCTGCTATCCTAACAAAAAGAGTGAAGCATAGGTGAGTGAGAGACAAAGAGAAAAATCACCAAAGAAAATTGGTGATGGTGAGTAGAAGGTTACTAACTCACCGAAGATATCTGCTACCAAGCAACAAAGTGTTGCTACTGGTGTAGGTAAGGCTGAAAAAGGAACTCACCAAGTTCTTCATTTTCAAAGAAATCAACAAAGATTTCAGCCTGAATCTACATCAGGCAGATATGAAAGACCTAGAAGTAGTTCACCAAGAATGAATAACTTTCATGGTCAATCAAATAATTTCAGAACTCAAGGTCAATATCAAACTCGATATCAATGTTGGTAGTCGAAATTTCTTATTAACAATGGATTTAGAAATTATCATCATCAAAATTCAAGGTATCATACTCATAATTTCCAAAGGTCGCAAAGTCCAAACATGTTTAGGAAACCTAAGGATTAGAGACCTAGTGGAAATCAAAAACCATTTCCATCAACAGGTCTAAGATCCAAGACTCCTGTTAGGAGTGATGGATATTGGATGGATGTTCCAGTGGTTGATGAATCTGGAAGACCTAAGACCATTAAGGCTTAGGTCCCCCAATCTAACTAATTTTATGGTTGTGCAGGAGCTGCTAAGGAGGATTAACAACTTGTGGTATGTTGATAGTGGCTGCTCCAGGCACATGATGGGGGATGCGAGATTGTTGACTGAGTTGAGAATATAGATGGTGGTTATGTGAATTTTGTAGGTGCTAAAGGAGGGCACATTACAGGACGAGGAAAAGTGACCAACGGGAAGATCACACTGGACAAAGTGAACTATGTTGAGCAGCTGAAGCACAATCTGATGAGCGTGTCTCAAGTCTGCGACAAGGGTCACTCGGTCCACTTTACTAAGTCTAAAGCTTTGGTGTTGAAACCTGGTTTGGTGATACCGGATGATTGGATACTGATGAGAGCGCCTAGGAGAAACAACACTTACGTCATGGACATGGGTGCTAAGGATTCTTCAACTGCGGTGGCGTGTTTACTATCAAAAACATCTGAGGCTGAGTAATTGCTGTGGCATAAATGCATGGCCCACATCCACTACCGTAAAATGAATTATATTGTTAAAAATGGTTTAGTGGAAGGGGTGCCAGTGCAGAGGTTTCACGTGGAAGATAAATGTCTTCCATGTCAAAAGGGAAAACAACAAGAAACCTCACAAGTCTAAAACAGTAAATTCCATAGATGCCCCTTATGAATTACTTCATATGGATCTATTTGGTCCAGTGAACATAAAGAGCATAGGTGAAAAGAACTATTGTTTAGTTGTCACAGATGATTACTCACGATATTCATGGGTTTTCTCTTTAGGTACAAAAGATGAGACAACGGAGATGCTGATAGATTTTTTTACAAAATTGGAAAATGTCCATGATGCACGGATCAAGAGGATCAGGAGTGATAATGGCACGGAGTTCAAGAATCAGATTCTTGATCTCTATCGTCTTCGCAAGGGAATTAAACATCAACATTCTGCTCCTTATACACCTCAACAGAATGGAGTCGCTAAGTGGAAAAATAGAAAGTTGATTGAAGCTGCAAGGACTATGCATTCTGATTCAAAACTTCTAGTTCTTTTCTGGGGAGAAGTTGTGAACACAGCTTGTTATGTCCTAAACAAAGTTTTAACGGTTAAACGGTTTAATAAAACATGTCACGAACTATTGTTTAACCGAAAACCAAACTTAAAAGGCTTTGAACCATTTGGATTACCCTGCACCATTGTGCGAAATAAATATAAGCAAAAATTTGGTTAGGTAGCTGATAAGGGTTACTTTCTAGGCTATATCCCTGGAACACCAAATAAAAGGGTTTTTAATCTAAAAACTAGTAAAATTGAGGTGGTGTTTAACATGGAAATCACTAGTTATTGACCTCAACAATCAACGAGTGGTCCTCCTATTTTATATGATTATGACAGTGTTTTTAAATCATTTAATATTCCTGATTTTTCCAACGTTGATAAGTCTCAAGTGATCCAAACTGTGATCAGTGAAGATGGAGAGTCTGACTTCATGCCGAGATCGAGTATATCGATGACATATGCTCCATAAACTTTTTCCAGTGCAGCTCCACAAGACTTCAGTGATAGTGAGTCTGATCCTATTCAGGGGGAGGACTTCACTAATCCGTTTGCTAATATTCAGAGGGAGATTGGATCGAATCTGGGAGATAATCTGGTTGTTGACACCATTGCTACCACACGTGTACACAGAGATCATCCAGTTGAAAACATCGTAGGTGTTCAGACAAGAAGAGGTGTGATCGAAGGTTCCTGTTTGTTTACTTCGATTCAGAAGACAGGAATGATACATGAGTGTTTGTATAACTGCTATATTGCCCAAGAGGAGTCGAAGAATGTTCATATGGCTCTAAAAGACAATTGTTGGGTTGAAGCTATGCAAGAGGAACTAGCTCAGTCAAGAAGTTGAAAATTTGGGAGCTAGTTGACTTGCCTAAAGGAGAGAAGGAAATAGGCACTAAGTGGGTGTTTAAGTGACCGAGGGATCATGATAAGGTATAAGGCTCGGTTGGTAGTGAAAGGGTTCAATCAGCAAGAGGGATTGATTACAATGAAGTGTTTTCACCAGTAGTAAGGTTGGAAGCAATTCGTTTGTTCCTAGCTTTTGCTTCATACAAGGGCTTCAAATTTTACCAACTTGATGTGAAGAGTGCGTTTCTTTATGGAATGGTCCAAGGAGTTGTGTATGTCTCACAACCAAATGGGTTTACTGATCCAGATTATCCAGATCGAGTCTATCGACTTGATAAGGCGTTGTATGGATTGCATCAGGCACCTAGGGCGTGGTATGAGACACTGTCAGCACATTTGTTAAAGCATGGTTTTGAAAGATGTCAGATTGACAGTACACTATTCATTAAAAAGAAGAGAGAAGACTTTCTGCTGGTACAGGTATACGTAGATGACATCATTTTTGGGTCATCTGATGAAAACATGTGTCATGAATTCGAGGAGGTAATGAAGAGCAAGTTTAAGATGAGTGCGATGGGTGAACTTTCCTACTTTTTGGGTTTACAAGTTGAACAGAAGAAGGATAGGATGTTTATACATCAGACGAAGTATGTGTATGACATTTTGTCTCGTTTCAAAATGGAAGATTGCGCTTCTTTCAATACACCTATCTGTGAGAATCACAATCTTGGTCTAGATCATGAGAGTGTGGAGGATGTTGATCCAAGTCAATACAGGGCAATGCTTGGTTCTCTGATGTACTTTACTGCTTCAAGACCCGACATCTGTGTTTTTTTTCCAGATATCAAGCGAATCCAAAGGAGTCACACATGAAAGCGGTGAAGCGGATTCTTCATTACCTGAAGGGGAAACCTAAACTTGGGTTATGGTGTCCAGCTGCTAGTGATTTGAAGTTTGTTGCTTTCACTAATTCGGACTTTGGAGGATCCAAATCAACAAGGAAGTCTACCACAGGTGGTTGTCAGTTCTTAGGAGGGAGGCTCGTGTCATGGCAATGCAAGAAGCAGTCTTGCGTGTCTACCTCGACGTGTGAAGCTGAATATATTGTTGCAGCTAGCTGTTGCTCTCAGGTTCTCTGGATCCAACAGCAGATGCGCGATTACGGTTTGAATTTCACTTGTACACCTATTATGATAGACAATAATGCCACTATTTCAATCACCAACAATCCAGTAAAACACAGTCGCACAAAACATATTTACATTCGTCATCATTTTATACAGGATTATGCTGAAAAGAAATTAATTGACCTGCATCGAGTCGACACACTAGATAACCTAGCAGATCTTTACACAAAAGCTTTTGACATGGCTTGTTTTGAACATTTACTCGAACTCAACGGGATGAGGAATCCTGAATAACCAGTTTTCATAAAATTTCTGTAAATAGATTTAGTGCTTTTCAAAAATCAAAAACATAAAAAAATAGAAAATTAAAAATGAGTTTTCACTGTTGGAAAAAAAGAAATGATAGTACATCAGTAAATTAGACTGTCATACTAATATTTAAAACTAAATTGCTCAAGCGTGATAGCAGCTTGTACCAGTAGGCAAAAGGCATGAAATAATCAACTTACCTTTGTGATATAAAAATAATAAACTGTGTATGAGTGGGTAACAAATCAGTGGCGTATGGTTTTATAACCTTAAACCTTGCGTTGATAGAACGCCAAAATCTGAGATTTTAGGTCTTTATTTCGTTATTTCATCCGGGGTATCAAGGTTGTCCTTCTGCTGCATCCAGTTATATGCTGACCTAGGCACAACCAGGATAAAAGAGCTAAAATGCCAAATCCCAAAAATTGAAGAAGCACTCCTAGAGAGTCATTCAAATATGCAAATTGCATTATTCGTACCAAAATTTGGTATTTTCCCTAACCCTCATTGGATGTTGGTCTCTTTGCTATACGGATGTACTGACCTGATCACCAATTATCTAACGTTGTAAATAAAAAAGGATGAATTTCGATATACTCACCTACTACGAGGAATCTTTGTGCATACCTTGATCATGGGGGTATGTCCTAAAGTGGGACACACTAGTATATCAGTATCAATTAACTAAACATATCACTAGGTAATGGTACTTGAAATGTTCATGTATATAGTTTAAGTGGATAAACAATACTGGTAATCGTCTTGAACTGCTTTTCATAAATATTGCATATAGAATTATCAAATAGTGTGAAAACAGTTTGACGTTGCTGATATGATCTTCTTAACAGGGATTCTCACAAAAACAGAGTGTTTATTATTTTTGTTATTTATTTGCTTTCAGAAAATATAAAATCCAAAAAATATTTCATTTTCTTGTAAATTCTTAATGTACGGATATTGGTCGTTTATGGAGGAGTTCTTATCGATTGGGGGAGACGATGTTAGAAGATGAGTTCAAAATTTTAATATCTTGTTGGTTCAGTGTGCTTAAAAGTTTAAGTATGTGGTTTGAGTCGAGAAGTGCTTAATCTATAATCAGTTTTTCTATCTCTTGAATAATAATAATTTTTTTAACTTGTGTTGAAAAATTCTTATGGTTTCTCGAGATGTTTGTTTTATAGTATACAAATTGTAGCAGTGTGTTGCTGAGAAGTTTGGTGAAGAGGAGTTTGCTTGGATGCATGGTAGAACCTCCTTTCTACATTGCAGACAAAGTTGAAGAGTTTTGAAGATTGCTATGCAAGGACTAAACTAGAGTTTACTCAATCGCTAACGATTTAGAAGATTTCGTGATTGGATACATCAGCTTAGGGAGAGTCTGTTGCTGCCAGAAGCTATTAAAGCTGAAGCTATCCAAAGACCAACGTTTTTCAAAGATGTTGAAGTTTGCAAGAAGACTGAAGACTAAGTTGTTTTATGAAGCTATTGTCAAGGGGGAGTTTTTTGGTGCATATTTGTGACAACAGCTTAGATTTGGTTTTTGCTTATCTTGTAATTAGTAAATGATAAACGGTTAGCGGGTTTAGTTTTGTAATAGTTAATTAGAAGTAATTGGGCTAAATCAGACATCATATAGCACATGGTAGGTGAATTGGGACTAGACCCATTAGCAGTCCATGTAGGGAAACCCTAGCCCAGTTGCATAACTTTTCTCTATATAAAGAGAGTTTTGCGTTATGGTTTAGGTTGCTGGTTTAGTTACTTGTTCATTTGATCAGAGAATTAGTTAATTACTTCAGAGAAAGTTGAGAGAGAGTCTTGAATTGATTGTAAACACTTGTGTTAGATAATCAATAGAAGACAGTTTGAAAGTAATTGTGTTTGTGTTCTTGTTCGGTTTTCTGTGAAATCTGATCTAGGGGATTCCGCACTCTAGATTAGATAGACGATTTTATAACGATCCATACGGATTAGGGGACCTACACAAGGCCCACCAGCGCCTCTCCTGAACATACCTTTTTTGGCTATAAATAAGTATCGGATCTCTAGGTAAACGACATGCTTTTAAAACGCTTGGAACACACACAAGCTTACACTTACACCATATACTTGCAATTACTTGCTACCTTACTTACCATCCACAAATACTTATCCTCACGTCGGAGTGTGGTAACGGGGAAAACCACCATTTTCCCCGTGGCAAGACTAACGACATTGCTAGTGTTGCAAATCAGCTTTAGCGTGCTTGCACCCGAAGAGTGATGTGAGAGGGTAACCTTTTATGCAGATACACCCTAGTTGTAACTTATATATCTCCGGATATCCTTAGGTTCAACCGGTGCTTCTTCAACTTCCAAACAAACCTAGGAAGCGGGAATGGGATTGTCAATCCTATGGTACCAATACATACTACCGGTCGGCGTGATCAATGTTAATGAATGTATCATTGTATATTCAACGTACCAATATGTCTTGAACAATGTAAGCATGTTAGGAAAATGTTTTGAAATCATGTACTTGGCATACTAAGTCAATATACCAAGCAAAAATGTCTTTGAAATCATGTACTAGGTATGCTAAGTCAACATACGAAGCAAAAATGTCTTTGAAATCGTGTACTAGGTATGCTAAGTCAACCTACAAAGTAAAAATGTCTTTGAAATCATTTACTAGGTATGCTAAGTCAACATACGAAGCAAAAATGTCTTTGAAATCATGTACTAGGTATGCTAAGTCAACATACGAAGCTAAAATGTCTTTAAATACATACGAAGCAAAAATGTCTTTGAAATCATGTACTAGGTATGCTAAGTCAACATACGAAGCCAAAATGTCTTTACGTACTAGGTATGCTAAGTCAACATATGAAGCAAAATGTCTTTGAAATCATGTACTATATGTACTAGATAAGCAAAACATGTATAATGTCATGAAAACAAGAAAGTAGTGATAGGCACATATGAATCACCCCAAAACATTTGAAAACGTAAAAGAAGGGGCTATGTACTCACATGGGATTGCACAAATGTCTTGTTCGAATGATCAAACTAAGCTCAAGGATTGAAGAGTTCAAGTGTGTCCTAATGTATCGAAATACTATGTTAGTGTGTCGAGACTTTAATTAGAGGATTGGATAGAATGAGGTCTTATAAACCAAACGAGTGTTGGGACTCGTATGTTATGGTTTATAATACCTTAAATTCTGATTTGGAAGAGTTTCTACGTGCTTTGACCCGTTACGACTTGTTAAATGGTTTACGCCATTTTAACGGGTCGCAAGCGTAACTATGGGTTTAGATGGTTAGATAAGTCCTATGATGCGTCTTATATGTCAAAATAAGGTTGATTATGTTATAATATCAGTTTATATGTCAAAACTAGGGTTTTACATGTTTAAAACCATTTTATGCGCCAAAAGGGTGTTTTTGGCATTTTAAAAGTAAAAAATCGACTCATTATATAACTAACCAAACAATATGAATATAAGGTATAACCTCAAAGGGTTATTCCCTAAATTACTATGGTCATAAAAAATGCGCTTGGTAGAATCCTAAGATTGACCAAACGGGTCAGATTTGAAAGTCAAAAGCGTTAGTAAAACCGCTCGACTTATGACTAAGAAATAAGCACTAAACTAGAAGTGACGAGTTAGACATGTTTGAACATGTCTAATAATGTTATAAAACCGATTTGGTGTCAAAACCTTAAGTTTTAACACCCAAAAATGTTTTCGTCATAAAATGCATATTTACGACTTTCTTTTTACTTTTACCAAGTAAAATTTTGACTCGTCATCTCGCCTACTAAATGTCATAATCAGAAGGTGCAATCGCAAGGGATTAATACCTTCGTGATTACGATCATGTTGCAAAATTCTATTTGAACTTTGACTCGACCAAAATGGTCATAACTGAAAGTCAAACAGGAAGCCAAACTGTTTGACTTTTAGCTCAACATAGCTAAAATAATGAAACAACAAGGAAAAGTACATACTTGTGTTGAAGAACACTTTCAGAACTCAAGATAGGAGGCTTCAAAGGCTGGAAACAAGCTCCAAGAAGGATAGAAAGAAGAACTTCACACTTTGCTTTGAAGTGTTTTGAAGTGGTGTGAAAAAAAATGGATGAATCAAAGGTATTTATAGTGTTTTAGGATTAAGGAGTTGATGACAAGTGTTATCAAGTGTGGATTAGTGTCCTAACATATGTCAACACCAAATTAAGTGTGGCAAAATGAGTGCAAGGTGTCAAAAATTGGAGATAGGTGGCAAACTTGGTGAAGAAGCAAACTTTATTTCACAATTTGGGCCCCTGGACTTGTATTGTCGCGTTTTGTCATTTTTAACCCCTCTTAACCTACTATTTAGGTCATATAAAGGCGTTAAGGCATGTTAACTTGGATTTTGTTTGGAAATGTCATGGATGTCGGTTCGTTAGATTGTACGGTTACACGTTTCGTAAATAAAGTATAAAACTTTATCGAACACGAAAATGACCGAATTTGTGTAATGATTGACATTTTTGCATTCGTACCAATAAAATGCAAGATTTTATTGAATAAAAATGTCCGGGATTGTATAATAATTGATAAATATACATTCTCGTAAATAAAACACTTGATTTTATTAAATACAAAAAATTTTCGGAATTATTCATTGACTAAAAATGTACAAATGTTTCAATTTGTCTTCAGAAATGTCGTTTGTGTTCATGAACATTTGTTAGAGTTCATATGCGTTTGGCAAGCGTTTGTGAACAGTGTTCGTTTCCTTAATGAACGAACGCAAATAACAAATCGCATTCGGTAAGCGTTCGTGAACAGTTGATGAACAAGTTTGTTCCTTAATGAATGAACATGAACAAGACCTAGTTCGTGTTCATTCGGTTCGTTTACAGCCCTAGCAAAATATATATATATATATATATAAGGCCCCTAAAATTATCAAATATTAGACATTAATATTTACCGTAACGGTAAATATTATATACATGAATACTATTATAACTTAACTTGGTTAATTTCTTGTTGATAAATAATAAAAAAACATTAAAACAGTCCCTTTCATAATAAAAAAAACATGATGGCTGAAATGGGCAATTAGAAACTAAGTTTAATAAAAAGAAACTGAAAACCCAAAACACACACTTGTTTGTGCTCATGGACGACTTGAGAGGAGAAAGATGGAGAAAATCCCTCTTTGAACCAAAATCATCAAATTGAAGATCGATTAGGAGTATAAATTCGTGCATGAATCAGTTTTAGTGATCACCTAGTCTAAGGGATCATAAGGTTTGTGGAATTTTGTGTTTTTGTGAAGTAAGAATGATAAAGGAAAAACCATGAATATCAATTCTTGAATGAACTATAAGTTATATGGTATAATACATGATTAATAGGTGCTTGAAATCACTATGTATGCTAAATTTGGAGGAATCTAGCATAATTGAGGGGTTAGGGTTCATGTGTTTGAATGAATAAGTGGGTTTTTGATTTCAACATGAAAGAAGCTAAATTGTTATAAGTATTAGCTTGATATGATGATCTTTATAGTTACAATGTTATTAATGATCTAATTCTAATGAATATATATATTCATAATAAAATGAAATTGGGTTTATGGAGTTCACAAAACCTAAGAAAAGGAAAAGCCCTAAATTCATGTCTACAATGTGATTGACATAATGCCTAAGTGAAATTTGATTACTAGTAATGTATGGAAAATGTTGATTTAAACCATAAAAATTAACTATTTGAAATTATGGTAAAATAGTGAAAATGATGATGAATTGACAATTGTCGGGTTGTACTCTATAGGCAACTCGAGTGATAAGGTGGGCGATATGGTCGGGAGAGATACGCGACTTAAAGGAAAGCTCTAAGGTACATGGCTTTATGCTTCGTAGGAATTTTAGTAATAATTCATATATTGATAAATGTCGAGTAATGAAGTGATACTAGAGAAATTTGGTACATTCATAAGTGATGAATTTCACACGAATGAACCGAGTGGAATAATAGTGAGTTAGAATATGTTTGGTTTGTCTAAAAGTAATGGTTTTCACATAAACAATCAAACCGGTCAAATTAGTGAGTATTGATAAGTTGAATTGTTTAAAAGTGATGGTTTTCACATAAATAACCAAACTGGTCAAAATGTAGTCTTAGCGCATATCGGAATGGGTGCGTGAATAATGATTTCGGTTTAAACCCGATTGATGGGTAAAAATTATGAATATAGCGTAAACCGAGTAACAGGAATGCGGACTAAAAATCAAGGGACTCAGGTAATGAGTCATAATCAAAAGATGGTGAATTGTGAAAAGAATTCTGAATAATTAAGTTCAACCATTATAAGGTTGAACGGGTTGAATAAGTGTTGGTGCATATTTTATGACAACAACTTAACAGTTTAATAGATTAGTCTTTGGATGTTTGTATTGGGCTTAGAATTTGTGTTTAGCTTGTTTATAGTTGTTATGGGCTTTGAGAATGGCCTAGCCCAGTCCAAAGCCCAATATGCAGACATGTAGTATATATGCATGTTTTGCATTAGGGCTTTGGCGAAGGCAGAGAGTTAGTAAGGGTGAGAAATCTACAGAGAGTGGCTGAGAGATTTCTTATGTCTTGAATTTATTGTAAACATTCTTGTTGGATAATCAATAGAAGACTGTTTGAAAGTGATTGCTCGTGTTCTGCATATTACTAGTTTTTATGTATTAATCTAATCTAGAGGATTCTGCACTCTAGATTGGAGATGATTTTCTGAAGATCTATATGGATTAGGGGACCTACAATTGGTATCAGAGCCAAGTTCAGAGAGACTTGAGAGAGAATTCGTAGAGAGATTGTCTTGGACGAATTCGTAGAGAGATTGTCTTGGGAGAATTCGTGGGATCTAGATTAATTGTAATCCTTGTGATATATAATAAATAAAGATCGGGTTTATAGAGATTTCTGTTTCTACTCATATTTCTGTGATAATCGGATCTAGAGGATTCCGC
Organism: Scalesia atractyloides; assembly: GCA_947069175.1. Taxonomy (NCBI): domain Eukaryota; kingdom Viridiplantae; phylum Streptophyta; class Magnoliopsida; order Asterales; family Asteraceae; genus Scalesia; species Scalesia atractyloides. Next base: position 32,959,104 of record CAMTDV010000003.1, on the reverse strand, counting down.
ACTCTAGATTGGATAGACGATTCTGTGAAGATCCATGCGGATTAGGGGACCTAAAATTGGTATCAGAGAATTAGGCTCTTAACTTGCTCGGTTTAGAATCGTTACTCCAGAAAAAGTTGGGTTTTTGGACGTTTTAACGGCTGTTCTAGGGTTTTGATGTTGTTTTCGGATAAACAGCAAGCATTTCGGATCATTAGTAAGGCATCTCGGATAGAGTTCTTACATTTCGGATCATCATAATTGCATCTCAGACTGCATCTCGGATCAAAACAGTGTAATTCAGATAAACTGGGAAGCATCTCGGATCAAAACAGCGCATCTCGGATCTTTGGTATTGATTTCGGATCATCTCGGATAATTATCATCTTGGATAACCACTGTTTCAGGTCATTTCACATTATCTCAACTACTGTTCCGAATTACATCTGAGATACCGTCTCGAATAACCATCTCGGATAGCAATTCGAATTACCATCTCGGATCACCATCTCGGATAGCAATTCGGATTACCATCTCAAATCACCGTTTCCAATTGGGTACTGTTCCGAGTTGAACTCATAAAGGTAGAAAGTAAACCGGCTGATGTAATCAGTACTAAACATTTTCGTACACATAACTGTAAACAATCTAAGTAAACGACTGCACGGTTAGAATTGTGTGACTTTTAGGACCAAAAAAGGCATGAAAATCCCGAAATAGGTTTCGGACATTATATATCATTGGATCCGTATCGACAAGACGAGTCTAACGATATAATTTGGTAAAAAAAACAAGATTTTAATAGTACGGTTATAGTAAAACTCGAATTAGGACCAGAAAGAGTGGTTAGATTTGGGTTTTGACACAAGTATACCAAAATCCATTTAAACTGTTAAGCTGCAGGTTAAATATGGTCAAAATGAACAATAGAAGTGAGTGTGTTAATAACTAACCAAAGTTGATAAATGTTGAACAATATGTAGACTGGAAGAATAAGTTTGAGGCATTTGTTCAAAGTGAAGATTCTAAGATGTGGAGCTATATGATTGATGGGTACATTGCTCCTATACGTCGTGGTGTTGATGGGAGAGTTATAGTGATTTCACATGAGAAGTTGACAGACTCTGAGAAACGTATGTATGATGCTGAGAAGAAAGCCTTAGCAATGATAAAGATGTCCTTGCCATTTGAAATGAAACACATTTGTAATAGGTATGGATCTTCTAGAGAGCTGTGGTAAGCTTTAGGAAAACGTTATTAGAGTACTTCAAGACAAAGTTCATGTTTGGCTGACACTACAGCTGTGAAGATTGGAGAAGGAGCTGCTGAGATTGAATAGAAGAAGGAAGCTAAGAAGGAGAAAATGGAGATCAAGGGCGTAAGAGCTACAATGTGCATGGATGATACAGATGAGCTTACAGCAGAGGTACATGTACAATTACAATCTATGAGTCATACTTGTCATAATTGCACTGAATTACACGGTAAAGTTGACAGACTATCGGAGCAAAACAAAATTCTTAGATGAATTAGAAAAACAGAAAGAATCAAATGTTCTTTTGAGTAAAAGGGAGTCAAATTGCTTAAATAAAGTCAAATCAAATGAACAAGAAATCAATAGTTTGACCAGCGAAGTCAATGAATTTTTACAGATCATTGATTTGGCTCATGAAACTGTGAAGGATAAGACTAACGAGCTTTCAGAAAAATGCGGAGAATTGGCTGAGGCACAAGCCAAATTGTTGAACTTCATGGAGAGTTAGACAAATTTGGAAAATATTCGTTAGTCAGGACTCAAATTCAGAAAAGTTTGAAAAAGAGTAGTGATAAAAAGGGAGTGGGGTTTAGTAAAGCTTTATCTTCTGAGGATCAAGATTACTCCTTTTTACCAAATGAAAATCAGCTAACAGATTTTGTGCCTACTACACCAGCTGTTGTGGATTCGATAACAGTTGACATACCTAATAGTCCAGTTTCGTTGAAAGAATCGGTTGGGTCTAACAGTACACCTCATAAAGTGGATGAGGATCTGAACACAAAACGGTCAAAACATTTAAAAAACTATCTAATAGAAAGAAAGTTTTTAAGAAAAGATCTTGTTTTAAATGTCACAACAAAGGATACGTGGCTAGTTGTTATCCTTTTAAAAGGGTAAGAAAGTGGAGGATGAGGTTGAGGTTATGGATGGGAATCAGGTTGGTTCAAATAACAATATAAAACCAAGTCGTCAGACAAATCAACCGAGATTTCAATCTAAACCTTCAACAATGGAAGATTTGATAGTCCAAGAAACTTTTCTCCTAAATCAAGTCATTATAATGGTCAATCAAATTGTTTTCAAAGTAAAAAATTTTGGATATCAAATTTCGGAAAATCCGAGAGTTTATTTGAACTCTCGCGATGAAATACCTAGTGGAAACTATAAATTTTGTTCAACAACATGGAAAATATCCAAGACACCAGTAGGGTGTGATGAATCTTAGACAGAATTAAGTTATATTGATATAATGGTCAACCCAAAACAGGTAGGGTTTGGGTTCTCAAGTCAAACTGAGTTGATGAGTGTGTGCAGGATGACCAAGAAGGATTGTTGATGTATTCAACAGTGGTTGTTCCTGTAATGCATCTGAGGTGAATAGTACGTTACAAATGGTAACGAATTATTTACTTATGTGATTGATAATATTTATTCAAATTGAAAAACTTTTTGCTAGGTTAAAGTGGGAGTCTATATGTGTTTAAATTTCTGTTTTTGAAACTTACTCCATATAAAACAAAATTTTAGGGGGAGAAATTTCCCTAAGCTAAAAAGACTTTAGTTAGTGCGTAAGTTTAAGGGGAGTAAGTTAAAAAAATTTATAAATGAAAAAAACATAAAAATTGAAAAATAGAGATTTCATGGTGTGAAATAGAAGAGATGATCATCAAGTTAGACTATCACATTGAAATTGAAATTAACTTGCTTGAGTATGATAGCAGCTTCATCATATGATGTACCGTAGGCAAGATACATGAAATAATCAACGTACCAAGGTGATATAAACATAAAGAAATGTGTATGAGTGGGTAACATATCAGTGACGTATGGTTTTATAACCTTAAATCTTGCGTTGTTAAATTGCCAAAATCTGAGGTTTTAGGTCTTTATACTGTTACTTCATCCGGGGATATCAGGGTTGTGCTTCTGCTGCATCCAGATATATGCTGACCTAAGCACAACCAAGATATCTTAAAAGAGCTAAAATGTCAAATACCATAAATTGAAGAAGCTCTCCTAGAGAGTCATTCAAATGTGCAAAATGCATAAATCGTACCAAAATCTGTGGTATTTGTCATACCCCTCATTGGATATTGGTCTCTTTGTTGTACAATTGTACTGACCTGATCACCAAGTATCTAACGTTGTAAATCAAAAGGATGAATTCAGTATACTCACCTACTACGAGGAATCTTAGTGCATATCTTGATCGCGGGGATATGTCCTGAACTGGGACACACTAGTACATCAGTATAATATTACCTTAACATATCACCAGGTAAAGGTACTTGAAATGTTCATGTGTTTTTTTTTAAGTGGATAAACAATACTGGTAATCGTCTTGAACTGCGTTTCACGAAAATTAAAAGAAGAATGAACTGACAGTTTGAAATAGTTTGATTTAGCTGATATGATCTTCTTGCACATGATTCTTACAAAAAGATGTATTGTATATATTTTTCAGTTTGTTTAGTTGGTTTTAAAAAATATCAAAAATACCAAAAATATTTTCCTTTTAAAAGACTTCGGTATTGAACTGACAGTTTTGTTGTTTTTTCATGATAAGATAAAATATTGATTTATCTTCAATGTGAAAAAGACTAATGGTTTTTCAAGATACTTGCTTGTGTTTCTAAACAGATTGATGCGGTTATCAAAAAGGAAGTGCAGAATTCAAGTAAAGTACATATTAAGAGTGGAGTGTAGAATGTGTGAAGATGCATGGAAGGATCCTTCTATTACATTGCAAAGGGAGATATATGGAGATATGTGCTTGCTAGTTCACTAATCTACAACGAATGAAAGTTTTGGAGATTGGAAGCATCAGCTAAAGGGGAGTCTGTTAACGTCAGAATCTGTGTGTAGCTGAAGCTATCCAAAGACTAAAAGACCACAATATGTCTGAGGACAAAATTACACTATGAAGCTATTGTTAAGGGGGAGTCTGTTGGTGCATATCTTGTGACAACAGCTTAATTGTTTAATAGTTTACTCTTTGGATATTTTATATTGGGCTTAGCATTTGTGTTTAGCTTGTTTAGAGTTGTTATGGGCTTTGAGAATGGCCTAGCCCAGTCCAAAGCCCAGTATGCAGACATGTAGTATATATGCATGTTTTGTATTAGGGCTTTGGCGAAGGCAGAGAGTTAGCAAGGGTGAGAAATCTACAAAGAGTGGCTGAGAGATTTCTTATGTCTTGAATTAATTGTAAACACTCTTGTTGGATAATCAATAGAAGACGGTTTGAAAGTGATTGTTCGTGTTCTTCATATTACTAGTTTTCTATATTAATCTGATCTAAAGGATTCCAAAATCTAGATTGGATAGACGATTCTGTGAAGATTCATACGGATTAGGGAACCTACAATAAGGTGAATGTGTACCGGATAACGTATGCGCAAAACACAAGGAAGTTAACCCCGATTATGGGGTACATTCATAGATATAACGTTCATGCTAAAAAGATGTGATTTCATGATCTTGTTTGCTTAATTATGCAAATGGGGTCAAATAATTAAATTTACAAATTTTGAATGGATAGCATAAAACACATCATTATGAATCCGAGTTGTGAATTACAAGATTAACATGTGGACAATTGTCACACCCCGATTTTCGATGTAGCGGAAGCGTGTCGCAAGGTGTAGCCAGAGCGGCAATCGTTGCATTCAACCAAGTAAACGACATTTGTATTACATTACAAAACATTCATCCATACTTTTTATTTAACCATAATTCACATATAAACTTTTGTCTTTCAAAAAACCACAAGTTTAACAACATTATTTAAAATTTAGACATAAGTTTATAAAACATAACAACGAAGATTGGATGAAACATAACATCTTGACTTCACAACAAACGAACAAGATTTTTCCCCGAAGGCCATCCACTAGTTTCCTGTAATACATGTTAGTTTTGTAAACAATGTCAACAAAAGCTGGTGAATTGATGTTATAAATTTTGTATCAAATGAATTATCAAAAACATTTGAAACAAACTTGTTTAATATAGCTTAATGAAACTTGTAAGATCGTTAGTGTGTTGCAAGGACACTAATTTGTATACCGAATAAGGTGGCAACCAAACCTTGACGATGTATTATGTGTCTGAGACACTCGTTTTAGACACAAAAGCACTCTAATACGATCTGCTATTATTGTCGTAATAGAGTGGGGCTCGTCCAAACCCAATAGATCTATCCCCTTGTTCCTCGGTACTTGTTATTCATTACTGGCCCTAATGCTTGAGCCTTATTCACATGTGATCTAAATATTTCCATTTTCCCAGCTACATTAATTGGAACATGTATACATCCCCGCACGCTTTAAACCATAAAGACGTTAAAATAAAAAGGGAAACATGAAATCACTGATTTACGTTCCGTACAAATCTCTATTCGATTCCTGATACTTCGTTCGTTTTTCGACCTACAAGTGTTCTAATCTATTAGACACTTAGGCTTTCGTTTTGTTTTTGGTAAAAGTATTTTATCTTGAATTTCATACTTGTATTTGTTAATTTTTCTTTGTTGATATATATATATATATATATATATATATATATATATATATATATATATATATATATATATATATATATATATATATATATATATGTTAGATTGATTAAATGGACCTAGTCCATAATTTAATTGTAAATAATTCAATCTAATAATTCATTACATATGGACCTAGCCCAAAAGCTTTTGTAAGTATGGGCCTAGCCTAAATTTGCTTACTTTGTGTAGGCCTAGCCCAATTCGTTTTATGTATGTGGGCGTAGCCCAACCTAATTTTGTTTATTTAGTAGGTTAAGCCCATTGGTTTATAAAAGTGGGTCTAGCCAAAGTTAAAATAAAAGATTGGGCCTAGCCCAATATAATTTATAAAAATTTGATTAGCCCAAGTTTACATTTAAAAAAGTGGGCTTTTTAGCCCAATGTTAGTTTTTATAAAATGGATTAGCCCAATTTATTTCTTTATAAAAGTGGGCTTGGCCCAAAATTATCTTATATTTAAATGGGTTTAGCCCATGTAAACTTTTATAAAAGTAGGTTTAGCCCAAAGTTTATTTTTATAAAAGTGGGCCTTAGCCAAGTTTGATTTTATAAAAGTGGGCCTTAGCCCAACTAATTTATATAAATGGGCTAGTCTATATATATTTTTATAAAAATAGTTTTAGCCAATATAGTTTTTTTATAAAAATGGGCTTAGTCTAATAATTGTTTAGTTAGGCTTATCCAAAAAAAATATTTACTATTATTTGTTATAACTTATAAAAATTTATTTATAAAAACTATAAGTTATATATATTTAAAAAATCTAGTAAATATAAGGTGTATCGGTTTATGTGTATGTTTTGATCTTTAGATTCGCGTCAACTATTTTATTCGTTTCGTCTTTGTCGTTTGTTTCGTTATTACCATATATTTTATTTTGTCCGAATTGTCCGAGTTTGTCCAAATTGTCCGATATATATTATTTTGCCAAAAGTTGAACACTTAAACATATTTTTATACAAAAATACATTTGCATATATAAGGTGGTTTAAAATATATATTTTATTAATAATATATATTTATCTCAATTTTAGTTTAAGAAAATACAAGTAATTATATTCTTAACTTTTTATCAAAATCCTTTATCTAAACATGATTAAAGTTCCTAATCACTTTTATCCATCAAATCTTTAGTTTAATCATATCTTAATCAAGATTAATTTTTATAAAAATTTTGCCATAGTTTACTTTAAAAATATAAGTTTCCCATATTTTTGTAAACATGTTTTAAGTAATTAAACTAACTCAAATCCACATCAATCACAATGATTATATAAATGCATTAACATAATATCATGAACTTGTTATAATTTATAATCTTTCTTAATATAGAAACTTTATTATAACTTTTATACAAAATTTCTAAATCATAATTTTTATTTAATGATCTAATACATGTATAATCACATTTAAAATATGAGATTATGTTCATGACCTATTTTGTTAATGAATCTTGCTAATCTAAACATGCATGTATTTAGATCACCTTTTTATTCATAATTTTTCAAGATTCAAGTTTACTAGTTCATAACAAGTTCAAGATCATCAAAAACAATCAAGAAAGTCACATGATTATGTTAGTGATCTTAGATTTATTAGTGTTTTTCAAGTGGGTTTTTATATAATTTTTATGATGATCTTGTGAAATTTTATAACATAAAAAGTATAACTTAAAGTTTAAGATATTACTACTAGCACAATGGCTAGGGATGATCTAGATGATGAAGAAAATGGATTGATCAAAAGTTCCAAGCTTCCAAAGTAAGCTCCTAATTCTTGAAGTTCCTTAGATCTCCTTTAGATCTTCATGCATGCTTAAAGTTCTTGTGTTTGAGTTTTAAAAACTTGAAGGTGAACAAGAGAGTGCTTGGTCTTTGGGAGTAACGGAAGAAGACATTTTGACTTCTAGTGTTGTGAAAATCAAAGAAATGAAAGTAAGTGTTGGTGTTGGTGTTATGATCAAAAAATGTTTACACCATATACACACTAACCATCCTAATAACATGCCAACACATAATCAATAAGTTAGGGGCATTGGAATTTCCATAATGGCCGTGATGTGTTGTTGTTTTGTTTTTTTTAATATTTGTACTTTTTATAAATTTTGTAAACTTTAATAAATTTATATATAAGTTTTTATAAAAACTAATCCCCAATACTTTAAAGTGATGTTATAATATGCCAAAATAATTTACTAGTCTTGTTGTTTTGTTGTTCGGTTGATAAAGTTAGTTCAAGTCTTGTACCGGGTGAAATACTGATACGTAGTGTTACTTATAAAATTTTATGTTCATAATAATTCTAGTACAATTTTTATTGTCCCGTTATTTAATATAGCTCTTCAGACTAATAATTTTGTCATTTTGAGTTCGGTTCTGGTACCGGCTTTGTTGTCAGGTTTTTACTGAACAAACCGTTTAGCTTTAAATAATAAGATTTAAATATGGGTTTTATACTATTTCTAACACCCATTATTATTCTTTAGCTAAAAATATTTATTTTTGACTTTTCGGACATTTGCTGAAATTTGCTGCAGAAATACTGAATTTTGTTGCAGACTTGAACAATTTGGTATTTTATAAAAATTTTTATGGTATAATAGTGCAGAAATATTTTATATCTTAATTCTATCATATCAGATTGTACCGTAACTAGTTCTGATATTTAATACATGTTCGCGTCGTTGTCATTCGTCTAGATTTGGTTTTATATATTCGTGATCATGACGAATCGATTATCATACCAAACTATGATTTGGTTAAATTCCTAGACTTTTAAGACTTAAAATCAAAAATTAAGTCATGTTATACGATAAATAGACAATGTACTAGTTGTTCAAGTTGTACAGAACTGCTGGAATTTTGCCAATTGTCACATTCTCCCCTTGTTCAAGAAAATTTTGTCCCGAAATTTAAGTCGTGTCATCCTTTGCGTAGGATTTCTCAAACAAGTGGGGATACTTTCTTTTGATTTCGTCTTCCCCTTCCCAAGTGAACTCAGGTCCGCGCTTTGAGTTCCAATGGACTTTGACTAGTTTGATACGACTCCTCATTGTTTTCTGAACTTTCGAATCTAAAATTTCGACAGGTTCTTCGATGAAATGGAGTTTGTCGTCTATATGAATTTCGTCCGTGGGGATAATAAGTGACTAGTCTGAAAGACACTTTTTAAGATTTGACACATGAAAAGTGTCATGAACGTTATTAAGTGTTTCAGGCAATTTCAACTTATATGCGACTGTTCCAATCTTCTCCAAGATTTCGTATGGTCCTATATACCTCGGGCTAAGTTTTTCTTGCTTCCCAAATCTAACTACACCCCTCCAAGGCGAGACCTTTAATAGCACTTTGTCTCCAATATCAAAGGACAATGGTTTTCGGCGTTTATCTGCATAACTTTTATGTTTATCCTGAGCGGCTTTAATACGGTCTCCGATTTTAATTTTTTTATCTATAGTTTCTTGAATTAATTCTAGACCTATCATTTGTTTGTCGCCTATTTCCGCCCAACATAACGGAGATAGACATTTACGTCCGTATAATGCTTCAAATGGAGCAGCTTGGATACTCGTGTGATAACTATTGTTATATGAGAACTCCACTAAAGGCAAGTGAGTATCCCAATATCTGCCTAAGTCAATTACACAAGCACGAAGCATATCTTCTAAGGTTTGAATGGTGCATTCACTTTGGCCATCTGTTTGGGGATGAAAGGCCGTACTTAGATCTAAGCGAGATCCAAAAGCCTTTTGAAATGATTGCCAAATTCTTGATATGAAACGACCATCTTGATCAGAGATTATGGAAACAGGCACTCCATGTCTTGCAACAATCTCCTTAAGATAATGTTCGGCTAACTTCTCGGTTTTATCTTTCTCATGTACCGGCAAGAAGTGAGCTGATTTGGTTAGTCGGTCAACAAATACCCAAATCATGTCGTAACCATGAGAGGTCCTGGGTAATTTTGTTATGAAATCCATAGAAATTTGTTCCCTTTCCTAGTGGGATTTTCAGGTTGTTGTAATAATCCTGAAGGTTTTTGGTATTCGGCCTTAATTTTTGCACATGTTAGGCATTTTCCAACATAAGTTGCAATATCTCTTTTGAGATTAGGCCACCAATAGAATTCTTTAAGAACGTGATACATTTTATCCGCTCCAGGATGTATCGAATATTTGGACTTATGGGGATCATCTAGAATAAGTTTCGCAGATTACCAAAAAGAGGAACCCAAATTCTGTTTGCAAAATACAAAGTTCCGTTCTCATTTGGTTCTAATTGTTTTTCCATACCTCTAAGCATCTCTGCTTTAAAATTTCCGCTCTTCAGGGCTTCCTATTGAGCGTCATGAATTCGAGAGGTAAGCTTATTATGAATGGTGAGTCTTAATGATCATACACCTAGAGGCTTCACTCGTTCCTTTCGACTTAGAGCATCTGCGACAAGTTTGCTTTGCCCGGATGGTATTTAATTTCACAATCGTAGTCATTCAACAGTTCAAGCCAATGTCTTTGGCGCATATTTAACTCTTTCTGGTTAAATATATGTTGAAGACTTTTATGATCGGTAAAGATTGTGCACTTAGTGCCGTAAAGATAATGACGCCAAATTTTTAACACAAATACCAGGTCATGTGTGGTATAGTTCTTTTCGTGAACTTTTAATTGGCGTGATGCGTATGCAATAACTTTCTCTCATTGCATTAATATGCATCATAAACCTTGATGTGAAGCGTCATAATAAACTACAAAGTTGTCTATGCCGTCCGGAAGTGATAGAATCGATGCATCACAAAGTTTATCCTTTAGCAGTTGGAAAGCTGCTTATTGTTTCTCTCCCCAATCAAACTTTTTATCTTTCTGAGTTAGGGAGGTTAGTGGTTGAGCGATCTTTGAAAAATTCTCAATGAATCTCCGATAATAACCCGCCAATCCTAAAAATTGGCGTACTTCGGTGGGTGTCTTAGGTGCGTTCCAATTCTTAATGGCTTCTATTTTTGATGGATCGACATGTATGCCTTTATCGTTGACTACATGCCCGAGAAATTAGACTTCACGAAGCCAAAATTCGCACTTAGAGAATTTTGCATACAGTTTCTCCTTCTTTAACAAGTCAAGAATGGTCCTAAGATGGTGTTCTTGATCCTTCTTATTTCATGAATATATCAATACGTCATCAATGAATACTATCACAAATTTATCGAGATAAGGCTTGCACACACGGTTCATTAAGTCCATGAACACCGCCGGTGCATTTGTTAGATCAAATGGCATAACAAGGAACTCGTAGTGACCGTAACAGGTTTGGAATGTTGTCTTTGGAATACTTTCTTCCTACACTCTAAGCTGATGGTATCCTGACCTTAAGTCAATCTTCGAGTAAAAACTTGATCCTTGAAGTTGATCGAATAGATCATCGATCCTCGGTAACGGATACCGATTCTTGATCGTGAGTTTGTTCAATTCTCGATAATCTATGCACATTCTAAAGCTTCCATCTTTCTTTTTTACGAATAGAACTGGAGCTCCCCAAGGTGAGAAGCTTGGTCTAATAAATCCTTTGTCCAACAACTCTTGAAGCTGTGTGGACAACTCTTGCATTTCTGAGGAGCTAATCGGTATGGGGATTTCGCTATAGGTGCAGCTCCTGGAATCAAGTCTATGCGAAATTCGACTTGTCTTTGGGGTGGTATTCCTGGCAAGTCCTATGGGAAGACTTCAGGAAATTCCTTAACAACAGGGATCTCCTCAAGTTTTGGCTCCTTGGATTTCTTGTCAACAATGTGTGCTAAGAATGCTATACATCCTTTTCTCAAGCACTTTTGAGCTTTCATACAAGAAATAATTCGCAATGGCATTTCGCTCTTCTCGCCATGTATAAGAAGTGTTTCATTATTAGGAAGTGGAATGTGAATAATTTTGTCGCAACACACGACTTCGACTTGATTATTGGATAACCAATGCATACCGATTACAACATCAAAACTGCCTAACTGGATGGGTAATAAATCAATGTTGAATTTTTGTCCGCCAAACTCTAAAGAACATTCTTTAATAATATCATCAGATTCAATTATCTTTCCATTCGCTAGTCCGATAGTGAATGGAATATCTAATTTATTTGAATTTAGTTCGAGTATATCTTTAAATTCTAAAGATATGAAACTAAAATCAGCCCCAGTATCAAATAAAATAGATGCAAAATGGTTATTGACAGGGAACGTACCAGTGATCACATTTGGATCCTGACGTGCCTCGTGAGCTCCTATTACAAAGGCTCGCTCGTGGTCTTTGTTCTCCTTTGGGCAATTCTTTCTAAAATGGCCTATTTCACCGCAACCATAACAACTTTGATTTCTTCCTCGGTCGTTTACATTTCCATAGCCTCCTTCTTTCTTGCCTTCATTCCTGTTTCCTTTGTTATTACTCCAGCAGTTTTCGTGCGATGTCCCAACTTCCCGCACTTATCACATTTGGTGGCTCGGCATCCACCATAATGATGATAATTGCACCTGTTGCACTTAGGTGCATTTCCTGTATAACCTCTCGGTTCTGTCTCCGCTGCGGCCACGAATACTTTGTTCCTTTTTGCCATAGGGGTTTCTTTCTTCTCGTTACTCGGTCGAGGACCTTTCTTGAAGTGTGTAAACTTTCTCTTAGTCCCATGTAAGGTTGATTCTACATGTGTTTCCTTGGGCATCTCCGCATTCTTTCTCAAAAACTTATTCATTCTCACCGCTTCTTCGATAAGGCTTACTGCAATCGTAATTGCCTCAGTGATGGTTGTTGGATGTGACGAAGAAACCATACTTCGAATTTCTTGAGATAATCCCCAAATGTATCGTTCGATACGTTTGAATTCAGGGGTTACCATATATGGAACGACTCACGAAAGATCATGGAAACGCTGTGTATAACCATACACATCGGGTCCTATCATGGATAAGTTCCAAAATTCGGTTTCCAATTTCTGTAACTCGGCTCTAGAACAATATTTCTCTCTCATCATATCCTTCAGTCTATCCCAAGTAATAGCATAAGCAACTGCTTCTCCAAGCGTCTGCACTTGCAAATTCCACCATGACAATGCTTCATCCATAAATAAGCCTGATACATATGACACAGTCTGGTTGGTAGAACGGTTACTCATACGAATCACAGAATCCGTCTTTTCTGTCCAACGCACAAAGGCTACTGCACCGCCTGTGCCATCAAAATTCAAGGGTTTGCAATCTAAAAATTGTTTGTATGTACATCCTGAAATAGTTAGATTTCAAGAATCATCAATAATATATATTGTTAGAAATAAATATTAATGATCATACTTTGGTAATTTGATAATAACAAACCATTTAAGGGCATCTGAACTCTTGGTGGTTCTTGAACCCTTGGCTCAGCATTGCGCTCGTGATGCGCAAGTGCTTCAGTTATTCATTGATTCACTAGAGCATCGAGCTCAGCTTGGGTTGTAGGTAATGGCGATGGTCTAACTCGGGGTCTACCTCTTCCTCTAGATGCCATGATCTTCATATATGAAACATATAGAAGTGATTAGACGTATATTTGAAACACATATTGTTTTTCATGGATTAGTATTATATAATATAAGTGTATATAATATTGATATAATTCAATTTTTATGTATAGTATCCATATTATAAGCACCATAATAGATACATAAAAACGAACAAATCAACATTGCATAAATAAAAGATAAACATCAACCATTATATATATACTATCAACTTGATACATCATTTTTGTGAAGATAAAAAGAATAACTCGGAGTTATAACACTCCGATAGACAAGCCATACACAATACATAATAAAGTAGATATTTTCCTTCACATCGTTCTTCAAAATCTTCAAGTTGACGACATATATATCTTCAAAAACTCTATCTTCAGCAAAACTGGGTAAGAGTACCTACCTTAGAGATATGACCATATACCAACTAGATAGACGGTGGAGGTGGAGGTGGAGGTGGAGGTGGAGGTGGAGATGAACGGATGATCCTCCGGGGGTGTGCGACCTCCTCCTCGAGCGAACGGATACGCTCCTCGTCAGATGGAAATACACTCTTCACTAGAGGGTGTGGATGTGGTATACCAGGCGAAGGTGATGATGATGTCGTCGGTAGAGATGGTGCCACGGGAGGTGTCGAAGTGGGTAATGGTGGTAACTGAGATGACAAAGATGGAGTACTCTGAGATGCTCGCAAAGTGGAAATCTGAGCCTCCAGCTCACGGATATGGCGAAATAAAATACTAATCTGTATCTCAGAAGACGTGACTCGAAACTCGATGGTGGTGGGTGGCAAATGACTGGGATGATAGGGATTAGATAGGCTCATACCAGGTGGAGGTGATCGAATGTGAATACCGATATGATGAGATGATGGGTATGATGGTCCTCCAACAATGGGTGGTCGTGAATAGGGATGGTGTCTACTCGCATACTGACTAGACTCAGGAAACATAACTCGGGAGGGTCCTGCAGTGTAAGAAGATGCATAAGGATCAGATGTGATAAAAGGATCTGAATTGGTATACGCGGTATATATAATGATCCATCAACATGGTGAAACGGTGGCTGCTCAGATGAGTAGGATGTACCTCCCAAAGAGTAATGTGAAGGTCCAGACAAAGGATAAGGAGTGAGATCAGTAGCAAATGAAACGTCTCCAGGTAAATACTGAGATGGTCCAGATGGGTAGATGTGACCAGTAGTGATAGCATCAGATGGTATGGGATCAACAAAAGTGGGTGTAATAGAATCATCAACAGTGGGAAAAGTATTTGGAAGTGGTGGTAGAGCAGTATCAGGTGAGGGCTCGGGTGGGGGTGATCTCAGAGACGATGGAGCAGATTAGGTAATATCAATGACATCAGGCTCATGAGGAGCTACCTCTAGTAGCGCGAGATCAAAATCATCTCCGATACCTAGATCATCCTCAAGGTGACCTATGTGAACAATAGGAATGACATCGTCATCTCCATCAATGTCGACAGCAAAAGGATCTACCACGTTAAGTGGTATAACATGGTGCTCCACAATGTACTCACCTTCAGGGTGGCCAATGATAACTATCTGGTGGTCAAAGAGTGGTAAAGCTAAAACATCATCATCGGGAATATCCCCAGGAATGGGATCGGGTACAGGGTAGGGTAAGGCAAAAGGCTGGAAATCATCGTCCATCCAGTCATCGTCAGAATCATCGTGATCTGACTCGTCGTCGAAAATGATAATGAATGGTGGGAGTAGATCGTCTAGTGGTATATAATCTATCTCAGGGTCAGAACTCATAGACTCGGTGTCTGAAAGGCTACTATCGGAAGACATGGTCCTGGCAAACATAATCCGTACAACTTATTTTTGTTAATAAATAATTTTTGTTTAAAGATAAATCATCAGGCAATCGCTAATTTTCAATGTAAGTTTTTCTAATCATAAGTTCAACTCAAGTTACTGTTATTGTGTCTATCTCTCATAGATTAGTTTTGTATAATGACCTTGCACTATTGTTTTTTTTCTTTTAAACATTTGATACTAGTGGACAGTTCTCCCCGGGATGACAAACCAAAAATACTTATTTCAATTTCACAAAAATTTATAAAAGAGCATTTTGAAATTGCAGACTAGACTCAAAAGAATCTTAGTTCACTACAATTGAAGCTCTGATACCAGGTCTGTCACACCACAATTTTCGATGTAGCGGAAGCGTGTCGCGAGGTGTGGCCAGAGCGGCAATCATTGCATTCAACCAAGTAAACGACAATGGTATTACATTACAAAACATTCATCCATACTTTTTATTTAACCATAATTCACATATAAACTTTTGTCTTTAAAACAAACCACAAGTTTAACAACATTATTTAAAATTTAGACATAAGTTTAAAAAACATAATAACAAAGACTGGATGAAACATAACATCTTGACTTCACAACAAATGAACAAGATTTTTCCCCGAAGGCCATCCACTAGTTTCCTGTAATACATGTTAGTTTTGAAAACAATGTCAACAAAAGCTGGTGAATTCATGTTATAAATTTTTATCAAATGAATTATCAAAAACATTTGAAATAAACTTGTTTAATATAACTTAATGAAACTTGTAAGATCATTAGTATGTCGCAAGGACACTAATTTGTATGCCGAATAAGGTGGCAACCAAACCTTGACGATTTATTATGTGTCTGAGACACTCATTTTAGACACAAAAGCACTCTAATACGATTTGTTATTATTGCCGTAATAGAGTGGGGCTCGCCCAAACCCAATAGATCTATCCCCTTGTTCCTCGGTACTTGTTATTCATTAATGGCCCCAATGCTTGAGCCTTATTCACATGTGATCTAAATATTTTCATTTTCCCAGCTATGTTAATTGTAACATGTATACATCCCTGCACGCTTAAAACCATAAAGACGTTAAAATAAAAGGGGAAACATAAACTCACTGATTTGTATTCCGTACAAATCTCTATTCGATTCCTGATACTTCGTTCATTTTTCGACCTACAAGTGTTCTAATCTATTAGACACTTAGGCTTTCGTTTTGTTTTTCATACAACTATTTTATCTTGAATTTCATACTTGTATTTGTTGGTTTTTCTTTGTTGATATACATATATATATATATATATATATATATATATATATATATATATATATATATATATATATATGTTAGATTGATTAAATGGACCTAGTCAATAATTTAATTGTAAATAGCTCAATCTAATAATTCATTACATATGGGCCTAGCCCAAAAGCTTTTGTAAGTATGGGCCTAGCCCAAATTTGCTTACTTTGTATGGGTCTAGCGCAATTCGTTTCATGTATGTGGGCCTAGCTCAACCTAATTTTGTTTATTTAGTAGGTTAAGCCCAGTTGGTTTATAAAAGTGGGTCTAGCCAAAGTTAAAATGAAAGATTGGGCCTAGCCCAATATAGTTTATAAAATTTTGATTAGCCCAAGTTTACTTTTATAAAAGTTGGCTTTTTAGCCCATTGTTAGTTTTTATAAAATGGATTAGCCCAATTTATTTCTTTATGAATGTGGGCTTGGCCCAAAATTATCCTTTATTTAAATGGGTTTAGCCCATGTAAACTTTTATAAAAGTGGGCTTAGCCCAAAGTTTATTTTTATAAAAGCGGGCCATAGCCCAAGTTTGATTTTATAAAAGTGGGCCTTAGCCCAACGAATTTATATAAATGGGCTAGTCTATATATATGTTTATAAAAATAGTTTTAGCCCAATATAGTTTTTATAAAAATGGGCTTAGTCTAATAATTGTTTAGTTAGGCTTATCCAAAAAAAAATTTATTAGTATTTGTTATAACTTATAAAAATTTATTTATAAAAACTATAAGTTATATATATTTAAAAGTTCTAGTAAATATAAAGGTGTATCGGTTTATGTGTTTGTTTTGACCGTTAGATTTGCGCCGACTATTTTATTTGTTTCGTCTTTGTCATTTGTTTCGTTTATACAATATATTTTAGTTTGTCCGAATTGTTCAAGTTTGTTCAAATTGTCCGAAATATATTATTTTGTCAAAAGTTGAACACTTAAACATATTTTTATACAAAAATACATGTGCACATATAAGGTGGTTTAAAATATATATTTTATTAAAAATATATATTTATCTTATTTTTAGTTTAAGAAAATATAAGTAATTATATTCTTAAATTTTTATCCAAATCCTTTATCTAAACATGATTAAAGTTCCTAATCACTTTTAACCATCAAATCTTTAGTTTAATCATATCTTAATCAAGATTAATTTTTATAAAAATTTTGCCATAGTTTACTTTAAAAATATAAGTTTCCCATGTTTTTATAAAAATGTTTTAAGTAATTAAACTAACTCAAATCAACATCAATCACAATTATTATATAAATGCATTAACATAATGTCATGAACTTGTTATAATTTTTAATCTTTCTTGATATAGAAACTTTATTATAACTTTTATACAAAATTTCTAAATCATAATTTATATTTAATGATCTAATACATGTATAATCATATTTAAAATATGAGATTATGTTCATGACATATTTTGTTAATGAATCTTACTAATCTAACATGCATGTGTTTAGATCACCTTTTTATTCATAATTTTGCAAGATTAAAGTTTACTAGTTCATAACAAGTTCAAGATCATCAAAAATTATCAAGAAAGTCACATGATTATGTTAATGATCTTAGATTTATTAGTGTTTTTCAAGTGGGTTTTTATATAATTTTTATGATGATCTTGTGAAATTTTATAAAATAAAAAGTATAACACAAAGTTTAAGATCTTACTACTAGCACAATGGCTAGGGATGATCTAGAGGATGAGGAAAATGGATTGATCAAAAGTTCCAAGCTTCCAACGTAAGCTCCTAATTCTTACAAGTTCCTTAGATCTACTTTAGATCTTCATGCATGCTTAAAGTTCTTGTGTTTGAGTTCTAAAAAGTTGAAGGCGAACAAGAGAGTGCTTGGTCAATTTTGGGAGTAAATGGAGGAAGAAATGTTGAGTTCTAGTGTTGTGAAAATGAAAGAAATGAAGGTAAGTGTTGGTGTTCGTGTTATGATCAAATACTTACACCATATACACAGTAACCATCCTAATAACATGCCAACACATAATCAAAAAGTTAGTGGCATTGGAATTGCCATAATGGCCGTGAGGTGTTGTTGTTGTTGTTTTGTTTTTTTAATATATGTACTTTTTATAAATTTTATAAACTTTAATAAATTTATATATAAGTTTTTATAAAAACTAATGCCCCAATACTTTAAAGTGATGTTATAATATGCCAAAATAACTTACGAGTCTTGTTGTTTCGTTGTTCAGTTGAAAAAGTTAGTTCGGGTCCTGTACCGGGTGAAATTTTATGTTCATAATAATTCTAGTACAATTTTTATCGTCCCGTTAATTAATAATATAGCTCTTCAGACTAATAATTTTGTCATTTTGAGTTTGGTTCTGGTACCAGCTTTATTGTCAAGTTTTTACTGAACAAACCGTTTAGCTTTAAATAATAAGATTTATATATGGGTTTTATACTATTTCTAACACCCATTATTATTCTTTAGCTAAAAACATTTATTTTTGACTTTTCGGACATTTGCTGAAATTTGCTGCAGAATTGCTGAATTTTGCTGCAGACTTGGACAATTTGGTATTTTATAGAGAATTTTTATGGTATAATAGTGCAGAAATAGTTTATATCTTAATTCTATCATATTATATTGTATGGTAACTAGTTCTGATATTTAATACATGTTCGCGTCGTTGTCATTCGTCTAGGATATGGTTTTATATATTCGTGATCATGACGAATCGATTATCATATCAAACTATGATTTGGTTAAATTCATAGATTTTAAGACTAAAAATAAAAAATTAAGTCATGTTATACCATAAATAGACAATGTACTAGTTGTTTAAGTTGTACAGAAGTACCGGAATTTTGCCAATTGTCACAACAATGGTTTTACGATCGAATAGGAATAAGTTTCACGTAAAACGGATAAGTATTAGTTGAGATACGAAACTTAATAAAAAGGGTAAAAAGGGAAAATTGGGCAGCAGTAGCAGGTTGTCGTAACCTTCGGTTGCCAATCATAAGCTATGGTAGGTTTCCTTCTGGTTCCCTTGGCAGCTGTAGGTTACGACATGGCCTTTCTACCAAAATATTTTTGGTGGCCATAAGTTGCGGTGGCCAGCCGTAGCTTACGGTATGGTCTGAAACAAAATTTTTGTTTTTGTTTGTTTGGACATATGAGGCTTTTTGATATACTTAAATATGTTACTTGCAATACAAATTAAAGTTTGTAATGAATATTTGTGATGTAGGTGATTGATATTATGTCACGGATGATTGGTCAAGCTTAATGAAGAACCGAACACAACCGAATATCAAGCTCCGTTTCGTTTAGTTCGTTTTATAATATAGAACAACATTAACGTGTTTTAAGTGTTTAAACTACTTATAAACTTGCATTATTTTTATATAAATGCACTACTTATAAACTTGCATTATTTTTATATAAATGCAAATCTTTTATAAATTCCCATTTATGTAAGTCTGGGCCTTACAAGTTAGTAATCAAAGCACAAGGTTAAAGATTAAATGTGTTTGGTTCAAGGCATGATCGAGACATCCGGTAAGAGTTAATTGCGAAGTAAATGTCAATCGAGGATACTAGAAAAGAAAATGATTTAAGGGGCATGGGAGGGGTGTATTAATACACTCGAACCCGTGAAGTGCACTAAAAATAAACAGTTAAGGCAAGTTATTTACTTAGCCAAGAACCAAATAAAAATGACATGTCACGTGTGATAGCAAGAAGTGAATATAATATTCCCACATAGAAACGTGGGAATGATTAAACAATTTTTTTATCAAATTACTTTTAACATTTTAGTCAAAAGATGTCGGGAGGAACCGGCGATCATACGGTATCCCTCATGACTGAGGGGATACGAGAAAAGATTTCCAAGAAAAGATTTTCGGGAAAGTCGGAAAAGCCCTCGAAGCTAGTCTACCGGGATATATGGAAAGGCTGAAAGCTTCTATACTCACGATGGTTGAGGAAAGGATAAAGAAACTGAAAGAGGATTTTATCCATGATAGAGATAGAGTCAAGGAAAAGAAGGGTTGCCCGTACAATAAATTCATGGCATGTAAACCCCCAATTTATAACAGGGAGGTAGATCCGATCACCTATCAAAGGTGGATAGGCGACACTAAAGGTGTTTTTGAAAGAACACATTGTGATGTGAGTGACTTCATGGCCTATGGAACCGGCCAACTAAGAGGTCAAGCCAAAGATTGGTAGGATAACCTTAAGGCGGAAAAAGGGGTTGAAGCTACACGGGCTACGACTTGGGAGGATTTTCAAATACCATTCCTCAAGTATCATAGTCCCAAGTTGGTGATTAATAAGATTAAGGAAGAATTCATACAATTAAGAAAAAAGGGGGAGACTATTGATAAGATCACAGGAACTTTCCTTGACAAACTAAAATTCTATGATAAATTGGTCCAGACTGAAGAGCAAAAGATATATTATTATTATTATTATTATTATTATTATTATTATTATTATTATTATTATTATTATTATTATTATATGCTCAGAGCTAAATTTAGGGAATTCATGACTCCTTCAAAATACAAAAACCTCACGGATATCATTAATGTTGCGCGGGAGCACGAGATAGAGTTGAAGAAACAGATTGAAAGGGGAGAAAGGAGAGCATATAATGCTAACCCGAGCCCTACAAAGAAACAAAAGGTAGCTAAGCCTTCAAAGAAAGCAAATGTGAAAGGGGGTTCACCGAGTTGTAAAACGTGTGGTCATGCCCATCAGGGTGAGTGTTACTTCAAAAACAAGTTGTGTGTTATGTGCGGGAAGACGGGACATGTGGCTTCAAATTGCCCCTGCAAAGTGTCGGTGTGCTACAAATGTTACCAACCAGGTCACAAGAATTCGAATGCTTGGAATTGGTAGGAAGGAAAGATACAGCCTACACAAAGGAGGAAGTCCCAAGATCACGGGTAAGATCTTTCCAAATAACTGCAGCCGAGGCAAAGATTGAACCCGATGTGGTCACAGGTACTTTTACCATAAATTTAATTCCCGCTCATGTTTTATTTGATATGGGTGTGAACAATTATTTTGTTTCACAAGGGATTGTTCAACACCCATCGTTCATATTAGCAAAGTTACCTATGCCTTTAGAGGTAGAAGTAGGTAATAACAACACTTTTATTGTTTGTGATGTGTGCCGAGATTGCAAGTATAGAGGGTGAAGACTACCTGATTGATTTAATACCCATGTCAATGGGGGAATTCCAAGTGGTGGTTGGGATGGATTGGTTGTCCCGCTACCACACCAATGTGATATGCTTCCGTAAGGAGATACAATTAACATCTCCAAGCGGAAGACATGTCATTATTTAAGGGAAAAGGATGGCAATCTCATCCTATGCTCAATGATGGAAGCCCGTAAACTCATTCAAAATGGGTGTAAGGCATACTTGACTTACGTACGTGATTCGGAAAAAGAGTCGCCAAAGATTAAAGATGTACCTGTCGTGCAAGAGTTTGAAGACGTATTCTCGGAGAATTTACCAGGGATACCACCTGAGCGTGAGGTGGAGTTTGGGATCGAATTAGTCCCGGGTGCAAACCGATGGCTAAGACACCATATAGATTAGCTCCAACAGAATTTCAAGAGTTAATGTCCAAGTTACAAGATTTGCTTGATAAGGGATTTATTCAACCTAGTGTCTCCCCTTAGGGAGCGCCGGTGTTGTTTGTAAAGAAGAAAGATGGAAGCATGCGCATGTGTATCGTTTACCTGGAGTTAAACAAACTTACGGTAAAGAATTGATACCTGCTTTCGAGAATCAATGATCTATTCGACCAACTATAGGGTGCCAGTTGGTTTTCGAATATCGATTTAACGTCAGACTATCACAAGTTGAAGGTGAAAGAGAAAAAAATACCGAAGATGGCTTTCCGTGTGTGATACGGGCACTACGAGTTCCTCGTAATGTCCTTCGGGTTAACAAATGCACTTGTGGCATTCATGGATCTCATGAATCGGGTCTCCTAGTGAATGTTGGACAAGCCGGTGATAGTGTCCATCAATGATGTTCTCGTATACTCGAAGAACGAGGCGGATCACACTCATCATTTGCAAGAAGTGCTAGAAACACTTAGGCGAGAAAAGCTTTATGCTAAATTCTCGAAGTGTGCTTTCTAGCTTCGAGAAGTACAATTCCTCGGGCACATTATTAGTGCCGAGGGAATATTAGTCGATCCGTCAAAAGTAGAAGCACTGTCGAAATGGAACCCTCTGAAAAATCCTTCTGAGATTAGAAACTTTCTAGGATTTATGGGTTATTATAGGAGATTCATTAAGGAGTTCTCCAAGATTGCCTCGCCTTGACTAGACTAACCCACAAGGATGAAAAGTTCGTCTAGAATGATGAATAAGAAAAGGGATTTCAAACGCTAAAAGCAAAGTTGACCAGCGCTCCGGTATTGACTTTACCGGATGGCACCAAAAAATGGTAGTATACTCTGATGCATCGCACCTAGGCCTTGGGTGTGTACTTATGCAACGAGGGAAGGTGATTGCCTATGCCTCGAGACAATTAAAAATTCAAGAAAAGAAATACCTGACTCATGACCATGAATTGGCGTCAGTGGTTTTCACCTTAAAGGTTTGGAGGCACTACTTATATGGGGTAAAGTGCACTATTTTCACAGACCATAAGAGTTTGAAATATTTTTTTGATCAAAAGGAGTTAAACATGAGACAAAGACGTTGGCTGGAAACGATGAAGGAATATGATTGTGAGAAACGTTATCATCCAAGAAAAGCTAATGTAGTAGCGGATGCACTAAGTCGAAAAGAGGGATACACTCCCATTCGAGTACGGTCGATGCAACTTATGGTAACCTCGGGTTTTCTTGAACGAATCTTGGAGGCACAAATAGAGGCGGTAAAGGAAGAGAATTGGAGAAGGGAACAAGTTAAACTCCAAGTGAAAAATTTAATAAATGGCAGTAACGGGTTGAAAACCCGGTTCGGTAGAATATGGGTTCCAAACATGTGTGGTGTTAAGGATCTCCTTCTTGACAAAGCTCATAAATCACGTTATTCGATTCACCCGGGGTCGACCAAGATGTATTGAAAATTGAAACAAAATTATTGGTGGCCCGGAATGAAAAGAGATGTGACAAAGTTTTTCAAAAGATGCCTAACTTGTTTACAAGTAAAACCGGAGCATCAAAAACCTTACAGCAAACTTCAACCACTAGACATACCAGTTTGGAAAAGGGAACGGTTATTATGGACCTATCAACCAAACTGCGCTCATTTTATTCCTATTCGTGAGACTTATACTTCTGAAAAGATGTCGAAGGTGTATACGAATGAGACCATAGCGCGCCACGAGTGCTGGTATCCATCATGTCTGGTAGAGATACTCAGTTCACTTCAAATTTCGGGCGCGACTTCCAAGAGCAAATGGGTACCAAACTGTTAATTAGTATGGCATATCACCCTCAAACCGACGGGCAAAGTGAGCGAACAACTCAAACATTGGAAGATATGCTTCGGGCATGTATTATTGATTTTGGCAGTAGTTGGGATGCTTACCTACCGTTCATTGAATTTTCTTACAACAATAGTTACTGAGCATTGGTATGGCGCTATATGAAATGCTTTATGGTAGAAGATGTCGAACCCCAGTATGTTAGGGTGAAGTGGGTCCAAGAGAACTCGTCCACAAGGACGTGATTAGGGTCATGAACGAAAAGATCGACGTGGTCCGAGCTCATTTAAAAGTGACCCAAGATCGGCAAAAGTCTTATGCGGATAAAAGACGAAGGCCTATCGAGTTTCAATTGGGTGATAAGGTAATGCTTAAAGTTTCTCCATGGAAGGAAATTGAGTCCGAGGTTTATTGGGCCTTTTAAAATAATTGGCAAGTCAGCAAGGTAGCATACCGCTTAGAATTACCTGAAGAACTAAGCGGTATACATAACACATTTCATGTTTCACACCTTCGCAAATGCTTGGCGGATGAGACGACTTATGTACCACTTGATGATATTGAATTCAATGACAAACTTAGCTACATAGCTAAACCAATTGAAATTCTTGACCGAAAGGTCAAAAGATTAGGAAACAAGAAAATCGATCAAGTGAAGGTCAAACGGGAACGGAAGGAATCGGACACCACTTGTGAGTCCAAAAAAGAAATGAAACGACTTTACCCTTCACTTTTCGGTACGTGTACATGTTTCGGGGACGAAACCCCTTTAAGGGGGTGGACTTGTAACGCCCCTAAAAGTATCAAATATTCAACATTAACTTGGTTATAAGTATTATATATATGAATACTATTATAACTTAACTTGGTTAATTTCTTGTTGATAAATAATAAAAAAACATTAAAAAGTGTCGATTTCATAATAAACAAAACATGAGGGCCTGAAATGGGCAATTAGGAACTAAGTTTAATAAAAAGAAACTGAAAACCCAAAACACACACTTGTGTGTGCTCAGGGACGACCAAAGAGGAGAAAGATGGAGAAAATCCCTCTTTGAACCAAAATCATCAAATTGAAGATCGATTAGGAGTATAAATTCGTGCATGAATCAGTCTTACTGATCACCAAGTCTAGGGGATCATAAGGTATGTTGAATTTTGTGTTTTTGTGAAGTAAGAATGATAATTCTTGAATGGGCTACAGATTATATGGTAGAATACATGATTAATAGGTGCTTAAAAATCACTATGTATGCTAAATTTGGAGGAATTTGGCATAATTGAGGGGTTAGGGTTCATGTGTTTGAATGAATAAGTGGTTTTTTGATTTCAACATGAAAGATGCTAAATTGTTATAAGTATTAGTTTGATATGATGATCTTTATAGTTATAATGTTATGAATGATCTAATTCTAATAAATATATATATTCATAATGAAATGAAATTGGGTTTATGGAGTTCATAAACTTTAGAAAAAGAAAAGTTCTAAATTCATGTCTACAAGATGTTTGACGTAATGCCTAAGTGAAATTTGATTATTAGTAATGTATGGAAAATCTTGATGTAAACCATACAAATTAAATATTTGAAAATATGGTAAAATAGTGAAAATGATGATGAATTGACAATTGTCGGGTTGTACTCTATAGGCAACTCGAGTGATAAGTTGGGCGATACGGTCGGGATTGATATGCGACTTAAAGGAAAGCTCTAAGGTACTTGGCTTTTAGCTTGGTAGGATTTTATTAATGATTCATATATTGATAAATGTCGAGTAAGGAAGTGATACTAGAGAAATTTGGTTCATTCATAAGTGATGGATTTCACACGAATGAACCGAGTGGAATAACAACGAGTTGGGATATGTTTGGTTTGTCTAAAAGTGATGGTTTTCACATAAACAACCAAACGGTTCAAATTAGCGTGTATTGATAAGTTGGTTTGTTTAAAAGTGATGGTTTTCACATAAACAACCAAATAGGTCAAAATGTAGTCTTAGCGCATACCGGAATGGGTGCTAGAATAATAATTTTGGTTTAAACCCGGTTGACGGGTAAAAATTATTAATATAGCGTAAACCGAGTACCAGGAATGCGGAATAAAAGTCAATGGACTTAGGTAATGAGTCATAATCCAAAGATGGTGAATTGTGAAAAGAATTCAGATAATTAAGTTCAACCATTATAAGGTTGAACGAGTTGAATAAGTGTGAATGCGTACTTGATAACGGATGCACAAAACACAAGGAAGTTAACCCGGATTATGGGTTATATTCATTGAAATAACGTTCATGCGAAAAATATGTGATTTCATAAACTTGTTTGCTTGATTATGCAAACAGGTCAAATAATTAAATTTACAAATTTTGAATCGGTAGCGTAAAACACACCATTATGAATCCAAGTTGTGAATTACAAGTTTAACATGTGGACAATGGTATTGCGATCAAATAGCAACAAGTTTCATGTAAAACGGATAAGTATTAGTTGAGATACGGAACTTTTACTAAAAAGGGTAAAAGGGAAAATTGAGCTGCAGCAGCAGGCTGCTGTAACCTACGGTGGCCAGCCATAGGCTACAGTAGGTTTCCTTCTTGTTTTCTTGGCAGCTGATGGCTACCGTAACTTATGGTGGCCAGCCGTAGGTTACGGCAGGGCCTTTCTACCAAAATATTTTTTGTGGTCGTAAGCTACGGTGGCCAGCCGTAACTTACAGCGGGTCTGAAACAAAATTTTTGTTTTTGTTTGTTTGGACATATGAGGCTTTTTGATATGCTTAAATATGTTACTTGCATTACAAACTAAAGTTTGTAATGGATATTTGTGATGTAGGTGATTGATATGATGTCACGGATGATTGGTCAAGTTTAATGAAGAACCGAACACAGCCAAATATCAAGCTTCCGTTTCGTTTAGTTCGTTTTATAATATCGAACAGTATTAACGTGTTTTAAGTGTTTAAAATACTTATAACGTTTTTTCAAACCTGAATTTTGTATGTAAGTTTACTTGCATTATTTTTATATAAATGCAAATCTTTTATAAATTCCCATTATGTAAGTCTGGGCTGTACAATATATATATATTAGTTAAAGTCTAAAATAATATATTTTTAGAACGTCTAGGTAAGCTTGTTTATATTTATTTATCGTTCGTAAAAATGTCTAAGTTTTGTGTGGGTAAAATATATATATTCCATTGGTGACAATATATATACATTTCTTGTCGGTGAACTATATATCTTTGTTTCTTATGGTGTTTTTAGTATATTTTATTTTTCGGTTTAGTCTGTGTATATATATGTGTGAAAGATAAAACGAAAATTCACTTGAGTTGAGAAAACTAAAGAAAACCCTACGTGACATTTTTATTTTTTTCTAAAAAATAAGGGAATGTAACATTAATGTACTTGAACATTTTTCTAAAAAAATGTAAAAAGCACTTACTTGTTTTTTTTAATGTTCAAAATTTGTATGTTATATATTATTTTTGGACATATATAGTGTGTAACATAAAATTTTTAACATTTTTTAAAAAAATAAACTACTCGGCGTTTTTTGTGTTTCTTTTATAAAAATATCAAATGTATGTAAGTTATATTTCCTACTTTTTTAGTATAATATAAAAATGTTAAATGGGGTTTTTACAAAGGTTTTTGAGTTTTTTCAACTCAAGTGGGTTTTCGTTTTATTCATCCTCTATATATATACACACACTATACTAGTGGGGAACCCGCGCGTTGCAACGGAGTTAATAATATTGCATTGGTCGAGAATATGTGGCGGGAACATGATACCCCATTAGGCAATCAGGTGGTCCGTGAAAGTGAAGAATGTCATGGGAAACCTTATACAAATATTATATCTACTATACAACAAAGGTTTATCCACTTAATTGTGTAATGAAAGTATCTAATTCCTAAATCTGATCAATTTTTCTGGTTTTGTAGACTAAATTAACAAAAAACACTTTGATTAAAATCAATATCACCAACTTATTAACACATGATACAAATATACCTTCAAGTTCAAACGAAATCAAGGCTTAAAAAGTTTGTAATACAATAAATTTAGTTATTAAAAGAAAAGAAATACACATTGTTCCATGTTTACCACACTTCTCAAACTACCCAACACCATTAGGATGTGCATGTACCAGTTGTATAAAGTCATGTACCAAGCAAAGTATCACGCTGGAAACATTTCTCATTGCAAGTCTAAATTCTGCAGCATCAGATTTCAGAGACATACCATTGGACAAAGGATCCCCCGTTCTTCCATCTAATAGTCTGCTTTTTCCCGGAGACTCTGGTTCAAATATCCATGGATTCTCTGTTTGCTTGCTGGCTTCGTATAACTCAGAAAACACCAGTTTTCTCGTTGCTGATTTATCTCATGGCTGGATAGATAAATGTTTGGATTTTTGCGATTATTTTTTAACAAGAATTGTTGAATATCAAAAGCTTACTACACGGAATCCCATTTTTTTAGAATGACGATTCAGAAAACTCGGCACTAAATGCAGGTAAAAATTGGTAGAAAGAGTGATTTTACCAACTACTAGGAGAATTTATGGCATGAGCTATTAATTAAACTATATTAAGAAAATATACTGACCATATAGAGCATTTTCCATCTGCTGCTTCTACCTAAACCCGACCTAAGAGCTCAATTTGCAAAACACCACCAACGCACACTATAGGCTCGGGCAACTTGAACCTCTGTGAGCAAATTTTCCTGTTTCCATAAAGTTTGTTCATGAATACATCAAAAGATACGTACACAAATGCAAGATGGTGTATGCATATTTCTTATCGTGGTAGAACGACTACCTAGCTAATTAGGTAATTAACGGGTCAATGGATTATGGTTAAAATAGATGCGCTGCCCAGTCCGGGTTGTGTTATAACATGTAAATACATTTTTTCGGCAGTTTTCTTGCATTTGATTATAACAACTTTACAATTTGATTAAGGAATGCTTTTTTAATATAGCATTATAAAACCACATCTTTTAGTTTTTCTAATTGAGCCTTTTGATTTGTTAAATAATCGAAATTGACTCATGCTTAATAACACAGGTAAAAAATGGCACCTATTAGAGGTGCAAATGAGCATACCTACTCGAGCTTGGGAACGAGCCGAGCTTAAACGAGCTCGAGCTTGAGCCAGAGCCTAAAAACGAACTCGTTTACGAAATGATCCCGAACTTCGCTTATCAAGCTCGAGCTGGCTAGCTAGCTTATACAAGCCCACTATTTATATAACTTTAATTAATATATAAAATATATATTTAGATAATAACAAATACTATTTATAATATCATGAAAAAAATAACTAACTTATACATGAAATAAAGATTATAACTAATATAAATTAATTAATAATTGTTAAACGAGCCGAGCTTGTAAAAAACAAGCCAACCATGGAAGGGATGCAAGTTTATTTCTGTTTTAAACAAAGATTATATACCAATGTCTCAGGGTTTCTAAATCATCATTTCTTGTACCTGACCAATACGAGGCCTGATGCCGGATTTTGTTCCCTGGGTCTAGAGTATACATGATGTTTTCTTCTGGGTAATTATCGGTGCTCTTGATGCACTCACAGAACTGCTGCGAAACAAAAAGAAATGATTTTGGAAACAGAACCCGTGAGACATAGTTAATCAATCAAAAAATTACGTAATATGACATTGGTTAATATGACATGTTTATGGACATAGACTTCTGCACTTGGGAAGCTTTCTGCATAAAAAAAACAATAAGAGAAAATGAAGTATATAAACCTTGCATAAATGAAATATCGAATATCTAGAAAAATGTTGACTGAAATTAGTCAAACCTGTGGCAGGGTCCGCCACATAAGCAGACATCTATTTTCTCCTTTTTGGACAAACTATTGTAATATAAGCACTCAAAAACATGCACCATAACACCACAATGACATGAACGTTTTATTAGCACCTTGCATGGGGGACATTGATTATCAGCTAATGAGCCCTGCCTCCGATGCTTCTTCAGTAGCTTCAAAATAAGTGGCTCAGCTGAACGATTCTCCATGGTTAGAACCAAAGCACGTTTACAACTCCATGATGAAAGAATGCAACACCTAGCTGGCAGATAAACCTACACGCCTCAGAAGTGTCCCCACTTTCAGCATATTCTCTTTAACAGATCAGAAATCCTATTCTTGACTTCCTCCACAGTACTGTGAGTGCTGCCACCCCATCAGCGCTCAACAAGTTTTGTGTGATGTGGAGCCGAGATTTAGCTTTTTTCAGCAGTTTGGTGAGCTTCAAATTTTAATGATTCTGATAGTGATTTTTTGGCTTGGGTCACAGGCTAAGGGAAAAATATCATAAATAACAGCACGAGCAAAAAATAAAGTAAGAGTCTCATCTGTATCGAGTATATCAACCGCCAGGTCATCAGCAGACTCCAAAAGCATTAAAAAACCTTGCTTGATTTGTGTAGAGCTGATGACATCAGAATATAGAGCTGAAAGAAGAACCGAGGCCATTTCTTTCTCCTTATCATGCCTGTCCATGGCCATTGACAC
This sequence comes from Scalesia atractyloides, assembly GCA_947069175.1. NCBI lineage: Eukaryota > Viridiplantae > Streptophyta > Magnoliopsida > Asterales > Asteraceae > Scalesia > Scalesia atractyloides. The sequence goes on along the minus strand of CAMTDV010000003.1, from coordinate 32,928,660 downwards.
AAGTCTCTTAATGAAGGATGGTATTCAGATGACCCGAGTTCCCTGAGTTCAGATACAGCTGAATCCACATCACCAGTGGAGAAGTATTCATCAATGATGGATGCCACTTTTCTTTTGTATTCATCTAACGGGTCAGAAACGACTCCTGAAATTTCATAAACATATAGCCACTCATGTGTAAGCTACATAAAAAAAACCTACAAAACAAGAATCGAATCTGGTAGATAATTTGTTAATACCTCACCACTATTGTAATTTGGGTAATTACGATCAACATGAGGTTCACCATCAGTGTCAAGGAGTTTTTCCCAAGTACCCTTGCCACCACCACCACCATTTGATTTCAAAGTTAGTCAACAAAAAAGTATAATATAAGCATTTAAAGCTAAACCAAAAAACAGAATGACGATAAATTGCGCATGCAAATTAGCTCAAATTCATAAACATGAAGATAAAACATTAGCCGGCGAGTCACCTATAAGCTGGTTGGTTAACATTAGAGGTGTCAACGAGCCAAGCCACACATAAAGTACTTGAGATCGGTTCGTCGAAAGCTCGAATCAAGCCGAGCTTAAACAATCTAGAGCCCGAGCTCAAGCCTAAAAATAAACTTGTTTTTTAAATGAGTCGAAGCCACAGCTTCACTTATCAAGCTTGAGCTGGTTGCCGAGCATAAACAAGCCTATTATTTACACAAATTATATTTAATATAAGGTATGTATATATTATTATTATATGTAGAATTCTGATACAAATCAGTAATTATAATACTTATTAAATTATACAAATTTACCTTTGTAAGTGCAACCCTATACAGGCAAATGGTAGGATGCATGATGTATCTTGCAGCTACGAGACCTGATCTAATATTTGTTATTAGCCGAGTAAGCAGATACATGAAAAATACTACTGAACATATGACTGCCATGAAAAGAGTGCTGAGATTCATCTTCTAATTGATCCAAAGTTTGGTAACCCAAAAGCAATTTAGAGAATTTAGAAAAAAAATATGAATGATTTCTAGGGAGTTTCTAGACATATTGGGAGGCTTCTGTAAAAAAATTGGATTTTTTTCGGAAGTCGGATGATGGTAATCGCCAGCTTATCGGTTAAATATACTTTTAAAGCGGATTTATTAAACAAAACAAATGAGTTCAATAATCTCTCAAATTATTTTTTCTGATATATATACACACACACAAAAGTTTATATAAAAATTTCCAGAATTTTATTGAATATGCATAATTGTTTATAAAAAAATCGAAAATTTAAACACATTATTTTAATACAAACCGGCAATTTATACGTTTAACGAACCTTCCGGAACTTGTGAGCCGACCAAAGGCTTTGGTGATAATTGGAAAGTCGGATAATTCCGGACTGTTCCAAGGTAAATTAGCCAATTGTGGGACATTACACGCTAGTTTGGGAGGTTCCCAGATGGCGAAAACGGAAACCGCGGTTTGGGCGCACTAGACACTAGTAACGCCTGAACTTCCTTAATAAACAACAAATCATTTTATATTCTGAACAAACTTGGACTATATTTCTGATCACACCCTTTTCCGAACATCTAAAACAAGTAACCATGACCGGCACGCAAACCGGTTTACGGGAGCAAAACATAAATCTGACACTAAGGCAATACTCATCCCCAATATGTTAGGCTATGAGTCCATTCTCGAATGAAGAGTCACATCCGAGCACGAGATATAGCGATTACCGACCCATACACCGTTTTTAGTAATTAACCGAACATTAGATGATACCAGGATCAAAGAAACTTGCAAAGCTATATACAGATTGTGCTTGATTATTATGACATAAATATCAAGTGAGTTTCAAAACCCCTCTTTTGCAAACTGTTTTATTGTTTTACTTGGGTGAAAAGCATGTTTACGTATGTACACATTTGCATATGAGAATGTGATCTGTTGTGAATTATCTGAGTTGTACTAACATAGGAAATTCCCCACAAACACAAGTGATCAACTATAGGCCGGTGGATGTGTGAATACTACTATTGATCTAACAAACCCAATTAAATTGGCATGAATGCATGGGTTCTACTGCAATTGCATGTGTCCATGCATATAATGTGAACACGCTATGCAGTGTTAGATATAGCTACTTGGGGCAGGAAAGTGCTGAGGTGGCAGATATGGGCCACGACACTAGTGAACACTCAAAGTTTCACTTGTGGGATTGGTATAATTATATCATATGTTCAAAACAATTTTGTTCAAACTTATTTTTGGAACAAGCAAAAAGCGTGAAACTCACCAACTATTTGTAGTTAACCTTTCAAAACTTTATCAAGTTTTTTAGGATAGGCGAAGGAAGAATAAAATGCGTGTGTGCTATATGAATTCAGTTTTGTCGTTCAGATACTACGGTAGATAGACGCAGTCCTACTAAAGTCAAGTTGCCTTTGGAAGTTGTGCTTGTACATTATAATTTAGTGTATAATCGAGTGATGTAATCAATACTCTTAGTGTGTAATACAACATCTTTATGAATAATGTGTTTGTACCATGTATTTGTTGCACCTCGCGTGTGCACTGTGAGTCAGTGTGTGACATTAGACTGGGGGGGGGGGGGGGGGGGGCTTGAAGAGATCTGCCTCAGACCTCCATGGGTTCGGGGAAAACCCATATCCAACCCACAACCCAACCATCTGGCCATGACAAGTAATCCACGGGGCCCACTCACTACACGAGGGCATGCCAACATAAAGGAGACAAAGGGTACAAGATAAAAGCGATGTATAGCCAATGGTAGTCCTCGGATCACTATGCCAAGTGATCTCCACTAGCGGTTATTGTAGAGGCCACAAGAGATACACGTGACGACATCGGGCCAATCGCATTGCACGGATTCCCACCCACTTAAACCTCCACTAATTGTTGACACAAAAAGGCAAGAAGGAAATCCTGAAAGCGATGTGTGACCAATGAGAGCCCATAGACGCACACCCATCTCTATGGATACTAACTACCAACACAGAGGGGACTAAATGGATATTCATGATAACGGCATCTCATCCAATCATCTCCCATTTATCCGACTATAAATACTACGCTCCATTATTTGCACTCATTCTTATTATAATTTACTATCTAAGAGCATCACTTATTCTCACGTTGGATGATGGTTACGAGAAGAACCCCTACTTCTCATAACGAGCTCACAATGTTCTTAGTTTTGCGGATCTCTCCATACCCAGTTGAACATTCGTCTAGTATATCCGATTAGATTGGTGTTTCTTCACTCGCATTATTGTTTGTGAGTTTTCTCCTATGAGTTGGTTGTTTCACCCCTGTTACAATTAACAAGAGACATTAGATGGGACGAATTTTAAAGTGCTTTCGATTTTATAATGGTTTTGTAGTTAATTATATACATTTTTTAATAGTAGAAAAAGGGTGAATAGACATAAAAATGAATGAATAAGAATATATATACATTTTTTAATAGTAAAAAAGGGATGAATAGACATAAAAATCAATAAGAATAAAAGATATATAAAGAGCAAAATACCTCTTATTTAACGTTAAGAGTTGGATGAGTTAATAAAGTTGAAGAAAACGACAAGATCTTGATGCCATAAAGACCAAATGCAAGATAAAAAAAACTTTTAGGTTAAATGACAAAAATGAGGAAGCAACATGTACGAAAAGTAGTGTTTACTCTAAAAATTTATAAATAAAAAGTAAATAAGAAAACATAGTTAAGACCATGTGTAACGGTCATCCATGTAAACCAGACTTTTCCGTCATGTGACGTATAAGTGAGCATAGGTAAAATTACCCTCAAAATGAGGTAATGTGTGAATCACACAAAACCAACTAATACCCACTACTCTCTCTCTACCAAACTAACCCCCCCCCCCCTCTCTCTCATTGCTGATACAAACTGCGTAAGAAAACTCAAAATATCATTTTACATGGAGAAGCGACGGTGTATTGCTTGTGGTTTCTCGTGATTGGGTGGCTCACGAGACCACTGAACGTGATGTATGAAAAAATAAGATTTTACAACGGCAAGTGGTGAAATGACAGCACAGTCGAATGGACGCAGATTAAAAAGTGAGGTTAGTAATTTATCGCGGTTAAAAAAAAGTAGCTCCGTATTTTTAGCCGCCGGCTCTTAATATCTAGTAGCAGCGGCGATGGGATATCCTAAATCATATTTATATCTGTTTCAAACGTGAAAATCATTCTGTTTGTGCTTTGATTCTTTTGTCTTTTCCTCCTGTTGGGCCATGATTTAACCAATGAAAATTTCATACCTAATGTTTTGTCGTTTAGGGGTCATGTGCATCGCATTATTATGTTTCTTTGTTCATACACAAGACATGAAACACTGGTATTATTGAGAATATGTTGAATTGCATTTGTCCATATTTGATCAACCCAACTCTGCAAATATCTACTTTTGCTGTTAGTAATAATAACAACGATCTTTTGGACTAATGGTTAAGATAAAGGCTCTATTAGAGGCAAGTGATATTTTATTTCTAATTTGGTGATACTAACTAATAACCCGGCTATCAACGTCCTAACCGTTTGCTGTTAAAAAAATAACTATTAATAATATATTGCTATTATTATTATTATTTTTCTAGATTTATTTACAATGATTTTAACTACATACTGACTGACGATGCCACCGAACTAACCCGGGTTTTTGGTTTATTGTCTTTTTGCTAACAACCTGGAATCCAAGAAACTTTTTAAAACTTTTATTTAAATCCCAGCTGTCATCTGGGTCCAGTGGATTGGTTAAAGATTTACATTTATTTCTTTCTGTTAGACTAGTTGCTGGTACTGGTAGCTTCAGAAATGGAACACCATATCAAACCCTTTAGTGGGATTAAGAAGGATTTTGCTGGAAGATTGCAGTGTTACAAGCAAGATTGGGTTAGGGCTCTTTGTTCAGGAGCCAGGTATGTATGTATCGGTGTACATGCTGTGTGATTTGTTAATAATACTTGCTATCTAGGCTGTTTCAGGATATTGGCCCCAACAGCATACATCTTCTTTGCTTCTGCTCTTCCGGTCATTGCATTAGGTGAGCAGCTAAACAGGGATACAGGTGCAAACAACTTATTTATGATATAAAAAGATATTTTTTTTCTTTTATTTTAGTTGGTGTCTGATGATTGGGTTTGTGGGCGCTCAGATGGCACTTTAAGCTCTGTAGAAACCCTGAAGTTCTACTGCTATCTGTGGAATCATCCATGCAGTATTTGGTGGGCAGCCTCTTCTGATACTAGGAGTTGCTGAACCTACTGTCATAATGTACAATTACTTGTATGGTTTTGCCAAGGGAAGGCCAGAGTTGGGGAAAGCACTCTTTCTACCATGGGTTGGCTGGTAACTAGCTTCACTTATAATATAATATTTATGTATTGTGGTCATAGCAATCTCTGTTGTGTTTGTATTAGGGTCTGTTTTTGGACTGCTATCATCTTGTGTGTTCTTGCTATTCTAAATGCCTGCACACTCATCACAAGATTTACAAGGGTTGCCGGGGAGCTTTTTGGAATGCTCATTTCGGTGCTTTTTATGCAACAGGCTGTTCTGGTATGCACAGACATACATACATTTTCTTTCCTTCCTTGCTTATATTGTCTTGTAGTAATTCTTTCCTTAATTTGGATGTGCAGGGAGTAATCAGTGAATTTAGACGTCCGGACGGAGAAAACAATACAACTAGGGAGTACCAGTTCCATTGGGTTTATACAAATGGTCTACTGGCAGTCATTTTCTCTTTCGGCGTCCTCGTCACGTCTATGAAGAGTAGAGGCGCAAGGTCGTGGCGTTATGATACAGGGTGGCTTAGAAGTTTTGTAGAAGACTATGGGGTCCCACTGATGGTGTTGGTGTGGACAGCGCTATCTTATGCTAAGCCTTCTGAACTTCCTAGTCAAGTCCCTAGGAGGCTCTTCTGCCCTCTTCCTTGGGAGGCTGGCTCCTTATCCCATTGGACTGTCGTCTTGGTATGTATGAAATTGTTGGTTCAGGTCAAACATGTCATGAGTCGTCTAAAGTATTTTTGGAATACATAAAGACTTTTAAATCTTTTCGTTTCAGAAAGCATATCGTTTGATTTTTATTTTCTTGGTGCAATATCTAATATCCCGTCTAAAGTTGCTAAATATCATATTCGCCCAAATTAACCATTGAAAACTTGTGTTTTCGGGAAATATGATGCTCTGCAAGTTTAGAGAGGGATATATGAATCCCCCCTTTTTCTTATAACATTTCACACACTTATCATTTGTACAAAGTTTACTCATTTTGACGCATTACCACCTGTTCCTTGTTCCACTTTTAACATACATAGGTTTCCTCTTTGAATGGACAATTATTAAAAATATTAAGCCTCAGGATATGGGGAAGGTTCCAGCCATTCATGTTTTTACTGCCATAGTACCAGCTATGATGATAGCAGCCTTGTACTTTTTTGATCATAGTGTAGCTGCACAAATGGCGCAACAGAAGGAATTCAATCTGAAAAACCATCGGCTTACCACTATGATATCTTGTTGCTTGGGCTTATGGTAATGTTCATTCTCCAATGATTTCACATCTTTCGACTTATCCTAACATTGTATGTTTTGTTACTTTAGACTTTGATGTGTGGGTTGATTGGTGTGCCACCTTCAAATGGGGTTCTCCCGCAATCACCCATGCACACAAGGAGTCTTTCCATTCTCAAGAGACAGGTTAGACATGAATGTTGATATAATAATAGAATGAAAGTTTTTGGCTCTTGTTCTTACTAAATATTAGTTATGATAGATGATGCGAAACAAGATGGTTAAGTGTGCCAAGGAAGGCATTAAGCTGGAAGCAAGCAACTCAGAAATCTTTGGGAGGATGCATGCTGTTTTGTTGAAATGGAACCTCAAGCAGATAGTGTTGTGGATAAAGAGTTGGAGAACTTGAAAGAAGCTGTAATGAATGGTGATGATGGAGATGCCGAGTGGAAAGTTCGACCCAGAAAGGCATATAGAGGCTTACTTGCCTGTTAGAGTCAACGAACAGCGAGTGACCAATCTGCTGCAATCAATCCTGGTGGGCTTTGCGGTTTTTGCTATTCCTGCAATTAGAATGATACCCACCTCTGTTCTTTGGGGATACTTTGCCTACATGTCCATTGATAGTCTACCTGGCAATCAATTCTGGGAGAGACTCTTGCTCTTTTTCATCCCTGCTGGCAGACGGTTTAAGTAAGTTCTCTGAAAATAAAATTCTTATGGTAAACGGATTGGGCGATCAAGCCATAAAACCTGAATTTATTTTTAAAGTATCAATTTGGGTATGGGGTTGAGACAAAACCAAATCTACCCGCAAACTAATGTCATTGTGGTTGACAGAATGTTGGAATCACTTCATGCTTCGTATGTGGAATCGGTGCCATTCAAATATATAACAATGTTTACTGTGTTCCAAATGTTGTATTTCTTGATTTGTTACGGAATCACATGGATTCCGATGGGTGGGATAATGTTTCCTCTGCCATTCTTCTTGCTCATACCCATTCGAGAGCATCTTCTTCCCAAAATGTTCCCCCTCAACATCTCCAAGAATTAGATGCATCTGAGTATGAAGAATACATCGGGCGTCCAGTTCAGAGCATGAGTCTTTCCGGGGTAACCCAATTTATCCATTTCTTTCTTTTATAAATAAATAATTCATGTAAATTTTTTATCATGATTGTGTATGAGCAGAAGGATGGATCTGCTGAGGATGGCATGGAGAATGATTTCAAAATTGATTCGGCTGAGATACTTGATGAAATGACCACCCGCTTCAGGGGTGAGCTGAAGCTTAGAGCGAGCTTCAATGATCGCCTGTTGCATGATGAGACGAGCACTGGAAGAGGTGAATTGAGGCTAAGATCGTTCAACGATAGGTTTCATGTTAATGCAGATGAAAGCAGAGCCCAATTGAAGCTGTGGTCGAGCTTCAACGATAAACTTTTACAGGTAGGTAATTTAAATTGTTGATTTTAGCTTTGCCTAGTCAGTGACCTTGACCTTACAGTAAGTAGCACCGCTTATTTCAGGTTCACCAGCATAGTAGACTAATTGACTGATTCTTTAAACCAAGATGAAACACCAGAAGAGGAAGAAGCCTTGGTTTCACAAATATTTATTTTCTAGTTGTATTTTTTTTGTTCCCTTGAAGCGAAATTTAAGACTTAATGCTTGTAGAACCAACCTGACAAGAAACTCAAAACCGAACGAGTGGGGTTGAAAAGCAATGATTAAGAAAAATAGTAATTAACTGGTCATGATCTACTCTTCAGAGGATCAAAACGTCAAATTAGGATGACCAGTCAGTCAAGCTATGGATTGATGATGAAGGTCGGATTGGCTGAAGCATAGTTTGGTCGTTAGCTCTTGCAAACCCAGTTAGGTTAAACAAGTTTGGTCATCTTCATAACATTTGGGATGCCTGATAATGAGATAAAAAAGATACAAGACATGAGTTTGCTTGAAAGTCACTTAATTCCTATTAGTAATATATTTGATCAACCATCGTATTTTTATAAAACCTTCAAAAGAGACGCGGGCTTTTATAACATCTCCAAATGCCTTAAAATTATTATTATTATTATTATTATTATTATTATTATTATTATTATTATTATTATGATGACGACGGCGACGTCGATGTTGATGAGGTTGTGGTTGTGGTAAGTGAACATGTAGTGGTTAAATGGCGTGTGACCTTACATAATAATTTACCTGAAGAACACACACAATTTAGGAATTGAAAATGAAGCCGGTATGTGCATGATAAACTCATTTCAACAAGCATTGTGTGGGCTATGCTTACTAATTGTATAAATAAATCACTAGAAGAAAATAATTTACACTACCCCTAATCAAGCAAGACCCTAAGGAAAACAAAATCCCTATCTTTGTCTAAAGGCTACAACATGCACTTGATCCTGATTGTTGTTTACTTACGGACCCAGTTTTCACTAGCAATAACGAGATGGTCGCCATCTCTAATTAGCTGTATATCATCAATAACAGCTCCCTGTTTGGTTAAAATTATTCTAGGAGATATGGAAAACTTTTGGCCACTGATGTCTAGTAGCTCTTGCAGTGATCCAGGAAGTCGTATAAGTTTCCCGTCTTGGTCGTTTACCTCTGGACAACTAATTGTTACTCTAACAATCTGAGGCGTTCGTTCAACAGCGCTAAACATAGGCAGTGGTGATGGCATAAACCCCGTTTCACCTATGCAACCAAAATTCTAGTTTACAAAATTTGGAAAAACTCACAAGTAAAAAGGATGTTTGGTTACTTACCTGCATGCTTTTTCCTACTAGCAGATGAGACAATGCCAAAAACTGAATTGCTGAAGTCATCTGGGCGTCTCTTGATATCTTGAATGCCTGCGGATGAAATCCTTGGAGTTTCAGTGGGCATATGACGCATCCTGGGCTCACTTTGGTACTTCTTAATGTATGAGGCGCCATCAAGCTTTGCCTTAATGCCACCGGGGGGTTTCTCTTTAGGCGCAGGCATATTTTGAAAGAGTTCTAGAATATCTTCGTGTGCCTGATGATCTGCCAAGTCGCGTGGGGTCCACCCGTGCACATCTGGCATGTCAATGTTGGCTCCATGGTTGATTAGAAACTCTACTACCTTTGTTTTCTCTTCAGAGATGGCCTTGTGCAGTGCTGTAGTTCCTATACTGTTCCGAACCGTAACATCTCCACCATGTTTTATTATGTCTTTAAGCATTTCTATGCTGTTTTGTTCAACAGCATAGGAAGCAAACTCCCCCACATCCCCTGAAGTTAATGTAGCACCATTGTCTACAAGCAGTTTAATCACATCTGCATTACGTCCGATGATGGCACTCCACAGTGGAACATTTCCTTCCGAGTCTGCAAATGTTTTACACTTAGTTAAGATAAATGCTTGGCTACTAAATCAAATATCTTGAACAATGTTCCTCATAATCTACTAGATACCTCTTTTATTTGGATCTGCTCCATAATCTAAGAGTAAAAGCACACATTCTAAGCTTCCATTGGCCGCTGCTAGGTTCTGAAAAATTAAACTGAAAATGAGTTAACGTAGTAACTTTCGTGACACTAAGAGAAGCCAGAAAGAAACACAACTATACCACTGCAAGAATTAAAGACCTTGAGAAGGGATAAAATATTAAATATATCAAACTAAAATTAATGTTAGGATCCTGAAAATGATCAAAAGACAAAAACACCCTTGATTAGGTGTCAACATGCTATAGGCTAAGGTAACCTTACTTTGGGTATGTAGTTAGGTTCTCTATAAACAGCTTCAACATACTTGGGCGGTCTGTGCATACATTATCACTACATTTGGGCCAACCCTGCCCCCCTTTCTTTATATTCTCAAAAAAGGAGAAAGCGCATACCAAAACCGTTCGTCCATTACTGTCCATCTCGTTTGCATCAAGGCCACCTCGTCTAAGTAATTTAAGAAGCAATACATCATCACCTCTTGATACTGCAAAACGTAAACTCAGAGGCACATCCATCCTTCCTTGTGACAACATATTCTCTGTATCTACCAATATTGCTTCCATTGCTGGGTCTGTTCTTTCTTTCAAATGCTGCACCAAATTATATTTTTTAACTCCTTTTCACTACAAATAAAATATTATATGAGGTATCATACCTGAAGAAGATTGCTGATCACTATTGTGCCATCTGCAACATTTGACTGGATTATGTTCCGAAATTGGGTGCGATTCAATCTTAGCAGCTGGCTCAATCGTCTTGTACGAACAGTAAATACTTGTGGCCTATAACAAAGCACACCTATTTCACCACATACATCTCCAGTCTTTAACTCTCTAACAACCTACAGGCATGCACAAAAATTCCTGTATCATCTTACTGTTGTTAAACTAAAAGTGATTTTTAATATACTATCATATTAAGTACTGTTAACTATTCTAAATTACTCTCGTTATAATTATCAACCTAATCTATAGTAAACAGAAAACCGTGTTGAATTACACACCCATTCGTACAAATTAAACTCATGGGTGTCGAAAATTTAATCAGCCCATTTATTTTAAAATATTATCAAAATTTATCCGAAATAGATTAATTGTAGGGAGGTTATATTACAACCACATGAAACGACAAAAATGTAAATCAGTGGGGTTTTGCGAAGTACATTATGGGGAAATTCAGCTCCCATTATACATACCTAAGAAATTATCTATATCATTGTTCCTGATAGAATATGAAGGTTTTTGAAAGGAGAGGTATATTAATTACACAGAAAACCCAAATGTAAAGTAGTGGGTCATTTGCAATCACATCTCTTGTGGAAAATACTCATATCTCGGGAGACCACAGACTGGATCAGTATTATACAGTATGATTATATTCAGCAGCAAGTACTAGCATTACAGTGAAAGAGAGTGCATTGACACACTTAAAAAGTATACTGTCAAGGCCATAGAGAAATTGAAATGTGTTGAGGGCTTGTAGCAGATCAATGATCTCCTGCTGCTGCAACCATTCTGAGTCTGCTCGGTACTTCAAGCATAAGTGAGAAAGCATCTGATCTTGCAGGCGAGGAGGAAGGTGGTTCCTTTGTGCAAACCCTGAAGCAGCTTGAATCGTCTCTCTCTACAAATATTCAAATACAACTCAACTAAATGAACCAACTGCAAACAAATAAGCTTCAATTATAACTTGAAATCACTTTTTTTTAATATTATTATTGATTTGTTTGGAAAATATGTTAACAATAAATTTATGAAACGAGAAAAATAATCGGAACTTGAAAAACAATGGCAGTGTCGTATATGGCAATGGAAGGTGGCTGCTGGAAATGATACACCACAAGCAACCGACTGTGACGGTTATGGTTTCTAGTGGCTATTGTGAGCGGGAACTAGGGTTTAACTTATAAAGAAGGTAAAAAAGAAAATATTTTTTTATCGTGATGCCTAGTATGTTATAATAATATGCATGCAAAACCACAATCCGAATGGTCTAAGGTAGTAGGTCTAAGGATACAATGATAATACTGACTTAAACTGAACCCTTAGTTATATGAGAAGGAAATGATGAACGTACAAACTTCCTTGTTCGACCGGTCCTTTCAACAATTAAAGTGGTCATGTTTCCAATGAAATATGCACTCAAACCCATGTTGAATAGCATGAAGCAAGAGCAAAACACCATTTCCTTCCAATTGACAGCATGAATATCACCATAACCGGTTGTAGTCATTGTTGTAGTAGTCCAATAAACTGCCCTTATATAATGTGTTGCTTGACTGTCTTTATCTACATCTGAAGAGAGAAGTGCCAACCATGTATGTGACTGATCCTTGTAACGGTGTGCAATAAGATACAAAACGCAGGCAGATAAGTGAACGGTAAATAGTGAAACCTACAATCACATCACCCAAATTCAATACATTTGTTAACTATGAGAGGAGAGGTGGCAATTTCGGTGACAATAATTCAAAATATTACTAAAATAGCATAACTTTTGTTGACATACTATATAAAATATGGAGTTTAAGTGATTGAAGTCCGATAGATCCCGTTTTCCACCTCTAATTGACACATGAATACATCTATGTATATACTTACAAAAGTAAGCTTTGCCAGTCGAACCCAGAAATAGTTGTAGTTACGATCTTTTTCCAATCTGTTGAAAAAAAGTCATTATTTTCTGATGAAAGAGACCCTACATGGCTGCCTGCCTAATTGAAAACAATGATCCATAACCTGCCTGGCAAACATATCACCAACTCTTCGGAGACGCCAAAGGCGAAGCATATTGAAGTAGCCATAGGGCTGGAGAGAATCAGGCAACATTCTCCGACCAATTTCAGATGGAATGGTGGAAATGACATCGAAGACGAACCATGTTTTCAAATATCTCCAAGCGATGAGGCGACGGTCATCAATGAGTAGGTAACTGATTTTATCGAGGTAGGCAACAAAGAAGGTTAAAACAATGTCGATGGCAAAAAAGCCGTTGACAATATTATCGGTGATGGCGAGAGGACGATCGGGAGCATCGAGAAATCCGAACTCGAATGGAGAAACCCAAGCTGTGTAGAAGACTAGCAGGACGAGATAACCCTGCCAAATTCTGTAACGGCGATGTAAGGGGTTGATGGTGAAGGGACGAAGCTTCACGTGCCGAGTAGATTGAGCACCCAGAGAGGGGAGGATGCCGCTGCGGATGCTGTGAACGGAGGACAGCCGTTCGTCTCGAGAAATCGCATCAAATTCCGTCGAATCATCTCCTCCCAACCCTCCTCCGCTACTACCGCCTCCCAATCTCCCACCACCCACCCATGACCCTTTCAACAACGTCATGATGATGATCCTTTAAACCCTAAATAAATCAATTCTTCAAAAAGTTTTTATTTCGTATCAGCTGGTGATCACCCATCTCTCTCGCATCCTTTTTCTCCCTCCCCTCCGCACCCAACGAACTAAATTTACTTCACTTCACTACATATCCTTTATCACATGCAAATCATACGAGGACGGTTATTTGGTACATTCACCCTTTGAATTATAAAACTTAATATTAAAATATAAAACAATTAATTATATCAGTGGGTCCCGGTAACTAATATCACCTAAACCAAACTAACCGGATTCAATTTATGTTGCAATGTGTTCCAAATGTTACAATCAAAACAAATTTACGATCTGGCTACTTGAGGTTGTAAAGTGATGACGATTTGGGTTACAAAGATTTGTCAACTTCTTCCAAGACTTATTTGAAAGAGAGGGTGAAAGTACTAGAAATAGATAGATAGATATGAGTGAGTAGAAGTGAGTTTATGTAATAAGATATTTGAAAAAGGATGTGTGAAAATACCAAATTACCTTCATATGCTTATCACATATATTATGATTTGACTTAAAAAAATGATAGAGTTAAAGATGAAACTTGCAATTTCATATGAATATAAAGGACCTAGGATTTAATTCCATCAGAGTAATTTTTTCGGTTCTTAGATATCTCTGAACTTGATGTTAGAATTTTCAGTTAAGATCATGTTGCATAAATTATAATACCATTTCATGGCAAACCTGATACATAAAGTGAGGTTTTGGAGTAATCATTCCTACGAAAAGATACTGCACAATTCAATAACTATTTAGAAAGAGAAAAAAAGAAAAAAAAATACTTTATCACATTTCATATTCATTTTTTTAGGGTTGACATTAAGAAATACCAGAAGATTAAAAAAATTGTAATAAATATTACCTACAAAAAATAGTGTAGATGGTTGACTCGCACCCTATATACTAGGTCCGACCGTGGTTGTGAGATTCAAATTTTGCAAGTTAAACATAATGTTCACCGAGAACGTAGCTAATATAAGGATTACTTACACTATGAAACAAATGAGTATTACCGACGAATTTAGTTTGTAGCTAGTTACTGACAAATTTATGTCGAAATCTTCTAAATTTTTTTTCTTGAAAAAGACCTCTAACAACTTATTTTTTCCGGTTTTGGTAGGAAGTCATTGAGGGTGGATCCATTGATAGTCTGTAGATGTAGCCATAGGATATATGTAATATTCTAGTGTAAAAGACCCGTTTTAGAGGCAATTATCTCAAATATTATAAGATTAGATAGTTATTAATGTTTTGTTGAGATTTACAAGTAGATACTGAAAAAGGAGTAATTTGGACGTGAAAGAGTGAAATTGAAGCAGTAGGGCAAGCTAAAGGAAACTGAGAAGTTTGAGAAGCGTAAGACCCGTACCCAATCCATTGGAGACGATTCGTAACCACCGCTAGACCAAAAGTACATAATCCAAGTTGGGATATAGGCTAGACTAGCCCATGTCAGAAATTACGACCCGTACCCAAAGTTAAGGGGACAACTCGTATGGTAATCGAAGCCCAAATTTAGAGCAGGATATAAAAGGAATACGATAAAAAAACCCTAAAATCTAACTAGAGTTCGACGAAAGCGAAAATAAGTTGCAAAAATTTGTAAGGATTTAGAAGAGATCATGCATGAGACTTAAAGATCTAACGCACAGGAAGCAAAATTGATTCAACGCGTTAATCTTAATAGTTTTTCTAGTCTTTAACTTTTGTTCATGATGATAAATTTGATATGTGTTTTGAATTTGTTTGTCATGTCTTGCTAAACTCTTGTACAACTGTCTGGATGAGATGATTTGTTGATTTTGGTTATTGATCGATGATGATTTCTTGTTAGTATGATTTTAGTAGTGTATTATGGGTAATTATTATGATGCATATATTTCATCTTGGTTATGATGTTATTTGTGTGGTTGTGTTGATCTTTTTATGAGGTTATGCATGTTAGATTCAGTATCTTCTATATCTTTTGTTATATTAACGTCCATTAGCTTAGGGCTTGAAACTTTATAAGGTACTAGATAAGTAATCTTCATAACTTGTAAAACATGTATTCTACTTAAGAGTTATAAAGGTCTAGAAACTAATTAGGGTTTTCTATAATCGTATTACCTTGGTAGTTCGTAAACCGCTATGTTTGTTGTTCACCTTATCACTAGTCTAGAAACTCTAAATCATAAGAATCCATACTATTACTAGCTTTATTGAATTAGGTCTAAAGGTGAGTCTACAACCTTAACCCTAGTTTAATGGGATTAACCTTAATCCTTAGTTCATTTTAGCACTTCGTACGCCATTGTCAAGTTAACTCTTAAGTTAGTTTAATAAGTTTCATCTATCATTAATCTAATCAATCTTCGTTGATTCAAGTCTAAAATGGTTATATTTTCTTAACTTTTGGTAACCTTTCTAACTCATTAAAGTTTTAGTAATTCTTAAGTTTAAGTCATAAATATTCAAAGATTGCAAATTAAGTGATAAGTTCATTACTAGTAGATCTTGTGTCCCATGATTGATACTTGGGTACTTACATTGCCTATACTATATTCGGATAGGTACGCTAACGGAGAACATGTGTAGTTAGTATTTAGTTGGTTCTTACCTTAAACCTAGTTTGTGTTTTGTGTTCAAGTTTATTGTTAGAATCTACGCACGTCATCCGTCAAGAATAGGGAATGAGATTATTAAGATTCTCGCATCCATTTAAATAATACAATGTAATGTAAGGAAAACCCAAGAAAATTTATTGATTAATTTAAGAATCTCCACCAAGGTCCAATTACAAGAACGAAGAAAGTCAAAAGTAAACCATAGATTAATTAAGATGATTTTCCATTGTCATGGCTTGATCGAAACAAATGGACTAACTAAAAGTTATACACAACAAAGCAACAAAATCTTGTGCTAGCTTTGACTTGTGTACCACCATGAAATGAAGCCGACCTATTCGTTTGGTACTCAATTAGTGACCCCAATATTTTCAGTCCCCCTGATGGTGGACAACATTAGCGTAATGGAGCGTGGGTTTGGCATTTTCACTCAAGCAATCACCCAAGAATCTTAGTTGGTTAAGAAATTATTATCCAAGTTGTAGAACACAAGGGTAGCGGGGTTGAAAAGGTTTATCTTAAAAATTTCTTCTTTATGAAGGAGCACTAGTACAGAGGAACACTAGTTAAATGTGTGAGATAATCAAACAAGTAAGTAAATAGTTGATGGAGAAAAAGCCAACCGATTTATAGAGGTTTAAGTGAATGTTAACTAACCCACTTCAATTAAGAGTTGCTCCCCTAAAACGTCTAACTAACGCGCTAGAGATCACTGGTATACAAATTGTCTCACTAATTGAGTGATACACTTTTCCAAGCTCATCTCACCTTTTTAAGGAACAAATACTTAATGTGCCATCAATTGTACATATTTATCATCCACATTTACCCCCGCTTGATGATACTTTTGGGTCACTATCACTACATAAATCGTTATCATTCGACAAATGCAGGATTTGGATGTTCCAGACGAAAAGAAGCGAAAAAGAACAAAAAAAAAGTAAATCTGAAAGTCAGAAGACCAAGCACGACCAAAAACATATTGAGCACGACTAGGCTTCCATTCCAGAAGAAACCTATAGAAAAATGGAGGAATCATGTGTGACATCCCGGTTTTTCGGATAACTTAAACGCAATACTTGTCGAATAAATTGTATGCTACGTATTAAACGTGTACGAGTTAGTGAATACGTAATGTGCGATTATGTGATTGTTTTAGTTATAAAACATTTATAGTAAATATGTAAACGAACCAAACCGAACCGCGACACGAACCAACCTCGATTCCTTGTGACTCTAGGAGTTAACCAAGTTTTAAACCTTAAACTCAAACTATTCGGCCGCGTGCAACCCAAACCAAACCAACCCAAGTCCCTTCGGCCGCGTGCAACCCAAACCGAACCAACCCAAACCACTCTCGGCGAGAACAAGCCCAAAACCGCAAACCCATTGCGAGATCAATTGCAAGATCAAACCCAAACCGCAACCCATTCCCTCATCTCTTTGCGCCTATATATACTAACACATGCATGCTCCTTCAAAACACAAAACCCTAGTGAGAAAGAAGCCGACGGCAGCCCCTTGTTCACCTCCATTCGGTCGCAAGATCAGCCCATTTGTCCACTTCCTCGATCACAAACAGCCTACTTCATCATCATCTCTCGGTCGCGACAATTGAATTGCTCATCTCATTCTTTCGGTCGTGATCTTGCTTGAACAGCCGAATCCATTCTCATCCAAGTCTCGACTCGTTATTCACCATTATTAAAGATTAGGATTTATAATCGTTTGCAAGATCGTATTCGGATTATATGTGTTTGAATGTAATCGGCTGATTGATCATTGTTTACATGTATGATTGTTTTCGGAACTTATAAGTTTGCTAGTATGTTTTGTTTATAAAAACTAGAGGTATGGATTAGGGTTTGCATGGATGTGATATTGGTATTGATCTATGATTAGGAAACCGGTTCTTGATCGCCTAGGTTAATTATATGGACGGTTTATGCGAATTTATGGTAACAATATGCTGAAACAGGTTGCTGAGTGATAGTTACAGCCGACTTCAACTGGCTGTAACTCGGTCATTAGTTGTCGAAAAACGGACTTTCTGATGTCTAGAACGTAGAGATTTGAATAACGAATCTAATGGCGCTGGATTCATATTTTTCTGAAGTCGTTTGATATTTTTAAGTGGCCAAATAAGTTCAGTAACTAAAGCTGTGAAAATCCTGAAATTTTGTTAGTTGTTTATCGAGTTGGATTTCATAATCGGTAGGGAGTCGAATCATGAAATTTGTACAGCAACTAGGTATAGAAATTTCCGGGCAACTCCAACTAGAATTTTGTTAATTGGACGATCAGTGATTTTTAAATAAATTCTTCCGTGGACTGCAGTCAGAAAGCGACGAATCTGACTGCAGCCTAGTATATTAATATTTATGGTTAATTGGTAAAGATTTAGGACTTGGAAAATTTATATAAATTTCTACAGTATAAATGTCACCTGCTGTAAAATAATTGGAATTTTTGGAACGTTGGAACTATTTTATAAAAATCCTAGAAAACAGCTGAATTATGAGTATTAAGCTGAAATTTGATAACTTGTGATTGTGTGCACTAAAGTGTTGCATGGATTGGATTATGTTCATGATAAATTGTTTTGATTACTATGATCACATGAGGATACTTGCATGCATGTTTGAGTGTTAGGTATGTTGTTTGTGTGTATCACTTTGTGCGTAAATTAAGTGTAGAATTTGTATTGGTGTGTTCACACACTGACTTGAAATCAATTGGTTTGTTAGGACGCAATTAGCGGTCCCATCCCTTACAACTTCTTTGCTACACTAACCGAGCAACTAAAGGTGAGTTCACGGCCCCTAACTTTATCCGGTTTTTAAACAACAGGGGGAGAAACATGTATACACTCTTCAAACTCAATCTCTTTACGTTATACGAAATTAACGTCACATAACTATTCGGTAACTAAGTTGATGTTAATGTAATGTTATGGTCACTAAGCAGCTATATCACTTAAGTCCTCATCAATCTCTCGGATCGTTAGTATTGGGTTTTAATAGCGGGGGAATTATAAGTAGTACTACTGGGCCCGACAAGCCCCATCCGAGCTAGTCGCGCTAGCCGACCGGGTATGGTCAACGGGTGAATAATTTGGCCTAACTTCGCCACGGTCAGTGATAGGCCTGGCAACACGGAGGCACAACAGTCAGCTTCGATCGCGAACTCTTACGTGACATAACTTTAGGCTAGCTACCTATATATGTTAACATTGAACTTAATTACGAAACGACTATATTATCCCGGGTTAGGGATAATGGAAACAACTATATTATCCCGGGTTAGGGATAATGGAAACAACATCATTATTATTCCGGGTTTGGAATAATGGAAACAACAACTTTATTATTCCGGGTTTGGAATAATGGAACCAACATCATTGTTATTCCGGGTTGGGAATAATGGAACTAAATCGTTATCCCGGGTTATGGATAACGGGGGAATCAAACTCATAACCGAACAAACGAATTTATGAAAACCTGTGAACTCACTCATCTTTAATGTTGACAATTGTTTCTTTACATGTTTCTCAGGATGCTAGGAGCTCTAGGTGCACTCACATGCATTGAACAAGACATCTTTTATCGAGTCTCATTTACAAACGTTGTTTTGGGTTTTTCATTTGTTTTGGCGTTTGTGTTGGCGCCCGTTTCTCTACTTATTTTATGCTTCCGCTCAACCACTTAAACTAATGCTTCCGCTAAACTTTGGTAACTAACTAAGACAATCTAAAACCTACGATAATTGGTTAATCAAATGATTTTTGGAAAACGTATTATCAAATCATATAGAGTCGTTCGACGTACTAGTGTTTCAGATTCTGGTTTGTTCACACGCCTCGCGGTAAAACTCCGCAAGTGGAAATTGAGGGTGTGACAGATTGGTATCAGAGCCACTAGCTATAGAGAACCAGGTTTGCATTAGAAGTAGACCTAAACTATAGCTGATACACGACACTAGACGTAGTTTGGCACCGAACTGTTATATCTTGTTATACGATGTACCACAACTGTGTTATGTAGATTATGACTTAATAATAAGAAATGAAAACAATTCGTAACTAACTACACCACCTAACAGGCAATGTCATCATCATCATCGTCATCATCATCCGACAAACTTACGCCACCAAGAGCGCCAGGAAAGGCACCTATGGTGGAACCCTTACCATCTTATGGCGTGGAAACACGCTCAGCTGCAAGGAAAAGGCTCGCTCTGGGGGAGGAGTCGTCATCACGCCCAATCATCGCTGTGCCGGTCAAACCGGTTAACCCTGTAGAAGTAGGAGATGACCTACTTAGAAACATGATACAGAAACAACAAGAACAATTGGAAAGAATGCAGGAAACCATCCTAGCACAAGGATGGATGATCTGACAACTGACAGGTAAAACCGACTCGCTCGAGGAAGAGCAACATACGAGTAAGATAGCTCGTAACACCTTAGCCAGAGATCTGCGTGCTGAGCAGATAAGAGCCGACTGGCTCGAGGGAGTCCTGGAAAATAGTTGGAACATTCAGGAGCTACAGCAAAATCAAGCACCTGCACCAGCACCGGCCCCTCCAGTGCCGGTAGAGGAGGATCCGGAAGAGGATCCAGAGGAGAACCCTGAAGAGGATCCAGAAGAGGATCCGGAAGAGGATCCAGAGGAGGATCCAGAGGAGGATCCAGAGGAGGATCCGGAGGAGGACCCAGCTGTAGAAGCTGGAAATGCCGCGCAGGATGACGGCAACGACAGTGATTTGGGGGATGGAGACGTAGACGACTGACACGTCTCGCTTATTTTATTTACTTTCCTCCAGTCTATTTATTTTCCCACTTGTGTTTAAAATTGAGACTTTATAGTGAATTCATATGTTTGGTTGGCACTTTGTAAGACGTTGAAATTTCATTTAATCAAGTATTTCTTTTGACTATTTAATATATTTGAGTTGACATAACTTGATAATTATTAAAGTACGAAGTAGGATAACTATATTGAATATATAGACTTATCGGGGTGTGTTTATGTTGTTTTTCGAAGATCTAAATGGCAACTGGACGACGTGGAAACCTTAACATTACGCCCGAAGAACTAGCTGCTATGATTCAAGAGCACGTGAACGCAGCTCTAGCGGGTGTTCAGAACCAACCGGCAGGTAACCATTATTAAATTTTCGTGTGAAAATCTAATAGTTGGGCTAGTAGAATTCCTCGCTGACTACCGGTTCTCTATCAGCAGGAGGGGGTTTTAACCCCTACAAGATGTTCCTCGACGCGAAACCAAGCAAATACTCGGGGGCAGAAGGACCCATTGGACTGGTCCGCTGGATCGAAAAATCTGAATCAGTATTTGAAATGTGCAACTGTCTAGAGGCCAACAAGGTCAAGTACGCCGCCTCAACACTGGAAGATGGGGCACTAACTTGGTGGAATGCACAAGTCCAAACGCGTGGACTTATTGCTGCAAATGCTATGGCCTGGGCCGAGTTTAAGGCCCTAATCAAAGAAGAGTACTGTCCGCGAGACAGAGTGCAACAGTTGGAGCAAACTTTATGGAACCACAAGATGGTGGGATCTGAAATAGAGGCATACACAGCAAAACATCATGACTTGGTATTTCTATGTCTCGATTTGGCCAACACTGTGGAGAAAAGACTCGAGTTCTATCTTGGGGGTCTGGTTCCGGAGATTCAGGGTATGGTAATGGCTAGTAACCCTGTAACTGAGCATCAAGCAATCCGATTGGCGCACAAACTCACCGATAAGGCGGTGGAACAAAAGAAGTTGCCAGCACGGGGTACAACTGAAGTTGCCCCTGACAACAAAAGAAAGTTTGAAGACTCGTCTACTCGACAGTCTTCGTCATCCCAGCCGCAACAGGGGAACCAGAAACGGTTCAATCATTACAACAGCCACCGGGGTCACCAAAATCAGCCCGCCAACAACAACAACAACAACAACCAGAACGCAAGCGGCTATGCAGGTCGAAAGCCGCAGTGCAACCGCTGTAATCTTCATCATAACGGCCCTTGTGCCGGAAATCGCTGCCAACGATGTGGCAAGATGGGACATGCGGCAAAGGATTGTCGTGGGGAAATCATGTCCCGACAGAACCAAAATCAACCCCAAGGCCCACAACAGGGTGTTAACCGGGGATGCTATCAGTGTGGTGGCACTGCCCACTTCAAAAGAGACTGCCCACAGCTGCGTAACACCAACAACAATGGTGGGAACAAGACACAACCACAATAACCACAACAACAACAATAACAACAACAACAATGGAAACGGTGGCACAGGAGGTGCCAAAGGTCGCGCATTTACATTGGGCCGCGGAGAGGCCAGAAACGACTCGAACGTGGTCACCGGTAAGTTTCCCCTTAATGAACATTTTGCTACTGTGCTTTTTGATATGGGTGCGGATAGGAGCTTTATATCTGAGTCTTTTAGGAAGAACCTAAATCTCACGCCTAAATCCTTAGAGACCCCTTATATCATAGAATTAGCCGATGGTAAATCTGTAGACGTGACCCATATAGTATCCGGCTGTCAACTCAAACTCGCGGGTCACACTTTTACCATTGATCTGATGACAACTACCCTGGGTAGTTTTGACGTGGTAGTCGGAATGGACTGGCTATCCGACGTCCGGGCTGAAGTCCTCTGCTTCGAAAAATCTATCCGTATTCCGCTCTCTAACGACGAAATCTTGACGGTACAAGGCGAGAAGGCAAGCGCCGTCACAAACATCATCTCTTACATGTAAGCGCAAAAGTATCTTCGGAGAAAGAACTCCTTCGCTTTACTCGCACTGGTTACTGAACAGCCTAAGGACGAGAAACGTATAGAAGACATCCCGGTCGTCCGTGATTTTTCCGATGTATTCCCAGAGGAATTACCTGGTCTTCCACCCCATCGACAATTGGAGTTTGAAATCGAATTGGCGAACCATGCAACTCCTATCGCCAAGGCTCCATACCGCCTAGCTCCAGCCGAGCTGCAGGAGCTGTCTACCCAACTTCAGGAGCTGTTAGAAAAGGGATTTATCCAACCAAGCGCTTCGCCATGGGGAGCTCCAGTCCTGTTTGTCAAAAAGAAGGATGGGACCTTCCGCATGTGCATCGACTACAGGGAACTCAACAAGGTTACTGTCAAGAACCGATACCCGTTACCTCGCATCGACGATCTTTTCGACCAACTTCAAGGGTCAAGCTACTACTCCAAGATTTACCTTCGGTCCGGTTACCACCAGCTACGCGTCAGGGAGGAAGATATCGCCAAGACGGCATTTCGTACTAGGTATGGCCATTATGAGTTCTTGGTCATGCCCTTCGGTCTCACCAACGCACCTGTGGTGTTCATGGACCTCATGAACCACGTGTGTAAACCATACCTTGACAAGTTTGTCATTGTGTTCATCGATGACATACTCATCTACTCCAAAAGTGAAGAAGAACATGCTGAACATCTACGATTACTGCTAGGATTACTTCAACAGGAGAAACTATATGCCAAGCTTTCAAAGTGTGACTTCTGGATTCGGGAAGTTCAGTTTCTTGGGCATATCGTAAATGAAAAGGGTATCCACGTAGACCCTGCCAAGATTGAAGCTATCAAAAACTGGGAAGCACCCAGGACACCGACGGAGATCCGCCAATTTTTGGGTTTGGCTGGTTACTACAGACGCTTCATCGAGGGATTTTCAAAGATCGCACAACCGCTTACTACCCTCACCCAGAAACGCATCAAGTATGCTTGGGGTGACAAGAAAGAAGCAGCATTTCAATTGCTGAAACAGAAACTTTGCAGTGCACCCATTCTGTCCTTGCCGGAAGGGACAGATGACTTTGTAGTATATTGTGATGCTTCCATTCAGGGGTTGGGATGCGTACTCATGCAACGCGATAAGGTCATCGCGTATGCGTCCCGCCAACTGAAGGTCCACGAGAAAAACTACACAACGCATGACCTGGAATTGGGAGCAGTAGTGTTTGCACTTAAGATTTGGAGACACTACCTCTATGGAACGAAGTGCACAATCTTTACAGACCATAAGAGCCTCCAACACATCTTTGATCAGAAGGAGTTGAACATGCGACAGCGTCGCTGGGTCGAACTCTTGAACGATTATGAGTGTGCCATTCGGTATCACCCGGGTAAAGCTAACGTGGTAGCTGATGCCCTCAGTAGGAAGGAACACTTGAAACCTCGCCGTGTACGAGCATTACAACTCACTATTCATTCGGGGCTACCCGAACAAATACGCGACGCCCAGTTAGAAGCAGTTAAGGAGGAAAACATCAAGGCCGAATCGGTGGGAAAAATGGAACGCGATTGGGAAGTAAAACCCAATGGAGCCCGGTATTTCATGAATCGCATATGGGTACCTCGCTACGGAAACCTCAGAGAGCTAGTCATGGACGAAGCTCACAAATCCCGATACTCTGTCCATCCGGGTTCGGATAAGATGTATCAAGACCTTAAAGCTACGTATTGGTGGCCCAACATGAAAGCCGATATAGCCACCTACGTGAGTAAATGTTTGACTTGTGCAAAAGTCAAGGTAAAGTATCAAAAGCCATCGGGGCTACTCCAACAACCTGAGATCCCAGTGTGGAAATGGGATCAGATCTCAATGGACTTCATCACTAAACTCCCGCGAACTTTGGGTGGTTGCGATACCATCTGGGTAATTGTGGGTCGTTTAACTAAGTCCGCACACTTCCTAGCTATTAAAGAAACAGCTAAGATGGAGCAGTTGACTCGCATCTACATTAAGGAAGTAGTTTCTCGGCACGGAGTGCCAACATCCATCA
Organism: Scalesia atractyloides; assembly: GCA_947069175.1. Lineage (NCBI taxonomy): Eukaryota > Viridiplantae > Streptophyta > Magnoliopsida > Asterales > Asteraceae > Scalesia > Scalesia atractyloides. The sequence goes on along the minus strand of CAMTDV010000003.1, from coordinate 32,903,807 downwards.
TCTCAGACAGAGATGCTCGCTTCACGTCCAACTTCTGGCGGTCACTTCAGAAAGCGTTGGGAACACGCTTAGATATGAGCACAGCCTATCACCCTCAGACTGATGGTCAAAGCGAAAGGACCATACAGACCTTGGAAGACATGCTTAGGGCATGCGTAGTAGACTTCGGGAATAGTTGGGAAATTCACCTGCCTTTAGTGGAATTCTCATATAACAACAGTTATCATACGAGTATTTCGGCAGCACCGTTTGAGGCATTATACGGTGGTAAATGTAGATCACCGGTCTGTTGGGCAGAAGTCGGTGACAGTCAACTCACAGGCCCTGAGTTAATACTTGAGGCTACTGAAAAGATTGTACAAATCAGAAACCGCATGGCGGCGGCATGGGATCGACAGAAAAGCTACGCTGATCAACGACGCAAACCGCTCGAATTTCAAGTAGGCGACCGCGTCCTACTAAAGGTGTCACCCTGGAAGGGTGTAATCCGCTTTGGAAAACGGGGCAAACTAAACCCACGGTACGTAGGCCCGTTTGTAATCTTGAAACGTATCGGACCCGTAGCATATCATTAGACCTTCCTGCCGAACTCAGTGGAGTTCACAACGTTTTTCACGTGTCAAATCTGAAGAAGTGTCTATCAGATGAAACTCTAGTCATTCCATTGGATGAGATCCAAGTGGATGAACAACTACACTTTGTGGAACAGCCTATCGAGATCATGGATCGTGAGATCAAGACTCGAAGGCACAGCAAGATTCCGATCGTTAAGGTTCGTTGGGACTCTAAGCGTGGACCGGAGTTCACGTGGGAAAGAGAGGACCAAATGAAAAGCAAATACCCACACCTCTTCGCAACTGAGCAGCAAACTAACGATACCAACAACTAAATTTTCGGGACGAAAATTCTTTCAACATGGGGATGATATGACAACCTGGAAATTTCTCATACTTTCGCGTACCATTGTTAACTAAATTCTTGTGCATGGCACTTGGAAATCTTTGTGCATGGCACTTGGGAACTTCTTGTAACTTTGCGTACCATCATTAACGAACTAACTCTTTGTGCGTGGCACTCTAAACATGTACGCTGCATGCTAAACCGCGTTTACTCAATTTTTGGGACGAAAATTCTTTCAACATGGGGATAATGTGACATCCCGGTTTTTCAGATAACTTAAACGCAATACTTGTCGAATAAATTGTATGCTACGTATTAAACGTGTACGAGTTAGTGAATACGTAATGTGCGATTATGTGATTGTTTTAGTTATAAAACATTTATAGTAAATATGTAGACGAACCAAACCGAACCGCGACACGAACCAACCTCGATTCCTTGTGACTCTAGGAGTTAACCAAGTTTTAAACCTTAAACTCAAACTATTCGGCCGCGTGCAACCCAAACCAAACCAACCCAAGTCCCTTCGGCCGCGTGCAACCCAAACCGAACCAACCCAAACCACTCTCGACCGAGAACAAGCCCAAAACCGCAAACCCATTGCGAGATCAATTGCAAGATCAAACCAAACCGCAACCCATTCCCTCATCTCTTTGCGCCTATATATACTAACACATGCATGCTCCTTCAAAACACAAAACCCTAGTGAGAAAGAAGCCGACAGCAGCCCCTTGTTCACCTCCATTCGGTCGCGAGATCAGCCCATTTGTCCACTTCCTCGATCACAAACAGCCTACTTCATCATCATCTCTCGGTCGCGACAATTGAATTGCTCATCTCATTCTTTCGGTCGTGATCTTGCTTGAACAGCCGAATCCATTCTCATCCAAGTCTCGACTCGTTATTCACCATTATTAAAGGTTAGGATTTATAATCGTTTGCAAGATCGTATTCGGATTATATATGTTTGAATGTAATCGGCTGATTGATCATTGTTTACATGTATGATTGTTTTCGGAACTTATAAGTTTGCTAGTATGTTTTGTTTATAAAAACTAGAGGTATGGATTAGGGTTTGCATGGATGTGATATTGGTATTGATCTATGATTAGGAAACCGGTTCTTGATCGCCTAGGTTAATTATATGGACGGTTTATGCGAATTTATGGTAACAATATGCTGAAACAGGTTGCTGAGTGATAGTTACAGCCGACTTCAACTGGCTGTAACTCGGTCATTAGTTGTCGAAAAACGGAGTTTCTGATGTCTAGAACGTAGAGATTTGAATAACGAATCTAATGGCGCTGGATTCATATTTTTCTGAAGTCGTTTGATATTTTTAAGTGGCCAAATAAGTTCAGTAACTAAAGCTGTGAAAATCCTGAAATTTTGTTAGTTGTTTATCGAGTTGGATTTCATAATCGGTAGGGAGTCGAATCATGAAATTTGTACAGCAACTAGGTATGGAAATTTCCGGGCAACTCCAACTGGAATTTTGTTAATTGGACGATCAGTGATTTTTAAATAAATTCTTCCGTGGACTGCAGTCAGAAAGCGACGAATCTGACTGCAGCCTAGTATATTAATATTTATGGTTAATTGGTAAAGATTTAGGACTTGGAAAATTTATATAAATTTCTACAGTATAAATGTCACCTGCTGTAAAATAATTGGAATTTTTGGAACGTTGGAACTATTTTATAAAAATCCTAGAAAACAGCTGAATTATGAGTATTAAGCTGAAATTTGATAACTTGTGATTGTGTGCACTAAAGTGTTGCATGGATTGGATTATGTTCATGATAAATTGTTTTGATTACTATGATCACATGAGGATACTTTCATGCATGTTTGAGTGTTAGGTATGTTGTTTGTGTGTATCACTTTGTGCGTAAATTAAGTGTAGAATTTGTATTGGTGTGTTCACACACTGACTTGAAATCAATTGGTTTGTTAGGACGCAATTAGCGGTCCCATCCATTACAACTTCTTTGCTACACTAACCGAGCAACTAAAGGTGAGTTCACGGCCCCTAACTTTATCCGGTTTTTAAACAACAGGGGGAGAAACATGTATACACTCTTCAAACTCAATCTCTTTACGTTATACGAAATTAACGTCACATAACTATTCGGTAACTAAGTTGATGTTAATGTAATGTTATGGTCACTAAGCAGCTATATCACTTAAGTCCTCGTCAATCTCTCGGATCGTTAGTATTGGGTTTTAATAGCGGGGGAATTATAAGTAGTACTACTGGGCCCGACAAGCCCCATCCGAGCTAGTCGCGCTAGCCGACCGGGTATGGTCAACGGGTGAATAATTTGGCCTAACTTCGCCATGGTCAGTGATAGGCCTGGCAACACGGAGGCACAACAGTCAGCTTCGATCGCGAACTCTTACGTGACATAACTTTAGGCTAGCTACCTATATATGTTAACATTGAACTTAATTACGAAACGACTATATTATCCCGGGTTAGGGATAATGGAAACAACTATATTATCCCGGGTTAGGGATAATGGAAACAACATCATTATTATTCCGGGTTTGGAATAATGGAAACAACAACTTTATTATTCCGGGTTTGGAATAATGGAACCAACATCATTGTTATTCCGGGTTGGGAATAATGGAACTAAATCGTTATCCCGGGTTAGGGATAACGGGGGAATCAAACTCATAACCGAACAAACGAATTTATGAAAACCTGTGAACTCACTCATCTTTAATGTTGACACTTGTTTCTTTACATGTTTCTCAGGACGCTAGGAGCTCTAGGTGCACTCACATGCATTGAACAAGACATCTTTTATCGAGTCTCATTTACAAACGTTGTTTTGGGTTTTTCATTTGTTTTGGCGTTTGTGTTGGCGCCCGTTTCTCTACTTATTTTATGCTTCCGCTCAACCACTTAAACTAATGCTTCCGCTAAACTTTGGTAACTAACTAAGACAATCTAAAACCTACGATAATTGGTTAATCAAATGATTTTTGGAAAACGTATTATCAAATCATATAGAGTCGTTCGACGTACTAGTGTTTCAGATTCTGGTTTGTTCACACGCCTCGCGGTAAAACTCCGTAAGTGGAAATTGAGGGTGTGACAGATTGAAGAATAGAGAAAGGTACGCCCGTTCTTAACTATAAGCATGACCACATATCACCCAACAAGTCAACCAAGAAGTCAAGCAACAAGTGCACGGTAGTGCACCTACCCAAGTACGACCGTAGAAGGTCAAGAAAAGCATCAGAAGCTTCAAGATCAAATACATTTGACAAACTTGAAATTCTTTCAAGTGATATCCACCCTTAAATTGATAACATGTGAAATGAGACTTCACCTCTCACTCAAACTGTATGCCTAGTGTTAACTAACAAAAGGGGCTCGTATAAATCGGTTTGAGTGTTACTAATTTAGGGTGACATAGTAATATCGATTATATTATGGGCTCTATTTATTTACATCACAATCATCATCACAAATGATAAAGGCTCAATCTATTATCAAACAAAAGTTTTGAGAAATAAAACACAAAGCAATTTAAAAAATATTTAAACAAATATAAAAGTGGCTCTGATAGTACTATTGGGAGTTAGTGTACAATTTTAATTATATAATAATCCATTTTTATGATTTGTTAATATCACATATTAGCAACAGAAGCATGTACAGAAAATATTAAATTCGATTGAAATCCATTTTTATTATTTCTTAATTTATATACTATTAATTATCAACATGATTGTGCATGATGTTGTTGTACTCTTTGTATTATTGCTTTATTAGGCTTTGAGGAGTTGTAAGGCGTGCTTTCGTGTTTGTTTAAGTGATTTAGCTGAGTGGGCTATTGGGCCGCACTACACATGTGTATGTGGTGTCTTTGTTTTAGGCATGCGTTTTGTTTCCCATCTTATTTAGATTTCATAATCATCCCATCATGTCTCTCTCCCTCTCTCTATACATTCTGCTCTTTCTCTCTCTAGAAGATGCACTTTTTGGGTCGGCTGCCGATCGTATGTTTTTCGGTTTTGTTGAGGTTATTTTCATAGCCATGTTATTTGCTTAATTATTAGGCTATGATCCATTTTTTTTTTGTTTCTTTTGATGCAAGATATTTGGGTTGTTATTTTGTATGTTTTAATCTAATGTACTTTTGAAGATGTATAGGCTATGAGCCATTGGTGAGCCATTGTTTAAGTGTTGTTTGTTTGATTGTTAGGTTATTAGGTACTTATTTTTGTGGATTTTTTTCTATATCGGTGTTGTTTATTCGATTCTTGGTACCTAGTATTCTTTGAATTTGTGTTTCGCTCTGTGATTGTTGTTCACTTATGGCTTAGCTTGCTTGGTTCGCCCTTTTTGGGTTGTTATTTTCATGTATTTGCTGTGTCTATGGGATTTGAAAATAGAGACCCATACCCTATTATAGAAACTTGTGGTTTCTCTAGGTTGGGTGGCTCCCACGCTAGGACCTTCGTTGGCACCATTGAATAACTAACCAATGATCTAGACACCAGCGTGTCTTCATCGTTGTTGTTGTTGTTGTTGTTGTTGTTGTGTAGGTGTTTGATAATTTGAGCTTTGTACGTCGTCTGAATGGGTGAAGTGTTGATGCATATTATGTATGTCCGCCACTATACGAATATGCTAGATAGAGCATGTGTTGAATATTGTATAGTTGAGATACGAACACATGACTTTGGAGAGGACAAGAGAGGTTCGTACAGGTGTAATCTCGTAACACATTCGTGAGGAGGTAACCTTTGCGAGGTAGCACCTTCGTGTGGAGGTAACTACCTCCGCACAGACTAGTACATCTGCACGAAATAGTACACCCGTCCCAAACCTCAAGTATATATAGTGTTGTACGTTCGTTAGTTGATAAATATTGAAGATCCAAGAGGGTAAATGTTGTGTTTCTCCAGCTTGTAAATGACGTAAACTCTTTCGGTATGAATGGAAAGCTTCCGCTTCTACTTCTTCTTCATAACTTTCAACCGACTTAGTAATATCCTGTCCAAACTTCCGTCTAAACCCAGCGGATTCCAAACTTACAATAGGTATCAAGCTAGGCGGGACCAATTCAATCGATCTAACAGTTGATTGAATCATCAACACTCATGATTCATTGACATTTTGGGGTTTAGGCATAAATCATCAAATAAACGGACAATCCATGGACAAAAATTAAAAGTGAAACTATATGATTGTTTAGAAATGAATTTCGACATAGTATATGAATGAATCATCATGATATTCGCAGAAATAAATATTTTGGATTGAAAATTGAATCAGCAACGTTCGAACGAAGGTACCACGTTCGCATAAAGGTAGCAAAATTGCCTAAAAATCAAAATAAGAAAAATAAAAATAAAATGGCATTTTTATCATGTTGATGAGACGAGTGTCTTGAAAAAATTTTGTGATTAAAGTTTTTTCGAGATTTTAACAAATAGGGGTTGTTCGGGGATACCGTCGGGAGCTTCAGAAAATAGATTTGATGATACAATCATAGCAAGGTGAAGATAATTGGGTAGTCAAGGGTACCTATGCCAAATGATTATCATTTGGAGTAGTGACTATTAATGGGCCTTAAAGAAAAATCCGCATCGATGAAAAACGCACTTTTGTGGACCAAAATGACACATTTTCCGCATAGCTGAGTTTTTCAGTGAATAGAGAGTACTGAATTTGCCAAGTTTAAGGGGAAATTCAATGATAAGTTTTAGAGAGCTCAGAATTTGCAAAAATGAGGGAGAATAAAACGTTCATAGAATATGTTGAAATTCTGACATTTTTGAAATTCGTGACATGTAACAGTATTCGGGTGGTTCCGACTTCAAATAGTCTGGGGATGCATAAGATTTTAATTCATTAGTTCGTGATCATTGGAAGTTCAGATTCTGCAGATCATGGTCAGATTGATATCTTAGGGTTTGAGTCCCGAGTCTTCGTCAATCCGGATAGCAGGTTAGCATAAGAAGATGCAATACTTAAAAGATATCTCGGAACTTATAATTCTGTGATAGTCTAACGTGTTAGAATGGTTAACCTTTGAGCAGAGGAATTGTTTTTCGGACTAACCACCGGGGAATGATGATGTGTGTTGATTAAGTTGTTACCGAGTCTAACGGAGAAGACTATATATCTGTTATTGTGACTGAAGATGAAGAATGTGAATCTGATCATGGAAGAATGTTTCTCATATCTGAATGTGTTACTAGATGATTTGTTATCCAATGAAGACTTGTTGATTGTGTCTGTTTACTCTGATCAATCATTCAGGAGTGCGTTTAAAGGTGATTACGGAAAACATGATTTTAGATTTTCACGGGTATTCATTGACTTGAAGTTTACCGATGTAGTCACTTGAAGTTTCTATCAATTGCCTGTTGGGTTTTTGAAGTTTAAGAGATTTAGGTAAAGTGCTAAAGTGTTAAATCAACAACCGAACGCGGATGTGATTTAAGACAAAACTGAGAAGCTACATTGATTAGTTTTGAGTTAGTGATTATTCGTGAAGATTGCAACTAAGCAAATCAGATGAGGGCGAGAATCGTGCAAACAAAGACTTGAAGATTCATTTCAGGGGTAATTTGTGTATAATGAAGAAAATGCAAGCCCAAATCATCAATCAAGGGGGAATTATCTAAAGATATCAAGATGCCTGATTGAAGTTGAAGAATATTCAACCACGACTGTCATATTTTAAGATCAAGATTGAAAAGTTACGACTAAGGGGGAATTTGTTAATGCATAATATGTATGTCCGCTACTGTGTGAATAAGCTAGATAGAGCATATGTTGAATATTGTATAGTTGAGATACTAACACACGACTATGGAGAGGACAAGAGAGGTTCGTACGAATGAACTTCGTACAGAGGTAACACCTTCGTAAGGAGGTATACTTCATGAGAAGGTAGCACCTTAGTGCGGAGGTAACTACCTCCGCACGGACTAGTACATCCGCATGAAATAGTACATAGGTCCCAAACCTCAAGTAAAAAAAAGGGTAAATGCACAGTACCCCTGACCGCGGGAGGGTTCTCCCTCCCCAAGCTAGCTTAGCCCCATAGCTGCCTGGCGGTTACTACCCAGTAGGATTATTCGGGCCGAGCTGGACTCGAACCCGCGTCCTGCCGTTTGGAATGGGTGAGGCTGGCCACTGGGCTGACACCCCGTGGTTAAAACGTAAAGTATATATAGTGTTGAACACCTTCGTACGAAGATAAATGTGTTTGGTATATATTTGTGTACCTTCGCACCAAGATAGTCTTAGTACCTCCGTATTAACCACCCTCACACCAAAAAGAAAATTTTGAAATTTTTGTCTAAGTCTTGATTTATTGTGTTTGTGCAGGTGAAATCAACAAACTTTGATCCAAAGCACAATATCTGCTGTGTGCTAGATAAGTCACTTACAAAGATGAAGTCGTTCGAATCAACTCTAGAATTTATGGAATGTATAAGAATAAAGAAAGCGCTAACAGAACAACACAAAGCATATCGATCGCATATAGAACGTTTCTGGGAGCATGCAAAGTTTATCCCTAATCCACGAGCAATTCGTTCATTCGCTAAATTCAGAAATAAGGATAAAGATGTGTTAATTACTTTTAATAAAAAGGGTATTGGATTTCGACGACAAAGATGATGATCCAATAGGTTGCCCTGAGAGAATGGTCAAAGGTTGTTTTTACCGGATGGGTTACATTGGTCACGTAAATTATGCAGACTTTTCGAAAGCAAATACTTCAAGGCCCTACAAGTTCTTTATTCACTCGGTGATTCACACCATGGGGCACAGGAATGGTGGTTGATGAATAAGAATTTATGCATCTTTAAAACGTTAAATATACCCCGTTTATGCGAGAACTCGTTGTATTTTCATTAATTTTTTGTACTCATTTGAGTTGTATATGAAAATAGAGGTCCGGGCTTCGGCCAGGTGTTGAAACAGAGGCTTTTTGAGCAAAATGGAGCAAAAATGGAACTTTCTAGCAAACTGCCAGATACCGCACGACTGTGCCAACGCTTGGCATGACCATGTCAAGCCGTTGACAATCAGCACTCTCATAAGCACTCTCAACTGTCAGCGCAAACCGGGAAAATCCAAGACTGGCACGACCGTGCCATCCCCAGCACGACCATGCGTAACCCAAGTTAGTCTATGATAAATTCATTCCCGAGATCGCAATAGTCATCGTCGGATATGTCTTCGATACGCACCACCGTGCCATCTGTTGGCATGGTCGTGCCACATCGGGGAAGTTTGAGCGGGATCTTTCCGAAAATGGTAGCAAACAAGATCGACAGACGAAAAGCGCCTCTGACATTTACCAAGAATGACCATGCCAAAAGGTGGCATGGTCGTGCTAAACACCCAACAGCTTAAATATGAGTGTCAAGCTCATTTGGAAGGGAGTTGGAGCATTTTTGTGAAATTTTTCTCACAAGAATCTGGTCTTGGAAACTTGTTGGAGCCAAGAAGGAGCCTTGAAGAAGACTAAATCACTTGAAGATTCACTCAAGTACCATTTATTCTTATCTTTAAACAGTTGTTAGCTTACTTGTTACTTATGAACAACTTAAGTTTTCTTGCACTTGATTTGGTAGTTATGAGCCTTATAGGCTAAACATTTGTGTTATTTAAACTTTGTTGAAGCTAATGAATATGTGATAACATGGAAGTAGATGTGGTGATTGTTTTCATTAATCTTCATAGTGATGTTTAATCTTGTTCTTGGAATTCATGTACATGTTTAAAGTCCTTGTTCTTGAATGTTTGGTCTACAATATTTACATGTGTTGGAAAGCGTGTAGAGATTATGATTGTTGAATCTTGTTAACTTGTTAGTATGATTCATAGCATGAAACTAGGAGTGGTAATTGCTAACATGAATAGAATGGTGATTTGAATATGTGTATGGATTCTTGCATTAGAATTGGAAAGATCAAAAGAATGTTTATATGAAGTCTGTAGTTTGTGTTTATGTTGGTATGATGATTTAGGCCAAGATTGTTGTCTAGCATGACAATGCTTGTGGTTCTTATCAAGAACATGATGAAGATGTCACTTACTTAAAACCAAGTTAGGGTGATTTGTATGTTGATCATGGTAGTTTTCCCAAACTTGTAGAGTTAGGAGTTTTGACAAACAAATAACTCATCATTAAAGATTAACATCAACTTAGCATGTGAACTTAAAAGAATAAATTTTAGGTGATTAGAATGTTATTTCATTTTAGTTTTCCTAAGATATATAAAACTAGGAAGCCTTGATTGGGGACTTAATTGAATTTAGAGCTTGCATCACCACTAGTCTTTCCCATTTGTTGTCACATGTTTATTAGTGGATATTTAGTTTAAGCAACCTCTTTTAGATATTGTTCTTCGTTAGATTAGTTAGAAATTTGTTATTTTTGCATGATAAATTAGAAACAAAAATCAACCCATTAATTTAAAAGCAAAAAGTTGAGTATCGAGACACCGCGTCCATGGATTGATATCCAGTACTTACCAATAAACTATATTACCACCCGACGGGTACACTTGCCCTTTTGTTTATGTAGTTTACCTCTTCGGTGAAAATCATTTTAAAGCGAAATTTGTGTGAAGGAAATTGGAAAAAAAAATATATATAATTCATGCACATCAAGTTTTTGGCGCCGTTGCCGGGGATGCAGTCTTCTTGAGAACGATTCGAGTTGCTTAATTAGCCATTATGAAAAGTATATAAAGTTTTGTCTAGTTTTTTATTTGCCTTTGCATGATTATTCGAAAAAAAAAAGAAAATGATAATTATTTGCTAGTTCTTTTTGTTTTTGTGTATATATAGTGCATTGTGTTCCTCCTTATTTCCTATAGGTTGTGCATGTCCTCAACCCCCATTGCTGAAATCTTTGAGCCTTCATCGAAGCCGGAGCGCAATCTTCATCGGAGACTGCGGGAGTGGTCCTACATGGTGGCTGCTACGATTGAGGTAGACGCGTTGGGAGACGACACACTCTACGAGGTTTGCGTAGAAATGGCAGACGAAGAGGAGACGAGGGTCTTAAACAACATAGGAAAACCTTCACATGAGGGCTTGCCTGCGAGCATCAATGCACCGACAACTAATGATAATAATTTCATATCAAATCCAGCACTATATCGATGTTGTAGAATGCAGTGCAGTTTTATGGAAAGGATCACGAGGATCCTAGTGTCCATATTGCGGGTTTTCTGGAGGTTTGTGCCACGTTCACGATTCTCGATGCATCATCAAATGCGATACGCCTTCGGCTTTTTCTGTTTTCTTTAGGTGATGGAGCCAAAGAGTGGCTTCTTTCACTCCTAGCTGGGTCTATCACTACATGGAATCAATTAGCTGAGAAGTTTCTCTAGAAATATTTCCCTCCAGAGAAAACTGTTCGGTTGAGAACCAATATTCTCAACTTTCTTCAGGATGATGATGAGCCCCTTTATGAGGTGTGGGAGCGGTTTAAGGAGCTCATGAGAAAGGTCCCACATCACGGGTTGCCTAAGTGGCAACAATGTCAGATCTTCTACTAGGTTTGGATGGTAAGGGGCAGATGATGGTCGATACATATTCGGGCAGAGACACTGGCACGAAAAATGCCAACGAGGCATTTGAGATTTTAGAGAAATGCGCCTTGAAGAATCAGACACAACAGCCGTCAAGGGGGAAGAGTTCTTGACAGGGAGTTCATCACGTGGACGACTTCCCTGCCATGACAGCACGTATGGATGCCTTATCTTCGAAATTTGATCGAGTGATGGAGATTCACTCGAGTGGTTCTTCGAGTGGGGGAGCATGTCATGTAGGCGATTTTCGGATGGGAGAGGTATCACACGAGCATGTAGATTTTATGGGAAATCAATACCGTCCTCAGCATAATCCCTACAATAATACTTATAATCTGGTGTGGAAGAATCACCCACATTTCAATTGGAAACATGACGCCTCTAGTCAGCATCCACCAGGATTTGCTCCACGTCCCATAGCTCCTGGAGCATATGGTGCACCTCGGCCTTAGCAGATACCTTCCACCAATGAACCTAGTGTGCAACATATGTTTAGTCAACTTTTAGCGGGTCAAGCCTCTCAAAAGGTCGAAAATGGAAGCGTTTTAAAGAGTATGACGGTCGTGTCACGAGTCATGAGAGTGAGTTGAGAAGCGAAAAGGCTTCCATGCAGACCATTGAGAACCAATTCGGCCATATTGCCAAGATGTTGTCCGAGAGACAACAGGGGGCCTTCCAAGCAATACGGAGCCTAATCCTAAGGCAACTCAAAAGGCCATCATGTTGAGAAGTGGCAAGATCGCTGAGCCCGTCACATCGGATGCTCCAGTAAAGCCTATTGATGATGAGATTGTTGAGGAGATCGAGATTGAGTCTCCGGGTGAGGTGCAACTGAGGTGAGTCCCAGCAAGTACAGCACGACCCAAGGAGCCAGTGAGAGAGTATGTCCCTCCCATTCCATATCGGGGGAGGTTGAAGAAGCAGAAAATGGAAGAACACTATGGTAAGTTCCTTGAGATTTTTAAGCAACTTTATATAAATTTACCATTTGTCGAGGCACTTGCTCAAATGCCTAAGTATGCCAAGTTTTTGAAAGATATTTTTATCTAACAAAAAGAAACTTGAGGAGCTTTCACATGTGACCTTGAATGAGGAGTGTTAGGCGGTTCTTCAGAACAAACTATCGAAGAAAATGAATGATCCCAGGAGTTTCACTATCCCGTGCTTGATTGGTAGTTTGTCGGTCAGCAATGAATTGGCTTATCTTGGAGCTAGCATCGTGACAAATTGCAAATAACCGGTAATTCCGTATAATCTAATCACTATTTTTATTTCAAAATCTCATGCATATTATCTTAATTTAGTTGCGTAACTGAGTCGTAAGTCATATCCTAAGAATTTGGGCAAGCAAATTTGATCATAACAAATATTTGTTTCCGTTACTATGAGAACAAACCAAACAATGCCCTAAAAGTGTTGGGCACATTATTTGCGGTGGTACTAATTGTGTCGACAAAACCGCTAAAATGAATCAGAACAACGAATAACGGCATGCTAATGCCATACCTAATTCCATATATAAATGAAAACATTGATATGAGATCACCTATTACAAAAATACATAACTTTTCGGTACAACGCCTAAATTGCAAAATTGTTCGTTTCGACCAAAAAGGCGACAAATATCAGTTTGTCCGCAACACTAATTCGGTGGATTCCGGATTTCAGAATCATAATAAAACAATGTTAATCATCCTAAGATAATATTAGAATAGCAAAAATGCATGAAAGACATCATTTCCGGTCATTCGACAAACAGTGCACAATTCGACCGGAAGACGACCGTTTGTCGAATCGACAAACATTTTAGTGGCTGATAGCCTCATTCGTGCATCTAGAGAACTTGTCATAACACTAACCAAACGATGTGACCATAAGGTATAACCTCAGTAGGTTATTCCCTATATAACTATGGTCACAAATATGTGTTTGGTAGGATCCTAAGATCGACCAAACGGGTTGGGTTCAAAAGTCAAAGTGGTGGTCAAGACCTCTCGACTTACGACCCTAAATAAGCACTAAACTAGAAGTGACGAGTTAGACATGTCAAAATATGTCTAACTAAGTTTATAAAACTGATTTGGTATCAAAACTTGGTGGTTTGATACCTGCGATAGTTTCGTCATAAAATGCACATCATGCGCATTTTTGACAAAAACTTTGACTCGTCACTTCGACTAGTAACGTGGTAATCAAAAGGTGAAATTGTTAGGGATAATAAACTTCGTGATTACGATCATGTTTGAAAGTTCAATTAAACTTTGACTTGTCCAAATGGTCAGAACCAAAAGTCAATCAGGTTGCCAAACTGTTCGACTTTTAGCTCAAAATAGCTAAAAAAGAATTAAAGAACTAGAAAGAGTACTTACTCGTGTTGAAGAACACTTTTGGAACTCAAGATAGGAGGCTTCCAAAGGTTGGAAACAAGCTCCAAGAATGATAGAAAGAAGAACTTCACACTTTGCTTTGAAGTGTTTTGAAGTGGTGTGAAAAAAATGGTAGAATCATGGGGTATTTATAGTATTTTAGGATTAAGGAGGTGATGACAAGTGTCCTCAAGTGTGGATTAGTGTCCTAACATGTGTCAAAACCATATTAAGTGTGGCAAAGTGGGTGCTAGGTGTCAAAAATTGGAGATAGGTGGCAAACTTGGTGAAGAAGCAAAAATATATATTATTTTTTTGACATTTTTGACCCTTGGACTTGTATTTTCACTTGTTTGCCATTTTAACCCCTTTAACCTAATATTTAGGTAATATAAAGGTGTTAAGACATGTGTAACTTGTATTATGCCCAAAAATGTCGTGGATGTCGGTTCGTTCGGTTGTACGGTTGCGGGTTTTGCAAAATGCGTAAAACGCTTTAACGAACACGAGAATGATCGAAATTGTGTAACGATTGATATTTTTGCATTCTCATCAATAAAATACAAGATTTTATTGAATACAAAAATATTTGGAAATAAATCTCAGGGTTTATTGGATACGAAATTGTTTGTGATTGTGCAATGATTGAAAAGACACAAATGTCACACTGTAAACGTTTGAACAATTAATGAAACATTTAGATTGAAAAGTAATCTTGAACTATTGTCACTAATCTAAAATGAATTCCACACATTTAAGACTAGGATAAACAAACTAGGACCTGAGCTTGTGGATGAAAGTAGATCCTCACAAGTGGTATCAGAGCTTGGTGGCCTGATTTAAAGGCAATCATCAAGATTCAACAATCTCACACTTCTCTTCAACTCATTTTTCACTCTTTTTATATTTTTTCAAAGATTTAACGGTCGAAATGGACTTAATTTTTCGAGGAATACTTAAAATCTACTTCTAACAAACCCTTGAAAGAATCAGACCTAAAATCAACAAGAATCATGATTAAATCATCAAAAAAGTGAAAATTTTGAAACTACCCTTGCACGAACTACCCACTTTGCACGAAGATAAAGTTACCTTCATACGAAGTGAAATTCTTTCAAATTTAAAATCTAACTCCGTACGAAGTGAGTTCTTGAGAAATCTAGTTTTTATCTTCGCACGAAGATAGATCTGAAAGTCTTTGTAGTTTTATCTTCGTACGAACTTGGATTAAATTGTGTTTTTGTGTCAACTTCACACTAGGTTATATTCGCATGAGGTTAAGTTCACACCAAGCAATTATGTTCAAAATTTTTGAGAAAATGGATAACGAATTCTACAATGCCTTTGCCATGACAACATCAACATCAGTCATCCAAAATCTAAGTCTCATCAACGAGATGGGAACGATGACAAAGCCACCCAAGTTGATGAACTTAGAAGAATATAAAGGCTGGCACAAACGTTTTGTGAACTGGGTGCAGACGAAGTATCTTGATTCCAGGTATGCTATTGAGGAAGAGTATGTTGCTCCAACTGAAGAGAATTGTCTTGAAAAAGGAATCATGCAGTTAAACCAACAAGAAAAATGGCGTTTACTCAGGAAAAGAAGATGATGAACATCTTGCAACAAGCAATCAAAGAGGATATCTTCACACTGCTACAACATGAGGGATATCCTCAGTCAATTTGGAACGCTTTTGTAACGCCTCGTATTTCTGTATTCTTATTTTTAGAAAGTTCGTATTCGCATTCTAATTTTTAGAAACCTTACATTGGTATTTCAATTTCAATCTCACAATTCGAGGCGTTAATCATAATGGAATTCATTTTTATACATATACGTGTTACCTTTCATATTTGTCTTATGTACATAATCAATCTTTAAATGCGTGTCTATACGCAAAACCGAGATTTAAAATACACTTTGGTACCTAAAAACAAGTTAAAATACCAGAAACGGCATAAAATAACCTAGTTACGAAGTGCAGGGTCTAAAATTAAGCAAAACCAGAAGGTTTTCCACCTCCTTTCTCCTCCAATCACCTTCCACCCTTCTTTAGCCATTTAGATTTCACCCTTTTCCACCTCTTTTCTCCTCTAATCATCTTCCACCCTTCTTTAGCCAATTAGATTTCACCCTTTTCCACCTCTTATCTCCTCCAATCACCTTTCACCATTCTTTAGCCAATTAGATTTCATCCTTTCCATCTCCTTTGCCCTCCAATCACTTTCCACCTTCATTTAAACCCCAACCACTTAACCCTCTTATAAATACCAACCCTAACACCTTCCAAACACTGGCACCACCTCCAAATCACTTCCAAACTCTCTCAAATCTCCAAGATTTTCAACTTTGGGCAAAAAGTTCAAGAGCCAAAATTGGTAACATCGGTATTCCATCAACTCAAGACTCATCAAACCCACTAAGTGAAAAGTTTTTCGCAAACCGTGAGTACACTCGAACACCCTTTTTACGCTTTACACTTTTGGGTGCAATATGTTAACCTATCAAAAATACCCGCAATCACACTTATACTTTTATGAGAACATACAAACAATCCATCACACATGCTATAGTTATGTGATACACGATTCGTATACTTGGAACATTCTTATGTGATGTTATTTGTCATTAACTTTGTTTAAAGCCTCCCCCTTAACATTTTAACCGATTATCACTCATATCAAACCATCTAAAAACCATCTTATCCTAAGTCTTCATCTTAAATAAATTTCGGGACGAAATATCCTAAAGTAGGGGAGACTGTAACGCCTCGTATTTCTGTATTCTTATTTTTAAGAAGTTCGTATTCACATTCTATTTTTTAGAAACCTTACATTTGTATTTCAATTTCAATCTCACAATCGAGGCGTTAATCATAATGGAATTCATTTTTATACATATACGTGTTACCGTTCATATTTGTATTATGTACGCTTTCAATCTTAAATGAGTTGTTATATGCAAAACCGAGACTTAAAATACACTTTGGTTACCTAAAAACAAGTTAAAACACAAGAAACGTCATAAAATAACCTAGTTACAAAGTGCAGAGACTAAAAGTAAACAAAAACAAAAGCTTTTCCACCTCCTTTCTCCTCCAATCACCTTCCACCCTTCTTTAGCCAATTAGATTTCACCCTTTTCCACCTCTTTTCTCCTCCAATCATCTTCCACCCTTCTTTAGCCAGTTAGATTTCACCCTTTTCCACCTCTTTTCTCCTCCAATCACCTTTCACCATTCTTTAGCCAATTAGATTTCACCCCTTTCCACCTCCTTTGTCCTCCAATCACTTAGCACTATTATTTAAACCCCAACCACTTAACCCTCTTATAAATACCAACCCTAACATCTTCCAAACACTTGCACCACCTCCAAATCACTTCCAAACTCTCTCAAATCTCCAAGATTTTCAACTTTGGGGATAAAGTTCAAGAACCAAAATTGGTAACTTTGGTATTCCATCAACTCAAGACTCATCAAGCCACTATGTGAAATTTGCTTCGCAAACCGTGAGTACACTCGAACACCCTTTTTACGCTTTACACTTTTGGGTGCAATATGTAAACCTATCAAAAATACACGCAATAAAACTTATACTTTTATGCAAACATACAAACAATCCATCATACATGCTATAGTTATGTGATACACAATTTGTATACTTGGAACATTCTTATGTGATGCTATTTGTCTTTATCTTTGTTTAAAGCCTCCCCCTTAACATGTATAACACTATAAGAGTAATGCACCGCCCGTATTCTTGAGATCATGTTAAGATTATTCTATTTTTGCGCTGACACACGAGGATTTACTTGTAGATCGCATGCCATGTTTACATTAACCTAGTGAGCTAGCTTAACATGTGGATTTGTTTAAACAATTTATTACTTATGCTATAATTAAACCTGTGTACTTGCAAATGCTTTTGTGTTGAACTATAATTTTAACATGTTGCAGGTTAAGGATGTTGAACATGACAAAAACTATTAGGGACGACATAGAAATGCATCCAAAATGCTAGGTTTTAAGTTATAATATTGTTGAACTTGTTGTACTTGGATTTTTGTTGTAATTGACCATTTGATCAACGGAATAATACGGGTTTGAATTTAATATTGTCACAAATAGTGTTATGATGTCTAGAGCAATGTATTTACGTTCGCCCCAATGATTCCGCCATCGGTTGGGGTGTGACAGCTTTAAAGGTGAAGTTCCAAAGTAGCAAGCATATGATCAAGATTAAATAAGCGTTGCTTAAAAAGGAGTTTGACATCTTCAACTCATTAAAAGGTGAATCGATGAAGCAACTTATCGAACGATATTGTCATCTAGTGGTTGAGATGAAGAGATTGGGTGTTAATAAAGATAATGAAGAGCTAGTTGATAAATTGGTTGATGCTTTACCGGAAGGTGAGTGGTCAACCTACTTTATGATCTTAAAGAACATTCTAGAGTACAACAGTACTTTGAGTTTGGCAAGGTTCATTGAGAAACTCGAGGGTCATGAACTAGAGCTTCAGAAGATGGCTAAGACAAAAAGTGCTCATGCTCAACAAGTTGTGAACCTGTATTTCAAAGGAAGTCCAATAGCCAACATACAAAACCTAAATATTTAACTTCTTTTAGTGTAGACAATTCGTCAAACGCTTCTTCAAATTACTCAAGTAGTGGTAGCGAGTTTCTGTCATTCCCAAGTTGTGATCCAAATGCTCCATAGACACCTAAATCTTCTTAGAGTTCCAATAACTACAACAGCAGCCAGAACAACCAAACCATTTAAAACCAACGAATTTTGCTGTACAATATAGTTGTAAACCTCGAAAATGAACAAGATTTTACTAAGAATATTGCCAAACAGCACATGGCTTTGCTGGCCTCAGTGTTGGAATCATATGAAAGATTGGTAGCTGGAAAGTTCGGTAATCCGAATATGATGAAGGAGGATTATGACCAGATCGAACCAAAATAGTTGGAACTCATAGATATCATCAAATGGTGTATGGCTAGCATTGTTAGACGAGCTCAAAGGTTTATGGAGATAACGAGAATATACAATCTGGGTGGTACGGATGCAAATGTCGTGAGAAGGGACATTTGAAAAGAGAATGTCCGAATCAAGAAGTACATGGAAATCACAATCCATTCGGTGATAACTATTATAAGAAAACAATATATCACCAACCTTCTTCACAATCTCGAAACACGACAAAGTTAATCCAAATCGTGGATGGTTCGGCAAAACCAAAGGATAAAGCTCTTATGGTCTCTCAGGAAGATGAAGGCTTTAACTGGAACAATTTCATTCCGAATAAAGAAAGCCTTGCATTTCTAGTAGAAATTATTGAAGAACCCGAACCAGTTATAGAAGAAGTGGTTGAGGAAGTTTCAAGTGAAGATTGTGAAGTCACTATTGAAGAAACACCAGATGAAAATTGTGATTCTGAAGCATACTATTATGATTAGTGTGCTAAGGAGGACATTTTTCATAATGCTTTTAAATAGGTCATTCCACCTATGTGTATAAATCTTTTGCAGGTTTCTTTGGAGGATCAAGCCAATATCAGATTACACCAACTAATGAAGAAACTAAGAAGCCTGTGGAAGAAATAATTGATGTTAACAAAGAAATGAATGCATAAAATCTCAAAGAAATTGCCGACAAAGCTATGATGGCACAACTACGATACGTAGTTTCTGAAAAAGATCAGGAGGGTGTAAATGAGTAAGTTAAGGAGGATGGTAAGAGTGAGATGAAAGAAACTGAAAAACAATGCATGAAGTGCTTGGAACCATGCATAGGGTGTCGGAAAAAAGATAAAAATATAAAGAACTTAAACAACATACTGATATCCGGTCAAGCGATTTGAAAGACATTAAAGTAGCGTATGATAAACTGAGCAAGACTATTAACCAGTACTGAGATGCAAGTAGGGAAGATAATGCTACACTTTCAATGCTAAAAGCAACGGTCATGGATAAACAAATGGCTATAAATATTGACATTGACACGATTGCTAAACTAAAAAGTGAGCTAGAAACATTAGAATCGAATCGGAATGGGTTAATAAGTTGTTGATCAATTATTCTACAACTTCTTATGTGATTGATCATATTCCTCCTAAACCAACAATAAAATTGAAAAGGAAGAAAATGAGACTGGTTATCAAAACAAGGGTATGAGTTGTAATCGAGTTACACCCCTGATGTGGAATAGTTATTCTAGGAAAAAGCCTGACGCAGTTGAGAAAGCCGCTCAATTTGAAACTGAAAACCGAAAAGAAGGAGGAGCTGCCTGAAAAGCCCGATATAACTTACACCAAGTCTGAAAATGATTGCGAGTCAGAAGTTAATAAAAATGTTGTTAAAAAAGTTTTGGAAAATGGCAGTGAAGGCATTGAAGTTGAGAGTGCTATTTGAATCTTGAGAAAATAAGTTCAAGTTAACGTTTTGAAAATGAAAAAAGCTTTCACAATAATTATATTTAAAAATCAGAACCTAGATTGAATGATGATCCTACGTGTAAAAAATTAAAGGATCTGACAAGCTATATTCTGACGAAGAATTTCCGATTCAAAATGTGAATCTTGATAAGGTTGATAAAGTGTTCAAATTGATTGAAGTCAGTCTGTCTAAGCTTGTTAATCTGAATGCATCTTATTATTCCAAACCTAAATGCTCCTGTTCTAACAATTACAAAAGAAATAATTTTTAAGAGAGTAGAAAAGGTTTGGGGTATGTTGTGAACGGGGATCGAGCTCCCGAAATGAGCAATCGACCTGATCTCGCTCAAGTAGAAGAGGCGGAATTCATTGCTAGAGAGGTAGATATGACAAACAAGATAGTACTTACTGTTTAACTGCTTCTGATGTATTAATGACGTTCAAATACAGATGCAAGTAAACAAACTGGCAGAGCTTCGCCGTATCAATTGACAAATCACTAACTAGCTCTAACACAACACTTCCCTATTTATAGGTCGACATGACTCGTACCAAAGTGCGTACAAAACAAACATCAATGATTCGTAAGAAACTGTATTTCGTACGAGTGACTCACTCGTACGAAATCTATATCATTTCATGCGAATCACAGTGTTTAAACATATAAAATTTATCTTTTCACATTTAAACATTAACGTGTAAACTTTATAATCATTACAGATATATCCTAGACGTAGGCAATAGGCATCATGCACCAACATATGTTAAGGAAAATAACAACATGTTTCGAAAATCAAACTTTTCAAAGAACATGAAGTTTGTTTTCCAAATAATCTTAAGTGTAACAAAGAAAGTTTATCAAGCAAAAAATCGAATGTGAATTTTTTTGCTGAAAAACGACACTGTGAACAGGCTATGAGATCTTCTATTCGAAATTACAGTAGGATATGCTTTAAATGCAACCAAGTAGGACATATTGTAAGACAATGTTCACAAAATGTCCCTAAACTTGTTTACAGTGTTAAGAAATCTTCAGGGGAAGTAACAAAAATTCCCAAGTTATGTTTCTACTTAGATTCTTAAACGAAACAACAAATCTAACAACAGTGTGAAACCAACAAATCTTAAAGTTTCAATTGAAAAGACTGGTGAATCATCAGTGAAAAAGGAACAAAAAGTTTCAAAATATTATCCCAAAAAACACAATTTCAAAAAATCAAACATGGGTGATTAAATTAAAAGCATCATCTGAAGAGATCAAAACAACTGTTCCAAGCATGACTGATAAAAAGGTTAAGATTGAACAGATTGTTGAAACAAAGAACGAAAGTGTGTGTTAATCAAAAGTGGAAAACCCAAACCCACCCAAGACCGTTAAGGCTTTGGTCTCACTATTCAAATAATTGTTTAAGTGCTTGTGAAGGTGCTCACGAGATCAATAATTTGTTGGTGCATAATGTCTATTGCCTACATCTTAGGGTTGTGTTCGTTTTTTTAATAGGGCGAAAGTGTTAGATTTACGTTGTTTGTATTTAACTTCGCACGAAGGTAAATTACCTTTGTGTGAAGATAAACTACCCTCGCATGAAGGTAACATGTCAATATATAGCTAGTGTGAGGTTTTAGTGGGAAGAACTTTTGCGACTAAGACGACGAAGCTCCGTCAGATTTCCTGGTCATTTGTAATTGTTAAACATTAAATGAAATTAGTTAATTGATGAAATAATCTTGTTAATTGTCAATAATTCATATGAATTCCGCACGTATGGACTAGATACTCATTAGGACCTTTTCTATTGGACAAAACAATCCTACAAGTGGTATCAGAGCTCAGGGTGCCTGATTTGAAGACAATTGTTCAAGATTCAGCCTAGAAGACTTCTTATTCTACTCATTCTTCTTATTTTATACTTTTAAAAAAAATCAATGGTCAAAATGAACTGATTTTCAAGTATAACTTGTAAAATCATGTTTAGATAAACCCTTGAGAAAATCAGAGTTGAAAACAAACGAATTCATGTTGAAAATTGCAATAAGTGTCAAGTTTTGAACCTACCTTTGTACGAACATAACTTTACCTTCACACGAAGATAATTTTACCTTCGCACAAAGATAATTTTACCTTCGCAGGAAGATAAAAAAGTGTAAATGTTTAAAAATAATTTAGCTTCGTACGAAGATAAATCTATCTTCTCACGAAGATAAATCAATTTTTGACATTTTTACTTCACTGGAACCGAAATCTTAATCGTTTTAGCATTTAACGTTGGAGAACGAATTTTACAATGCATTTGCTATGTCAACTATTAATGTATCAGCTGCATCCGCAGATAATCTGAATTTGGAGAACGAAATGGGGACAATGGTGAAACCCCTAAAGTTGATTAATTTGGAGGATTATGACAGTCGAAGTGAAGGGTTTGTTAACTAGGTGCAAGCAAACCATTTTAACTGCTGGTTTGCTATAGAAGAAAAATATACCACACCAATTGGGGAAAATGATTTGGAGAAGAAGACGTTGACTCGGTTCACAACGGCTGAAAAAGAAAAATTCATCAATGAGAAGAAAATGATGAGCATATTGCAACAATCAATCAAAAAAGATATCTTAGCATAGCTGCAACATGATGATAACTCACAATCATTATGGAATGCATTAAGGTTGAAGTTTCATGGAAGTTCACAAATGAGGAAGAGCAAAAAGGCAATGCTTAGAAAAGAGTTCGATATTTTCAACCTTTTAAAAGGTGAAACTATGAAGCAGTTGATCGAGCGTTACTGTCACCAAGTTGCTCAAATGAAGAGGTTGGGAATTCAGAAAACAAATGAGGAGTTAGTCGACAAGTTGGAAGATGCTTTGCCCGAGAGAGAGTAGACTACGTACTTGACAATTCTGAAAAATGGTGCAGAATATAGTGGTTACAACCTATCTAAGTTCATAGAAAAGCTCGAAGGTCATGAACTAGAAATGCAGAAGTTGGCCAAATCAAAAGGTGCTCAAATACAACAAGATGTAAACCTTTACTTTAAAAGCAATACAACTGGTACTCAAAGTTTGAAAGTACAAACCACCTTAGTGCTGATAGTTTTGCAAGCCCATCTTCTAATCAACCGGTTTTCAATCATTTTCTAGCTTCGAACCAAATTCACCCAAACACCTCAGTCTTCATAGAGCTCAAACAGTTTCCAAAGTCAACAATCTCTCAAACCAGGGGTTTTTACAGTGTAACATAGCCGTGAATCTCCAAAATGCACAAGATTGTAATGAACATACTGCCAAGCAGCACATGTCGTTGCTCGCATCTGTTCTTGAATCTTACGAAAGCCTGGTTGCTGGGAAGATAGGGAATCCAGATATGACCAAGGAAGATTATGATCAAATAGATTCAAAAGAATTAGAGCTTATTTCCATCAAATGGTGCATGTCTTCTATACTTCAAAGAGCTAAAAAATTTATGGAGATTACGGGCAGATTTATATTGAGAGGTTTGGATGGGAAACTTGGATTCGACAAATCAAAAGTTATCTGTTTCAGATGCTGAGAGAAAGGACATTTCAAACGGGAATGTACTAACTGAGAACTCAATAGTAATCAAAGTTCTTTTAGTGATGATTACTCCAAGAAAGCTATCTATCATAAGCCATCACCACCACAAGACAAAGCTTTAGTAGTTGCCCAAGAAGACGAATGATTTAACTAGAGCAAGTACGTTTCTAAAAACGAAAGTCTCGCACTTCTTGCAGAGATAATCGAAGTGCCTGAACCTGAAACATAAAATTATTCTTAAGCAGTATTCGATGAAGCTCTTGAGGAAGCTGTTCTTGAAGGATATATTCTTGAACAACATGCTGAAGAAGAGAATATATTGCATAATTCTTTTAGAAACTGATTCCACCCAATATGTTTCCATCTTTTGCATGATATTTTGATTCAAGCTATCAAGTGCAAGCAGAAGAGGAATCAAAGTCTGAATGTGTGGAATTGATAGATGTGGAAAAAAAAATGAATGCCGAGAATTTGACAAAGATTGCAAACAAGCAATGATGGCAAACCTTAAAGAGGTAGTTTCTAATGAAGTCAATAACATAATTTGTCAAAGAGTCAGTAAGGGAGGTTGTCAAAGTTAAGGTTTAAAAACCATGCAAGAGATGCCAAGAACCTTAAAAAAACTTTCAGATAATTTGTCAAGTGATTATAACGAAACTAAATAAGCTTATGATAAATTATCTAAAGCAATTAAACAATATGAAAAGGTTAACAGTGAAGATAGTGCAACTTTGTCGATGCTTAAAGCAACTCTTATGGACAAACAAATGGCAATTAACATTCATCTGAACAAAATTGATGAACTTAAAAATGAGCTTGAAAAAATGAAAATCGATACTGAAAGGGTTAACAAATTGTTAATAAGTTATTCCACCAGTTCATATGTCATTGATCATATTCTTCCGAAAATTGAAAAGGAAGAAGATGATAAGAACGATAAGAACAAAAGTATTGGTTACAATCGTGTTTCACCACCCATGTGGGAAAGCTATGCTAGAAAGAAACCCTCAGGGGTAGAAAAGGCGCTCAATCTAAATTTGAAAACTGAAAAGAAAAATGAGTTACCTGAGAACATTGATGTAACAAACACTAAATCAGACAATGACCGTGAATCTTATGTGGTTAAATTAGTGGTTGAAAAGGTTTTGGGAAGTGAAAGTGATAGCACAGAGTATGAAAGTCCTGAGTCAAACTTGGAGAAAACTAGTTCAAGTTTACCTTCTAAAAATGAGGAGAGCTTTCATAAGAATTATCGTGATAAATCAGATTCTAGTTCGGATGATGATGCTACATTGGTTGCTTATACAATGAAAGGATCGGACAAACTATATTCTGATTAAGAATTCCTTATTCATAATGTGAATCTTGAGAAAGTAGAGCAAGTGTTTAAGTTAACAGAAATCAATGTTTCTGAATTGGGAAATTTGAATAAGTCTTACTACTCTAAACCCAAAAGCTTTTGTAAAAATGATCACAAAGGTAAAAGTTATCCTGAAAATAAGCATAAAGGGTTGGGGTATGTTAAGATGAAAAATGATAAGTTTCAAAAATCAGTTTTTCAAAAGAAAGTTAACTTTGTGTTTGGATCAAGCACAGTAAGTGAAAAAGAAAGGTTGGGAAAAGAACAATCAAACGACAAGTTACATGCAGAAAGAAACATCGTGAGCAGAATTTGAGTTCATCTACTGATTGTGACAGTAGAACATGTTGGAAATGTAACAAAGTTGGGCATATTGCATGACATTGTACTAAAAGCAACTCAAAATCTGTTTACAACGCAATGAAATCCATAGAAGATGTAGGACAAAAGAAACTTGAGTTTGTTCCAAAACAGATCCTAAAAAGAAATAATGAATCAAACACAATTATGAAACCAATAATTCTTAATGTTTCAAAATTTGAAATTGGTAAAACTTCAACCAAAACCAAACAAAAGAATTCAAAATTTTATTCAAAAAAGGCAATTCTAAAAACACGAACTTGGGTGGTTAAAACCAAAATATCTTCTATAGAAATTAAAACACCTATTAAATCTAACATTATACAAGATGTTAATGTCAAAGTTCCAACGTTTAATATTCTGAACCCTCCCAAGACCGAGAAGGCTTGGGTTTCACTATTTAAGTAATTGCTTATTTACATGTGTAGGGGCTCCAATGTCAATCATATCAAAATGGATAATGGACAGTGGAGCTTCTTGTCACATGACGGGAACGCTGGCCTTACTCTATGATGTTAAGTCTATTCGTGGAGGCTATGTAGGGTTTGCTGGAAATCAAGGTGGAAGGATTGTCGCAAAAGGAAAACTTTCCAATTGAGTGGTCTCGTTCGTCAAAGTAAACTACATTGCTGAATTGGAGAACAATTTACTAAACATTTCATAGTTTTGTGATAAGAAATTTACAACGCACTTCAATGATAAAGAATGCTTAAATCTGAAGCCGAGATTCAAAATTCCTAAGGAGTGGATTCTCATGTGCGCTCCACGAGAAAATGTTCTTTATGTTCTAGACATGTCGCATCCACTACATCGAAGTCAGTACAACATTTTCTTACGAAAGCAATGAAAAAGAATCGAACTTATGGCATCCAAAGATGGGGCATATCCATTTGAGAATAATGAACTATCTAGTGCACAATAATCTAGTGGAGGGTGTTAATCACAACAATCTAGTGGACGATTGTCTTAGCTGCAAAAAGGCGTAGCAACATAAGAAATCATACCCGAGAAAACTTCTGATTCTCTAAAATTACCACTAGATAGGCTTCATATGGATCTTTTCGGGTTAGTCGACGTCAAAAGCATATCTGGTGATCTATACTGTCTCGTTGTGACAAACGTCTATTCGATATTTTCATGGGTTATCTTCCAGGAGAGTAATGATGAGACATTTGGTAATCTTATGGTTCTTTTCAGAAAGTTAGAGAACGTGTACAATGTTCCAATCAGACGAATATGAAGTGATAATGGTACTGAGTTAAAAAATAATTGAATGCTCGAGTTCTATAACGACAAAGGTATTCCTAAAAACATTCATCGCCCCCTTATACTCCGCAACAAATGGAGTAGCTGAACATAAGAATCGAACTCTCATTGAAACTGCACGCACAATGCTCGCTGATTTAAAGTTACCTGTTAGTTTCTAGAACGAAGCCGTTGCCTCTGCATGTTACACGTTGAACAGGGTTTTAATCATCAAGGCACATAAGAAGACATGTTTCGATCTGCATAACCAACAAAAGCCAAACTTAGAGTTTTTGGAACCATTTGGATCTCCATGTACGGTCATTGGCGCAGATGCTAAATTTGGTGCTAGAACTTTGGAGGGATTTTTTGTAAGATATGCAAGTCCGATGAGAAGAGTATATTTTCCAAGTTTAAATCGAGTTATTCTTGCTCAACATGTTGATTGTCAGAAGTATACAATGCCTATTCAAAGGCCTAGTGAATCCTGGATGTTCAACTACAAGAGTTTACGGAATTCTTTCGATCTGCCTGAAGAACCAAATGAAGAGGAACTTGTGTTGTTATATCAACAACAACTAGCATCTAATCCAGAACAAGTTCCAAGACCAATGGTGGTTACTCAACCATCTATTGGCACAACTGATTTTGGAGCAGGTCCGAGCAAGACTCATTTAGAACCTGTCGTCATACCAGTAGTGAATGCCACAGAGCCCATTTTCGACCAATCTGACGATTCTGATTTTGATGTCGGGCCGACTTATGATCAAGATGGTGAATCCAGCTCCAATGAGGTTTCTGAGCAGATAACAAGTTTGTTAAATCAATTTGCAGGTCCTTGCACTAAGAATGAAGCTTCAACGAGTACTCCGGTTGCGAACAAAACATCACAAATTTGGAAAGCGAAGTAAATGTTCCTAATGCAGTAATACCGAGAAATTTGTCTTACCACCCTTCAGAGAATATTATTGGAGAGCTGCAAGCTGGTGTTAAACGCGTAATCAGAACAACAAGGATCTTAGTTGTCTTTATCCCAAAATTGCACCATTTAAAGATATATGCTTACATCGTTGTTTTATTTTGCAGATTGAGCCGAAATCGAATAAGGAAGCGCTTAACGATGATAGCTGATAAATGCAACGCAGGAGGAGCTGCAACAATTCGAAAAGCTTAGTATCTAGAAGCTTGTTGACCTACAGGCTAATCATAAAGCTATTGCTACTAAATAGGTTTTCAAGTGTAAAAGAGAGGATCGAGGGGTAATTATGCGTAATAAAGCTTGATTAGTTGTCAAACGTTTTCATCAGTAAGAAGGCATTGATTATAAAGAGGTTTATGCTCCGGTCGCAAGACCAGAAGCAATCCAAATATTCCTAGCATATTGCGTCATGGAAAGGTTTTAAAGTGTACCACTTGGATGTCAAATCAGTTTTCCTTTACGGAAAAGTGAAAGAGGAAGTGTATGTTGGACAACCATCAGGGTTTGTCGATCTAGTGCATAAAGACAAGGTTTACTTACTATATAAGGCATTATACGAGTTGCATCAGCCCCGAGAGCCTGGTATAATACACTCTCTCAACACCTGTTAAACAACGACTTTACCAAAGGCACCGTTGATAGCACACTCTTCACATGGGAAGTGAAAGCACATCTGCTGATCGTATAAATCTATGTGGATGACATCATCTTTGGCTCTACAAATGATGCGCTGTGTAAAGAATTTGAAGAAGTCATGAAAAAGAAATTTGAAATGATTTCAATGGGAGAGATGAAGTTCTTCTTGGGGCTTCAGGTTGATCAGTTGCCTAATGGTATCTTCATCCATCAGACATTGTACGTCTGTGATATCTTGGAGAAATTCGATATGCCAGGAACGTCACCATTATCTACCCCATTGGCAATTAATCATGGCATCTGTCCAGACAAAAATGGAGTTAAGATAAATGAAACCTTATGTCGATCGATGATTGCATCACTGATGTATCTTACAGCATCAAGACCAGACATCATGTATCCAACATGCCTTTGTGCTCGATATCAATTGAGTCCTCGAGTGTCACACCTGATGATAGTCAAGCGAATTTTCAGATATTTGAAAGGTTGCCCAAGCACCGGCTTGTGGTATCCACGAAATGACAACTATGACCTTGCAGGATTTCAGACTCAGATTTCGGATGTTGCAAACTTAATGCCAAATCTAAAACGGCTGGTTGCTAGTTCTTCGGAACACGCATAGTAACGTGGCAATGCAAGAAGCAAACCACCGTCGCTCTCTCTACTTGCTAGGCTGAGAGACTTTGGATTGTAATTTCGGCTTCCAGTTCTTGTTCCCAAATTTTGTGGATACAACAACAGATGAGAGACTTTGGATTGTAATTTCTTGATATGCCCATACATGTAGATAACAAGGCTGCCATTGATACTAAAAACCCGGTTCATCACTCTAAAACTAACCATATTGAAATTCAACATCATTTTATCCGTGATTGCCACGAGAAAAAGTTGATACGAATAGAAAAGATCCACACTGATGAACAAAAGGCAGATTTTGTATAAAACCATTTGATCGAACAATATTTAAATATCTTTTGAGAATTAACGGTATGAAAAATCTAACATAAGATGGGGAATTAGAGGTTGAAGACAGATCGGATGACGAGTTTGGTGACCCTCATCGGTTTGTCACATTTTATATAGTTTTCAGCATTTCTTTCTTTAAAAACAAAAATCCAAAAATATGTTTTTGACTTTAGGGGGAGAAATGTTATAGAAAATACAAAAACATAAAAGATGCAAAAAATGTACAAAAACACTGAAAAAGACAAAAAGAAATGATAGTACATTAGTGGTTGATCACGGTATGCTAAAGATTTGTAGTGTTAAAAAGTTTAAATAGGTCTCAATAAGGATGTGCAAGTAAGCATCGCACATTCATTTTATTGTTTCTGAGATATACATACACCGAATTTCATTTAAGAGATTGCCAGATTCTGAGATATTAGGTTTTTATAAATAATTGATATCTGTGGTATTATACAAGTTCTTATGATTTTGCGTCGGCAATGGACTAGAACTTATAGAATACTTTTGCTTTTAAAACCCAAAAACTGCAGCAAATTGTAAGTATAAAAAAAATCCAACAATTGTAGTAAAAGATTCCAAAATTGGAACACTACTATCAAGATGAGCCTTCATCTCTTTGTCGGTACGGTGGTACTAACCTGAGCTATCAAGGTCTTGCATTACCCAGATACAGATATTAGTTAGATTTATTCACATGTAAGATAAAATCCTAGAAATCTTGATACAGGAGTATATTTTGAGGTGGGAAACATGGTTAAGTCAAGTTCTTAAAATTTCCTAAATGCATCTCGAATTAATTGAGAAATGTGTAGAGGTTTATGTGGACAAGAATACTGACAGTATAAGTGAATTTTTTATTACTTAAAGTCTTACAAAGATCAACGGTACCAGTAATATGTCTCATAAACTGAATGATTCTCTAACACAAACTCACAAAAATATGTCTGTAAATATGTTTGTACATAGTTTATTACATCTTATTTCAGAAAAGCCCAAAAAGATTTTCAGTGTGTTTTAGCACAAACATTGGAAGAACCAAAAAGATTTTATTTCTATCTTAGTTTTGACTACCGATGATGGAAAGCGGATCTTCAAAATCCAGAGATGCCGAACACTGAGAATTCCGGAAGACAACGGTTTGGGAGCTTATCTGAATTGTGAAAATACTTTGAAATGATCAAAAGTTCATTAACTTGAAACTTTACATTCCCTAAAACATCAGTTTGATCACAAAGTGTTCAACCAAGGTCATTAACTTGGACTTGGTAAACAAATAATGTTAACTAGAGTCATTCACTTGGACTTAGTTAAATGAGTGGGTCGTTAAAAACTAGTTAAAATAAACGAAATGTTAAAAATCAGTTTTATCTTCGCTCAAATAAATTCTTTGCATGAAGATGGTAATCTTCGCACGAAGATAGTTATCCTCGTATAAAGATAGTCAACTGTATAAACTATCTTCGCACCAAGATAGTTCATTTTTCACTTTTGATTGCTCTGACCGAAGATAAAATTGCAAAACATTTAACGAAGTGCTGGCAAAATTTCTTACCTTGTAGTGCTCGATTGGCACACCACGAACAATGCGTAATGTAGTTTGGACCGAATTGAACCTTAAATTGAAGTTTTCGGTAAAACAAACATAAAAACGTAGATCTAGGACAATCTAAGGGGCCAAAGTTAAAATTGAACATACCATTGTGTTAATCGGCATTTTTAGGTTGTCTTAGTAACATCAATTTCACGAAAATCGCGGAAAATTTATCAAGGGTGTATAAGGTTACCTTCGCACGAAGGTAAATTACTTCGCAGGAAGGTAATTTATCTTCGTACGAAGATAAAGTGCAAAATATATATTTTTCGAATGAAGGTAAAGGTCCACTTCGCACTAGTTACCTTCGCACAAAGGTAAAATGTATTTTTCGAAAAAAAAGTTCTAAGTGTTTTCGTGTTTGTGTTTGTGTAGGAAAAGAAATCAAACTTCGACAAGAAACACAACATTTGTTGTGTTCCTGATGAGAGTATTCCAGATATTGCTCCTTTCAAGTCAATATCGAAGTTTATGAGCGAGTTACCGATTGTTAAAGCGCTTACAAACCCTCACAAAGGCCTATCGCTCACACATAGAGTGGTTCTGGGAGCACGCGAAGTGTGTACTAGAGAAAAAAGCTATACAATCTTTTGTACGGATTGGTAATGAAGATAAAGAGGTGTACGTTACTGAAGCCCTGATTCGAAGAGTGTTAGATTTCAAAGACAAAGACGAAGATCCAATGATGTATACTGAACGTATGTGCAAAGGATGCTTCTACATAATGGGCTATAAGGGAATGTCAACACTTAGTTCAACAGCTTATCTCGGAAGGCCTTAGAAGTTTTTCGTGCATTATGTGATATCTGCATTAAGCCATAGGAAAGGGGAGGTGATGCTATAGTTGATTATCAAATGTGCATGATCACTGCACTTGTACTGAACAAGCCCTACAACTTCACCAAGATGATATTCGAGCAGATGAATTTGAACATTGAGAAAGACAAGGTCTTGCAATACCCCAGATTTGTGTAGATGATGTTGGATGATCAATTTCCCAACTTAGCCAGAAACAAGAATGATGTGCTGTCTTTGGGTCATATGACAGGGTTATCTTTGGTAAGATTGAACTTCAACAAGAAACACAACATCTGCTGTGTTCTTGACGAGAGTATTCCAAAAATTGCTCCTTTCAACTTAATACCAAAGTTTATGAGCGAGTTACCGATTGTTAAAGCGCTTAAAGACCCTCACAAGGCCTATCGCTCACGCATACCAGAGAAAAAAGCTATACGATCTTTCGTACAGATTGGTATGAAGATAAAGAGGTGTACATTACTGAAGCCCTGATTCGCAGAGTGTTAGATTTCAAAGATAAAGACGAAGATCCAATGATGTATACTACCCGTATGTAAAAAGGATGCTTCTACAGAATGGGCTATAAGGGATATGTCAACACTCAGTTCAACAAAGCTTATCTCGGAAGGCCTTACAAGTTTTTTCGTACATTCTGTGATATCTACATTAAGCCATAGGAAAGGGGGAGGTGATTAGTTGATTATCAAATGTGCATGATCGCCGCACTTGCACTAAACAAGCCCTACAACTTCACCAGGATGAAATTCGAGCAGATGAATTTGAACATTGACAAAGAAAATTTCTTGCAATACCCCAGATTTGTGTAGATGATGTTGGATGATCAATTTCTCAACTTAGCCAAAAACAAGAATGATGTGCTGTCTTTGGGTCATATGACAGGGTTATCTTTGGTAAGATTGAACTTCAACAAGAAACACAACTGTTGTGCTTGGATTATTAAAGGTTTATTCATTAGGGATTTATTTGGGATTTTGGGATTTATGTGGGCTTCCTAGTGCCTAATGGGCCTAGGGTTGTAATTATGGGCTTAATGATGTTTATAAATAGAGGGACTAGGTCATTGATAAGGGGTTAGAGAGTTGAAAAGCAAAGAACTTGTATCTGACATCTTTGGTGTATGCAAGTTGAAGTTATTCAAGTTATTCAAGTTGTTCTTCTTCCTAATCATAATTTCTGCTTCTGATTAGGTTAGTGATACCTGTTTGATCCGTTTACGGGACTTACAATTGGTATCAGAGCCTGCTGTTCAAATACAGGCTCCGGGTATTGCTGATTGAAGAAGTTTTTGAAGTGCGTTGCCGCTGTTTGATTCCGGATTCATATTCAGAGCTGGTTATTCCGGATCATACATCTCGGATTCTCCATTTCGGATTTGTAATTCGGTCTTCTCATTCCGGATCCATCTCATTTCAGATTTTTTGTTTCGGGTTTTTCAAGTCGGATTCGCTCATTCAGATTCATCAATCCGGATTCCTCAATCCGGATCACCATCAATTCGGATAATCTTTCCGGGTTGACCATCATTGACTTCAGGATTGCCATTTCGGATTAGATTCGGATTCCAGGTTTGACCATCATCGACTACAGATTGACCATTTCGGATTTACTACTGTTCATCAGACACACTTTAGATAAATCAATTTTAAATCGATTTGGTAATTTTTAATCAATTTAATTAGGATGGCTGGATTCATGGCCGCACAAGATCTGACAAATGCCACTCTGGCTGCCCTACAATCGCAAACATTAGCCCTCCATCAAGATGTGACATCCTGGGTTTTTCGGATAACTTAAACGTAATACTTGTCGAGTGAATTATATGCTATGTATTAAACGTGTGCGATTATGTGATTGTGTTAGTTATAAAATAATCATGGCAAATATGTACACGAACCGAACCGCGACACGAACCAACTTAAACTCCTTGTGACTCTAGGAGTAAACCGAGTTCTAACCCAAAACCTTAAACTCCAACTACTCGGCCGCAAGATCAAACCCAAACCGAACCAACCCAAGTCCTTGGCCGCGAGAACTAGCCCAAACCGCAAACCCATTCCCTATTTCTTGATCATCTTGCGCTATATATACACACACACATGCATGCCTTGCTTCACAAAAACAAAAACACAAAACCCTAATACCTAAGAAGCCGACGGCAGCCATTGTTCATCCTCTTCGACCGCAAACAGCTTTACTCTTGTTCCATCGATCGCTAGCAGCTTCTTCCTTCATCATATCGATCGTGATTAGCCTTGTTCAACTCCATTCGGTCGCGAGATCAGCCCACTTGTTCACTTCATCGATCACAACAGCCTACTTCATCATCATCTCTCGGTCGCAAGCATCTTTGATCACCGGTTCCTTATCTTACTCACGGTTCGTTTACCTTGTCACTAAAAGATTAGAATTTATCATATGTTACAAAATCATATTCGGATACATGTGTTTTGACTTTGTTGTTTTCGGATTGTATGATTGAATGAAGTGAGTGTGTTGTTTCGGATTGTTAATGCTGGAATTGAAAGTTGGATGCTTGTTTGAAAATCTGAAATCATAGGCTGTAATTGTTTATAAAAACTAGAGATGTTGATTAGGGTTTGCATGGATATGTTATATGTATTGATCTATGATTAGGAAACCGGTTCTTGATCGCCTAGGTTAATCATATGAACGGTTTATGCGAGTTTATGGTAACAATACGCTGAAACAGGTTGCTGAGTAATAGTTACAGCCGATTTCATCTGGCTGTAACTCGGTCATTAGTTGTCGAAAAACGGATTTTCTGATGTCTAGAACGTAGAGATTTGAATAACGAATGTAATGGCACTGGATTCATATTTTTCTGAAGTTGTTTGATATTTTTAAAGGGCCAAATAAGTTCAGTAACTAAAGCTGTGAAAATCCTGAAATTTTGTTAGTTGTTTATCGAGTTGGATTTTATAATCAGTAGGGAGTTGAGTCATGAATTTTGTACAGCAACTAGGTATGGAAATTTCCGGGCAACTCCAACTAGAATTTTGTTAATTGGACGATCAGTGATTTTTAAATAAATTCTTCCGTGGACTGCAGTCAGAAAGCGATAAATCTGACTGCAGCCTAGTATATTAATATTTATGGTTAAATGGTAAAGATTTAGGACTTGGAAAATTTATATAAATTTCTACAGTATAAATGGCACCTGCTGTAAAAATATTGGAATTTTTGGAACGTTGGAACTATTTTATAAAAATCCTAGAAAACAGCTGAATTATGAGTGTTAAGCTGAAATTTGATAACTTGTGATTGTGTGCAACAAAGTGTTGCAAGGATTGGATTATGTTCATGATAAATTGTTTGCATTACTATGATCACATGAAGATACTTGCATGCATGTTTGAGTGTTAGATATTTTGTTGTGTGTATCACTTTGTGCGTAAATTACGTGTAGAATTTGTATTGGTGTGATCACACACTGACTTGAAATCAATTGGTTTGTTAGGACGCAATTAGCGGTCCCATCCCTTACAACTTCTTTGCTACACTAACCGAGCAAATAAAGGTGAGTTTACGGCCCCTAACTTTATCCGGTTTTTAAACAACAGAGGGAGAAACATGTATACACTCTTCAAACTCAATCTCTTTACGTTATAACGAAATTAACGTCACATAACTATTCGGTAACTAAGTTGATGTGAATGTAATGTTATGGTCACTAAGCAGCTATATCACTTAAGTCCTCGTCAATCTCTCGGATCGTTAGTATTGGGTTTTAATAGCGGGGGAATTATAAGTAGTACTACTGGGCCCGACAAGCCCCATCCGAGCTAGTCGCGCTAGCCGACCGGGTATGGTCAACGGGTGAATAATTTGGCCTAACTTCACCATGGTCAGTGATAGGCCTGGCAACACGGAGGCACAACAGTCAGCTTCGATCGCGAACTCTTACGTGACATAACTTTAGGCTAGCTACCTATATATGTTAACATTGAACTTAATTACGAAACAACTATATTATCCCGGGTTGAGGATAATGGAAACAACAACTTATTATTCCGGGTTTGGAATAATGGAATCAACATCATTATTATTCCGGTTAAGGAATAATGGAACTATCGGTATTATTCCGGGTTGGGAATAATGGACTAAATCGTTATCCCGGGTTAGGGATAACGGGGGAAACAAACTCATAACCGAACAACAAATTTATAAAAACCTGTGAACTCACTCATCTTTAATGTTGACACTTGTTTCTTTACATGTTTCTCAGGACGCTAGGAGCTCTAGGTGCACTCACATGCATTGAACAAGACATCTTTTATCGAGTCTCAATTACAAACGTTGTTTTGGGTTTTTCATTTGTTTTGGCGTTTGTGTTGGCGCCCGTTTCTCTACTTATTTTTATGCTTCCGCTCAACCACTTAAACTAATGCTTCCGCTAAACTTTGGTAACTAACTAAGATAATCTAAAATCTACGATGATTGGTTAATCAAATGATTTTTGGAAAACGTATTATCAAATCATATAGAGTCGTTCGACGTACTAGTGTTTCAGATTCTGGTTTGTTCACACGCCTCGCGGTAAAACTCCACAAGTGGAAATTGAGGGTGTGACAGATTGGTATCAGAGCCACTAGCTATAGAGAACCAGGTTTGCAATAGAAGTAGACCTAAACTATAGCTGAATACACGACACTAGACGTCACCGAACTGTTACATCTTGTTATGCAATATACCACAACTGTGTTATGTAGATTATGCCTTCATAATAAGAAATGAAAACAACTCGTAACTAACTACACGACCTAACAGGCAATGTCATCATCATCATCGTCATCATCATCCGACAAACTTACGCCACCAAGAGCGCCAGGAAAGGCACCTATGGTGGAACCCTTACCATCTTATGGCGTGGAAACACGCTCAGCTGTGAGGAAAAGGCTCGCTCTGGGGGAGGAGTCGTCATCACGCCCAATCATCGCTATGCCGGTTAAACCGGTTAACCCTGTAGAAGTAGGAATTGACCTACTTAGAATCATGATACAGAAACAACAAGAACAGTTAGAAAGAATGCAGGAAACCATCCTAGCACAAGGATGGATGATCCGACAACTAACAGGTAAAACCGACTCGCTCGAGGAACAGCATCATACGAGTAAGATAGCTCGTAACACCTTAGCCAGAGATCTGCGTGCTGAGCAGATAAGAGCCGACTGGCTCGAGCACAGAGTCCTGGAAAATAGTTGGAACATTCAGGAGCTACAGCGAAATCAAGCACCTGCACCAGCACCGGCCCCTCCAGTGCCGGTAGAGGAGGATCCGGAAGAGGGTCCAGAGGAGGACCCTGAAGAGGATCCAGAAGAGGATCCAGAGGAGGACCCTGAGGAAGATCCAGAGGAGGATCCGGAGGAGAATCCAGCTGCAGAAGCTGGAAATGCCGCGCAGGATGACGGCAACGACAGTGACTTGGGGGATGGAGACGTAGACGACTGACACGTCTCGCTTATTTTATTTACTTTCCTCCAGTCTATTTATTTTCCCACTTGTGTTTAAATTTGACACTTTATAGTGAATTCATATGTTTGGTTGGCACTTTGTAAGACATTGAAAATTTCATTTAATCAAGTATTTCTTTTGACTATTTAATATATTAAGTTGACATAACTTGATAATTATTAAAGTACGAAGTAGGATAACTATATTGGATATATAGACTTATCAGGGTGTGTTTGTGTTGTGTTTCGAAGATCTAAATGGCAACCGGACAACGTGGAAACCTTAACTTGACGCCCGAAGAGCTAGCTGCCATGATTCAAGAGCACGTGAACGCAGCTTTAGCGGGTGTTCAGAACCAACCGGCAGGTAACCATTATTAAATTTTCGTGTGAAAATCTAATAGTTGGGCTAGTAGAATTCCTCGCTGACTACCTGTTCTCTGTCAGCAGGAGGGGGCTTTAACCCCTACAAGATGTTCCTCGACGCGAAACCAAGCAAATTCTCGGGGGCGGAAGGACCCATTGGACTGGTCCGCTGGATCGAAAAATCTGAATCCGTATTTGAAATGTGCAACTGCCTAGAGGCCAACAAGGTCAAAGATGCAGCCTCAACGCTGGAAGATGGGGCATTGACATGGTGGAATGCACAAGTCCAAATGCGTGGACTTATAGCTGCAAATGCAATGGCCTGGGCCGAGTTCAAGGCCCTAATCAAAGAGGAGTACTGTCCACGAGACAGAGTGCAATAGTTGGAGCAAGCCTTATGGAGCCACAAGATGGTGGGATCTGAAATCGAAGCTTACACCGCAAAACATCATGACTTGGTATTTCTATGTCCTGATTTGGCCAACACTGTGGAGAAAAGACTCGAGTTCTATCTTGGGGGTCTGGTTCCGGAGATTCAGGGTATGGTAATGGCTAGTAACCCTGCAACTGAACATCAAGCAATCCGATTGGCGCACAAACTCACCGATAAGGCGGTTGAACAAAAGAAATTGCCAGCACGGGGTACAACTGAAGTTGCCCCTGATAACAAAAGAAAGTTTGAAGACTCGTCGGCTCGACAGTCTTCGTCATCCCAGCCGCAACAGGGGAACCAGAAATGGTTCAATCATTACAACAGCCACCGGGGTCACCAAAATCACCAACAACAACAACAACAACAACCAGAACGCAAGCGGCTATGCAGGTCGAAAGCCGCAGTGCAACCGCTGTAATCTTCATCATAACGGCCCTTGTGCCGGAAATCGCTGCCAATGATGTGGCAAGATGGGACATGCGGCAAAGGATTGTCGTGGGGAAATCATGTCCCGACAAAATCAAAATCAACCCCAGGGTCAGCAGCAGGGTATTAACCGGGATGCTATCAGTGTGGTAGCACTGCCCACAGCTGCGTAACAACAACAACAATGGTGGGAACAACCACAACCACAATAACCACAACAACAATAATAACAACAACAATAATGGAAACGGTGGCACAGGAGGTGCCAAAGGTCGCGCATTTACATTGGGCCGCGGAGAGGCCAGAAACGACTCGAACGTGGTCACCGGTAAGTTTCCCCTTAATGAACATTTTGCTACTGTGCTTTTTGATACGGGTGCGGATAGGAGCTTTATATCTGAGTCTTTTAGGAAGAACCTAAAACTCACGCCTAAACCATTAGAGACCCCTTATGTTATAGAATTAGCCGATGGTAATCCTGTAGATGTGACCCATATAGTATCCGGCTGTCAACTCAAACTCGCGGGCCACACTTTTACCATTGATCTGATGACAACTACCCTGGGTAGTTTTGACGTGGTAGTCGGAATGGACTGGCTATCCGACGTCCGGGCTGAAGTTCTCTGCTTCGAAAAATCTATCCGTATTCCGCTCTCGAACGACGAAATCTTGACGGTACAAGGCGATAAGGCAAGCGTCATCACCAACATCATCTCTTACATGCATGCGCAGAAGTATCTTCGGAGGAAGAACTCCTTCGCTTTACTCGCACTGATTACCGAACAGCCTAAGGACGAGAAACGTATAGAAGACATCCCTGTCGTCCGTGATTTTTCCGGTGTATTCCTAGAGGAACTACCTGGTCTTCCACCCCATCGACAATTGGAGTTTGAAATCGAATTGGCGAACCATGCAACTCCTATCGCCAAGGCTCCATACTGCCTAGCTCCAGCCGAGCTGCAGGAGCTGTCTACCCAACTTCAGGAGCTATTATAAAAAGGGTTTATTCGACCAAGCGTTTCGCCATGGGGAGCTCCAGTCCTTTTTGTCAAGAAGAAGGACGGGACTTTCCGCATGTGCATCGACTACAGGGAACTCAACAAGGTTACTGTCAAGAACCGATACCCGTTACCTCGCATCGACGATCTCTTCGACCAACTTCAAGGGTCAAGTTACTACTCCAAGATTGATTTACGGTCTGGTTACCATCAGCTACGCGTCAGGGAGGAGGATATCGCTAAGACGGCATTTCGTACTCGGTATGGCCATTATGAGTTCTTGGTCATGCCCTTCGGTCTCACCAACGCCCCTGCGGTGTTCATGGACCTCATGAACCGCGTGTGTAAACCATACCTCGACAAGTTTGTCATTGTGTTCATCGATGACATACTCATCTACTCCAAAAGTGAAGAAGAACATGCTGAACATCTACGATTACTGCTAGGATTACTTCAATAGGAAAAGCTATATGCCAAGCTTTCGAAGTGTGATTTCTGGATTCGGGAAGTTCAGTTTCTCGGGCATATCGTGAATGAAAAGGGTATCCACGTAGACCCTGCCAAGATTGAAGCCATCAAAAACTGGGAAGCACCCAGGACACCGACGGAGATCCGCCAATTTTTGGGTTTGGCTGGTTATTACAGACGTTTCATCGAGGGGTTTTCAAAGATCGCACAACCGCTTACTACCCTCACCCAGAAAGGCATCAAGTATGCTTGGGGTGACAAGCAAGAAGCAGCATTTCAATTGCTGAAACAGAAACTTTGCAGTGCACCCATTCTGTCCTTGCCGGAAGGGACAGATGACTTTGTAGTATATTGTGATGCTTCCATTCAGGGACTGGGATGCGTACTTATGCAACGTGATAAGGTCATCGCGTATGCGTCGCGACGAAGGTTCACGAGAAAAACTACACGACGCATGACCTGGAATTGGGAGCAGTAGTGTTTGCACTTAAGATTTGGAGACACTACCTCTATGGAACGAAGTGCACAATCTTTACAGACCACAAGAGCCTCCAACACATCTTTGATCAGAAGGAGTTGAACATGCGACAGCGTCGCTGGGTCGAACTCTTGAACGATTATGAATGTGCCATTCGGTATCACCCGGGTAAAGCTAACGTGGTAGCTGATGCCCTCAGTAGGAAGGAACACTTGAAAACTCGTCGTGTACGAGCATTACAACTCACTATTCATTCGGGGCTACCCGAACAAATACACGACGCCCAGTTAGAAGCAGTTAAGGAGGAAAACATCAAGGCCGAATCGGTGGGAAAAATGGAACGCGATTGGGAAGTAAAACCCAATGGAGCCCGGTATTTCATGAATCGCATATGGGTACCTCTCTACGGAAACCTCAGAGAGCTAGTCATGGATGAAGCTCACAAATCCCGATACTCTGTCCATCCGGGTTCGGATAAGATGTATCAAGACCTTAAAGCTGCGTATTGGTGGCCCAACATGAAAGCCAATATAGCCACCTACGTGAGCAAGTGTTTGACTTGTGCAAAAGTCAAGGTAGAGTATCAAAAGCCATCGGGGCTACTCCAACAACCTGAGATCCCAGTGTGGAAATGGGATCAGATCTCGATGGACTTCATCACTAAACTCCCGCGAACCTTGGGTGGTTGCGATACCATCTGGGTAATTGTGGATCGTTTCCGCACACTTCCTAGCTATTAAAGAAACAGATAAGATGGAGAAGTTGACTCGCATCTACATTAAGGAAGTAGTTTCTCGGCACGGAGTGCCAACATCCATCATCTCAGACAGAGATGCTCGCTTCACGTCCAACTTCTGGCGGTCACTTCAGAAAGCATTGGGAACACGCTTAGATATGAGCACAGCCTATCACCCTTAGACTGATGGTCAAAGTGAAAGGACCATACAAACCTTGGAAGACATGCTTAGGGCATGCGTCATAGACTTCGGAAATACTTGGGAAATCCACCTGCCTCTAGTAGAATTCTCATATAACAACAGTTATCATACGAGTATTTCGGCAGCACCGTTTGAGGCATTATACGGTCGTAAATGTAGATCACCGGTCTGCTGGGCAGAAGTCGGTGACAGTCAACTCACAGGCCCTGAGTTAATACTTGAGGCTACTGAAAAGATTGTACAAATCAGAAACCGTATGGCGGCGGCACGAGATCGACAGAAAAGCTACGCTGATCAACGACGCAAACCGCTCGAATTTCAAGTAGGCGACCGCGTCCTACTAAAGGTGTCACCCTGGAAGGGTGTAATCCGCTTTGGAAAACGGGGCAAACTAAACCCACGGTACGTAGGCCCGTTTGTAATCTTGAAACGTATCGGACCCGTAGCTTATCAATTAGACCTTCCTGCCGAACTCAGTGGAGTTCACAACGTATTTCATGTGTCAAATCTGAAGAAGTGTCTATCAGATGAAACTCTAGTCATTCCATTGGATGAGATCCAAGTGGATGAACAACTGCACTTTGTGGAACAGCCTATCGAGATCATGGATCGTGAGATCAAGACTCGAAGGCACAGCAAAATTCCGATCGTTAAGGTTCGTTGGGACTCTAAGCGTGGACCGGAGTTCACATGGGAAAGAGAGGACCAAATGAAAAGCAAATACCCACACCTCTTCGCAACTGAGCAGCAAACTAACGATACCAGTAACTAAATTTTCGGGACGAAAATTCTTTCAACATGGGGATGATGTGACAACCTGGAAATTTCTCATACTTTCGCGTACCATGGTTAACTAAATCCTTGTGC
Organism: Scalesia atractyloides; assembly: GCA_947069175.1. Lineage (NCBI taxonomy): Eukaryota > Viridiplantae > Streptophyta > Magnoliopsida > Asterales > Asteraceae > Scalesia > Scalesia atractyloides. The sequence continues at coordinate 32,861,552 of CAMTDV010000003.1, read as the reverse complement.
ATGGCACTTGGGAATCTTTGTGCATGGCACTTGGGAACTTCTTGTAACTTCGCGTACCATCATTAACGAACTAACTCTTTGGGCGTGGCACTCTAAACATGTACGCTACATTCTAAACCGCGTTTACTCAATTTTCGGGACGAAAATTCTTTCAACATGGGGATAATGTGACATCCCGGGTTTTTCGGATAACTTAAACGTAATACTTGTCGAGTGAATTATATGCTATGTATTAAACGTGTGCGATTATGTGATTGTGTTAGTTATAAAATAATCATGGCAAATATGTACACGAACCGAACCGCGACACGAACCAACCTTAAACTCCTTGTGACTCTAGTTGTAAACCGAGTTCTAACCCAAAACCTTAAACTCCAACTACTCGGCCGCAAGATCAAACCCAAACCGAACCAACCCAAGTCCTTGGCCGCGAGAACTAGCCCAAACCGCAAACCCATTCCCTATTTCTTGATCATCTTGCGCTATATATACACACACACATGCATGCCTTGCTTCACAAAAACAAAAACACAAAACCCTAATACCTAAGAAGCCGACGGCAGCCATTGTTCATCCTCTTCGACCGCAAACAGCTTTACTCTTGTTCCATCGATCGCTAGCAGCTTCTTCCTTCATCATATCGATCGTGATCAGCCTTGTTCACCTCCATTCGGTCGCGAGATCAGCCCACTTGTTCACTTCATCGATCACAACAGCCTACTTCATCATCATCTCTCGGTCGCAAGCATCTTTGATCACCAGTTCCTTATCTTACTCACGGTTCATTTACCTTGTCATTAAAAGATTAGAATTTATCATATGTTACAAAATCATATTCGGATACATGTGTTTTGACTTTGTTGTTTTCGGATTGTATGATTGAATGAAGTGAGTGTGTTGTTTCGGATTGTTAATGCTGGAATTGAAAGTTGGATGCTTGTTTGAAAATCTGAAATCATAGGCTGTAATTGTTTATAAAAACTAGAGATGTTGATTAGGGTTTGCATGGATATGTTATATGTATTGATCTATGATTAGGAAACCGGTTCTTGATCGCCTAGGTTAATCATATGAACGGTTTATGCGAGTTTATGGTAACAATATGCTGAAACAGGTTGCTGAGTAATAGTTACAGCCGATTTCATCTGGCTGTAACTCGGTCATTAGTTGTCGAAAAACGGATTTTCTGATGTCTAGAACGTAGAGATTTGAATAACGAATGTAATGGCGCTGGATTCATATTTTTCTGAAGTCGTTTGATATTTTTAAAGGGCCAAATAAGTTCAGTAACTAAAGCTGTGAAAATCCTGAAATTTTGTTAGTTGTTTATCGAGTTGGATTTTATAATCAGTAGGGAGTTGAGTCATGAATTTTGTACAGAAACTAGGTATGGAAATTTCCGGGCAACTCCAACTGGAATTTTGTTAATTGGACGATCAGTGATTTTTAAATAAATTCTTCCGTGGACTGCAGTCAGAAAGCGATAAATCTGACTGCAGCCTAGTATATTAATATTTATGGTTAAATGGTAAAGATTTAGGAAAATTTATATAAATTTCTACAGTATAAATGGCACCTGCTGTAAAATATTGGAATTTTTGGAATGTTGGAACTATTTTATAAAAATCCTAGAAAACAGCTGAATTATGAGTGTTAAGCTGAAATTTGATAACTTGTGATTGTGTGCACCAAAGTGTTGCAAGGATTGGATTATGTTCATGATAAATTGTTTGGATTACTATGATCACATGAGGATACTTGCATGCATGTTTGAGTGTTAGATATTTTGTTGTGTGTATCACTTTGTGCGTAAATTACGTGTAGAATTTGTATTGGTGTGATCACACACTGACTTGAAATCAATTGGTTTGTTAGGACGCAATTAGCGGTCCCATCCCTTACAACTTCTTTGCTACACTAACCGAGCAAATAAAGGTGAGTTTACGGCCCCTAACTTTATCCGGTTTTTAAACAACAGGGGAAGAAACATGTATACACTCTTCAAACTCAATCTCTTTACGTTATAACGAAATTAACGTCACATAACTATTCGGTAACTAAGTTGATGTTAATGTAATGTTATGGTCACTAAGCAGCTATATCACTTAAGTCCTCGTCAATCTCTCAGATTGTTAGTATTGGGTTTTAATAGCGGGGGAATTATAAGTAGTACTACTGGGCCCGACAAGCCCCATCCGAGCTAGTCACGCTAGCCGACCGGGTATGGTCAACGGGTGAATAATTTGGCCTAACTTCGCCATGGTCCGTGATAGGCCTGGCAACACGGAGGCACAACAGTCAGCTTCGATCGCAAACTCTTACGTGACATAACTTTAGGCTAGCTACCTATATATGTTAACATTGAACTTAATTACGAAACAACTATATTATCCCGGGTTGAGGATAATGGAAACAACAACTTATTATTCCGGGTTTGGAATAATGGAATCAACATCATTATTATTCCGGTTAAGGAATAATGGAAATATCGGTATTATTCCGGGTTGGGAATAATGGACTAAATCGTTATCCCGGGTTAGGGATAACGGGGGAAACAAACTCATAACCGAACAACAAATTTATAAAAGCCTGTGAACTCACTCATCTTTAATGTTGACACTTGTTTCTTTACATGTTTCTCAGGACGCTAGGAGCTCTAGGTGCACTCACATGCATTGAACAAGACATCTTTTATCGAGTCTCAATTACAAACGTTGTTTTGGGTTTTTCATTTGTTTTGGCGTTTGTGTTGGCGCCCGTTTCTCTACTTATTTTTATGCTTCCGCTCAACCACTTAAACTAATGCTTCCGCTAAACTTTGGTAACTAACTAAGATAATCTAAAATCTACGATGATTGGTTAATCAAATGATTTTTGGAAAACGTATTATCAAATCATATAGAGTCGTTCGACGTACTAGTGTTTCAGATTCTGGTTTGTTCACACGCCTCGCGGTAAAACTCCGCAAGTGGAAATTGAGGGTGTGACACAAGAGCTGGATCAGGTAATTGGCACTTCCACCAAAGTGCCACATTTATTGTATGGGGGTGAATACTACGAGTGGAAGTTCCATTTTGAACAGTACTGCAAGGCTAAAGAACCCGGTGTATGGAGATGCATCATGAATGGTCATAGAACCATAGTTTACAGCACAGAGCAAGATTCAGAAATGATAATACCCAAGCCCATGCACCTATGGACTCCAGAGGACATTAAGATCATAGAGGAAGATGAGAAGGCTTCGACAACTCTGACCATGGCCCTAGGACCTGATATCTCTATCGCGGTCACAAACTATAAGACCGCAAAGGAGGTTTGGAGTGAGTTGAAAAATCTCTATGAGGGAAATGCTGACATGAAAGCAAGCAGGGTGAATCAGCTGAATCAGTAATTCAGCTCATTGAATCACATCTATGGGGAAACTATCGAAAACCAGATACGTCGTTATGTCAAGCTGGTTTCCCAGATGATTTCAGCTGAGATCACCCTCACCAACAGTGCCATGAATAGACAATTATTAAATTCACTTCCCAAGAGTTGGGATGCAGATGTGGGCATAATAAAAAAGACGAAGAACTTGAATGATGTCACCCTCACTAAGATGATAGCTACTATCAAATCATGTGAGATTGAAACAAGCAGAGGGAAATCAACCATCAAAGCAGTTTGATGGCCGCATGGATGACAGGGCAGAACGCGGCTTTAATGTCACAGAATCTTATTTATAGTCCTCTGCAAGGAAATGCACAAGCACCGGGTGGATCAAACGTGGTTTAAGTCCTATAGCCATGCCTCAGAACACTCACTACGTGTATGGTCTTCAATCTCAGAATCCTACAATGGTTTCAGCTACACAAGTTCACACATAGTACCATGCTCGGTATCCCAACATGGTATTCAGTCCTGCAATTCCTCAAACTATGCAACAAGGCAACACTCCTCAAGCTGCTGCACCAGCGCCTGCACCTGCTTAACCGGCGTCCAACTCTTCGTTTCTCACTAAAGAAAACGAGGAAAAACTGGTTATTGCGGCGTCAATGATCAAAAGTTTAAACGCCTTCCTGGCAGGTGATCTGACCCCTCCATCAGATCATGGAGGAGGACCTGGACGAGGTCGATGTTTCTTGGAATCTAGCAATGGCTGCCTTTGGGGTCAATAAGTTTCAGAAGAAATATGGAAGGCAACCCTTGTCAAATTGGAAGACTAGTCTCACCAAGGACAAACTTAGATGTTACCGATGTCATGAACCAGGACACTTCGCCAGGGAATGCAAGAAGCCACCATCAGGGTATGTATCATCCAGGGTCACTGACATACAGAGCCGTGACAGACAGCTGGTTCCCGTCTCTCCTTCCAAGTCTACTACGAGTCCATCAAGCAGCTCGGGCGGGAAGTCAACAGCATTGGTGGCCCAACAGCATGAAGGTTTCAACTGGGCAGATGCTGCAGCTCAAATGGAAACATTGAATCTATCAAAGAACAACAATCACTGCATGATGGCGCAGACAACTAAGACGCCCAATCTTTTAGAAACGGTAAATCGAATTCTCTGTTCTGATAGTTGTCGTTTTAAATTATCACAAATGCGCGCCCACAATTCAACTCTAGTGGCTGAATATCAACAAGCTGCATCGCAGAACATCACCCTTAAACATAAGAACAAGCTTCTTATGGAGAAGGTCAAAGCTCAGAAACAGATGTGGCTCAGCTAAAGCTAGACTTGAACCAACAGCAATGCTGGGTATACGACTACAAGCTAAAACTAGCTGAAAAGGACGTAGAACTTCAAGCAGCCTTAGCCAAGCTGAATTCCTTGACAGGAAGCTTCACCAAAATGAAATAAACATTAAGAAATTTGAAACTTCTAGTAAACTTGTCAAGGACTTATGTGACCTCCTGCTTAATTATCAAAAGAATTTTACCAATGGCCTTGGGTACAATAGGGCGCCTCCACCACATAATCGTAACTATACTAGAATGCCTGAATCTGAGGAAGAGGTAGAAAATGCAGAAAAAATGATGTATGGTAAACCTTCATATTATTTATCCAAACCATGGACGCCCTATTACCAAAAGTTCTCCAAACCCACTAAATTCAAGAGGGATGATGTCTTTGTGGCTTCTACACCACTTTCTCGTGAAACTGGTACTCATCCCTCTGGAAGTACAGATGAATTGGAGAAAGAAGTGCCTGAGGTAGAAACCTCCACATCCTCCACAGAATCTAACGATAAAGAATCTTCTGATACTCAAACTGAATTTGTGAACGATACTAATGTGTCTAACTCATGTGCAAAAGAAATTTAAGTTGAGGATATTATAGAGGGTGATCAAGAGGAATGTCTGAATACAAATTCAGACAATTCAACTGCTGATTATGCATTTTATAAGCCTCCTTTTGACATTTTAAATCAATTTCTTGCTGAACAATTTACATGCTCAAACAGTGTTGGTTTTGTTGAGAATTTAGACAGTTTTAGTTCTGATTTTTCTTCAAACACTGATGTTTTGAATGACGCTAACAACAGTGATAACTTGTGTGATGAGAAAATGAATTTAGCTGTAGGTTCTGCATCAACAAATGATTCGGTTTCATCTGTTTCACCTGAGGATACCGAAACTTCGTCTCCAGAGGCCGCGTCTGTTGATGCATCTCCTAGGGTTGACATGTGAAAATAGACCCAACCAACCAATTCTGTAAAAGTTGATAGTGACATAATTCTGGAAGACTCAGGCGACTCAACACAGGAGACTGATTCTGAAATACAGAAGTTGAACGCATTTTTCCTCATGATTCAAATGAAAATCTTAAAACTGAATTTGAATCGGAATCTCAAACTTTTCAAAATTGCGAAGTTCCACAGTCATCTTCTGAAATTTCAGAATAGGATGTCCCTGTAGAGCCACTCGTGTTCTCTACAGAATCTGCCACGAAGTGTGATTTGAAGAGTAAGACTAAGAAGCGGAGAACATGCTGATCTAAAAAGAAGAAAACAAAACAGGCGTCTACAAAAACTGAAACGGCAACTGCTGAGTCTTCTCATCAAACTGAGGAATTACTCAGCAGTCGCAAACTGAATCTGTTAAGCAACCAGCTGAACAAATTTCAGTTAACATTTTGCCAAAATCTCCATGTTCAAAAACCTTCAATTCCAATTACAAGACTAACAAGTGTGCTGATGGTTGTACGCAGGACACCGTCAAGACCAAGACCAAGACCGTGCATCAGCCGTCAGTCCCAACAACAAGAAACTGACAGACAAATTGCCCAGAATTTCCCAAGCTGAATAGACTGTTTTCTTCCAGAAGAGGCAGACCTGTTTCAATTGTGGATCTCCCGGGCACATTGCTCGAAATTATCAAAAGACCTTTATGTCTTTCAAAACTTTGTATTCCAAACATCAGAAGACTATGCCTAATCGCCCACCTGAGGCTTGATTTGTGGCTAAGTCTTCTGATCAAGACTGGAACTTGGCCAAGAAACAATCTTTCAGACCCTTGAGACCTTCTGTTTCCCAGAATCTCTCTAGCACTCCAAGAAATGTGCAAAGGTCTGATTCGGTAACCTGGAGGCCTAAGTTAGTGGCCAAGACTCAGTCTTCTAACCCCATGTCTAATAAATCAAAAGCATCATCAACCTCATCCTCAACTAATTTGATCTTTCGCGAGGTTACTTATGTTGATGCTAATGGCAAACCCAGATCTTCAAATGTCTGGGTTCCCGTTTCTAACTAAAACCTGTTGAAATGTGAAGGAACAACTATGGCGCGCTCTGTTAGACTATGGTACATTTATAGCGGCTGTTCCAGGCACATGACTGGAGACATCTCGCAGTTGAATGACATTCAGTTTTTCGAGGCGGGTTTATTTCCTTCGCAGGTGGAGAAACAGGGAAAATTACCATGAGAGAGACTATTTGCAATGGATCCCTCAACTTTAAGAATGTCAATTACGTACCAGAATTGAAGCACAGTCTGTTGAGTGTGTCTTAACTCTGCGACAATCATTTGGATGTCCTCTTCACCAAGAAAGGATGTTATGTGCTTAAACCCGGTTTAATTATTCTAGATGATTGGCTTCTTCTTAAAGCTGCACGTAAAGGCAACGCGTATGTTATTGATATGAACCAGGCTCCTTCTGACAAGCTCACTTGCCTCTTCTCCTCGACAGCCGAACATGACGCCATGTTATGGCATTGCAGACTGGGTCACATCAATATGAAGAATTTAAATCGTCTTGCAAAAGGTGGTTTTGTCAGAGATCTACCAGTTCGTGACTTCATGCAAATCGAAAAATGTGAATCATGCGCGCGTGGGAAAAAACATCGACAGCCACACAAAAATAAAGCCGTTCCCTCCACTTCTCAGGTCTTAGAACTGCTATATATGGATCTCTTCGGTCCAACAGACATACGCAACATTGGCGAGAAGGCTTACTGTTGGTTATTATTGATGACTACTCTCGATTCACCTGGGTTTTCTTTCTCACACATAAAAGTGAAAGGGCTGAGCTAGTCAAACAATTTGTCACGCTTATGGAAAACCAGAAAGATTCTACGGTAAAGGCTATTCGATGTGATAATGGGACAAAGTTTAAGAATATTACCTTAAACTCCTTCTGCTCCTCCAAGGGAATTGACCAACAGTTTAGTGCAGCCAGAAACCCGCAACAAAATGGGTTGCAGAATGCTGAAATCGCACACTCATTGAAGCTGCACGCACTATGCTGGTTGAATCTGAGCTACCTCTTATCTCTGGGCATAAGCAATCAATATTGCATGCTATATTCAGAATCATGCCCTGATCAATAAACGCCACATGAAGACTCCATACGAAATGGTTGAAGGTCGCAAACTTCAGTCAAGCATTTCCGCAAATTTGGATGCCCTTGTGTTCTCCTGCTCTTGGACGCTAAAGGAAAGTTTGAAGCACGTGGGGATCCTTGCATTTTCGTTGGCTACTCTAAAAATACGTCATATCACGTTTACAACAAGATCAAGAAGATGGTAGTTGAAACCTACAATGTGGGTTGGCTGGAGGAAATTCCCAAGGACACACGCATTAGTCCTGACTTGTTGTATGACTGCTCCACTTTATTTGATCATTTTGATGTGTCTTCCAATGTACCTGCAGGTAACAGTTCGAATTCTGCGCTTCCAACGGTTCCCATTTCTTCTGAAGACGATGCTGACACTGCTGTTTCGCATTTAATGACACTATCTCACCATCCACCACCGTTTCGCATTCTCAAGAGCCAACTATCCCTTCACCTGCTCAGATCGATCCACCTGAAGTTGGGGTTTCTGATCCAGAATCTCCTACAACACATGACGACCTTACTCTAGATGTTTTGGGTTCCTCTCTGTTTCCTGAGCCTACTCCACTCGATTGTTTGGTGGATTCCTCAGCACATACTTCTACTATTTCCTCTGTTAAGGGGGAGACATCTGGAGTCGCTTCAGCTATGTCACAAACTTACAAACAAATGTTCTCGTTCCCGCTACACCAATAACGCAGCATTTATAGCTTGATCACCCTGTTGAGAATATTATTGGTCCTGTCAATGCTGCTATTCGAACACGCAGCCAATCTGGGGATATCAATACCTGTCTCTATTCTTGCTTCATTTCTCAAATTGAACCTAAAAGTATTGATGTTGCCTTGCAGGAACTAGGCTGGGTGGATGCCATGCACAAGGAACTCAATCAATTTGAGAAGCTTGGTGTCTGGAAATTGGTGAAGCTGCCTCAAGGCAAACGTGCTCTCGGAACTCGCTGGGTTTTCCACAACAAGCAGGATGACATTGGAGTTATCGTTCGGAATAAAGCTAGACTGGTGGTTCAAGGGTTTCGACATATTAAAGGATTAGATTATGATGAGGTCTATGCACCTGTCGCGCGTTTGGAGGCTATACGCATCTTCTTGGCATACGCATCTTACATGGATTTTACTGTCTATCAAATGGATGTCAAGACTGCGTTTCTATACGGAAAGGTGAAAGAGGAAATCTACATGGCACAACCACCGGGCTTTACTAATCCTGAGAAGCCAGATTATGCCTAAAAACTAGACAAAGCTTTGTATGGGTTGCATCAAGCGCCTCGCGCATGGTACGCTACTCTTACAAAGCATTTGCTTGTTCATGACTACACACGGGGAACCATTGACCAAACTTTGTTTATCAAACATGTTAATAAGGACATTATTCTCGTCCAAATCTACGTTGATGATATTATATTTGGTTCCACCAATGATGGTTTGTGCCGCGAATTCGAAGAAATCATGAAGAAGAAATTTGAGATGAGCTCATTGGGGGAGATGACCATGTTTTTAGGACTTCAAGTTCGTCAGAGCCCACAGGGTATCCTAATTCATCAAGGAAAATATGTCCATGACGTTCTTGCCAAATTCAAGCTTACAGATTCCAAGCCTACGGCTTCACCTATCGCAGAACGGCCTCTGCTAAATGAAGATGCTGAAGGAACGCCTGTTAATCCTACTATGTATCGCTCAATAATTGGATCACTCATGTATCTCACTGCTAGCCGGCTAGATATCATGTTTGCCGTCTGTCAGTGTGCTCGTTATGAGGCTACTCCTAAACTTTCTCATTAACAAGCTGTTAAACGAATTTTTAGGTACCTCAAAGGGGCTCCATCACTGGGCCTCTGGTATCCTAAAAATTCTGAATTTGAACTGTTTGCTTTCTCTAACAGTAATCTTGGAGGTACAGATAGGGACATGCACTCAACTTCTGCTGGTTGCCAATTTCTGGGAGATCGCTTAATTTTGTGGCAATGCAAGAAGCAACAGACGGTTTCGCTTTCTAATACAGAAGCAGAATATGTCGCAGCCTCTGGTTACTGCTCCCAGGTTTTATGGATGCAACATCTGCTTGCGGATTACGGTTTGACTTATCTAAATGCAACAATTTACTATGATAATGATGCCGCTATCCAAATAGTTAAAAACCCTGTTTTCCACTCCCAAACCAAGCACATAAATATTAAAGTTCATTTATCGGTGATTGCTATGAAAAGGGTCTAGTAAAGCTTAAGCAAATCCATACTGATGCAAATGTGGCGGATTTGTTCATGAAACCCTTTAGCAACGCGCGTTTTCAAGTGCTTGTGGATGTTCTCAAAATGATTCGGTTTTCTACCTAGGCATCCTCTATCTTTGTGTTTTGTTTACTGTTTTTATTTTCTTTTCATTGCTTCCTAAATTTTCTTTTCATTGCTTCTTATTTTCTTCTCACTTTAGGGTGAGAAATTTAAAAAAGAAAAAAAAAAGGTTTTGCAAGGATAAAGGAAATGAAATACTTTTTCGTGGTAAAATGTTTGACTAACACATGTAAGGTGTAGAAGCGGGAAAAGATTTGGATCGAAAGTGATGTCTCGCTAGGTCTAAAACTCAACCGGATGGGGAAAGTCAAATGATATAAATATAACAAACTATGTACCCAGTGGGTCACTTACTATAGGCGTATGATTTCATGGTCTTAAATCTTGCGTTGATAGATAGCCAACATCTGAGGTTTCGGGTCTTTATTCTGTTGAGTCATCAGGGAATATCTTGACTCCCCTTCTGTTGCATCCAGATTATATGCAGACCTAGGCACAGTCAGGATATCTTTGTAAAAGAACCAAAATGGAAAGGCCAAGTTTCTTCATAAGTTCTTACGTAACTCAGAAGGTATTTGCCTAACCCTCGTCAGTCACTATTGGTCTCTTTGCTGTACAGAAGTACTGACCTGTTCACCAATATCCTGATGTTGTAAAATATAAAGGATAACCACGGTATACTCACCTGCTACGATGAATTGTTGTGCTTACCTTGATCGCGGGGGTATGTCATGGTGTGGGAAACACGAGTATCATAGTATAATATTACCTTAAGCGTATCATAATGCCTGAACTACAAGGGTTGAGTTTTAGATTTAAATGGGCAAGTATATTGACAATCGCTTAGACCAACTAAACCTGCTCATACTGAAAAATGTTCCTTAGTTAGCTTTTAAAATAATTTGATCCCTTAGCAAGGTTGTGATAAATATTTATGTCTGTCTTAAATAGTTCCTCTTTGTGAAATGTTAAAAGGTGGTTGGATGCTTGGTTAGTCTACATGATGAATTTTGGTGAGATGGTTTCAGTCAAGAGATATTGGAATGGCCAAGTGTACTTTGGGATTTGGGCCAGCCTATTAAAATTGGTTAAAAGTCTTAAAATTGGAAACTCAAGTTACTATTCCGAATTGGGCTTCTGTGGGCCCAAAGGGTTACTGTTTCGGATTGGGCTTTTCTGGAAAGGCCCATTTGGACTTTTCCAGACAGGCCCACTGTGTTACTGTTCCGGATTGGGCCTGTCACAAGCCCATTCCGGATTCCAAAATCCTAGCCCCAAGCCCATTCAGATTCCAAAATCCCAGGCCCAAGCCCATTTCGGAAATATATAGGCATCTCTGATTTCTCATTTCGGATTATCCAAATTCCAAAATAGTATTTTCTTCTCTGATTCTCTCTCTTTTCGAATTGTGCATCTCAGATAGTTCATTCCGGATTAGGTATAACTGCATTAAACATATGTATTCCGGATGAAAATTATGAATATATAATGCATTTCGGATTGTATCCCTGATTGATCTTCAAGTTCTTAGGCATTTCGGATTACATTCCGGATTGGTATCCATCCGAAATGATGAACTAGGATTTCATTTCGGATTGGATCTTCATCCGGAATAAATATCCATCCCAGATACGATGAATAATCCGGATTGGATTTTTGACCGTGTTGTTTGACCTCCTTTAATCCGGATTGATGAAAGGGTTCATCCGGATTCATATTGAACTGTCAATAATCCGGATTTGAGGTTTTGAACCTTTTCAACTGCTGAACCCTATAATTAATTTGAACTCGTGTTAATTTGAACCTTGACTTCTGTTTGACCTATCTAGTTAATTTTAACTGCCATATTGTTAAACTCCGTTAACTTATGTTAGTTGAAATTAACTTGGTTGATGTTTTTGACAGATACGGTTGAAGAAGCATTTGATGTGGTGATGCTGGTTGAGGAGCAATTCCACAACCAAGCAGGGTATCTCTCAGACCTGCCAGCAGAGTTCTTCGAGGAGTTTCATGCTATGATTGTGGGCTCAACACATGCAAGATCGCATATGCCCTCCTTGCTAACCCAGTTATCTATAGAGACCTAGTACATTCATTCTGGAAAAGAGCACGTATTCAGCCAAGAGGTGAGGATGGTAGACTGTTTATCCGTTCCCAGATACAGGGCAAAGAGATAGTGGTGAACGAAGCATGTGTTAGAGAGGTGTTGCAGCTTACCAATACTTTCAGTGATCCAACCATCTACGCCAAAGAGAAGGTGCTTCCTTTACTAATGGAGATGGGATATGAGGGTTCGTATCCACCCCTATTGAAGAAAATGTTTCCGGCTTATTGGTGGTTGCTCGTTCATATGTTCATGCAGTGTGTGTCGGAGAACAAGGGTGGTCTGGATCAGCCAAATCAAGCCCAAACTTCTGCTATAGTTTTGTTAGTTATGGACTGGAGGTATGACTATTTTGGTTATATCTTAGACAACATGAAGAAAATTCTTGAGCAGTCCAAGAAGCGAATGTTCCTTTTGTACCCGCGCGTTGTCCAGCTTATTCTAGATGCCCGTTACCCTGATTTGGCGAAGGATGCTATAGATGCCAACTTACTTAATATGAAGGCGATGGGGCCTACTATCTTTGGCACAATGAAAAAGAACTGTTCTACGTCCAAGACAATGTTTGTGGGTCGTTTTGCTTTGAAGAAGTTAGGGAAGCTTTCTGAAGTGGTTGGTTTGGATATTCCACCACCTCCTTCGCCTCTAGTTAACGCTATAGTGGACGAAGAACACGATATACCTGCCAAAGAAAAGGAGATAGAGATCGAAGACTTAGTTACTGATGACAAAGATGATGTTGGGCAAGCTTTTCTTGACAATCTTGCTGAATTCAATGCTACTTTGACTCTAGTGTTACCAGAGTTATCATCAGAGAACTTAGAAGCCTTGATTGCTTACTTGAGAGATATTCAGGAAAAACAGGGTGATCCTCGACTCGACCTTCCATCTATTGCTACCCCGACTGCTCAGGTTGAAGAAGATGACGAAGATGAAGAGGATGAGGTGCCATTAATCAAAAGCCAAAGAACCGAGGCACGCATTCCATCCGTGAACCTGAAGCTCCTGTTGTTTTCACCGTTGCTGCAACTGAGTTGATCACATCTATTGTTGTTTAGTCTACAGTTGCTAAATCTATTGTTCCTACTTCTATGGTTGATACACCTGTTTCATCTGCACAGTAAACCGCTCCTATTATTATACAGTCTACCGTTGTGTCAATTCCGGCTGACATGGTTCTGCAAATGATGCAGTTTGGAGGCAATTCATCAGGTGTTGGTGGTTCGGAAGCAGGTGGTAGTGGAGTAGGTTATACTGATGATGTTGCTGAAGATTATGTGCGAAGATCAGAGACAAGGGCATTCGAATTCGGAGGATTGGATAGTGACGATGATGATATAGAGGTTGATGTAGTGAATTTGAAGAAACGGGTGGTTGTTTTGGAACAAGAGGTCATTCTGAAGGATGCTCAAATTGCCTCTTTGCAGAATTGTTTAGACGTCAGAGATCAGACTATTGATCAGCTGCAGGGAGATGTCACAATGCTTATGACTCTGGTGTTTGATTTAAGGGGCAAGCTGGAAAACAAGTTTGGAAGGGAGTTTAGTGATCCTACTGATGACCCAATGAACGTTGAGACTAGACATCGTGCGGCACAACAGCGAATGGCTGAGGAAACTGAAGAACAAAGATTGGCAGCTGATCGCCAAGCTGGTCTTAATGAAGAATGTTAATGTGAATCCACTTGATGACTAAGGATCCAACCAATCAGTCAGAGAGATATGTGATGGAGTTGGGGTCAAGTTACTACAGTAAAGTGGGAAACAAGTCCAAGGTGCTCAGTTGGATGTACGATCATGTCAAAAAATATGTGGATTATCGTGCGCCAGGATGGAACCCGTGAATATTATCTAAAGAGTCGCAATTCGAGACGTGGACTAAAGTTGCTTTGACTGATCTTTTGAGAGCTCCATACACTGATGATGACACTACAGAGCGTGGTGGAGATTCTTCAAAAGGCTTGAACGTGAGGTTAGGAGTGGCTTCAAGACTACGAAGACTGCTGAACCATATTTGAGAGCGACTAAAGTAGTTCGCGATGCACACACCGGCAAAAGGTTCAAATCAGTGATGTGGCCACCAACTGACAAAGAATTAGTTATCCCGGTTAATCCTACCTTTCCTAGGGGAATTATGAAGAACTTCAACCTTTGGTTATACGATCCTAAAGTCGGAAGTGTTGCAATTGTTACTAAAGAGAAGGCGTTCAGGGTCAACGATGTGGTAGATTTGGTAAGCTTTCACGACGAAGATTTGCAGGTTCTTGCATCACATCAAATTCGAACTGCTGAGCTGTATGAGGATTGGACTACTGCGGTTGCTGGTATCATCACTGGAAGACTCGGTGTGGATGCTCAACCGAAAGACTAATGAAGTAAACCTAGAGGGATAATGTTGGGCTTGGATTATTAAAGGTTTATTCATTAGGGATTTATTTGGGATTTTGGGGTTTATGTGGGCTTTCTAGTGTCTAATGGGCCTAGGGTTGTAATTATGGGCTTAATGATGTTTATAAATAGAGGGGCTAGGTCATTGATAAGGGGTTAGAGAGTTGAAAAGCAAAGAACTTGTATCTGGCATCTTTGGTATATGCAAGTTAATGTTATTCAAGTTGTTCTTCTTCCTAATCATAATTTCCGCTACTGATTAGGTTAGTGATACCTGTTTGATCCGTTTACAAGACTTACAACAACATCTGTTGTGTTCTTGACGAGAGTATTCCAGAAATTGCTCCTTTCAAGTTAATACGGAAGTTTATGAGCGAGTTACCGATTGTTAAAGTGCTTACAGACCCTCACAAGGCCTATCGCTCACGCATACCATAGAAAAAAGCTATACGATCTTTCGTACGAATTGGTATGAAGATAAAGAGGGGTACATTACTGAAGCCCTGATTCGCAGAGTGTTAGATTTCAAAGACAAAGACGAAGATCCAATGATGTATATTGCACGTATGTAAAAAGGATGCTTCTACAGAATGGGCTATAAGGGATATGTCAACACTCAGTTCAACAATGCGTATCTCAGAAGGCCTTACAAGTTTTTTCGTACATTCTGTGATATCTACATTAAGCCATAGGAAAGAGGGAGGTGATGCTGTAGTTGATTATCAAATGTGCATGATTGCTGCACTTGCACTGAACAAGCCCTACAACTTCACCAAGATGATATTCGAGCAGATGAAGTTGAACATTGACAAAGTAAAGTTCTTGCAATACCCTAGATTTGTGAAAATGATGTTGGATGATCAATTTCCCAACTTAGCCAAAAACAAGAATGATGTGCTGCCTTTGGATCATATGACAGGGTTATCTTTGGTAAGATTGAATCGGTATCTAAAGCAGACTATAGAGCCAGTGGCAAGAAAGTTCTTTGGAAGATTTAAAGACAAGAGATACAAAGCACATCTGAAGGATAAATGGAGAAACAAAGGCAGTGGTTCTGATGACGAGGCTGCTCAGATGGATGGTTATGAGCCTAAGAGAGGTATGTGGTACGAGAAAGAAGGTGCTAAGAAAGAGAGTACTCCAAAAGCCAAAGCTCAGAAAATAAAGAGAGAAACAGTCCTAAAAGACAAAATTACTAACGAGGAGATAAAGATTGAGCAAAATATTGAGCAACATGTTAAAGCCAAGTGAATGTTGAGGACGAGGTATTTTCTGCTACCTCAGATAGAGAAAAGGAAGGTGTAGGTGGTGATAACGATGAAGATTCAGAGGAAACATTTGACAGAGTTGAAAAAGCTTAAAGGTTGGCTCAGATCAAGAAGAAGTAAGTGGTTGGAAATGACAATTATGTGTATATTCCGTCTGATAATGATTTTGAAGCTGCAAGGCCAACTAAGAAGGCACATAGAGTCAAGAGTAAGACTGATTCATAGAAAAAGACTACTGGGTCTCTGTAGTAAAGAATGCCAGAAGGAAATATAGTAGGAGAAAGAGAACAGAGGATGAAAGTGTTGAACAACCACATACGCCACCTACTCACATTTCTTCACCACAACAATCACCATCACCACCACCACAGCCGTCACCACAACATATCACACCCTCACATCAAACTCAACCACAACCAATATCTCCACAACATCAAACATCTCCACAAACTCTAACAACACCCAAACAACCAACACCTGAATCACGATCAACACCTAAATCAGCTCTGTGACAATCATTGTCAGATAGATTTCCTACAGATTTTGGGGAGATTCCATTTACAGAAGGGCTTGATGAAAATTTCGATGCAGATAATCGATTCAATTATAGGATTTTCAGTAACATCCACCGGTCCTCCCATAAGTACAAAGTTAATTGGTTCAACCTCAACATCTATGTCAACCTCTTCCTCATTCTCAACACTAGCAGTAGTAATTTCTGGCACAGACCCAGCTTCTGGTGCAGATTGTTCTTTCACAGAAACCCCATTAATCTTTCTTTCCCCTTTCCTAAAGATTTAGCATCTTCCTCTACCTTCTTAGCCCGTTCAACTGCTTTTTGCCTTGCTTCTTCAACTTCTAAAGGATCAAATTCAGCATCAAAGTCTATCCCCAACTTGCTAGCCAATACCTTCTGAAATAAATCAATCTTGGAATATTCCGAGCACAATCTTGGATTATTCCGAGCACGTTCATCCTCAAAATCATTTACCACTCGTCTCAACCTATCATGGTCAGTCACCAGGCTTTCGATCACAACTTTCATATATTCTCGATCATTCTCAAGAAATTTCACTCTGACTTAAAATACTTCTTTATTATCTTCCAAGGCTTTGATCTTGCTTTCCAGTTCTGCTATTATAGATGAATATGATATTGAGGAGGAGGATAATAAACAAGATAAAGATGATGGCAAGAAAGATAATAAAATGATGATGACAAAGCGACGATGAAAATAATATGCAAGGTGGAACGTGGTTGATCGTTGAAACTGCAAAGTTTAATGAATCTTTTAATTATGATGATACACAAAGACAGGGGGAGCAGAAAGAGCAAACTCACCATGAAGAACAGTCAGGAATCCTCACAGCTACTCCATTTACAGCTATTCCTGATTGTTATAGCCTCGAATTTTGTATTTGGAATATAATGTTGAGGAAGGCGAGTTTGTGCATAATTATACCAAGGAAGAAATTGCTATTATGATTGGGGTTGATGAAGAGTCATTCGAATTTGACTTTGAATGTGCATTCGAGCTAAATGATTATGTTTACAAGTATATACCAGATGCTGATACGTATGATAGGGTGATTATTGAAGATGCATCGGATGATGATGAAACGATTAAGTATTCTGGTGAAGGAAATGATAACGTTCTAACTATTGAAGAGTTCTTTAGTGAAGCAAACGATGATTTGTTAAAGAGAAGGATTGAAGAGACAGTTGTATAGGTAACTATTCCGAAACGTCTATCCAACGAAGAAATTGCTGAGGCTAAGAAGATGTGGTTTAAAGAGCTTCCAAAAGAAAGGAAGTTCAGACAACTGTTAGCATTCTTCACACACGACAAAGATAAATCTTTGGGTGATATTCTAAGTTGGGGTTGGCTTATAGAATTGAACGTTTATATGATCAAAAGGGAATATGGTGTTTAATACTTTAGGTACTTGAATGATTTGAAGACGTTGCCATACTGGGATATCGAAGAGCTTGTACAGATGAAGAGTATTAACTTCCAAATGAAGTTTCATGATCAAAGATTATGGAAGTTAATCAAATATGAAGCAACTCATGGTTTTAACAAGTGGAAACCGTTGATTACGAAGAAAAATATAAAGATGGTCAAAGTTACTAAAGAGAAAGATTTCACGCTTGTGATAAAATGGCCACGTGTGAGGAAAAACATGCTCTTGATGAAGATCGAACATGATTTCCATGAATTTTTTCAATGGTGGCAAGTGGATTCCGAAACAAGTGAAGCTGTTATTGTTTTGAAAGCTGACGACACCTAGGATATTACTAGAGATTTGAATCCAGAGATGATCAAACGAAAGAGGATGGGGACTATGGTGAACTATTCGTATACTAGACCCGATGTGGCTAGTTAACTGTTCGAAAGCTGATATCAAATGCTTGTTCTTCAACAAGATTTGTTATGATGTGAAGGAGAAAACACAAGTGATGCAATACTAAGGCGTGATTAATGTTTACTATGCGCATGGTATTAATTAAGGAAAAATATGGGAATCAACATGGAGAGAGTTAGAGAAAGAAGAGTTTATGAAAGAGGAACAAAGATTGGAGAAGATCAAAGAAAAGTCTAAAGAAGCTCGTTTAAGAAGATTTCAGTTTATGAAGTGGGCTCCTGCGATTGATCAAACACCAATATCGTCTGAAGAGCATAGGAAGCCGCACAAGAATTTCTTTGGGCGTTAAAGTCAAATATTTGAGGATTTTAAAGACATACCAAAACTACGGAAACATCCAAGGGGGAGTTTGTTGGTGCATAATGTCTATTGCCTACGTCTTAGGATTGTGTTTGTATTTTGTAATAGGGCGAAAATGTTAAATTTACGTTGTTTGTATTTAACTTCGCACGAAGGTGAAGTCTACCTTTGCACGGAGGTAAATTACCTTCGTGCGAGGATAGACTACCCTCACACGAAGTAGCATGTCTATATATAGCTATTGTGAGGTGTTAGTGGGTAGAAATTTTGCGACTAAGACGACGAAGCTCTGTCGGATTTCCTGGTCATTTGTAATTGTTAAACATTAAATGAAATCACTTAATTGATGATATAATATTGTTAATTCTCACTAATTCATACGAATTCCGCGCGTATGGACTAGATTCTCAAATTAGGACCTTTTCTATTGGACAAAATGATCCTACATAATTTCCAAGTGGTTAATGGATAGTGGAGCATCTCAGAACATGATGGAATGTTGGCTCTCATGTACTACATTAAATCAATCTGAGCAGGCTACGTTTGGTTTGCCGGTAACCAAGGTGAGAGAATAACAAATGGTGTGGTGTCATTCAATAAAGTCAACTACATAGCGGAGAGTTAGATAACAACTTACTGAGTATTTCTCATATTTGTGACAAAAAAAATCACAACACACTTCACTGATCGATAATATCTCATTCTGAAGAAAGGATTTCATATGCCGGAGGAGTGGATATTGATGCGTGCTCCTCGTGAACACGACTTGTATGTCTTACACGTGAGCGTTGTGACAACAACGACGAAATCCGCACAATGTTTTGTGTCCAAAGCAACATAGAAATAATCAATCATGTGGCATAGGAAGATGGGGCACATTCATCTCCGAAAGATGAACTTCTTAGAACACAACAACCTAGTGGAGGGGGTCAATTTAAAGAGTTTTAACTTGATTGACGACTGCATTAGCTGCAAAAAGGGCAAACAACATAAAAAGTCGCATCAGAGGAAGCTCCGGAACTCAATTGTCTCATTGTTACTGATGACTATTCATGATTTTCGTGGGTGATGTTCTTGGAAAGCAATGCTGAAACTTTTGAGAGTCTGATGATCTTATTCCGGAAATTAGAGAACCTGTATCACTTACCAATTCGACGCATAAGAAGTGAAAATGGTACAGATTTCAAAAATAATTGGATGTTAGAGTTTTGCAATGAGAAGGGAATTTTGCATGAATTCAGTGCACCATATACCACATAGCAAAATGGTGTAGCTAAACACAAAAATAGAACCCTGATAGAGATAGCAAGAACTGCCAGTTAGCTTTTAAAGTGAAGTCGTTGCCTCTGCAGCTATAGTTTGAACATAGTATTGATAGTCAAGCCTCACAAGAAAACGTGTTTCAAGCTACTCAACCAGTGAAAGCCAAACCTGAAGTATTTAGAATCGTTTGGGTCACCATGCACGGTAATCGTTGCAAATGGTAAATTTAGGGCTAAATCAATGGAAGGTTTCTTCGTGGGATATGCTAGTCCACTACATCGAGTATATCTTCCTAGCATAAACTGGGTGATTGAAGCTTAGAACGTGGATTGTCAATGATACATG
Organism: Scalesia atractyloides; assembly: GCA_947069175.1. NCBI lineage: Eukaryota > Viridiplantae > Streptophyta > Magnoliopsida > Asterales > Asteraceae > Scalesia > Scalesia atractyloides. Next base: position 32,841,335 of record CAMTDV010000003.1, on the reverse strand, counting down.
TCTCCAACATAAAACTTGGAGATTCTTGGCTGTTTAATTACGGAAGTCTCTGGGATTCTTTCGGCCTGCCAGTTGAATCAACAGAAGAGGAACTTTTGATTCCTTACCAACAACAACAAGCCTTATCACAAGAACAAGTTCCGAGAACGATTGTGATTACTCAAACACCTGTTGGTACTCATGATGTTGAAACAAGTGATCCCACTGTTGATTAACAGATGAATGATCTTGTTCCTACGTTTGATCAATCAGTTGATTCTGAATCTGATGCTGAATCGACATATGACAGTGACGGATCTACTTCCGATGATGGTGCAGATCAGATTGAAAGTTTGCTAAACAATCAAGATGAGGGAGCAAGTGCTCAGAATGAAGCATCCACAAGTAATAAAGGCGATGATCAAATATCACAAATCTAGAACACGAAGTGAGCGTTCCAAACGAAGTTATACCAAGGACATTGTCTTACCATCCCTCAGAGAATATCATTTGAGAGTTGCAGACTGGTGTCAAAACGTGAAATCATATCAATCTGGATCTTACTTGTTTTTATACTAATATTGCACTTTTACAAGAAATGGTCTCATATAAATGTTTTATTTCGCAGAGAGAGCCAGAAACATACAAGGAAGCTCGTATAGAAGAAAGTTGGGTGAACGCTATGTAGGAAGAGTTGTTGCAATTTGAAAAACTTGATGTGTGGAAACTTTTTGATCTACCAGATGACCACAACAAGATAAATAAAAGTGGGTCTTCAAGTGTAAAAGAGATGATAGAGGACTAATTGTTCGAAACAAAGCTCGACTCATTGTTCAAGGATTTCATCAGCAAGAGGGAATAGACTAAACTGAAGTCTATACTCCCGTGGCAAGATTGGAAGCAATCCACATCTTCCTGGCATTCGTGTCATGGAAGGGATTCAAAGTGTACCAATTGGATGTCAAGTCCACGTTCCTATATGGAAAAGCGAAAGAGGAGGTGTACGTCGGCCAACCACAAGGGTTTGTCGATCTGATATACAAAGACAAGGTTTATCTACTGGAAACGGCTGACACTAGGCCCCGGGAGCCTGGTACGAGACTCTTTCTCAACATCTTTTGGAAAACGGTTTTACCAAAGGAACAGTAGACATTACCCTCTTTACACGAGAAGCAGCAGGATGCATCTTAATTATTCAGATCTATGTGGATGATATCATATTCAGTTCGACAAACGATGTACAATGCAAAGACTTTGAAAGAGTCATGAAAAAGAAATTCGAGATGAGTTCTATGGGGGAGTTGAAGTTCTTTCTATGACTTCAGGTCGATCAATTGCCTGATGGTATCTTTATACATGAGACGAAGTATGTGACTGATGTTTTGGAGAAATTCAAGATGTCTGAAACATCAACATTATCTACCCCATTAGCTCTAAATCACGACAACGCACTAGATATACATGGAGTGAAGATTGATATGATTGGCTCTTTGATGTATCTGACAGCATCGCGACCCAATGAAATTCCAGGATCTGGCGGTTCTAGACGGAAGTTTGGGTAGAAAGAGAACTAATTCGGTATAATGTTATTACGAATGGAGTAGAAGCGGAAGTCTAATGATTCATTCATTCATATCGAAAGAGTATACATCTTGACAAGCTGGAATTTCACCATCGTTTCCCCTCTAGGAAGTCCAAAACTTCCAAAACTATGAACACACGACGAGATTTATAGAATTTTACCCTCTTGCAAAGTGAGCTTATTTACCCTCGTGTGAAGTGAGCTTATTTACCTTAATACGAAGTAAGTTACCTTCGTACGAAGTCACCACTTCGCATGAAGTGACACTTATACACCTCTCACGTTCGCACTTAAGTCATGTGTTCATATCTAATCTATACAATATTCAACACATACTCTATCTAGCCTATTCGCACAGTGACGAACATAATATGCATCGGATATCATGTATCCAACATGCCTCTACGCACGCTACGAGTCAAGTCCAAGAGTGTCGCATTTGTTGATCGTCAAAAGGATACTTCGATACCTGAAAGGTTGCCCAAGCACCGGCCCATGGTATCCACGTACCGACAACTTCAATCTCGCAGGATACTCTAACTCTGACTTTGGGTGTTGCAAATTAAATGCTAAATCTACAACTGCCGGTTGCCAGTTCTTTGGCACACGATTAGTAACGTGGCAATGCAAGAAGCAAACCACGGTCGCTCTCTATTTGCAAAACAAAATACGTTTCAGGTTCCAGCTGTTGTTCCCAAATCTTGTGGATACAACAACATATGAGAGACTATTTGTGGTACCCGAGGAAAATCCACAGTCATCTTAACTCGTTTTCACTTTCCTGTGTCTACTTATCAAGTTTCGGGACAAAATTTCTTTCAACTTGCAGGATCCAATCAGCGTGAATTGAATTTCAGGCCGAAATTTCTTTAACTGGGGCAAAATATGACAATTTCAAAATTTTTCTCTTACTCCGATACTTTCAAACACCTTGTTCACTCAATTTTCGGGACGAAAATTCTTTCAACATGGGGATAATGTAACAACCAGAACAATCAGGTTAGTGTTTGCTTACGAATTCTACGCTAGTTCGTTACGTGATATTTTTATACGCAACAGGTTTAATATATAAAAAAACCAAATTGTCGTAACCCAACCCACTATTCCCAAACCCTTGCGGCCCAATCTTTTGCGGCCAAAGAAACCCAACCGCCCAACCCTCTACCCTTGCAGCCCAAGCAAAACCCAAACCCCTTCCTTATTTTTAATATGTACGTAATACATGGAACTTTCATAACCTCAACCCTAATATGCAATCTCAACTCCTGCTCTCATTCTACTCCTCCCTGATAGACTGTAGAGAGGCACAAGACTCTGAAATCGGTTTGATTTCAGGCTCTAGATCGACCCTTAGCACTACTTGATTCGGTAATATTCATATCTTAGTTGAATTCTTGATAAATCCCTTGTCATCATGGTTGCGTTTATTATTTGTTGAGGTTCATAATGTGTTGTGATGATTTCTAATGGATTAGGCTTGCTAGGAATTCATGTTAGCCAGTGATATGAGCGTTTAGATGCTTGTTTATATTATTTAGGGTTTTGAGATTCTGGATGATGTTGGTACTTGACATGATGAATCAAAGATACATAAACGATAACCTGCTATAAACGATGTATAAGTGTTGTTGTTCGGTAAATGTGTTAACGGAACCAACATAACTCGTATTAGAATGTTGAAAGCTGAAAACAGAAGGTTGTTTGGTGTTTACAGCCGACTTCAGTCGGGTGTAACAGGGTCGTAACTTAATGAACATTTTATTTTCTTGAGTCTATTATGTGTTATTTCGAAATACGCTTCTAATGGAGCGGGAATCATGATTTTTGGACATCGTTTGCTATTTTAAATGAATTATTTCGTTTCAGCAATTAAAGCTGCATATTTCTGCAGATTTTTCATGTTATATTTTGAGTCATAACTGTGTAAATGTTTAGAGATAGGCCATGAATTTATACTGTAGAGAGCATTAGATGTCTGTGCGAACCTCCAACTGGAATTATGTCGATCAGATAATCGAGGATTTTTAAAAGAATTTTTCGGTAAGCTGCAGTAAGAAAGTGAGGAATTTCATCGTTGTTTGGCGCAAGATTTTTTACGAAAAATCCTTAAGGAGTTTGGTCACCAATTTTTACACAATAGTCGATCCTCCGATTGACACGCCTTATAATTTTTTGGGAATCTTCCGGTACACGAACTATTCCGTATAGCACTCCGAAAATTGTCCGAAAATGCACTATATTGCTGAATTTTTATTGAAGAGTATTTTAAATCTTTCGTGACACTTGTGTGGTCGCTAAGTGATGTTCTGATAGATGCATGCATGTTAATTAGTATTTTATGATAAAATGTGCTACATGCTAGATACGTGTAGGATTCGTGTTTACACGTGAGCACACACACTACCCTCAAACGGTAATAATGCTAGGAGACCGGTTCCATCTCGCGTATTTCTTTACAATCCTTCATCCGAGCACTCAAAGGTAAGTTCACTACTCTTTTACAGGCATGCGCCCCGAGGGGACAAACTAATATTCCTTGGAGGAATACTTTTTATAAATGTTGTAGTTTAATTTCGATGTTAGTTAATAAACTCAAAATCTATCATGAAAGTCCCTACTTACTACCGAACTAGCTGCCTGGGAGGCAACGAGGTATTAGTTGATAGCGCTATTAGGCTTGACAAACCTCACACTGTGCTGTGAGTTGGGCGTGAACTAAGGACCTTAAACAGATGGCCAATGTAGATAGGCATTGATGAGGGCAAACAAACATACGTCACCCGGTATCGAGTTATTAACGACATGTCTTTAAGCTAACACCAACCCGTTTTCGTTAAATAAAACTGTGAACTCGCCGGCTTAATCGCAGGTACACTTTTTGTGCATGCTTGCAGGTCGTTAGATAATAATTGCATGGGAACTTGCAGTCTGAAGTGTCATGGGGCGTGTTACTTGATTGCGATTAATAAAACTTTACGCTTTAAAATATTTTATTTTTGGTTGTTTGAGATATTTGCATATGCTTCCGCTGAATACATACTATGTTGAAATGGTTTAATTAGAATTCACTATTCATGTTGGACATGATGGCTTTGTCTTTGAATTTTTACTATTAGTTCGACATGATTAGTGGCTAGATCCTGGTGTGTCACACGCCTCGCGATTAAGTTGGCGAGTTCACAGTTTTATTTAACGAAAACGGGTTGGTGTTTAGCTTAAAGACATGTCGCTAATAACTCGATACCTGGTGACGTATGTTTGTTTGCCCTCATCAATGCCTATCTACATTGGCCATGTGTTTAAGGCCCTTAGTTCACGCCCGACTCCCAGCACAGTGTGAGGTTTGTCAAACCTAATAGCGCTATCAACTAATACCTCGTTGCCTCCCAGGCAGCTAGTTCGGTAGTAAGTAGGGACTTTCATGATAGATTTTGAGTTTATTAACTAACATCGAAATTAAACTACCACATTTATAAAAAGTATTCCTCCAAGGATAGTAGTTTGTCCCCTCGGGGCGCATGCCTATAAAAGAGTAGTGAACTCACCTTTGAGTGCTCGGATTAAGGATTGTAAAGAAATACTCGAGATGGCACCGGTCTCCTAGCATGATTACCGTTTAAGGGTAGTGTGTCTGCTCATGCGGAAACACGAATCCTACACGTATCTAGCACGTAGCACATTTTATCATAAAATACTAATTAACATGCATGCATCTATCACGACATCACTTAGCGACCACACAAGTGTCACGAAAGATTTAAAATACTCTTCAATAAAAATTCAGTAATATAGTGCATTTTGGGACAATTTTCAGAGTGCTATACGGAGTGTACCGGAAGATTCCCAAAAAATTACAAGGCGTGTCAATCGGAGTATCGACTATTGTGTAAAAATTGGTGACCAAACTCCTTAAGGATTTTCCGTAAAAATTTTGCGCCAAACAACGATGAAATTCCTCACTTTCTGACTGCAGCTTACGGAAAAATTCTTTTAAAATCCTCGATTATCTGATCGACATAATTCTAGTTGGAGGTTCGCACAGACATCTAATGCTATCTACAGTATAAATTTCGTGGTCTATCTCTAAATATTTACACAGTTATGACTCAAAACATAACAGGAAAAATCTGTAGAAAACACAGCTTTAGTTGCCGAAATGAAATAATTTATTTAAATATAAAACAATGTCTAAAAAGCATGATTCCAACGCCATTAGAAGCGTATTTCGAAATAGCACCTAACTAACTCAAGAAAATCAATTTTTCGTTAAGTACGACCCCATTACAGCCGACTGAAGTCGGCAGTAAACACCAAACAGCCTTCTGTTTTCAGCTTTCAACATTCTAATACGAGTTATGTTGGTTCCGTTAACACATTTACCGAACAACAACACTAATACATCATTTATAGCAGGTTATCATTTATTTATCTCAGATTCATCATGTCAAGTACCAACATCATCAAGAATCTCAAAACCCTAAATAATATAAACAAGCATCTAAACGCTCATATCACTGGCTAACATGAATTCCTAGCAAGCCTAATCCATTAGAAATCATCACAACACATTATGAACATCAACAAATAATAAACGCAACCATGATGACAAGGGATTTATCAAGAATTCAATAAGATATGAATATTACCGAATCAAGTAGTGCTAAGGGTCGATCTAGAGCCTGAAATCGAACCGATTTAAGAGTCTTGTGCCTCTCTACAGTTGAGATTGCAGATTAGGGTTGAGGTTATGAGGGTTCCATGTATTACGTAAATATTAAAATAAGGAAGAAGTTGGGTTTTGCTTGGGCTGCCAAGGGTAGAGGGTTGGGGCGGTTCGGTTTTTGGGCCGCAAAAGATTGGGCCACAAGGGTTTGGGAATAACGGGTTGGGTTACGACTATTTTTTAATATATTAAACCCGTCGCGTATAAAAATATCACGCAACGAACTAGCGTAAAATTCGTAAGCAAACACTAACCTGATTGTTCGGGTTGTTACACTATAGATTGTGGTTTCTTGATAGACTAACGAGGCTACTATTAACATAACGAAAAATCTGGTTGAACACTCTAAAACTAAACACATTGAAATAGGATATCACTTTATCCATGACTGCTACGAGAAAAAGTTGATTCGTATTGAAAAGATCCACACTAATGAATATAAAGCAGACTTTTATACAAATCCGTTTGATAGATCAAAATTTAAATATCTTTTGAAATTAAACGGGATGAAAGATCTGACATTAGGAGGGGATGTAGAGGTTGAAGCCGAGATGGATGATGATTTGAAGTAATCCTCATCGGTTTGTCAAGTTTTTAGTTTTCAAATTTCTTTCTTTAAAAACAAAAATCCAAAAATATGTTCTTGATTTTAGGGGGAGAAAATGTTGTGAAAAATACAAAAACATATAAAGTTTTGAAAATGTAAAAAAATATGAAAAAGACAAAAAGAGTTTTAGTGTAAAAAGAGGAAATTATAGTACATCAGTGGACTATCACAATATGCTAAAGCAATGTAGTGTCGAAATGCTTAAACAGATCTCACTGATGATGTGCTAGTAGACTCACATTAAGTAAATTGTTTTTGAGATATAAACATACATAAAAACTTCTTAATTAATGGGTTAACAACTCTTGGATATATAGTCTTATTACACCGAAATTTCATTTGAGACATTGCTGGATTATGAGATACTAGGTCTTTATAGATAACTGATATCTAGGGTAGTATGCTAGTTCTTTAGATTTTGCGTAAGCAATGGCCTAGAATTTATAGAATACTTTTGCTTTTAAACCTTAAAACTGCATTAAATTGAAAGTATCGAAAGATCTGACAATTGCAGTCAAAGATTCCAAAATATGGAACATCACTTTTAAGTCAAGCCATCATCTCTCTGTTTGTACGGTGGTACTAACCTTAGCTCTCAAGGTCTCACACAACCCAGATATAAATATCAGTTAGATATATTCACCTGTAAGATGAAATCCATGAAATCTTGATACGTGAATATATTCCGATGGAAACACTGTTAACTCAAGTTCTAAGACATCTAATATCATATCTTGAAGCAATTGAGAAATGTGTAGAGGTATAAGTGGATCAGTATATGGACAATCTAAGTGAATCTGTTTGGAACTTAAAGTTTTCAAGGTCAACGATACTAGTGATAAGCCACAAAATCTGATATGATCCTCTAACACAAACTCATAAAAAATGTATGTAAATATGTTTGTACATAGCTATTTCATTTCATTACAGAAAAACCCAAAAAGATTTTCAGTTGTTTTAGCATAAACTTTGTAAAATAAAAAACATTTTATTTTTATCTTAGTTTCGATTGCCGAAGATGGAAAATTGATCTTCAAAGTTTGAAGTTGTTGAATGTTGAATGACATCTAGAGAACAATGGGTTGGGAGTTTATCTGAAATGAGAAAATGTTTTGAAATAATCTAAACTCCACTAATTTGAAACTTGAAATTGTCTGAAAACATTAGTTTGTTTATAAAGGTTCAACCAAGGTCATTAACTTAGACTTGGTAGTCAAATCAGTTAACCAAGGCCATTAACTTAGATTTGGTCAACTTAGTGGGTCGCTAAAACTGGTTAAATGTTCGAGAAGTTAAAAAATTGGAAAATTATTGTTCACTTCGCACAAAGTTGATTTATTTCGTATGAAGAAGAGCACCTTGTACGAAGAGGAGTACTTCGTACGAAGTGAAAAATCTTGAACATATTAAAGACACCTCGTACGAAGAGGATCACTTGGAATTTTTTGGGTCGACTGTCGATAAGGAAACACTTACGAAACAACATAAAGTTTATCGATCGCATGTTTAGAGGTTCTGGATAACGAAAGTTCATAAAAAATCCACCAGCCATACAATCTTTTGTGGGAGTTCGGAACGACGATGAGGAAGTTCTTATAACGGAAGCATTAATTAGAAGGGTGCTCGATTTCAAAGATAAAGATAGTGATCGGACTTGTTATTTAGAGAGGATGGCGAAGGGTTGTTTCTACCATATGGGGTATAAAGGGCACGTCAATGAGTCGAACTTCAACAAACTTATATCACCAGACCATACAAATTCTTTGTTCACTCTACTAGACATGCTCTAAGTTACTGAAAGGGAGGTTATGATGCACTTTTGGATTATTAGATGTGTATGATCGTTTCTTTAAGTCTGAATCTGCCATACAACTTTACTAGAGTCATTTTTGAACAGATGAAGTCAAATATCACCAGAGAAAAATTTCTGCAGTATCCGAGGTTTGTGAAGATGATGTTGGAACGATCAATTTCCAAATCTGGTTAAAGATAAGGATGACGAATTAGTGTTGGAACATATGTCGAGTTTATCTTTAATACGTTTGAATTAGTACCTAAAACAAAAAACTGAACCTGTTGGGAAGAAGTTCTTTGGGGGAATCAAAGATAAAGATTATGTTGCGCCGCCCAAGGATTGATGGAGGAAAGATGGTAATAACTCAGATAATGAGGAAGAGTATCGTTTGGCGTAGTATATTCCAAAGAGGGGTATTTGGTATGAAAAGGAGGATAAAAAAAAGAAAAAGCCAACACCTAAAAAGGAAGCTACTCAGAGAAAAATGGCATCAAAGAAGACTGCTAATATGTTGATTGATGAAGACTCAGATGAAGAAGAGGTCTTTGTTGAAACCGAAAACATTGAAACTAAAGTGTTTTCTACTACTTTAGATCATGAAAAGGGTGGAGAAGATGAATCTAGTTCTGATGAGACTCTGATTGCTAGTGACGAAGATGAATCGATCAGAATAGCACCGGTTGCACCAAAGTTTGTGGAAACTAATATGAGAACATCTAAACGAAAGAAAAATGGAGATGAGGACGAGCCGTATGTGCCGCCAAAGAAATTAAAAAAGTGAAAAGCAAACCAACTGATGTTACCAAAAAGACAACAGGGTCTCCGGCTACTAAGAAAGCTAGACGAAAGTATCTGAAGACAATGACTGATGGCGCTGGTCCAGTAGGTCAAGAAAAAGAGACACATGAAGTTGAAACTGTGTTGGAAAATATTACTACTGTGCAAACACCGCCTACATCACCACAACATACCTCACCACCACAACCACCATCACTACCGAAACTATCAACACCACATCATACACCAAAGCAACCTACACCGCAAAAACAACAGTCTACTCTTCGTTCTTCAATAAGGCGACAATCTACTAGAGAAGATCTTACAGAATAAGGTTGGCATAAACTTTGAAGCTGAATTTGATTTGATTAAAACTGAGGAAGCTAAGGAAAGAGTTGTCGAGAGGGCACGAAAGGCTGAAGCTAAGGCTGAAGCAGCTTGAAAGGCAAAAGAAAAGATTGATGATATCCCTATTATTAAATCAGTGTAAGAAAAGGAAGTTGAGCCTGAAATCGATATTTCTATGTTTGTTCTAATCGGCAATGTGGTAGATGTTCCTTATCATTCTGAAAAGAAGGGAAACTGATAAGAGATCTAGTGGTGGTAAATATAGAGGAAGAACAAGATGATGATGATGAGAATGATGAGAAAGATGATGATGTTGGTGGTGATAATAGGAAAGATGATGATGATAAAGGTGATGATAACAATGATAATCAGGGGGTACTGGATTTATGGTGATTGCAGCTAAGAGCAATGATTCATTTGACTATAATGCTTTTCTGAACGATGATGCAAATCAAGTGGATGATGCTCAGAGAGAGGGGGGAGAAGGATTCTGTGAACGAAGAAGAGTATACAGGAATCCCCACAAATGTTACTCCATTAACGGTTGTTCCTGTAATGCAACCAAGAATGTTTTATCTAGAGCATGGTGTGGAAGAGGGGTATTTTGTCCACAGTTACACAAAGGAAGAATTAACTCAAATGTTGGGATTCATATTGTCAAGTGTACCCATTCCAAATTTTATTCGAATCAAACGATCCGCGAAGTTTATGAAAGCTCGTTCGAATTCGACTTTGAAGAAGGGCTGAATAACATAAGTATCATAAAGCTAGATGAGTACGTGTATAGATATGTGGAGGATGCTGATAATTATGATAACATTTTTGTGGAGGATGATTCTAACAATGAAATGGTTAAATACACTAGTGATGGAATAGATGACTTCCCAACATTCCAAGAAATGTTTTATGAAGAAACAAATGATTTATTGAAAAAAAGGTTGAAGAAACAGTAAAAGATGGTAATCTGCCAAGACGTTTTTATGAGACATCAAGACAAGAAGACATGGTTTAAAGAGTTACCTAAAGAAAGAAAATTCCAACGACAGTTAGCATTTTTTATGAGAGATCAAGACAAGTCGTTAGGGGATATTTTAAGCTGGGGATGGATACATGGTTTAAAGAGTTGCCTAAAGAAAGAAAATTCCGATGACCGTTAGCATTTTTCATGAGAGATCAAGACAAGTCGTTAGGGGATATTTTAAGCTGGGAATGGATACCAGAGTTGAATGTATATGCTATGCAAAGAGAGTTCGGGGTTCAATACTTCTGATTCTTATGTGATAGTCAAACATTGCCTTGGTGGGATGTTGAAGAGTTATACCAGACTAAGTGCATCAATTACAAGATGAAGTGGAACAATCGAAGATTTTTGAAGTTGATAATGTTTGAAGCTGCTTATGCTTTTCTTAACTAGAAGCCACATATTCCCAAGAAGATTAAAAAGATCGATCCAGTTACTAAAGAGAAAGATGTGCCACTGATTGTGAAACGGCCACGTACAATGAATAATATGCCGTTAATGAAAATAGAACAAGATTTTAATGAATTCTTTGTGGTAGTATGATATTGAAACTTGTGGCGCGGTGATTGTTTTGAAAGCCATTGGATTATGGAGAACTATCAGGATTTTATATCCAATTTGGTTGGTGAATTGTTCTAAGAAAGACATTGAATGCTTATTCTACAACAAGATATGTTATGAAGTGAAGGAAAAAGTGCAAGCGATGCATTATGAGGGTGTTATAAATATTTATTATGCACATGATATTAATTCTGGTAGATGTGGAAGTCAAAGTGGCAAGAGTTAGAAGGAAAATAATTTAGGAAGAAAATGACAAAAGAAGAACAGATTTATGAGAAGATAAAGAAAGCTTCAATCAAAAGATTTCAATTTATGAAGTGGGCTCCAGTGACAGATAAAACGCCTATTCCTAGTGAAGAACGTCGGAAGCCGAGAAAGAATTTCTTTGGAAGATAAAGATTAATGTTCTAACGTTTTTGAAGACTGATCAAGAATACGACAATATCCAAGGGGAGTTTGTTGATACATTATGTCTATGCCTACGTCTTTGAGTCATGTCCATGTCTGTAACACGGCTGAATGTTAGATTTTGTTATTTTGTATGTTTACTTCATATGAAGATAAAGTGTCCAGTTCGTACAAAGTAAAAATTGCAAGTTCGCATGGAGTGAAACTTCTATATATAGGTTAGTGTGTTCTTGAGTCTGTAACAGTATTTGGAGAATGATAAGGTGGAGCCCTAGCGGATTTGTTTCCGGTTGTAAACGTTTGAACAATTAATGAAACATTGAGATTGAAAAGTAATCTTGAACTATTGTAACTAATCTAAAATGAATTCCGCACATTTAAGACTAGGATAAACAAATTAGGACCTGAGCTTATGGATGAAAGTAGAACCTCACAAAAATTTTCATAGTGCATTTGAATCAATCATACCTCCTAATGTATTTAACTCTTTTGCAGGTTTCTTCGGTGAACAAAGAAGTTACCAAAGCCTATAATGCGAAGGAAAGAAGAAACAACCTGTAGAAGAAATTGTAGATGTGACAAAAGAGATGAACGCTGAAAACGTCAACACGATCCTTGAGAAAGCTATGATGGCTCAGTTAAAAGAGGTAGTTGAAATCTCTGAGGAGGTCCGGGAAGTCATGGTTGAGGCAGTCGAAGAAGAGGTTAAAATTGAGAAAATTAAAACATAGAAACAATGCACAAAATGCTTAGAGTCGTGAACATATTGTTTTGAAAAGATGAGAAGTATAATGAACTGAAAAAACACACATCTAACCTAACAAGTTCCTTAAAAGAAACAAAAGAAGCTTATGATAAATTGAGTAGAACTATCAACTAGTACCATAATGCTAGTAGGGAAGATGTGGCTACACTTTCTATGCTCAAAGCGACTGTCATGGATAAACAAATTGCAATAAATAATCATATTGACACGATCGCCAAATTAAAACAAGAGAAATGGAACAGGTTGATAAGAAGCTGATCAGTTAATCTAAAGCATCTTATGTTTTGGATCACATCCTCCTTAAACCAACAGTAAAAGATGAAACAGGAGAGGATCTGTATGGTTATCAAAATAAAAGTTTGGGCTATCATCGAGTTCCACCCTCGATGTGGAATAGTTATTCAAGGAAAAGCCTGACGGGGTGGAAAAGGCGCTAAATTTAAAATTGAAAACCGATAAGAAAGATGAGCTTCCTGAAGATTCGATATAACCTATACCAAACCTGAAAATGAGTGTGAATCAGAAGTAGTCAAAAATGTTGTTGAAAAGGTTTTGGAAAATGAGACTGATAACACTAATGTTGATAGTATTCAATCGAATTTTGAGAAAGCTACTTTGAGTTCATATTCTGAAAATGACGAAAGTTTTCACAAAATTACATTCCTAAATTAGGCTATAGTTTGAATGATGATTCCAATGTTGTGATGTATAAAATGAACGGATCTGACAAGCTACACTTTGATGGTGAGTTTCTGATACAGAACATAAACATGAACAAAGTTGAAAAACTATTCAAATTAGTAGAGGTTGATATGTCTGAGATTGACAAATTGTATACATATTACTAGTCGAAACCAAAATGCTCCTATTCTAATAACCAACAAAGAAATAACTATTATGGGAGAAACAGTTTGGGAAAAAGTAAGAGAAATAATAAAAGGTTTGGAAATTTGAAATTTACAAAGAAAATGACGTTTGTTTCTCGATCAAGCTCGGAAAGTGATAGGATAATGGATCGGTTGTAACAGACAATAGGACTTGCTTTCGATGCAATTAAGTTGGGCATATCGCTAGTCTGTGTCCACAAAAGAATTTTTAAGTCCGGAAAATTCGGATCTAACTACGATATCACACAATCACCAAGGATGGGTGAAATCCAAACTTGGTGATATTCAAGAAAACCGAAAAGATGAAAGAACAATACGAATCAACTTTAACACCTTGCACACGATTATATTACTTGAACAAGCAAAACCGTCTGGTACAAGATGAAGGCTCTCTAGAGAAATCCCAAAAGTCTTACCCTAGAAATGACATAAGCATAGCTAATATACCTAGGGTAAGGGCATGCCCCTCATGGGCTTGCCTGGCCCACATGGCCTATGGCATGCGCTAATGACTTATAAAGGTCCAAACCTAATACACATTAACCCAGTTAATCCCAGTTAACTACCATAGACTGTTGCATATATTTGATGCGTCCCCCTAGACTGGTGCATCAAATTGTCTTCATTAGCATAAATTTAGCAACGTCTTCAACAGAGTCTATGGTTGTCGCTATGCTGTAAGTGTTGTGGAAGTCGGTCTGACACTTCTAGGACCTCACTCTTTGACGAACTCTCAGCACCAGGTCTTTTTCTTCTGCTCTTGTGACTAGTTTCATATCAGGATCTTGATCAGCTTTGCTTGAAACCTCTTTGTCAAAAAAGAATGCGAGAGGAGGAATATCAGCAGCTCTTTCCTTCTTCAGTCTTTCTCTTTCAAACAAATAGGTACTTCTCCAAATGTGCTATCACTGTCAGACGATGACTGGCATCTGGTTCTTCTGACTCAGGTACACTTTGCTGTTATGATGCTTCATGCTTTGTTGGCAACTAACAACATCTCAATTTCAGCAACCCCTGTTTCTTGATCTAAATCAAGATCTTTACAATTCTCAGAAATATATAAGCAAACGTTCTTATGCAACAGGGAGAGTACCGCATGAACACTTGGTACATCCCAAATACTTGTACTCAGATCAAAATTCAAATTTCTTTCATCTTTTGATGATTAGTCAAATCTTCAAGAACGGTTAATAATTTTTAATAAAACAAAGAAAGTACTCTATTTTTGAATTTTTGATTTTTTAATTTTAAAATACAAGAATATAAATAGAAACGCAAATAGACGAAGAAACTAACTCAGTAGTTACAACTATATAATTCCAGTGGGATCCAAATCGTTTTCAGGCAGAGCAAGGAACACTTTCTAGTGCGAACCTATTTCGACTGTTCTAAGTGATTTCCAATAATCATCTTCTTTACCTGCAAAAGTTTTCAACATATCATTAGGCAAGAGTTGTTTAAACACATTGTTTAAAAGTTCCTCCTCTTCTGATGATGTGTGGTAGTAATAATCATCTTCTGGAGCCTCGTCTAAAGATGCCTCTGGTTTTTCTTCAGGGTCTTCAATTATCTCAGCAACCAAAGCCAAACTTTCATTCTTTGAAATGTATTTGTTCCAGTTAAAGGCCTCATCTTCTTGAGTTACCACTAGCGCCTTTTCTTTGGTCTCTGGCTATCTATCTTCGATCTGCACCATGCGAGTTTATTGTTGGGGATGGTGGTAAATAGCCTTCTTGTAGTAGTCATCGGAAAATGGCTTCTGGTTACCCTGAGCCTCTCTGTTTAGGTATTCACGTTTAAACCCTTTTCCCGACACTTGAAACATGTAACTTTGGACTTGTCAAATCCAAGTTTTCCATCCAAACTTCCCAAGTTCTCTTTCCCCGTAATTTCCATGAAGTGTTGTGCGCATCGAACAATAGATGCCATACACCACTGTATGTCGATCAACTCCTTCTCTACTGGATCAATCTGATCACACTCCTCTCCTGTCATTTCCGAATTTCCAATTCTTCCTGCTACAAGACTGTCATAAGATTCAAGAACCGATACTAATAATGACATATGCTGCTTAGCGGTTTTCTCATCAAAGTTTTGTGTATTTTGGAAATCGACAACGATATTGCACTGTAGTACTCTTAGAGTAGGATTTGATAGACTGTTCTGGTTGAGTTGGAGATTGCTCGATCCATATGATGACTGTGGGCTTTGAGACGTGTTTGGATTGACCGTTACAAATGATTGAAAACTACTTTTTTATTTGACGGTGGGCTTGGTGTGCTGTAAGCGTTAAAGTCAGTCTGGATCTTCGGAGATTTTATTTGAGCAGTAGCACTATTCTTGAAGTATAGATTAAAATCTTGTTGCACTTGAACGTTCATGTTCTTCGCCATCTTTTGCATTTCAAGCTCATGTCCCTCAAATCTTTTGTGACATTTGTGCCTTTTCAATCATTGCACAATTACAAACAATTTCGTAGTCAATAAAACCCTGTGTTTTATTTTGAAATTTTTTGTATTCAATAAAATCTTGTAGTTTATTGATGAGAATGCAAAAATGTTAATTGTTGCACAATTTCGATCGTTTTCGTGTTCGTTAAAGAGTTTTACGCATTTTTGCGAAACACGTAACCGTACAACCGAACGAATTGACATCCATGACATTTTCGGGCATAATCCAAGTTACACATGTCTTAACACCTTTATATAACCTAAATATTAGGTTAAAAGGGTTAAAAATGACAAACAAGGGAAAATACAAGTCCAAGGGCCAAAAATGTCAAAAAAAATAATAAATATTTTTGTTTGTTTACCAAGTTTGCTACGTATCTCAAATTTTTGACACCTAGCACTCACTTTGCCACACTTAATATGGTGTTGACACATGTTAGGACACTAATCCACACTTGAGAACACTTTTCATCACCTCCTTAATCCTAAAATACTATAAATACCCCATGATTCTTCCATTTTTTCACACCACTTCAAAACACTTCAAAGCAAAGTATGATGTTCCTCTTTCTATCCTTCTTGGAGTTGGTTTCCAGCCTGTGGAAGCCTCCTATCTTGAGTTCCAAAAGTGTTCTTCAACACGAGTAAGTACTCTTCCTAGTTCTTTCATTATTTTAGCTATATTGAGCTAAAAGTCGAACAGTTTGGCTTCCTGATTGACTTTTGGTTCTGAACATATTGGTCAAGTCAAAGTTCAGTTGAACTTCGAAACGTGATCGTAATTACGAAGGTTATAATCCCTAACGATTTCACATTCTGATTACCAAGTTTACTAGTCGAAGTGACGAGTCAAAGTTTCGGTAAAAAAACGCATGATGTGCGTTTTATGATGAAACTATTTTCAGGTATCAAAACACCAAGTTTTGATACCAACTCAGTTTTATAAACTTATTTCGATATATTTTGGCATGCCTAACTCGTCACTTCTAGTTTAGTGCTTATTCAGGGTGGTAAGTCGAGCGGTCTTGACCACCGCTTTAACTTTCGAAGCCGACCTATTTGGTCGATCTTAGGATCGGACCAAACACATATTTGTGACCATAGTTGTATAGGGAATACCCTACTGTGGTTATACCTTATGGTCACGTCGTTTGGTTAGTGTAATGATAAGTTACTTCTATGTTCTTAAAAAATCACCAAAATGCCCTTTTGCGCATAAATCCATTCTAAACACATGTAACCATATTTTTATCATATAACTGATGTTATAACATTTTCAAACATGTTTGGGGCATTTAAGACTTATCATAGGATGATCACGCATTTACGCTAATGACCCGTTAAAGGAGCATAAACTTCCTTAATGAGTCATAATGGGTTAAAAGCACTTAGGATCCTTTCCAAATCAGAATGTTAAGTTTGGTAAACCATATCACATGAGTTCCAACACTCGTTTGGTTTATAAGACTTCATTCTATCCGATCTCCCGTTTGTAGTCCCACACGCTAAAATATTTATCTGACACATTAGGACACATTTGAGCTTTGTTTATTCCGTTGCTCAAGAACACTTTCGCAATCCCGAGTGAGTACATAGCCCCCCTCTTTTACGTTTTCAAATGTTTTGGGTTGATTCATATGTGCCTATAATTATTTTCAAAATTTCAAAACAATATACATGGTTTATGTATACAAAAATGATTTTCAAAGTGAGTACATAGTTCCCCTCTTTTACATTTTGCAAATGTTTTGAGGTGACTCATATGTGCTAAATCATTTTCAAGTTTTCACAAACAACGTCTATGGTTTATATGTAAAACAATACGATTTCAATAATGTGAATAACTTGTTGTTGCGTTTCCATAACACGAATGGACTTCATTAGCTTTGGCCGAGCCGACCAGTAGTATGTTATGGTACCATAGGACTGACAATCCCATTATCGGACTATTCACTAGATTTGGTGGAAGTTTGGGTAATGACAGAAACTGTTTCTGATTAACAAATCATTTGTTGATTTGTTAGTCTAGTTAAAGAGACCCTTTGGTGGTCTATTAAAGATACCCTTTGGTTGTATAGTCAACACAGGTTTGAATGTGTTCATTAAACAACGATCAAAAGTTATCACAATTAAAAATACAGACGATTTGATTATGACATGGACAATTGGTTTATGGTACGGATGATTGATTTATAACACGGACGAATGGTTTATAACACGGACAAATGGTTTATAACACGGCCAAATGGTTTTGAACAATGTCACGCAATGATTTTCACTTAAAGATATAAACCATACGGAGTTTTCTTTTGAATCAATCTATTACAAGGTTTTTACAAAAGAAACGTTTTGGTCAAGATTCATGGCTACAAGTTTTTCACAACTCCAACCAACTTGTTTTAGTTGGTTAATTGTATTGCAATATCAAACACTTTTGATACAAGATTTTCACTTAACGACTCTTGTAGTCGGACGAGGTGTTGCAATATGTATACAAAGCCACAAATCTAACACACACACAAACCTATGTACTCGCCGGCATTTTTATGCTAACTCTCTTTTCACATATGATTCAGGAGTCAATGGTTGATAATATGATGCATGCTTCAGGTAGGAATGGACGTGGGCCTTAGAGACTTAAAACATGAAAGGCAGTTTATTTATGTGCTGTTCTTGTTTATCCCAAGACAATGTAAACATTAACTTAATAAAACAAAATTTTAAATTCCATGAGTTATGAAACAATAGTTCTGTGACATGACTCCCTGACGTTTCCGCCTCAGTTGTTATTTTACTCAGTCGGGGTGTTACAGAAAGATTGCTATCAGAGCTTATGGTTATAGGGAATTAGGTTATTAGTAATGCTTTAACTTAGACTATAACCTTTCTAGGACCCTAACGCGAGTTATCTTATGTTTAGATTCTTAAAACAATACCATCACCTATCCTTAGGTGACTACCAAAACAAATACACAAGTTACAATTTTGTTTTGAAAATCAATCATCTATCCTTAGATGATTTGTTTTGACTTAAAGCCTTGTAAGTTTTCAAAATCCCGTCAAAGTTTGGGTTTTATTAATGTGAACACGTGCAATCTGTAAGGGTGGATGCCTGTACCCTGAGTTTTCTATCTAAGGCTAGAGTGTTCGTACAAATCCGCATTATCGAACCATTCACTCTTACCTGGGAACTCTTGGGGTGAGTGTCCACTTATAGGCTAAAGCATGTCTTCGCGATACATTATAAAGACCAATTTACTTTTATTAGTCACCGTGTGTTGTTTGTTTGTTTTTAAGTAACGAACGAAGGACTACCATCCTTATATTTCGTCGATATTTTTAACATATTTCTAGATTAGCCAATGTTTGTCATTCGGCCCCAAAACAAGCTATTTAGAACCCTGTTCAACCCCAAGCCAACTCTGCTAGACCTCCATTCCCACCTTGTTCTTGCTACAACTTTGGCGAGATGGGTCACCTTAGAAACAATTGCCAAAATTGGTGAAGGCTAATGCAAATCCTGCCCATGGATGCGCATTCAACATCAATGCCAACGAGGTTTGTGCTGATAACGAAGTCATTAATGGTACATTCCTTGTTAACAATCATCCTGCTTCTATTCCTTTTGATTCGGGTACTGATAGAAGCTTTATATCACTAGCCTTTGAACTTTTGCTTTCGATGCCTAGAACTAACTAGGAAAACTCTTAATGGTGGAAATAGCTAGTGGTAAATCCCTTGTGCTCTACTATGTCATTCGTAGTTGCCAATTGAACTTGGATAACAACCTTTTTCCCATTGACCTCACACCAATGCAACTCGGGAGTTTTGACATCATCATAGGACTGGATTGGTTAACTAATCACCATGCTGAGGTGATCTGTTTTGACAAGGTTGTTTGTATACCTCTTTCATCTGGCGAAACCTTAGAAGTTCACGGAGAGAAACCCTCTAGTAGCCTAAAACTCATGACCTGTACCCAGGCACAAAAATACCTACGAAAGAATTATGTAGCCTTTTTGGCACATATCGTAGAGGAAAAAGGCAAGGGCAAAACTGTTCAGGACATCCCCATTGTTCAGGAATATCCTAAGGTGTTTCCTGAGGAGCTACCTTGTTTACCCCCAATTCGTCAAGTTGAGTTTCTTATTGACCTTGTACCTTGTGCCAATCCAATTGCCAAATCTCCTTACCGTCTTGCACCTTCTGAAATGTAAGAGTTGTTAAAGCAACTCCTAGAACTTTCAGACAAGGGATTCATTCGTCCGAGCTTTTCACCTTGGGGCGCTCCTGTCCTATTCGTGAAAAAGAAGGATAGATCCTTTCGTATGTGTATCGATTATCGTGAACTCAACAAACTCACAATCAAAAATCGATATCCCCTACCTCGCATTGATGATCTCTTTGATAAGCTACAAGGTGCGACCTGCTTTTCAAAGATTGATCTGCGTTCTAGGTATCATCAATTCGTATACTCGAAGAAGATATTCCCAAGACTGCTTTTCGCACTCGATACGGCCATTATGAGTTCACTGTCATGCCTTTTGGTTTGACGAATGCTCCTACCATCTTCATGGACTTAATGATTAGGGTTTGTAAACCTTATAGACAAGTTCATCATTGTTTTCATCGATGACATCCTCATTTATTCTAAGTCTCGAGCCGATCACGAACAACATCTCCATCTTACGATGGAACTCCTGAAGAAAGAACAACTTTACGCTAAATTCTCCAAGTGTGAATTTTGGCTAAAAGAAGTTCTATTTTGTGACACATTGTTAACGAACAAGGTACACATGTAGATCCCGCCAAAATCAGTGCGATTAGGGATTCGAGTACACCTACTACTCCTACCGAAGTTTGTTCATTTCTTGGTCTTGCTGGATACTATCGACGATTCATCGCGAACTTTTCAAAGATCGCGGTTCCCCTCACCACTTTAACTCAGAAGAATAAACCTTTTGAGTGGGGACCCAAACAAGAGGAAGCCTTTCAAACACTAAAAAAAACAATGTATTGCTCCTGTTTTATCTTTACGCGACGGCAACAACGATTTCTTTGTCTATTTTGACGCATCAAACCTAGGCCTTGGTTGTGTTCTCATGCAAAGAGACAAAGTCATAGCCTATGCATCAAGACAATTGAAAATCCATGAGAAGAACTACACAACTCATGATCTTGAGTTAGGAGTCGTAGTTTTTGCTCTCAAAATTTGGAGACACTACCTTTACGGTATGAAATGTGTGGTTTTCACTGACCACAAAAGTCTCCAACACATATTAAATCAAAAGGAGCTTAACATGAGGCAACGACGCTGGGTCAAACTTCTGAACGACTACGACTGTGAGATTCGCTACCATCCTGATAAGGCGAATGTTGTGGCTGATGCGCTTAGTCGTAAGGAACTTGTCAAACTTTATTGTGTTCGAGTTCAATCTGATATCCAGACACGTATCCTTCAAGCACAACATACATGTGTGACCCAAAGCTTGTTGAAAAATAAGCTGCCACAAAATCTCAAACTTCAACTAGAAACAAAAGATAACGGATTACTCTACTATAAGAACCGTTTGTGGATTCCTAGTCAAGACAATCTCCGCACATTATTGATGGACGAAGCTCATAAGTATCATTATTCAATCCATCCTGGTGCAGACAAAATGTATAAGGATCTCCGTACCCAGTAGTGGTGGCCGAGTATGAAGAAGGACATTGCCTTATATGTGTTTAAATGTCTAACTTGTCTTAAAGTTAACACAGAACATCAACGCCCATCTGGTTTACTTTAGCAACCACAAATACCGGTATGGAAGTGGGAGAACATTGCAATGGATCTCGTCACTAAACTACCGTTCACACCTAGAGGTCATGATGCCATTTTGGTAATCATCGATCGTCTAACAAAGTCAGCACACTTTTTGGCAATTCGTGAGGATCTATCTGCTAACAAACTTGCCAAGATCTATGTTGATGAGATTGTATCCCATCATGGTGTTCCTTTGAACATCATTTCCGATCGAGATGCTCGATTCTCATCTCACATTTGGAAAACCATGCAATCTACCATGGGAACCAAACTCAATCTGAGCACTACTTATCATCCTCAAACGGATGGACAATCTGAAAGGACAATTCAAACACTTGAGGATATTCTTAGAGCTTGTGTGATCGACTTTGGTGGTAGTTGCTATTCGCATCTACCATTGGTCGAATTCTCCTACAACAATTATTATCACGCCAGCATCAATATGGTGCCTTTTGAAGCTAATTTACGATCGAAAATGCCGTTTACCTGTCTGTTGAAATGAGGTCGGTAAAGCTTAGCTCACAGGACCTGAACTCATTCACCACACAACAGACAAAGTCAAGAAAATTCGCACTAACCTCCTGACAGCTAAAAGCCGTCAAAAGAGTTATGCGGACAAACAACGCAAGCCCTTGAAATTACAAGTTGGAGATCACGTCCTTGTTAAGGTAACCCTTGGAAAAGTGTGATTAGATTTGGAAAGAAAGGAAAACTTGCACCACGATATATTGTACCATTCAAGATCGCTGAGAGTATCGGAAAGGTCACCTGACTTGAGCTACCTCCTGAACTTGCGAATATTCACCCAACATTCCACGTGTCCAATTTGAAAAAGTGTTTAGCCGATACAAACCTCCACATTCCCCTCGACGAAATTCACGTTGATGACACTATGCACTTTGTCGAGAAACCTGTGGAGATATTGGACCGTGAAGTCAAGAAACTCAAGCGTAGACGTATACCGATAGTTAAAGTTTGTTGGGAATCCAAACGTGGTGAAGAATTTACTTGGGAACGAGAGGATCAGATGAAAGCGAACTATGCACATATATTTCACAAAGTTTTCTCTAATTAAATTTCGGGAAGAAATTTCCAAAAGTAGGGGGGACTGTGACATTAGTGCCTTTTCAATCATTGCATGATTACAAGCAGTTTCGTATTCAATGAAACCCTATGTTTTATTTCCAAATACTTTTATATTCAATAAAATCATGTATTTTATTGATAGGAAGGCAAAAATGTCAATCGTTGCACAATTTCGATCATTTTTGTGTTCGTTAAAGCATTTTACGCATTTTTTGCAAAACACGTAACCGTACAACCGAACGAACCGACATCCACGACATTTTCGGGCATAATCCAAGTTACACATGTCTTAACACTTTTATATAACCTAAATATTAGGTTAAAGCGGTTAAAAATGGCAAACAGTGAAAATACAATCCAGGGGCCAAAAATGTTAAAAAAAAATAATAAATATTTTTGCTTCTTCACCAAGTTTGCCGCCTATCTCCAATTTATGACGCCTAACACTCACTTTGCCGCACTTAATATGGTTTTGAAACATGTTAGGACACTAATCCACACTTGAGGACACTTATCATCACCTCCTTAATCCTAAAATACTATAAATACCCCATGATTCTTCCATTTTTTCACACCACTTCAAAACACTTCAAAGCAAAGTATGAAGTTCTTCTTTATATCCTTTTTTGAGCTTATTTTCAGCCTTTGGAAGCCTCCTATCTAGGTTCTGAAAGTGTTATTCAACACGAGTAAGTACTCTTCCTAGTTCTTTCATTATTTTAGCTATTTGAGCTAAAAGTCGAACAGTTTGGCTTCCTGATTGATTTTTGGTTCTGACCATATTTGGTCAAGTCAAAGTTCAATTAAACTTTCCAACATGATCATAATCACGAAGGTTATAATCCCTAATGACTTCACCTTTTGATTACCATGTTTACTAGTCGAAGTGACGAGTCAAAGTTTTGGTAAAAAAAGCGCATGATGTGCATTTTACGACGAAACTATTTTCGGGTATCAAAACACCAAGTTTTGATACCAAATCAGTTTCATAAACTTATGTAGCTATATTTTAACATGCCTAACTCGTCACCCCTAGTTTAGTGCTTATTTAGGGTCGTAAGTCGAGCGGTCTTGACCACCGCTTTGACTATCGAATCCGACCTGTTTGGTCCATCTTAGGATCCAACCAAAACACATATTTGTGAGGATAGTTGTACAGGGAATAACCTACTGAGGTTATACCTTATGGTCACATCGTTTGGTTAGTGTAATGATAAGTTACTTCTATGTTCTTAAAAAATGACCAAAATGCTCTTTTGCGCATAAATCCATTCTAAACAAATGTAACCAAATTTTTATCATATAAACTAATGTTATAACATTTTCAAACATGTTTAGGGCATTTAAGACTTATCATAGGACGATCACGTGTTTACGCTAATGACCCATTAAAGTAGGATAAACTACCTTAACGAGTCATAATGGGTCAAAAGCACTTAGGATCCTTTCCAAATCAGAATGTTAAGTTTGGTAAACCATATCACATGAGTTCCAACACTCGTTTGGTTTATAAGACTTCATTCTATCCGATCTCCCGTTTGTAGTCCTGATACGCTAACATATTTTATCTGACACATTAGGACACGTTTGAGCTTTGTTTATTCCGTTGATCAGGAACACTTTCGCAATCCAAAGTGAGTACATAGCCCCCCACTTTTACGTTTTCAAATGTTTTGAGGTGATTCATATGTGCCGATAATTATTTTCAAAATTTCAATTTACATGGTTTATATATACAATAATGATTTTCAAAGTGAGTACATAGTTCCCCTCTTTTACGTTTTACAAATGTTTTGGGGTGACTCATATGTGCTAAATCATTTTCAAGTTTTCAAAAACAATGTCTATGGTTTATATATAAAACAAAACGATTTCAATAATGTGAACAACTTGTTAATGTGTTATCCATAACATGAATGACATTCATTAGCTTTGGCCGAGCCAACCAGTAGTATGTTATGGTACCATAGGACTGACAATCGCATTATCGGACTGTCACTGGATTTGGTGGAAGTTTGGGTAATGACAGAAACTATTTCTGCTAAATCATTTGTTAATTTGTTAGTCTAGTTAAAGAGACCCTTTCGTGGTATAGTCAACACAAGTTTGAATGTGTTCATCAAAGATATCAAAATTTTTCACAATTAAAATACGGATGATTTGATTATGACATGGACAATTGGTTTATGACACGAGCGATTGATTTATAACACGGACGGATGGTTTATAACACGACAAACGGTTTTGAACAATGTCACGCAATGATTTTCACTTAAAGATATAAACCATATGAAGTTTTCTTTTGAATCAATCTATTACAAGGTTTTTCAAAGGAAACGTTTTGGTCAAGATTCACGGCTACAAGTTTTTCACAACTCTAACAAACTTGTTGTAGTAGGTTAATTGTATTGCAATATCAAACACTTTTGATACGAGGTTTCACTTAACGACTCTTATATTCGGACGAGGTGTTGCAATATGTATACAAAGCCACAAATTTGACACACTCACCAAACCTATGTACTCACTGACATTTTTATGCTGACTCTCTTTTCACATATTTTTTAGGAGTCAATGCTTAATAATATGATGCATGCTTCACGTAAGAATGGACGTGAGCCTTAGTGACTTAAAACATGAAAGACAGTTTATTTATGTGTTGTTCTTGTTTATCCCAAGACAATGTAAACATTTAACTTAATAAAACAAAATTTTAAATTCCATGAGTTGTGAAACAATAGTTCTGTGACATGACTCCTCGTCGTTTCCGCCGTGGTTCGTTGTTTTACGCGGTCAGGGTGTTACATGTTTCAATGAAACGTGGTAATGAGAGATTACCATATTCAGATCCATTCTTCAAAATAGTCAAATAGCTAGACCATTCGCCTTATGGCAAGGAATCAGTGAGTTTATCAACAAGTTCTTCGTTCATATTGATGATTCCCATTCTCTTCATTTGCACCACCAGATGACATTATCTTTCAATTAGCTGCTTTACCGTCTCTCTTTTGATCAACGTAAAGATGTCAAATTCTTTACTCAGCAACGATCTCTTCCCTTTACGCAATTGGGCACTTCCCTTTAATTTTGATCGAAGAGCGTTCCATAATGATTGTGCATCATAATCATGTTGTAACAACTCCAGAATGTCTTCCTTGATAGATTGTTGAAGAATATTCATCATTTTCTTCTGATTGATAAACTTTTCCCTTTCATACTCTGAAAGTTGAGCCAATGTCTTCTTGAGACCGTTCTCTACAACAGGTGATTGGTACTTTTCTTCGATAGCAAACCAACAGGTAAAATGATTTGCCTGAACCCAGTTCATGAAACGTACGCTCCAACTATCAAAGTCTTCGAGATTCATTCACTTTGGCGGTTTCGTCATAGTACCCATCTCGTTCTGTAGGTTCATGTTTTGCGCTGCAGTAGTCGTGACTGCTGAGGTAGCAAATGCGTTACAAAATTCGTCCGACATTTGTCTGCAAAAAGTTTAGACACACGCTATTGAAAAACTGATTAGAACAATAAAACTTTCTCCGTGCGGATGACAAAAAACAGTTTGTGCGACCAAGATCCGTTCGTACGACTAGATACTCGTGCGAATCAAAAAAATAACTCGTACGAATGACCAGATCCCTCATACGAATGACTTGCTCGTACGAGTGTATAATTCGTGTCAACCACATATTCAAATTTTCAACTTGTACATTTTAAGAACTTTTGGTTACTCGTTCGTAAGAATAAATTAACTTGTTCAGACAGTCGTTCGTGCGAGTGGTCTCTCTACCTGTACGAAACAACTTAGGTCACAAAACGGATGAATTTTACCAATTTTGACATGATAAAGGTCGATTTTAGATCTGAAATTGTTAAGGATTGTTTAGAATTGATTTTAACGTAATATCCTAGAATCCTAATCCAATTTGTCCATAATTTCGTCCAATTCCGAGATCAGTTAGGGAGAAATGTAGAATTAGAAAGCTACAACAGTGAATCTGATCTGAAACGTTGGTAACCTGTAGAAACTTTATGTTTGTCAGCAGATCAGACTTCAAGGCTCTGATACCACATGTGAATGGTATCTAACTCAACTAGCAGAGGCGGAATTCATTGCTAGAGAGGATGACAAATGAAGAAGTGAGATCTTACTGTTTAACTCCTCTGAATGTATGATTCACGTGCAAAGTGCAAGGCAAGTAAACGAATCAGCAGGGCTTTGTCGTACTAACTGAACTAACACCAACTGTCTCATACACAACACTCCTCTATTTATAGGTCGACATGACTCGCACTGGAGTGTGTGAAACAGAGACTGTGACTCGTGCGAGTGGTTGCCTCATACGAGTGACAGAGTGTCACTCGTACGAGTCTTGTACTTTACTCGTACGAGTCTCTTACAAAACGTATAAAATAATCAATAACATATATACATTCGACGTTTAAGCCCTATGTACAATAACAACATATCCTAGACGTAGGCAATAGACATAATGCACCAACAGTGAGTATACTGATATCATCCTTTATCTTTTACAACGTCAGACTATTGGTGAACAGGTCAGTACATTCGTACAGTAGAGTGACCAATAATATCTGACGAGGGTTAGGCAAATACCTTATATTGTATGTTTGACTTTTCAAGCACATGGAATTTTCTTGTGATGAGATTTCCTTTCTTTTAAGGTTTGGGCCCTTCTATTTTGGCTCTTTTAAGGATATCCTGACTGTGCCTAGGTCTGCATGTATCTGGTTGCAACAGAAGGGCAGCCTTGATAACCCGGATGACTCATCAACATAAAGACTTGAAACTTCAGACGTTGGCTATCTATCAACGCAAGATTTAAGACCATGAAATCATACGCCGATGGTATGTTACCCACAAGATACATAGTTGATTATCTTTATATCACTTATATCTTTTAATCACTTTGAGCATTAAGCCTACCGACATATCACATTAGATCCTAGTCTTTTCAGCTATGACACCTTACATGTGTCAGTCACGCCATTTATCACGAATATTCATTTCATTTCCCATGCGATGCAAAAAGACTTTTTGGATTTTTTAGTTATTCAAAAGTTTTTGTATTTTTCTAGTTTTCAAATGTTTTTTATATTTTTCTGATTTTCTCCCCTCAAACAATGCATATATACATATATCTCCCTCTATGCGATGCAAAAGACTTTTTGGATTTTTCAGTTTTTCAAAAGTTTTTGTATTTTTCTGTTTTTCAAATGTTTTTGTATTTTTCTGATTTCTCCCCCTTAAACAATGCATATATACATATATCTCCCTCTTCCCCCAAAATTTGTGCATCACACTTTATGCATATATTTACCTAATAAAGAAAATGTATGTACTAAGTTTTAAACGTAAAAGGAAAATATTTTTGTTGTTTTTGCTTAACCATTCCGTCATTAGATTAAAGACTAATCAATTTCAAAATTAAAGCAGAAAAAAAATTGTACCTTTTCGCTGCTCTTTTCTTACCCCATCTCCTCCAAAGAAACATCGCACTCGTAAAATTTTTTTTTAAACTTTTTGCAACTCTGAGATTTTATCCGATATGTCTCTGGAACAACTTCTATCAACATTCCAGAAATTGTGAACAGCTCCTCCTTGGTTGTCCCTGAAAATAAGGATATTAGTAAGACAGTGGGACCCAGGCCATCGTGGTCCTGGGTTTCTCTGAAGCATCAAAATAAGACACTTCCTTTAAACACATGTCCCCTTGTATTTTGAGGATTGGTGATTGTACTGCTTTTTGTTTTGCTCTCCGAATCTGTTTAGGCATTTCTAATTTCATATTTTTTAAGACTTTTGTAGGTTTCAAAGCTTGTACCTTTTTAGCTTTAGCAGCATTCCAATCCCATCAGATGGTTTAACCTTTGGATTCACATTCTTCATTGCGTTAGGTGATGGCACCTTCATTGACTTGGAATGATTGTTATCCTTTGGTGTAACCTTCTGATTTTGAGCATGATACAGAACATGGGGACTATGTGTGTAGTTCCAGGTAATGTGACTAGGAATGCCGCAATTGAAGCACATTTGTCTCTTAACATATAAAGCATTCTACCCAACTTGATTTGCTCTTGTAGGCCCTAAAGGATGAACTGATCCTTTATGGCTTGATTTCCTTGCATTTCTTGCAGACGAAGATGAATTTAGATGTCTATACTTGTCAGTTGCAAGGGCCTTCTTCTGTTGTGGAGATTTCTTTTGATTCTTCTTGTTTTGTTTAGACTGAAAGTCTTGTTCAGAAATCTCCCCAACCTTTCCAAAAGCTTTGCTAGCACCGTCAAAAGCATATTTTTCACATTTGCCATTAATGACGGGTTTAACAAAAGCATTTTTCGCATCACTAGCCTTTTGAGGATTATAGCTACCCATTGAGGATTTTGGAGAGCATGATTGTCCTTGACGTTTGGACTTCTGCTTTCTTCGTCTCCGATTTGCTCGTTTCGGCTCCTTTAGCTTTCTCTGAACTATTTCATCACAAGCAAAAGGTTCAGATTGTTCAGTTTGCGCACATGGAGCCTTGTTCACATCAACTCTCTCTTCATTAGCTTTGATAGAATCGGAGAGTCCTGGTTTATCAGATGAAAGAGCAGACACTCCAGTTGAATCATTAGAAGAGTCAGCACCAGATCATTCCCGTGTGTAAGACGTATAATCACTGGGTTTTCCATACACCATATGCTATGCTCTCTCAATTTCTTCGTCGATTTCAGGCATTTTCGTGTAGTTGTGATTATACGGTGGGGCAACCTGATTGAATCCCAAACCCTTCCCCTTGTTCTCCTTATATGCCAGCTGTACATTGCACACGTCTTGAACGAGCTTGCTGGATGTATCAGACTTCTTTATATTGACTTCGTTTTGTTGTTATTTTCTAGCAAGAAGTCCTAGCTCGACTCTTACCAAATCACATTCTATGGTTTTTTAATGTAATATGGTTTTGTAATCATGAACCCAACATTTCTGTTGATTTACGTCTAGGTGGAGCTGAGCTATGTCTTTCTTTTGTGCTTCAACTTTTTCTGTGAGTAACTTGTTACTTTCTCGAAGGCCGATGCACTAAGCCATTGCATTATTGTAATCATTAGCCATTTTGGAATTAAGTGCCCTGAGTTGAGCAACCCTATTCCTACAAGGTTCAGTGCACAAAAGGTAGTTGACTATGTCAATGAGCGATCTTGGTTTATTAGCGTGAGTTTGGGCTTGAGGTAGAGTTTGGGGTGCTGGGCTGTTGATTGCTGTGACATCCCGGTTTTTCAGATATCTTTAACGCACTACTTCACGATTATTCATTCCTACACTAAATTGATTCGAAGATTTAAATTGCACGCTCGAAATAATTACGATAACTTCGTGAACTTGTCAAATGAATTACGTGCTATGTGTATTAGACGCTTATAAGCTTGGTGTGTGATTATGTTATGTTTCGATTTCATGGTGGTTATTTATAAAAGATATAGTAAATATATAGAAAAATCGAACCGAGCCACGACACGAGTCGACCTCATTCCTTGGGACTCAAGGAGTTGAGCGAAACTTGAGGATCAAGTTTTAAACCCAAACCGACCCACCCAAACCCTTTGCGGCCGCAAGCTAATCACCCAAACCATTCCTCTTTGCTTTCCTCCCTTACACTATAAATAGATAACATGCATGAGAATTGTAAACACACACAAACCCTAATCAAGAAACAAGTCGACGGCAGCCTTCTCCTTTTCCTTTCTCTCGGTCGCGACATCAGCTTGCCCATTCTCCCTCTCGGTCGCAAACTAGCTTCAACATTCGAATCGGTTCCCATCTAATTCTCGGATCATTGATCTCCATTGTTAAAGGTTAGAGTTTTATGTTATTTCGCTAACCATGAAGGGTTTATGAACTATGGATTATACTTGTATGTAATGGTAGAAAGTGTTATGATGTTAGTTCGATTGATATTGCAAGTTTAGCGATTATGATGATTAGTTAGAATCAAGAACCGTTAGGCTGCGTTTTGTGATAAAGACCATATATTGTGATTAGGGTTTGCATGGGTATGATGTATATGATGATATATGATTGGTAAAATCTGTTCTTGATCGTTTATATTTGACATATCGATTGCTTAAGCGTGTTATATTGCGATAAAATGCTGAATGGTGCTTACAGCCAACTTCAACTGGCTGTAACTTGGTTATTATTTATCGAAAAACGGATTTTCTGAAGTCTAAAACGTAGATTTTTGAAAAACGCTTCTAATGGCGCTGGATTCATATTTTTCTGAAGTCGTTTGGTATTTTTAAGTGGCAAATTAACTGCAGTAACTGAAGCTGTGAAAATGCTGAAAATTTGTTAGTTGTTTATTGAATCGGATCTAATAATCTGTTGAGAGTCGAATCACGAAAATTGTATAGCAACTAGATATAGAAATTTCCGGGAAACTCCCACTGGAATTTTGTTAATTGGACGAACGGTGATTTTTAAATAAATTCTCCCGTGGACTGCAGTCAGAAAGCGACGAATCTGACTGCAGCCTAGTATATTAATATTTATGAATAATTGGTAAAGTGTTAGGACTTGAAAAATTTATATAAAATTCTACAATATAGTTGTCACCTTCTGTAAAATAATTGGAATTTTTGGAACGTGGAAACTATTTTATAAAAATCCTCGAAAACAGCCTAATTATGAGTATATAAGCTGAAACTTGATAACTTGCGAATGTGTGTACCAAAGTGTTGCATGGGTTGGATTGTGTTCATGATAAATTGTTTTGATCACTAGGTTGGTATGATGATACTTGCATGCATGATTGAGTGTTAGGATTTGTTATTGTGTGTACCGCATTGTGTGTTAATTACGTGTAGGGTTTGTATCAGTGTGTTCACACACTAACTCTAAATCAATTGACTTGTTAGGACGCAATTAGCGGTCCCATCATTTGCTACATCTGTGTTACACTAACAGAGCAACTAAAGGTGAGTTCACGGCCCCTAATTTTATCCGGTTTTAAACAACAGGGGGAAAACATGTATACACTCTACAACTCTATCTCTTTACGTTATACGAAATTAACGTCATTAAACTATTCGGTAACTAAGTTAATGTTAATGTACGTTATGGTCACTAAGCAGCTGTATCACACAAGTCCTCGACAATCTCTCGGATCGTTAGTATTGGGTTAGATAGCGGGGAAATTATAAGTAGTACTACTGGGCCCGACAAGCCCCACCCGAGCTAGTCGCGCTAGCCGACCAGGTATGGTCAACGGGTGATTAATTTGGCCTAACTTCGCCATGGTCAGGGATAGGCCTGGCAACACAGAGGCACAACAGTCAGCTTCGATCGCGAACACTTACGTGACATAACTTTAGGCTAGCTACCTACATATTAACATTGAACTTAATTACGGATCAACAATGTTATTCCGGGTTAGGGATAATGGAACCAACAACGTTATTATTCCGGGTTAGGAATAATGGAACATCATTATTATTCCGGGTAAGGAATAATGGAACCATCAGTATTATTTCGGGTTGGGAATAATGGAACTAAATCGTTATCCCGGGTTAGGGATAACGGGGGAAACAAACTTATAACCGAACAAATGAACTTATGAAAACCTGTGAACTCACTCTTCTTTAATGTTAACACTTGTTTCTTTACATGTTTCTCAGGACGCTAGGAGCTCTAGGTGCACTCACTTGCATTGATCAAGACATCTTTTTATCGAGTCTCATTTACAAAACATTGTTTTGGGTTTTTCTTTAGTTTTGGCATTTCTGTTGGCGCCCGTTCCTTTACTTTACTTTTATGCTTCCGCTCAACTTTAGAAACTAATGCTTCCGCTAAACATTGAAACCAAACTAAGACAATCGAAAAATAACTATGAACGGTTAAACAAATGATTTTGGAAAACGTATTAACAAATCATATAGAGTCGTTCGACGTTACTAGTGTCTCAGATTCTGGTTTGTTCACATGCCTCGCCATAAAACTCCGCAAGTGGAAATTGAGGGTGTGACAATTGCTGCTTGCTGGGCTTGAGGTTTCTGTTCGGACACTTCTTCAGGATGAGACTCTGTTGATTTTGCTTATAGATCTTGGTTTGATTGTAAATGATCCCACAACCAAGATACAAAGGAGTCTTTGTCATCACCCAAAAAGCTATTCATCTCATTCCTGACTTCCTCTTTTTGCCTCCCACAGTCAAGCAAATGCATCAAATAGTCAGCAACCGGATCAACATTGTAGTTTCCAATAATCTCATTCAGCTTTTCCTTCACTTGATCCTGCAAGTTCGGGTTTTGATTTTTTGTCTGGGTGAACTGCTGTTAACAGATGCTTTGATTAGTGGGCTAAAGACAATGTTTGGATTTGCATTCGGTTTTGGATTACATAATGGGCTGAAAACTATATTCTAACACTGACCTTGGGCTGTAAACATCTTCAGATGATAGAAACTGTACTGGTAAACATGTTTAAAATGTCCGAAAACTATTTTTATAAAAATAGACCGTTAGACTCGTCTCATGATACGAATCCAATGAAATATAATGTCAAAGGCCTTTTTTTTGAACTCGACACAGTAGACTCTTAAATAGTATCTCAGAATAGTATCTTATCTGAGATGATGATGATGATGATCCAAGATGGTTTGAAGATGGAGACAAACTTCAACACTAAAGATCTGAGATAGATTCGAGATGCATGTTCATCATTCGAGACTTCAAGAGTTCTATCCGAGATGCAGTTCGAGATGGTTCGAGATGCAAGCCTTTGATTCGAAATGATCCGAGATGGTCCGAGATCTTCAAGAAGATAATCCTAGATGGTCCGAGATCTTCAAGCGGGCTATGTGAGTTAGTTTGAGATCTTCAAGAAAGCTGTCCAAGATGGTTCGAGATCTTCAACCGAACACCGAAAACAGTAGTAGATGCGATCAGAAATCCATGTGATATCAGATCTGAGCCTGTAAACAGGTTCAAACAGGCTCTGATACCAATTGTAAGTCCCGAAAATTCGGATCTAACAACAATATCACACAATCACCAAGGATGGGCGGAATCCAAACTTGATGATATTCAAGAAAACCGAAAAGATGAAAGAACAATACGAATCAACTTTAACACCTTGCACACGATTATATTACTTGAACAAGCAAAACGTCTGGTACAAGATGAAGGCTCTATAGAGAAATCCCAAAAGTCTTACCCTAGAAATGACATAAGCGTAGCTTATATACCTAGTGTAAGGGCATGCCCCTCATGGGCTTGCCTGGTCCACATGGCCTATGGCATGTCTAAATGACCTATAAAGGTCCAAACCTAATACAAACTAACCCTGTTATCCCAGTTAACTACCATAGACCGTTGTGTATATTTGATGCGTCAGTCTGACACGTCTAGGACATAACAGAATCCTAAACCTATTTATAATGTTAAAAGATCTCCAGAAGATCTGAAAGAAAAATCACCGATATTTGTTCCAACTCAGACCTTAAACGAAACAAATAATTTGCAAACAAAGTAAAACAAGTTAACACTAAAATTTCAACTGATAAGACAGGTGAATCTTCAAACAAAATTGAACAGAAAGATTCTAAGTTTTACATAAAAATGACTTTGAAAAATCAAACGTGGGTGATAGAGAAAAAAGAATCTTCTGAAGAGATTAAAACACCTGTTTCAATAGTGATTGATGAACAAGTTGGACAGAAAGTTGAACAAAAGAGTGATAGTGTGTGTGAACCTCAATTTGTAAACTCACGGTCTCGTTATTCAAGTAATTGTTTGAGTGAATTTGTAGGGGCTCCCACGATCCGTCATGTCAAAGTGGATCATGTATAGCGGAGTTTGCCGGCACATGACGGGGATGTTGGCTCTCCTATATGACTTCAAATCTATTAGAGGAGACTACGTCGGGTTTGTAGGGAACCGGGGAGGTAGAATTGTAGGTGAATGGATATTAACCAATGGTGTGGTGTCATTTGAAAAGGCCAACCACATAGCAGTGTTGGAGAACAACTTACTTAGTAACTCCCAGATATGTGATAAAAATTCACAATGCACTTCACTGATTAGAATATCTAATTCTAAAGGTAGGGTTTAAGATACTGGAAGAGTGGATCTTAATGCGTGCTCCCTGTGAAAACGATTTGTATGTTATAGACATGAGCATTGCAACCA
The DNA here is from genome assembly GCA_947069175.1 of Scalesia atractyloides. NCBI lineage: Eukaryota > Viridiplantae > Streptophyta > Magnoliopsida > Asterales > Asteraceae > Scalesia > Scalesia atractyloides. Next base: position 32,806,350 of record CAMTDV010000003.1, on the reverse strand, counting down.
CAATGACAAAAACCACGTAGTGTTTTGTGTTAAAAGCGACAGAGAAGGAGTCAATATTATGGCATAGAAAAATGGGGCACATTCATCTCAGCATGATGAACTATTTGGTACACAACGAGTTAGTGGATGGTGTCAATCTAAAGAGCTTTCAGTTGAATGATAATTGCATTAGCTACAAGAAAGGAAAGCAACATAAAAAGTCACGTCCAAGGAAGCTTCTTAACTTGATAAAGATTCCACTAGAAAAACTACACATGGATCTCTTTGGACCAGTAAATGTTCAAAGTATCTCAGGAGATCTATACTATCTAGTTGTTACCGATGATCAGTCAAGGTTCTCGTGGGTAATGTTCTTGGAAAGTAAGGATGGAACATTTGATAGTCTAATGATCTTGTTCAAGAAACTAGAGAATCTGTACCATTTTCCAATTAGACGCATTCAAAGTGACAATGGAACAAAATTCAAGAATAATAGGATGTTAAAGTTTTGCAATGAAAAAAGAATTTTACATGAATTCAGTGCACCGTACACCCATAGCAAAATGGTGTAGCTGAGAGAAAGAATAGAACGCTGATAGAGACTTCACGCACCATGCTAGCTAATTCAAAACTACATGTTAGTCTTCGGAGCGAAGTCGTGGCCTCTACATGTAACACATTGAACAGAGTATTGATGGTCACGGCACACAAAAAGAGAGTTTGTCTTCCTAGCATTAACCGGGTTATCCAGGCTCAACACGTAGACTGTCAAAGATACACATCTTCGACAAAGAAACCAAGAGATCCTTGTCTGTTCAATTACGAAAGTCTCTTGAATTCCTTCAAGCTGCCAACTGAACCAACAGAAGCGGAACTTGTGTGCTTTATCAGCAACAACAATCGTTTTCACAAGATTAAGTTCTGAGACCATTTGTTGTGACTCAAACACATGTTGGTACACATAATGTTGAAGCAGACCCGAGTTCTCAACATCCTGAATCACAAACTTCAGGAACAAGTGAACCTACAGCTGAACCAGAGATGAATGATACAACTCCTACATTCGATCAATCTAATGATTCTGACTCTAAAGTTGAACCAACATATGACGACAATGGATCTACCGCTTATGATGGTGAAGCTTAGATTGAAAGTTCACTCAACAATCAAATTGAAGGAATGAGTACTCAGAATGAAGCATTTGATGATAATTAGAACGTTGAACAAAATATTATAAAACTAGAAAATGAAGTGAGCGTATCCAATGAAGTTATGCCGAGGATACTGTCGTACCACCCACCGGAGTTTATTATCGAAGAGTTACAGATTGGTGTTAAAACTTGAGATAAAATCAATTAGGATTTTTGTTGTTTTTATTCTAAAGTGGCACCTTTACAAAATAGGATCTAATACAAACATTTTATTTCACAGATAGAGCCTAAAACGTATAAGGAAGCACTCACATAGGAAAGTTGCGTAAACGCCATGTAGGAAGAACTCTCTCAATTCGAAAACCTTGGTGTGTGGAAACTCGTCGATCTGCTAGAAGACCACAAGATGATAAAGACAAAATGGATCTTCAAATGCAAAAAGGATGATAGAGGAGTAATTGTGGGTAACAAAGCTCGCCTTGTTGTTCAGGAATTTTGCCAATAAGAGGGAATCGACTACACTGAAGTCTATGCTCCCATAGCCAGATTGGAAGCAATCTGCATCTTCCTCGCATTCGTGTCTTGGAAGGGATTCAAAATAGACCAGTTAGATTTCAAATCCACATTCTTGTACGGAAAGGTGAAAGAGGAGGTGTACGTTAGCCTGGGGTTCATCGATTAGATACACAAAGACAAGGTCTACCTACTGGATAAGGCATTGTACGGTTTACATCAGGCCCCTAGAGCTTGGTATGAGACGCTTTCTCAACATTTACTTGACAACAGTTTTATTAGAGGAATAGTAGACAACACCCTCTGCACGCAAGAAGTGTCTCACCCGCTCAAAGGCGGAAGCGCGCGGTGTGAACTTGATTTGTTTTCATTGCATACAATATAAGTAAACAACTATATGATTAAAAAAAACACGATGTTCATCCATTGACATAATTAATAATTACACTTCATAAGTTGTTCAAAATACAAGACAACATAAATTATAAGCTTTTAAAGAAGATTAGTTAACAAAGTTTTAAAATGCAAAGGCTTTGCATCCTATGTCTCATTGAAGATGAGATATATAGATTGAACCTTCCAAAAGGATGACATCGTTAACATGATAACCGAAAAGCTTCTTGAGAACTGACTGCGCCAAGATCCATTTAATTACCTGAAATACATGTAAGTTGAAACATCAACAAAAGTTGGCAAGTTCATGTGTTTTGTGTGCATGCCAAATGAATCTTAAAAGCATTTGAAAATTCATATGTGAGTTACGTGGTATGTAAAACGTCAATGAACTTGATGATCATTAATGTTTTGCAAGGACATTAATATGTATGACGCCATAGGAAGCACTCAACCCTAGACGATTTCAATCCGGTCCACCCGGCTGGGATAACAAATGTACTACATGCGGCCACACAAGGACCCATGAGTGGAGCTCCCTACACCCGATAGATCTACCACTCTTGTTCCATGGTCTTATAGAAGATTAATGGCACTTAAGAGATACCGTTGTCTCACAAGATCTACTATTCAATTCCATAGCTAAACGATACCATCGAAAACATGTATTTCCCCCGAGACTTATAAACCAAAAACAATTAAGACAAAAGGGGGACATGAACTCACTGGTTTGTGTCCGTAAAAGTGTGCTAGCGGAAATGGTATCCAATGGCGCATAATAACCTACAAGTGCTCTAACTCATTAGACACTTGGGTTTATGTTAAAGGTGTACATGTTGCTCATCTTCAACCTTATTGTATTTGGATCTCTTGTGTATCTTATATATATTGGCATTTGTTTGGTATTGGTTTTAAATATATATATATATATATATTGTATTCAACATGTGTACAAACGCGCCTCGCCCTTCGTGAGTCTTCGTGTCTCACACGAGTATAAGTGGGCCTAGCCCATGAGAGTCTTTGTGCCTCACATAAGTGAGAATGGGCCTAGCCCATTTGAGTCTCCGCGATCCACATGGTATGAGTGGGACTAGCCCGTGAGAGTCTCCGTACCACGCCCGGCTTACGTTCGTTATGTGTGATATATATATTCTCCAAATATATATTTTGAGTTTAGTGAACCTCGTTCACTAGTAATATTATGTCTGGTTTGAATATGTATATTTTTTTATATGTATTATACCTTTTATAATAAAAAAACATGTTAAAAATATTTATTTTAACATCGTATATATGTTGATGTACTTGTACGGTATTCTTTGTGAGAGTACACTTCAACAAGTGCATATGAGAACATCATTATGTACCTGTGTATTTTTATACATATATTGTATTTATACTTGTATTTGTATATTTTACTATTGGTATTTATGTGGTATTTATACGTATTTGTATACGTTACTATTTGGTATTTATACGGTATTCATACATACGTATTTGTATACCTTTACTATTGGTATTTATGTGGTATTTATACGTATTTGTATACCTTTACTATTGGTATTTATGTCACATTTATACGTATTTGTATACGTTACTTTTTGGTATTTATACCGTATTCATACGTATTTGTATTCCTTTACTATTGGTATTTATGTCGTATTTATACGCATTTGTATACATGTAAATAATTGTATTTTTGCAATTTCCACCAAGTGTAGTCTTGTACGTGTTTTACACGTATTATTATACTTGCATGCTTATATGTATATATACACTTAGAAAATATTCACTCTATACTTTCTGGATTTTTGTAAGTGTTAACATATATTTATATTTCTCTTGTCTAGAAAAATAGATTGTTTTTAGAGTTTTGTCGTACAGCCAAATATGTGTATTTTTCGTATCGGAAGTGACCATATGTCGTACGCGATGTGTACACGATCCGTGTCGAGAGGTTAGAGTGGTCATTGCCGGTGGTGACGCGCTTTATTCGATAGAGCGTTTATTATATATTTTTGTGTCGGTTTCGAATATATATATATATATATATATATATATATTGTCTTCTTAGTATATATAGTTAAGAGTTAATTCGTCCGATATCAGTTGGTCCGCTTATCATTTGTCCGATTGTTCGTTTGTGGTTATAATATATGTGGGGTTCATGTGTATATATTTGGTGTATTTTCCAAGTGAAATTTATTTAAGTATTTGTTCTGTATTCTTCCTATCACTAATACATAAACATAATATGCACCAACTAAGGTATATAATATATATATATATATATATATATATATATATATATAATATATATATATATATATATAATTTTCCCAAAAAATATATTTATTGTTATTCTTATAATTTTTACCGTTTTTAGCGAATAAAATATCTTTTAGTGTTTAAATAAACTCTTGGATGGGTAAGACTTAACTCTTGTCATTAGGGTTGTCTATTCATGATTAGGGTTGTTAATCACGATTAACCATGCTAATCGCCCCGTTAATCGCTTTTTAATCGCGATTATGATTTTAGAAAATTTCTCCATAGTTACCCTAAACTATGGTGTTTTCACGTTTTGAAAAACTTATTTTAAGCAAGTTTAAATCCCTTAATCACAATAAAACTCAAATCAAGTTTCAATCCATCAACTTTGCATGAATCAACTTACACATAAATATCCTCCTACTCCATGAACCTTATATATATTTTCTAATTACACTTTCTAAAAATATATGAAAATACTTTCATGTTATTTAACAAGATCATTAAAACCAACTTATTTCTTATGAACTTCCATCTTATTTATCCATTTAAACAACTTGTTTAGACTACTTTTTAAGATGTTCTTAGTGAAAAGTATGGTTTTTAATCTCTATAAAAACCACATATATGTTGTTCCTCAATTTTAAATCATAGTAAAGTTCATGGGTAATGAGGTTGATGATCTTGTTTAGATTTAAACATCACAATGTTTAAATGATCATTTTTAATCTTAATCATGCAAGATCATACACTTAAACATCTCACTTAAACATAATCACATGAATATAAGCATAATCTAACACATATCAACATATTCAACACCTTATACTTCATATTTAGTATACCTTTTAAGGTGAGGTTAGGGTTTAAGCTTTTAGTTCTTTGATGTTCAACATGATCAGCATGTATGTTATTATACTAGCTATTATAACAAGCAAAAAAAAGATAAAAAAAAATGGGCTTACAATTTTGCACAAGATTAAGATGAAGATTAAGAGAAAATGAGAGCTCCAAAATAGTCTCTAATTGTTCTCAATGCATGGAAGTGCCTTGATCCTTGTTGTAATGGTTTAAAAGTGCTTAAATTATAAAGTTAAGTGGATGAAAATGGTGATATTTGGGGGCTTGAGCTGCCGTGAGTTTAGAGGAAACAAAAGAGGTTGTTGTCTTGCTTTGAATGATAAGAATTAGGATTGGAATTGTTATAATATTCTAATCTTTCAAACCATACTCAAAATCTACACACCTTACCATGCATCATTATCAATCCTAGGGTGAAAAGGGTATTGCCGAAGGTAATGGCCTTGTGCATTCTTTATATTATTATTATTATTAAAAAAACATATGACTCATGTGTTGGAATATTAAGTTGTTAGATATTTTAGCCATTAGACAAAGTAGGTTTAATGTAGGTGTTAATGGTAGTATAAAGTTTATATAAAGTCTAATTAGTTAATTAGTTTAGTGGGTATTGATTTTGGATGGTACAAATACCACTAGTTTGCTCGTCGGTTCGATATTGGGTGTTATATAAAAGATGCTATACAATACCGGGAGCTATGATTTTATTTTACCATTGATGTTATGGCATTTATTAAAGGCGTTTATGACGCCAAAATATGGCTAACTAGTTCGCTAGCTTTTTAGTATAGAAATTTGGATGGTAAAAATATAATTTGTTCGCCCTTCGGCTCGAATTCGGGTAATGTGTGAAAATTGCCGCGTAACGCCGCGAGTTTATGTTCTGGGAATCCCACTGATATCCCCTCAGATGTAAAATTATTTGTAAGTCCTCCGGACATTAAAATGCCGATTTTACTATTGTGGAGATTTTTTGTTTTTTTTACAATTTAGCGCGGAGAGGAAATTATAAATATGCGTATTTTCCGGAAAGTTAAAGTGTTCCAGTATTTGGTTCTATGGTGCTATTTTTTATTTATATTTCATCAATGAAATGCTTTCGTGCCATTCGTTGCTCGTTCGGACAGTTTTCAGAACTTGCTAGCATGAATAGTGTGTTCTCATGAATAGTGTTTTCAGCACTTCGCCAACATATTTGGACATAGTTTGTAGTTTTCTCGTGACGCAGCGAATTTATCAATATTGTTTCCCATATTTTACCATGTCCTATGATTGCTAGACTTTACGCGACCTAATCATGCATTAATTAAGTCTTAACAAACACAATTAAATGTATAATTAAGTTGTTAAGTTGTACGGAAATTACCATTATTTTTCCAGTTGTCACATCCTCCCACGTTAAAAGAATTTTGTCTTGAAATTCAAGCTGGGTTATTGTTTGTAGGGGAGTCTTGGAATAAATGCGGATACTTGGATTTGATTTGGTCTTCACATTCCCATGTATACTCGGGGCCGTGACATGAGTTCCAACGAACTTTAACCAGTTTAATACGACTTCTCCGTGACTTGTGGACCTTCCAATCCGTAAACTCAACATGTTCTTCAGTAAAATGGAGTTTGTCGTCGATGTGAATCTCATTAGCTGGAATGATAACTGTTTCTTGAGTAGCACTTTTCTTTAAATTTGACACATGAAATGTGTTGTGTATGGTACTAACTCGTCTAGTAAGTTCAACTTATATGCTATGGTTCCCATCTTTTCCAAGATTTCGAAGGGTCAAATGTAGCGTGGGTTCAACTTTCCACGTTTACCAAATCTTGCTACGCCTTTCCAAGGCGAGACTTTCAATAACACTTTGTCCCGGACTTCAAAAGATAGTGGCTTCCGTCATTTGTCGGTCACGAGCCGCCTTAATACGGTTTTGTATCTGAAATATCTTGTCCGTAGTCTCCTAGACTAATTCCGGACCAATGAGTTGATTATCCTCGGTCTCCGCCCAACATAGCGGTGACCGACATTTTCATCCATATAAGGCTTTAAAGAGGGCGACCTGTATCTAGTGTGATAGCTGTTATTATACGATAACTCCACAAAGGGCAAGTGGGTATCCCAATTTCTACCCAAATCCGTCACACAAGCACGTAACATATCCTCCAAAGTTTGTATCGTCCGCTCGCTTTGGCTGTCCATTTGAGGGTGAAAGGCCGTACTAAGATCCAATCACGATACAAAGGCCTTTTGGAATGATTGCAAAATCCTTGACATGAAATGACCATCTCTGTCCGATATGATAGAAATAGGCACTCCATCTCATGCCACAATCTCTGTGAGATATAGTTCGGCTAGTTTCTCTGTGCTATCCTTCTCGTAGATAGGTAAGAAATGTTTAGAGTTTGTAAGTCGATCGACGATAACCCAAATCATGTGGTGACCTCTCAAGGTCCTGGGTAACATAGTAATAAAGTCCATTGAAATATGTTCCCATTTCCATACGGGAATTTCAGGTTGTTGGAGTAGTCACGAAGGCTTTTGATTTTCGGACATAATTAGCAATGTCGCCTTTAAGGTTAGACCACCAGTAGAATTCCTTTAAATCCTTACATCTAATCTGATTCGGGATGTATAGAGTTCTTCAATGTAACATCCGTCAAAAACCGGGTTAACCAAACCCGCTTCGTTTATTAACCGAACATCCAGTTAAAATTTTCCTTGCGTATTGAATACTCAAATTAATTTTATACGATACATAATTAATAAATATATTAGAATTTAAAATTTATAATTGAAAATTTATTATAAATAATGAAATAAAAATAAATTGCTGATGCCGGGTTTCGAACCCGGGTCAGCCGGATGAAATCTCAAGAACTAACTCACACCCACTTAACCACTCCGCCACTTGACCCATTTGTGTTATATAATGAAACAAATAACATTTATAATAAAACTCGAAACTAAAAACCAGTGCCCAAATCCGCAGACGCCGGAAAATACGCGAGATTACGACGGTTTCTTTTGACTCCGGAATCAAGCAAGTATAACGGATGATAAACGTCGGTTATAACCGAAAACTCAATCAATTTCATTAATGGACCATAATTTCCGTTCGAAACCGAAAATCTAAACCGGTTGAAGAAGTTTATACACATCCTGTGCGATCTTTCCTAGCTCGCTCACTTTTATCTAATCTACACTCTCAACTCTCACACTCTGTTCAAAAGTTCTTAATCATCGGAGAACATCATAGTCGCCGGAATTCTCTGCAAGTCGCCGGAAAACCGATCCCACTTTATCACTGTGCCTTACTATAAAAATAGAACTGTTAGAGCTTCGACAGAAGTCACCCACACTCACCTCAACTCCCTGTAAAGCCGCTGTCGCAAGTCAAGCTTCGCTGGAAAATTGGAACTCACCAGAGTTGGTCACTGGAATCATCAAAGTGCTGTTCTCCAGGGGTATGAACCTTTAAAACCTTTTTACATTCACACATAATTCCGTTAATTCGTAAACCAATAATCAGAATCGTTTAGATAAAGATAACAGTCGGATTTTGTTTTCTGGGTAAAGTTTACGAAGAAGATGAAGTTTTGGATTGTATATATATGTAATATAAATCGGGTTATATCTCGGGTTAGACACACAGTCCAGCGGTGGACTGTGTGCAAACAACTATCACACGTCTCGAGTTCGATCCCTGACCCAACCTCACTCTCTGAAATAAAAATGTTTTTTTTAAACCAGACCGGGTTGACTCACTGTAAGTATTTAAGTTTAATAAAAACCAGATATTAAACCGGGTTAGACGCACAGTCCAGCGGTGGACTGTGAGCAAACGATTAACACACGTCCTGAGTTCGATCCTTGACACAATCACATTCTCTGTAATAAAAATGTTCCTTTTTAAACTGAACCGGATCCACTCGCAGTTAGATGTTAAGTTTAATGAAAACCGGAATAATAACCAAGATAGACACACAGTCCAGTGGTGGCTTGTGTGCGATTTTAAAGTATACGTCACGGGTTCGAGTCCAGGCTACCGCACCGGTTCTGGCAATTATCAAAGTTTTTATATAAGGACAGAAATGAATTTATCTAGTTTGTATGTAAGTATAATTAAAAACAGAAATATTTCGGGTTAGACACGTAGCTCAGTTGGTAGAGCTGCGTGCACGCGTACGGGAGGTCACCGGTTCGAGTCTCACTCAGCGCATATCATATACACGACCGGACCGGTCAACAGTCAAACGGTCAACTGGTCAAAAAAGTAAAAATTTTTATTTTCTTTTATTTATTTATTTTATTTAAAAATCAATTAAAAATACTTAAAAATAATTTTTTTTAAAGTTAGAAAATTTCCTTGAACTCACAAAAATAAACCGAACAATTCCATTGAGAACACTAATTAAAAATACTAATCTCAAATAAGAGTTTATTTATTTATCGAACTATTATGTTATTATTTAGGTTAGTTCCCTTGCCGATTAAATCCGAATTCGTGCGCATTTATCATCAATCCAAGAAACGCATCCACTGTGAGTGAATTCTTACAAATTCCCCTTTTTATTCATGTTTTGGGGTGTATCATGTGTCGCTTAAACTTATTCGCTTATTCAAACTCGTGCTATACCATATTATGATCTAAACTTAGGATGTAAATATTGTTTGTTGTGATGTATTACATATTGTCAAGTTGTATGCAAATTATTTGTTAGGCCCATCAGTTCCTCGTGGGAGACGAGTAGAACAACGCGTGCCTTAAAACTCATTCATTAGGCCCATCAGTTCGTAGAACAACGCGCGCCTCAAAACTCATTCATTAGGCCCATCAGTTCCTCATGGGAGACGAGTTGAACAACGCGTGCCTCAAAACAATCAATTGTGTATGTGTGTGCAATATTTAATATTATGTGTATTGTGAATAAATTTACATCTACATTTACTCATATGTGGTTATGCACTTTATTTTATAATCAATACAATAAACTCGTTTAAATGTTTTTCATAGGATTCACTCGCCAACTTTTTGTTGATCCAAAAACCATTTTTACACATGATGCAGGTGGATAGGATAAAGCAAGGAAAACATAGGAAAAGTGCCTTAGAAGAAAAATAATGAAGGCTAGAAAGATGTATAGAACATGTTGTACTAGTATGATTTGATTGTATGATCTTCTTTAAAAATTGTAATAATAAATATGAAACATTATAATAAATGTCATGAGCTTTGATGAAAACCCAATCATGCCCCGATCACCTTTTCCGCTGCGGGTCGGGGTGTGACAGATTGGTATCAGAGCTTTTGACTATAGGGATATAGGATAGGTTATTAGACCCTTAGAGCCTATACTATAGTTGATTAGATTTTAATTGTTTATGTGGTTACATGCAAACTCATGATGTTTATTTATTTCATATTTATTACATCCACAAATGCATGCAAACACTTCCAATATTACATTTTGTGATACATAATGAATTATACTTACAGTCAAACATACATAATTACATACACATTCATCATACATATTTCAATGTTCACATATTCAAATCATCTTCATACTTCCGTTATTCAAGATTTTGTCGCATTTTTCATTTTTCAAATCTCATCAAAGTAAGTTCTGCGACGGGCATGTAGTAACTGTAAGGGTACAAGTACCGGTAGTCGGAACGTCCTGTCTAGGTTGGCATTCGTATAAATCCAATATAACGGACCAGTTTGCCTACCTGGGGACTAACGATGAGAGTACAAAGGACCTATTAGGCCAAAGCATGCCACACCAAACGTCATTCGAACTAACCCCACTTTGAGGTGTTACCGTGTCCACACCTGGATACATTCCGAATATCATACGTTACATACATATTTCTCGATTTTCTCCGGGTTTTAGTGTACGTAACCAGGCTAACATATGCGAACCATATGAAAAACCCGGTAATCATGGGGGCCCACATGATTACGAAGGTGAAGTATGGCGGCATGCAAGGCCCAACTACGAGCAAAGCCCAAGACATCCTATGGATGAAGTAGATTTATTATTCTATATTTATTTTATGAATGTTCATTCCTAAATACGACACATGACCCCTAAAACGTTCAACTCATACTCTTGATATGTATTCCTTGTAGATGTCTTCTAGTCTCGCTCGTAGGAAGATGAGATCAGGAAAAGCCCGCGAGCGCATGGCTGCCCAAATCGCTCAACAAATGGCTGCCGTAATACCCAACATTGTAGTTCAAATCCAACAAGCCCTTACCGCTAATCCCGTCAATCAAGAAGATCAAAACATTGTCAATCCTCCCCCAAAAACCACTAAATGCACCTACAAGCATTTCAAATCCTGCGACCCTCCAAAATACGAAAGGACTGAAGGTGTCACCGCTCTCCTCCATTGGTTTGAAGAAATGGAAAACACTTTTCTAAATTGCGATTGCCCCGATGATCGCAAAGTGTGATATGCTACTGGTCGTTTACTTGGAATAGCACTTACATGGTGGAATACAGAGAAGGCCAAACGAGGTGTTGAAGATGCTATGAGTTTGACTTGGGAAGAGTTGAAGGAAATCATGACAAGACGGTTTTGCCCAAGAAGTGAAATCAAGAAATTGGAGGATGAGTTCTATTCTTTGAAACAAAAGGAAGGCGACCACACCACATACAACAAGAGATTCCTCGAGTTAAATCAAATGGTTCCCAACTTGTTCACTCCTCTTTACCGTTTGATCGAGCACTACATTCGAGGTCTTCCTTAAAAAATTCAAGACTCTGTAATAAGTACCACACCTCCAACTTTGGAAGCAACAATGGAGTTAGCTACAGAACTCACCGAGAACCGCATACGGAATAAAGACTTCAAGGAGGAGAAGAAGAAGGATAAAGCATCAACTAAAACCTCAAACTCCACCCAAACCGAATCCCCTTCTCAACCCATTTATAAGAGAAAACGAGATGGGCAACTTTTCACTGTCACCCAACGCAATCAACCAGCCTCACAAGCCGTACCCCTCCAAGCTATCCCCATCACTCAAGTAGCACCCAACTCAACTTACCCAAATAAGAAACCTTACCTTGGACCTCACCCTCAATGTAACACCTGTTTTTATCACCATCCATCTACCTTACCTTGTCGACTATGCGCGAATTGTGGACCCTATGGTCATTTGAGCAAGGTTTGCCGCACCCCTCAAAACCAAACCTCACCCCCTACTCAAAACATGATCCAAACATATCAACAACCCCAATACCCCATGTTTCCTTATGTTCGAGCTTGTTTTAATTGTGGCGACCCTACCCATTTTAGAAACACGTGCCCTCGATTGGTTAACATCATAAACGCCCAAGCTCAAGCAAACCCAGTTAACCAAGCAAATCAAGAAAACCTAACCACTAGGCCACCAGCAAGAGGAAGAGTTTTCAACATCAACTCCAATCCTATTGAAGATAATGACGGCCCAAATGAACCACCCAACTAGTCTCCTTCACCAAAACTCAAGATTCAAATCCAACCGCTTCGTTTTTATGTTTTTCTTTATGTTATCTCAATTTTCACGTGTCTCAATTATAAATTGGAAATTTATCCAAGAATCTTAATGCGAATTACTACTTCAGTTTTGTTTATACTCATTTATATAACATTCATATCATCATACCTCACGACGTATCTCAGTCTCATCATTTAAGGAAGTTGGGTTGTGTCTCACTTCTACATAGACTAACCTCTCCATCATAATAAACGAGAGAGGTACTGTCATCATTCAAACATGTATACTATCAGAATTAAGACTCAAGCGTTGGTTGTTGTGTTTGTTTATGTTTTAGAGTCACATAGAACAAATCATAACTTGCTGATAAAGCCAATGAAAATTTGACAAGAATATGGTGGATACGCCGCTGGTACTTCCTATATATAAGTATTCTTGCCAAAGGATCAGAGGCATTGTCAGGCGGTTATGAGAAGTTCCATGTAGGATTTAGTAATGTCTTGGTTGAAGGTTGTTTTATACTCACTGATTTAGCATTCATATCATCATACATCTCAACGTATTTCAATCTCACCATTCAAAGTAGTTGGGCTGTGTCTCACTTCTACATAGACTAACCTCTCCATCATAACAAACGAGAGAGGTACTGTCATCATTCAAACATGTATACTATCAGAATAAAGACTCAGGTTTTGGTTGTTGTGTTTGTGTATGTTCTAGAGTCACATCATAGAACCAATCATAACTTACTGATAAAACCAATGAAAATTTGACAAGAATATGGTGGATACGCCGTTGGTACTTCCTATATATAAGTATTCTTGCCAAAGGATCAGAGGCATTGTTAGGCGGTTATGAGAAGTTCCATGTAGGTTTTAGTAGTAGAAGTTTTGTTTTAGGATATAACCTTATCTTTCCAAACGTATCAAAACTCTTATGCATAAAATCATACTTAGTCAATCAACTCTGTTTCTAAATATTATTTATTGTAGGCAACAAAAAGCGATTCCTGTAGCAGGGTATTCAACCCTTACACGGAACGTTACCGCCTCAAACAAAAATTTAAACTCTTACCCCCTTCTAGGTATGCAACTGTCAAATTAAAACACCATCCTTTTGAGACAAACATGCCACAACTTAAATTTCGGGACGAAATTTCTAAAAGTAGGGGATACTGTAACATCCGTAAAAAACCGGGTTAACCAAACCCGCTTCGTTTATTAACCGAACATCCAGTTAAAATTTTCGTTGCGTATTTAATACTCAAATTAATTTTATACGATACATAATTAATAAATATATTAGAATTTAAAATTTATAATTGAAAATTTATTATAAATAATGAAATAAAAATAAATTGCTGATGCCGGGTTTCGAACCCGAGTCAGCCGGATGAAATCTCAAGAACTAACTCACACCCACTTAACCACTCCGCCATTTGACCCATTTGTGTTATATAATGAAACAAATAACATTTATAATAAAAATCAAAACTCAAAACCAGCGCGCCCAAATCCGCAGACGCCGGAAAATACGCGAGATTACGACGGTTTCTTTTGACTCCGGAATCAAGCAACTATAACGGATGATAAACGTCGGTTATAACCGAAAACTCAATCAATTTCATTCATGGACCATAATTTCCGTTCGAAACCGGAAATCTAAACCGGTTGAAGAAGTTTATACACATCCTGTGCGATCTTTCCTAGCTCGCTCACTTTTATCTAATCTACACTCTCAACTCTCACACTCTGTTCAAAAGTTCTTAATCATCGGAGAACATCATACTCGCCGGAATTCTCTGCAAGTCACCAGAAAACCGAACCCACTTCATCACTATGCCTTACTATAAAAATAGAACTTTTAGAGCTTCGACAGAAGTCACCCACACTCACATCAACTCCCTGTAAAGCCGCTGTCGCAAGTCAAGCTTCGCCGGAAAAATTGGAACTCGCCGGAGTTGGTCACTGGAATCATCAAAGTGCTGTTCTCCAGGGGTATGAACCTTTAAAACCTTTTTACATTCACACATAATTCCGTTAATTCGTAAACCAATAATCATAATCGTTTAGATAAAGATAACAGTCGGATTTTGTTTTCTGGGTAAAGTTTACGAAGAAGATGAAGTTTTGGATTGTATATATATGTAACATAAATCGGGTTATATCTCGGGTTAGACACACAGTCCAGCGGTGGACTGTGTGCAAACATCTATCACACGTCTCCAGTTCGATCCCTGACCCAACCTCACTCTCTGAAATAAAAATGTTTTTTTTTTAACCGAACCGGGTTGACTCACTGTAAGTATTTAAGTTTAATAAAAACCATATATAAAACCGGGTTAGACACACAGTCCAGCGGTGGACTGTGTGCAAACGATTAACACACGTCCCGAGTTCGATCCTTGACACAATCACATTCTCTGTAATAAAAATGTTCCTTTTTAAACTGAACCGGATCCACTCGCAGTTAGATGTCAAGTTTAATGAAAACCGAAATAATAACCAAGATAGACACACAGTCCAGTGGTGGACTGTGTGCGATTTTAAAGTAAACGTCGCGGGGTCGAGTCCAGGCTACCGCACCGGTTCTGGCAATTATCAAAGTTTTTATATAAGGACAGAAATGAATTTATCTAGTTTGTATATAAGTATAATTAAAAACAGAAATATTTCGGGTTAGACACGTAGCTCAGTTGGTAGAGCTGCGTGCACGCGTACGGGAGGTCACCGGTTCGAGTCTCACTCAGCGCATATCATATACACGACCGGACCGGTCAACAGTCAAACGGTCAACGGTCAACTGGTCAAAAAAGTAAAAATTTTTATTTTCTTTTATTTATTTATTTTATTTAAAAATCAATTAAAAATACTTAAAAATAATTTTTTTTAAAGTTAGAATATTTCTTTGAACTCACAAAAATAAACCGAACAATTCCATTGAGAACACTAATTAAAAATACTAATCTCAAATAAGAGTTTATTTATTTATCGAACTATTATGTTATTATTTAGGTTAGTTCCCTTGCCGATTAAATCCGAATTCGTGCGCATTTATCATCAATCCAAGAAACGCATCCACTGTGAGTGAATTCTTACAAATTCCCCTTTTTATTCATGTTTTGGGGTGTATCATGTGTCGCTTAAACTTATTCGCTTATTCAAACTCGTGCTATACCATATTATGATCTAAACTTAGGATGTAAATATTGTTTGTTGTGATGTATTACATATTGTCAAGTTGTATGCAAATTATTTGTTAGGCCCATCAGTTCCTCGTGGGAGACGAGTTGAACAACGCGTGCCTTAAAACTCATTCATTAGGCCCATCAGTTCGTAGAACAACGCGCGCATCAAAACTCATTCATTAGGCCCATCAGTTCCTCGTGGGAGACGAGTTGAACAACGCGTACCTCAAAACAATCAATTGTGTATGTGTGTGCAATATTTAATATTATGTGTATTGTGAATAAATTTACATCTACATTTACTCATATGTGGTTATGCACTTTATTTTATAATCAATACAATAAACTGGTTTAAATGTTTTCCATAGGATTCACTCGCCAACTTTTTGTTGATCCAAAAACCATTTTTACACATGATGCAGGTGGACAGGATGAAGCAAGGAAAACATAGGAAAAGTGCCTTAGAAGAAAAATAATGAAGGCTAGAAAGATGTATAGAACATGTTGTACAAGTATGATTTGATTGTATGATCTTCTTTAAATTTGTAATAATAAATATGAAACATTATAATAAATGTCATGAGCTTTGATGAAAACCCAATCATGCCCCGATCACCTTTTCCGCTGCGGGTCGGGGTGTGACATTCGATTTGTGTGCTTCATCTAGAATAATTACCCATAGATCGCCAAAGAATGGAACCCAAATTCATCCATAAAATATAATGTTCCATCCTCCTTTGGCACCAATTGCTTTTCCATAATGCACAATGATTCGGCTGGTATGTTCTCAGGTTTATGTGCTTCTTGTTTATGTATCGGGAATCTGAGAAGTAAAGTTATTTTGTATGGTCATTTCTAAGGCTCGAACCCCTAGTGTTTTCACTCATTCTTTGTGACTCAAGGCGTCCGCCACTATGTTTGCCTTGTCCGGGTGGTATTTAATTTCACAGTCGTAATCGTTTAATAGTTAAACCATCGTCTTTGCTGCATATATTAGCTCTTTCTGATCAAATATGTGTTGCAGACTCTTGTGATCCATAAAGATTGTACATTGAGTACCATATAGATAGTGATGCCATATTTTCAATGCGAATACCACCGCACCCAACTCGAGGTCGTGCGTGGTATAATTTTCTCGTGAACCTTCAGTTGTCAAGACGCGTAGGCGATGACTTTGTCTCGTTGCATTAACACGCAAACAAGACCTTGATGCGACACATCACAATATACGACAAAGTCGTCGGTATCGTCCGTTAGGGATAGGATTGGTGTGTCACAGAGTTTGTCCTTTAACCGTTGAAATGTCGCTTCTTGTTTGTCGCCTCAATTAAAATTCTTATCCTTCTGGGTCATGGACGTTAGCGGTTGGGCAATCTTTGAAAAATTCTCTATAAATCGCCTATAATAACCCGCTAATCCTAAAAATTGTCGCACTTCCGTCGGCGTCTTAGGGGGTTCCCAATTCTTTATTGCCTTAATCCTGGAAAGGATCGACATGAATTCCTTTCTCATTCACCACATGTCCGAGAAACTGTACTCGTGAATCCAAAATTCGCATTTGGAAAACATCGCGCAAAGCTGTTCTTTCTTCAAAAGTTCCAAAATAATTCGTAAATAGCTTTCTGTTTTTAGTAAGCTCAATTCGTGTTTCTATATTTGGAAAGTTCAAACCTTGTAATCGTATTCCATTTTCAAATCATTGTAAATCCAAGTCTTTCATTGTAGTCAAATTGATCAGTTATGCGAAATTCACAACCTTTATGCATGCTTAAATTTATGAACGTATGTTTATTAGTTGCTCGATTAAACAATTCAAAATGACTTGCGAATATCTATTTTATGTTTGTGAATCTTAAAACTCAATTCAAGCAAGATGATTAGTGTTTCAAACACGAAATACATGGACATATGGCACCTCATAAGTATTGTCACGTTATAAACTACATTGCCACTAAATAAGTCTTTTTTTGGGATTATATAAGGCCCTTAATCTTGGTTTGACCTTCCAAACAAGTCACAATGATATAAATATAATGCGCCTCAAATAATCATCACTTAAACCTGATACATTCAACAAGAAAAACAAAAAAAAGAAAAGAGAAAGAGGGCAGCTTGCGGCCGCAAGCTGCCATGACTCCATCCACTTCTTGTTTCAAGTCTAACAATCACCTAACTTCATTAAATGCAACCCTAACTTAAACCCTAATCCCTACCCTATATAAACAAGCATTCCCCATCCATTTCCCACTTTTACAAGCCACCAAACACTTCAAATTCCTCTCAAAGTACAGAAATTCTAGTTGTCCCAAATCAGTTTGCAACTGAGTTTCAACTCATTTCCTTCTTTGTTTAAACCTTGTTTCTTCTTCTAACACACTTGGATAACCTCTAGGAAGGTTTTCACAAGTTTTCTTGGGCAAACTAAGGTGAAACATCACCATTTTGAGGTCCAAAAGTATGCTAAAATTTCTACCAGTTTTTATCTTTTCAAAACTTTAAAAATTTAAAGTTTTCTTCATGTTTTCTTCCTCAACAATGTTTGCTAAGCCTCATGGGATGTTACCATACGTTCTCCATGGAAAACCAAGGTGGAACAATACCATATTTAAGGCCAAACTTTCTGTTTTGGAAGTTAAACTTATAAACTTTTCTTGAACTTGTTTTGAATCTTAACAACTCTATGCTACTTGTGCCTCTAATCAAGTTTATGGTTAGTGATCTAGCTAGACTTGTTCCATACAAAATCAAGAGGTATAACATGCCTCTAAACTTGTGGTTTTTACTAGGATTCTTAACCCACAAGTGTTGAACCATCCAAGCTTACATGCTTGTGTTTGGTGAAGGTGTGATTAATGGAGGCCTTGGCCATCCATCTTTTCAATCCACCCCTCACTTGATGATTTCTATCCACTAAGCTATGTTTCACCATCAATTGAGTAACAAGGCTATGACATGTCCCCAAACATTGCCATGTTCGGGATGCATGCACCTACCTTGCTTATTCGGTCCAAAACGTAGTTTAGTGAAGTACTTTATTCATGACCATCCGGATTGTCCTTGTGGCAATTTGTGTATTGGTGAATCTTACGAAAGAGGTTAAGGATGGTTATCCTCCTACCTCCATGCATGACTTCTATGACTTCTATGACATCTATGATTTATATGTTAAACAAGTAATAATATATGTAAACTATATATGTGAATAATAAATATAACCGAACCTTTGACGATGACCATTTGGTTACTTGTCCTAACATTAGGTTATTTTATCTAAGACTTAACCATTAGTACGATTCTATTGGGCATCACCCATAAAACCACAAACATCCAACGAGGCTTATAGGGTCAAAAACGAGTGTTAACGTCTAGATAAATACTTTTGACTATACATATTATTTTTGTATACTTTAAGTTCCGAAATTATCGAACTCCATTGTCATTCCAATAGTCACACATCTACATTTTCCTTTTGTAGGATAACTCGGTGTTCATCCCCCTAATCAACCCGAACGTTTTCACGGAATTAACTTTGCAAAACCGTGTGTACAATTGACACCCTTTTTGTCACACCCTCAATTTCCACTTGCGGAGTTTTACCGCGAGGCGTGTGAACAAACCAGAATCCGAGACACTAGTAACATCGAACGACTCTATATGATTTGTTTATACGTTTTCCAAAATCATTTGTTTAACCATTCATAATTATTTTTAAATTGTTTTAGTTTGGTTTCAATGTTTAGCGGAAGCATTAGTTTTAAAGTTGAGCGGAAGCATTAAAGTAAAGTAAAGGAACGGGCGCCAACACAAACGCCAAAACTAAAGAAAAACCCAAACAATATTCATAAATGAGACTCGATAAAAAGATGTCTTGATCAATACAAGTGAGTGCACCTAGAGCTCCTAGCGTCCTAAGAAACATGTAAAGAAACAAGTGTCAACATTAAAGAAGAGTGAGTTCACAGGTTTTTATAAGTTCATTAGTTCGGTTATAAGTTTATTTCCCCCGTTGTCCCTAACCCGGGATAACGATTTAGTTCCATTATTCCCAACCTGGAATAATACTGATGGTTCCATTATTCCTTACCCGGAATAATAATGATGTTCCATTATTCCTAACCCGGAATAATAATGTTGTTGGATCCATTATCCCTAACCTGGAATAATATTGTTGATTCGTAATTAAGTTCAATGTTAACATGTAGGTAGCGAGCCTAAAGTTATGTCACGTAAGTGTTCGCGATCGAAGCTGACTGTTGTGCCTCCGTGTTGCCAGGCCTATCACTGACCATGGCGAAGTTAGGCCAAATTATTCACCCGTTGACCATACCCGGTCGGCTAGCGCGACTAGCTAGGGTGGGGCTTGTCGGGCCCAGTAGTACTACTTATAATTTCCCCGCTATCTAACCCAATACTAACGATCCGAGAGTTTGTCGAGGACTTGTGTGATATAGCTGCTTAGTGACCATAACGTACATTAACATTAACTTAGTTACCGAATAGTTTAATGACGTTAATTTCGTATAACGTAAAGAGATAGAGTTGTAGAGTGTATACATGTTTCTCCCCCTGTTGTTTAAAACCGGATAAAATTAGGGGCCTTGAACTCACCTTTAATTGCTCGGTTAGTGTAACACAGAAGTAGAAAATGATGGGACCGCTAATTGCGTCCTAACAAGTCAATTGATTTAAAGTTAGTGTGTGGACACACCGATACAAACCCTACACATAACTAACACACAATGCGGCACACACAATAACAAATTCTAAAACACAATCATGCATGCAAAGTATTATCATACGAACATAGTGATCAAACCAACCTATCATGAACACAATTCAATCCATACAACACTTTGGTACACACATTCGCAAGTTATCAAGTTTCAGCTTGTATACTCATAATTAGGCTGTTTTCGAGGATTTTTATAAAATAGTTCCAACATTCCAAAAATTCCAATTTTTTTACAGAAGGTATCAACTAAGCTGTAGAATTTTATGTAAAAGTTTCAAGTCCTAACACTTTACTAATTATTCATAAATATTAATATACTAGGCTGCAGTCAGATTCGTCACTTTCTGACTGCAGTCCACGGGAGAATTTATTTAAAAATCACCGTTCATCCAATTAACAAAATTCCAGTGGGAGTTTCCCGGAAATTTCCATCTCCAGTTGCTGTACAAATTTTGTGATTCAACTCTTTACAGATTATGAGATACGACTCGATAAACAACTAACAAATTTTTCAGAATTTACACAGCTTCAGTTACTACACTTAAATGACCACTTAAAAATATCAAACGACCTCAGAAAAATATGAATCCAGCGCCATTAGAAGCGTTTTTCAAAAATATACGTTTTAGACTTCAGAAAATCCGTTTTTCGATAAATAATAACCAAGTTACAGCCAATTGAAGTTGGCTGTAAACACCATTCAGCATCCTGATTTCAACCTTTTATCGCAATATAACACGCTTAAACAATCGAGACGTTAAATATAAACGATCAAGAACAGATTTATCAATCATATATCATCATGTACATCATTCTCATGCAAACCCTAATCATATTATATGGTTTTTATCACAAAACGCAGCCTAATGATTATTGATTCCAACTAATCATCACAATCGCCAAACTTGCACAATCAATCGAACTAACATCATAACAATTTCATAAACCATGATTCTACCATTACATACAAGCATGATCGATAGTTCATAAACCCTACATGATTTGCGAAACAATAGAAAACCCTAACCTTTAACAATGGAGATTAACGAACCGGGAACGAGATGGTAGTTGATTCGGGTTTGAAGGGAGATCGCGACCGAGAGAATGAGTGGGAAGGCTGCCGTCGGCTGCTTCTTGGGGAGCTAGGGTTTCTTTTTTTTCTTAACCATTCTCATGCATGCTTATCTATATATAGTGTGGGTGGGGAAAGAAAAGGAGAAGGGTTTGGGCGATTTGAGTCTTGCGGCCGCAAAGGGTTTGGGTGGGGTGGTTTGGGTCTTTAACTTGAGCCTCAAGTTTTGCTTAACTCCTTGAGTCGCAAGGAAATGAGGTCGACTCGTTTCGCGGCTCGATTCAATTGGTCTATAAATTTACCATATATATATTTTTATAACTATAAATCACGAATTTGAAACATGGCATAATAACTCACCGAACTTATAAAAGTTTAATACACATAGCACGTAATTCACTTGATAAGTTCACAAAGTTATCGTAATTATTTCGAGTGTGTAAATTAAATCTCCGAATCAATTTAGCGTAGGAATGAATAATCGTGAAGTAGTGCGTTTAAGATATCTGAAAAACCGGGATGTCACATTATCCCCATGTTGAAAGAATTTTCGTCCCGAAAATTGAGTAAACGCGGTTTAGAATGCAACGCACAGGTTTAGAATGCCACGCACAAAGATTTAGTGTTTAGAATGCAACGCACAGGTTTAGAATGCCACGCACAAAGATTTAGTTCGTTAACAATGGTACACGAAATTACAAGGAATTCCCAGGTTGTCACATCATCCCCATGTTGAAAGAATTTTCGTCTCGAAAATTTAGTTGGTGGTATCGTTAGCTTGCTGCTCAGCTGCAAAAAGGTGTGGGTATTTGCTTTTCATTTGGTCCTCTCTTTCCCACGTGAACTCCGGTCCACGCTTAGAGTCCCAACGAACCTTGACGATCGGTATCTTGCTGTGCCTTCAAGTCTTGATTTCACGATCCATGATCTCGATAGGTGTTCCACAAAGTGCAGTTGTTCATCCACTTGAATCTCATCCAATGGAATGACTAGGGTTTCATCTGATAGGCACTTCTTCAGATTTGACACGTGAAAAACGTTGTGAACTCCACTGAGTTCGGCAGGAAGGTCTAATTGATAAGCTACGGGCCCGATACGTTTCAAAATCATAAATGGGCCTACGTATCATGGGTTTAGTTTTCCTCATTTCCTAAAACGGATTACACCCTTCCAGGGTGACACCTTCAGTAGGACGCGGTCGCCTACTTGAAATTCGAGCGGTTTGTGTCGTTGATCAGCGTAGCTTTTCTGTCGATCTCGTGCCGCCGCCATGCGGTTTCTGATTTGTACAATCTTTTCAGTAGCCTCAAGTATCAACTCAGGGCCTGTCAGTTGACTGTCACCGACTTCTGCCCAACAGACCGGTGATCTACATTTACGACCGTATAATGCTTCAAACGGTGCTGCCGATATACTCGTATGGTAACTGTTGTTATACGAGAATTCCACTAAAGGCAGATGGATTTCCCAACTATTCCCGAAGTCTACCACGCATGCCCTAAGCATGTCTTCCAAGGTCTGTATGGTCCTTTCGCTTTGACCATCGGTCTGAGGGTGATAAGCTGTGCTCATATCTAAGGGTGTACCCAACGCTTTTTGAAGTGACTGCCAAAAATTGGACGTGAAACGAGCATCTCTGTTTGAGATGATGGACGTTGGCACTCCGTGCCGAGAAACTACTTCCTTAATGTAGATGCGAGTCAACTTATCCATCTTATCTGTTTCTTTAATCGCTAGGAAGTGTGCGGACTTAGTTAAACGATCCACGATCACCCAGATGGTATCGCAACCACCTAAAGTTCGCGGGTGTTTAGTGATGAAGTCCATCGAGATCTGATCCCATTTCCACACTGGGATCTTAGGTTGTTGAAGTAGCCCTGATGGCTTCTTATACTCTACCTTGACTTTTGCACAAGTCAAACACTTGCTCACGTAGGTGGCTATATCCGCTTTCATGTTGGGCCACCAGTACGCGGCTTTAAGGTCTTGATACATCTTATCCGAACCAGGATGGACAGAGTATCGGGATTTGTGAGCTTTGTCCATGACTAGCTTTCTGAGATCTCCGTGGAGACGTACCCATATACGATTCATGAAATACCGGGCTCCATTGGGTTTTACTTCCCAATCGCGTTCCATTTTTCCCACCGATTCGGCCTTGATGTTTTCTTCCTTAACTGCTTCTAACCGCGCGTCGCGTATCTGTTCGGGTAACCCCGAATGAATGGTGAACTGTAGTGCTCGTACCCGACGAGGTTTCAAGTGCTCCTTCCTACTGAGGGCATCAGCTACCACGTTAGCTTTACCCGGGTGATACCGAATGGCACATTCATAATCATTCAGGAGTTCGACCCAGCGACGCTGTCGCATGTTCAACTCCTTCTGGTCAAAGATGTGTTGGAGGCTCTTGTGATCTGTATAGATTGTGCACTTTGTTCCATATAGGTAGTGTCTCCAAATCTTAAGCGCAAACACCACTGCTCCCAATTCCAATTCCAGGTCATGTGTTGTGTAGTTTTTCTCGTGAACCTTCAATTGTCGGGACGCATACATGATGACCTTATCACGTTGCATGAGTACGCATCCCAATCCCTGAATGGAAGCATCACAATATACCACAAAATCATCAGTCCCATCCGGCAAGGACAGAATGGGTGCACTGCAAAGTTTCTGCTTCAGCAATTGAAATGCCGCTTCTGCTTGTCACCCCAAGCATACTTGGTGCCTTTCTGGGTGAGGGTGGTAAGCGGTTGCGCGATCTTTGAAAATCCCTCGATGAAACGTCTGTAGTAACCCGCCAAACCCAAAAATTGGCGGATCTCTGTCGGTGTCCTGGGTGCTTCCCAGTTCTTGATAGCATCGATCTTGGCGGGATCGATGTGGATGCCCTTCTCATTCACAATATGCCCGAGGAACTGAACTTCCCGAATCCAGAAATCACACTTTGAAAGCTTGGCATATAGTTTCTCCTGTTGAAGTAATTCCAGTAGTAGATGTTCAGCATGTTCTTCTTCACCTTTAGAGTAGATGAGTATGTCATCGACGAACATAATGACAAACTTGTCGAGATACGGTTTACACACGCGATTCATGAGGTCCATGAACACCGCGGGTGCATTGGTGAGACCGAAGGGCATGACCAAAAACTCATAATGGCCATACCGAGTACGAAATGCCGTCTTAGCAATATCCTCCTCCCTGACGCATAACTGGTGATAACCGGACCGTAGATCAATCTTGGAGTAGTAGCTTGACCCTTGAAGTTGGTCGAAGAGATCGTCGATGCGAGGTAATGGGTATCGGTTCTTGACAGTAACCCTATTGAGTTCCCTGTAGTCGATGCACATGCGGAAGGTCCCGTCCTTCTTGACAAAAAGGACCGGAGCTCCCCATGGCGAAGTACTGGGTCGGATAAATCCTTTTTCTAACAATTCCTGAAGCTAGGTAGACAGCTCTTGCAGCTCGGCTGGAGCTAGGCGGTATGTGGCCTTGGCTATGGGAGTTGCATGGTTCGCCAATTGAATTTCAAACTCCACTTGTCGATGTGGTGGAAGACCAGGTAACTCCTCTGGAAATACATCGGAAAAGTCACGGACGACGGGGATATCTTCTATACGCTTCTCGTCCTTGGGTTGCTCGGTGACCAGTGCGAGCAAAGCGAAGGAGTTCTTCCTCCGAAGGTACTTCTGTGCTTGCATGTAAGAGATGATGTTTGTGACGGCGCCGGCCTTCTCGCCTTGCACCGTCAAGATTTCGTCGTTTGAGAGCGGAATACGGATAGATTTCTCGAAACATAGAACTTCAGCTCACGTCGGATAGCCAGTCTATTCCGACTACCACGTCAAAACTACCCAGGGTAGTTGTCATCAGATCAATGGTAAAGGTGTGACCCGCGAGTTTGAGTTGACAACCGGATACTAAATGGGTCACATCTACAGATTTACCATCGGCTAGTTCTATGACGTAAGGGGTCTCTAGGGGTTTAGGCGTGAGATTTAGGTTCTTCCTAAAAGACTCAGATATAAAACTCCTATCCGCACCCGTATCAAAAAGTACAGTAGCAAAATGTTCATTAAGGGGAAACTTACCGGTGACCACGTTCGAGTCGTTTCTGGCCTCTCCGCGGCCTAGCGTAAATGCACGACCTTTGGCACCTCCTATGCCATTATTCCCATTGTTGTTGTTGTTATTGTTGTTGTGGTTATTGTGGTTGTGGTTGTTGTTGTTGTTGTTCCCACCATTGTTGTTGTTGTTACGAAGCTGTGAGCAGTCTCGTTTGAAGTGGGCAGTGCTACCACACTGATAGCACCCCCGCTTAATACCCTGCTGCTGACCCTGGTGTTGATTTTGATTTTGTCGGGACATGATTTCCCCGCGACAATCCTTTGCCGCGTGTCCCACTTTGCCACATCGTTGGCAGCGATTTCCGGCACAAGGGCCGTGATGATGAAGGTTACAGCGATTACACTGCGGCTTTCGACCTACATAGCCGCTTGTGTTCTGGGTGTTATTGGCGGGCTGATTATATTGACCCCGGTGGCTGTTGAAATTATTGAACCGTTTCTGGTTCCCTTGTTGTGGCTGGGCTGACGAAGACTGTCGAGCAGACGAGTCTTCAAACTTTCTTTTATTATCAGGGACAACTTCAGTTGTACCCCGAGATGGCAACTTCTTTTGTTCCACCGCCTTATCGGTGAGTTTGTGCGCCAACCTGATTGCTTGATGCTCAGTCGCAGGGTTGCTAGCCATTACCATACCCTGGATCTCGGGGACCAGACCCCCAAGGTAAAACTCGAGTCGTTTCTCCACGGTGTTGGCAAGATCGGGACATAGAAATACCAGGTCATGATGTTTCGCTGTGTATGCTTCGATTTCAGATCCCACCATCTTGTGATTCCATAAAGCTTGCTCCAACTGCTGAACCCTGTCCCGCGGACAGTACTCCTCCTTGATTAGGGCCTTAACTCGGCCCAGGCCATTGCGTTTGCAGCAATAAGTCCACGCGTTTGGACTTGCGCATTCCACCAAGTTAGTGCCCCATCCTCCAACGTTGAGGCAGCATACTTGACCTTGTTGGCCTCCAGACAATTGCACATTTCGAACACTGATTCGGACTTTTCAATCTAGCGGACCAGTCCTATGGGTCCTTCTGCACCCGTGAATTTGCTCGGCTTCGCATCGAGAAACATCTTGTAGGGGTTAAGAACCCCTCCTGCTGCTGGTTGGTTTTGAACACCTGCCAGAGCAGCATACACGTGTTCTTGGATCATTGCATCTAATTCTTCGGGTGTCATGTTGAGGTTTCCGCGACGTCTAGTTGCCATTTTAGATCTTCGCAAGACAACATAAACACACACCGATAAGTATATATATGCAATATAGTTATCCTACTCCATACTTAAATAATTCCTCAAATTATGTCAACCCAAATAAATTAAACAATCAAAAGAAATATTCGATTAAATAAAATTTCAACGTCTTACAAAATGCCAACCAAACATATCAGTTTACTATAAAATCTCAAGTTTAAACATAAGTAGGAAAATAAATAGACTGAAGGAAGCAAATGGAATAAGCGAGACGTGTCAGTCTTCTACGTCTCCATCCCCCAAATCGCTATCGTTGCCGTCATCCTCCACGGCGTTTCCAGCTTCTATAGCCGGGTCTTCCTCCGGATCCTCCTCTGGATCCTCCTCTACCGGCACTGGAGGGGCCGGTGCTGGTGCGGGTACTGGTAAAGGTGCCTGATTCTGTTCTAGTTCTTGAATTCTCCAGCTAGACTCAAGAACTCTGTCTTCGAGCCAGTCAGCCCTCAGCTGCTCAGCACGAAGATCTTTAGCTAAGGTATTACGAGCTATCTTGCTCTCATGTTGCTCTTCCTCGAGAGATCCAGTCTTACCCGTTAATTGTCGTATCATCCATCCCTGTGCTAGGATGGTTTCATGCATTCTCTCTAGTTGTTCTTGTTGTTTTCTTATCATATCTCTAAGTAGGTCGCTCCCTACTTCTAACGAGTTAACCGGTTCGACCGGCATAGCGATGGTCGGGCGTGAGGACGACTCCTCCCCTAGAGCGAACCTTTTTCTCACAGCTGAGCGTGTCTCCACGCCATGAGGTGGTGAGGGTTCCACCATAGGTGCCTCCCCCGGCGCCCTTGGTTGCAAAAGTTTGTCGGATGATGATGATGGTGACATTGCCTGTTGGGTTGTGTAGTTAGTTACGAGTTGCATTTATTTCAATATGCATTTATATTTTACATAACATAGTTGTGGTACAACACATAACAAGATATAATAGTTCAGTGCCAAACTAAGTCTAGTGTCGTGTAATCAGCTATAGTTTAGGTCTACTTTTAATGCAAACCTGGTTCTCTATAGCTAGAGGCTCTGTTACCAATCTGTCACATCCTCAATTTCCACTTGCGGAGTTTTACCGCGAGGCGTGTGAACAAACCAGAATCCGAGACACTAGTAACATCGAACGACTCTATATGATTTGTTTATACGTTTTCCAAAATCATTTGTTTAACCATTCATAATTATTTTTAAATTGTTTTAGTTTGGTTTCAATGTTTAGCGGAAGCATTAGTTTTAAAGTTGAGGGGAAGCATTAAAGTAAAGTAAAGGAACGGGCGCCAACACAAACGCCAAAACTAAAGAAAAACCCAAACAATATTCATAAATGAGACTCGATAAAAAGATGTCTTGATCAATACAAGTGAGTGCACCTAGAGCTCCTAGCGTCCTGAGAAACATGTAAAGAAACAAGTGTCAACATTAAAGAAGAGTGAGTTCACAGGTTTTTATAAGTTCATTAGTTCGGTTATAAGTTTATTTCCCCCGTTGTCCCTAACCCGGGATAACGATTTAGTTCCATTATTCCCAACCCGGAATAATACTGATGGTTCCATTATTCCTTACCCGGAATAATAATGATGTTCCATTATTCCTAACCCGGAATAATAATGTTGTTGGTTCCATTATGCCTAACTCGGAATAATATTGTTGATTCGTAATTAAGTTCAATGTTAACATGTAGGTAGCGAGCCTAAAGTTATGTCACGTAAGTGTTCGCGATCGAAGCTGACTGTTGTGCCTCCGTGTTGCCAGGCCTATCACTGACCATGGTGAAGTTAGGCCAAATTATTCACCCGTTGACCATACCCGGTCGGCTAGCGCGACTAGCTCGGGTGGGGCTTGTCGGGCCCAGTAGTACTGCTTATAATTTCCCCGCTATCTAACCCAATACTAACGATCGGAGAGTTTGTCGAGGACTTGTGTGATATAGCTGCTTAGGGACCATAACGTACATTAACATTAACTTAGTTACCAAATAGTTTAATGACGTTAATTTCGTATAACGTAAAGAGATAGAGTTGTAGAGTGTATACATGTTTCTCCCCCTGTTGTTTAAAACCAGATAAAATTAGGGGCCGTGAACTCACCTTTAATTGCTCGGTTAGTGTAACACAGAAGTAGCAAATGATGGAACCGCTAATTGCGTCCTAACAAGTCAATTGATTTAAAGTTAGTGTGTGGACACATCGATACAAACCCTACACATAACTAACACACAATGCGGCACACACAATAACAAATTCTAAAACACAATCATGCATGCAAAGTATTATCATACCAACATAGTGATCAAACCAACCTATCATGAACACAATTCAATCCATACAACACTTTGGTATACACATTCGCAAGTTATCAAGTTTCAGCTTGTATACTCATAATTAGGCTGTTTTCGAGGATTTTTATAAAATAGTTCCAACGTTCCAAAAATTCCAATTTTTTTACAGAAGGTATCAACTAAGCTGTAGAATTTTATGTAAATTTTTCAAGTCCTAACACTTTACTAATTTTTCATAAATATTAATATACTAGGCTGTAGTCAGATTCGTCACTTTCTGACTGCAGTCCACGGGAGAATTTATTTAAAAATCACCGTTCATCCAATTAACAAAATTCCAGTGGGAGTTTCCCGGAAATTTCCATCTCCAGTTTCTGTACAAATTTCGTGATTCAACTCTCTACAGATTATGCGAACCGACTCGATAAACAACTAACAAATTTTCAGAATTTACACAGCTTCAGTTACCGCACTTAATTGACCACTTAAAAATACCAACTGACCTCAGAAAAATATGAATCCAGCGCCATTAGAAGCGTTTTTCAAAAATATATGTTTTAGGCTTCAGAAAATCCGTTTTTCGATAAATAATAACCAAGTTACAGCCAATTGAAGTTGGCTGTAAACACCATTCATCATCCTGATTTCAACCTTTTATCGCAATATAACATGCTTAAACAATCGAGACGTTAAATATAAACGATCAAGAACAGATTTATCAATCATATATCATCATGTACATCATACTCATGCAAACCCTAATCATATTATATGGTTTTTATCACAAAACGCAGCCTAATGATTCTTGATTCCAACTAATCATCACAATCGCCAAACTTGCACAATCAATCGAACTAACATCATAACACTTTCATAAAGCATGATTCTACCATTACATACAAGCATGATCGATAGTTCATAAACCCTACATGATTTGCGAAACAATAGAAAACCCTAACCTTTAACAATGGAGATTAACGAACCGGGTACGAGATGGTAGTTGATTCGGGTTTGAAGGGAGATCGCGACCGAGAGAATGAGTGGGAAGGCTGCCGTCGGTTGCTTCTTGGGGAGCTAGGTTTTCTTTTTTTTTTTTTGTTAACCATTCTCATGCATGCTTATCTATATATAGTGTGGGTGGGGAAAGAAAAGGAGAAGGGTTTGGGCGATTTGAGTCTTGCGGCCGCAAAGGGTTTGGGTGGGGTGGTTTGGGTCTTTAACTTGAGCCTCAAGTTTTGCTTAAATCCTTGAGTCGCAAGGAAATGAGGTCGACTCGTTTTGCGGCTCGGTTCGATTCGTCTATCTATTTACCATATATATATTTTTATAACAAAAAATCACGAACTTGAAACATGGCATAATAACTCACCGAACTTATAAACGTTTAATACACATAGCACGTAATTCACTTGATAAGTTCACAAAGTTATCATAATTATTTCGAGCGTGTAAATTAAATCTCCGAATCAATTTAGCGTAGGAGTGAATAATCGTGAAGTAGTGCGTTTAAGATATCTGAAAAACCGGGATGTCACACTTTTTATGCTTTATACTTTTTGGGTGCAATATGTTAATCTATCATAAACACACTAAATCACACGTTTATTCTATGAAATCACACAAACAATCCATCATGCATGCAATAGTTATGTGATACTTGAATTGTTTACTTGGAACATTCTTATGTGATACTAATTGTCATTAACTTCGATCAAGTCTTCCTTAACATGTATAATGCTTTACGAGTAACGCACCGCCTGTATTCTTGAGGTCAATGTTAAGTTTTTAATCTATTATGCGGTACACTTGAGGATCGACTTGTAGTTCACATGCCTTGTTTACATTAATCTCGTATACTAGCTTATCATGTGGATTTGTTTAAACGTTTTTACTACTTATGCTATGATTCAAACTTGTGTACTCGCCAATACTTTGTTATTAAACTATACTTTTGAACATGTTGCAGGTTGATGAGATTGATATGATGAAACTTAGTAGGATCGGCATAGAAACACGCTTAGAATGCTAAGTTATTTATTATGTTTTGTTGAACTTGTCTCATTTGTTGTTATTTTGTATTCGAATTATGTTGTACTTGAAAATTTGATGAATGAATTGAAGTGGGTTGTTAAATTAAATATTGTCACAATTAGTGTTATGATGTCTCGAACAATCTCGTTCGTCTCACTCTGATGTTTCCGCCAACGGTTGGGGTGTGACAAATGTAGCTCATGTTCGTCCTTCGATCGAGACTATATTATTATGTCATCAATAAATAAGATAAAAAACTTATCCAAATACGGCTTGCACACGCGGTTCATGAGATCCATGAACACCGCCAGTGCATTTGTTAAGCCGAACGACATCACAAGGAACTCGTAGTAAATGTAACGAGTCCGAAAGGCCGTCTGAGGTATACTTTCTTCCTGAATCCTCAATTGATGGTAACCCGACGGTAGATGGATTTTTAAATAAAGGCTTGAGCATTGTAACTGGTCGAACAAATCATCAATTCTAGGCTGAGGGTATTGGTTCTTGATTGTGAGTTTGTTCAACTCGCGATAGTCTATGCACATACACAAGCTCCCGTCCTTCTTTTTAACGAATAATTCCGGAGCTCCCCAATGATTTTTTTATCTAACAAATCCTTTATCTAACAACTCTGGAAGTTGAGTAGATAGCTCTTGCATATCCGACGGAGCTAATCAGTATGGAGACTTCACCACCAGTGCCGCTCCAGGCACCAAATCGATGCGAAACTCCACTTGGCGTTTTGAGGTAGTCCTGGCAAGTCTTTTTGAAACTCCTTCATGACGGGAATGTCTTCTAACTTCGGCTCTTTAGTTTCTTTGTCTACTACGTGAGTGAGGAAGGCTATACAACCTTTTTGTGGACACTTTTGTGCCTTCATGAAATTAATAATCTGTAAGGACATCTCACTCTTTTCTCCATGTACAACGAGTGTTTCTCCATCCGGTAGGGGAATGCAGATTGTTTTCTCAGGGCAAACCACTTCAGCCCGGTTGTCGGACAACCAATCCATTCCGACAACGATGTCAAAACTACCCAAGTCGACGGGTAAAAGATCGATAGAGAATTTTCGTGCTCAAAGTTCGAGTGTGAAACCTCTAATAATTTCTCCCGTCTCGACTAATTTTCCGTTCACCAATTCTATAGAATATGGGACGTCTAATTTACTCGACTCTAGGGCAAGTATATTTTTAAACTATATAGATATAAAACTAAAGTTGGTGCCTGTATCAAATAGAACGGGTGCAAAGTGTTGGTTTATAGGAAACGTACCCGTAACCACGTTCGGGTCTTGGCGTGCATCCTTAGCTCCCATCACAAAAGCTCTCCCTCGAGCTTGGTTTTCCTTCGGGCAATCTTTCCCATAATGCCTTTTATCTCCGCACCCGTAACATCCTTGCCCTTTCCCATTCCCGTTTCCGCCTTGATTGTTATTACCATTACCACCTTGATTTTCATTCCTACCTTGAATTCTATTTCCACGTCCAGTACCCACCCAACAAGTTTGTTTTTTGTACCCGGTCTTGCTGCATTTGTCACACTTAGAATTTCTACAGGGGCCAAGTGGTGATATTTACACTTTTCACAATTGGGCAAGGAGCCCGCATAACCTCTGCCACTATTTGCGTTAGTTGCTACAAAAGACTTAGCTTCCCTTGGTGCATTTACTTCTCTTTGCTTGTTAGAATTGTTGTTATTGTTATTGTTATTCGTGCGAGTGTCTTCTTAAAGTTGGAGAATTTTCGTTTTCCATCACTCGTGGACTCCACGTGAGTCTCCTTCTTGCTAAAACCAGTCCTTAACAACTTTCCTAAATGAACAGCCTCTTTAGTAAGACTAAGAGCCAAATCAATAGCGTCGTTGATATTAGCAGGCTTAGAAGAAGTAAACATGCTCAAGATCTCAGGAGCAAGTGCCCAAATGTATCGCTTGATTCTCTTGAACTCTAGTTCCACCAGATATGGAAAAACCCTTGACAAGTCATGGAAACGTTGTGTATACCTAGTAGTGTCACCCCCGATCATCTTCAAGTTCCGAAACTCTGTCTCAAGTTTTTGTATTTTAACCTTTGAACAGTATTGCTTCCTCATTAACTCCTTGAGTTCTTCCCACATCATAGAATAAGCGGCTTCTTCCCCTTTAGATTGAACTTGGAGGTTCCACCATGATAATGCTCCGTCTACGAATAACCGAGTAATGTACGTGACTCTTTGGTCAGGAGGGCATTTGCTCATTCTTATGACTCAATCAATCTTCTCGGTCCAAAGGACAAATACTACGGCATCTACAGTGCCATCAACATTCAGAGGTTTGCATCCCAAAAACTGCTTCTATGAGCAACCTGAAGCATATGTATGATCGATTCATGAATGAGCATTGTCAAACGCACGAATAGAATAAACGAGAGTATTGTATGGTGTCATAGACAACCAAGTATTACCGGTATTCGAGTTGCCTCCAGACGAACCTCTAGTGCCACTGCTGTTCTTAGTGCGGTAGCCTGATATTGCGCCATCGCTTGGGAGATGCACTCATTCAGTTCTGCCTTAGTCGTCAGCAGTGTGTTCGTGTTGGTCCTACATCTTGGTGGCATCGTCTTCTTGTAAGAGGTATCGAAGGGTGTTAGACAAATAATTAATAATAAATATTGTCGGCTAATATATATATATATATAATATAAATAATCATCACGTTAACCAACACCATCCACAATAACAAGACATGCATAAGATAAATCATAACATGCATTAAAGAAAAACATAATACCAAACTTTCATTTATATTCGACAACTTGTTACATTGTTTTCCGGAGAGAAAATCAAAAAGACACTAGAATACATAATCCCAGTCATACAAATTTATAATACATAAAAGTGGTAAAATATTTTCTTCCCAATCAGTCTTCAAAAGTCTTCAAGTGATGATAGCTTGCACCTAGTCTTCATATATACATCAAAAGCGGGTCTTCTAGTCCTGTAGTGAGTACCTGCAGTAAATAAAGCTATGGTGTGGGAGGCGAAAGGGGTGGGGTAGGAAACAGCAGACTACGGAGGTGGGTGCACTCCTCCTCCAACTCCTACACACGACAAGACAATGCAGTCACCTGCTGCTGGAGTACTCGGACGAGTGTTCGAAGATCGGGTTCAACAGATAATGTATGGTGTGGTGTAGATGGGGGTGGTGGTGAAGAGGGTTGTGGTGGAGTGGTGGTGGTGGCAGGGTGTCACGGAAACGCTCCAACTCCCAGACCTTCCGGGACAGGAGCTAGATCTTCAGCTGTAGGGACTGAACGAGATCGTCCCTACTGTAGATAGGGTGGTGAGTGGGGTGGTAAGGGTCGACATATGGGGAGGTGACTGTAATGGCTGGTGTGAAGATCCCTCTCCAGGACGTGGTGCAGGAATCTCGTGAGTGAAAATGACAGATGTACCGGTATGAGGGAGGGATCTCAATGAATAACGACTGTTAGGTTGTGG
Organism: Scalesia atractyloides; assembly: GCA_947069175.1. NCBI lineage: Eukaryota > Viridiplantae > Streptophyta > Magnoliopsida > Asterales > Asteraceae > Scalesia > Scalesia atractyloides. Next base: position 32,771,565 of record CAMTDV010000003.1, on the reverse strand, counting down.
GGTGATGATAGGAGGAGTAGGTATGTTGGCAGGTGTGTAGGTGGTATAAGGAGGGGCATGGATATCATGAGGTGTCGTGAGGTAGGAGTAGCTGGTGGAGTAGTAATACGAGCAGGTGTGTGGATCAGTATGGGTGACGGAGTCGGTGTGGCTATAGGAATCGTGTCGAAACTGCTATCCATGGCACCCTTGGTAGACCGGCGCGACAGATGGATGATGAGGAAGCGTGATCACTCGTGTCAAAAGAAGAGGAAGATATGTCCATAACGGACATAATGGGAGATGACACCTCTAGAATGGCAATATCAATAACCTTGCCATCACCTAGATCATCATCTAGGTGATCCATATGGAAGACGGGAACCTCGTCCTCGTCATTGGATAAGACAATAAGTGGTGGTATGACAGCAAGGGGAGAAATGGCTAAAGGTATATACTCGACAAGGTGCTCACCCTCAGGGTGGCCAATAATCAAAAAGTCATTTAGCTGTGGTAGTGTAGCTAAAACATCATCCTCCATAGGGACGTCATCAATGATAGGGTCTAGTAGCGCAAATTGCTGGAAATCATCTGGGTCCTCATCATCAGACCCGAAATCAGGAACCTCGTCTGGCTCCGAATCATCACTAGAGCTAATCTCAATAACACGCGTGAACTCATCATCCGACACGATCTCCATAGGGTCGACATCGTCATAAAAGCCGCTACTCGCGCAAGAGGCCATGGTACCCTGGCAAAATAATCCGTACAACATGTATATAAAGCAATAAATATTATCATTACTTATTATATGTATGTATAAGTATGCAAATATATAAAATTTAATCATGCTATTTCATTGTGAGTTATCTAGTTTGATAAATCTATCCCATATAGACTACGCCCCAAATAATGTCCTTGCGTTATTTATTTGAAAATGAGTTTTTTAATGGATCATGCGCTTTTGTATATGCAATGAAAACCTGTTATAAAATCTAAATGTTTCATGAGAGGATCCTAATGATTGTAGACTAGACACTAGAAGGAATCCTCATTCACTATAATCGAAGCTCTGCTATCAATCTATCACATCTGCTCAGACGCAGAAGCGCGTGGTGTGAACTTGATTAGCTTTCATCGCATACGATATAAGTAAACAACTATATGATTAAAAACAAACACGATGTTCATCCATTGACATAATTAAGAATTACACTTCAAGAGTTGCTCAAAATACAAGACAACATAAATTATATGCTTTTACAGAAGATTAGTTCAACATATTTTTAAAATGCAAAGGCTTTGAATCCTATGTCTCATTGAAGATGAGATATACAGATTGAACCCTTCGAAAAGGATGACATCGTTAACATGATACCCAAAAGCTTCTTGAGAACCAACTGCGCCAAGATCCATTCAATTTCATGAAATACTTGTAAGTTGAAACATCAACAAAAGTTGGCGAGTTCATGTGTTTTGTGTGCACGCCAAATGAATCTTAAAAACATTTGAAAATTCGTATGTGAGTTACGTGGTATATAAAGCGTCAATGAACTTGATGATCATTAATATTTTGCAAGGACATTAATATGTATGACGATATAGGAAGCACTCAACCCTAGACGATTTCAATCCAGTCCAACTGGCTGGGACGACAAAAGCACTACATGCGGCCACACAAGGACCCATGAGTTGTGCTCGCCTACACTCGATAGATCTACCACTATTGTTCTACGATCTTATAAAAGATTAATGTCACTTAAGAGATACCCTTGTCTCACATGATCTACTATTCAATTCCATAGCTAAACCATACCATGGAAAACATGTATTTCCCTCCGAGAGTTAAAAGGGGGACATGAACTCACTGGCTTGCGTCCGTAAAACTGTGCTAGCGAAAATGGTATCCAATGGCGCGTAATAACCTACAAGTGCTCTAACTCATTAGCCACTTGGTTTTATGTTAAAGGTGTACATGTTGCTCATCTTGAATGTTATTGTATTTGGAACCCTTGTGTATTTTATATATATTGGCATTTGTTTGGTATTTGGGTTTTAATATATATATATATATATATTCTGTATTAAAAATGTGTACGAACGGGCCTCGCCCTTCATGAGACTTCGTGTCTCACACGAGTATAAGTGGGCCTAGCCCATGAGAGTCTTTGTGCCTCGCACAAGTGAGAATGGGCCTAGCCCATTTGAGTCTCCGTGATCCACATGGTATGAGTGGGCCTAGCCCGTGAGAGCCTCCATAACACGCCCGGCTTACGTTCGTTATGTGTGATATATATATTCTCCAAATATATATTTTGAGTTTAGTGAACCTCGTTCACTAGTGATATTATGTCCGGTTGGAATATGTATATTTGTTCAACATGTAGTATACCTTTTACAATTATAAGTGTTAAAAATATTTATTTTTAACATCGTATATACGTTGATGTATTTGTACGGTATTCTTTGTGAGAGTACACTTCAACAAGTGTATATGAGAACATCATTATGTGCTTGCGTATTTTTATACGTACGCTGTATTTATACTTGTATTTGTATATTTTACTATTGGTATTTATGTCATATTTATAGGTATTTGTATACGTTACTATTTGGTATGTATACCGTATTTATACGTATTTGTATACCTTTACTATTGGTATTTATGTCGTATTTATAAGTATTTGTATACATTTACTATTGGTATTTATGTCATATTTATACGTATTTGTATACATGTACAATACTTGTATTTTTTGCAATTTCCACCAAGTGAAGTCTTGTACGTATTTTACGCGTATTATTATACTTGCATGTTAATATGTATATATACACTTAGTAATATTCACTTTATACTTTCCGGATTTTTATATGTGTTAACATATATTTATATTTCTCTTGTCAAGAGTCGAATATGTGTATTTTTGGTATCGGGAGTGACCTTATGTCGCCCGTGATGGGTGCATGCTCCGTGACGAGATGTTAAGAGTGCTCGTTGCTGGTAGCGACGTGCTTTATTCGATAGAGCGTTTATTATATATTTTTGTGTCGGTTTCGAATATATATATATATATTGTCTTGTTAGTATATATAGTTAAGAGTTAATTCGTCCCATGTCCGTTCGTCCGCTTATCATTTGTCCGATTGTTCCTTTGTGGTTATAATATATGTGGGGTTCATGTCTATATATTTGGTGTATTTTTCCAAGTGAAATTTGTTTAAGTATTTGGTGTGTATTATTCCTATCACTAATACATACACACAATACGCACGTATTATACACCAACCAAGGTATTTAAAATATATATATATATTATATATATATATATATCTCAAAAATTATATTTATTGTTATTCTTATACTTTTTACTATTTTTAGTTAATAAAAACATCTTTTAGTGTTTAAATAAACTCTTGTATGGTTAAGACTTATCCCTTGTCATTAGTATTTGTCTAATCATGGTTAGGGTTGTTATTCACGATTAACCATGCTAATCGCTTTTTAATCCCGATGAAGATTTTAGGAAATTTCACCATAGTTTCCCCTAAACTATATCGTTTTCCACGTTTTGAAAACGTATTTTAAGCATGTTTAAATACCTTAATCACAATCAAACTCAAATCAATTTTCATCCATCAACTTTTCTAATTACACTATTAAAATATATAAGGACACTTTCATGTTATTAACAAGATCATAAAAAACGAACTTATTTCTTATGAAGTTCCATCTTATATATCGATTTAAACAACTTGTTTAGACAACCCTTTAAGATGTTCTTAGGGAAAAGCATGGTTTTTAATCTCTATAAAAGCCACAAATATGTTGTAACTCATTTTTAAATCGTAGTAACATTCATGGGTAATGAGGTTGATGATCTTGTTTAGATTTAAACATCACAATGTTTAAATGATCATTTTTAATCTTAATCATGCAAGCTCATACACTTAAACATCTCACTTTGACGTAATCACATGAATATAAGCAGAATCTAACACATATCAACATATTAACACATTATACTTCATATTTAGTATACTTTTTAAGGTGGGGTTAGGGTTTAAGCTTTTAATTCTTTGACGCTCAAGATGATAACATGTATTTTCTTAAACTACATATCATAACAAGCTAAAAAAAGAAAAAAAAATGGCCTTTCAATTTCGCACAATATGAAGATGAAGATTAAGAGAAAATGAGATCTCAAAAATAGTCTCTAATGGTTCTCCGTGCATGCAAGTGCCTTGATCCTTCTTGTAATGGTTTAAAAGTGCTTAAATTATAAAGTTAAGTGGATGAAAATGGTGACTACCGTGAGTATAGAGGAAACAAAAGAGGTTGTTGTTTTGCTTTGAATGATAAGAATTAGGATTGGAATTGTTATAATATTCTAATCTTTCAAACCATACTCAAGATATACACACCTTACCATGCATCATTATAAAACAACTAACTTTAACATAATCACATGAATATAAGCATAACCTTACAAGGTCATGTTATTTAACAAGATCATAAAAACCAACTTATTTGTTATGAACGTCCATCTTATTTATCCATTTAAACAACTTGTTTAGACTAATCTTTAAGATGTTCTTAGTGAAAAGCATGGTTTTTAATCTCTATAAAAGCCACATATATGTTGTAACTCATTTTTAAATCGTAGTACAGTTCATGGGTAATGAGGTTGATGATCTTGTTTAGATTTAAACATCACAATGTTTAAATGATCATTTTTAATCTTAATCATGCAAGATCATACACTAAAACATCTCACTTAAACATAATCACATAAATATAAGCATAATCTAACACATATCAACATATTGACACATTATACTTCATATTTAGTATACTTTTTAAGGTGGGGTTAGGGTTTAAGCTTTTAATTCCTTGATGCTCAAGATGATCAACATGTATTTTATTAAACGACATATCATAACAAGCTAAAAAATGATAAAAAAATGGCCTTTCAATTTTGCACAATATTAAGATGAAGATTAAGAGAAAATGAGAGCTCTAATGGTTCTCCATGCATGCAAGTGCCTTGATCCTTCTTGTAATGGTTTAAAAGTGCTTAAATTATAAATTTAAGTGGATAAAAAGGGTGATATTTGGGGGCTTGGGCTACCGTGAGTATATAGGAAACAAAAGAGGTTGTGGTTTTGCTTTGAATGATAAGAAATAGGATTGGAATTGTTATAATATTCTAATCTTTCAAACCATACTTGAAATCTACACACCTTACCATGCATCATTATCAACAACTTACTTTAACATAATCACATGAATATAAGCATAACCTTACAAGGTCATGTTATATAACAAGATCATAAAAACCAACTTATTTGTTATGAACTTCCATCTTATTTATCAATTTAAACAACTTGTTTAGATTACTCTTTAAGATGTTAATTGAAAAGTATGGTTTTTAATCTCTATAAAAGCCACATATATGTTGTAACTCATTTTTAAATCGTAGTAAAGTTCATGGGTAATGAGGTTGATGATCTTGTTTAGATTTAAACATCATAATGTTTAAATGATCATTTTTAATCTTAATCATGCAAGATCATACACTTAAACATCTCACTTAAACATAATCACATGAATATAAGCATAATCTAACACATATCAACATATTAACACATTATACTTCATATTTAGTATACTTTTTAAGGTGGGGTTAGGGTTTAAGCTTTCAATTCTTTGATGCTCAAGATGAGCAACATGTATTTTATTAAACTACATATCATAACAAGCTAAAAAAAGATAAAAAAATTGCCTTTCAATTTTGCACAATATTTAGATGAAGATTAAGAGAAAATGAGAGCTCTAAAATAGTCTCTAATGGTTCTCCATGCATGCAAGTGCCTTGATCCTTCTTGTAATGGTTTAAAAGTGCTTAAAATATAAATTTAAGTGGATGAAAATGGAGATATTTGGGGGCTTGGGCTACCGTGAGTATAGAGGAAAACAAAAGAGGTTGTTGTTTTGCTTTGAATGATAAGAATTAGGATTGGAATTGTTATAATATTCTAATCTTTCAAACCATACTCAAGATATACACACCTTACCATGCATCATTAGAAAACAACTAACTTTAACATAATCACATGAATATAAGCATAACCTTACAAGGTCATGTTATTTAACAAGATCACAAAAACCAACTTATTTGTTATGAACTTCCATCTTATTTATCCATTTAAACAAACTTGTTTAGACTACTCTTTAAGATGTTCTTAGTGAAAAGCATGGTTTTTAATCTCTATAAAAGCCACATATATGTTGTAACTTATTTTTAAATCGTAGTAAAGTTCATGGGTAATGGGGTTGATGATCTTGTTTAGATTTAAATATCACAAAGTTTAAATGATCATTTTTAATCTTAATAACGTAAGATCATACACTTAAACATCTCACTTAAACATAATCACATGAATATAAGCATATCTAACACATATCAACATATTAACACATTATACTTCTTAATTAGTATACTTTTTAAGGTGGGGTAAGGGTTTAAGCTTTTAATTCCTTGATGCTCAAGATGATCAACATGTATTTTATTAAACGACATTCATAACAAGCTATAAAAGATAAAAAAAATGGCCTTTCAATTTTACACAATATTAAGATGAAGATTAAGAGAAAATGAGAGCTCTAAAATAGTCTCTAATGGTTCTCCATGCATGCAAGTGCCTTGATCCTTCTTGTAATGGTTTAAAAGTGCTTAAATTATAAATTTAAGTGGATAAAAATGGTGATATTTGGGGGCTTGGGCTACCGTGAGTATATAGGAAACAAAAGAGGATGTTGTTTTGCTTTGAATGATAAGAAATAGGTTTGGAATTATTATAATATTCAAATCTTTCAAACCATACTCAAGATATACACACCTTACCATGCATCATTATCAACAACTTACTTTAACATAATCACATGAATATAAGCATAACCTTACAAGGTCATGTTATATAACAAGATCATAAAAAACCAACTTATTTGTTATAAACTTCCATCTTATTTATCAATTTAAACAACTTGTTTAGACTACTCTTTAAGATGTTAATTGGAAAGCATTGTTTTTAATCTCTATAAAAGCCACATATTGTTGTAACTCATTTTTAAATCGTAGTAAAGTTCATGGGTAATGAGGTTGATGATCTTGTTTAGATTTAAACATCACAATGGTTAAATGATCATTTTTAATCTTAATCATGCAAGATCATACACTTAAACATCTCACTTAAACATAATCACATGAATATAAGCATAATCTAACACATATCAACATATTAACACATTATACTTCATATTTAGTATACTTTTTAAGGTGGGGTTAGGGTTTAAGCTTTCAATTCTTTGATGCTCAAGATGAGCAACATGTATTTTATTAAACTACATATCATAACAAGCTAAAAAAGATAAAAAAAATGGCCTTTCAATTTTGCACAATATTAAGATGAAGATTAAGAGAAATGAGAGCTTAAAATAGTCTCTAATGGTTCTCCATGCATGCAAGTGCCTTGATCCTTCTTGTAATGGTTTAAAAGTGCTTAAATTATAAATTTAAGTGGATGAAAATGGTAGATATTTGGGGGCTTGGGCTACCGTGAGTATAGAGGAAACAAAAGAGGTTGTTGTTTTGCTTTGAATGATAAGAATTAGGATTGGAATTGTTATAATATTCTAATCTTTCAAACCATACTCAGAATTACACACCTTACCATGCATCATTATAACAACTACTTTAACATAATCACATGAATATAAGCATAACCTTACAAGGTCATGTTATTATAACAAGATCATAAAAACCAACTTATTTGTTATGAACTTCCATCTTATTTATCCATTTAAACAACTTGTTTAGACTACTCTTTAAGATGTTCTTAGTGAAAAGCATGGTTTTTAATCTCTATAAAAGCCACATATATGTTGTAACTCATTTTTAAATCGTAGTAAAGTTCATGGGTAATGAGGTTGATGATCTTGTTTAGATTTAAAATCACAATGTTTAAATGATCATTTTTAATCTTAATCATGAAGATCATACACTTAAACATCTCACTTAAACATAATCACATGAATATAAGCATAATCTAACACATATCAACATATTAACACATTATACTTCATATTTAGTATACTTTTTAAGGTGGGGTTAGGGTTTAAGCTTTTAATTCATTGATGCTCAAGATGATCAACATGTATTTTATTAAACTACATATCATAACAAGCTAAAAAAAGATAAAAAAATTGGCCTTTCAATTTTGCACAATATTAAGATGAAGATTAAGAGAAAATGAGAGCTCTAAAATAGTCTCTAATGGTTCTCCATGCATGCAAGTGCCTTGATCCTTCTTGTAATGGTTTAAAAGTGCTTAAAATATAAATTTAAGTGGATGAAAATGGAGAATTTTGGGGCTTGGGCTACCGTGAGTATAGAGGAAACAAAAGAGGTTATTGTTTTGCTTTGAATGATAAGAATTAGGATTGGAATTGTTATAATATTCTAAATCTTTCAAACCATACTCAAGATATACATACCTTACCATGCATCATTAGAAAACAACTAACTTTAACATAATCACATGAATATAAGCATAACCTTACAAGGTCATGTTATTAACAAGATCAAAAAACCAACTTATTTGTTATGAAACTTCCATCTTATTTATCCAATTAAACAACTTGTTTAGACTACTCTTTAAGATGTTCTTAGTGAAAAGCATGGTTTTTAATCTCTATAAAAGCCACATATATGTTGTAACTTATTTTTAAATCGTAGTAAAGTTCATGGGTAATGAGGTTGATGATCTTGTTTAGATTTAAATATCACAATGTTTAAATGATCATTTTTAATCTTAATCATGCAAGATCATACACTTAAACATCTCACTTAAACATATCACATGAATATAAGCATAATCTAACACATATCAACATATTAAACACATTATACTTCATTATTTAGTATACTTTTTAAGGTGGGGTTAGGTTTAAGCTTTTAATTCTTTGATGCTCAAATGATCAACATGTATTTTATTAAAACTACATATCATAACAAGCTAAAAAAAGAATAAAAAAATGGCCCTTTCAATTTTGCACAATATTAAGATGAAGATTAAGAGAAAATGAGAGCTCTAAAATAGTCTCTAATGGTTCTCCATGCATGCAAGTGCCTTGATCCTTCTTGTAATGGTTTAAAGTGCTTAAATTATAAAGTTAAGTGGATGAAAATGGTGATATTTGGGGCTTGGGCTACCGTGAGTATAGAGGAACAAAAGAGGTTGTTGTTTTGCTTTGAATGATAAGAATTAGGATTGGAATTGTTATAATATTCTAATCTTCAAACCATACTCAAAATCACCTTACCATGCATCATTATCAACAACTTACTTTAACATAATCACATGAATATAAGCATAACCTTACAAGGTCATGTTATATAACAAGATCATAAAAACCAACTTATTTGTTATGAACTTCCATCTTATGTATCATTTAAACAACTTGTTTAGACAACTCTTTAAGATGTTCTTAGTGAAAAGCATGGTTTTTAATCTCTATAAAAGCCACATATATGTGGTAACTCATTTTTAAATCGTAGTAAAGTTCATGGGTAATGAGGTTGATGATCTTGTTTAGATTTAAACATCACAATGTTTAAATGATCATTTTTTAATCTTAATCATGCAAGATCATACACTTAAACATCTCACTTAAACATAATCACATGAATATAAGCATAATCTAACATTTCAACATATTAACACATTATACTTCATATTTAGTATACTTTTTAAGGTGGGGTTAGGGTTTAAGCTTTTAATTCTTTGATGCTCAAGATGATCAACATGTATTTTATTAAACTACATATCATAAAAGCTAAAAAAAGATAAAAAAAATGGGCTTTCAATTGTTGAACATATTAAGATGAAGATAAGAGAAAATGAGAGCTCTAAAATAGTCTCTAATGGTTCTCCATGCATGCAAGTGCCTTATCCTTCTTGTAATGGTTTAAAAGTGCTTAAATTATAAAGTTAGGTGGATGAAAATGGTGATATTTGGGAGGCTTGGGCTACCGTGAGTATAGAGGAAACAAAAGAGGTTGTTGTTTTGCTTTGAATGATAAGAATTAGAATTGGAATTGTTATAATATTCTAATCTTTCAAACCATACTCAAATCTACACACCTTACCATGCATCATTATCAACAACTTACTTTAACATAATCACTATGAATATAAGCATAACCTTACAAGGTCATGTTATTATGACAAGATCATAAAAACCAACTTATTTGTTATGAACTTCCATCTTATGTATCCATTTAAACAACTTGTTTAGACATACTCTTTAAGATGTTCTTAGTGAAAAGCATGGTTTTTAATCTCTGTAAAACCACATATATGTGGTAATATTTTTAAATCATAATAAAGTTCATGGGTAATGTGGTTGATGATCTTGTTTAGATTTAAAATCACAATGTTTAAATGATCTTTTATCTTAATCATGAAGATCATACACTTAAACATCTCACTTAAACATAATCACATGAATATAAGCATAATCTATCACATTTCAACATATTAACACATTATACTTCATATTTAGTATACTTTTTAAGGTGGGGTTTAAGTTTAAGCTTTTTATTTGATGCTCAAGATGATCAACATGTATTTTATTAAACTACATATCATAACAAGCTAAAAAAGATAAAAAAAATGGCCTTTCAATTTGAACATATTAAGATGAAGATTAAGAGAAAATGAGAGCTCTAAAATAGTCTCTAATGGTTCTCCATGCATGCATGTGCCTTGTCCTCTTGTAATGGTTTAAAAGTGCTTAAATTATAAATTAAGTGGATAGAAATGGTGATATTTGGGAGTTGGGCTACCGTGAGTATAGAGGAAACAAAAGAGGTTGTTGTTTTGCTTTGAATGATAAGAATTAGGATTGGAATTGTTATAATATTCTAATCTTTCAAACCATACTAAAATCTACAGACCTTACCATGCATCATTATCAACAACTTACTTTAACATAATCACATGAATATAAGCATAACCTTACAAGGTCATGTTATATAAACAAGATCATAAAAACCAACTTATTTGTTATGAACTTCCATCTTATTTATCAATTTAAACAACTTGTTTAGACAACTCTTTAAGATGTTCTTAGTGAAAAGCATGGTTTTTAATCTCTATAAAAGCCACATATATGTTGTAACTCATTTTTAAATCGTAGTAAAGTTCATGGGTAATGAGGTTGATGATCTTGTTTAGACTTAAACATCACAATGTTTAAATGATCATAATTTAATCTTAATCATGCAAGATCATACACTTAAACATCTCACTTAAACATAATCAAATGAATATAAGCATAATCTAACACATTTCAACATATTAACACATTATACTTCATATTTAGTATTCTTTTTAAGGTGGGGTTAAGGTTTAAGCTTTTAATTCTTTGATGCTCAAGATGATCAACATGTATTTTATTAAACTACATATCATAACAAGCTAAAAAAAGATAAAAAAATGGCCTTTCAATTTGAACAATATTAAGAAGAAGATTAAGAGAAAATGAGAGCTCTAAAATAGTCTCTAATGGTTCTCCATGCATGCAAGTGCCTTGATCCTTCTTGTAACGGTTTAAAAGTGTTAAATTATAAATGTTAAGTGGATGAAAAATGGTGATATTTGGGGCTTGGGCTACCGTGAGTATAGAGGAAACAAAAGAGGTTGTTGTTTTGCTTTGAATGATAAGAATTAGGATTGGAATTGTTATAATATTCTAATCTTTCAAACCATACTCAAAATCTACAGACCTTACCATGCATCATTATCAACAACTAACTTTAACATAATCACATGAATATAAGCATAACCTTACAAGGTCATGTTATATAACAAGATCATAAAAACCAACTTATTTGTTATGAACTTCCATCTTATGTATCCATTTAAACAACTTGTTTAGACAACTCTTTAAGATGTTCTTAGTGAAAAGCATGTTTTTAATCTCTATAAAAGCCACATATATGTGTAAACCATTTTTAAATCGTAGTAAAGTTCATGGATAATGAGGTTTGATGATCTTGTTTAGATTTAAACATCACAATGTTTAAATGATCATTTTAATCTTAATCATGCAAGATCATACACTTAAACAATCTCACTTAAACATAATCACATGAATATAAGCATAATCTATCACATTCAACATATTAACACATTATACTTCATATTTAGTATACTTTTTAAGGTGGGGTTACAGTTTAAGCTTTTAATTATTTGATGCTCAAGATGATCAACATGTATTTTATTAAACTACATATCATAACAAGCTAAAAAAAGATAAAAAAATGGCCTTTCAATTGTGAACATATTATGATGAAGATTAAGAGAAAATGAGAGCTCTAAAATAGTCTCTAATGGTTCTCCATGCATGCAAGTGCCTTGATCCTTCTTGTAACGGTTTAAAAGTGCTTAAATTATAAAGTTAAGTGGATGAAAATGGTGATATTTGGGAGCTTGGGCTACCGTGAGTATAGAGGAAACAAAAGATTGTTGGTTTGCTTTGAATGATAAGAATTAGGATTGGAATTGTTATAATATTCTAATCTTTCAAACCATACTCAAATCTACAGACCTTACCATGCATCATTATCAACAACTTACTTTAACATAATCACATGAATATAAGCATAACCTTACAAGGTCATGTTATATAACAAGATCAAAAAACCAACTTATTTGTTATGAACTTCCATCTTATGTATCCATTTAAACAACTTGTTTTAGACAACTCTTTAAGATGTTCTTAGTGAAAAGCATGGTTTTTAATCTCTATAAAAGCCACATATATGTGGTAACTCATTTTTAAATCGTAGTAAAGTTCATGGGTAATGAGGTTGATGATCTTGTTTAGATTTAAACATCACAATGTTTAAATGATCATTTTTAATCTTAATCATGCAAGATCATACACTTAAACATCTCACTTAAACATAATCACATGAATATAAGCATAATCTATCACATTTCAACATATTAACACATTATACTTCATATTTAGTATACTTTTTAAGGTGGGGTTACAATTTAAGCTTTTAATTCTTTGATGCTCAAGATGATCAACATGTATTTTATTAAACTACATATCATAACAAGCTAAAAAAGATAAAAAAATGGCCTTTCAATTTGAACAATATTAAGAAGAAGATTAAGAGAAAATGAGAGCTCTAAAATAGTCTCTAATGGTTCTCCATGCATGCAGTGCCTTGATCCTTCTTGTAACGGTTTAAAAGTGCTTAAATTATAAAGTTAAGTGGATGAAAATGGTGATATTTGGGAGCTTGGGCTACCGTGAGTATAGAGGAAACAAAAGAGGTTGTTGTTTTGCTTTGAATGATAAGAATTAGGATTGGAATTGTTATAATATTCTAATCTTTCAAACCATACTCAAAATCTACAGACCTTACCATGCATCATTATCAACAACTTACTTTAACATAATCACATGAATATAAGCATAACCCTACAAGGTCATGTTATATAACAAGATCATAAAACCAACTTATTTGTTATGAACTTCCATCTTATGTATCCATTTAAACAACTTGTTTAGACAACTCTTTAAGATGTTCTTAGTGAAAAGCATGGTTTTTAATCTCTATAAAAGCCACATATATGTGGTAACTCATTTTTAAATCGTAGTAAAGTTCATGGATAATGAGGTTGATGATCTTGTTTAGATTTAAACATCACAATGTTTAAATGATCATTTTTAATCTTAATCATGCAAGATCATACACTTAAACATCTCACTTAAACATAATCACATGAATATAAGCATAATCTATCACATTTCAACATATTAACACATTATAACTTCATATTTAGTATCTTTTAAGGTGGGGTTACAGTTTAAGCTTTTAATTTTTGATGCTCAAGATGATCAACATGTATTTTATTAAACTACATATCATAACAAGCTAAAAAAAGATAAAAAAATGGCCTTTCAATTTGAACATATTTGATGAAGATTAAGAGAAAATGAGAGCTCTAAAATAGTCTCTAATGGTTCTCCATGCATGCAAGTGCCTTGATCCTTCTTGTAACGGTTTAAAAGTGCTTAAATTATAAAGTTAAGTGGATGAAAATGGTGATATTTGGGAGCTTGGGCTACCGTGAGTATAGAGGAAACAAAAGAGGTTGTTGGTTTTGCTTTGAATGATAAGAATTAGGATTGGAATTGTTATAATATTCTAATCTTTCAAACCATACTCAAAATCTACAGACCTTACCATGCATCATTATCAACAACTTACTTTAAACATAATCACATGAATATAAGCATAACCTTACAAGGTCATGTTATATAACAAGATCATAAAAACCAACTTATTTGTTATGAACTTCCATCTTATGTATCCATTTAAACAACTTGTTTAGACAACTCTTTAAGATGTTCTTAGTGAAAAGCATGGTTTTTAATCTCTATAAAAGCCACATATATGTGGTAACTCATTTTTAAATCGTAGTAAAGTTCATGGGTAATGAGGTTGATGATCTTGTTTAGATTTAAACATCACAATGTTTAAATGATCATTTTTAATCTTAATCATGCAAGATCATACACTTAAACATCTCACTTAAACATAATCACATGAATATAAGCATAATCTATCACATTTCAACATATTAACACATTATACTTCATATTTAGTATACTTTTTAAGGTGGGGTTACAATTTAAGCTTTTAATTATTTGATGCTCAAGATGATCAACATGTATTTTATTAAACTACATATCATAACAAGCTAAAAAAAGATAAAAAAATGGCCTTTCAATTGTGACATATTAAGATGAAGATTAAGAGAAAATGAGAGCTCTAAAATAGTCTTAATGGTTCTCCATGCATGCAAGTGCCTTCATCCTCCTTGTAATGGTTTAAAAGTGCTTAATTATAAAGTTAGTGGATGAAATGGTGATATTTGGGAGCGTTTGGGGTACCGTGAGTATTGAGGAAACAAAAGAGGTTGTTTGTTTTGCTCTGAATGATAAGAATTAGGATTGGAATTGTTATAATATTCTAATCTTTCAAACCATACTCAAAATCTACAGAATTTACCATGCATCATTATCAACAACTTACTTTAAAAATCATCACATGAATATAAGCATAACCCTACGAGGTCATGTTATATAACAAGATCATAAAACCAACTTATTTGTTATGAACTTCCATCTTATGTATCCATTTAAACAACTTGTTTTTGACAACTCTTTAAGATGTTCTTAGTGAAAAGCATGGTTTTTAATCTCTATAAAAGCCACATATATGTGGTAACTCATTTTTAAATCGTAGTAAAGTTCATGGGTAATGACGTTGATGATCTTGTTTAGACTTAAACATCACAATGTTTAAATGATCATAATTAATCTTAATCATGCAAGATCATACACTTAAACATCTCACTTAAACATAATCAAATGATATAAGCATAATCTAACACATTTCAACATATTAACACATTATACTTCATATTTAGTATTCTTTTTAAGGTGGGGTTAAAGTTTAAGCTTTTAATTCTTTGATGCTCAAGATGATCAACATGTATTTTATTAAACTTTCATATCATAACAAGCTAAAAAAAGATAAAAAAATGGCCTTTCAATTTGAACAATATTAAGAAGAAGATTAGAGAAAATGAGAGCTCTAAAATAGTCTCTAATGGTTCTCCATGCATGCAAGTGCCTTGATCCTTTTGTAACGGTTTAAAAGTGCTTAAATTATAAAGTTAAGTGGATGAAATGGTGATATTTGGGAGCTTGGGCTACGTGAGTAGTAGAGGAAACAAAAGAGGTTGTTGTTTTGCTTTGAATGATAAGAATTAGGATTGGAATTGTTATAATATTCTAATCTTTCAAAACCATACTCAAAATCTACAGACCTTACCATGCATCATTATCAACAACTTACTTTAACATAATCACATGAATATAAGCATACCTTCAAGGTCATGTTATATAACAAGATCATAAAAACCAACTTATTTGTTATGAACTTCCATCTTATGTATCCATTTAAACAACTTGTTTAGACAACTCTTTAAGATGTTCTTAGTGAAAGCATGGTTTTTAATCTCTATAAAAGCCACATATATGTGGTAACTCATTTTTAAATCGTAGTAAAGTTCATGGGTAATGAGGTTGATGATCTTGTTTAGATTTAAACATCACAATGTTTAAATGATCATTTTTAATCTTAATCATGCAAGATCATACACTTAAACATCTCACTTAAACATAATCACATGAATATAAGCATAATCTATCACATTTCAACATATTAACACATTATACTTCATATTTAGTATACTTTTTAAGGTGGGGTTCAGTTTAAGCTTTTAATTATTTGATGCTCAAGATGATCAACATGTATTTTATTAAA